>CM067553.1:28622383-29911938 GCA_034509755.1 Anisodus tanguticus
TCAAGTCGGGAAGATACCCCCGAAACAGAAAAATAGGAGTCATGAATTATAACAATATGATATAAAATTGAACACAAGCTTAATCTTTAGGAATAGAGTTCCTTTGGTAGGGACGTCATTATGGTTACGCTTGTTCGTAGATCATACCAAAAGAATAAAAGAGTGAGCCTTAACATACCTATATCGCTTAGTTAACAACGTCTCAAGAACCCCTATATGTTTTACGAGTGATTATCGATATGATATAGAGGTTTTGGATTAACATACAACTGACAACCAAGAATCAATTTGCTAGAACAATTCAACGAACACCAAGAAGTTCATACTCCTCTAGTTATGGTGTTCATGTCAACTAACCATGCTATCAACTTCCGTTCAACACATTATACATAGCAACAACAACACCAACACCAACACCAACACAAAAACATCAACAACCACAAGATCACCATACATAATCCATAATTCTAACACCACATCTTTCAAATTCAAGCTATGACCATCTCCAAGTTAACTCAACAAATAACCAAAGTTCATAAAAACTATTTCATGGAGTTTTAACTCAACTACCACAAGTTTCCTTTGTCCATAATCTCAATGAAACTATGAGATATTTAGAGATCATTAAGAACATCAATAACTCACCTTAACTCAGCCAAGAAATCTTGCACCATGAACTTCTTTCCAACTATCAAGGAGCTTCTTCACTCGATCTTGCTTCTATGAGGATTTCCAAGCTCTTGTTGATTATATATGGAATATTTACCTTAAAATTGATATGGAACTGATCTTATATGGTATAAGAACCATAGGCAAATGTTTGAGAGTGTTTGGAAAGTGTTGGGGTGAAAATGAAGCCTTAGTTGGGTTATAAACCCATAAAACCGCCCAACTGCTTCGAGTTTGCGGTGGCACTTGCGCAAGTCACCACATGCTGCACCACAAGTCCATCACATATCTAGGCAGTGAGAAGCCAAAAAACATCCAAAATGCGACCTAAATGCAGTGCCTCAAACTCCATTTGCGGCCACATTCTACATTTGCCGAAACACATTTTCTTAAAACATGCATAACTCTTTGTAAAGAGCTCCAATAGACTAGAGGTTAGGTGAGTTGAAAATTATCCTCTCTGAACTTGAATTTAGATAGGCTATGGACTTCTTAATTTTGTACATACTAATAGATATCCCCCCAAAGATTTTGGCCAAAATTCTGTCAAAAATTCTGCATAGTTCTCCCCGAATTTCAATGAACTTACTTTCTTCGATTTGTTTTTCCCCGAACTCTTATGAACATACTTAACACCCATTTAAATTGTTGTTAACCTTGTGATGGGATCTCAACCTTACTAAGCTTATGTTGATTAACCCATGATGAAAATGACGTTCAAAGTACGGGGTGTAACAAGTTTCCATGGTCATCCAATAATAACATGCTTTAATATCATCTTGTCTAAGACGAACCTATTCATTATGAGGACCATAAGTCCCGGCATGTACTTCTTCTAGCAATTTTGTAGCCATTGTAGTATCTACGCATCTGAGTAGTCCGGGATTAGACATTCTAATGTAGAGTACCCATTTGTTAAAAAAGAACCCGTTGGCCATTCTCTGGATGGTTTTCTTCTAGTTGTGATATTTTCGGGATACTCTCATTTTTCCAAACATGTGCTTATGTCGGTGTACCAAGGTTCACCGTTGGGTTCTGCTCTCATGTAGGAACAATACGCATGTACTTCTCTGATGCTGATCTCTAGAGGATCAATGTGACTACTTTCAGGGTGATGTATCATAGTTGATATGGTTGCATGAGCATCGGCGAATATATTCTAGGCTCATGGTGTGTGCTTGAAGTTGATATTTCTGAACCATTTGCATAACCTTTGTGCGAGGTTTACGTATGGCAGTATTTTGTCATTCTTCATAGCCCATTATTCTTGTACTTGATGAATTCGCAGATCTGAATCTCCTATTACCAATAATTTCTAAACATCCATCTCGAGAGACATATGGAGACCCAAGATGAAGGCTTCGTACTCTGCCATGTTATTGGTAAATTGAAACTTGAGCTTTGCAACCATTGGATAATGTTAACCCGTCTCCGACACTAGAACAACTCCAATTCCTAATCCTTTGTAATTGATTGTGCCATTGAAAAACATTCTCTAACCTAATAAGCTTTGATTGTGCCTCTTTTTATCATGAACACTTCCACATTCGGGAAATATGTCCTACGTGGTTCGACATCTTCGCGATCGAACTTTCTGTGAGAAAATCACCCGGTATTTGTCCCTTGACGACCTTCTGAACCACATACGTTATGTCAAATCTGTTCAAAAGCATTTACCACTTGCCAGCTTTTCTATGGGTGTGGGCTAGCAAAAAATGTACTTTAAGGGATCTATTTTGGAGATAAGGTGAGTAGTGTAGGATGACAAGTAGTGTCTCAACTTTTGGACTACCCACATCAAAACGCATCATGTTTTCTCCACTAAATTGTACCTTGACTCGCAGGCGGTGAATTTCTTACCGAGATAGTATATGGATCATTTCTTCTTGTCAGTTTCATCATGCTGTGCCAAAATGCATCCAAAAGAATTATCTGACACGAACAGATACAGTAACAATGGGCTTCCCGATCTAGGCGGGACCAAGACTGGCAGATTGGAGAGGTATTTCTTGATAGTGTCAAAGGCTTTCTGGCATTCATCTATCCATATAGTGGGCACGTCTTTATTCAGCAACTTGAGGATGGGTTCCACAATTATCGTGGATTGCACTATGAAGAGTCCGATGTAATTTAACCTTCCCAGAAAACTCATGACTTTCTTCTTAGTCTCTGGCAGTGTTAATTCTTGGATGGCTTTGATCTTCGAAGGACCTAGTTCTATGCCCCTGTGGCTGACTATGAATCCCAACAATTTTCTGGCGGGCACTCTAAATGCGCATTTGGGGCGGGTTTAACTTCAAATTAAACCTCCAAAGTGTGTCAAAGAACTTTCGTAAGTGCATGATATGATAAGAACTTTCCTTCAATTTGATTATGATATCATCCACGTAGACCTTTATCTCTTTGTGAATCATGTAATGTAAGATGGTGGTCATTAATCTTATGTAAGTCGTGTCGGCATTCTTGAGGCCAAATGACATTACATGGTAATGGTACACTCCTCATGGAGTGATGAAGGCTATCTTATGTGCATATTTCTCGCTCATCAGGATTAGATGGTAGCCAACAAAGCAATTAATGAATTACTATAGCTCGTGCTTTGCAGAGTTATCAATGAGTATATGGATGTCTAAATCTTGCAGTCTTTCTTCGGCATGGATAGGATGTTAGCTAACCATGTTGTATACGGGGCCACTTCTACTAATCCAAACTTGATCTGCTTCTCGACTTTGTCTTTAATTTGATACTCAAATAAGGCTTGAACTATTAGATTAACTACTTAACTATGGTAAAACCTTCGTTGATGGGTATCATGTGGGACACTATGTCTATGCTTAACTAAGGCATGCCTGCATATGACCATGCGAAGTTGTAAACATATTCTCTTATCAAGTTTATCAGTTCCTCTTTCTATGATGCTTCCAAGTGCGCACTTATCTTAGTTTCTTTAATGGTCTCTTCATCCCCAAGGTTGATTACTTCGGTCTCATCCAGAATAGGTTTCTACCTATTTTCATACTGCTCTACCTCCTCGATAAGGTCCTCATGTAACATGGTTTCCTCATCGTATTCCTCATATTCCCTTTCTTATGTGCCACTATATTCACTCATTTCATGACATGTCATGACATTATGAGTTTTTATATTATTGTTACTAAAAACAAGGCAAAGCACGGTTAGTGTATAAAACATATAAGTAAAAGAGAAAAATGTTTTCCACAAAAACTGAGGCTTTCATTAATTTGATAAAAGAGATACACATATGATCCTGAATCGGATCAACATCGAGTCATTCCCGTTATTAAAACATTTATGAGGAAAATAAAGATGCAACTGGTGAATATTTGGGCTTCAACTGACTTTCACTGATTTTATTTGAAAGCAAATTAAAGTCATCATTTCTATCGAGGAGCCAAGAGTGGGGTAGAGATCCAGTTGGACACTTGCTCGCACAGATCATCATTACGGAAGGTGGGCACTTTGTTGCACTCTTTCAGTATCACAGTGTAATCTTCCTCTTGGAAAAGCATCCCTAACCATTCTTCTGCATTTCCGTCATTGTGAATTGGCAATCGGAATGGAAATGACTGGTACAAGTTTTGAATTGGCTTGCATAATTGTGGAGGATCCCTATTCTTCTGGCCCACTTCAGAGGCTTCTTCAGAGTCAGGAACATACCCTAGGACAAAATGAAAACAATTTGTTCCATACTAGATATTGGTTCTGTTATTCCTTGCAAATCTCAACTCAAACCTTTTTAGGGTTTGAACTCGCTCTAGAGTATGGTAGATGCAATCATTTTGTAGACCGGTGTCATAGGAGTTTGATCGTCAACTCCTTTGTTGATGGCTCCCACTAATTTTACCACATGGAAATCTGTGTCCTTGTGGACTTTTTTTATCACCGATATAGAATTATTAGGATAGTTGTGGATGCTACCTTCTCCGTGAATTACCACCTCATGATTCTGCCATACAAACTTCAAAGACTGGTGCAAAGAAGATGGCACTACTCTGCCCATGTAGATCCACGGTATTCCCAATAGTAAATTGTAGTTGGCGGTGATTGTCATGGCTTGAAATTTTGTATTGAATTCAGAGGGGCCCATTTAGATGTTGAGGTCCACTTCTCCGATAGGATCATATTGAGTTGCATCAAAAGTTCTCATATTTGTGTGACTCTGATATATCTTTTACATCGTAACCTAATTACCTAAGTGTAGACTCGGGACATATATTGAGCCCGACTCCGTTGTCCACTAAAACTTGGGCTACAACCTTATCTATACATTTTACAGTGATATAGGGAGATTTGTTGTATGCCACCCCTTCTTTTGGTAACTCGTCTAGAGTTAAAGAGATTAGATGGGTCCCAATGACGTGGGCTACCATGTCAGCCAGATTTTCACTACATGTACATGCAGGGATGTGTACTTTGTCCAACACTATCACCAAAGCATGTCGTTGTTGTGAGGAACTTAGTAGTATTTCCATCATAAATATCTGGGCTGGCATCTTTCTTAAATGCTCAATAATGGAATATTCCTTATGATGCATTCTCCACCAGAAGTCATCGGCTTCTCCTTCAGTAATAGAAATTCTCTGATTCCCTTTTTTTAGGCGCTCCTTGCGCTAGCTCTTTAGGAGTATAGCACCTACCTGACCATGTCATTTCGTGAGCCACCACTGCTTGGACAATAAATTATTTTCTTGGTACTCAGACTATCTCTTGTGATACATGTACCACGACCGGTGCTAGTATTAGCACTTTGAATTGAGGTCATTCTTGGAGGGTGAGAGAGGATACTTTTTCCTCTAAATGTTTAACATGTCCTTGGATTAGTAGCCTACAGATGACTTAGTCTTCATCTCACTCAATCATATAGATGTGATTTGTGCCATGATTATGTATAGGATTATTGTTCACATTTAGTGTTGTTGTCTGCAATGTGATCTCTCTTTTGTCAATCAAGTCATATACCTTGTGTTTTATGTTAATCCAATCTTCTCTGTTGTGTCCACTTCCACTGGAGTGGCATGCATATATCTTTTCAGCTCGGTAGAAGTGACTCTCGGTATTAGCGAGTTTGGGTGGAATAGCCTGGATTATTCTGGCAACACTCATTCGTTCAAACAATTTGGTTCGAGTTTCAATTAGCGAGGTAAATACCCGTGGAGGTTTCTTCTCAAAATTTAGATATGGCAAATCGATGTGGCCGGAGGTAGTTAATTTTGGTGGTTTTGAGGGGCTTGATATACGGGTATGGGTGTTTAGGAATTTTATTGTGGAGCTTGGTTAGTGGGGACCGGTGTTTGGTAATATGGTTGTGGAGCTTGGAAAGTGGGGACTGTTGTTTGGTAATTTAGTTGTGCATAGAAAATTGGCATTGGGCTGTACGACGATTGTTATATGTCAAATGAAGATTGAGATCCTTCTTTCTTTCAAGTTTTGGGGATAGGGGTATGGGAGACATTTGTCACATCTTTTTTCTTCTTTTTTATAGTCCCAACGGTGCTTTGTTGACCGAATTTGTTAACTATGCTGATAATCTGCCTAGTGTGAGGCTATCTTCTATAGCATGTCCTATTTTAACCAATTTGAAAAATGGCCTCCCGGCGATAGACAACGTGCAGTCATAGAAATCTGACTCTTGTGATTAGATGCATATTGAGACTAGTTCTTCTTCGATCATCGGTGATTGCACTCGAGCGGCTTTGGCCCTCCATCTATTTGCGTAATTGCGGTAGATCTTAGTGGATTTCTGTTAGATCTTTTCCAAGTAGTATCGGTCCGACATAGTTTCCACATTAAATTTGAATTTCTCCATAAAGACTTTCGTTGTGTCTTTCCAAGTAGCCCAGCGGCATATATCTTGCATGGTGAACCATTCAGATGCTTCCCCTGTCTGGCTTCGACTGAATAGCTTCATGATAAGAGCATGATTTCTTCTCACTCCGACCAGTTGGTTATAATATGCTCTTAAGTGAGCTTTGGGATTTCCTGTCCTGTAAAACATCTCGAACTTAAACACTTCGAAACCTTCAGGTAGGTTCAAGTCAGAGTGCATACACAAATCATCATAACTCATCCCTGTTGCCTTTCGTGTCACCTTGTTGGGCTTTTTGAGAAAGTATACAATTTTATGTTCTATCTCCTTGTCTCACCCATCATATTCATCTATCCATGCCCTTTCCATCTACTCGTAGTGGTCATGTTCTAATGAAGATTCAAAAGGAGTAATAGGGGTATGGAAGGATATTGTGGGATGTGTTTGGCGATTTCTTGGAGTGCTGGTGGTTCGAGATATAGGATGAGATGTGGCATTTGGATACATGATAGGGTCTGTGTGAGTAGGTGGTAGTACTTGGTATGAAGGCACTGATCGGGAAGTTCTGGTTATTTGGGTGGCATTGACTGATTGTGTGGTTTGGTAAGAAGTACCAACATGGGATTTTAATTATGGATTGGAACTCATATAGGTGGCATAGTCCCAGTCGGGTAAACTAGAAAGCGCTCCGGTAGTGGCGAACTTAGAGATAGAAATGGTGAAGGAGGCCTCCATCTTCAACAGCTGCTTCTATAGCGACATTAGCCATTTCAGCTCTCGCGACCTGTTCCTGAAGGTCTACGACTCGTTGAAAAAGCATGGTAATCATATCCTTGTGGTGTGATGCTTCTTTGAGGTCTAGATATGTGGGGTCCTCCATGACAAGTGCATCTTTTTTACGCTCATTGTTCGAAGTATCAGCCATGTTTTCTTTGTTATGCTCTGAAAGTGATGCTATTGCAGCTTTGGATCTTGTGAAGTATGCCGGTGTGATACGCTACAGATTGACCCCCTCTTTAAGATAAGAAAAACTCAAAGGAAAATGGCATCGGTATGTTAGTGACAAAATAATAAATACAAGATATCGTAGATAAGATTTCACATAAAAAGCACATAGACTCATGCATTTGATCCGAATACTTGATTGATCCTTCACTCCAAGGGCGTTTTGGTCATTTTGTCCATTTTGGTTTTGGAGGATTTGCAGTTTGGGAGAATTTGGTTAATTTGCTACCATTACGTTATCGGGGCCAACCCCTTTGCAGACATAACGTTCTTGATAAGGGTAATTATAATTTATATAATATAGGGACTGAGTCCTACATATACTACTTACGTGGAGGAAGGTAGGACTTTCTGTAGTATGGTTTACACGAAAGTTATCCCTAATTTCGTTCTACCCGGATAAATTTCTGGACTATGCCTGATAAATGCTTCCTATGTATTCGCCTTGGGACATCAAGTTGGACATAGTTTCTTTTATAATAAAAGGGGAAGGGATAACATTTTATTGAAAGTAAAAGGGACGCCTAAGTTTTACCCAAAAGATGGCTTTTCCCTCAAGCCATGGTGGGTTGTCGACCTTACTACCATGAATTCTCCTGGCGGTCTTACTCCATAGCGGCGGGGAAAAACTACCCAGATCAGATGGTGTTAACCAGATGATCCAATTCAAATTTGAAAGCTTTGTACCCCTCAATGTCATGTTTGAGTGCTCCTGAATGGTACAAACAAATCTTTCTTCTTTCCGGGGTGTCCGACAAGGGTTTCCAAGTGGTTTTGATTGGACGGACATTCCAGTACTAGCCAATATAGAGAAAATGCTCACATATGGGTCTTCAAAAATAGTGAAGTCGTAGCGCCAGAGTTGTGTATTCATGGTGATTCCTTTACCAAGGATGATGGGGTCAGGAACCAGTAGAGAATATTTTATCGTCGATCAGCCGTATGAAAATGACACCTCTTATGAGCATAGATGGGTGCATATGTTAGGAGGACTTTGTGGCTGAAACACAATGCTCTGGTTGCTCTTAATTCTTCAAAGACCTCGATACTTCGTACCACCCTTGGTGCGACTCTGAAAGGTGAGGTACGGGCTTTAAGAGCGATTTCCCACTAGGTAGGGATATTGCATGGGTTGACCGTTAAGGAGTCCCGTAGTAGTCAACATCATCAGAATCATTATGGGTGGCCTTCTTAGATGACCCACTTGATTCTCCGGTATATGACTTAGGATCTTCCTCGGTCACCTCAGTCTTCCGCTTGGGTGTCTTAAAGAGCGGCACGTAGTCTCTACCGTTACTTTGACCTCATCCGAGAGGTTTTCATGGTAATGTTCCTGTTCAGTGGTCCCTTTTGGAGGGCTTCCTACTAAGTTCAAAATCTTGTCCACCTCCTTCGTCTTGGCCTTGACCAAATCAATCTTCCTTTCCAATTTGCAAATCTTCTCCCGAAGCGAGTCCTTGGTTTCCTCTTTGCTGATAAAATCAACAAATGGTATAGTGGAAGTTTTGCTATCTTGAGCGTCTATCCGCAGCAAATCAACCTTTTAAGAGGTGTAATTTTAGTTAGGTTTTGGTATTTTCTTATGTATTTATTTGGGTTGATGTCGGAATGCGGGACCAATCAAGAGTTTGGACAGAACACATGCAAGCACATAAACAATAATATCACACAATTTCATAATCATATAATTAGCAATTGTAATATTCGCGTTCCTAAACAATTTTACACCAAGGTTTTCCTAATCGTTTTGAAACATAATTGTGCCAAATATTGATCCAAACTATTTCCCCTATAATCAGAATTTCATTAATAATAAGATTTCCCTAAAGGCGTTATAAAATATGCTTAAACCGATAAGGGGATATAAATCAAATAAAATAAGATTAGCTAAAGTGGCATCCAGTGGAAGATAATGAAACTCTATCTATCCGAGCTCTCTTGGCCCTTCGAAGGGAGGTCTGAATCTGGAGGTGAGTCGGCATCAGCAGCGAATCAACCCAGAACCCTTTCTTTGTGAATGTCATGGGGGTAATCTCATCCATCGCTCTCTTCATCTGGGCATTAAGATCCTCGAAACAATCATGAGTGAACTCCAACTCCTCGATCAAGCTAGTTATGATGTCCTGATCATGCTCTATTTTTTCATTTATTTAGCATCCCGGTCATCAGCTCGCCTTTGAGTTAGGCGCACCTTGATTTCAACTTTCAAATCCGTGTCCTGAACACAATGGTAGAGGTTGGGTCTAGGAGTGAGAGTGCCTTGAAAATGTGCCCTCAACCAATTAGTGTAATCCTCGTCACATCCTGGATGGAACCTATTTTTTGCTAAAGTCTATGGACTCCATCTCACCCGACCATTCCACTCTCGAATGATGTCTACAACCCATTTGATTATATATTCTTCCTAGTCGACCATATACTCCCCTATGTTTCCTACTTGGGGTATCACTTCTCTCCTATCGAACTGTCTTTGGACCCTAACAGGTGCATACGGAAGAAGTTCTCGGAATCCCATGAGTGGTAAGAAAGGGCATTTTCTACCTCTAACCACAATGCTCTCGGATATGAAGTCAGGCAACATCCATTGTAGGTTATCCTCTCATAGTCTTGAAAAGATGAAAGCCCGTCCCTCTTTGGTTTGGTTCCCAAAATTTGGACAGTGGACTTAGAGGTTATCCTTCCTATTTTCTCTGTCTAGGTATGAGAACCCTCGGGTTTGTTTAGGGGTTTGATAATCCATCATTGCAATAGTAGGTTACACCCTTAGAAGTACATATGAATGGTTTGTCATTAACCTAGGGCTCGGTACATGTCGGCTAGGGTGACGTGGACCAGATCAAAGTATTTGGTTTCTCCATTGGTGGTTATGCCATGAAAGATATCATAGGTCACATAAATGACATGGGTATCTATGGCAAGATGTCGGTCTTTTGGGAAAACCATGAGTCCTAGTAGGCATATGGAAAAGACTACGGGTCGGATGACCTCCCAATCGGCATAAGTCCAAAACTCGACTGAATGCTCTATGTACCCTCTTTTGGACCCAAAGCGGTTGTAAATCTCCCTAAAGGCTATGACTGGACCGAAGATCCAATTTACATTGGCTAGGGACAACAATTTCATTATCTCGTCAGGAGTTAGCCTATGTGAGACGAAAAGGTTGTGGTCAGACTTCTTTCTCCTTCTCCTGCAAGTACCGTTGCTATCTATGCGATCTTGGATCTCCTCTAAAGTTGAGGTTAATTCCAAATCTCCTAACCTAAACACCATTCTATCGCAGTCTCAATACCTGGTGAGGACTTTTATCAGTTCCCTATTACCTTTCATGGTCTTCGGGGCTAGGTGTCCTAAATAGTTCATGACCTCTCTTTGTTGTGGGGAATCTAACCACGACTACCAAATTCTTAGCAACTCAGGCGCTTCCAGGATCATGTCAAACTTGAGGTTGGTATGCATCTATAAAATAGAGCACGATTAATTCCCCCCCCCCATAGGACAATGATTTATGACATAAAGTACAATTATATTTCCATATAGCAAGTAGTTGGATGCAGTGTCATTGGGTCATAGACCATCAAGAGATGAGGTGGTCGCCTAATAGGTTCAAATACATCTAAAATATCTAAACCCATCTAGGTAAGCGTGTGTTAGTTCATAGGTGTCACGACCCCTTTTCAGAAATCATGGTAGCACCTATATAATCTCATCGGAAGGTGAACCACTCCTAATCATTCACAAGTCATGATATAAATAAAAGCAGAAGATAGCAATTACTACATAAGTTGTCTCATAATATAAATGCGGAAGAAAGTAATAAGTTTGATACATCGAAAACAACCCCCAAGAGATCTAGTATGTGAATACAAGAGCACTAAAATACGGTACAAGTCTGAAATGGGCAACCAAGTGTCAAAACTGAATACATAGTCTGAACATGTCTCTCAAATACGAAGAAAATATAGTAAATAGAGAAGGAGCATCCAAGGGTATGGTGGAGGTAGCATCATCACCCTGAACACTGAAGGTCGGCAGCCCTGACTTAGCCACGTGGCCCTGTGGAGGTGGAAGGTACTGAATCTGCCCCCAAAATGAATGCAGCAAGTGTAGCATTAGTACACAACGTACTCTCATAGACATCATAAGCCGACAACGATGGAAGATACATAATCAGAGATAAATACCAAGTTCACACCAAGTAATCCTATACTAACAGTTCAATAATCCAAGTAAATCACATAGCTCACATATTGTTCATAGAGTTCAACAATAATTCAAGTATCAAGTATCAAGTATCTGTATAACCCTTCAAATTCCGGAATCCAGTCAATAATTAACAACCACTTCAAATACAATCTAATCATAGTTTATGAATGAAATGGCATAATTATGTATGATATGAATGCAATGCATATGCAAGGTACCTTTCTCAACCTGGTATACAGTATGTCAATGTTTTATTATGATTCGTACACCCATGGGGGACCCGCAAAGTCAATATACTGGTCCTAGCCATCCAAAATTCCACACACAAATATGACTAGAGCCCAAGAGTCACTGTCGAGTGTTATCATGTTGCAGGCTTGCAACTCTGATCCTCACGTATTAATATCATCTCAATATGACATAATATCATAGTATTCTTACGTTTCCGGTCTCCTAGACCCACAACATATCCATACCACTCTCTTACCAATATCATAGAAACGTGAGTGTATGAATGCAATGATAATACGAGGAAAAATATTATGATATAATGAGATACATGTCACATGCTTTAACGATTCAGCAACACATTTATGTAATCCAAGTCAGAATCAAGATGTCATATTGAAAGAACGTGTGATAAGTAAACAATAGCAAATATAGCGATGATACCACATATGGCAACAAGACAAAATAAGCAGCAGTCGGAACCAGCACAAGGTTGATTCCCCAAATCACCCATCATCATAGTTCAACACTGGTACCCACTCAAACGTTCATCTCAACTGGCTGAGTAGGACCCATAAATACGCCCAATACCCCTCAATATTTATAACTAATTATGCACTTCTATCGAAGTCTCAAAAAAATAAACTGTATCCTACCTCTTGGCCGAACATGAGTGCTAAACCTCGATTATAGCCTTGCCTTCCTTTGCGACTCATGATAATCACACATATTATATCGTTAATATAAGGCTAACACAACATAAAGAAAGACTTTAAATACTCATCCCGGGCCCATGCTACCAAGACTCAAACTTTAATGCTCAATTACTAAAAATACATACTAAGCAGTCACATCATTAAGTTAATTGGAAATACATACACATTTGAATCCTCAACTGGATAATATATGAAAAGCCCCAATTTGAAACCCTAGAAATATCCCCCAATTGAAATAAGCTTATATAACCAAATTAAGCCTTAAAACATGATCATCAAACAGTATCCATCACTAATGTACAATAAAATAAGTAAACTAATTCATAAACTCTTCATTAATCATTGATTTAACCCTCTTATTCTCACAAGAAAGCATAACTCATCTTCCCCAACTTATAATCATGCTAGACCACCATAATTAAAGAACTTAGAAGCATAAACTTAATTCACAAAGTAGAATCACTTTCCCCAAGGATAAAAATTGCTCATAAACCTCTGGAAATGCTCTATGGCAGCTTAGGTTTTGAGATAGTCTATTTTGGGAAAGAATTTCTGACCTAATGAATTTTTAGGACACCTGATATAGTACTTCTGCCCCAGCGGAATAGACTCCGCTGGAGTAGACCTGCTACGGCGGACCAAACCCTCGTTGGGGCGATGTCACTTAACACCTCGTCCCAGCGCCACGTCGAACATGACTTTGTGGTGGCAGACTCGCCCTTGCAGACAAGTCCTACGCCACGACGGAAACCCACAATCTCCCAAACTTTCGATTCGGCGAGCTAACCTCTTGCCGAGGCAAACACGTTGGAGCAGACACTGGTGTCACCGAGGTGAACACCGTACAACAGTAATGGGAAAATAGTCAAATCTCTTATCCAATAGCCAAAACACATCTGAGACTCCCCGGACATAAAACAGACATGCTCGCCTAATGTAAAAAGTGCTACTAACTCGCTCGTACCTCAGAATTCCCATTAAACCGAGCTAAGGCATACTTTTCTAAAGAATCATCTAGGACAAATAAAAATCCAAACTTTACAAATAAGCCCACAAAATATATCTGATTGCCTCGAAAAGTGAACTAATAACTCGACTAAAATACCAAGCTAGTGCTTCTATTGCAGAATTGTTATATATTCCCCTCTAGTTTTCACTCCAAGATAAAGCCATATGGTACTGAAAAAATAATGTGGTACCATGAAAGTTATGTTATGCTGGAGATTTTCACCGACATACTAGTTCTTAGTTCTTTTTGTATCCTCTCTCACAATCTGAAGCAGCAATGGCAATATGTCCCTTCTCTTCTCTAAATGCAGTGCTATGTCCTATCACCTGAGTTACCTGTTTGGTGCTTATATCTTTTTTGTGTGGATCATAATTATTGCAACACCATAGTACTGGTTTATTAGTTACAGTTGATTAATCTCTCAGCCCTTTGGATCATCTGTAGATATATTTTGGCTGTCTTTGTTTTTGCGCTGAATTCAGTTTTACTACAGGTACAATAAACCACTCCAAGCTTCTATTCGGGCTGTCACCAATGGAATTTTGTGGGAACTAAAACGAGAAGATTTTAGAAGAATTCTTATGTCAGAGTTTTCTAATTTGTCTCCGTTGAAGCTTCTGCGTTCTATAGATCTTCTGTCAAGATTGAAAATCTTACAACTAAGTCATATTGTAGATTTGGTTTCAGAAGTTCCCTTTTCTGATGGACAGACAATAGTAAATGAGGTACCTATTTCAAATTTCTTCAGTTCCCTTCTTACACTTTGCTCCATTTAAAATGATAATTATTCTTTATGAAAATTGTCTTCTGCTTGCGGCTTTCTCTTACACATGCTTTGAATTTGTTTGCAGAAACAGGAACCTTTGGGCCTATACATATCCAGAAAGGGGTTATAAAAATTACATTGGACATGGATTTAGTAAATTTGAAATGCATCAAGTCTCATGTGTGAAAACCAAAATCAGGATGATATACAGAACAAAAAAGGCGTACCAGTTGAAAAGAGTGAAGAGAGCTACTTTGGGGAATGGACACTTCTTGGGGAACACATTGCCTCTTTGAGTGTCATGGTTGTGACGTGGTATGCGCTATATTAACTAAGGAGAAGTTTGATTCAGTGGTTGGTCCTTTGGCAAAGCTCTCACAGGATGATCTCAAGTATGTCAAAAATCTAGCGAAACAGAAGTTACCAAAGCAAAAGAAAAAGACGTCTATATTCTTTGTTTTACATATGCGGTCTGATAGATGTAAAGTGATTGCAGTCTCTACGTTTGTTCGTATCTATGACTAAAAAATTTTTGCTAACAATTATATAGGGGAAAGGGCCATCAAAAAATTTTCTCTTCAGAATTTGTCCAGAGCTCTGACACTTCGATGCTGTTAGTTTGCAGCTTGCTGATTTGGTGAGGGATTCTTTGTACTTCTTCCTAAAGTATTTCTGAAATCCTATTATTAGACAGATGTTTGAATATATTAGCTAGTTGTCTAGGAGTGGCAGACTAGTTTATATTCAACGAACTGCAGTGAGACTGACCTAGTGCGTCTGAGAGACTCGGGTTGTTTTTCTGCACTTCATGTGTTGTTTTTTTATGACCTCATTAGTACTCTTTCTTTTTAATGCTGATATATGCAGAAATCATTCCTTTAGGGACCTTTTCTCTCTTGGTTTTACTTTGTGTCTGACCAGTAATAGCTATTAGAAATAGTTAGTGGGCATACTAGATTCTTGATGATTGTATTCAATAAAGGAATGACAAATTTTCTCGTCTTTCTGCAGATAAACTGCTTAGCCTGAAGAGGTTTTCAAAGCAAAAAATTAAAATGCTTGGGAAAGAAGCACAAGTATTAAAAGAGAAGAATCTATTGAAGCAAATGAATACGGTAGCTTCAGTACCTCAAGTTTTATGTACTTGTGCTTGATGAAACTCATGCGGGCATAGTTCGGACACATGCCCGGCTTGCTCGTGGTAGCAATACTTCACAACCCCCTTGATGAGGAGTCAGCACGTTTCTGTGCCGCATCAGTTGTCATTGCTCTGGAAGACTTGCACAATGTAAGTTCACTCCTGGTCCTAGTTATTTCAGAATGGTATACTCTATAGTAGACCTGTCCATTGGGTCGGGGACCGCCCGACCTGGCCCGGCCCGACCTGAAAAAACTAGGGCCATGGTCAGCTTATAGCTGACCCGCAAGCCACTCGACCCGAAAAAGCGGGACCCGATCTTATGTACGGTCGGGCCAGGGTCAAAATATTTTACCCGGCTCGACCCCAATCCGCGTGTCTTTTTAATATAATTTATATTATTTTTCCTTCATTAATATTTATTTTGTACTTATATATTTTTGTCATTAAGTAATATAATGCATGTTTTTATAAATATATGTATTGCTCTAATCTACATTGAGCTCGACATAAAATAAGATAAAAATTGTAGCTGATTATTAATAAATAATAATATGTTTATATCATAATGTAGGGAGAAGAAATAATTGTAAATTGGTGCAACTTTAAATGGTCATAACTCTGCGCTCGGATGTCCATTTTACCAAAAAAATAAATCATTTTGATTATTTTTTGAGACGCGGCCGGTCGCCACCAATTGTTTGAAAACATTCGTTTTCCCAATCAATTTGTGCTTTCCCCCAAATCGATTTCTAATTTTCCCTTTTCTTTAGTAAACATCTCACGATACACAATAGATTTCAACGTCAAAATTTCGTGGTGATGTAGGTGTGAATGTCAATTTCGGTGTTGGAAATTCAATTAAAAAAATGAATCCCGCGGCCCGTAACCCACTTTTCAAGGCAAGGGTCAGAAATTTAAAAAAGAAATAGGGTCAGGACTGGGCCAGGGTCGGGCAAGCAGAAAAAAAAAGCCACCCGACCTGACCCAAGCTTTGGACTGGTCTACTCTATAGAGGTGTTTCTCCTGACTTACTAATGTTAGACCAAACTGGCCATATTCAGGTAAATATTTTTGTTACTCTTGTAGCGTATTGCCTTAAGAGTTCTTGTTATGTGGCCGCTATAAATGTCTAGGTTCTATTACAATCAAGGCTTGCATGGTTTGCTGTATATGAAAAATTGATACCAATCTAGATCTCTGCATTATTGAAGTGTAGCCTTTCTGTGTACCTATAGGTGCATGGGTTCGAGCCGTAGAATCAACCATTGATGCTTGTGTCAGGGTAGGCTGCCAACATTATACCTCCTCTACGGCCCTTCCCCAGATCCTGCGTGACCGTGGGATGCTTCGTGCACTGGGCTGTCCTTTTTAAATCTCTATATTTTTAAAATGGCATTTGGCTTCCAGTATAAAACATTGCATTACGAATATAACATTTGCTTTTCCGGTATAACTTACGTATTACTAATACTTGCATAACATATGGAGATTTTTGTATTATATTATTAGGAATTAAAGTTGAGCAAGAAATGTGTGAATTATCAATACTAGGATAAAGCTAAATTTTGAGTTTGGTGTTACAATCTCCACACAAGAATCCATGTATTTTTTTCATTACATAACAATCGTTGTATATTTCTCATTGCATAATGATCCATGCTTTCTTATTCGCAGCTGAACCACATAACCCCACATATAATACCTACATAACTAGTTCGTGAAACAAAGGGTGAAAACCCCAAATGGTCCCTAGTGTATATTGATAGGTTTATTTGGTCTTTGATATATACTAGTGAATATAATGTCCTTTATGTAAGTAAAAAGTGGACATTTTGTTGGGTACTCTATTGTATAAAGCAATACGGAAAGTAAATAAATATTACAAGTGTTCGAAAGGATAAATAAATGGTCAATCTTCAAAACAGCCGCAAGCTTGTTCTGTCTTGAATCTTGACAACCTGAAATCAAGAAACAACTAAATCTGGATGGTTACAACGTTGTGTGTTGAGTCGAGTGATTGCACTCTGTCCTTAAGACAAGATTTCCCCGTATATATGCTTTTACGTTAGCGGGCAATAGTCTCCCAAGATAAAACAACACTTTAATCTCAACACTACAAAGCCAATAGGTTGAGTCTAACGAAGAAAACAAATATGAATCGACTTGCTGAAGATATAGAGAAGGAAGGAAGAGTTTCTGTTTTCTCTTCTGTTTTGTCTCTGTGTATATAGTGTGTCTCTGTTGTGTATATCTCGTGTATATCACACTGTATTTCGTCACTGTTTTTGGGTATTTTCGTGTGTTTTACTCACTGTTAGTGCACTATTTTTCTTTGCTGAAATATGCTGTTATTTTCATGTATATTTCTATCACGTTATTGAGCGAAAGAGGCATCAATATATAGCAAGGAGGAGGCTGCCCAACAGCCACAAACAAGGCTGTTAATAGCCATTAGTGTGGCAGGTTTAAGGCTGTTCATGGCCATTGAAGAGGGGTTGATTTATGGTCATGAAGGAGTGTTGTTTATGGAGTAGTTAACATCCAAGTAATGGCTGGTTAATGCTCCAAAAAATAGTCCAAACGGTAGGCAGAAAGTTTTTGCCTTCCGTCTTTCCCAAAATCAACTTTTCAGAAACTCTAGGGACCAAACTGTAAATATTAAGAAATTTGGGGTCCAAAAAGATAATATCAGAAAGTCCTCACAGCCCACAGCCCACGACCAGTGACCCGAGACCCGAGCCCGAGCCCGGACGGGACGGGACGGGATGGGCGGGCGGCGGCGGCGCGCGTGTGGGCTTAGCCTTGAACCCAAGCACATCTAGGTCCTCCCTCCTTTAAACACATGGGATACCCCTTGGGGTCCCAAACCCTTTACCACTTTAGAGACTTATAAAGAGAGCAATTCTTCCTTTTCCCACCGATGTGGTAGATTTGTCCTACACCATATTTCCATGCCTCAAACACCTTACTTTGTGGACCAATATCTCTTTCATTTCTCAACGAAATTTGATGATTCTTGGCCCTACGGCCATCTACTCACTTAGTAGATTATGCATGTGTGAAGAGACAAAGCCTCCAACATGCATGAATACTAATGTTTAATTCATTCAAGATGGGTGGACGCATCACCCCGCCAAAGACAAATTTCCAACAATCCCCTCTATGAAAGAAAGATTATGGCGCACACACAAGGTGCCTACTTTCAGCAATCTTTCAGCGTAAAGATATTGCATCAGGAGAGGTAGCTTCCGCTTTGAACCTTCCCTAGTTGAATACCATCGGACTTACTTACTACGCGGTGAACGTGATATCTTGAACCGTCAGTGTTTAGTGTAAGCCAAGACAATGATACCAACACAATAACTCTCCTTATTCGTTTTCATTCTTACATTTTTTTCCATTGTGGCCGTGGACACACTTGGATTCTTAAGTGCGTTCTTTTGAGGCGGCCATCCTCGCACTTAAATAGGTGATCTCCTACAAGGTATCCAGCTATACCCCACTTCACAAGTGTTAGGAATCATTAAAAGTTTCCCCAACCCTAACCTCAACCGTTTGAGGATCGTTTAAAGGTTAGGAAGCTTAACCTTTACCCACCATGCAGGTAGCACTTTAATGTCTATCGCGGGAACAACTTTGGATTCATGTTTCCGTACAGAAATCATCATCCGAAATGCTTTTTTCTTCCACCGAAGCACTCAACTGAACCTTTTGCAGCTTAGTTTTCCCATTAAACCAAATTCTTGGGATCTCCAATCAGTATGGTTGGGTTACCACCGCAAAGGTTCGTATTTTTTGGGTTTTAAGCCAATTCCCCTAAACAGGCAGAACACTTGATCTCCGGGTAGTCCCTTAGTTAGTAAACAAGGATGTGACACCCGTAATGATCAACTGCCATACGGTCTTATGTCTCTAACAGATCCTGACAGATATGTCCAGAAGCCGTCATCCGTGTCCTTCCTAAAGTCGACCGGCTAGCCACAGTGTGTAACTGCTGAAGGCACGGGTTTCTCCCAATAAGGGACGTCCTCTAAGGAGTCATGAAGTTACTCAACTTCTTTCATACTTTGTATAAAGCGATAAACTCTGATTCTATCATGAATCGGCCGATGCAAGTTTGCTTAAGGATTTTCCAAGACCCACCATACACATTTACTTGTGGCATTGGTGTTCTTCATATCTGATGTTCAGTTTGCATCATTGTGTTCTCCCAGAATCGCTGGACATCCAGAATACTATAATCCGTAGATAAGTGAATAATTCAGATATCGTCATATCAGACTTAACGCCTTCTACCGATCATGTATTAAAATCATCAGTGAACCTTAGTTCAAGTTATCTGCTTGTAGGCCGATACCAGGTCGGTTGTAGTGTGTACAATACATTGAACTACACGTGACCTGTGCATATCGCTCCTTGTCCATGGGTGCACCATGATTTCAATCAGTTATATGATTCATATCCATTGGTGGCTTCAACGAGACTGTCAACTATCTCACAACTGAGTTTGGAGTTAGACCAGTCCGTTAGATGTCTTAGAAATCCAATTCCTAAGATGTCATCTGTGATACCCATATCTTACATATCGAGACTTTGTTTCAATATGAATTCCATTCTCAGACTGATGGTTTTCCAACTGTTGGCTTTCTAACTTCAGAGTCAATGTTTCTGTGGTTAGATTCATTGTTTCTGTTTTATCTGAAACTTCCAGGACCAAAATGAAAGTTTAGGAAGAATCCTAATAGTCCAGCAAACCAACTCTGATTCTCCCCATCCAACTCTCCGGTTAGGAAGACTGTTTCAACATCCATGCCATGCAAGAATTCAATGGCCCTGGATGTTAAACTACTCACAGGGGAGCACATTTTACAACCCAAAGGTTCTTTTCCCGGAGGAAGATCAACCATCACACAAGTATGGTTCTATATGATGGAATCTATTTCTCTCTTTAGCTTCTTTCCAAAGCAGTACTTTTGGAGATGACAATTCTTTGTTAATTGTCCATGGTTCATTCTCAACCATACAAGCTAGAAGGACTGGAACAAGTCTTTGTCCCCTTCTTTGATCCATCTCAGTTCAACATCTAGAATCCCTGAGTTCTGCAGATCTGGAATATTAAGTTTTGGATAGTCAGCAACTTCTGAGTCTTGTAGATACGGAATGTCTAGTTCCGGACAGTCAGGCCCTCGCGGGTTCTTGTTAACCTTGAGCAATTACTCATTTTTCCTTTTTTCAAGGGAAGTTATCTTCAAAGAATTCAACATTCTTTGACGCCAAGAGGTGATAAGCACTACTATTATTTGCAGATCCAGTGGATATGCAATCTACAATCTTAGGTACGAAACCACCTCACATTACAACATTTGTATGTGAGATCCTTTCCATGTCTCACACGGAGGGTTACCCTTATCCTTATGTGTATTTCTGTTGAGAATCGCATTAGCGGTAAGGATCATCCTGCCCCACATAATTTGGGTGTACGACTTTGCGCTTGGCTAACACCGTTAGACTGAGGTGAGTAATGAGCAGTCGTTTGATGAACGATGCTTCACATTCTCCCCCTCTATCACTATGAATTCCTCAATCTGTAGGCTTAGTTGATTTTCAACTTCTGCTTTGTAGCGCTTATCCGCTTCAACAACTTCATCTTTGCTTTTCAACAAACAAAGAATGAAATACATTGTACCATCATCAATGAAGGTCACAAAGTACTTGTCTCCACTTCAAATCACCCAAGTAGGTGTGACTAAGTTCTAGAGGAGCGGTGCTTCTTTCGCTATTCCTTTGACGAAATTTGGAAAGGTGATTTTGCCTCTTCGCCTACCTCACATTTATTTTTGAGGGTTTATGTCGACAGAAGGCAACAATCTCAACATTGTTAGCTTTTGAATGACTTGCTATTTAACGTGTCTTAATCTATGATGGCATAGATGAACGGATTACAAATATATCATTCATTTGGCTACAGACATACTGTACCATTCTTAGTTATTACAGACCTGTTGGACTAGTCTCAAACCAGCTTGACCAACAACGTCCCTTAAACCAAGTTTGGGACATGTATCACCTCATTTTAGAGTGATCCCATTCCCTGAAGTCCTATTGAGGACAACCTCTCCAACCCCTTCTACTTTAGAGGTGGTGTTGCTTCACATGAACAACCTCTTGCCCGTGGTTAGCGCATAATCGGATCATATTTTATCTGGATACTCTGGCCCACTCCAGTTGCTTTGGCAGACTGAGTGTCCAATTTCTTTTCTGCCTTTCTTTAGGCCTTCAGATCATTTAAGACATGGAAACTCTGGCCCACCTTACTAGATGTCCATTACTTTTCCTATGAAATAAATTCTGGCCCCACTCCAGTCACCCGTAGGCTTTGTATGACTGAGTGTCCAATATCATCATATCAAAGGAATTTTGGCCCACTCCCGTCGCCCTGAGGCTTTGTATGACTGAGTGTCCAATGTCATCCTATCAAATGAATTTTGGCCCACTCCAGTCGCCCAGAGGCTTTGTATGACTGAGTGTCCAATATCATCCTATCAAAGGAATTTTGGCCCACCCCGTCGCCCCGAGGCTTTGTATGACCGAGTGTCCAATATCATCCTATGAAGGATCTTCTTGCCAAATAGTGTGACAGGCTCAACGTCTTTAGCTTTTAGACTTCTTCCGTTATGATTGGTGCCCAGACAATTCTTGGCGCTTACTTAAGAGTGGTAACAGTTTTCGCACAGTTAGTGGATCTTTCTCCATCGTATGTGCGAACATACTTTACACACTTTTAATAACTACACTTAAAAGAACGGATCTTTTTAAGTCGTTTACAAAGTCCAATCTTTAAACGGGAAAGAAGAAGAGATTAAACTTCTGATTTTAAAGCGTAAGGAATATAAATTATTTAGTGAAAATATTTTCATATTCCTCCTTACTTTAAGTCCTTTTTTTAATCAGACATCATTTAATCTTTATTCTTGACAAGTAAGAAACACTACTTATCCCAATTTTGGATTCTGGCTCACTTCAGTCACATCATCAGACTGAGTGTCCATTTCCTCCTTACCATAATTCAGATCCTTTGTCTGGGACAAATATAGGCCTTCTGCTGCAAGATAGAACCACATCTTCAGCCTTCTCCTCTTGTCCTAGTTGACATCCCCAGCCTCTCGTGAGCGCTTGTTCCCACCACTCTCGGCAGCGGTGACATCATGAACATGTTGATCTTCAACAATAACATCATCACTGTCTTCAAGCAGAAAACCACAACTATATCCAGATTTGGTCACACAACTTTTGACCGACATCTTTCGAACACTAATACTCTTACAATACAATCTTGTCTTAAATTGTTGGGTACTCTATTGTATAAATCAGTATGGAAAGTAAATAAATATTACAAGTGTTCGAAAGGATAAATAAATGGTCAATCTTCAAAACTGCCGCAAGCTTGTTGTGTCTTGAATCTTGATAACCTGAAATCAAGAAACAACTAAATCTGGATGGTTACAATGTTGTGTGTTGAGTCAAGTGATTTCACTCTTTCCTTAAGACAAGATTGCCCTGTATATATGCTTTTACGTTAGCGGGCAATAGTCTCCCAAGATAAAACAACACTTTAATCTCAACACTACAAAGCCAATAGGTTGAGTCTGATGAAGAAAACAAATATGAATCGACTTGCTGAAGATATGGAGAAGGAAGGAAGAGTTTCTATTTTCTCTTCTGTTTTGTCTCTGTTGTGTATATCACACTGTATTTCATCACTATTTTTGGGTATTTTCGTGTGTTTTCTCACTGTTAGTGAACTATTTTTCGTTGATGAAATGTGCTGCTATTTTTGTGTATATTTCTGTCACGTTATTGAGCTAAAGAGGCATCAATATATAGCAAGGAGGAGGCTGCCCAACAGCCACAAACAAGGCTGTTAATAACCATTAGTGAGGGCTGTTAATGGCAGGTATAAGGCCATTAGTGTGGCATGTTTAAGGTTGTTCATGGCCATTGAAGAGGGGTTGATTTATGGTCATGAAGGAAGGTTGTTTATGGAGTAGTTAACAGCCAAGTAATTGCTAGTTAATGCTCCAAAAAATAGTCCAAACGGTAGGCAGAAAGTTTCTGCCTTCCGCCTTTCCCAAAATCAACTTTCCAGTAACTCTAGGGACCAAACTGTAAATATTAAGCAATTTGGGGTCCAAAAAGATAATATCAGAAAGTCCCCACAGCCCACAACCTGAGACCGAGGCCGGACGGGACGGGCGGACGGCGATGGCACGTGTGTGGGCTTAGCCTTGAACCCAAGCACATCTAGGTCCTCCCTCCTTTAAACACATGGGATACTCCTTGGGGTCCCAAACCCTTTACCACTTTAGAGACTTATAAAAAGAGCAATTCTTCCTTTTCCCACGGATGTGGTAGATTTGTCCCACACCATATTTCCATGCCTCAAACACCTTACTTTGTGGACCAATATCTCTTTCATTTCTCAACGAAATTTGATGATTCTTGGCCCTACGGTCATCTACTCACTTAGTAGATTATGCATGTGTGAAGTGACAAAGCCTCCAACATGTGTAACACTAGTGTTTAATTCATTCAAGATGGGTGGACGCATCTCCCCGCCAAAAGCAAATTTCCAACACATTTTAGTCTAAGTCAGTAAAAAAACCTACAATTAACGGAAAAAAGAAAGTGGGTAACGGATCTAAAGTAAAAAACAAAAGAAACCAAATCTTCTTTTCCAATAATAGTGTTGCCTGATACACCACCCTGAACTTCTTTGCCATCATACTTGAGCTAACCAACTTTCAAAGATATAAAGATAGAGAAATACTTGTACATCTAAAAATGTTTTATGCCAATGGATACATAAAGGATCCCATGGAGGAAGAACAAAAACATATTGGCGTATTTAGTTAAGCTTATGGTTGTGCTAGAATAGTGACAAACATTCAAAGGAAAAGTATGAGTTGTTGGTTAGATTAGTGATTTGCAGCTCAAAAATAATAAACAACGAGAGCCCCAATAGGACCTCTTATTAGCCCACCGCCATAGCAGGTCCATTCTGTAGCAGTAATACCTCTGCTTGTTTCTTTAACTCCCTTTTGGAACCATATACAATGGAATCCTTTGGAGAGCCTGCAGAGTAGGGCTGTTAGGTGGGATGTGATAGGATATGACCCGTAAAGGGGGATCAGGACAGGACAGGACAGGACATTATAGGGGAAAAGGAGGGATTGGGTATAACGGACTGGGTTGGGGGACTGTTAAGGGGTACCGCACCGGCCCACATCCCGGTGCCTGGTGGGCGGGGTTTTATCGGGCCATGACTGGGCATGGCAAAGACGGGACAGGGGATCTGGGGGAATTTTTTTTCTTTAAAAGATTGTGTATAAACACTGGAATATTGAACCAGAGTGAAAAATAATTCCAAGGCTAAAATCCTCTAATTTTATTTAATAAAAATTTGAACTTTATATTTTTTAATATAATTTCTAATTTGTAGCAGCGTATTTTAAGTTCAAAAATTGTAAATTCCATTGTAAATTTTGCATTAAAAAGTAATGTAACATAACTTTAAGGAAAAAGACATAGTTTCCACCCTGAACTTGTTCCGAAAAGTCATTTTCACACTCTAACTAATCGAACGACCTATTACCCCTTATCTTTATTTTCGTGGAACTAATACCACCCTAACCGCTAATGTGGCAACAAAATAAATAAAAAGGAATTAAGGGGCGAGTGGGAGTCAAAATACAAGGCCAAAATAATAAAAATGAAAAAGAAAAATAAAGTATCTTTCCCCATCCACAATTTGTTTATTTTTCCCCTCTGGGGGGGGGGGGGGGTTTATTTATTTTTCCCTTTTAATTTGTTGCAAAATAGTCCCTCTGCCTATAGTCACCAATACCATAGCATCGTCATACCCTTCCACCTCTTCGCCCAAATAACTATTGAACCACCACTAAACCATGGTCGTCCCCCTATTTCTTTTATTGGTGAACTGAATGTTTTGATTGACCAATTTTGTCAACCCATTTTCCCTATTCTTCTTTTATTCTTTACAGATAGTTTTGTTTGTGGGTTTGATATTAGATAAAATTAAGGTTAAAAAAAGGAAATGAAATATATAGGTTAAAGGTTGAGGGAATTTTCTTTTTGTTCGCCGGAAAGTTATGTCGTTGGCGTCATTTTCTCCGACAAAGGTTGAGCGCGGGAGAGTTTTTGTCACTTGACTCCTACTTTTCTATCGAGAGAACCAGATGTGAAGTCCTAAGGATCTTCAAAGCTAATGGTCGACCGAAATATTTTCTAATGAAATCCTTTTGTCTTCTTCCAAATTTTACTTTTTGGTCTGGAAAGGGGAAATTCCCGTGAAGTTTTCGGAAATAAGAAAAACTTTACTCCTTATCCATCTCATGTGCGATCTGTTCCAAAATAATAAAAACCTCACCGGAAATTAATTTTCCGGCCAAAGTTTCGACGGATCATCATCAAACTTTACTCTTGTTTTTTTGTGATCCTTTATCTTTTTATTCTTGAACCCAAATACCTAGAAAATTATCATTGAATTTGAAAGATTATCATTGATGTGGGTTTGGTGATGATGGCGGCAATAATGTGGTTTATGGGTTTAATAGTGTATAGTGAAGAAGATGAAATTGGAGTGACATGACATTTTTATTTAAAATCTGATGTAGTATCTTACGTGGCAGTGATATGGCGATGATGTAGTGCGAGTGTAGAATACCTCACATCATGTGAGTGGTTATATGTGCGTTAGGGTGGTATTAGTTCCACAAAAAATAAAGATAAGGGGTAATTCACCCGATTAGTTCGTGTGAAAATGACTTTTCGAGACAAGTTCAGGGTGGAAACTATGTCTTTTGCCTAACTTTAAAGACCTCTTTCCAGTTGTGCTATAATTTCGTGAGGCTCTTCATTGAAATTGGATTATTTTTGTCAAATTGCTCGCATTTACCGTCGTCGCTTCCCCGTTGATAGGATCTCATTATAAATTATGTCGTCTTCATCATTAACCTCTGGGTGGCCAAAGTTTCTTCTCTCTGCTTTGATCCAATCCAATCTATGAATAAGATTGCAGTCTCTAAGTTGTCCTCAACCAACAAATGTTTGTGCTCTTCAAGATGGGAAGTGTACCAAACGCTAACATAAAAGTCAACGTATAATTGAGGTTGATAGTTGAAACTTGCTCAATACCCAAGGTAGTTGTGAACTTTACTTTGAATTTCAAAATAATTGATAGCAAATAAAATATTTCAATACTCCATAGCAATTTTAGAGAGAGATTAGAGAGATGGTATATAGATTTGTGTGAAAATGAAAAAGGAGTATTTATCCTTGAGAATTAAGGCCAAAGTGTAATTTTTTAAAGTTAGGAGTTAACAATAAATTTTAGGGGTGTCGGGGTGTCGGGGGGGGGGGGATTGTGGGTGGTTTATAGCCATTTCCAACTACTATTTTTGCAAAAGGGTTTTTGGGTAACGACTATTTTGGCCAGATCCCCCTTTCAGAATTGCATAGAATTATTTTTTATTCGTCATTTAGGAATTATTCATTAGATATCTAGTAGTAGTATTTTATAAATTTTTGAATTATTTCGATTATTTAGTTTAGATTATTTAGTATTTCAGTCTTAGTCTAGATGAGGATGAAGAGGGATGTGTTGTTATTCGAAAACCAGTTTGGATTCATGTTAGGGCGATCGACCACATAAGCTATTTGGAGCAGTATAGGGACCAAAAGAGAGACATGCACATGATGTTCATTGATTTAGAGAAGGCATATGATAAAAGTCATTTGGGATGTCCTTTAGAGATGTTTGGAGTCTAGAGATGTGTTTGTGGCCTACATCAGGAAGATTAAAGACCTGTATAAGGGTGCCAAGACCCGGGTTAAGACAGTATGAGGTGATTCTGAACACTTTTCGGTTGTGATGGGGATGCTTCAGGGATCATCCCCTAGCCTGTTTCTATTTTCCTTAGTGATGAACGAATTGACACAACATATTCAAGAGGAGGTGTCGTGGTGTATGTTATTTGCAGGCGATGTAGTTCTAATTGACGAGACGCGTCGTGGGGTTAATGATAGGTTGGAAGTTTTGAGAATGACCTAAGAGTCTAAAGGTTTTAGGTTAAGTAGGACTAAGACGGAGTATATGGACTGCAAGTTCCGTGTCACATGAGGAGATAGATGTGGAAGTAAGATTGAGGCACAAGTTATACCCAAAAGAGAACGCTACAAGTATCTTGGGTCCATAATACAAGGAGATGAGGAGATTGATGATGATGTCGCACACTGTATTGGAACAGGGTGGATGAAATGGAGGCTCGCCTCTTGGGTTCTTTGTGATAAGAAGGTGTCGCCTAGGCTAAAGAGTGGGGGTTAGACTAGCATTGTTGTATCCAGTCAAGAAGGTAGTAGAGATGATGATGCTTAAATGGATATATGGTCATACTATGAGAGATATGATTAGAAATGAAGTTACACGGGACAAGGTCGGAGTGGCATCCGTGGAGTATAAGATGAGATAAGAAAGAATGAGATGGTTCGGTCATGTTAAGAGGATGTGTGCGGATGTGCCAGTTAGGAGGTGTGATAATTGACGATAATAGGAGTTAGGAGAGGTAGAGGTAGGCTGAAGAAGAACTGGGGAGAGGTGATTAGACATGACATGACACAACTTCAGCAGACTGAGGACATGACCCTAGATAGGAAGATTTGAAGGTCGAGAATTAGAATAGAAGATTAGTCGATAGTTGACTTTTGTCGTGCTGCATTAGAGAGGGGCAGGGGGCGAGCCTCTTCATCTCTTCTCTCTTTCTTTATAGAATTATTTAGGTTTCGTGTAGATCCATACTCTTATGTGTGTATTCCTATATGTTCTTTTATTTATTTTGTATTGTAATAATATCTTGTTGTCTTATTTTCCTTAAATTCCTGCATTGACTACGTTCTCTTTAGCTGAGGGTCTATCGAAAATAGGCTCTCTACCCCACAAATGTAGAGGTAAAGTCTGCATACATCTTACCCTCCCAGACCCCACTGTGTGGGATTACACTGGTTATGTTGTTGTTTATTATTATTTAGTATTTCAAATTTTATTTAGAATTTTCTTTTTTTTATTTACAAAATTTTAAACAAAAAAAGTAATAAATACAGAAAATAGAAATAATAATGAAAAGTATGATTTTTTCAGGGAATGATTGATCCGTCAGAAAATGAAAAAGATGTGAAATTCGATTTATTTCACTTTCATTTGATAGATTTGTAACAACACCCCCATTGTAACCCCACAAGTGTCTGGGGAGGATAGTGTGTACGAAGACCTTACCCCTATCTTGGAAGGTAGAGACGTTGTTTCCAATAGACCCTCAGCTCAAGGAAAAACAAAACTATTCGAAAAAAAGAAAATAATAGGAATGAAGAAACTGTGACAGAATACTAAAGAAAGCATGACAAAACATTCTTAAAAGAAACAATAACTACAACAAAATAATACGATAATCAAAGTATAATAAACAATAAATAATAATACAACTACTAGTATGGAAGGATAAGCGAGACAACACTCAACTGCCTACTAACATTCTATCCTAATTTGTGTCCTTTATTCATGTCATCGGTAAGCTGCAGTTGCGCCATGTTATGTCTAATCACCTGTCCCTAATACTTCTTCGACCTATCTCTACCTTTCCTTAAACCATCCATAACCAACTTTTCACACCTCCGCACTGGTCATCCGTGAAAAAAAATATTTTTATAATAGGACCGGAATTCGGACGGGCTAACTAGGACTGGTTCACCCAGGTCCAATTCCACGTCCCACCCTGATCCCCGTACCCTCCTGTCAAAGTGGAATGGGACAGGACCGGAGATAGCCCACTTGACATCCTTACTGCAGAATAGCCTTTCTGATGAGCTGCAAAAATAAACAATTTCACCAAACAGTTTGCCGGTGAGAAAAGTTTACAGGCTCGTACTATATACAGGGAAAGAAAAGCGCTTATACCACTGATAATTCTATTTTTAAGGTCCTTCTGTTTTTCCCACTTTTTGGTTGAGTCGGGCCAATTTGAGAAGAAGACTGGTTCGTTTGCTTATTTTATTTTTACTGTTGCTCAGTTAAATTCTCGCAAGTCTCCATTAGTTGTGGAGGTTTTCCTCAGTTTTACATACTTAGCCATTAAAGGGACGTTAGCAGGCAATAGTCTCCCAAGATAAAACAACACTTTAATCTCAACGCTACAAAGCCAATAGGTTGAGCCTGACGAAGAAAACAAATATGAATCGACTTGCTGAAGATATGGAAAAGGAAGGAAGAGTTTCTATCTTCTCTTCTATTTTGTCTCTGTGTATATAGTGTGTCTCTGTTGTGTATGTCTTGTGTATATGTGAGTGTTTGCTCACTGTTTTTCAACACAGATTTATTTCTCTAAAAACGACCCTGGAGAGAATGTTGCTGAATAATTACTTTTTTCAATAATGATATTCCTCAATTGATTTTCTGTAGCTAGTGGAATTCAGATTTGCTAAGAAGATTTCTTCTGGGTTGGATGAGAGGATATTTACCATATGCGGAATGGCGGATTCTCTAGCTCCAGAAATAGTCCAAGGAAAAGGCCACTGCTTTGCTGCTGATTGGTAAAATGCTACTCTCATATCGGCCAAAATTTGTTCACGTACTACATTTGACTATGGGAAAAGTTAATTTAGTAATTAAAGGATCACAATTAGTGCAACATTTTGAAATTGCCTTAATTATTGAAATGCTTAAGAGAACTTTTACAAAGAAGCATGGGATATTCTGCCTATCGTGATTAGACCTGTCCACCGGGTCGGGGACCCGCCCGGCCCGACCCGGCCCGGCCCGAAAAAAATAGGGCCAGGGTCAGCTTTTAGCTGACCCGAGAGCCACTAGACCCGATCAGGGTCAGAAAATTTTACCCGTCTTTCCCGTCCCGGCCCGACCCGACCTCGGCCCGACCCCGACCCGCATATTTCTTTAATATAATTTATATTAGTTTTCCTTCATTAATATTTATTTTGTACTTATATATATGTTTGTCATTAATAAGTGATATAATGCATGTTTTTATATATATATATGTATTGCTTTAATCTACATTGAGCTCAACATAAAATAAGATAAAAACGGTAGTTGATTATTAATTATATATTTATATTATTAGTCGTTTTGTTAATATCACTGAAGCATAATGTAGGGAGAGAAAGTAGTTGTAAATTGGTGAAACTTTAAATGGTCATAACTCTACGCTCGGATGTCCGTTTTACTCGATTTTTTTTTTGATTTTGCATATTTTTACGTGACGGGGCCGGCCAAACAGCCTCATGGCGGTTTGGCATAGCCAATTTTTACGAAAACGTTTGTTTTCCCAATCAATTTGTGTTTTTCCCCAAATCGATTTCTAATTTTCTTTTTTTTTAGTCAAGATCTCACGATATATAATACATTTCAACGTCGAAATTTCGTGGTAATGTAGGGGTGAATACCAATTTCAGTTTTGGAAATTCAATTTAAAAAAAAAATAAAAAAATTCTCGACCCGGCCCGACCCGACCATGGCCCGCCAAAAAAAATCGTCGGGTCAGGGCCGACCCGTGACCCGTCGGGTCCCCCATGGGTCAGGGCCAGGGTCAGAATTTTTAAAAAAATATAGGGTCAGGGTCGGGCCAGGGTCGGGCAAGGAAGAAAAAAAAAGCCACCCGGCCCGACCCGACCTTTGGACAGGTCTAATCGTGATGCCTAAAATACAGTTGGTTATCCAAGTGATTCAGTGTCTATAATAATGTGATGCAAGCATCACTAACGAGCATCAGCAGCCATTTATACCTCTTACCCTTGGAATATCTTGAAGTGTGTAATAACACTCTAGGTAATCAGAGGAACATGGCTGCACCACTAAAAAAAGAAGGATAAAATGTATTAAGTGGGAATTGATCCCTAGTCCTGTAGGAAAATAACTTAACGTTTAACCAAGTTCACCATTTAGCCTTCTTGTAGCATGGTGCCGTAATATTATACCAATTTTAGAAAATATACCCATAAAATACCTAGTTTTACGGAGAGACCACAGGTTCACGTGCCCCATATTTTAGCCTATAAATTCGCCCTTGTAGAGGTTAATGATGCATTTACTACCACATGAGATACTTAGTCTGATTAATTAACTTTAAAGATGTGTATCGTTATCATGCTCTGTTAATTAATTAAAGAGGATGGCGATCATGGAAGTTTTAAATCTTGAAATGAATAAGTGTCCCGTCCCTTCTGACTTTAAAATTACAAATGTGAATCTATAATTTTGTTTTAACTCCTATGTAGTGAGTGGTTCTGTGTGCATGTGTATATATTTTGTGTGATGCATCAAAGGGGAAAATAAAATTTTACCCATCACCTCATCATGGTCATAAGGTATGAGTTTAGCTTTACAGTGACCAGGCTGTACCCTGAAGACATGCACAATGGACATTACTGCGGTTGGAATAGTTCTTAATCTAACAAATATTACTCATTCACGAGAGAGATTATTCACTCAAGTTAGAGCAGTGTTTGGAAGGCAAACTTGTAGCCAGCCCTGTCTGATCTCTTGTTTCTTTTTGGGGTGTTAGATGATATTAATCTCCCTTGGGGAGTCTTTCATTAATATAAAGGTATATATAGAGTACAATATTCATCCCTTATACAATAGGAATCCTAAGTCTATACAAAAGAGGAATCCTAGTCTTACCATATTTATATTTACACAATATATGGAAATATTCTAATTATGGGTAAGGAATATATTGTTTCCTATATTTACACGTTTACACACCCCCCCGGAGCGGGAGGAGGCGGACGCCGAGACTGGATCGAAGTCAAGAAATAACTGTCTGGGAAATCCTTTGGTAAATATGTCTAAATACTGATAGGATGATGGAACATGTAACACTCTGACATGGCCTAACGCAACTTTCTCACGAACGAAGTGTAGGTCTATCTCAATATGCTTGGTTCGCTGATGTTGAACCGGATTATGAGAAAGATAGATGGCGAGAGATGTTATCACAATACATAATAGATGCTCGACGCAAAGGACACGAAAGTTTTAACTGTATATTTTTGAGCCAACAAATCTCAGCTACTACATTTGCAACGCCTCTGTACTCAGCCTCGGCCCTGGAGCGAGATAGGGTAGCCTGTCGCTTGCGGACCAAGAAATTAGATTATCCCCTAAGAAAACACAAAAGCCGGAGGTGGAGCGTAGCGTGTCCGGACACCCCCGCCCAATCTGCATCCGTATATGAAAGCAACCCGTCCGGTGCGAGAGGGTATAGGTGCAAACCATAATCAAGAGTGCCCTTAATGTATCGAATGATACGCTTAAGAGCAAGATGAAATGAGACTCCGGGGGCATGCATGAATAAGCACACTGCGCCGAACAAAGATAAGCTATGTATGGCCTGGTGAATGTGAGATACCGAAGTGCACCCGCAAGGCTCCTATACGAGTAGGATCGAGACTGGAGCACCATCCATTGCACTGAGCTTAGATTTGGAATCAACTGGAGTAGGCACCTCTTTGTAGTTCGCCATCTTAGCCCTGTACACAATCTCTTCTGCATACTTACGCTGACACAAGAACATATGATTGGCAGACCTGGTCACTGATATCCCCAAAAAGCAACTCAGCTTCCCCAAATCAGTCATTGCAAATTCGGACTTGAGCAAGACAATAATCTCATTTTTCAATCCGTCGGAGGAGGTAGTAAGAACAATATCATCCACGTAAAGTAATAAGTAAGCAGTGTTACTACCTCGATGAAAAATGAAAAGTGATGTATCACTCTTGCTGCATACAAACCCAATATATCCATTGTTTGACATCGGCGTCGAGACGATGCCAGATAGAATCATCAACCTCCGTCGGGCGCGGAATAGTGTCATCAATATGGTCAAGCACGTTATATAGACATGCATGATTGCGAAAAAGATCAACCCAGGAAGAATACTGGTTGTTTTCTTGATCAAGAATAATGGGAATATGGTTCTTGATGTTGAAAACAGTAAGGGCGGGATGAAATGGGGGTGATGACTTTGTGGTGGGATTTGTGGAGGTAGATGTGTTAGAAAGTGTGGAAGAATCAGGGATAGACATTTAGAGAAGAGAAGAAAGGAAGAACAAAACCCGAAAAACAAGAAGAAAATCCGGGAGGGCCGCGGCGTAGGAGAGCAGCCGGCGGCTGTGGAATAGAAAGGTTTTTAGGGTTTTGTTTATTTGGCTCTTGATACCATGTTAGATGATATTAATCTCCCTTGGGGAGTCTTTCATTAATATCAAGGTATATATAGAGTACAATATTCATCCGTTATACAATAGGAATCTTAAGCCTATACAAAAGAGGAATCCTAGTCTTACCATAATTATATTTACACAATATATGGAAATATTCTAATTATGGGTAGGGAATATATTGTTTCCTATATTTACACGTTTACACACCCCCTCAGTCGTAGCGAGAGGAGGCCGGACGCTGAGACTGGATCTGAAGTCAAGAAATAACTGTCTGGTAAGTCCTTTGGTAAATATGTCTAAATACTGATAGGATGATGGAACATGTAACACTCTGACGTGGCCTAACGCAACTTTCTCACGAACGAAGTGTAGGTCTATCTCAATATGCTTGGTTCACTGATGTTGAACCAGATTATGAGAAAGATAGATGGCAGAGATGTTATCACAATACATAATAGATGCCTGACGCAAAGGACACTGAAGTTCTAACAGTAAATTTTTGAGCCAACAAATCTCAGCTACTACATTTGCAACGCCTCTGTACTCAGCCTCGGCCCTGGAGCGAGATAGGGTAGCCTGTCGCTTTGCAGACCAAGAAATCAGATTATCCCCTAAGAAAACACAAAAGCCGGAGGTGGAGCATCGCGTGTCCGGACACCCTGCTCAATCTGCATCCGTATATGAAAGCAACCTGTCTGGTGCAGAGGGGTATAGGTGCAAAGCATAATCAAGAGTGCCCTTAATGTATCGAATAATACACTTAAGAGCAATGAAATGAGACTCCCTGGGGGCATGCATGAATAAGCACACATGCTGAACAACATAAGCTATGTATGGCCTGGTGAATGTGAGATACTGAAGTGCACCTGCACGGCTCCTATACAGAGTAGGATCAGAGATTGGAGCACCATCCATAGCACTGAGCTTAGATTTGGAATCAACTGGAGTAGGCACCTCTTTGCAGTTCGCCATCTTAGCCCTGGTACACAATCTCTTCGCATACTTACGCTGACACAAGAACATATGATTGGCAGACCTGGTCACTGATATCCCCAAAAGGCAACTCAGCTTCCCCAAATCAGTCATTGCAAATTCGGACTTGAGCAAGACAATAATCTAATTTTTCAATCCGTCGGAGGAGGTAGTAAGAACAATATCATCCACGTAAAGTAATAAGTAAGCAGTGCTACTACCTCGATGAAAAATGAAAAGTGATGTATCACTCTTGCTGCATACAAACCCAATATATCCATTGTTTGACATCGGCGTCGAGACGATGCCAGATAGAATCATCAACCTCCGTAGGGCGCGAATAGTGTCATCAATATGGTCAAGCACGTTATATAGACATGCATGATTGCGAAAAAGATCAACCCAGGGAGAATACTGGTTGTTTTCTTGATCAAGAATAATGGGAATATCGTTCTTGATGTTGAAAACAGTAAGGGCGGGATAAAACGGGGGTGATGACTTTGTGGTGGGATTTGTGGAGGTAGAGGCGTCAGAAAGTGTGGAAGAATCAGGGATAGCCATTTAGAGAAGAGAAGAGAGGAAGAACAAAACCCGAAAAACAAGAAGAAAATTCGGGAGGGCCGCGGCGTAGGAGAGGCAGCCGGCGGCTGTGGAAGAGAAAGGTTTTTAGGGTTTTGTTTATTTGGCTCTTGATACCATGTTAGATGATATTAATCTCCCTTGGGGAGTCTTTCATTAATATCAAGGTATATATAGAGTACAATATTCATCCCTTATACAATAGGAATCCTAAGCCTATACAAAAGAGGAATCCTAGTCTTACCATAATTATATTTACACAATATATGGAAATATTCTAATTATGGGTAGGGAATATATTGTTTCCTATATTTACACGTTTACACACCCCCTCAGTCGGAGCGGGAGGAGGCCGGACGCTGAGACTGGATCTGAAGTCAAGAAATAACTGTCCGGGAAGTCCTTTGGTAAATATGTCTAAATACTGATAGGATGATGGAACATGTAACACTCTGACATGGCCTAACGCAACTTTCTCACGAACAAAGTGTAGGTCTATCTCAAAATGCTTGGTTCGCTGATGTTGAACCGGATTATGAGAAAGATAGATGGCAGAGATGTTATCACAATACATAATAGATGCCTGACGCAAAGGACACTGAAGTTCTAACAGTAAATTTTTGAGCCAACAAATCTCAGCTACTACATTTGCAACGAATCTGTACTCAGCCTCGGTCCTGGAGCGAGATAGGGTAGCCTGTCCCTTGGCAAACCAAGAAATCAGATTATCCCCTAAGAAAACACAAAAGCCGAAGGTGGAGCGTCGCGTGTCCGGACACCCTGCTCAATCTGCATCCGTATATGAAAGCAACCTGTCTGGTGCAGAGGGGTATAAGTGCAAACCATAATCAAGAGTGCCCTTAATGTATCGAATGATACGCTTAAGAGCAGTGAAATGAGACTCTCTGGGGGCATGCATGAATAAGCACACCTGCTGAACAGCATAAGCTATGTATGGCCTGGTGAATGTGAGATACTGAAGTGCACCTGCAAGGCTCCTATACAGAGTAGGATCAGAGACTGGAGCACCATCCATAGCACTGAGCTTAGATTTGGAATCAACTGGAGTAGGCATCTCTTTGTAGTTCGCCATCTTAGCCCGGTACACAATCTCCTCAGCATACTTACGCTGACACAAGAACATATGATTGGCAGACCTGGTCACTGATATCCCCAAAAAGCAACTCAGCTTCCCCAAATCAGTCATTGCAAATTCGGACTTGAGCAAGACAATAATCTCATTTTTCAATCCGTCGGAGGAGGTAGTAAGAACAATATCATCCACGTAAAGTAATAAGTAAGCAGTGCTACTACCTCGATGAAAAATGAAAAGTGATGTATCACTCTTGCTGCATACAAACCCAATATATCCATTGTTTGACATCGGCGTCGAGACGATGCCAGATAGAATCATCAACCTCCGTAGGGCGCAGAATAGTGTCATCAATATGGTCAAGCACGTTATATAGACATGCATGATTGCGAAAAAGTTCAACCCAGAGAGAATACTGGTTGTTTTCTTGATCAAGAATAATGGGAATATGGTTCTTGATGTTGAAAACAGTAAGGGCGGGATGAAACGGGGGTGATGACTTTGTGGTGGGATTTGTGGAGGTAGAGGCGTCAGAAAGTGTGGAAGAATCAGGGATAGCCATTTAGAGAAGTGAAGAAAGGAGGAACAAAACCCGAAAAACAAGAAGAAAATCCGGGAGGGCCGCGGCGTAGGAGAGGCAGCCGGCGGCTGTGGAAGAGAAAGGTTTTTAGGGTTTTGTTTATTTGGCTCTTGATACCATGTTAGATGATATTAATCTCCCTTGGGGAGTCTTTCATTAATATCAACGTATATATAGAGTACAATATTCATCCCTTATACAATAGGAATCCTAAGCCTATACAAAAGAGGAATCCTAGTCTTACCATAATTATATTTACACAATATATGGAAATATTCTAATTATGGGTAGGGAATATATTGTTTCCTAGATTTACACGTTTACACACCCCCTCAGTCGGAGCGAGAGGAGACCGGACGCTGAGACTGGATCTGAAGTCAAGAAATAACTGTCTGGGAAGTCCTTTGGTAAATATGTCTAAATACTGATAGGATGATGGAACATGTAACACTCTGACATGGCCTAACGCAACTTTCTCACGAACGAAGTGTAGGTCTATCTCAATATGCTTGGTTCGCTGGTGTTGAACCGGATTATGAGAAAGATAGATGGCAGAGATGTTATCACAATACATAATAGATGCCTGACGCAAAGGACACTAAAGTTCTAACGGTAAATTTTTGAGCCAACAAATCTCAGCTACTACATTTGTAACGAATCTGTACTCAGCCTCGGCACTGGAGCGAGATAGGGTAGCATGTCGCTTGGCAGACCAAGAAATCAGATTATCCCCTAAGAAAACACATAAGCCGGAGGTGGAGCATCACGTGTCCGGACACCCTGCTCAATCTGCATCCGTATATGAAAGCAACCTGTCTGGTGCAGAGGGGCATAGGTGCAAACCATAATCAAGAGTGCCCTTAATGTATCGAATGATACGCTTAAGAGAAGTGAAATGAGACTCCCTGGGGCATGCATGAATAAGCACACCTGCTGAACAGCATAAGCTATGTATGGCCTGGTGAATGTGAGATATTGAAGTGCACCTGCAAGGCTCCTATACAGAGTAGGATCAGAGACTGCAGCACCATCCATAGCACTGAGCTTAGATTTGCAATCGACTGGAGTAGGCACCTCTTTGCAGTTCGCCATCTTAGCCTTGTACACAATCTCTTCTGCATACTTACGTTGACATAAGAACATATGATTGGCAAACCTGGTCACTGATATCCCCAAAAAGCAACTCAGCTTCCGCAAATCAGTCATTGCAAATTCGGACTTAAGCAAGACAATAATCTCATTTTTCAATCCGTCGGAGGAGGTAGTAAGAACAATATCATCCACGCAAAGTAATAAGTAAGCAGTGCTACTACCTCGATGAAAAATGAAAAGTGATGTATCACTCTTGCTGCATACAAACCCAATATATCCATTGTTTGACATCGGCGTCGAGACGATGCCAGATAGAATCATCAACCTCCGTAGGGCGCGGAATAGTGTCATCAATATGGTCAAGCACGTTATATAGACATGCATGATTGCGAAAAAGATCAACCCAGGGAGAATACTGGTTGTTTTCTTGATCAAGAATAATTGGAATATGGTTCTTGATGTTGAAAACAGTAAGGGCGGGATGAAATGGGGGTGATGACTTTGTGGTGGGATTTGTGGAGGTAGAGGCGTCAGAAAGTGTGGAAGAATCAGGGATAGCCATTTAGAGAAGAGAAGAAAGGAAGAACAAAACCCGAAAAACAAGAAGAAAATCCGGGAGGGCCGCGGCGTAGGAGAGGCAGCCGGCGGTTGTGGAAGAGAAAGGTTTTTAGGGTTTTGTTTATTTGGCTCTTGATACCATGTTAGATGATATTAATCTCCCTTGGGGAGTCTTTCATTAATATCAAGGTATATATAGAGTACAATATTCATCCCTTATACAATAGGAATCCTAAGCCTATACAAAAGAGGAATCATAGTCTTACCATAATTATATTTACACAATATATGAAAATATTCTAATTATGGGTAGGGAATATATTGTTTCCAATATTTACACGTTTACACACCCGCTCAGTCGGAGCGAGAGGAGGCCGGACGCTGAGACTGGATCTGAAGTCAAGAAATAACTGTCTGGGAAGTCCTTTGGTAAATATGTCTAAATACTGATAGGATGATGGAACATGTAACACTCTGACATGGCCTAACGCAACTTTCTCACGAACGAAGTGTTGGTCTATCTCAATATGCTTGGTTCGCTGATGTTGAACTGGATTATGAGAAAGATAGATGGCAGAGATGTTATCACAATACATAATAGATGCCTGACGCAAAGGACACTGAAGTTCTAACAGTAAATTTTTGAGCCAACAAATCTCAGCTACTACATTTGCAACACCTCTCGTACTCGGGCTCGCATCGGAGCGAGATAGGGTAGCCCGTCGTCGCTTGCGTACCAAGAAATCGATTATCCCCTAAGAAAACACAAAAGCCGGAGGTGGAGCGTCGCGTGTCCGGACACCCTGCCCAATCTGCATCCGTATATAAAAGCAACCTGTCTGGTGCAGATGGGTATAGATGCAAACCATAATCAAGAGTGCCCTTAATGTATCGAATGATACGCTTAAGAGCAAGTGAAATGAGACTCTCTCGGGGGCATGCATGAATAAGCACACTGCCGAACAAATAAGCTATGTATGGCCTGGTGAATGTGAGATACCGAAGTGCACCCGCAAGGCTTCTATACGAGTAGGATCGAGACTAGAGCACCATCCATAGCACCGAGCTTAGATTTGGAATCAACTGGAGTAGGCACCTCTTTGCGTCGCCATCTTAGCCCTACAGTACACAATCTCCTCTCGCATACTTACGCCGACACAAGAACATATGATTGGCGGACACAGTCACCGATATCCCCAAAAAGCAACTCGCCTTCCCCAAATCGGTCATTGCAAATTCGGACTTGAGCAAGACAATAATCTCATTTTTCAATCCGTCGGAGGAGGTAGTAAGAACAATATCATCCACGTAAAGTAATAAGTAAGCAAATGCTACTACCTCGATGAAAAATGAAAAGTGATGTATCACTCTTGCCGCATTCAAACCCAATATATCCATTGTTTGACATCGGCGTCGAGACGATGCCGTATAGAATCATCAACCTCCGTAGGGCGCGGAATAGTGTCATCAATATGGTTAAGTATGTGATAGAGACATGCATGATTGCGAAAAAGTTCAACCCAGGGAGAATACTGGTTGTTTTCTTGATCATGAATAATGGGAATATGGTTCTTGATGTTGAAAACAGTAAGGGCGGGATGAAACGGGGGTGATGACTTTGTGGTGGGATTTGTGGAGGTAGAGGCGTCAGAAAGTGTGGAAGAATCAGGGATAGCCATTTAGAGAAGAGAAGAAAGGAAGAACAAAACGCGAAAAACAAGAAGAAAATCCGGGAGGGCCGCGGCGTTGGAGTGAGGCGGCGGCGTAGAAGAGAAAGGTTTTTAGGGTTTTGTTTATTTGGCTCTTGATACCATGTTAGATGATATTAATCTCCCTTGAGGAGTCTTTCATTAATATCAAGGTATATATAGAGTACAATATTCATCCCTTATACAATAGGAATCCTAAGCCTATACAAAAGAGGAATCCTAGTCTTACCATAATTACATTTACACAATATATGGAAATATTCTAATTATGGGTAGGAAATATATTTTTCCTATATTTACACGTTTACACAAACCCTCGCCGGAGCGGGAGGAGGCCGGACGCCGAGACCGGATCTCGAAGTCAAGAAATAACGTCCGGGAAGTACTTTGGTAAATATGTCTAAATACCGATAGGATGATGGAACATGTAACACTCGACATGGCCTAACGCAACTTTCTCACGAACGAAGTGTAGGTCTATCTCAATATGCTTGGTTCGGCGATGTTGAACCGGATTATGAGAAAGATAGATGGCGAGAGATGTTATCACAATACATAATAGATGCCCGACGCAAAGGACACCGAAGTTCTAACAAGAAAATTTTTGAGCCAACAAATCTCGGCTACTACATTTGCAACGAATCGTACTCATCCTCGGACCGGAGCGAGATAGGGTAGCCTCGTCGCTTGGCGTACCAAGAAATCGATTATCCCCTAAGAAAACACAAAAGCCGGAGGTGGAGCGTCGCGTGTCCGGACACCCCGCTCAATCGCATCCATATATGAAAGCAACTGTCCGGTGTAGAGGAGTATAATTGCAAACCATAATCAAGAGTACCCTTAATGTATCGAATGATACGCTTAAGAGCAGTGAAATGAGACTCCCTGGGGGCATGCATGAATAAGCACACCTGCTGAACAGCATAAGCTATGTATGGCTTGGTGAATGTGAGATACCGAAGTGCACCCGCAAGGCTTCTATACGAGTAGGATCGAGAGGCGGAGCACCTTCCATAGCACTGAGCTTAGATTTGGAATCAACTGGAGTAGGCACCTCTTTGCAGTTCGCCATCTTAGCCCGGTACACAATCTCCTCTGCATACTTACGCTGACACAAGAACATATGATTGGCAGGCCTGGTCACTGATATCCCCAAAAAGCAACTCAGCTTCCCCAAATCAGTCATTGCAAATTCGGACTTGAGCAAGACAATAATCTCATTTTTCAATCCATCGGAGGAGGTAGTAAGAACAATATCATCCGCGTAAAGTAATAAGTAAGCAGTGCTACTACCTCGATGAAAAATGAAAAGTGTTGTATCACTCTTGCTGCATACAAACCCAATATATCCATTGTTTGACATCGGCGTCGAGACGATGCCAGATAGAATCATGAACCTCAGTAGGGCGCGGAATAGTGTCATCAATATGGTTAAGTATGTGATAGAGACATGCATGATTGCGAAAAAGTTCAACCCAGGGAGAATACTGGTTGTTTTCTTGATCATGAATAATGGGAATATGGTTCTTGATGTTGAAAACGATGAAGGGCGGGATGAAATGGGGGTGATGACTTTGTGGTGGGATTTGTGGAGGTAGAGGCGTCAGAAAGTGTGGAATAATCAGGGATAGCCATTTAGAGAAGAGAAGAAAGGAAGAACAAAACGCGAAAAACAAGAAGAAAATCCGGGAGGGCCGCGGCGTAGGAGTGGCAGCCGGCGGCTGTAGAAGAGAAAGGTTTTTAGGGTTTTGTTTATTTGGCTCTTGATACCATGTTAGATGATATTAATCTCCCTTGAGGAGTCTTTCATTAATATCAAGGTATATATAGAGTACAATATTCATCCCTTATACAATAGGAATCCTAAGCCTATACAAAAGAGGAATCCTAGTCTTACCATAATTACATTTACACAATATATGGAAATATTCTAATTATGGGTAGGAAATATATTTTTTCCTATATTTACACATTTACACAACCCCTCAGTCGGAGCGGGAGGAGGCCGGACGCTGAGACTGGATCTGAAGTCAAGAAATAACTGTCCGGGAAGTCCTTTGGTAAATATGTCTGCATACTGATAGGATGATGGAACATGTAACACTCTGACATGGCCTAACGCAACTTTCTCACGAACGAAGTGTAGGTCTATCTCAATATGCTTGGTTCGCTGATGTTGAACCGGATTATGAGAAAGATAGATGGCAGAGATGTTATCACAATACATAATAGATGCCTGACGCAAAGGACACTGAAGTTCTAACAGTAAATTTTTGAGCCAACAAATCTCAGCTACTACATTTGCAACGCCTCTATAGTCAGCCTCGGCACTGGAGCGAGATAGGGTAGCCTGTCGCTTGACAGACCAAGACATCAGATTATCCCCTAAGAAAACACAAAAGCCGGAGGTGGAGCGTCGCGTGTCCGGACACCCTGCCCAATTTGCATCCATATGAAAGCAACCCGTCCGGTGTAGAGGGTATAGGTGCAAACCATAATCAAGAGTGCCCTTAATGTATCGAATGATACGCTTAAGAGCAGTGAAATGAGACTCCCTGGGGGCATGCATGAATAAGCACACCTGCTGAACAACATAAGCTATGTATGGCCTGGGGAATGTGAGATACTGAAGTACACCTGCAAGGCTCCTATACAGAGTAGGATCGAGACTGGAGCACCTTCCATAGCACTTAGCTTAGATTTGGAATCAACCGGAGTAGGCACCTTCTTTGCGCTTCGCCATCTTAGCCCCGTACACAATCTCTCTCGCATACTTACGCCGACACAAGAACATATGATTGGCGGACCGGTCAATGATATCCCCAAAAAGCAACTCACTTCCCCAAATCAATCATTGCAAATTCGGACTTGAGCAAGACAATAATCTCATTTTTCAATCCATCGGAGGAGGTAGTAAGAACAATATCATCCACGTAAAGTAATAAGTAAGCAAGTGCTACTACCTCGATGAAAAATGAAAAGTGTTGTATCACTCTTGCCGCATACAAACCCAATATATCCATTGTTTGACATCGGCGTCGAGACGATGCCGGATAGAATCATCAACCTCCGTAGGGCGTGGAATAGTGTCATCAATATGGTCAAGCACGTTATAGAGACATGCATGATTGCGAAAATGTTCAACCCGGGAGAATACTGGTTGTTTTCTTGATCAAGAATAATGGGAATATGGTTCTTGATGTTGAAAACAAGATAGGGCGGGATGAAACGGGGGTGATGACTTTGTGTTGGGATTTGTGGAGGTAGAGGCGTCGAAAGTGTGGAAGAATCGGGGATAGCCATTTAGAGAAGAGAATAAAGGAAGAACAAACCCGAAAAACAAGAAGAAAATCCGGAGAGGGCCGCGGCGTAGGAGAGGCGGCCAGCTGTGTGGAAGAGAAAGGTTTTTAGGGTTTTGTTTATTTAGCTCTTGATACCATCTTAGATGATATTAATCTCCCTTGGGGAGTCTTTCATTAATATCAAGGTATATATAGAGTACAATATTCATCCCTTATACAATAGAAATCCTAAGCCTATACAAAAGAGGAATCCTAGTCTTACCATAATTATATTTACACAATATATGGAAATATTCTAATTATGGGTAGGGAATATATTGTTTCCTATAATTACATGTTTACACACCCCCTCGCCGGAGCGGGAGGAGGCCGGACGCCGAGACCGGATCTCGAAGTCAAGAAATAACTGTCCGGGAAGTCCTTTGGTAAATATGTCTGCATACTAATAGGATGATGGAACATGTAACACTCTGACATGGCCTAACGCAACTTTCTCACGAACGAAGTGTAGGTCTATCTCAATATGCTTGGTTCGCTGATGTTGAACCGGATTATGAGAAAGATAGATGGCGTAGATTTATCACAATACATAATAGATGCCCGACGCAAAGGACACCGAAGTTCTAACGAGAAATTTTTGAGCCCACAAATCTCGCTACTACATTTGCAACGCCTCTCGTAGTCGCCCGGGCACTTTGGAGCGAGATAGGGTAGCCTGTCGCTTGCGTACCAAGAAATCAGATTATCCCCTAAGAAAACACAAAAGCCGAGGTGGAGCGTCGCGTGTCCGGACACCCCGCCCAATTTGCATCCGTATATGAAAGCAACTCCGTCCGGTGCAGAGGGGTATAGGTGCAAACCATAATCAAGAGTGCCCTTAATGTATCGAATGATACGCTTAAGAGCAAAGATGAAATGAGACTCCCCGGGGGCATGCATGAATAAGCACACCCGCCGAACAACATAAGCTATGTATGGCCTCGGTGAATGTGAGATACCGAAGTGCACCTGCAAGGCTCCTATACGAGTAGGATCGAGACCGGAGCACCATCCATAGCACTTAGCTTAGATTTGGAATCAACCGTAGTAGGCACCTCTTTGCGCTTCGCCATCTTAGCCCCGTACACAATCTCTTCTCGCATACTTACGCCGACACAAGAACATATGATTGGCGACCGGTCACTATATCCCCAAAAAGCAACTCAGCTTCCCCCCAAATCAATCATTGAAAATTCGGACTTGAGCAAGACAATAATCTCATTTTTCAATCCGTCGGAGGAGGTAGTAAGAACAATATCATCCACGTAAAGTAATAAGTAAGCAGTGCTACTACCTCGATGAAAAATGAAAAGTGATGTATCACTCTTGCTGCATACAAACCCAATATATCCATTGTTTGACATCGGCGTCGAGACGATGCCATATAGAATCATCAACCTCCGTAGGGCGCGGAATAGTGTCATCAATATGGTCAAGCACGTTATAGAGACATGCATGATTGCGAAAAAGTTCAACCCAGGGAGAATACTGGTTGTTTTCTTGATCAAGAATAATGGGAATATGGTTCTTGATGTTGAAAACAAAGAAGGGCGGGATGAAACGGGGGTGATGACTTTGTGGTGGGATTTGTGGAGGTAGAGGCGTCGAAAAGTGTGGAAGAATCGGGATAGCCATTTAGAGAAGAGAATAAAGGAAGAACAAAACCCGAAAAACAAGAAGAAAATCCGGGAGGGCCGCGGCGTAGGAGAGGTAGCCGACGGGCCGTGGAAGAGAAAGGTTTTTAGGGTTTTGTTTGTTTGGCTCTTTATACCATGTTAGATGATATTAATCTCCCTTGGGAGTCTTTCATTAATATCAAGGTATATATAGAGTACCATATTCATCCCTTATACAATAGGAATCCTAAGCCTATACAAAAGAGGAATCTTAGTCTTACCATAATTATTTTTACACAATATATGGAAATATTCTAATTATGGGTAGGGAATATATTGTTTCCTATATTTACACGTTTACACACCCCTCGCCGGAGCGGGAGGAGGCCGGACGCCGAGACTGGATCTCGAAGTCAAGAAATAACGTCCGGAAAGTCCTTTGGTAAATATGTCCGCATACTAATAGGATGATGGAACATGTAACACTCTGACATAGCCTAACGCAACTTTCTCACGAACGAAGTGTAGGTCTATCTCAATATGCTTGGTTCGCTGATGTTGAACCGGATTATGAGAAAGATAGATGGCATAGATGTTATCACAATACATAATAGATGCCTGACGCAAAGGACACTGAAGTTCTAACAGTAAATTTTTGAGCCAACAAATCTCGGCCTACTACATTTGCAACGCCTCTGTACTCACCTCGGCACCGGAGCGAGATAGGGTAGCATGTCGCTTGCGTACCAAGAAATCGATTATCCCCTAAGAAAACGCAAAAGCCGGAGGTGGAGCGTCGCGTGTCCGGACACCATGCCCAATTTGCATCCGTATATGAAAGCAACCTGTCTGGTGTAGAGGGGTATAGGTGCAAACCATAATCAAGAGTGCCCTTAATGTATCGAATGATACGCTTAAGAGAAGTGAAATGAGACTCCCTGGGGCATGCATGAATAAGCACACCTGCTGAACAGCATAAGCTATGTATGTCCTGGTGAATGTGAGATACTGAAGTGCACCTGCAAGGCTCCTATACATAGTAGGATCAGAGACTGGAGCACCATCCATAACACTGAGTTTAGATTTGGAATCAACTGGAGTAGGCACCTCTTTGCAGTTCGCCATCTTAGCCCTGTACACAATCTCTTCTGCATACTTACGCTTACACAAGAACATATGATTGGCAGACCTGGTCACTGATATCCCCAAAAATCAACTCTACTTCCTCAAATCAGTCATTGCAAATTCGGACTTGAGCAAGACAATAATCTCATTTTTCAATCCATCGGAGGAGGTAGTAAGAACAATATCATCCACGTAAAGTAATAAGTAAGCAGTGCTACTACCTCGATGAAAAATGAAAAGTGATGTATCACTCTTGCTGCATTCAAACCCAATATATCCATTGTTTGACATCGGCGTCGAGACGATGCCAGATAGAATCATCAAACTCCGTAGGGCGCGGAATAGTGTCATCAATATGCTCAAGCACGTTATAGAGACATGCATGATTGCGAAAAAGATCAACCCAGGGAGAATACTAGTTGTTTTCTTGATCAAGAATAATGGGAATATGGTTCTTGATGTTGAAAACAGTAAGGGCGGGATGAAACGGGGGTGATGACTTTGTGGTGGGATTTGTGGAGGTAGAGGCGTCAGAAAGTGTGGAAGAATCAGGGATAGCCATTTAGAGAAGAGAAGAAAGGAAGAACAAAACCCGAAAAACAAGAAGAAAATCCGGGAGGTCCGCGACGTAGGAGAAGCAGCCGGCGGCTGTGGAAGAAGAAGGTTTTTAGGGTTTCGTTTATTTGGCTCTTGATACCATGTTAGATGATATTAATCTCCCTTGGGGAGTCTTTCATTAATATCAAGGTATATATAGAGTACCATATTAATCCCTTATACAATAGGAATCCTAAGCCTATACAAAAGAGGAATCCTAGTCTTACCATAATTATATTTACACAATATATGGAAATATTCTAATTATGGGTAGGGAATATATTGTTTCCGATATTTACACGTTTACACACCCCCTCTGTCGGAGCAGGAGGAGGCCGGACGCTGAGACTGGGATCTGAAGTCAAGAAATAACTGTCCGGGAAGTCCTTTGGTAAATATGTCTGCATACTGATAGGATGATGGAACATGTAACACTCTGACATGGCCTAACGCAACTTTCTCACGAACGAAGTGTAGGTCTATCTCAATATGCTTGGTTCGCTAATGTTGAACCGGATTATGAGAAAGATAGATGGCGTAGATGTTATCACAATACATAATAGATGCCTGACGCAAAGGACACTGAAGTTCTAACAGTAAATTTTTGAGCCAACAAATCTCAGCTACTACATTTGCAACGCCTCTGTACTCAGCCTCGGCACTGGAGCGAGATAGGGTAGCCTGTCGCTTGGCGTACCAAGAAATCGGATTATCCCCTAAGAAAACACAAAAGCCGGAGGTGGAGCGTCGCGTGTCCGGACACCCCGCCCAATCTGCATCCGTATATGAAAGCAACCTGTCTTGTGCAGAGGGGTATAGGTGCAAACCATAATCAAGAGTGCCCTTAATGTATCGAATGATACGCTTAAGAGCAGTTAAATGAGACTCCTTGGGGGCATGCATGAATAAGCACACCTGCTGAACAGCATAAGCTATGTATGGCCTGGTGAATGTGAGATACTGAAGTGCACCTGCAAGGCTCCTATACTGAGTAGTAGGATCAGAGACTGGAGCACCATCCATAGCATTGAGCTTAGATTTGGAATCAACTGGAGTAGGCACCTCTTTGCAGTTCGCCATCTTAGCCCTGTACACAATCTCTTCTGGCATACTTACGCTGACACAAGAACATATGATTGGCGACCTGGTCACTGATATCCCCAAAAAGCAACTCAGATTCCCCAAATCAGTCATTGCAAATTCGGACTTGAGCAAGACAATAATCTCATTTTTCAATCCGTCGGAGGAGGTAGTATGAACAATATCATCCACGTAAAGTAATAAGTAAGCAGTGCTACTACCTCGATGAAAAATGAAAAGTGATGTATCACTCTTGCTGCATTCAAACCCAATATATCCATTGTTTGACATCGGCGTCGAGACGATGCCAGATAGAATCATCAAACTCCGTAGGGCGCGGAATAGTGTCATCAATATGCTCAAGCACGTTATAGAGACATGCATGATTGCGAAAAAGATCAACCCAGGGAGAATACTAGTTGTTTTCTTGATCAAGAATAATGGGAATATGGTTCTTGATGTTGAAAACAGTAAGGGCGGGATGAAACGGGGGTGATGACTTTGTGGTGGGATTTGTGGAGGTAGAGGCGTCAGAAAGTGTGGAAGAATCAGGGATAGCCATTTAGAGAAGAGAAGAAAGGAAGAACAAAACCCGAAAAACAAGAAGAAAATCCGGGAGGTCCGCGGCGTAGGAGAAGCAGCCGGCGGCTGTGGAAGAAGAAGGTTTTAGGGTTTCGTTTATTTGGCTCTTGATACCATGTTAGATGATATTAATCTCCCTTGGGGAGTCTTTCATTAATATCAAGGTATATATAGAGTACCATATTAATCCCTTATACAATAGGAATCCTAAGCCTATACAAAAGAGGAATCCTAGTCTTACCATAATTATATTTACACAATATATGGAAATATTCTAATTATGGGTAGGGAATATATTGTTTCCGATATTTACACGTTTACACACCCCCTCTGTCGGAGCAGGAGGAGGCCGGACGCTGAGACTGGATCTGAAGTCAAGAAATAACTTTCCGGGAAGTCCTTTGGTAAATATGTCTGCATACTGATAGGATGATGGAACATGTAACACTCTGACATGGCCTAACGCAACTTTCTCACGAACGAAGTGTAGGTCTATCTCAATATGCTTGGTTCGCTAATGTTGAACCGGATTATGAGAAAGATAGATGGCAGAGATGTTATCACAATACATAATAGATGCCTGACGCAAAGGACACTGAAGTTCTAACAGTAAATTTTTGAGCCAACAAATCTCAGCTACTACATTTGCAACGCCTCTCGTACTCGGCCTCGACCTTTGGAGCGAGATAGGGTAGCTCGTCGCTTGGCGACCTAGAAATCGGATTATCCCCTAAGAAAACACAAAAGCCGGAGGTGGAGCGTCGCGTGTCCGGACACCCTGCCCAATCTGCATCCGTATATGAAAGCAACCTGTCTGGTGCAGAGGGTATAGGTGCAAACCATAATCAAGAGTGCCCTTAATGTATCGAATGATACGCTTAAGAGCAGTGAAATGAGACTCTTTGGGGGCATGCATGAATAAGGACACCTGCTGAACAGCATAAGCTATGTATGGCCTGGTGAATGTGAGATACTGAAGTGCACCTGCAAGGCTCCTATACAGAGTAGGATCAGAGACTGGAGCACCATCCATAGCATTGAGCTTAGATTTGGAATCAACTGGAGTAGGCACCTCTTTGCAGTTCGCCATCTTAGCCCTGTACACAATCTCTTCTGGCATACTTACGCGGACACAAGAACATATGATTGGCGGACCTGGTCACGGATATCCCCAAAAAGCAACTCGATTCCCCAAATCAGTCATTGCAAATTCGGACTTGAGCAAGACAATAATCTCATTTTTCAATCCGTCGGAGGAGGTAGTATGAACAATATCATCCACGTAAAGTAATAAGTAAGCAGTGCTACTACCTCGATGAAAAATGAAAAGTGATGTATCACTCTTGCTGCATTCAAACCCAATATATCCATTGTTTGACATCGGCGTCGAGACGACGCCAGATAGAATCATCAAACTCCGTAGGGCGCGGAATAGTGTCATCAATATGCTCAAGCACGTTATAGAGACATGCATGATTGCGAAAAAGATCAACCCAGGGAGAATACTAGTTGTTTTCTTGATCAAGAATAATGGGAATATGGTTCTTGATGTTGAAAACAGTAAGGGCGGGATGAAACGGGGGTGATGACTTTGTGGTGGGATTTGTGGAGGTAGAGGCGTCAGAAAGTGTGGAAGAATCAGGGATAGCCATTTAGAGAAGAGAAGAAAGGAAGAACAAAACCCGAAAAACAAGAAGAAAATCCGGGAGGTCCGCGGCGTAGGAGAGGTAACCGACTACGGCGTGGAAGAAAAAGGTTTTTAGGGTTTCGTTTATTTGGCTCTTGATACCATGTTAGATGATATTAATCTCCCTTGGGAGTCTTTCATTAATATCAAGGTATATATAGAGTACCATATTCATCCCTTATACAATAGGAATCCTAAGCCTATACAAAAGAGGAATCCTAGTCTTACCATAATTATATTTACACAATATATGGAAATATTCTATTATGGGTAGGGAATATATTGTTTCCTATATTTACACGTTTGCACACCCCCTCGCCGGAGCGGGAGGAGGTCGTACGCCGAGACCGGATCGAAGTTAAGAAATAACTGTCCGGAAGTCCTTTGGTAAATATGTCTGCATACTGATAGGATGATGGAACATGTAACACTCTGACATGGCCTAACGCAACTTTCTCACGAACGAAGTGTAGGTCTATCTCAATATGCTTGGTTCGCTGATGTTGAACCGGATTATGAGAAAGATAGATGGCAGAGATGTTATCACAATACATAATAGATGCCTGACGCAAAGGACATTGAAGTTCTAACAGTAAATTTTTGAGCCAACAAATCTCAGCTACTACATTTGCAATGCCTCGTACTCACCTCGACCTTTGGAGCGAGATAGGGTAGCCTGTCGCTTGCGTACCAAGAAATAAGATTATCCCCTAAGAAAACACAAAAGCCGGAGGTGGAGCGTCGCGTGTCCGGACACCCTGCCCAATTTGCATTCGTATATGAAAGCAACCTGTCTGGTGCAGAGAGGTATAGGTGCAAACCATAATCAAGAGTGCCCTTAATATATCGAATGATACGCTTAAGAGAAGTGAAATGAGTATCCCTGGGGGCATGCATGAATAAGGACACCTGCTGAACAGCATAAGCTATGTATGGCCTGGTGAATGTGAGATACTGAAGTGCACCTGCAAGGCTCCTATATAGAGTAGGATCGAGACCGGAGCACCATCCATAGCACCGAGCTTAGATTTGGAATCAACTCGGAGTAGGCACCTCTTTGCAGTTCGCCATCTTAGCCCTATACACAATCTCTTCGCATACTTACGCCGACACAAGAACATATGATTGGCGGACACTGGTCACCGATATCCCCAAAAAGCAACTCAGATTTCCCAAATCAGTCATTGCAAATTCGGACTTGAGCAAGACAATAATCTCATTTTTCAATCCGTCGGAGGAGGTAGTAAGAATAATATCATCCACGTAAAGTAATAAGTAAGCAGTGCTACTACCTCGATGAAAAATGAAAAGTGATGTATCACTCTTGCTGCATTCAAAACCAATATATCCATTGTTTGACATCGGCGTCGAGACGATGCCGATAGAATCATCAACCTCCGTAGGCGCGGAATAGTGTCATCAATATGGTCAAGCACGTTATAGAGACATGTATGATTGCGAAAAGATCAACCTAGGGAGAATACTGGTTGTTTTCTTGATCAAGAATAATGGGAATATGGTTCTTGATGTTGAAAACAGTAAGGGCGGGATGAAACGGGGGTGATGACTTTGTGGAGGGATTTGTGGAGGTAGAGGCGTCAGATAGTGTGGAAGAATCAGGGATAGCCATTTAGAGAAGAGAAGAAAGGAAGAACAAAACCCGAAAAACAAGAAGAAAATCCGGGAGTTCCGCGACGTAGGAGAGGCAGCCGGCGGCTGTGGAAGAGAAAGGTTTTTAGGGTTTCGTTTATTTGGCTCTTGATACCATTATAGATGATATTAATCTCCCTTGGGGAGTCTTTCATTAATATCAAGGTATATATAGAGTACCATATTCATCCCTTATACAATAAGAATCCTAAGCCTATACAAAAGAGGAATCCTAGTCTTACTATAATTATATTTACACAATATATGGAAATATTCGGATTATGGGTAGGGAATATATTGTTTCCTATATTTACACGTTTGCACACCCCCTCAGTCGGAGCGGGAGGAGGCCGTACGCTGAGACTGGATCAGAAGTTAAGAAACAACTGTCCGGGAAGTCCTTTGGTTAATATGTCTGCATACTGATAGGATGATGGAACATGTAACAATCTGACATGGCCTAACGCAACTTTCTCACGAACGAAGTGTAGGTCTATCTCAATATGCTTGGTTCGCTGATGTTGAACCGGATTATGAGAAAGATAGATGGCAGAGATGTTATCACAATACATAATAGATGCCTGACGCAAAGGACACTGAAGTTCTAACAGTAAATGTTTGAGCCAACAAATCTCAGCTACTACATTTGCAATGCCTCTCGTACTCGGCCTCGGCAAGACTTTGGAGCGAGATAGGGTAGCCTGTCGCTTGCGTACCAAGAAATAAGATTATCCCCTAAGAAAACACAAAAGCCGGAGGTGGAGCGTCGCGTGTCCGGACACCCCGCCCAATCTGCATCCGTATATGAAAGCAACTCCGTCCGGTGCGAGGAGGGGTATAGGTGCAAACCATAATCAAGAGTGCCCTTAATGTATCGAATGATACGCTTAAGAGGAGTGAAATGAGACTCCCTGGGGGCATGTATGAATAAGCACACCTGATGAACAGCATAAGCTATGTATGGTCTGGTGAATGTGAGATACTGAAGTGCACCCGCAAGGCTCCTATACGAGTAGGATCGTAGACGGAGCACCATCCATAGCACCGAGCTTAGATTTGGAATCAAATGGAGTAGGCACCTCTTTGCAGTTCGCCATCTTAGCCCTGTACACAATCTCTTCTGCATACTTAGGCTGACACAAGAACATATGATTGGCAGACCTGGTCACTGATATCCCCAAAAAGCAACTCAGATTCCCCAAATCAGTCATTGCAAATTCGGACTTGAGCAAGACAATAATCTCATTTTTCAATCCGTCGGAGGAGGTAGTAAGAACAATATCATCCACGTAAAGTAATAAGTAAGCAGTGCTACTACCTCGATGAAAAATGAAAAGTGATGTATCACTCTTGCTGCATTCAAACTCAATATATCCATTGTTTGACATCGGCGTCGAGACGATGCCAGATAGAATCATCAACCTCCGTAGGGTGCGGAATAGTGTCATCAATATGCTCAAGGACGTTATAGAGACATGCATGACTGCAAAAAAGATCAACCTAGGGAGAATACTGGTTGTTTTCTTGATCAAGAATAATGGGAATATGGTTCTAGATGTTGAAAACAGTAAGGGCGGGATGAAACGGGGGTGATGACTTTGTGGTGGGATTTGTGGAGGTAGAGGCGTCAGAAAGTGTGGAAGAATCAGGGATAGCCATTTAGAGAAGAGAAGAAAGGAAGAACAAAACCCCAAAAACAAGAAGAAAATCCGGGAGGTCCGCGGCGTAGGAGAGGCAGCAGGCGGCTGTGGAAGAAGAAGGTTTTTAGGGTTTCGTTTATTTGGCTCTTGATACCATGTTAGATGATATTAATCTCCCTTGGGGAGTCTTTCATTAATATCAAGGTATATATAGAGTACCATATTCATCCCTTATACAATAGGAATCCTAAGCCTATACAAAAGAGGAATCCTAGTCTTACTATAATTATATTTACACAATATATGGAAATATTCGGATTATGGGTAGGGAATATATTGTTTCCTATATTTACACGTTTGCACACCCCCTCAGTCGGAGCGGGAGGAGGCCGGACGCTGAGACTGGATCAGAAGTTAAGAAACAACTGTCCGGGAAGTCCTTTGGTAAATATGTCTGCATACTGATAGGATGATGGAACATGTAACAATCTGACATGGCCTAACGCAACTTTCTCACGAACGAAGTGTAGGTCTATCTCAATATGCTTGGTTATCGCCGATGTTGAACCGGATTATGAGAAAGATAGATGGCAGAGATGTTATCACAATACATAATAGATGCCGACGCAAAGGACACCGAAGTTCTAACAAGAAATTTTGAGCCAACAAATCTCGGCTACTACATTTGCAACGCCTCTCGTACTCGCCCTCGCCACCGGGAGCGAGATAGGGTAGCTTGTCGCTTGGCGACCAAGAAATCGATTATCCCCTAAGAAAACACAAAAGCCGGAGGTGGAGCGTCGCGTGTCCGGACACCCCGCCCAATTTGCATCCGTATATGAAAGCAACCCGTCCGGTGCGTGCGAGGGGTATAGGTGCAAACCATAATCAAGAGTGCCCTTAATGTATCGAATGATACGCTTAAGAGCAGTGAAATGAGACTCCTTGGGGGCATGCATGAATAAGCACACCTGATGAACAGCATAAGCTATGTATGGCCTGGTGAATGTGAGATACTGAAGTGCACTGCAAGGCTCCTATACAGAGTAGGATCGGAGACTGAAGCACCATCCATAGCACTGAGCTTAGATTTGGAATCAACTGGAGTAGGCACCTCTTTGCAGTTCGCCATCTTAGCCCTATACACAATCTCTTCTGCATACTTACGCTGACACAAGAACATATGATTGGCAGACCTGGTCACTGATATCCCCAAAAAGCAACTCAGCTTCCCCAAATCAGTCATTGAAAATTCGGACTTGAGCAAGACAATAATCTCATTTTTCAATCCGTCGGAGGAGGTAGTAAGAACAATATCATCCACGTAAAGTAATAAGTAAGCAGTGCTACTACCTCGATGAAAAATGAAAAGTGATGTATCACTCTTGCTGCATACAAACCCAATATATCCGTTGTTTGACATCGTCGTCGAGACGATGCTAGATAGAATCATCAACCTCCGTAGGGCGCGGAATAGTGTCATCAATATGGTCAAGCACGTTATAGAGACATGCATGATTGCGAAAAGTTCAACCCAGGGAGAATACGGTTGTTTTTTCTTGATCAAGAATAATGGGAATATGGTTCTTGATATTGAAAACAGTAAGGGCGGGATGAAACGGGGGTGATGACTTTGTGGTGGGATTTGTGGAGGTAGAGGCGTCGGAAAGTGTGGAAGAATAAGGGATAGCCATTTAGAGAAGAGAAGAAAGGAAGAACAAAACCCGAAAAACAAGAATAAAATCCGGGAGGGCCGCGGCGTAGGAGAGGCAACCGGCGGCTGTGGAAGAAGAAGGTTTTTAGGGTTTCGTTTATTTGTCTCTTGATACCATGTTAGATGATATTAATCTCCCTTGGGGAGTCTTTCATTAATATCAAGGTATATATAGAGTACCATATTCATCCCTTATACAATAGGAATCCTAAGCCTATACAAAAGAGGAATCCTAGTCTTACCATAATTATATTTACACAATATATGGAAATATTCTAATTATGGGTAGGGAATATATTGTTTCCTATATTTACACGTTTGCACACCCCCTCAGTCGGAGCGGGAGGAGGCCGGACGCTGAGACTGGATCTGAAGTCAAGAAATAACAGTCCGGGAAGTCCTTTGGTAAATATGTCTGCATACTGATAGGATGATGGAACATGTAACACTCTGACATGGCCTAACGCAACTTTCTCACGAATGAAGTGTAGGTCTATCTCAATATGCTTGGTTCGCTGATGTTGAACCGGATTATGAGAAAGATAGATGGCAGAGATGTTATCACAATACATAATAGATGCCTGACGCAAAGGACACTGAAGTTCTAACAGTAAATTTTTGAGCCCACAAATCTCAGCTACTACATTTGCAACGCCTCTATATTCAGACTCGGCACTGGAGCGAGATAGGGTAGCCTGTCGTTTGGCAGACCAAGAAATCAGATTATCCCCTAAGAAAACACAAAAGCCGGAGGTGGAGCGTCGCGTGTCCGGACACCCTGCCCAATCTGCATCCGTATATGAAAGCAACCTGTCTGGTGCAGAGAGGTATAGGTGCAAACCATAATCAAGAGTGCCCTTAATGTATCGAATGATACGCTTAAGAGAAGTGAAATGAGACTCCCTGGGGGCATGCATGAATAAGCACACCTGCTGAACAGCATAAGCTATGTATGGCCTGGTGAATGTGAGATACCGAAGTTCACCTGCAAGGCTCCTATACAGAGTAGGATCAGAGACTGGAGCACCATCCATAGCACTGAGCTTAGATTTGGAATCAACTGGAGTAGGCACCTCTTTGCAGTTCGCCATCTTAGCCCTATACACAATCTCTTCTGCATACTTACGCTGACACAAGAACATATGATTGGCAGACCTGGTCACTGATATCCCCAAAAAGCAACTCAGATTCCCCAAATCAGTCATTGCAAATTTGGACTTGAGCAAGACAATAATCTCATTTTTCAATCCGTCGGAGGAGGTAGTAAGAACAATATCATCCACGTAAAGTAATAAGTAAGCAGTGCTACTACCTCGATGAAAAATGAAAAGTGATGTATCACTCTTGCTGCATTCAAAACCAATATATCCATTGTTTGACATCGGCGTCGAGACGATGCCAGATAGAATCATCAACCTCCGTAGGGCGCGGAATAGTGTCATCAATATGGTCAAGCACGTTATAGAGACATGCATGATTGCGAAAAAGATCAACCTAGGGAGAATACTGGTTGTTTTCTTGATCAAGAATAATGGGAATATGGTTCTAGATGTTGAAAACAGTAAGGGCGGGATGAAACGGGGGTGATGACTTTGTGGTGGGATTTGTGGAGGTAGAGGCGTCAGAAAGTGTGGAAGAATCAGGGATAGCCATTTAGAGAAGAGAAGAAAGGAAGAACAAAACCCGAAAAACAAGAAGAAAATTCGGGAGGTCCGCGGCGTAGGAGAGGCAACAGGCGGCTGTGGAAGAAGAAGGTTTTTAGGGTTTCGTTTATTTGGTTCTTGATACCATGTTAGATGATATTAATCTCCCTTAGGAAGTCTTTCATTAATATCAAGGTATATATAGAGTACCATATTCATCCCTTATACAAAAGGAATCCTAAGCCTATACAAAAGAGGAATCCTAGTCTTACCATAATTATATTTACACAATATATGGAAATATTCGGATTATGGGTAGGGAATATATTGTTTCCTATATTTACACGTTTGCACACCCCCTCAGTCGGAGCGGGAGGAGTTTGGACGCTGAGACTGGATCAGAAGTTAAGAAACAACTGTCCGGGAAGTCCTTTGGTAAATATGTCTGCATACTGATAGGATGATGGAACATGTAACAATCTGACATGGCCTAACGCAACTTTCTCACGAACGAAGTGTAGGTCTATCTCAATATGCTTGGTTCGCTGATGTTGAACCGGATTATGAGAAAGATAGATGGCAGAGATGTTATCACAATACATAATAGATGCCTGACGCAAAGGACACTGAAGTTCTAACAGTAAATTTTTGAGCCAACAAATCTCAGCTACTACATTTGCAATGCCTCTGGTACTCACCTCGGCACTGGAGCGAGATAGGGTAGCCTGTCGCTTGGCAGACCAAGAAATAAGATTATCCCCTAAGAAAACACAAAAGCCGGAGGTGGAGCGTCGCGTGTCCGGACACCCTGCCCAATCTGCATCCGTATATGAAAGCAACCTGTCTGGTGCAGAGGGGTATAGGTGCAAACCATAATCAAGAGTGCCCTTAATGTATCGAATGATACGCTTAAGAGCAATGAAATGAGACTCCCTGGGGGCATGTATGAATAAGCACACCTGATGAACAGCATAAGCTATGTATGGTCTGGTGAATGTGAGATACTGAAGTGCACCTGCAAGGCTCCTATACAGAGTAGGATCAGAGACTGGAGCACCATCCATAGCACTGAGCTTAGATTTGGAATCAACTGGAGTAGGCACCTCTTTGCAGTTCGCCATCTTAGCCCTGTACACAATCTCTTCTGCATACTTACGCTGACACAAGAACATATGATTGGCAGACCTGGTCACTGATATCCCCAAAAAGCAACTCAGCTTCCCCAAATCAGTCATTGAAAATTCGGACTTGAGCAAGAACATAATCTCATTTTTCAATCCGTCGGAGGAGGTAGTAAGAACAATATCATCCACGTAAAGTAATAAGTAAGTAGTGCTACTACCTCGATGAAAAATGAAAAGTGATGTATCACTCTTGCTGCATACAAACCCAATATATCCATTGTTTGACATCGGCGTCGAGACGATGCCAGATAGAATCATCATCCTCCGTAGGGAGTGGAATAGTGTCATCAATATGGTCAAGCACGTTATAGAGACATGCATGATTGCGAAAAAAGTTCAACCCAGGGAGAATACTGGTTGTTTTCTTGATCAAGAATAATGGGAATATGGTTTTTGATGTTGAAAACGATAAGAAGGCGGGATGAAACGGGGTGATGACTTTGTGGTGGGATTTGTGGAGGTAGAGGCGTCAGAAAGTGTGGAAGAATCGGGGATAGCCATTTAGAGAAGAGAAGAAAGGAAGAACAAAACCCGAAAAACAAGAAGAAAATCCGGGAGGGCCGCGGCGTAGGGAGAGGCGTACCGGCGGCTGTGGAAGAGAATGGTTTTTAGGGTTTTGTTTATTTGTCTCTTGATACCATGTTAGATGATATTAATCTCCTTGGGAGTCTTTCATTAATATCAAGGTATATATAGAGTACAATATTCATCCCTTATACAATAAGAATCCTAAGCCTATACAAAAGAGTAATTCTAGTCTTACCATAATTATATTTACACAATATATGGAAATATTCTAATTATGGGTAGGGAATATATTGTTTCCTATATTTACACGTTTGCACACCCCCTCGGTCGGAGCGGGAGGGCCGGACGCCGAGACTGGATCTCGAAGTCAAGAAATAACGTCCGGGAAGTCCTTTGGTAAATATGTCTCGCATACCGATAGGATGATGGAACATGTAACACTCGACATGGCCTAACGCAACTTTCTCACGAACGAAGTGTAGGTCTATCTCAATATGCTTGGTTCGCTGATGTTGAACCGGATTATGAGAAAGATAGATGGCAGAGATGTTATCACAATACATAATAGATGCCTGACGCAAAGGACACTGAAGTTCTAACAGTAAATTTTTGAGCCAACAAATCTCAGTTACTACATTTGCAACGCCTCTGTAGTCAGCCTGGGCACTGGAGCGAGATAGGGTAGCCTGTCGCTTGGCAGACCAAGAAATCAGATTATCCCCTAAGAAAACACAAAAGCCGGAGGTGGAGCGTCGCGTGTCCGGACACCCTGCCCAATTTGCATTCGTATATGAAAGCAACCTGTCTGGTGCAGATGGGTATAGGTGCAAACCATAATCAAGAGTGCCCTTAATGTATCGAATGATACGCTTAAGAGCAGTGAAATGAGACTCCCTGGGGGCATGCATGAATAAGCACACCTGCTGAACAACATAAGCTATGTATGGCCTGGGGAATGTGAGATACTGAAGTACACCTGCAAGGCTCCTATACAGAGTAGGATCAGAGACTGGAGCACCATCCATAGCACTTAGCTTAGATTTGGAATCAACTGGAGTAGGCACCTCTTTGCAGTTCGCCATCTTAGCCCTGTACACAATCTCTTCTGCATACTTACGCTGACACAAGAACATATGATTGGCATACCTGGTCAATGATATCCCCAAAAAGCAACTCAGCTTCCCCAAATCAATCATTGCAAATTCGGACTTGAGCAAGACAATAATCTCATTTTTCAATCCGTCGGAGGAGGTAGTAAGAACAATATCATCCACGTAAAGTAATAAGTAAGCAGTGCTACTACCTCGATGAAAAATGAAAAGTGATGTATCACTCTTGCTGCATACAAACCCAATATATCCATTGTTTGACATCGGCGTCGAGACGATGCCAGATAGAATCATCAACCTCCGTAGGGCGCGGAATAGTGTCATCAATATGGTCAAGCACGTTATAGAGACATGCATGATTGCGAAAAGTTCAACCCAGGGAGAATACTGGTTGTTTTCTTGATCAAGAATAATGGGAATATGGTTCTTGATGTTGAAAACAGTAAGGGCGGGATGAAACGGGGGTGATGACTTTGTGGTGGGATTTGTGGAGGTAGAGGCGTCAGAAAGTGTGGAAGAATCAGGGATAGCCATTTAGAGAAGAGAAGAAAGGAAGAACAAAACCCGAAAAACAAGAAGAAAATCCGGGAGGGCCGCGGCGTAGGAGAGGCAGCCGGCGGCTGTGGAAGAGAAAGGTTTTTAGGGTTTTGTTTATTTGGCTCTTGATACCATGTTAGATGATATTAATCTCCTTAGGGAGTCTTTCATTAATATCAAGGTATATATAGAGTACAATATTCATCCCTTATACAATAGGAATCCTAAGCCTATACAAAAGAGGAATCCTAGTCTTACCATAATTATATTTACACAATATATGGAAATATTCTAATTATGGGTAGGGAATATATTATTTCCTATATTTACACGTTTACACACCCCCTCAGTCGGAGCGGGAGGAGGCCGGGACGTTGAGACCGGATCGAGAAGTCAAGAAATAACGTCCGGGAAGTCCTTTGGTAAATATGTCTGCATACTAATAGGATGATGGAACATGTAACACTCTGACATGGCCTAACGCAACTTTCTCACGAACGAAGTGTAGGTCTATCTCAATATGCTTGGTTCGCTGATGTTGAACCGGATTATGAGAAAGATAGATGGCGAGATGTTATCACAATACATAATAGATGCCCGACGCAAAGGACACCGAAGTTCTAACAAGTAAATTTTTGAGCCAACAAATCTCGGCTACTACATTTGCAACGCCTCTCGTACTCGGCCTCGGCCTTTGGAGCGAGATAGGGTAGCCTCGTCGCTGGCGTACCAAGAAATCGATTATCCCCTAAGAAAACACAAAAGCCGAGGTGGAGCGTCGCGTGTCCGGACACCCCGCCCAATCTGCATCCTATATGAAAGCAACTCCGTCCGGTGCGAGAGGGGTATAGGTGCAAACCATAATAATCAAGAGTGCCCTTAATGTATCGAATGATACGCTTAAGAGCAAAGAAAATGAGACTCCCAGGGGCATGCATGAATAAGCACACCTGCTGAACAGCATAAGCTATGTATGGCCTGGTGAATGTGAGATACTGAAGTGCACCTGCAAGGCTCCTATACAGAGTAGGATCAGAGACTGGAGCACCATCCATAGCACTTAGCTTAGATTTGGAATCAACTGGAGTAGGCACCTCTTTGCGGTTCGCCATCTTAGCCCTGTACACAATCTCTTCTGCATACTTACGCTGACACAAGAACATATGATTGGCAGACCTGGTCACTGATATCCCCAAAAAGCAACTCAGCTTCCCCAAATCAGTCATTGCAAATTCGGACTTGAGCAAGACAATAATCTCATTTTTCAATCCGTCGGAGGAGGTAGTAAGAACAATATCATCCACGTAAAGTAATAAGTAAGCAGTGCTACTACCTCGATGAAAAATGAAAAGTGATGTATCACTCTTGCTGCATACAAACCCAATATATCCATTGTTTGACATCGGCGTCGAGACGATGCCAGATAGAATCATCAACCTCCGTAGGGCGCGGAATAGTGTCATCAATATGGTCAAGCACGTTATAGAGACATGCATGATTGCGAAAAAGTTCAACCCAGGGAGAATACTGATTGTTTTCTTGATCAAGAATAATGGGAATATGGTTCTTGATATTGAAAACAGTAAGGGCGGGATGAAACGGGGGTGATGACTTTGTGGTGGGATTTGTGGAGGTAGAGGCGTCAGAAAGTGTGGAAGAATCAGGGATAGCCATTTAGAGAAGAGAATAAAGGAAGAACAAACCCGAAAAACAAGAAGAAAATCCGGGAGGGCCACGGCGTAGGAGAGGCAGCCGGCGGCTGTGGAAGAGAAAGGTTTTTAGGATTTTGTTTATTTAGCTCTTGATACCATCTTAGATGATATTAATCTCCCTTGGGGAGTCTTTCATTAATATCAAGGTATATATAGAGTACAATATTCATCCCTTATACAATAGAAATCCTAAGCCTATACAAAAGAGGAATCCTAGTCTTACCATAATTATATTTACACAATATATGGAAATATTCTAATTATGGGTAGGGAATATATTGTTTCCTATATTTACACGTTTACACACCCCCTCGCCGGAGCGGGAGGAGGCCGGACGGTGAGACCGGATCTCGAAGTCAAGAAATAACGTCCGGAAGTCCTTTGGTAAATATGTCTGCATACTAATAGGATGATGGAACATGTAACACTCTGACATGGCCTAACGCAACTTTCTCACGAACGAAGTGTAGGTCTATCTCAATATGCTTGGTTCGCTGATGTTGAACCGGATTATGAGAAAGATAGATGGCAGAGATTTTATCACAATACATAATAGATGCCTGACGCAAAGGACACTGAAGTTCTAACAGTAAATTTTTGAGCCCACAAATCTCGGTACTACATTTGCAACGCCTCGTACTCACCTCGGCACTTTGGAGCGAGATAGGGTAGCTGTCGCTTGGCGTACCAAGAAATCGATTATCCCCTAAGAAAACACAAAAGCCGAGGTGGAGCGTCGCGTGTCCGGACACCCTGCCCAATCTGCATCCTATATGAAAGCAACCTGTCTGGTGCAGAGGGTATAGGTGCAAACCATAATCAAGAGTGCCCTTAATGTATCGAATGATACGCTTAAGAGCAATGAAATGAGACTTCCCGGGGCATGCATGAATAAGCACACCCGCCGAACAAGATAAGCATAAGCTATGTATGGCCTGGAGAATGTGAGATACTGAAGTGCACCTGCAAGGCTCCTATACAGAGTAGGATCGAGACCGGAGCACCATCCATAGCACTGAGCTTAGATTTGGAATCAACTGGAGTAGGCACCTCTTTGCAGTTCGCCATCTTAGCCATGTACACAATCTCTTCTGCATACTTACGCTGACACAAGAACATATGATTGGCAGACCTGGTCACTAATATCCCCAAAAAGCAACTCAGCTTCCCCAAATCAATCATTGAAAATTCGGACTTGAGCAAGACAATAATCTCATTTTTCAATCCGTCGGAGGAGGTAGTAAGAACAATATCATCCACGTAAAGTAATAAGTAAGCAGTGCTACTACCTCGATGAAAAATGAAAAGTGATGTATCACTCTTGCTGCATACAAACCCAATATATCCATTGTTTGACATCGGCGTCGAGACGATGCCAGATAGAATCATCAACCTCCGTAGGGCGCGGAATAGTGTCATCAATATGGTCAAGCACGTTATAGAGACATGCATGATTGCGAAAAAGTTCAACCCAGGGAGAATACTGGTTGTTTTCTTGATCAAGAATAATGGGAATATGGTTCTTGATGTTGAAAACAGTAAGGGCGGGATGAAACGGGGGTGATGACTTTGTGGTGGGATTTGTGGAGGTGGAGGCGTCAGAAAGTGTGGAAGAATCAGGGATAGCCATTTAGAGAAGAGAAGAAAGGAAGAACAAAACCCGAAAAACAAGAAGAAAATCCGGGAGGGCCGCGGCGTAGGAGAGGTAGCCGACGGCTGTGGAAGAGAAAGGTTTTTAGGGTTTTGTTTGTTTGGCTCTTGATACCATGTTAGATGATATTAATCTCCCTTGGAGAGTCTTTCATTAATATCAAGGTATATATAGAGTACAATATTCATCCCTTATACAATAGGAATCCTAAGCCTATACAAAAGAGGAATCATAGTCTTACCATAATTATATTTACACAATATATGGAAATATTCTAATTATGGGTAGGAAATATATTGTTTCCTATATTTACACGTTTACACACCCCCTCAGTCGGAGCGGGAGGAGGCCGGACGCTGAGACTGGATCTGAAGTCAAGAAATAACAGTCCGGGAAGTCCTTTGGTAAATATGTCTGCATACTGATAGGATGATGGAACATGTAACACTCTGACATGGCCTAACGCAACTTTCTCACGAACGAAGTGTAGGTCTATCTCAATATGCTTGGTTCGCTGATGTTGAACCGGATTATGAGAAAGATAGATGGCAGAGATGTTATCACAATACATAATAGATGCCTGACGCAAAGGACACTGAAGTTCTAACAGTAAATTTTTGAGCCAACAAATCTCAGTTACTACATTTGCAACGCCTCTGTAGTAGTCGACTGGGCACTTTGGAGCGAGATAGGGTAGCTCTGTCGCTTGGCGGACCAAGAAATCGATTATCCCCTAAGAAAACACAAAAGCCGAGGTGGAGCGTCGCGTGTCCGGACACCCCGCCCAATTTGCATTCGTATATGAAAGAAACCCGTCCGGTGCGATGGGTATAGGTGCAAACCATAATCAAGAGTGCCCTTAATGTATCGAATGATACGCTTAAGAGCAAGAAATGAGACTCCCGGGGCATGCATGAATAAGCACACCTGCCGAACAAAGCATAAGCTATGTATGGCCCGGGAATGTGAGATGCGAAGTGCACCTGCAAGGCTCCTATACGAGTAGGATCGTAGACGGAGCACCATCCATAGCACTTAGCTTAGATTTGGAATCAACTCGGAGTAGGCACCTCTTTGCGCTTCGCCATCTTAGCCCCGTACACAATCTCTTCGCATACTTACGCCGACACAAGAACATATGATTGCGGACACTGGTCAATGATATCCCCAAAAAGCAACTCAGCTTCCCCAAATCAATCATTGCAAATTCGGACTTGAGCAAGACAATAATCTCATTTTTCAATCCGTCGGAGGAGGTAGTAAGAACAATATCATCCACGTAAAGTAATAAGTAAGCAGTGCTACTACCTCGATGAAAAATGAAAAGTGATGTATCACTCTTGCTGCATACAAACCCAATATATCCATTGTTTGACATCGGCGTCGAGACGATGCCAGATAGAATCATCAACCTCCGTAGGGCGCGGAATAGTGTCATCAATATGGTCAAGCACGTTATAGAGACATGCATGATTGCGAAAAAGTTCAACCCATGGAGAATACTGGTTGTTTTCTTGATCAAGAATAATGGGAATATGGTTCTTGATGTTGAAAACAGTAAGGGCGGGATGAAACGGGGGTGATGACTTTGTGGTGGGATTTGTGGAGGTAGAGGCGTCAGAAAGTGTGGAAGAATCAGGGATAGCCATTTAGAGAAGAGAATAAAGGAAGAACAAAACCCGAAAAACAAGAAGAAAATCCGGGAGGGCCACGGCGTAGGAGAGGCAGCCGGCGGCTGTGGAAGAGAAAGGTTTTTAGGGTTTTGTTTATTTAGCTCTTGATACCATCTTAGATGATATTAATCTCCCTTGGGAGTCTTTCATTAATATCAAGGTATATATAGAGTACAATATTCATCCCTTATACAATAAAAATCCTAAGCCTATACAAAAGAGGAATCCTAGTCTTACCATAATTATATTTACACAATATATGGAAATATTCTAATTATGGGTAGGGAATATATTGTTTCCTATAATTACACGTTTACACACCCCCTCAGTCGGAGCGGGAGGAGGCCGGATGCTGAGACTGGATCTGAAGTCAAGAAATAACTGTCCGGGAAGTCCTTTGGTAAATATGTCTGTATACTAATAGGATGATGGAACATGTAACACTCTGACATGGCCTAACGCAACTTTCTCACGAACGAAGTGTAGGTCTATCTCAATATGCTTGGTTCGCTGATATTGAACCGGATTATGAGAAAGATAGATGGCAGAGATTTTATCACAATACATAATAGATGCCTGACGCAAAGGACACTGAAGTTCTAACAGTAAATTTTTGAGCCCACAAATCTCAGCTACTACATTTGCAACGCCTCTATACTCAGCCTCGGCACTGGAGCGAGATAGGGTAGCATGTCGCTTGGCAGACCAAGAAATCAGATTATCCCCTAAGAAAACACAAAAGCCGGAGGTGGAGCGTCGCGTGTCCGGACACCTTACCCAATCTGCATCCGTAGATGAAAGCAACCTGTCTGGTGCAGAGGGGTATAGGTGCAAACATAATCAAGAGTGCCCTTAATGTATCAAATGATACGCTTAAGAGCGATGAAATGAGACTCCCCGGGGGCATGCATGAATAAGCACACCCGTCCGAACAACATAAGCTATGTATGGCCTCGGTGAATGTGAGATACCGAAGTGCACCTACAAGGCTCCTATACAGAGTAGGATCAGAGTCTGGAGCACCATCCATAGCACTGAGCTTAGATTTGGAATTAACTGGAGTAGGCACCTCATTGCGCTTCGCCATCTTAGCCCTGTACACAATCTCTTCTGCATACTTACGCTGACACAAGAACATATGATTGGCAGACCTGGTCACTGATATCCCCAAAAAGCAACTCAGCTTCCCCAAATCAATCATTGCAAATTCGGGCTTGGGCAAGACAATAATCTCATTTTTCAATCCGTAGGAGGAGGTAGTAAGAACAATATCATCCACGTAAAGTAATAAGTAAGCAATGCTACTACCTCGATGAAAAATGAAAAGTGATGTATCACTCTTGTTGCATACAAACCCAATATATCCATTGTTTGACATCGGCGTCGAGACGATGCCAGATAGAATCATCAACCTCCGTAGGGCGCGGAATAGTGTCATCAATATGGTCAAGCACGTTATAGAGACATGCATGATTGCGAAAAAGTTCAACCCGGGGAGAATACGGGTTGTTTTCTTGATCAAGAATAATGGGAATATGGTTCTTGATGTTGAAAACAGTAAGGGCGGGATGAAACGGGGGTGATGACTTTATGGTGGGATTTGTGGAGGTAGAGGCGTCAGAAAGTGTGGAAGAATCAGGAATAGCCATTTATACAAGAGAAGAAAGGAAGAACAAAACCCGAAAAACAAGAAGAAAATCTGGGAGGGCCGCGGCGTAGGAGAGGCAGCCGGCGGCTGTGGAAGAGAAAGGTTTTTAGGGTTTTGTTTATTTTGCCTTGATACCATGTTAGATGATATTAATCTCCCTTGAGGAGTCTTTCATTAATGTCAAGGTATATATAGAGTACAATATTCATCCCTTATACAATAGGAATCCTAAGCCTATACAAAAGAGTAATCCTAGTCTTACAATAATTATATTTACACAATATATGGAAATATTCTAATTATGGGTAGGGAATATATTGTTTCCTGTATTTACACGTTTACACACCCCCGCAGTCGGAGTGGGAGGAGGCCGGACGCTGAAACTGGATCAGAAGTCAAGAAATAACAGTCCGGAAGTCCTTTGGTAAATATGTCTGCATACTGATAGGATGATGGAACATGTAACACTCTGACATGGCCTAACGCAACTTTCTCACGAACAAAGTGTAGGTCTATCTCAATATGCTTGGTTCGCTGATGTTGAACCGGATTATGATAAAGATAGATGGCAGAGATTTTATCACAATACATAATAGATGCCTGACGCAAAGGACACTGAAGTTCTAACAGTAAATTTTTGAGCCCACAAATCTCAGCTACTACATTTGCAACGCATCTGTACTCAGCCTCGGCACTGGAGCGAGATAGGGTAGCCTGTCGCTTGGCAGACCATGAAATCAGATTATCCCCTAAGAAAACACAAAAGCCGGAGGTGGAGCGTCGCGTGTCCGGACACCTTACCCAATCTGCATCCGTAGATGAAAGCAACCTGTCTGGTGCAGAGGGGTATAGGTGCAAACCATAATCAAGAGTGCCCTTAATGTATCAAATGATACGCTTAAGAGCAGTGAAATGAGACTCCCTGGGGGCATGCATGAATAAGCACACCTGCTGAACAACATAAGCTATGTATGGCCTGGTGAATGTGAGATACTGAAGTGCACCTACAAGGCTCCTATACAGAGTAGGATCAGAGACTGGAGCACCATCCATAGCACTGAGCTTAGATTTGGAATTAACTGGAGTAGGCACCTCATTGCAGTTCGCCATCTTAGCCCTGTACACAATCTCTTCTGCATACTTACGCTGACACAAGAACATATGATTGGCAGACCTGGTCAATGATATCCCCAAAAAGCAACTTAGCTTCCCCAAATCAATCATTGCAAATTCGGACTTGAGCAAGACAATAATCTCATTTTTCAATCCGTCGGAGGAGGTAGTAAGAACAATATCATCCACGTAAGGTAATAAGTAAGCAGTGTTACTACCTCGATGAAAAATGAAAAGTGATGTATCACTCTTGCTGCATACAAACCCAATATATCCATTGTTTGACATCGGCGTCGAGACGATGCCAGATAGAATCATCAACCTCCGTAGGGCGCGGAATAGTGTCATCAATATGGTCAAGCACGTTATAGAGACATGCATGATTGCGAAAAAGTTCAACCCAGGGAGAATACTGGTTGTTTTCTTGATCAAAAATAATGGGAATATGGTTCTTGATATTGAAAACAGTAAGGGCGGGATGAAACGGGGGTGATGACTTTGTGGTGGGATTTGTGGAGGTAGAGGCGTCAGAAAGTGTGGAAGAATCAGGGATAGCCATTTAGAGAAGAGAAGAAAGGAAGAACAAAACCCGAAAAACAAGAAGAAAATCTGGGAGGGCCGCGGCGTAGGAGAGGCAGCCGGCGGCTTTGGAAGAGAAAGGTTTTTAGGGTTTTGTTTATTTTGCTCTTGATACCATGTTAGATGATATTAATCTCCCTTGAGGAGTCTTTCATTAATGTCAAGGTATATATAGAGTACAATATTCATCCCTTATACAATAGGAATTCTAAGCCTATACAAAAGAGGAATCCTAGTCTTACAATAATTATATTTACACAATATATGGAAATATTCTAATTATGGGTAGGGAATATATTGTTTCCTGTATTTACACGTTTACACACCCCCTCAGTCGGAGCGGGAGGAGGCCGGACGCCGAGACTGGATCGAAGTCAAGAAATAACGTCCGGAAGTCCTTTGGTAAATATGTCCGCATACTATAGGATGATGGAACATGTAACACTCGACATGGCCTAACGCAACTTTCTCACGAACAAAGTGTAGGTCTATCTCAATATGCTTGGTTCGGTGATGTTGAACCGGATTATGAGAAAGATAGATGGCAGAGATGTTATCACAATACATAATAGATGCCTAACGCAAAGGACACTGAAGTTCTAACAGTAAATTTTTGAGCCAACAAATCTCAGCTACTACATTTGCAACGCCTCTGTAGTCAGCCTGGGCACTGGAGCGAGATAGGGTAGCCTGTCGCTTGGCAGACCAAGAAATCAGATTATCCCCTAAGAAAACACAAAAGCCGGAGGTGGAGCGTCGCGTGTCCGGACACCCTGCCCAATTTGCATTCGTATATGAAAGCAACCTGTCTGGTGCAGAGGGGTATAGGTGCAAACCATAATCAAGAGTGCCCTTAATGTATCGAATGATACGCTTAAGAGCAGTGAAATGAGACTCCCTGGGGGCATGCATGAATAAGCACACCTGCTGAACAGCATAAGCTATATATGGCATGGGGAATGTGAGTTACTGAAGTGCACCTGCAAGGCTCCTATACGAGTAGGATCGAGACCGGAGCACCATCCATAGCACCGAGCTTAGATTTGGAATCAACCGGAGTAGGCACCTCTTTGCAGTTCGCCATCTTAGCCCTGTACACAATCTCTTCTGCATACTTACGCTGACACAAGAACATATGATTGGCAGACCTGGTCAATGATATCTCCAAAAAGCAACTCAGCTTCCCCAAATCAATCATTGCAAATTCGGACTTGAGCATGACAATAATCTCATTTTTCAATCCGTCGGAGGAGGTAGTAAGAACAATATCATCCACGTAAAGTAATAAGTAAGCAGTGCTACTACCTCGATGAAAAATGAAAAGTGATGTATCACTCTTGCTGCATACAAACCTAATATATCCATTGATTGACATCGGCGTCGAGACGATGCCTGATAAAATCATCAACCTCTGTAGGGCGCAGAATAGTGTCATCAATATGGTCAAGCACGTTATAGAGACATGCATAATTGTGAAAAATTTCAACCCGGGAGAATACTGGTTGTTTTCTTGATCAAGAATAATGGGAATATGGTTCTTGATGTTGAAAACAGTAAGGGCGGGATGAAACGGGGGTGATGACTATGTGGTGGGATTTGTGGAGGTAGAGTCGTAAGAAAGTGTGGAAGAATTAGGGATAGCCATTTAGAGAAGAGAAGAAAGGAAGAACAAAACACGAAAAACAAGAAGAAAATCTGGGAGGGCCGCGGCGTAGGAGAGGCAGCCGGCGGCTGTGGAAGAGAAAGGTTTTTAGGGTTTTGTTTATTTGGCTCTTGATACCATGTTAGATGATATTAATCTCCCTTGGGGAGTCTTTCATTAATATCAAGGTATATATAGAGTACAATATTCATCCCTTATACAATAGGAATCCTAAGCCTATACAAAAGAGGAATCCTAATCTTACCATAATTATATTTACACAATTTATGGAAATATTCTAATTATGGGTAGGGAATATATTGTTTCCTATATTTACACGTTTACACACCCCCTCAGTCGGAGCGGGAGGAGGCCGGACGCGAGACCGGATCTCGAAGTCAAGAAATAACTTGTCCGGGAAGTCCTTTGGTAAATATGTCTTCATACTGATAGGATGATGGAACATGTAACACTCTGACATGGCCTAACGCAACTTTCTCACGAACGAAGTGTAGGTCTATCTCAATATGCTTGGTTCGCTGATGTTGAACCGGATTATGAGAAAGATAGATGGCAGAGATGTTATCACAATACATAATAGATGCTCGACGCAAAGGACACTGAAGTTCTAACAGTAAATTTTTGAGCCCACAAATCTCAGCTACTACATTTGCAACGCCTCTGTACTCAGCCTCGGCACTGGAGCGAGATAGGGTAGCCTGTCGCTTGGCAGACCAAGAAATCAGATTATCCCCTAAGAAAACACAAAAGCCGAGGTGGAGCGTCGCGTGTCCGGACACCTTACCCAATCTGCATCCGTATATGAAAGCAACCTGTCTGGTGCAGAGGGGTGTAGGTGCAAACAATAATCAAGAGTGCCCTTAATGTATCAAATGATACGCTTAAGAGCAGTGAAATGAGACTCCCTGGGGCATGCATGAATAAGCACACCTGCTGAACAACATAAGCTATGTATGGCCTGGTGAATGTGAGATACTGAAGTGCACCTGCAAGGCTCCTATACATAGTAGGATTAGAGACTGGAGCACCATCCATAGCACTGAGCTTAGATTTGGAATTAACTGGAGTAGGCACCTCATTGCAGTTCGCCATCTTAGCCCTGTACACAATCTCTTCTGCATACTTACGCTGACACTAGAACATATGATTGGCAGACCTGGTCACTGATATCCCCAAAAAGCAACTCAGCTTCCCCAAATCATTCATTGCAAATTCGGGCTTGGGCAAGACAATAATCTCATTTTTCAATCCGTAGGAGGAGGTAGTAAGAACAATATCATCCACGTAAAGTAATAAGTAAGCAGTGCTACTACCTCGATGAAAAATGAAAAGTGATGTATCACTCTTGTTGCATACAAACCCAATATATCCATTGTTTGACATCGGCGTCGAGACGATGCCAGATAGAATCATCAACCTCCGTAGGGGGCGGAATAGTGTCATCAATATGGTCAAGCACGTTATAGAGACATGCATGATTGTGAAAAAGTTCAACCCAGGGAGAATACGGTTGTTTTCTTGATCAAGAATAATGGGAATATGGTTCTTGATGTTGAAAACAGTAAGGGCGGGATGAAACGGGGGTGATGACTTTATGGTGGGATTTGTGGAGGTAGAGGCGTCAGAAAGTGTGGAAGAATCAGGAATAGCCATTTATTCAAGAGAAGAAAGGAAGAACAAAACCCGAAAAACAAGAAGAAAATCTGGGAGGGCCGCGGCGTAGGAGAGGCAGCCGGCGGCTGTGGAAGAGAAAGGTTTTTAGGGTTTTGTTTATTTGGCTCTTGATACCATGTTAGATGATATTAATCTCCCTTGGGGAGTCTTTCATTAATATCAAGGTATATATAGAGTACAATATTCATCCCTTATACAATAGGAATCCTAAGCCTATACAAAAGAGGAATCCCAGTCATACCATTATTATATTTACACAATATATGGAAATATTCTAATTTTGGGTAGGGAATATATTGTTTCCTATATTTACACGTTTACACACCCCCTCGGTCGGAGCGGGAGGAGGCCGACGCCGAGACCGGATCGAAGTCAAGAAATAACTGTCTGGGAAGTCCTTTGGTAAATATGTCCGCATACGATAGGATGATGGAACATGTAACACTCGACATGGCCTAACGCAACTTTCTCACGAACGAAGTGTAGGTCTATCTCAATATGCTTGGTTCGGCGATGTTGAACCGGATTATGAGAAAGATAGATGGCGAGATGTTATCACAATACATAATAGATGCCGACGCAAAGGACACCGAAGTTCTAACAAGAAATTTTTGAGCCAACAAATCTCGCCTACTACATTTGCAACGCCACCGTACTCACCTCGGCCTTTGGAGCGAGATAGGGTAGCCTGTCGCTTGCGGACCAAGAAATCGATTATCCCCTAAGAAAACACAAAAGCCGGAGGTGGAGCGTCGCGTGTCCGGACACCCCGCCCAATCCGCATCCGTATATGAAAGCAACTCCGTCCGGTGCGAGAGGGGTATAGGTGCAAACCATAATCAAGAGTGCCCTTAATGTATCGAATGATACGCTTAAGAGCAGGTGAAATGAGACTCCCGGGGGCATGCATGAATAAGCACACCTGCTGAACAGCATAAGCTATGTATGGCCTGGTGAATATGAGATACTGAAGTGCACCTGCAAGGCTCCTATACAAAGTAGGATCAGAGACTGGAGCACCATCCATAGCACTGAGCTTAGATTTGAATCAACTGGAGTAGGCACCTCTTTGCAGTTCGCCATCTTAGCCCTGTACACAATCTCTTCTGCATACTTACGCTGACACAAGAACATATGATTGGCAGACCTGGTCACTGATATCCCCAAAAAGCAACTCAGCTTCCCCAAATCAGTCATTGCAAATTCGGACTTGAGCAAGACAATAATCTCATTTTTCAATCCGTCGGAGGAGGTAGTAAGAACAATATCATCCACGTAAAGTAATAAGTAAGCAGTGCTACTACCTCGATGAAAAATGAAAAGTGATGTATCACTCTTGCTGCATACAAACCCAATATATCCATTGTTTGACATCGGCGTCGAGACGATGCCAGATAGAATCATCAACCTCCGTAGGGCGCGGAATAGTGTCATCAATATGGTCAAGCACGTTATAGAGACATGCATGATTGCGAAAAAGTTCAACCCAGGGAGAATACGGTTGTTTTCTTGATCAAGAATAATGGGAATATGGTTCTTGATGTTGAAAACAATGAAGGGCGGGATGAAACGGGGGTGATGACTTTGTGGTGGGATTTGTGGAGGTAGAGGCGTCAGAAAGTGTGGAAGAATCAGGGATAGCCATTTAGAGAAGAGAATAAAGGAAGAACAAAACCCGAAAAACAAGAAGAAAATCCGGGAGGGCCGCGGCGTAGGAGAGGCAGCCGGCGGCTATGGAAGAGAAAGGTTTTTAGTATTTTGTTTATTTGGCTCTTGATACCATGTTAGATGATATTAATCTCCCATGAGAGTCTTTCATTAATATCAATGTATATATAGAGTACTATATTCATCCTTATGCAATATGAATCCTAAGCCTATACAAAAGAGGAATCCCAGTCTTACCATAATTATATTTACACAATATATGAAATATTTTAATTATGGGTAGGGAATATATTGTTTCCTACATTTACACGTTTACACACCCCCTCAGTCGGAGCGAGAGAAGGCCGGACTCTTAGACTGGATCGGAAGTCAAGAAATAACTGTCTGGGAAGTCCTTTGGTAAATATGTCTGCATACTGATAGGATGATGGAACATGTAACACTCTGACATGGCCTAACGCAACTTTCTCACGAACGAAGTGTAGGTATATCTCAATATGCTTGGCTCGCTGATGATGAACCGGATTATGAGAAAGATAGATGGCAGAGATGTTATCACAATACATAATAGATGCCTGACCCAAAGGACGCTGAAGTTCTAACAGTAAATTTTTTATCCAACAAATCTCAGCTACTACATTTGCAATGCCACTGTACTCAGCCTCGGCACTGGAGTGAGATAGGGTAGCATGTCGCTTGGCAGACCAAGAAATCAGATTATCCCCTAAGAAAACACAAAAGCCGGAGGTGGAGCGTCGCGTGTCCGGACACCCTGCCCAATCTGCATCCGTATATGAAAGCAACCTGTCTGGTGCAGAGGGGTATAGGTGCAAACCATAATCAAGAGTGCCCTTAATGTATCGAATGATACGCTTAAGAGAAGTGAAATGAGATTCCCCCGGGGCATGCATGAATAAGCACACCTGCTGAACAACATAAGATATGTATGGCCTGGCGAATGTGAGATACTGAAGTGCACCTGCAAGGCTCCTATACAGAGTAGGATCAGAGACTGGAGCACCATCCATAGCACTGAGCTTAGATTTGGAATCAACTGGAGTAGGCACCTCTTTGCAGTTCGCCATCTTAGCCCTGTACACAATCTCTTCTGCATACTTACGCTGACACAAGAACATATGATTAGCAGACCTGGTCACTGATATCCCCAAAAAGCAACTCAGCTTCCCCAAATCAGTCATTGCAAATTCGGACTTGAGCAAGACAATAATCTCATTTTTCAATCCGTCGGAGGAGGTAGTAAGAACAATATCATCCACGTAAAGTAATAAGTAAGCAGTGCTACTATCTCGATGAAAAATGAAAAGTGATGTATCACTCTTGCTGCATACAAACCCAATATATCCATTGTTTGACATCGGCGTCGAGACGATGCCAGATAGAATCATCAACCTCCGTAGGGCGCGGAATAGTGTCATCAATATGGTCAAGCACGTTATAGAGACATGCATGATTGCGAAAAAGTTCAACCCAGGGAGAATACTGGTTGTTTTCTTGATCAAGAATAATGGGAATATAGTTCTTGATGTTGAAAACAGTAAGGGCGGGATGAAACGGGGGTGATGACTTTGTGGTGGGATTTGTGGAGGTAGAGGCGTCAGAAAGTGTGAAAGAATCAGGGATAGCCACTTAGAGAAGAGAAGAAAGGAAGAACAAAACCCGAAAAACAAGAATAAAATCCGGGAGGGCCGCGGCGTAGGAGAGGCAGCCGGCAGCTGTGGAAGAGAAAGGTTTTTAGGGTTTTGTTTATTTGGCTCTTGATACCATGTTAGATGATATTAATATCCCTTGCGGAGTCTTTCATTAATATCAAGGTATATATAGAGTACAATAATCATCCCTTATACAATAGGAATCCTAATCCTATACAAAAGTGGAATCCCGACTTACCATAATTATATTTACACAATATATGGAAATATTCTAATTTTGGGTAGGGAATATATTGTTTCCTATATTTACACGTTTACACACCCCCTTAGTCGGAGCGGGAGGAGGCCGACGCTGAGACTGGATCTGAAGTCAAGATATAACTGTCTGGGAAATCCTTTGGTAAATATGTCTGCATATGGATAGGATGATGGAACATGTAACACTCTGACATGGCCTAACGCAACTTTCTCACGAACGAAGTGTAGGTCTATCTCAATATGCTTGGTTCGCTGATGTTGAACCGGATTATGAGAAAGATAGATGGCAGAGATGTTATCACAATACATAATAGATGCCTGACGCAAAGGACACTGAAGTTCTAACAGTAAATTTTTGAGCCAACAAATCTCAGCTACTACATTTGCAACGCCTCTGTACTCAGCCTCGGCACTAGAGCGAGATAGGGTAGCCTGTCGCTTGGCAGACCAAGAAATCAGATTATCCCCTAAGAAAACACAAAAGCCGGAGGTGGAGCGTCGCGTGTCCGGACACCCTGCCCAATCTGCATCCGTATATGAAAGCAACCTGTCAGGTGCAGAGGGGTATAGGTGCAAACCATAATCAAGAGTGCCCTTAATGTATCGAATGATATGCTTAAGAGCAGTAAAATGAGACTCCCCGGGGGCATGCATGAATAAGCACACCTGCTGAACAACATAAGCTATGTATGGCCTGGTGAATGTGAGATACTGAAGTGCACCTGCAAGGCTCCTATAGAAAGTAGGATCAGAGACTGGAGCACCATCCATAGCACTGAGCTTAGATTTGGAATCAACTGGAGTAGGCACCTCTTTGCAGTTCGCCATCTTAGCCCTGTACACAATCTCTTCTGCATACTTACACTGACACAAGAACATATGATTGGCAGACCTGGTCACTGATATCCCCAAAAAGCAACTCAGCTTCCCCAAATCAGTCATTGCAAATTCGGACTTGAGCAAGACAATAATCTCATTTTTCAATCCATCGGAGGAGGTAGTAAGAACAATATCATCCACGTAAAGTAATAAGTAAGCAGTGCTTCTACCTCGATGAAAAGTGAAAAATGATGTATCACTCTTGCTGCATACAAACCCAATATATCCATTGTTTGACATCGGCGTCGAGACGATGCCAAATAGAATCATCAAACCTCCGTAGGGCGCGGAATAGTGTCATCAATATGGTCAAGCAGGTTATAGAGACATGCATGACTGCAAAAAAGTTCAACCCAGGGAGAATACTGGTTGTTTTCTTGATCAAGAATAATGGGAATATAGTTCTTGATGTTGAAAACAGTAAGGGCGGGATGAAACGGGGGTGATGACTTTGTGGTGGGATTTGTGGTGGTAGAGGCGTCAAAAAGTGTGGAAGAATCAGGGATAGCCATTTAGTGAAGAGAAGAAAGGACGAACAAAACCCGAAAAACAAGAAGAAAATCCGGGAGGGCCGCGGCGTAGGAGAGGCAGCCGGCGGCTGTGGAAGAGAAAGGTTTTTAGGGTTTTGTTTATTTGGCTCTTGATACCATGTTAGATGATATTAATCTCACTTGGGGAGTCTTTCATTAATATCAAGGTATATATAGAGTACAATATTCATCCCTTATACAATATGAATCCTAAGCCTATACAAAAGAGGAATCCCAGTCTTACCATAATTATATTTACACAATATATGAAATATTCTAATTATGGGTAGGGAATATATTGTTTCCTACATTTACACGTTTACACACCCCCTCAGTCGGAGCGAGAGAAGGCCGGACGCTTAGACTGGATCGGAAGTCAAGAAATAACTGTCTGGGAAGTCCTTTGGTAAATATGTCTGCATACTGATAGGATGATGGAACATGTAACACTCTGACATGGCCTAACGCAACTTTCTCACGAACGAAGTGTAGGTATATCTCAATATGCTTGGCTCGCTGATGGTGAACCGGATTATGAGAAAGATAGATGGCAGAGATGTTATCACAATACATAATAGATGCCTGACCCAAAGGACACTGAAGTTCTAACAGTAAATTTTTTATCCAACAAATCTCAGCTACTACATTTGCAATGCCACTGTACTCAGCCTCGGCACTGAAGTGAGATAGGGTAGCCTGTCGCTTGGCAGACCAAGAAATCAGATTATCCCCTAAGAAAACACAAAAGCCGGAGGTGGAGCGTCGCGTGTCCGGACACCCCGCCCCAATCTCGCATCCGTATATGAAAGCAACTCGTCCGGTGCGAGAGGGGTATAGGTGCAAACCATAATCAAGAGTGCCCTTAATGTATCGAATGATACGCTTAAGAGCAAGTGAAATGAGACTCCCCGGGGCATGCATGAATAAGCACACCTGCTGAACAGCATAAGCTATGTATGGCCTGGTGAATATGAGATACTGAAGTGCACCCGCAAGGCTCCTATACAAAGTAGGATCGAGATCTGGAGCACCATCCATAGCACCGAGCTTAGATTTGAATCAACCGGAGTAGGCACCTCTTTGCGCTTCGCCATCTTAGCCCCGTACACAATCTCTTCTCGCATACTTACGCCGACACAAGAACATATGATTGGCGGACACTGGTCACGATATCCCCAAAAAGCAACTCGGCTTCCCCAAATCGCCATTGCAAATTCGGACTTGAGCAAGACAATAATCTCATTTTTCAATCCGTCGGAGGAGGTAGTAAGAACAATATCATCCACGTAAAGTAATAAGTAAGCAGTGCTACTACCTCGATGAAAAATGAAAAGTGATGTATCACTCTTGCTTGCATACAAACCCAATATATCCATTGTTTGACATCGGCGTCGAGACGATGCCAGATAGAATCATCAACCTCCGTAGGGCGCGGAATAGTGTCATCAATATGGTCAAGCACGTTATAGAGACATGCATGATTGCGAAAAAGTTCAACCCAGGGAGAATACTGGTTGTTTTCTTGATCAAGAATAATGGGAATATGGTTCTTGATGTTGAAAACAGTAAGGGCGGGATGAAACGGGGGTGATGACTTTGTGGTGGGATTTGTGGAGGTAGAGGCGTCAGAAAGTGTGGAAGAATCAGGGATAGCCATTTAGAGAAGAGAATAAAGGAAGAACAAAACCCGAAAAACAAGAAGAAAATCCGGGAGGGCCGCGGCGTAGGAGAGGCAGCCGGCGGCTATGGAAGAGAAAGGTTTTTAGTATTTTGTTTATTTGGCTCTTGATACCATGTTAGATGATATTAATCTTCCATGAGAGTCTTTCATTAATATCAATGTATATATAGAGTACTATATTCATCCTTATGCAATATGAATCCTAAGCCTATACAAAAGAGGAATCCCAGTCTTACCATAATTATATTTACACAATATATTAAATATTCTAATTATGGGTAGGGAATATATTGTTTCCTACATTTACACGTTTACACACCCCCTCAGTCGGAGCGAGAGAAGGCCGGACTCTTAGACTGGATCGGAAGTCAAGAAATAACTGTCTGGGAAGTCCTTTGGTAAATATGTCTGCATACTGATAGGATGATGGAACATGTAACACTCTGACATGGCCTAACGCAACTTTCTCACGAACGAAGTGTAGGTATATCTCAATATGCTTGGCTCGCTGATGATGAACCGGATTATGAGAAAGATAGATGGCAGAGATGTTATCACAATACATAATAGATGCCTGACCCAAAGGACACTGAAGTTCTAACAGTAAATTTTTGATCCAACAAATCTCAGCTACTACATTTGCAATGCCACTGTACTCAGCCTCGGCACTGGAGTGAGATAGGGTAGCCTGTCGCTTGCGTACCAAGAAATCGATTATCCCCTAAGAAAACACAAAAGCCGGAGGTGGAGCGTCGCGTGTCCGGACACCCCGCCCAATCTGCATCCGTATATGAAAGCAACTCCGTCCGGTGCGAGAGGGGTATAGGTGCAAACCATAATCAAGAGTGCCCTTAATGTATCGAATGATACGCTTAAGAGCAAGTGAAATGAGACTCCCCGGGGCATGCATGAATAAGCACACCGCCGAACAAAGATAAGCTATGTATGGCCTGGTGAATATGAGATACCGAAGTGCACCCGCAAGGCTCCTATACAAAGTAGGATCGAGACTCGAGCACCATCCATAGCACCGAGCTTAGATTTGAATCAACCGGAGTAGGCACCTCTTTGCGCTTCGCCATCTTAGCCCCGTACACAATCTCTTCGCATACTTACGCCGACACAAGAACATATGATTGGCGACACGGTCACGATATCCCCAAAAAGCAACTCGATCTTCCCCAAATCGGTCATTGCAAATTCGAACTTGAGCAAGACAATAATCTCATTTTTCAATCCGTCGGAGGAGGTAGTAAGAACAATATCATCCATGTAAAGTAATAAGTAAGCAAGTGCTACTACCTCGATGAAAAATGAAAAGTGATGTATCACTCTTGCGCATACAAACCCAATATATCCATTGTTTGACATCGGCGTCGAGACGATGCCGGATAGAATCATCAACCTCCGTAGGGCGCGGAATAGTGTCATCAATATGGTCAAGCACGTTATAGAGACATGCATGATTGCGAAAAAGTTCAACCCGGGGAGAATACGGTTGTTTTCTTGATCAAGAATAATGGGAATATGGTTCTTGATGTTGAAAACAGAAGGGCGGGATGAAATGGGGGTGATGACTTTGTGGTGGGATTTGTGGAGGTAGAGGCGTCGAAAAGTGTGGAAGAATCGGGGATAGCCATTTAGAGAAGAGAAGAAAGGAAGAACAAAACCCGAAAAACAAGAAGAAAATCCGGGAGGGCCGCGGCGTAGGAGAGGCAGCCGGCGGCTGTGGAAGAGAAAGGTTTTTAGTATTTTGTTTATTTGGCTCTTGATACCATGTTAGATGATATTAATCTCCCATGAGAGTCTTTCATTAATATCAATATATATATAGAGTACTATATTCATCCTTATGCAATATGAATCCTAAGCCTATACAAAAGAGGAATCCCAGTCTTACTATAATTATATTTACACAATATATGAAATATTCTAATTATGGGTAGGGAATATATTGTTTCCTACATTTACACGTTTACACACCCCCTCAGTCGGAGCGAGAGAAGGCCGGACGCTTAGACTGGATCGGAAGTCAAGAAATAACTGTCTGGGAAGTCCTTTGGTAAATATGTCTGCATACTGATAGGATGATGGAACATGTAACACTCTGACATGGCCTAACGCAACTTTCTCACGAACGAAGTGTAGGTATATCTCAATATGCTTGGCTCGCTGATGGTGAACCGATTATGAGAAAGATAGATGGCAGAGATGTTATCACAATACATAATAGATGCCTGACCCAAAGGACACTGAAGTTCTAACAGTAAATTTTTTATCCAACAAATCTCAGCTACTACATTTGCAATGCCACTGTACTCAGCCTCGGCACTGGAGTGAGATAGGGTAGCCTGTCGCTTGGCAGACCAAGAAATCAGATTATCCCCTAAGAAAACACAAAAGCCGGAGGTGGAGCGTCGCGTGTCCGGACACCCTGCCCAATCTGCATCCGTATATGAAAGCAACCTGTCTGGTGCAGAGGGGTATAGGTGCAAACCATAATCAAGAGTGCCCTTAATGTATCGAATGATACGCTTAAGAGCAGTGAAATGAGACTCCCTGGGGCATGCATGAATAAGCACACCGCCGAACAAAGATAAGCTATGTATGGCCCGGTGAATATGAGATACCGAAGTGCACCCGCAAGGCTCCTATACAAAGTAGGATCGAGACCGGAGCACCATCCATAAACCGAGCTTAGATTTGAATCAACTCGGAGTAGGCACCTCTTTGCGCTTCGCCATCTTAGCCCTATACACAATCTCTTCTCGCATACTTACGCCGACACAAGAACATATGATTGCGGACACGGTCACCGATATCCCCAAAAAGCAACTCGGCTTCCCCAAATCGGTCATTGCAAATTCGGACTTGAGCAAGACAATAATCTCATTTTTCAATCCGTCGGAGGAGGTAGTAAGAACAATATCATCCACGTAAAGTAATAAGTAAGCGAAGTGCTACTACCTCGATGAAAAATGAAAAGTGATGTATCACTCTTGCCGCATACAAACCCAATATATCCATTGTTTGACATCGGCGTCGAGACGATGCCGGATAGAATCATCAACCTCCGTAGGCGCGGAATAGTGTCATCAATATGGTCAAGCACGTTATAGAGACATGCATGATTGCGAAAAAGTTCAACCCAGGGAGAATACTTTGGTTGTTTTCTTGATCAAGAATAATGGGAATATGGTTCTTGATGTTGAAAACAGTAAGGGCGGGATGAAACGGGGGTGATGACTTTGTGGTGGGATTTGTGGAGGTAGAAGCGTCAGAAAGTTTGGAAGAATCAGGGATAGCCATTTAGAGAAGAGAAGAAAGGAAGAACAAAACCCGAAAAACAAGAAGAAAATCCGGGAGGGCCGCGGCGTAGGAGAGTCAGCCGGCGGCTGTGGAAGAGAAAGGTTTTTAGTATTTTGTTTATTTGTCTCTTGATACCATGTTAGATGATATTAATCTCCCATGAGAGTCTTTCATTAATATCAATGTATATATAGAGTACTAAATTCATCCTTATGCAATAGGAATCCTAAGCCTATACAAAAGAGGAATCCCAGTCTTACCATAATTATATTTACACAATATATGAAATATTCTAATTATGGGTAGGGAATATATTGTTTCCTACATTTACACGTTTACACACCCCCTCAGTCGGAGCGAGAGAAGGCCGGACGCTTAGACTGGATCGGAAGTCAAGAAATAACTGTCTGGGAAGTCCTTTGGTAAATATGTCTGCATACTGATAGGATGATGGAACATGTAACACTCTGACATGGCCTAACGCAACTTTCTCACGAACGAAGTGTAGGTATATCTCAATATGCTTGGCTCGCTGATGGTGAACCGGATTATGAGAAAGATAGATGGCAGAGATGTTATCACAATACATAATAGATGCCTGACCCAAAGGACACTGAAGTTCTAACAGTAAATTTTTGATCCAACAAATCTCAGCTACAACATTTGCAATGCCACTGTACTCAGCCTCGGCATCGGAGTGAGATAGGGTAGCTGTCGCTTGCGGACCAAGAAATCGATTATCCCCAAGAAAACACAAAAGCCGGAGGTGGAGCGTCGCGTGTCCGGACACCCTGCCCAATCTGCATCCGTATATGAAAGCAACCTGTCTGGTGCAGAGGGGTATAGGTGCAAACCATAATCAAGAGTGCCCTTAATGTATCGAATGATACGCTTAAGAGCAGTGAAATGAGACTCCCCGGGGGCATGCATGAATAAGCACACCTGCTGAACAACATAAGCTATGTATGGCCTGGTGAATATGAGATACTGAAGTGCACCTGCAAGGCTCCTATACAAAGTAGGATCAGAGACTGGAGCACCATCCATAGCACTGAGCTTAGATTTGAATCAACTGGAGTAGGCACCTCTTTGCAGTTCGCCATCTTAGCCCTCGTACACAATCTCTTCTCGCATACTTACGCCGACACAAGAACATATGATTGGCGTACACCGGTCACCGATATCCCCAAAAAGCAACTCGCCTTCCCCAAATCGCCATTGCAAATTCGGACTTGAGCAAGACAATAATCTCATTTTTCAATCCGTCGGAGGAGGTAGTAAGAACAATATCATCCACGTAAAGTAATAAGTAAGCAGTGCTACTACCTCGATGAAAAATGAAAAGTGATGTATCACTCTTGCTGCATACAAACACAATATATCCATTGTTTGACATCGGCGTCGAGACGATGCCAGATAGAATCATCAACCTCCGTAGGGCGCGGAATAGTGTCATCAATATGGTCAAGCACGTTATAGAGACATGCATGATTGCGAAAAAGTTCAACCCAGGGAGAATACTGGTTGTTTTCTTGATCAAGAATAATGGGAATATGGTTCTTGATGTTGAAAACAGTAAGGGCGGGATGAAACGGGGGTGATGACTTTGTGGTGGGATTTGTGGAGGTAGAGGCGTCAGAAAGTGTGGAAGAATTAGGGATAGCCATTTAGAGAAGAGAAGAAAGGAAGAACAAAACCCGAAAAACAAGAAGAAAATCCGGGAGGGCCGCGGCGTAGGAGAGGCAGCCGGTGGCTGTGGAAGAGAAAGGTTTTTAGTATTTTGTTTATTTGGATCTTGATACCATGTTAGATGATATTAATCACCCATGAGAGTCTTTCATTAATATCAAGGTATATATAGAGTACTATATTCATCCTTATGCAATAGGAATCCTAAGCCTATACAAAAGAGGAATCCCAGTCTTACCATAATTATATTTACACAATATATGAAATATTCTAATTATGGGTAGGAAATATATTATTTCCAATATTTACACGTTTACACACCCCCTCAGTCGGAGCGGGAGGAGGCCGGACGCTGAGACTGGATCTGAAGTCAAGAAATAACTGTCCGGGAAGTCCTTTGGTAAATATGTCTGCATATTGATAGGATGATGGAACATGTAACACTCTGACATGGCCTAACGCAACTTTCTCACAAACGAAGTATAGGTCTATCTCAATATGCTTGGTTCGCTGATGTTGAACCGGATTATGAGAAACATAGATGGCAGAGATGTTATCACAATACATAATAGATGCCTGACGCAAAGGACACTGAAGTTCTAACAGTAAATTTTTGAGCCAACAAATCTCAACTACTACATTTGCAACTCCTCTGTACTCAGCCTCGGTACTGGAGCGAGATAGGGTAGCCTGTCACTTGGCAGACCAAGAAATCAGATTATCACCTTAGAAAACACAAAAGCCGGAGGTGGAGCGTCGCGTGTCCGGACACCCTGCCCAATCTACATCCGTATATGAAACAACCTGTCTGGTGCAGAGGGGTATAGGTGCAAACCATAATCAAGAGTGCCCTTAATGTATCGAATGATACGCTTAAGAGTAGTGAAATGAGACTCCCTGGGGGCATGCATGAATAAGCACACCTGCTGAACAGCATAAGCTATGTATGGCCTGGTGACTATGAGATACTGAAGTGCACCTGCAAGGCTCCTATACAGAGTAGGATCAGAGACTGGAGCACCTTCCATAGCACTGAGCTTAGATTTGGAATCAACTGGAGTAGGCACCTCTTTGCAGTTCGCCATCTTAGCCCGGTACACAATCTCCTCTGCATACTTACGATGACACAAGAACATATGATTGGCAGGCCTGGTCACTGATATCCCCAAAAAGCAACTCAGCTTCCCCAAATCAGTCATTGCAAATTCGGACTTGAGCAAGACAATAATCTCATTTTTCAATCCGTCGGAGGAGGTAGTAAGAACAATATCATCCACGTAAAGTATTAAGTAAGAAGTTCTACTACCTCGATGAAAAATGAAAAGTGATGTATCACTCTTGCTGCATACAAACCCAATATATCCATTGTTTGACATCGGCGCCGAGACGATGCCAAATAGAATCATCAACCTCCGTAGGGCACGGAATAGTGTCATCAATATGGTCAAGCACGTTATAGAGACATGCATGATTGCGAAAAAGTTCAACCCAGGGAGAATACTGGTTGTTTTCTTGATCAAGAATAATGGGAATATGGTTCTTGATGTTGAAAACAGTAAGGGCGGGATGAAACGGGGGTGATGACTTTGTGGTGGGATTTGTGGAGGTAGAGGCGTCAGAAAGTGTGGAAGAATCAGGGATAGCCATTTAGAGAAGAGAAGAAAGGAATAACAAAATCCGAAAAACAAGAAGAAAATCTGGGAGGGCCGCGGCGTAGGAGAGGCAGTCGGCGGCTGTGGAAGAGAAAGGTTTTTAGGATTTTGTTTATTTGGCTCTTGAAACCATGTTAGATGATATTAATCTCCCTTGGGGAGTCTTTCGTTAATATCATGGTATATATAGAGTACAATATCCATCCCTTATACAATAGGAATCCTAAGCCTATACAAAAGAGGAATCCCAGTCTTACCATAATTATATTTACACAATATATGGAAATATTTTAATTATGTGTAGGGAATATATTGTTTCCTATATTTACACGTTTACACACCCCCTCTGTCGGAGCGGGAGGAGGCCGGACGCTGAGAGTGGATCTAAAGTCAAGAAATAACTAAAGCTGGCCAGTGGGCCGGGACAGCCCGACCCCGACCCGAGCCCGTCCCGAGCCCGCCCCGGTCCCGCCCCGACCCCGCCAAAAAAAAAAAAAAAAAAAAAATACGGGGCGGGACTCGAACTCGGGATGGGACGAGGTCTCGTCCCGCGAGACCCGAGCCCGCCCCCAGGCCCGCGAGACCCGAGCCCGCCCCGAGCCCGCCCCGACCCCGCCCCGACCCCCGACCCCGCCCTTTGCAAAAATGGCCGTTGCACCAACGTCCATTTTAGATTATGGCCGTTGGCCAACGGCCATTTTAGCCCCCCTCCCCCAACCCCCTACCCCTTAATATTTATTTTTAACCCATAAGTTATTATATTTACACTTTAACCCAATTTTTCAACTATAAATAACTCATTTTCTCTTCATCTTTCTCACAAATCTTCCTACAATCTCTCTAATTTCTCAATATATCTCTCTACAATTCTACATTGTTTGCTAAATATTCAATTTTATTTATTCATTTGGGAATTGGTAGTGAAGTTGGCAACTAGCTTGAGGATCTTCCATCGAGCAAAGTTTCAATTTTCAACCTCTCGATTACACGTCGACGTTACGTCGGCGTTTGGTACATTCGTTCCTTCATTAAATTATTATTGTCTCGTTTATTTAGTTTAGATCACTTAATTTTATTGTCTTTAATTATTTATTTATTATCATAATTAAAATGGAAGGATTAAAAGGTATGTTTAAGGGTAAAGGTAAGGGTGCTTCTTCTAGTAGGGGCAACCAGGGCAAGGGTACTTCTTCTAGTCATCTTATTCCTACACAGGATGATTTTGTTGATACTCAACATTTTCCTACAATACCATTAGATTTAGACCAGGAGCTATTTTCTCGGAACTCAAGAAGACTTTAATTTAGACGATGATCTAGATGATATACCCACTAATGTTGATGACAACACACCCACTAGTGCACCTTCAACCGAAATACCTCCTATTCCCCCTAGTATGAGACGAGGTCCAAAAAACGACCATTAAAATCAGATGCATGAACATTTTTTGATAGGGACGTAGAGAATCAAGTAGCCATATGTAAAATTTGTAAAAATGTTTTAAAATTTAAAACTGGAAAAGGTCACGGTGGGACGGGGGTTTAATTAGACACGTAGTAAGTGCTCATCCAAATAGGTATGCCCAATACCAGGCTTCAAAACCGGGTGCGCAAACGCCCGCTCCATCGTGACAAGGTTCACATACTAATATTGTCCCGACCAAGTACAAGGTCAAATTAACCCTATGACGGGGGAATTGTAGGCCCTAAATACAATAAACATAGAGATAGGGAAGCAATATCAAAATTAGTTGTTGTGGAGGGTTTGCCTTTTTCATTTCCTTCATCTCCCGATTTTATTCATTACATTAGAGATATATATAATCCTCGCTTTTAACGGTTTTCCTAGATCAACTCGTTAAGAGAGATGTATTTAAATTCGCGCATGAATATCAACAATATTTACGTTTTTCATTATATCATTTTAATGGCAAAGTATCCATCACGTCCGATATAGGTCGTAGTACTAACGGCCATGATTATTTAACTCGTAACTTGTCATTGGATAGATTATAAATGGTCTATGCAAAAACGTATTTTAGCGTATAGATATATAGATGATAGGCACACGGTACTTTTATTGCGTAAAATATTTATCAAGTGTGCGATTATTACGGAATTACCGATAAAATTATGACTATTACATTAGATAACGCTTCTAGTAACAATTACGCAATTACAATTTTAAAAAATAGTTTAACTCCGTCTTTTCCGGACCATTTTCATATAAAATGCGCGTGCCATATATATAACTTAATTGTAAAGGATGGTCTATCACTTTTTGAAGACATTCTTAGTAAAATACAATTTGCTATAAACTTTATTTTTAAAAGTAATAAAGTACAACGTAGAAAAGAATATAAAAAAATTTGTCATGATTGTGGACTACCTTTTAGAAAAATTCCACAAGAAGTATCCACTAGGTGGAATTCTTTATACGAGCAACTACTTGTTGCTTATGACTATAAATTACCTATAACTTTATTTTTTAACTCTCATAATAAAAAGCCAAATTGATATGATTTTAGATAGTGATTGGGAAAAAATTTCCGAACTTATTGTATTTTTAGAGAAATTTTTTCAAGCAACAAAAGAATTTTCCGGTATATATTATCCTACTATTTCAACTATGTTATTTTATATAACTCTAATATTTTTATTACTTAGTGAATATATGGAAAAACCAACTTATAAGGCAGCTATTAAAAAAATGTTTGTCAAAATAAAAAAATATTTTATTCCTATTCCCTCTATTTATATTATTGGTTCTGTATTAAATCCTACTATTAAAATAGACGGTACTAAATCACTAATTGAAACTATTTACGATTGTATAGAAGTACTACCACCTCCAAGTCCCAAAACTCTAAATCACCCACCACCTATTGAACAAACTAAAGAAGAAGTATTGTCTAGCGTAGAACACCAATGCAAAAATATATATAGATTTTATCAACAAGAAAATGCTAGTAACTTACCAGCTTCCATACCATCTTCTTCATCTTCAATACAACCTCACAAAAGACATGATGTTTCTGCGGCTAGTATTGAAAGCCTCAGAAATAGAATGTGCGGTCGTACCTCTACTAACCAAATTAGCGAGTTCGATATTTTTGTTTTGCAGGGTTCTGTACCGTATCAAGAAGTTATCAATGAAGATGGACATGAAGACTTGCTGAAATACTGGAGGGGGAATGAGAAGACCTTTCCGACACTTTCAATGATGGCTCGAGATGTTTTGAACATTCAAGCGTCGTCAACTGCGTCTGAAAGCGCTTTTTCTGCAGGCAGATATCAAATAGGAGACCACAGACACTCATTAGCCGGAGACAGCTTGGAAATTGCAGTATTATTCAGAGATTGGATACGAGCGGAGCGGAGAAGGTGCGGTCAACCGGAGATCAACGAAGAAGATGATGAAAACTACAACGAAATCTTAACCGAAGGTAGTGGAAGCGACGTGGATCAATTTGACCAACAAATACCAATTCCAACCGAAGAACCACATGAAATCATCAAGCAATTAGAACATGTTTTTTTGAGAATGTAATTTTTTTAATTGTAATTTTATTATGTAATTTGTAACTTTTGGACAACACCACAAAGTTGCAATTTAGATTTTAGACAATTGTATTTGTATTACAAAAAAATCATATGTCTATTAAATAATATAAGAGGCACAAAAACAACCTTGGGATGTTTTTATTACACTATCTTGTTTTGTTTATTGAGTTTTTTTTATACATATGTTATTTAAAAAAAAAAAAAAAAAAAAAAAAAAAAAAACCCGCCGTATCCCGACCCCGCCCCGAGCCCGCCCCGACCCGAGCCCGACGGGATCGGGATCGGCACGGGACTTGCTCCGGTCCCGCCGCATCCGACCCCGCCGAGCCCGCCGTACCCGACCCCGCCCCTTCTCCCGTCCCGCCCGACCCCGCCCCTTCTCCCGTCCCGCCCCGACCCCGACACCGCCGACCCGCCCGCCGTACCCGAGCCCGCCCACCGGCCACTCCTAGAAATAACTCGTCTCGGGAAGTCCTTTGGTAAATATGTCCGCATACCGATAGGATGATGGAACATGTAACACTCGACATGGCCTAACGCAACTTTCTCACGAACGAAGTGTAGGTCTATCTCAATATGCTTGGTTCGCCGATGTTGAACCGGATTATGAGAAAGATAGATGGCAGAGATGTTATCACAATACATAATAGATGCTCGACGCAAAGGACACCGAAGTTCTAACAAGAAATTTTTGAGCCAACAAATCTCGCCTACTACTTTTGCAACGCCTCGTACTCACCTCGGCCGGAGCGAGATAGGGTAGCCTATCGCTTGGCAGACCAAGAAATCAGATTATCCCCTAAGAAAACACAAAAGTCGGAGATGGAGCGTCGCGTTTCCGGACACCCTGCCCAATCTTCATCCGTATATGAAAGCAACCTGTCTGGTGCAGAGGGGTATAGGTGCAAACCATAATCAAAAGTGCCCTTAATGTATCGAATGATACGCTTAAGAGCAATGAAATGAGACTCCCTGGGGCATGCATGAATAAGCACACCTGCTGAACAACATAAGATATGTATGGCCTGGTGAATGTGAGATACTGAAGTGCACCTGCAAGGCTCCTATACAAAGTAGGATCAAAGACTGGAGCACCATCCATAGCACTGAGCTTAGATTTGAATCAACTGGAGTAGGCACCTCTTTGCAGTTCGCCATCTTAGCCCTGTACACAATCTCTTCTGCATACTTACGCTGACATAAGAACATATGATTGGCAGACCTGGTCACTGATATCCCCAAAAAGCAACTCAGCTTCCCCAAATTAGTTAATGCAAATTCGGACTTGAGCAAGACAATAATCTCATTTTTCAATCCGTCGGAGGAGGTAGTAAGAACAATATCATCCACGTAAAGTAATAAGTAAGCAGTGCTACTACCTCGATGAAAAATGAAAAGTGATGTATCACTCTTGCTGCATACAAACCCAATATATCCATTGTTTGACATCGGCGTCGAGACGATGCCATATAGAATCATCAACCTCCGTAGGGCGCGGAATAGTGTCATCAATATGGTCAAGCACGTTATAGAGACATGCATGATTGCGAAAAAGTTCAACCCAGGGAGAATACTGGTTGTTTTCTTGATCAAGAATAATGGGAATATGGTTCTTGATGTTGAAAACAGTAAGGGCGGGATGAAACGGGGGTGATGACTTTGTGGTGGGATTTGTGGAGGTAGAGGCGTCAGAAAGTGTGGAAGAATCAGGGATAGCCATTTAGAGAAGAGAAGAAAGGAAGAAAAAAACCCGAAAAACAAGAAGAAAATCCGGGAGGGCCGCGGCGTAGGAGAGGCAGCCGGCGGCTGTGGAAGAGAAAGGTTTTTAGGATTTTGTTTATTTGGCTATTGATACCATGTTAGATGATATTAATCTCCCTTGGGGAGTCTTTCGTTAATATCATGGTAAATATAGAGTACAATATTCATCCCTTATACAATAGGAATCCTAAGCCTATACAAAAGAGGAATCCCAGTCTTACCATAATTATATTTACACAATATATGGAAATATTCTAATTATGGGTAGGGAATATATTGTTTCCTATATTTACACGTTTACACACCCCTCGTCGGAGCGGGAGGAGGCCGGACGCCGAGACCGGATCTGAAGTCAAGAAATAACTGTCTGGGAAGTCCTTTGGTAAATATGTCTGCATACTGATAGGATGATGGAACATGTAACACTCTGACATGGCCTAACGCAACTTTCTCACGAACGAAGTGTAGGTCTATCTCAATATGCTTGGTTCGCTGATGTTGAACCGGATTATTAGAAAGATAGATGGCAGAGATGTTATCACAATACATAATAGATGTCTGACGCAAAGGACACTGAAGTTCTAACAGTAAATTTTTGAGCCAACAAATCTCAGCTACTACATTTGCAACGCCTCTGTACTCAGCCTCGGCACTGGAGCGAGATAGGGTAGCCTATCGCTTGCGTACCAAGAAATCGATTATCCCCTAAGAAAACACAAAAGCGGAGGAGGAGCGTCGCGTGTCCGGACACCCCGCCCAATCTGCATCCGTATATGAAAGCAACCGTCGGTGCGAGAGGGATATAGGTGCAAACCATAATCAAGAGTGCCCTTAATGTATCGAATGATACGCTTAAGAGCAAGATGAAATGAGACTCCCCAGGGCATGCATAAATAAGCACACCCGCCGAACAAGATAAGCTATGTATGGCCTGGTGAATGTGAGATACGAAGTGCACCTGCGCAAGGCTCCTATACAGAGTAGGATCAGAGACTGGAGCACCATCCATAGCACTGAGCTTAGATTTGAATCCACTGGAGTAGGCACCTCTTTGCAGTTCGCGATCTTAGCCCTGTACACAATCTCTTCTGCATACTTACGCCGACACAAGAACATATGATTGGCAGACCCTGGTCACTGATATCCCCAAAAAGCAACTCGGCTTCCCCAAATCGCTCATTGTAAATTCGGACTTGAGCAAGACAATAATCTCATTTTTCAATCCGTCGGAGGAGGTAGTAAGAACAATATCATCCACGTAAAGTAATAAGTAAGCAGTGCTACTACCTCGATGAAAAATGAAAAGTGATGTATCACTCTTGCTGCATACAAACCCAATATATCCATTGTTTGACATCGGCGTCGAGACGATGCCGGATAGAATCATCAACCTCCGTAGGCGCGGAATAGTGTCATCAATATGGTCAAGCACGTTATAGAGACATGCATGATTGCGAAAAAGTTCAACCCAGGGGAGAATACTTGGTTGTTTTCTTGATCAAGAATAATGGGAATATGGTTCTTGATGTTGAAAACAATAAAGGGCGGGATGAAACGGGGTGATGACTTTGTGGTGGGATTTGTGGAGGTAGAGGCGTCAGAAAGTGTGGATGAATCAGGGATAGCCATTTAGAGAAGAGAAGAAAGGAATAACAAAACCCGAAAAACAAGAAGAAAATCCGGGAGGGCCGCGGCGTAGGAGAGGCAGCCGGCGGCTGTGGAAGAGAAAGGTTTTTAGTATTTTGTTTATTTGGCTCTTGATACCATGTTAGATGATATTAATCTCCCTTGAGAGTCTTTTATTAATATCAACGTATATATACAGTACTATATTCATCCTTATACAATAGGAATCCTAAGCCTATACAAAAGAGGAATCTCAGTCTTACCATAATTATATTTTCACAATATATGAAATATTCTAATTATGGGTAGGGAATATATTCTTTCCTATATTTACACGTTTACACACCCCCTCATTCGGAGCGGAAGGAGGCCGGACGCTGAGACTGGATCTGAAGTCAAGAAATAACTGTTTGGGAAGTCCTTTGGTAAATATGTCTGCATACTGATAGGATGATGGAACATGTAACACTCTGACATGGCCTAACGCAACTTTCTCACGAACGAAGTGTAGGTCTATCTCAATATGCTTGGTTCGCTGATGTTGAACCGGATTATGAGAAATATAGATGGCAGAGATGTTATCAAAATACATAATAGATGCCTAACGCAAAGGACACTGAAGTTCTAACAGTAAATTTTTGAGCCAACAAATCTCAGCTACTACATTTGCAACGCCTCTATACTCAGCCTCGGCACTGGAGCGAGATAGGGTAGCCTATCGTCTGGCGTACCAAGAAATCGATTATCCCCTAAGAAAACACAAAAGTCGGAGGAGGAGCGTCGCGTGTCCGGACACCCTGCCCAATCTTCATCCGTATATGAAAGCAACCTGTCTGGTGCAGAGGGGTATAGGTGCAAACCATAATCAAGAGTGCCCTTAATGTATCGAATTATACGCTTAAGAGCAGTGAAATGAGACTCCCTGGGCATGCATGAATAAGCACACCTGCTGAACAACATAAGATATGTATGGCCTGGTGAATGTGAGATACTGAAGTGCACCTGCAAGGCTCCTATACAGAGTAGGATCGAGACCGGAGCACCATCCATAGCACCGAGCTTAGATTTGAATCAACTTTGGAGTAGGCACCTCTTTGCGCTCGCGATCTTAGCCCCGTACACAATCTCTTCGCATACTTACGCCGACACAAGAACATATGATTGGCGGACACGGTCACCGATATCCCCAAAAAGCAACTCAGCTTCCCCAATCAGTCATTGCAAATTCGGACTTGAGCAAGACAATAATCTCATTTTTCAATCCGTCGGAGGAGGTAGTAAGAACAATATCATCCACGTAAAGTAATAAGTAGGCAGTGCTACTACCCCGATGAAAAATGAAAAGTGATGTATCACTCTTGCTGCATACAAACCCAATATATCCATTGTTTGACATCGGCGTCGAGACGATGCCAGATAGAATCATCAACCTCCGTAGGGCGCGGAATAGTGTCATCAATATGGTCAAGCACGTTATAGAGACATGCATGATTGCGAAAAAGATCAACCCAGGGAGAATACTGGTTGTTTTCTTGATCAAGAATAATGGGAATATGGTTCTTAATGTTGAAAACAGTAAGGGCGGGATGAAATGGGGGTGATGACTTTGTGGTGGGATTTGTGGAGGTAGAGGCGTCAGAAAGTGTGGAAGAATCAGGGATAGCCATTTAGAGAAGAAAAGAAAGGAAGAACAAAACCCGATAAACAAGAAGAAAATCCGGGAGGGCCGCGGCGTAGGAGAGGCAGCCGGCGGCTGTGGAAGAGAAAGGTTTTTAGGATTTTGTTTATTTGGCTCTTGATACCATGTTAGATGATATTAATCTCCCTTGGGGAGTCTTTCGTTAATATCATGGTATATATAGAGTACAATATTCATCCCTTATACAATAGGAATCTTAAGCCTATACAAAAGAGGAATCCCAGTCTTACCATAATTATATTTACACAATATATGGAAATATTCTAATATAGGTAGGGAATATATTGTTTCCTATATTTACACGTTTACACACCCCCTCTGTCGGAGCGGGAGGAGGCCGGACACTGAGACTGGATCTGAAGTCAAGAAATAACTGTCTGGGAAGTCCTTTGGTAAATATGTATGCATACTGATAGGATGATGGAACATGTAACACTCTGACATGGCCTAACGCAACTTTCTCACGAACAAAGTGTAGGTCTATCTCAATATGCTTGGTTCGCTGATGTTGAACCGGATTATGAGAAAGATAGATGGCAGAGATGTTGTCACAATACATAATAGATGCCTGACGCATAGGACACCGAAGTTCTAACAAGAATTTTTGAGCCAACAAATCTCGCTACTACATTTGCAACGCCTCTCGTACTCGGCCTCGATGATCTTTGGAGAGAGATAGGGTAGCCTATCGCTTGGCAGACCAAGAAATCAGATTATCCCCTAAGAAAACACAAAAGTCGGAGAAGGAGCGTCGCGTGTCCGGACACCCTGCCCAATCTGCATCCGTATATGAAAGGAACCTGTCTGGTGCAGAGGGGTATAGGTGCAAACCATAATCAAGAGTGCCCTTAATGTATCAAATGATACGCTTAAGAGCGATGAAATGAGACTCCCCGGGGCATGCATAAATAAGCACACCCGCCGAACAAATAAGCTATGTATGGCCTGGTGAATGTGAGATACTGAAGTGCACCTGCAAGGCTCCTATACAGAGTAGGATCAGAGACTGGAGCACCATCCATAGCACTGAGCTTTGATTTGGAATCAACTAGAGTAGGCACCTCTTTGCAGTTCGTCATCTTATCCCTGTACACAATCTCTTCTGCATACTTACGCTGACACAAGAACATATGATTGGCAGACCTGGTCACTGATATCTCCAAAAAGCAACTAAGCTTCCCCAAATTAGTCATTGCAAATTCGGACTTAAGCAAGACAATAATCTCATTTTTCAATCCGTCGGAGGATTTAGTAAGAACAATATCATCCACGTAAAGTAATAAGTAAGCAGTGCTACTACCTCGATGAAAAATGAATAGTGATGTATCACTCTTGCTGCATACAAACCCAATATATCCATTGTTTGACATCGGCGTCGAGACGATGCCAGATAGAATCATCAACCTCCGTAGGGCGCGGAATAGTGTCATCAATATGGTCAAGCACGTTATAGAGACATGCATGATTGCGAAAAAGATCAACCCAGGGAGAATACTGGTTGTTTTCTTGATCAAGAATAATGGGAATATGGTTCTTAATGTTGAAAACAGTAAGGGCGGGATGAAATGGGGGTGATGACTTTGTGGTGGGATTTGTGGAGGTAGAGGCGTCAGAAAGTGTGGAAGAATCAGTGATAGCCATTTGAGAAGAGAAGAAAGGAAGAACAAAACCCGATAAACAAGAAGAAAATCCGGGAGGGCCGCGGCGTAGGAGAGAGCGGCCCGGCGGGCTGTGGAAGAGAAAGGTTTTTAGGGTTTTGTTTATTTGGCTCTTGATACCATGTTAGATGATATTAATCTCCCTTGGGGAGTCTTTCATTAATATCATGGTATATATAGAGTACAATATTCATCACTTATACAATAGGAATCCTAAGCCTATACAAAAGAGGAATCCCGCTTACCATAATTATATTTACACAATATATGAAAATATTCTAATTATGCGTAGGGAATATATTATTTCCTATATTTACACGTTTACACACCCCTCTCGTCGGAGCGGGAGGAGGCCGGACGCTGAGACTGGATCTGAAGTCAAGAAATAACTGTCTGGGAAGTCCTTTGGTAAATATGTCTGCATACTGATAGGATGATGGAACATGTAACACTCTGACATGGCCTAACGCAACTTTCTCACGAACAAAGTGTAGGTCAATCTCAATATGCTTGGTTCGCTGATGTTGAACCGGATTATGAGAAAGATAGATGGCAGAGATGTTATCACAATACATAATAGATGCCTGACGCAAAGGACACTGAAGTTCTAACAGTAAATTTTTGAGCCAACAAATCTCAGCTACTACATTTGCAACGCCTCTGTAATCAGCCTCGGTACTGGAGCGAGATAGGGTAGCCTATCGTTGGCAGACCAAGAAATCAGATTATCCCCTAAGAAAACACAAAAGTCGGAGGAGGAGCGTCGCGTGTCCGGACACCCTGCCCTATCTGCATCCGTATATGAAAGAAACCTGTCTGGTGCAGAGGGGTATAGGTGCAAACCATAATCAAGAGTGCCCTTAATGTATCAAATGATACGCTTAAGAGCAGTGAAATGAGACTCCCTGGGGGCATGCATAAATAAGCACACTTGCTAAACAGCATAAGCTATGTATGGCCAGGTGAATGTGAGATACTGAAGTGCACCTGCAAGGCTCCTATACAGAGTAGGATCAGAGACTGGAGCACCATCCATAGCACCGAGCTTAGATTTGAATCAACTGAGTAGGCACCTCTTTGCGCTCGCCATCTTAGCCCCGTACACAATCTCTTCGCATACTTACGCCGACACAAGAACATATGATTGGTAGACCCGGTCACCGATATCCCCAAAAAGCAACTCGGCTTCCCCAAAGCAGTCATTGTAAATTCGGACTTGAGCAAGACAATAATCTCATTTTTCAATCCGTCGGAGGATTTAGTAAGAACAATATCATCCACGTAAAGTAATAAGCAAGCAAGTGCTACTACCTCGATGAAAAATGAAAAGTGATGTATCACTTTTGCGCATACAAACCCAATATATCCATTGTTTGACATCGGCGTCGAGACGATGCCGGATAGAATCATCAACCTCCGTAGGGCGCGGAATAGTGTCATCAATATGGTCAAGCACGTTATAGAGACATGCATGATTGCAAAAAGATCAACCCAGGGAGAATACTGGTTGTTTTCTTGATCAAGAATAATGGGAATATGGTTCTTAATGTTGAAAACAGTAAGGGCGGGATGAAATGGGGGTGATGACTTTGTGGTGGGATTTGTGGAGGTAGAGGCGTCGAAAGTGTGGAAGAATCGGGGATAGCCATTTAGAGAAGAAAGAAAGGAAAACAAAACCCGAAAAACAAGAAGAAAATTCGGGAGGGCCGCGGCGTAGGAGAGAGGGCGGCCGCGCGGCTGTGGAAGAGAAAGGTTTTTAGGATTTTGTTTATTTGGCTCTTGATACCATGTTAGATGATATTAATCTCCCTTGGGGAGTCTTTCATTAATATCAAGGTATATATAGAGTACAATATTCATCCCTTATACAATAGGAATCCTAAGCCTATACAAAAGAGGAATCCCGTCTTACCATAATTATATTTACGCAATATATGGAAATATTCTAATTATGGGTAGGAAATATATTGTTTCCTATATTTACACGTTTACACACCCCCTCGGTCGGAGCGGGAGGAGGCCGGACGCCGAGACCGGATCCGAAGTCAAGAAATAACTCGTTTGGGAAGTGCTTTGGTAAATATGTCTGCATACTCATAGGATGATGGAACATGTAACACTCTGACATGGCCTAACGCAACTTTCTCACGAACGAAGTGTATGTCTATCTCAATATGCTTGGTTCGCTGATGTTGACCGGATTATGAGAAAGATAGATGGCGAGAGATGTTATCACAATACATAATAGATGCCTACGCAAAGGACACCGAAGTTCTAACAGTAAATTTTTGAGCCAACAAATCTCAGCTATTACATTTGCAACGCCTCTGTACTCAGCCTCGGCACTGGAGCGAGATAGGGTAGCCTGTCGCTTGGCAGGATAAGAAATCAGATTATCCCCTAAGAAAACACAAAAGCCGGAGCTGCAGCGTCGCGTGTCCGGACACCCTGCCCAATCTGTATCCGAATATGAAAGCAACCTGTCTGGTGCAGAGGGGTATAGGTGCAAACCATAATCAAGAGTGCCCTTAATGTATCGAATGATACGCTTAAGAGCAGTGAAATGAGACTCCCTGGGGGCATGCATGAATAAGCACACCTGCTGAACATCATAAGGTATGTATGGCCTGGTGAATGTGAGATACTGAAGTGCACTTGCAAGGCTCCTATACAGAGTAGGATCAGAGACTGGAGCACCATCCATAGCACTGAGCTTAGATTTGGAATCAACTGGAGTAGGAACCTCTTTGCAGTTCGCCATCTTAGCCCTGTACACAATCTCTTCTGCATACTTACGCTGACACAAGAACATATGATTGGCAGACCTGGTCACTGATATCCCCAAAAAGCAACTCGCTTCCCCAAATCGCCATTGCAAATTCGGACTTGAGCAAGACAATAATCTCATTTTTCAATCCGTCGGAGGAGGTAGTAAGAACAATATCATCCACGTAAAGTAATAAGTAAGCAGTGCTACTACCTCGATTATAAATGTAAAGTGATGTATCACTCTTGCTACATACAAACCCAATATATCCATTGTTTGACATCGGCGTCGAGACGATGCCAGATAGAATCATCAACCTCCGTAGGGCGCGGAATAGTGTCATCAATATGGTCAAGCACGTTATAGAGACATGCATGATTGCGAAAAAGATCAACCCAGGGAGAATACTGGTTGTTTTCTTGATCAAGAATAATGGGAATATGGTTCTTGATGTTGAAAACAGTAAGGGCGGGATGAAATGGGGGTGATGACTTTGTGGTGGGATTTGTGGAGGTAGAGGCATCCGAAAGTGTGGAAGAATTAGGGATAGCCATTAAGAGAAGAGAAGAAAGGAAGAACAAAACCCGAAAAACAAGAAGAAAATCTGGGAGGGCCGAGGCGTAGGAGAGGGGCACGGCGGCCGTGTGGAAGAGAATGGTTTTTAGGGTTTTGTTTATTTGGCTCTTGATACCATGTTAGATGATATTAATCTCCCTTGCGGAGTCTTTCATTAATATCAAGGTATATATAGAGTACAATATTCATCCCTTATACAATAGGAATCCTAAGCCTATACAAAAGAGGAATCCCAGTCTTACCATAATTATATTTACACAATATATGGAAATATTCTAATTATGGGTAGGGAATATATTATTTCCTATATTTACACGTTTACACACCCCCTCAGTCTGAGCGGGATGAGGCCGGACGCTGAGACTGGATCTGAAGTCAAGAAATAACTGTCCGGGAAGTCCTTTAGTAAATATGTTTGCTTACTGATAGGATGATGGAACATGTAACACTCTGATATGGCCTAACGCAACTTTCTCACGAACGAAGTGTAGGTCTATCTCAATATGCTTGGTTCGCTGATGTTGAACCGGATTATGAGAAAGATAGATGGCATAGATGTTATCACAATACATAATAGATGCCTGACGCAAAGGACACTGATGTTCTAACAGTATGTTTTTGAGCCAACAAATCTCAGCTTAGCATTTGCAACGCCTCTGTACTCTGCCTCGGCACTGGAGCGAGATAGGGTAGCCTGTCGCTTGCGGATAATAAATCGATTATCCCCTAAGAAAACACAAAAGCCGGAGGTGGAGCGTCGCGTGTCCGGACACCCCCCCAATCTGCATCCGTATATGAAAGCAACCTGTCTGGTGCAGAGGGGTATAGGTGCAAACCATAATCAAGAGTGCCCTTAATGTATCGAATGATACGCTTAAGAGCAGTGAAATGAGACTCCTTGGAGGCATGCATGAATAAGCACACCTGCTGAACAGGATAAGCTATGTATGGCCTGGTGAATGTGAGATACGAAGTGCACCCGCAAGGCTCCTATACGAGTAGGATCAGAGACTGAAGCACCATCCATAGCACTGAGCTTAGATTTGGAATCCACTAGAGTAGGCACCTCTTTGCAGTTCGTCATCTTAGCCCTATATACAATCTCTTCTCCATACTTACGCTGACACAAGAACATATGATTGGCGGACACGTCACCGATATCCCCAAAAGCAACTAAGCTTCCCCAAATCGCCATTGCAAATTCGGACTTGAGCAAGACAATAATCTCATTTTTCAATCCGTCGGAGGAGGTAGTAAGAACAATATCATCCACGTAAAGTAATAAGTAAGCAAGCTACTACGCCTCGATGAAAAATGAAAAGTGATGTATCACTCTTGCGCATACAAACCCAATATATCCATTGTTTGACATCGGCGTCGAGACGATGCCAGATAGAATCATCAACCTCTGTAGGGCGCGGAATAGTGTCATCAATATGGTCAAGCACGTTATAGAGACATGCATGATTGCGAAAAATTTCAACCCAGGGAGAATACTGGTTGTTTTCTTGATCAAGAATAATGGGAATATGGTTCTTGATGTTGAAAAATGTAAGGGCGGGATGAAACGGGGGTGATGACTTTGTGGTGGGATTTGTGGAGGTAGAGGCGTCAGAAAGTGTGGTATAATCAGGGATAGCCATTTAGAGAAGAGAAGAAAGGAAGAACAAAACCCGAAAAACAAGAAGAAATTCCGGGAGGGCCACGGCGTAGGAGAGGCAGCCGGCGGCTGTGGAAGAGAAAGGTTTTTAGGGTTTTGTTTATTTGGCTCTTGATACCATGTTAGATGATATTAATCTCCCTTGGAGAGTCTTTCATTAATATCAAGGTATATATAGAGTACAATATTCATCCCTTATACAATAGGAATCCTAAGCCTATACAAAAGAGGAATCCCAGTCTTACCATAATTATATTTACACAATATATGGAAATATACTAATTATGGGTAGGAAATATATTGTTTCCTATATTTACACGTTTACACACCCCTCGCCGGAGCGGGAGGAGGCCGGACGCCGAGACCGGATCTCGAAGTCAAGAAATAACTGTTTGGGAAGTCCTTTGGTAAATATGTCCGCATACTCGATAGGATGATGGAACATGTAACACTCTGACATGGCCTAACGCAACTTTCTCACGAACGATGTGTAGGTCTATCTCAATATGCTTGGTTCGCTGATGTTGAACCGGATTATGAGAAATATAGATGGCAGGGATGTTATCACAATACATAATAGATGCCTAACGCAAAGGACACTGAAGTTCTAACAAGTATGTTTTTGAGCCAACAAATCTCGCCTACTACATTTGCAACGCCTCTACACTCACCCTCGATCGGAGCGAGATAGGGTAGCCTCGTCGCTTGCGTACCAAGAAATCGATTATCCCCTAAGAAAACACAAAAGCCGGAGGTGGAGCGTCGCGTGTCCGGAAACCCTGCTCAATCATCATCCGTATATGAAAGCAACCTGTCTGGTGCAGAGGGGTATAGGTGCAAACCTTAATCAAGAGTGCCCTTAATGTATCGAATGATACGCTTAAGAGCAAGAAATGAGACTCCTTGGGGCATGCATGAATAAGCACACCTGCTGAACAACATAAGCTATGTATGGCCTGGTGAATGTGAGATACTGAAGTGCACCTGCAAGGCTCCTATACAGAGTAGGATCAGAGACTGGAGCACCATCCATAGCACTGAGCTTAGATTTGGAATCAACTGGAGTAGGCACCTCTTTGCAGTTCGCCATCTTAGCCCTGTACACAATATCTTCTGCATACTTACGTTGACACAAGAACATATGATTGGCAGACCTGGTCACTGATATCCCCACAAAGCAACTCAGCTTCCCCAAATCAGTCATTGCAAATTCGGACTTGAGCAAGACAATAATCTCATTTTTCAATCCGTCGGAGGAGGTAGTAAGAACAATATCATCCACGTAAAGTAATAAGTAAGCAGTGCTACTGCCTCGATGAAAAATGAAAAGTGATGTATCACTCTTGCTGCATACAAACCCAATATATCCATTGTTTGACATCGGCGTCGAGACGATGCCAGATAGAATCATCAACCTCTGTAGGGCGCGGAATAGTGTCATCAATATGGTCAAGCACGTTATAGAGACATGCATGATTGCGAAAAATTTCAACCCAGGGAGAATACTGGTTGTTTTCTTGATCAAGAATAATGGGAATATGGTTCTTGATGTTGAAAACAAGAAGGGCGGGATGAAACGGGGGTGATGACTTTGTGGTGGGATTTGTGGAGGTAGAGGCGTCGAAAGTGTGGAAGAATCGGGATAGCCATTTAGAGAAGAGAAGAAAGGAAGAACAAAACCCGAAAAACAAGAAGAAAATCCGGGAGGGCCGAGGCGTAGGAGAGGCGGCCGGCGGCTACTGGGAAGAGAAAGGTTTTTAGGGTTTTGTTTATTTGGCTCTTGATACCATGTTAGATGATATTAATCTCCCTTGGAGAGTCTTTCATTAATATCAAGGTATATATATAGTACAATATTCATCCCTTATACAATAGGAATCCTAAGCCTATACAAAAGAGGAATCCCAGTCTTACCATAATTATATTTACACAATATATGGAAATATACTAATTATGGGTAGGAAATATATTGTTTCCTATATTTACACGTTTACACACCCCCTCAGTCGGAGCGGGAGGAGGCCGGACGCGGAGACTGGATCTGAAGTCAAGAAATAACTGTTTGGGAAGTCCTTTGGTAAATATGTCTGCATAGTGATAGGATGATGGAACATGTAACACTCTGACATGGCCTAACGCAACTTTCTCACGAACGAAGTGTATGTCTATCTCAATATGCTTGGTTCGCTGATGTTGAACCGGATTATGAGAAATATAGATGGCAGGGATGTTATCACAATACATAATAGATGCGTAACGCAAAGGACACTGAAGTTCTAACAGTAAATTTTTGAGCCAACAAATCTCAGCTACTACATTTGCAATGCCTCTATACTCAGCCTCGGCACTGGAGCGAGATAGGGTAGCCTGTCGCTTGCCAGACCAATAAATCAGATTATCCCCTAAGAAAACACAAAAGCCGGAGGTGGAGCGTCACGTGTCCGGAAACCCTGCTCAATCTTCATCCGTATATGAAAGCAACATGTCTGGTGCGAGGGGTATAGGTGCAAACCATAATCAAGAGTGCCCTTAATGTATCGAATGATACGCTTAAGAGCAAGATGAAATGAGACTCCTCGAGGGGCATGCATGAATAAGCACACCTGCCGAACAACATAAGCTATGTATGGCCTGGTGAATGTGAGATACCGAAGTGCACCCGCAAGGCTCCTATACGAGTAGGATCGAGACCGGAGCACCATCCATAGCTCGAGCTTAGATTTGGAATCCACTGAGTAGGCACCTCTTTGCGCTTCGCCATCTTAGCCCTGTACACAATCTCTTCTGCATACTTACGTTGACACAAGAACATATGATTGGCAGACCTGGTCACTGATATCCCCAAAAAGCAACTCAGCTTCCCCAAATCAGTCATTGCAAATTCGGACTTAAGCAAGACAATAATCTCATTTTTCAATCCGTCGGAGGAGGTAGTAAGAACAATATCATCCACGTAAAGTAATAAGTAAGCAGTGCTACAACCTCGATGAAAAATGAAAAGTGATGTGTCACTCTTGCTGCATACAAACCCAATATATACATTGTTTGACATCGGCGTCGAGACGATGCCAGATAGAATCATCAACCTCCGTAGGGCGCGGAATAGTGTCATCAATATGGTCAAGCGCGTTATAGAGATATGCATGATTGCGATTAAGTTCAAACCAGGGAGAATACTGGTTGTTTTCTTGATACAGAATAATGGGAATATGGTTCTTGATGTTGAAAACGGTAAGGGTGGGATGAAACGGGGGTGATTACATTGTGGTGAGATTTGTGGAGGTAGAGGCGTCAGAAAGTGTGGAAGAATCAGGGATAGCCATTTAGAGAAGAGAAGAAAGGAAGAACAAAACCCGAAAAACAAGAAGAAAATCCGGGAGGGCCGCGGTGTAGGAGAGGTAGCCGGCGGCTGTGGAAGAGAAAGGTTTTTAGGGTTTTGTTTATTTGGCTCTTGATACCATGTTAGATGATATTAATCTCCCTTGGGGAGTCTTTCATTAATATCAAGGTATATATAGAGTACAATATTCATCCCTTATACAATAGGAATCCTAAGCCTATACAAAAGAGGAATCCCAGTCTTACCATAATTATATTTACACAATATATGGAAATATTCTAATTATGGGTAGGGAATATATTATTTCCTATATTTACACGTTTACACACCCCCGCTCGGTCCGAGCGGGATCAGGCCGGACGCTGAGACTGGATCTGAAGTCAAGAAATAACTGTCCGGGAAGTCCTTTGGTAAATATGTCTGCTTCCTGATAGGATGATGGAACATGTAACACTCTGATATGGCCTAACGCAACTTTCTCACGAACGAAGTGTAGGTCTATCTCAATATGCTTGGTTCGCTGATGTTGAACCGGATTATGAGAAAGATAGATGGCATAGATGTTATCACAATACATAATAGATGCCTGAAGCAAAGGACACTGATGTTCTAACAGTAAATTTTTGAGCCAACAAATCTCAGCTTAGCATTTGCAACGCCTCTGTACTCTGCCTCGGCCCTGGAGCGAGATAGGGTAGCCTGTCGCTTGGCAGACCAATAAATCAGATTATCCCCTAAGAAAACACAAAAGCCGTAGGTGGAGCGTCGCGTGTCCGGACACCCTGCCCAATCTGCATCCGTATATGAAAGCAACATGTCTGGTGCAAGGGGTATAGGTGCAAACCATAATCAAGAGTGCCCTTAATGTATCGAATGATACGCTTAAGAGCAAGAAATGAGACTCCCCGGAGGCATGCATGAATAAGCACACTGCCGAACAAAGATAAGCTATGTATGGCCCGGTGAATGTGAGATACCGAAGTGCACCTGCAAGGCTCCTATACAGAGTAGGATCAGAGACTGGAGCACCATCCATAGCACTGAGCTTAGATTTGGAATCAACTGGAGTAGGCAACTCTTTGCAGTTCGCCATCTTATCCTTTTACACAATCTCTTCTGCATACTTAAGCTGACACAAGAACATATGATTGGCAGACCTGGTCACTGAAATCCCCAAAAAGCAACTCAGCTTCCCCAAATCAGTCATTGCAAATTCGGACTTGAGCAAGACAATAATCTCATTTTTCAATCCGTCGGAGGAGGTAGTAAGAACAATATCATCCACGTAAAGTAATAAGTAAGCAGTGCTACTACCTCGATGAAAAATGAAAAGTGATGTATCACTCTTGCAGCATACAAACCCAATATATCCATTGTTTGACATCGGCGTCGAGACGATACCAGATAGAATCATCAACCTCCGTAGGGCGCGGAATAGTGTCATCAATATGGTCAAGCACGTTATAGAGACATGCATGATTGCGAAAAAGTTCAACCCAGGGAGAATACTGGTTGTTTTCTTGATCAAGAATAATAGGAATATGGTTCTTGATGTTGAAAACAGTAAGGGCGGGATGAAACGGGGGTGATGACTTTGTGGTGGGATTTGTGGAGGTAGAGGCGTCAGAAAGTGTGGAAGAATCAGGGATAGCCATTTAGAGAAGAGAAGAAAGGAAGAACAAAATCCGAAAAACAAGAAAAAAATCCGGGAGGGCCGCGGAGTACGAGAGGCAGCCGGCGGCTGTGGAAGAGAAAGGTTTTTAGGATTTTGTTTATTTGGCTCTTGATACCATGTTAGATGATATTAATCTCCCTTGGGGAGTCTTTCATTAATATCAAGGTATATATAGAGTACAATATTCATCCCTTATACAATAGGAATCCTAAGCCTATACAAAAGAGGAATCCTAGTCTTACCATAATTATATTTACACAATATATGGAAATATTCTAATTATGGGTAGGGAATGTATTGTTTCCCATATTTACACGTTTACACACCCCCGCCGGAGCGGGAGGAGGCCGACGCCGAGACCGGATCTCGAGTCAAGAAATAACTGTCTGGGAAGTCCTTTGGTAAATATGCCTGCATACTCATAGGATGATGGAACATGTAACACTCTGACATGGCCTAAAGCAACTTTCTCACGAACGAAGTGTAGGTCTATCTAAATATGCTTGGTTCGCTGATGTTGAACCGGATTATGAGAAAGATAGATGGCAGAGACGTTATCACAATACATAATAGATGCCTGACGCAAAGGACACTGAAGTTCAAACAGTATATTTTTGAGCCAACAAATCTCAGCTACTACATTTGCAACGCCTCGTACTCACCCTTAGCACCGGAGCGAGATAGGGTAGCCTGTCGCTTGCGTACCAAGAAATCGATTATCCCCTAAGAAAACACAAAAGCCGGAGGTGGAGCGTCGCGTGTCCGGACACCCCGCCCAATCTGCATCCGTATATGAAAGCAACTCCGTCCGGTGCGAGAGGGGTATAGGTGCAAACCATAATCAAGAGTGCCCTTAATGTATCGAATGATACGCTTAAGAGCAAGAAATGAGACTCCCTGGGGGCATGCATGAATAAGCACACCTGCCGAACAAAGATAAGCTATGTATGGCCTGGTGAATGTGAGATACGGAAGTGCACCTGCAAGGCTCCTATACAGAGTAGGATGAGAGACTGGAGCACCATCCATAGCACTGAGCTTAGATTTGGAATCAACTGGAGTAGGCACCTCTTTGCAGTTCGCCATCTTAGCCCTGTACACAATCTCTTCTCCATACTTACGCTGACACAAGAACATATGATTGGCAGACCTGGTCACTGATATCCCCAAAAAGCAACTCAGCTTCCCCAAATCAATCATTGCAAATTCGAACTTGAGCAAGACAATAATCTCATTTTTCAATCCGTCGGAGGAGGTAGTAAGAACAATATCATCCACGTAAAGTAATAAGTAAGCAAGTGCTACTACCTCGATGAAAAATGAAAAGTGATGTATAACTCTTGCTGCATACAAACCCAATATATCCATTGTTTGACATCGGCGTCGAGACGATGCCAGATAGAATCATCAACCTCCGTAGGGCGCGGAATAGTGTCATCAATATGGTCAAGCAAGTTATAGAGGCATGCATGATTGCGAAAAAGTTCAACCCAGGGAGAATACTGGTTGTTTTCTTGATCAAGAATAATGGGAATATGGTTCTTGATGTTGAAAAAAGAAAGGGCCTGGATGAAAAGGGGGTGATGACTTTGTGGTGGGATTTGTGGAGGTAGAGGCGTCAGAAAGTGTGGAAGAATCAGGGATAGCCATTTAGAGAAGAGAACAAAGGAAGAACAAAACCCAAAAAACAAGAAGAAAATCCGGAGGGCCGCGGCGTAGGAGAGAGGCCGGCGGTGTGGAAGAGAAAGGTTTTTAGGGTTTTGTTTATTTTGCTCATGATACCATGTTAGATGATATTAATCTCCCTTGGGGAGTCTTTCATTAATATCAAGGTATATATAGAGTACAATATTCATCCCTTATACAATAGGAATCCTAAGCCTATACAAAAGAGGAATTCTAGTCTTACCATAATTATATTTACACAATATATGGAAATATTCTAATTATGGATAGAGAATATATTGTTTCCTATATTACACGTTTACACACCCCCTCAGTCAGAGCGGGAGGAGGCCGGACGCTGAAACTGGATCTGAAGTCAAGAAATAACTGTCCGGGAAGTCCTTTGGTAAATATGTCTACATACTGATAGAATGATGGAACATGTAACACTCTGACATGGCCTAACGCAACTTTCTCACGAACGAAGTGTAGGTCTATCTCAATATGCTTGGTTCGCTGATGTTGAACCGGATTATGAGAAAGATAGATGGCAGAGACGTTATCACAATACATAATAGATGCCTGACGCAAAGGACACTGAAGTTCTAACAGTAAATTTTTAAGTCAACAAATCTCAGCTACTACAATTGTAACGCCTCTGTACACAGCCTTAGCACTGGAGCGAGATAGGGTAGCCTGTCGCTTTGCAGACCAAGAAATCAGATTATCCCCTAAGAAAACACAAAAGCCGGAGGTGGAGCGTCGCGTGTCCGGACACACTACCCAATCTGCATCCGTATATGAAAACAACCTGTCTGGTGCAGAGGGGTATAGGTGCAAACCATAATCAAGAGTGCCCTTAATGTATCGAATGATACGTTTAAGAGCAATGAAATGAGACTCCCCGGGGGGCATGCATGAATAAGCACACCCGCCGAACAAAGATAAGCTATGTATGGCCTGGTGAATGTGAGATACTGAAGTGCACCTGCAAGGCTCCTATACAGAGTAGGATCAGAGACTGGAGCACCATCCATAGCATTGAGCTTAGATTTGGAATCAACTGGAGTAGGCACCTCTTTGCGCTTCGCCATCTTAGCCCCGTACACAATCTCTTCGCATACTTACGCCGACACAAGAACATATGATTGGCAGACCTGGTCACTGATATCCCCAAAAAGTAACTCAGCTTCCCCAAATCAGTCATTGCAACTTCGGACTTGAGCAAGACAATAATCTCATTTTTCAATCCGTCGGAGGAGGTAGTAAGAACAATATCATCCAAGTAAAGTAATAAGTAAGCAGTGCTACTACCTCGATGAAAAATGAAAAGTGATGTATCACTCTTGCTGCATACAAACCCAATATATCCATTGTTTGACATCGGCGTCGAGACGATGCCAGATAGAATCATCAACCTCCATAGGGCGTGGAATAGTGTCATCAATATGGTCAAGCTCGTTATAGAGACATGCATGATTGCGAAAATGTTCAACCCATGGAGAATACTGGTTGTTTTCTTGATCAAGAATAATGGTAATATGGTTCTTGATGTTGAAAACAGTAAGGGCGGGATGAAACGGGGGTGATGACTTTGTGGTGTGATTTGTGGAGGTAGAGGCGTCAGAAAGTGTGGAAGAATCAGGGATAGCCATTTAGAGAAGAGAAGAAAGGAAGAACAAAACCCGAAAAACAAGAAGAAAATCCGGGAGGGCCGCGGCGTAGGAGAGGCAGCCGGCGGCTGTGGAAGAGAAAGGTTTTTAGGGTTTTGTTTATTTGTCTCTTGATACCATGTTAGATGATATTATTCTCCCTTGAGGAGTCTTTCATTAATATCAAGGTATATATAGAGTACAACATTCATCCCTTATACAAAAGGAATCCTAAGCCTATACAAAAGAGGAATCCTAGTCTTACCATAATTATATTTACACAATATATGGAAATATTCTAATTATGGGTAGGGAATGTATTGTTTCCTATATTTACACGTTTACACACCCCCGCCGTAAGTCGGATCGGAGGAGTCCGGACGTTCGAGACCGGATCTCGTAGTCATGAAATAACCGTCCGAGAAGTCCTTTGGTAAATATGTCCGCATACCGATAGGATGATGGAACATGTAACACTCGACATGGCCTAACGCAACTTTTCACGAACAAAGTGTAGGTCTATCTCAATATGCTTGGTTCGCGGATGTTAACCGGATTATGAGAAAGATAGATGGCAGAGATGTTATCACAATACATAATAGATGCCGACGCAAAGGACACCGAAGTTCTAACAAGAAATTTTTGAGCAAACAAATCTCGCCTACTACATATGCAACGCCTCTCGTACTCGGCCTTTAGCACCGGAGCGAGATAGGGTAGCCCGTCGCTTGACGTACCAAGAAATCGATTATCCCCTAAGAAAACACAAAAGCCGGAGGTGGAGCGTCGCGTGTCCGGACACCCCGCCCAATCTCGCATCCGTATATGAAAGCAACCCGTCTAGTGCGAGAGGGGTATAGGTGCAAACCATAATCAAGAGTGCCCTTAATGTATCGAATGATACGCATAAGAGCGATGAAATGAGACTCCCTGGGGCATGCATGAATAAGCACACCGCCGAACAACATAAGCTATGTATGGCCCGGTGAATGTGAGATACCGAAGTGCACCCGCAAGGCTCCTATACGAGTAGGATCGAGACCGGAGCACCATCCATAGCACCGAGCTTAGATTTGGAATCAACGGAGTAGGCACCTCTTTGCGCTTCGCCACCTTAGACCCCGTACACAATCTCTTCTGCATACTTACGCTGACACAAGAACATTTAATTGGCAGACCTGGTCACTGATATCCCAAAAAAGCTACTCAGCTTCCCCAAATCAGTCATTGCAAATTCGGACTTGAGAAAGACAATAATCTCATTTTTCAATCCATCGGAGGAGGTAGTAAGAACAATATCATCCACGTAAAGTAATAAGTAAGCAGTGCTACTACCTCGATGAAAAATGAAAAGTGATGTATCACTCTTGCTGCATACAAACCTAATGTATCCATTGTTTGACATCGGCGTCGAGACGATGCCAGATAGAATCATCAACCTCCGTAAGGCACGGAATAGTGTCATCAATATGGTCAAGCGCGTTATAGAGACATGCATGATTGCGAAAAAGTTCAACCCAGGGAGAATACTGGTTGTTTTCTTGATCAAGAATAATGAGAATATGGTTCTTGATGTTACAAACAGTAAGGGCGGGATGAAACGGGAGTGATGACTTTGTGGTGGGATTTGTGGAGGTAGAGGCGTCAGAAAGTGTGGAAGAATCAGGGATAGCCATTTAGAGAAGAGAAGAAAGGAAGAACAAAACCCGAAAAACAAGAAGAAAATCCGGGAGGGCCGCGGCGTAGGAGAGGCAGCCGGCGGCTGTGGAAGAGAATGGTTTTTAGGGTTTTGTTTATTTGGATCTTGATACCATGTTAGATGATATTAATCTCCCTTGGGGAGTCTTTCATTAATATCAAGCTATATATAGACTACAATATTCATCCCTTATACAATAGGAATCCTAAGCCTATACAAAAGAGGAATCCTAGTCTTACCATAATTATATTTACACAATATATGGAAATATCCTAATTATGGGTAGAGAATGTATTGTTTCCTATATTTACACGTTTACACACCCCCTCAGTCGGAGCGGGAGGAGGCTGGACGCTGAGACTGGATCTGAAGTCAAGAAATAACTGTCCGGGAAGTCCTTTGGTAAATATGTCTGCATACTGATAGGATGATGGAACATGTAACACTCTGACATGGCCTAACGCAACTTTCTCACGAACGAAGTGTAGGTCTATCTCAATATGCTTGGTTCGCTGATGTTGAACTGGATTATGAGAAAGATAGATGGTAGAGATGTTATCACAATACATAATAGATGCCTGACGCAAAGGACACTGAAGTTCTTACAGTAAATTTTTGAGCCAATAAATCTCAGCTACTACATTTGCAACGCCTCTGTACTCAGCCTTCGGCACTGGAGCGATATAGGGTAGCCTGTCGCTTGGCAGACCAAGAAATCAGATTATCCCCTAAGAAAACACAAAAGCCGGAGGAGGAGCGTCGCGTGTCCGGACACCCTGCCCAATCTGCATCCGTATATGAAAGCAACCTGTCTGGTGCAGAGGGGTATAGGTGCAAACCACAATCAAGTGTGCCCTTAATGTATCGAATGATACGCTTAAGAGCAGTGAAATGAGACTCCCCGGGGGCATACATGAATAAGCACACCTGCTGAACAGCATAAGCTATGTATGGCCTGATGAATGTGAGATACTGAAGTGCACCTGCAAGGCACCTATATAGAGTAGGATCAGATACTGGAGCACCATCCATAGCACTGAGCTTAGATTTGGAATCAACTGGAGTAGGCACCTCTTTGCAGTTCGCCATCTTAGCCCTGTATACAATCTCTTCTGCATACTTACGCTGACACAAGAACATATGATTGGCAGACCTAATCACTGATATCCCCAAAAAGCAACTCAGCTTCCCCAAATCAGTCATTCCAAATTCGAACTTGAGTAAGACAAATATCTCATTTTTCAATCCGTCGGAGGAGGTAGTAAGAACAATATCATCCACGTAAAGTAATAAGTAAGCAGTGCTACTACCTCGATGAAAAATGAAAAGTGATGTATCACTCTTGCTGCATACAAACCCAATATATCCATTGTTTGACATCGGCGTCGAGACGATGCCAGATAGAATCATCAACCTCCATAGGGCGCGGAATAGTGTCATCAATATGGTCAAGCTCGTTATAGAGACATGCATGATTGCGAAAAAGTTCAACCCAGGGAGAATACTAGTTGTTTTCTTGATCAAGAATAATGGTAATATGGTTCTTGATGTTGAAAACAGTAAGGGCGGGATGAAACGGGGGTGATGACTTTGTGGTGTGATTTGTGGAGGTAGAGGCGTCAGAAAGTGTGGAAGAATCGGGGATAGCCATTTAGAGAAGAGAAGAAAGGAAGAACAAAACCCGAAAAACAAGAAGAAAATCCGGAGGGCCGCGGCGTAGAGAGAGGCAGCGGCGGCGAGCTGGAAGAGAAAGGTTTTTAGGGTTTTGTTTATTTGGCTCTTGATACCATGTTAGATGATATTATTCTCCCTTGAGGAGTCTTTCATTAATATCAAGGTATATATAGAGTACAACATTCATCCCTTATACAAAAGGAATCCTAAGCCTATACAAAAGAGGAATCCTAGTCTTACCATAATTATATTTACACAATATATGGAAATATTCTAATTATGGGTAGGGAATGTATTGTTTCCTATATTTACACGTTTACACACCCCCTAAGTCGGATCCGGAGGAGTCCAGACGCTGAGACTGGATCTGTAGTCATGAAATAACTGTCCGAGAAGTCCTTTGGTAAATATGTCTGCATACTGATAGGATGATGGAACATGTAACACTCTGACATGGCCTAACGCAACTTTCTCACGAACAAAGTGTAGGTCTATCTCAATATGCTTGGTTCGCGGATGTTAACCGGATTATGAGAAAGATAGATGGCAGAGATGTTATCACAATACATAATAGATGCCTGACGCAAAGGACACTGAAGTTCTAACAGTAAATTTTTGAGCAAACAAATCTCAGCTACTACATATGCAACGCCTCTGTACTCAGCCTTAGCACTGGAGCGAGATAGGGTAGCCTGTCGCTTGACAGACCAAGAAATCAGATTATCCCCTAAGAAAACACAAAAGCCGGAGGTGGAGCGTCGCGTGTCCGGACACCCTGCCCAATCTGCATCCGTATATGAAAGCAACCTGTCTAGTGCAGAGGGGTATAGGTGCAAACCATAATCAAGAGTGCCCTTAATGTATCGAATGATACGCATAAGAGCAGTGAAATGAGACTCCCTGGGGGCATGCATGAATAAGCACACCGCCGAACAAGATAAGCTATGTATGGCCCGGTGAATGTGAGATACGAAGTGCACCGCAAGGCTCCTATACGAGTAGGATCGTAGACGGAGCACCATCCATAGCACCGAGCTTAGATTTGGAATCAACTGGAGTAGGCACCTCTTTGCAGTTCGCCACCTTAGCCCTGTACACAATCTCTTCTGCATACTTACGCTGACACAAGAACATTTAATTGGCAGACCTGGTCACTGATATCCCAAAAAAGCAACTCAGCTTCCCCAAATCAGTCATTGCAAATTCGGACTTGAGAAAGACAATAATCTCATTTTTCAATCCGTCGGAGGAGGTAGTAAGAACAATATCATCCACGTAAAGTAATAAGTAAGCAGTGCTACTACCTCGATGAAAAATGAAAAGTGATGTATCACTCTTGCTGCATACAAACCCAATGTATCCATTGTTTGACATCGGCGTCGAGACGATGCCAGATAGAATCATCAACCTCCGTAAGGCACGGAATAGTGTCATCAATATGGTCAAGCGCGTTATAGAGACATGCATGATTGCGAAAAAGTTCAACCCAGGGAGAATACTGGTTGTTTTCTTGATCAAGAATAATGTGAATATGGTTCTTGATGTTGCAAACAGTAAGGGCGGGATGAAACGGGAGTGATGACTTTGTGGTGGGATTTGTGGAGGTAGAGGCGTCAGAAAGTGTGGAAGAATCAGGGATAGCCATTTAGAGAAGAGAAGAAAGGAAGAACAAAACCCGAAAAACAAGAAGAAAATCCGGGAGGGCCGCGGCGTAGGAGAGGCAGCCGGCGGCTGTGGAAGAGAATGGTTTTTAGGGTTTTGTTTATTTGGATCTTGATACCATGTTAGATGATATTAATCTCCCTTGGGGAGTCTTTCATTAATATCAAGCTATATATAGACTACAATATTCATCCCTTATACAATAGGAATCCTAAGCCTATACAAAAGAGGAATCCTAGTCTTACCATAATTATATTTACACAATATATGGAAATATTCTAATTATGGGTAGAGAATGTATTGTTTCCTATATTTACACGTTTACACACCCCCGGTCGGAGCGGGAGGAGGCCGGACGCCGAGACCGGATCCGAAGTCAAGAAATAACCGTCCGGGAAGTCCTTTGGTAAATATGTCCGCATACCGATAGGATGATGGAACATTTAACACTCGACATGGCCTAACGCAACTTTCTCACGAACCAAGTGTAGGTCTATCTCAATATGCTTGGTTCGCCGATGTTGAACCGGATTATGAGAAAGATAGATGGTTGAGATGTTATCTCAATACATAATAGATGCCGACGCAAAGGACACCGAAGTTCTAACAAGAAATTTTGAGCCAACAAATCTCGCCTACTACATTTGCAACGCCTCGTACTCGCCTCGGCACTTTGGAGCGAGATAGGGTAGCATGTCGCTTGGCCGACCAAGAAATCAGATTATCCCCTAAGAAAACACAAAAGCCGGAGGAGGAGCGTCGCGTGTCCGGACACCCTGCCCAATCTGCATCCGTATATGAAAGCAACCTGTCTGGTGCGGAGGGGTATAGGTGCAAACCACAATCAAGTGTGCCCTTAATGTATCGAATGATACGCTTAAGAGCAGTGAAATGAGACTCCCCGGGGCATACATGAATAAGCACACCTGCTGAACAGCATAAGCTATGTATGGCCTGATGAATGTGAGATACTGAAGTGCACCTGCAAGGCACCTATACAGAGTAGGATCAGATACTGGAGCACCATCCATAGCACTGAGCTTAGATTTGGAATCAACTGGAGTAGGCACCTCTTTGCAGTTCGCCATCTTAGCCCTGTATACAATCTCTTCTGCATACTTACGCTGACACAAGAACATATGATTGGCAGACCTAATCACTGATATCCCCAAAAAGCAACTCAACTTCCCCAAATCAGTCATTCCAAATTCGAACTTGAGCAAGACAAATATCTAATTTTTTAATCCGTCGGAGGAGGTAGTAAGAACAATATCATCCACTAAAGTAATAAGTAAGCAGTGCTACTACCTCGATGAAAAATGAAAAGTGATGTATCACTCTTGCAGCATACAAACCCAATATATCCATTGTTTGACATCGGCGTCGAGACGATGCCAGATAGAATCATCAACCTCCGTAGGTCACGGAATAGTGTCATCAATATGGTCAAGCGCGTTATAGAGACATGCATGATTGCGAAAAAGTTCAACCCAGGGAGAATACTGGTTGTTTTCTTGATCAAGAATAATGGGAATATGGTTCTTGATGTTGAAAACAGTAAGGGCGAGATGAAACGGGGGTGATGACTTTGTGGTGGGATTTGTGGAGGTAGAGACGTCAGAAAGTGTGGAAGAATCAGGGATAGCCATTTAGAGAAGAGAAGAAAGGAAGAACAAAACCCGAAAAATAAGAAGAAAATCCGGGAGGGCCGCGGCGTAGGAGAGGCAGCCGGCGGCTGTGGAAGAGAAAGGTTTTTAGGGTTTTGTATATTTGGCACTTGATACCATGTTAGATGATATTAATCTCCCTTGGGGAGTCTTTCATTAATATCAAGGTATATATAGAGTACAATATTCATCCCTTATACAATATGAATCCTACGCCTATACAAAAGAGGAATCCTAGTCTTACCATAATTATATTTACACAATATATGGAAATATTCTAATTATGGGTAGGAAATGTATTGTTTCCTATATTTACAGGTTTACACACCCCCTCAGTCGGAGCGGGAGGAGGCCGGACGCTGAGACTGGATCTGAAGTCAAGAAATAACTGTCCGGGAAGTCCTTTGGTAAATATGACTGCATACTGATAGGATGATAGAACATCTAACACTCGACATGGCCTAACGCAACTTTCTCACGAACAAAGTGTAGGTCTATCTCAATATGCTTGGTTCGCGGATGTTAACCGGATTATGAGAAAGATAGATGGCAGAGATGTTATCTCAATACATAATAGATGCCGACGCAAAGGACACCGAAGTTCTAACAAGAAATGTTTGAGCAAACAAATCTCGCCTACTACATTTAACGCCTCGTACTCGGCCTTAGCACCGGAGCGAGATAGGGTAGCATGTCGCTTGACCGACCAAGAAATCGAGATTATCCCCTAAGAAAACACAAAAGCCGAGGTGGAGCGTCGCGTGTCCGGACACCCCGCCCATTCTCGCATCCGTATATGAAAGCAACCTCGTCTAGTGCGAGAGGGGTATAGGTGCAAACCATCAATCAAGAGTGCCCTTAATGTATCGAATGATACGCTTAAGAGCAAAGATGAAATGAGACTCCCTGGGGGCATGCATGAATAAGCACACCTGTGAACAAAGATAAGCTATGTATGGCCCGGTGAATGTGAGATACCGAAGTGCACCCGCAAGGCTCCTATACGAGTAGGATCGAGACGGAGCACCATCCATAGCACCGAGCTTAGATTTGGAATCAACTCGGAGTAGGCACCTCTTTGCGCTTCGCCATCTTAGCCCCGTACACAATCTCTTCTGCATACTTACGCCGACACAAGAACATTGATTGGCGGACACGGTCACCGATATCCCAAAAAGCAACTCGGCTTCCCCAAATCGGTCATTGCAAAAATTCGGACTTGAGAAAGATAATAATCTCATTTTTCAATCCGTCGGAGGAGGTAGTAAGAATAATATCATCCACGTAAAGTAATAAGTAAGCAGTGCTACTACCTCGATGAAAAATGAAAAGTGATGTATCACTCTTGCTGCATACAAACCCAATATATCCATTGTTTGACATCGGCGTCGAGACGATGCCGGATAGAATCATCAACCTCCGTAAGGCACGGAATAGTGTCATCAATATGGTCAAGCACGTTATAGAGACATGCATGATTGCGAAAAAGTTCAACCCGGGGAGAATACTGGTTGTTTTCTTGATCAAGAATAATGAGAATATGGTTCTTGATGTTGAAAACAGTAAGGGCGGGATGAAACGGGGGTAATGACTTTGTGGTGGGATTTGTGGAGGTAGAGGCATCAGAAAGTGTGGAAGAATCAGGTATAGCCATTTAGAGAAGAGAAGAAAGGAAGAAAAAACCCGAAAAACAAGAAGAAAATCCGGGAGGGTCGCGGCGTGTAGGAGAGAGCCGGCCACGGCCGTGGGAAGAGAAAGGTTTTTAGGGTTTTGTTTATTTGGATCTTGATACCATGTTAGATGATATTAATCTCCCTTGGGGAGTCTTTCATTAATATCAAGGTATATATATAGTACAATATTCATCCCTTATACAATAGAATTCCTAAGCCTATACAAAAGAGGAATCCTAGTCTTACCATAATTATATTTACACAATATATGGAAATATTCTAATTATGGGTAGGGATTGTATTGTTTCCTATATTTACACGTTTACACACCCCCTCGCCGGAGCGGGAGGAGGCCGGACGCCGAGACCGGATCTCGAAGTCAAGAAATAACAGTCCGGGAAGTCCTTTGGTAAATACGTCTGCATTCTGATAGGATGATGGAACATGTAACACTCTGACATGGCCTAACGCAACTTTCTCACGAACGAAATGTAGGTCTATCTCAATATGCTTGGTTCGCTGATGTTGAACCGGATTATAAGAAAGATAGATGGTTTGGATGTTATCACAATACATAATAGATGCCTAACGCAAAGGACACTGAAGTTCTAACAGTAAATTTTTGAGCAAACAAATCTCAGCTACTACATTTGCAACGCCTCTGTACTCAGCCTTAGCACTGGAGCGAGATAGGGTAGCCTGTCGCTTGACAGACCAAGAAATCAGATTATCCCCTAAGAAAACACAAAAGCCGGAGGTGGAGCGTCGCGTGTCCGGACACCCTGCCCAATCTGCATCCGTATATGAAAGTAACCTGTCTGGTGCAGAGGGGTATAGGTGCAAACCATAATCAAGAGTGCCCTTAATGTATCGAATGATACGCTTAAGAGCAAAGAAAATGAGACTCCCCGGGGGCATACATGAATAAGCACACCTGCCGAACAAAGCATAAGCTATGTGTGGCCTGATGAATGTGAGATACCGAAGTGCACCCGCAAGGCTCCTATACGAGTAGGATCGTAGATCGGAGCACCATCCATAGCACCGAGCTTAGATTTGGAATCAACCGGAGTAGGCACCTCTTTGCGCTTCGCCATCTTAGCCCCGTACACAATCTCTTCTCGCATACTTACGCCGACACAAGAATATATGATTGCGTACCTAATCACCGATATCCCCAAAAAGCAACTCGCTTCCCCAAATCGGTCATTCAAATTCGAACTTGAGCAAGACAAATATCTCATTTTTTAATCCGTCGGAGGAGGTAGTAAGAACAATATCATCCACGTAAAGTAATAAGTAAGCGGTGCTACTACCTCGATGAAAAATGAAAAGTGATGTATCACTCTTGCGCATACAAACCCAATATATCCATTGTTTGACATCGGCGTCGAGACGATGCCATATAGAATCATCAACCTCCGTAGGGCACGGAATAGTGTCATCAATATGGTCAAGCACGTTATAGAGACATGCATGATTGCGAAAAGTTCAACCCAGGGAGAATACCGATTGTTTTCTTGATCAAGAATAATGGAATATGGTTCTTGATGTTGAAAACAAGAAGGGCGAGATGAAACGGGGGTGATGACTTTGTGGTGGGATTTGTGGAGGTAGAGGCGTCGAAAGTGTGGAAGAATCGGGATAGCCATTTAGAGAAGAGAAGAAAGGAAGAACAAAACCCGAAAACAAGAAGAAAATCCGGGAGGGCCGCGGCGTAGGAGAGGCAAAGCGGCCGTGTGGAAGAGAAAGGTTTTTAGGGTTTTGTTTATTTGTCTCTTGATACCATGTTAGATGATATTAATCTCCCTTGGGAGTCTTTCATTAATATCAAGGTATATATAGAGTACAATATTCATCCCTTATACAATATGAATCCTAAGCCTATACAAAAGAGGAATCCTAGTCTTACCATAATTATATTTACACAATATATGGAAATATTCTAATTATGGGTAGGGAATGTATTGTTTCCTATATTTACACGTTTACACACCCCCTCAGTCGGAGCGGGAGGAGGCCGGACGCTGAGACTGGATCTGAAGTCAAGAAATAACAGTCCGGGAAGTCCTTTGGTAAATATGACTGCATACTGATAGGATGATAGAACATTTAACACTCTGACATGGCCTAACGCTCACGAACGAAGTGTAGGTCTATCTCAATATGCTTGGTTCGCTGAAGTTGAACCGGATTATGAGAAAGATAGGTGGCAGAGATGTTATCTCAATACATAATAGATGCCAGACGCAAAGGACACTGAAGTTCTAACAGTAAATGTTTGAGCCAACAAATCTCAGCTACCACATTTACAACACCTCTGTACTCAGCCTCGGCACTGGAGCGAGATAGGGTAGCATGTCGCTTGGCCGACCAAGAAATCAGATTATCCCCTAAGAAAACACAAAAGCCGGAGGTGGAGCGTCGCGTCTCCGGACACCCTGCCCATTCTGCATCCATATATGAAAGCAACCTGTCTGGTGCAGAGGGGTATAGGTGCAAACCATCAATCAAGAGTGCCCTTAATGTATCGAATGATACGCATAAGAGCAAACGTGAAATGAGACTCCCCGGGGCATGCATGAATAAGCACACTCGCCGAACAAAGATAAGCTATGTATGGCCTCAGTGAATGTGAGATACCGAAGTGCACCCGCAAGGCTCCTATACGAGTAGGATCGAGACGGAGCACCATCCAAAGCACCGAGCTTAGATTTGGAATCAACCGGAGTAGGCACCTCTTTGCGCTTCGCCATCTTAGCCCTGTACACAATCTCTTCTGCATACTTACGCTGACACAAGAATATATGATTGGCAGACCTGGTCACTGATATCCCTAAAAAGTAACTCAGCTTCCCCAAATCAGTCATTGCAAATTCGGACTTGAGAAAGATAATAATCTCATTTTTCAATCCGTCGGAGGAGGTAGTAAGAATAATATCATCCACGTAAAGTAATAAGTAAGCGTGCTACTACCTCGATGAAAAATGAAAAGTGATGTATCACTCTTGCTGCATACAAACCCAATATATCCATTGTTTGACATCGACGTCGAGACGATGCCATATAGAATCATCAACCTCCGTAGGGCGCGGAATAGTGTCATCAATATGGTCAAGCACGTTATAGAGACATGCATGATTGCGAAAAAGTTCAACCCAAAGGAGAATACGATTGTTTTCTTGATCAAGAATAATGAGAATATGGTTCTTGATGTTGAAAACAATAGTATGGGATGAAACGGGGGTAATGACTTTGTGGTGGGATTTGTGGAGGTAGAGGCATCAGAAAGTGTGGAAGAATAAGGGATAGCCATTTAGAGAAGAGAAGAAAGGAAGAACAAAACCCGAAAAACAAGAAGAAAATCCGGGAGGGCCGCGGCGTTGGAGAGGCAAAGCCGGCGGTGGAAGGAAGAAAAGGTTTTTAGGGTTTTGTTTATTTGTCTCTTGATACCATGTTAGATGATATTAATCTCCTTGGGAGTCTTTCATTAATATCAAGGTATATATATAGTACAATATTCATCCCTTATACAATAGGATTTCTAAGCCTATACAAAAGAGGAATCCTAGTCTTACTATAATTATATTTACACAATATATGGAAATATTCTAATTATGGGTAGGAATTGTATTGTTTCCTATATTTACACGTTTACACACCCCCTCAGTCGGAGCGGGAGGAGGCCGGACGCTGAGACTGGATCTGAAGTCAAGAAATAACAGTCCGGGAAGTCCTTTGGTAAATACGTCTGCATTCTGATAGGATGATGGAACATGTAACACTCTGACATGTCCTAACGCAACTTTCTCACGAACGAAATGTAGGTCTATCTCAATATGCTTGGTTCGCTGATGTTGAACCGGATTATGAGAAAGATAGATGTTAGAGGTGTTATCACAATACATAATAGATGCCTAACGCAAAGTACACTGAAGTTCTAACAGTAAATTTTTGAGCAAACAAATCTCAGCTACTACATTTGCAATGCCTCTCGTACTCACCTTAGCACCGGAGCGAGATAGGGTAGCCCGTCGCTTGCGTACCAAGATATCGATTATCCCCAAGAAAACACAAAAGCCGGAGGTGGAGCGTCGCGTGTCCAGACACCCTACCCAATCTGCATCCGTATATGAAAACAACTTGTCTGGTGCAGAGGGGTATAGGTGCAAACCATAATCAAGAGTGTCATTAATGTATCGAATGATACGCATAAGAGCCGTGAAATGAGACTCCCCGGGGGAATGCATGAATAAGCACACCCGCCGAACAAAGATAAGCTATGTATGGCCCGGTGAATGTGAGATACCGAAGTGCACTGCAAGGCTCCTATACGAGTAGGATCGTAGACCGGAGCACCATCCATAAGCACCGAGCTTAGATTTGGAATCAACTCGGAGTAGGCACCTCTTTGCGCGCCATCTTAGCCCCGTACACAATCTCTTCTCCATACTTACGCTGACGCAGGAACATATGATTGGCAGACCAGGTCACTGATATCCCCAAAAAACAACTCAGCTTCCCCAAATCAGTCATTGCAAATTCGGACTTGAGCAAGACAATAATCTCATTTTTCAATCCGTCGGAGGAGGTAATAAGAATAATATCATCCACGTAAAGTAATAAGTAAGCAGTGCTACTACCTCGATGAAAAATGAAAAGTGATGTATCACTCTTGTTGCATACAAACCCAATATATCCATTGTTTGACATCGGCGTCGAGACGATGCCAGATAAAATCATCAACCTCCGTAGGGAGCGGAATAGTGTCATCAATATGGTCAAGCACGTTATAGAGACATGCATGATTGCGAAAAAGTTCAACCCAGTGAGAATACTGATTGTTTTCTTGATCAAGAATAATGAGAATATGGTTCTTGATGTTGAAAACAGTAAGGGCGGGATGAAACGGGGGTGATGACTTTGTGGTGGGATTTGTGGAGGTACAGGCATCAGAAAGTGTGGAAGAATTAGGGATAGCCATTTAGAGAAGAGAAGAAAGGAAGAACAAAACCCGAAAACAAGAAAAAAATCCGGGAGGGCCGCGGCGGAGGAGAGAGCGGCGGCGCCGTGGAAGAGAAAGGTTTTTAGGGTTTTGTTTATTTGTCTCTTGATACCATGTTAGATGATATTAATCTCCCTTGGGAGTATTTCATTAATATCAAGGTATATATAGAGTACAATATTCATCCCTTATACAATAGGAATCCTAAGCCTATACAAAAGAGGAATCCTAGTCTTACCATAATTATATTTACACAATATATGGAAATATTCTAATTATGGGTAGGGAATGTATTGTTTCCTATATTTACACGTTTACACACCCCCGACGGAGCGGGAGGAGGCCGGACGCCGAGACTGGATCTGAAGTCAAGAAATAACAGTCCGGGAAGTCCTTTGGTAAATATGTCTGCATACTGATAGGATGATGGAACATGTAACACTCTGACATGGCCTAACGCAACTTTCTCACGAACGAAGTGTAGGTCTATCTCAATATGCTTGTTCACCGATGTTGAACCGGATTATGAGAAAGATAGATGTTAGAGGTGTTATCACAATACATAATAGATGCCGACGCAAAGGACACCGAAGTTCTAACAAGAAATTTTTGAGCCAACAAATCTCGCTACTACATTTGCAACGCCTCTCGTACTCAAATTCGGCATCGGAGCGAGATAAGGTAGCTTGTCGCTGCGTACCAAGAAATCGATTATCCCCTAAGAAAACACAAAAGCCGGAGGTGGAGCGTCGCGTGTCCGGACACCCCGCCCAATCCGCATCCGTATATGAAAACAACTTGTCCGGTGCGAGGGGTATAGGTGCAAACCATAATCAAGAGTGTCATTAATGTATCGAATGATACGCTTAAGAGCAAGAAAATGAGACTCCGGGGGCATGCATGAATAAGCACACCGCCGAACATCATAAGCTATGTATGGCCCGGGCGAATGTGAGATACCGAAGTGCACCCGCAAGGCTCCTATACGAGTAGGATCGAGACTGGAGCACCATCCATAGCACCGAGCTTAGATTTGGAATCAACCGGAGTAGGCACCTCTTTGCGCTCGCCATCTTAGCCTTGTACACAATCTCTTCGCATACTTACGCCGACACAATAACATATGATTGGCGGACCGGTCACCGATATCCCCAAAAAGCAACTCGCTTCCCCAAATCGGTCATTGTAAATTCGGACTTGAGCAAGACAATAATCTCATTTTTCAATCCGTCGGAGAGAGGTAGTAAGAACAATATCATCCACGTAAAGTAATAAGTAAGCAGTGCTACTACCTCGATGAAAAATGAAAAGTGATGTATCCCTCTTGTTGCATACAAACCCAATATATCCATTGTTTGACATCGGCGTCGAGACGATGCCAGATAGAATCATCAACCTCCGTAGGGCAGCGGAATAGTGTCATCAATATGGTCAAGCACGTTATAGAGACATGCATGATTGCAAAAAAGTTCAACCCAGGGAGAATACTTGGTTGTTTTCTTGATCAAGAATAATGGGAATATGGTTCTTGATGTTGAAAACAGTAAGGGCGGGATGAAACGGGGGTGATGACTTTGTGGTGGGATTTGTGGAGGAAGAGGCGTCAGAAAGTGTGGAAGAATTAGGGATAGCCATTTAGAGAAGAGAAGAAAGGAAGAACAAAACCCAAAAAACAAGAAGAAAATCCGGGAGGGCCGCGGCGGAGGAGAGACAGCCGGCGGCTGTGGAAGAGAAAGGTTTTTAAGGTTTTATTTATTTGGCTCGGATACCATGTTAGATGATATTAATCTCCCTTGAGAAGTCTTTCATTAATATCAAGGTATATATAGAGTACAATATTCATCCCTTATACAATAGGAATCCTAAGCCTATACAAAAGAGGAATTCTAGTCTTACCATAATTATATTTACACAATATATGGAAATATTCTAATTATGGGTAGGGAATGTATTGTTTCCTATATTTACACGTTTAAACACCCCCTCAGTCGGAGCGGAAGTAGGCCGGACGATGAGACTGCATCTGAAGTCAAGAAATAACTGTCTGGGAAGTCCTTTGGTAAATATGTCTGCATACTGATAGGATGATGGAACATGTAACACTCTGACATGGCCTTAACGCAACTTTCTCACGAACGAAGTGTAGGTCTATCTCAATATGCTTGGTTCGCTGATGTTGAACCGGATTATGAGAAAGATAGATGTTAGAGATGTTATCACAATACATAATAGATGCCTGACGCAAAGGACACTGAAGTTCTAACAGTAAATGTTTGAGCCAACAAATCTCAGCTACTACATTTGCAACACCTCTGTACTCAGCCTCGGCAATGGAGCGAGATAGGGTAGCCTGTCGCTTGGCAGACCAAGAAATCAGATTATCCCCTAAGAAAACACAAAAGCCGGAGGTGGAGCGTCGCGTGTCCGGACACCCTGCCCAATCTGCATCCGTATATGAAAGCAACCTGTCTGGTGCAGAGGGATATAGGTGCAAACCATAATCAAGAGTGCCCTTAATGTATCGAATGATACGCTTAAGAGCAGTGAAATAAGACTCCCTGGGGGCATGCATGAATAAGCACACCTGCTGAACAGCATAAGCTATGTATGGCCTGGTGAATGTGAGATACGGAAGTGCACCTGCAAGGCTCCTATACAGAGTAGGATCAGAGACTGGAGCACCATCCATAGCACTGAGCTTAGATTTGAAATCAACTGGAGTAGGCACCTCTTTGCAGTTCGCCATCTTAACCCTGTACACAATCTCTTCTCCATACTTACGCTGACACAAGAACATATGATTGGCAGACGTGGTCACTGATATCCCCAAAAAGCAACTCAGCTTCCCCAAATCAGTCATTGCAAATTCGGACTTGAGCAAGACAATAATCTCATTTTTCAATCCGTCGGAGGAGGTCGTAAGAACAATATCATCCACGTAAAGTAATAAGTAAGCAGTGCTACTACCTCGATGAAAAATGAATAGTGATGTATCACTCTTGTTGCATACAAACCCAATATATCCATTGTTTGACATCGGCGTCGAGATGATGCCAGATAGAATCATCAACCTCCGTAGGGCAAGGAATAGTGTCATCAATATGGTCAAGCACGTTATAGACACATGCATGATTGCGAAAAAGTTCAACCCAGGGAGAATACTGGTTGTTTTCTTGATCAAGAATAATGGGAATATGGTTCTTGATGTTGAAAAAAGTAAGGGCGGGATGAAACGGGGGTGATGACTTTGTGGTGGGATTTGTGGAGGAAGAGGCGTCAGAAAGTGTGGAAGAATCAAGGATAGCCATTTAGAAAAGAGAAGAAAGGAAGAACAAAACCCGAAAAACAAGAAGAAAATCCGGGAGGGCCGCGGCGTAGGAGAGGCAGCCGGCTTCTGTGGAAGAGAAAGGTTTTTAGGGTTTTGTTTATTTGGCTCTCGATACCATGTTAGATGATATTAATCTCCCTTGGGGAGTCTTTCATTAATATCAAGGTATATATAGAGTACAATATTCATCCCTTATACAATAGGAATCCTAAGCCTATACAAAAGAGGAATCCTAGTCTTACCATAATTATATTTACACAATATATGGAAATATTCTAATTATGGGTAGGGAATGTATTGTTTCCTATATTTACACGTTTACACACCCCCTCAGTCGGAGCGGGAGGAGGCCGGACGCTGAGACTGGATCTGAAGTCAAGAAATAACGGTCCGGGAAGTCCTTTGGTAAATATGTCTGCATACTGATAGGATGATGGAACATGTAACACTCTGACATGGCCTAACGCAACTTTCTCACGAACGAAGTGTAGGTCTATCTCAATATGCTTCGTTCGCTGATGTTGAACCGGATTATGAGAAAGATAGATGTTAGAGGTGTTATCACAATACATAATAGATGCCTGACGCAAAGGACACTGAAGTTCTAACAGTAAATTTTTGAGCCAACAAATCTCAACTACTACATTTGCAACGCTTCTGTACTCAGCCTCGGCACTGGAGCGAGATAGGGTAGCCTATCGCTTGGCAGACCAAGTAATCAGATTATCCCCTAAGAAAACACAAAAGCCGGAGGTGGAGCGTTGCGTTTCCGGACACCCTGCCCAATCTGCATCCGTATATGAAAGCAACATGTCTGGTGCAGAGGGGTATAGGTGCAAACCATAATCAAGACTGCCCTTAATGTATCGAATGATACGCTTAAGAGCAGTGAAATGAGACTCCCTGGGCATGCATGAATAAGCACACCTGCTGAACAGAATAAGCTATGTATGGCCTGGTGAATGTGAGATACTGAAGTGCACCTGCAAGGCTCCTATACAGAGTAGGATCAGAGACAGGAGCACCATCCATAGCACTGAGCTTAGATTTGGAATCAACTGGAGTAGGCACCTCTTTGCAGTTCGCCATCTTAGCCCTGTACACAATCTCTTCTGCATACTTACGCTGACACAAGAACATATAATTGGCAGACCTGGTCACTGATATCCCCAAAAAGCAACTCAGCTTCCCCAAATCATTCATTGCAAATTCGAACTTGAGCAAGACAATAATCTCATTTTTCAATCCGTCGGAGGAGGTAGTAAGAACAATATCATCCACGTAAAGTAATAAGTAAGCAGTGCTTCTACCTCGATGAAAAATGAAAAGTGATGTATCACTCTTGCTGCATACAAACCCAATATATCCATTGTTTGACATCAGCGTTGAGACGATGCCAGATAGAATCATCAACCTCCGTAGGGCGCGGAATAGTGTCATCAATATGGTCAAGCACGTTATAGAGACATGCATGATTGTGAAAAAGTTCAACCCAGGGAGAATACTGGTTGTTTTCTTGATCAAGAATAATGGGAATATGGTTCTTGATGTTGAAAACAGTAAGGGCGGGATGAAACGGGGGTGATGACTTTGTGGTGGGATTTGTGGAGGTAGAGGCGTCAGAAAGTGTGGAAGAATCAGGGATAGCCATTTAGATAAGAGAAGAAAGGAAGAACAAAACCCGAAAAACAAGAAGAAAATCCGAGAGGGCCGCGGCGTAGGAGAGGCGGCCGGCGGCTGTGGAAGAGAAAGGTTTTTAGGGTTTTGTTTATTTGGCTCTTGATACCATGTTAGATGATATTAATCTCCCTTGGGGAGTCTTTCATTAATATCAAGGTATATATAGAGTACAATATTCATCCCTTATATAATAGGAATCCTAATCCTATACAAAAGAGGAATCCTAGTCTTACCATAATTATATTTACACAATATATGGAAATATTCTAATTATGGGTAGGAAATATATTATTTCCTATATTTACACGTTTACATGGGGTTTGGAATAAGGAGATAATGAAGTTAGATAGATTGCTCTTTCATGGTGAAAATCATTTAGATACAAATCCGGAAGCTTCAAATTGACGAAGGTGTATAGTAAAAACATATCGAAGTAATGTAACTAAATTCTTAAAACCCTTGAAGGAACAAATGTCTCAGGTTGGTCAGTTGGTGAAGGGAGAAGCCGCTGCAAATTGAATAAACTGGAAGACAATGATGAGCGACTTGTAAGGCCACCAACTCGAGCTTCTCCTACTTATCTATGTCTTTCTTCTTGAAGAGTCTATCAATTTCCTAGTGCCATCCCCCATCTCTGGGTAAAGTCTTCTAACACTTGCATTGAGTATCATGTCTTTGGAAGCGTCTTTGAGTTGTTTCACTGCACACTTCTTTTCTCAGGAAGCAACTTTGTGGAGATATCATGCTTCTTCAAGTCTTCAGCTACATATAGTTTTCTCATAATGTAAAGTGCTTTTGTGGAAAAAGTTATTTCTCCAATTTGTGGTCTTGACTGACATTTGCTGGTTGAAATCGGCAGGTGGGCGTTGGGGACGTTGATCTACTTCATGCTACAAGGTGAAATGTCATTTGGATCATGGAGAGAGAGTGAGCTTACATTTGCAAGGATTGCAGAAGGACAGTTGACACTTCCACATACATTCAGCCAAGAAGTTGTTGATCTCATTACCAAGGTATCACCAAGTCTGAGGAGTTGATTGCTTAATACATAAAGGATTGGAATTGGAAAAATGACTGATACTATATTATGACTTAGAAATGCATTTCTTTCTTATCCATTCTTTTGTCCTTCAAACCAACAGCAAGGCTATTAGTTCTTTATCTTTTTATTATACAAATTCTCCAATTTCTTGGTATCTTTGGTGCCAGTTACTTCAAGTTGATGAGAAGCTGAGACTCGGAAACCAAGGTGTTGACTCTCTCAAAAGTCATCCCTGGTTTTCTGGGGTTGATTGGAAAGCAGTAGCAGATCATCGAAGTCATGTTCCTGCAGAGATTCTCTATCGTATAAGTCAACGCTTGGAACACCACAGTGATGAGAACATAGCTTCCCTACTTTCCCCTATTTGTCACTTGGAGGAGATTAACACTCCAGAATGGCTTCAAGGCTGGTAGCACGTTTTTATTGGAGTTCTGCCCATCACATTCCAGGATGCTGCTACTAGCAAAATTGGCCAGCTTATTGTTTCAGAACTGTCCTTATTGGAGACTCAGTTCAAATGAACTGAGTTAGGTGGTGTATCTAGATCATGTTCTCCTTTTCATCAACCGTGTGGCCCTCCTAGAGAGAAAATGTCTTGCTGCTTTTCTTGGACATTCATTTGCTTATGCTAGAGGTATTATAAGGTTCATACTTATATTCTTTTTGAAAATTTACCATGCCTATGTAAATACGTAATGTGTAAATCAAACATAGCCATTTTCTTTTTATTCGCATCCTAACCAAAGTCTTCCCATCCTTCCCCATCAAACAAGAAAAGAAAGGAAAAAAGAAAAAGGATTCATCTCTTAAAAACCGTATGTGGCAAAGAGAAGCTATGTTGCACTAGTTTATCAGATTTTAGGTCTTATATTTGGATAAAGCTAATTTGTTCTGTAAAGAATTCTCCAAATTTGAGTTATGTTGCTTTGTTTTGAACCTATTATTCTAGTTATTTTAGGTTTTCTTCCCCTGTACCTTATATTGAGTAATGCAGATATCACTGTCTTAGGCTACCAAAAACATGATATGGGCAATCGACAAATTTCACTTTGATTTACTGATTGCATTTTCGTTGGATGAGAGAACCAACTACAAATTGATCGTTGGGCAGTCTTTAGCTCAGCTAACTTTTGTTATATCACTAGAAGCTATTGTAATTGAAATGAGCTATTGCTTGTAAAAGGTTAAATATCTAGATACTCTCTTAAACTTATTTTTTAAGTTAGGCCTAGTTATCGCATATGGTCTAGTATACCACGAACTAAGGTCTCCTCTTTTCCAAAATTAGTTCACGCCCTTCATAGGCGAATTCATTAAGGGTATCCAATTATCAACTTCGAGCTTTAAGTTCTGTCGTCGCACCTGAATACGATTTTCTGACGACTCTGAGCAGCTAACAATTGCTCTTGAATAGCTTCATCTTCTTTACGGCTTGTTGCATTAAGTCAGACCCCATTAGCTCTAATTTGCTTACCTCGAACCATCTGATAGGAGTTCTTCACCTCCACTCATATAGAGCCTCATATGGTATCATGCTTAGTATAATAGTTGTTATTGTATGCAAACTCAATAAGAGGTAGGGGTTATCCCAACTTTCCTTGGAATCCCATACACAAGTTCATAATATGCCCTCGAGTGTCTGAATCATACGTTCGACTTGTTTATCTGTTTGAGGTTGGGACTAGAGTATTCAAACCTTTGTGACTATGAATTGAGTACCTTATCATGATCGACCTCCGCTATACTCTGAAACCTATGATCCCGACGATCAATCTGGGTGTTCATAAAGGCCAGAAATGCAGCATCGACGATGTTGGATCGTCCCGCTGATAGTGGCAATGATACCAATCAACGGGGTCAGGTACATTCTGTGCATGCCAAACTGTCATAAGACGTGGTGGAGCACGTGCTCCTCAACGATATCCATGTGTATCAATGAACACTGCAACATCCACACGGCCTGACCAGCCCTGCAAAATGGCGGCAATCGATCCAAAAACTGAGCATAAGGTCTCCATACAAAACCATGTAAAAAATATAGCTACAAATTAGTAATCAACAAAGAGAAAAAATTAAAAAAAAAAGTAATAATGTAAAATCAAATAATTTTACCCGTCCGTCCGTCATATGATCAAGTTGATTCCTGAACGGAAGAATACTGTGGTGTGTATATATATCTCAGAATATACCTCCCGTCCACCTCCGCGCGTAGGGCATCATCTCATTATGAAAAAGGCAGCATCCTACCCCACACCCATAACTGAAATTGATATTAAAAAAATGTAATTTTTTAGCCGTCATTTCAAAAGCTATATTTAGAATAAAGTTACACACACTTAAATATATTATTTGTAGGAGAGCGAAAAATCCATTGATCTAGATCGGTAGAGGAACGCCAAAACAGCACCGCCCCAGCTTGTACTCTCCCAATCGATCTAGATCATCCAAAAAATGACCCTTGAGCAAGAGAATTCCCACATAAATATGGAGGATTTTCTGAATGTCTCTGCCTATTTTCAAAGGATCAAGGAGTTGTCGGATCAACTAAAAAATGTTGGTACGTCTGTCACTAATGATCGCCTTGTTCTTCAAATGGTTGCAGGCCTCTCTAAGGTGTATAATGGTGTTAGGACTATCCTTCGTCAAAGCAATCATCATCCGACGTTCTACCAAGTATGTTCCATGCTCACCTTAGAAGAAGCGGGATTGGCTAAAAAAGCTGCTCCGGAGCCAATTCCTCCATGATGGTGGCCACGTCCCGCGAAACTGATGACCCTCAATCATTCTCCAAAAATTATGGTAAAAAATATAACACCGGGGGTGGCAAAAATGGTCAAAATTGTGGAAAACCTCTCGGTGGCGAGGGTGGTGGCCGCGGCGATAGTAGCGGACGGTCAACTGACAGTAGTGGTGGTCAGCAGGGGACCGGGCCACTGAATCCTTGGCAGGCTTGGGCCGCTTGCCAGTGTCCCTGGGCCATGCCTTAGGCCAAATCTCGAGCCCTTGCCCATAAGCAGGACCAAACATGTTGTTATCAGAAGTAGAACCCCGTATTTCTTCTAGAGAATATCCTAATTATTCCAGAGCAACTATCATTTCCTTCAAATTGGGTCGTTAGACAGAACAAGCCCACTGGCCAAAATAGGCAGCAGGCTGGCCTGCTTGGGCCTCGGCCTCAGCTGGCCTTCGCTGCTGTGGGCCCAGCAACAACAGTCCCGACCCACACGGATAGCGAGGCAGTGATGCATACACTTGGATTAAATCCCTCGGATGCAAATTAGTACATCGACACATGTGCTACTTCTCACATAACGTCCGCACCAGGTAATATCTCATCTTATTTCAATTTGAGAAAAGCTTGTGGCATAATTATTGATAATGGTAATTCAATTCCAATTCGTGGTTATGATCACACAAATTTATCTCCCCCAAACCCACCTTTAGCCTTGAAAAATGTCCTTCATGCTCTCCTAACTTAATTAAAAATTTGGTGTCTATTCGAAAATTTATAACTGATAATTGGGTTTCTGTTGACTTTGACTGATGTAAGAAAGCCCTTGAATTTAAACTCCCAACTTGAGCCGTTAAGTAGCTTGCCAAAGATGCCAACAACTCACCATCAACCTACGGTTAAATACCTCAAATGGGATGAAATGTGGAGTAGGATGAACGACATCACGTGAAGGTTTAAGAAGACAATATTTTATTTTAACTTTGTATGTAGGTCTTGGCCGAAGACCATGTTTGTTTTCTTTTAGTTTATCTTTCTTAGCTTAACTTTTAGTTCTTCTTTGGACATAGTTAATGTACCATGTAATAAGACAAGGTGACTAGGACATTGATGTAAGGAAATGGGATGACTAGACCGTGTGAAGAGGGTTAAGCTGAGGTGACAATAGGACAAGAATGATCTAGAAGATGAGGCTTCCAAGAAGACAATTCATGAACCAACTTGTTCATATATTTGGCTACATGGAGGACACCAAGAAGATGAAGGGTTGGTCAAAATATTCTCCCATTCTCATTCGGCCAAGGCACATATGCAAGGAATGGAAGCTTCCAAACATATTCCAAGAAGATGATATTTTTAAGGAGCCAAGTTCATGTATTCTTCTACATGGGAACTACAAAGGGGTGTGAAAGAGATTGGGTTCATCATTGTCCCCAAGTAAAATCGAAACATTTCCCATTGACGGAGTTGAGACTGAGAACTTCCTTGTTTCCCAAGCAAGCCGAGACCCTTCCCACTTGCCCACACTTGGCTGAGTAGTTTGTGTCTTTAATTTGTCTTCTAGAAAGGTCCATGTACTACTATAAATAGGACCCTTAGGATGTTGTAAAAAGCAGAGGTGGTTTATGAAAATTATTTGAGTTTTACTCAATTGCTAAGTTATTCAATTTGTGTGTTGTCTACCTTAGTTGGTCTTTGTGTGTGCCTTCGGTTCTTGTATGAACCAACCCCTTAGTGTAAGTTGGAGTTAGGACTTGTGTGACCTAGTTAAACCCAAGTTAAGGTCCATTCGGTGTAAGTCTTGGTTAGAACTTGTGTGATCTAATCAAACCCAAGCTTAAGGAACCCTCTTGGTGCGAGTGGACATTGGAACTTGTGTGATCCAACCAAACCCAAGACTAGGGTATATCATAAGGTTACCGGCCACCCTCACTTGACTTGTTCACGAGATTGTACTTAGCAGCCATGGTCAAGACCTTGTCTAATTGGCCAAACTCATCTTAGTATAGACTCGAGCATTAAAATCACTGTGTCATTATCCTTTCTATATCGACCGTCCTATATTTGGTTTGTACTCGGGTTTGCACCTAGCATCCCACAAGACTTCCCAAAACACCCACAGTCAAGGCCACTAACCGAAACCATCCACAATCAGTCTTATCATCCTGACAACACCTAACAACCTACTACACACCCCAACCGGGAACCTCACTATTTCAATACACTTTCGACATCCTCCAACACTAAACTAACAAAGCCCGATCACCAGAATAACCATCAACATGTCTACAATAACCCCATAAAACGCCTAAACCCAACTCTCCCTAAAACTACTCGAAACAACCACCAAAAACCACAATACCGATAGAATCCAAGAACCCGAGAACCCCACTTTCAAGGCCATTTTCGGGTAACCCGTTTACAACCAAACTCCGACCCACTTACACCCGTTATTATTTACATTATTGGCCCTTTTGGATTTTCTGTAAAGGATTTTACGATGGGGATACCTCTAATGAGATGTAGTAGTCGGGGCGAGCTCTGTCCAATCACCTCCACCACCACCACTACCACTAATCAAGCCACACCGTCAATGTTTGTTGATTTAGCACCTTCCTTGTGACATGCATGTTTGGATCATCCGGGAGCATCTGTTCTTTTCTCTCTTAAAAATAATAATTTTATTCATTGTAATAGTATGTGTAGTACTAATGTTTGTCCTTATTGTCCGCTTGGGAAACATGTTAGACTACCGTTTGTAACCTCTAATTCTAGTACTTTAATGTCATTTGATATTACTCATAGTGATTTGTGGAAATCTCCCATTTTGAGCTCTTTGGGCCATCGTTATTATGTGTTATTTTTGAATGAATATTCTAATTTTTTTGGACCTTTTCGTTGTTTAAAAAGTCTCAAGTTTATTCCACATTCCTATCATTTAGAGAATTCATCCATACCCAATTTGAATGGAAAATTAAAAACATTCAATGTGATAATGGAAGGGGATTTGATAATAGGCCGTTTAGGAATTTTGTAACGCTAATGGCATATATTTTCGGTTTTCGTGTCCTCATACGTCCTCACAAAATGAGAAAGCTGAAAGAAAAATTTATACTTTTAATAATATTATTCAAACATTACTAGTCCATGCTCATTACCACCTTCATTTTGGCATCACGCATTACAAATGGCTACTTACCTTCTTAACATACTCCCTAGCAAAGGTAATGCATACCAATCTCCACTAAAAATTCTTTACCATAAAGATCCTATGTATTCTCATCTTAGGGTGGTTGGGTGTTTATGCTATCCTCTCTTTCCATCCACTACAATTAACAAACTTCAAGCATGTTCTACCGCTTTGTGTGTTTTTGGGTTATCCATCTAATCATTGTGGTTACAAATGTTTTGATTTATCCTCTAATAAAATCATAATTAATCGCCATGTCATTTTTTATGAAACTCAATTTTCGTTTGCTAAATTGTATAATTCAATATTTAATTCTTATAACTTTTTGGATGATGGGCTCTCACCGTGTGTGGTCCACCAATGGGCTCGGTCCACACACCATCTTTAGTTCAAACTGACACTGGCAGGCCCACTGCCTACCGTCCCAGACCACTACTCTTCCACAATTCAGCCAGCAAGCCCACTGCCTGCTGGCCCACTTCTTGACCGTAATCTCAATCGCCAGCATGCCCAGTGCTTGCTAGCCTGCTGCCTCAGTCCACCTATGTCAGTCCAGTCCAATCTTGTGACGTCCCCACACCTTCCATTCTGAGTCAAGGGCCCATTACTCATAGCCAACGGGGTATCTTTAAACTAAAATGACATTTTAATATAAGTTCTACTGTCATTAAATCACTCCTTCCACATAATCCCGTGTCTGTCCTTCATGACCCGAATTGGAAAATGGCCATGGACGATGAATATAATGCTCTTATTGAAAATAAGACGTGCGAGTTGGTGCCCCATCCGCCTGGTGTTAATGTGATTCGTTCTATGTGGATTTTTACTCAAAAGAAAAAATTGACGGTTGTTTTGAGAGGCATAAGGCTCGTCTTGTAGGTGATGGAAAAACTCAACAGGTTGGCGTGGATTGTGCGAGAGACATTTAGTTCGGTGGTCAAACTGGCTACCATTCGCACTGTTCTCAGTCTGACTCTCTTGAAAGCATGGCCCATTCATCAGCTGGATGTGAAAAATGCTTTCTTACGCGGTGATCTCAAGGAAACAGTATGCATGCATCAACTCTTGGGTTTTAGGGACCCCGATCATCCTAACCATGTCTGTTTGCTGAAGAAGTCCTTATATAGGCTAAAACAGGGGCCCCCGGCCTGGTACAAAAGGTTTGCAGATTATGTGTCTACTATTGGGTTTTCTTACAACAGGTCTGATCATTCTCTGTTCATCTATCATCATGGTACTTCTCTGACATATATTCTGTTATATGTGGATGATATTATATTGACTGCCTCATCTGATAAATTGTGCCAGTTTATCATGTCTCTTCTCAACTCTGAATTTTCTATAAAAGACTTGGGGCCTTTGAGTTATTTTTTGGGTATAGTTGTAACTCGTCATGCAGGTGGTCTATTTTTATCCCAGAGGAAGTATGCAGCTGATATTATTGACCGGGCTGACATGCCATCCTGTAAGTCATCTCCTACCCCGGTTAACACTAAACCGAAGGTGAGTGCTAATTGTAGCACACCTTATGAGGATCCCTCCCACTATCACAGTCTTACAGGAGCTCTTCAATAGCTTATATTCATGAGGCTCGATATTATTTATGCAGTGCAGCATGTGTGTTTATTTATGCATGATCCGAGGGACGAACACATGCATGCTCTCAAACGCATTGTGTGTTACATTTAGGGCACTATTAATTATGGTTTGCACTTATATTCATCCTCTGTATCTACTCTCATGTCTTATACATATAATGATTGGGTTGGATGTCTAGATACCAGACGTTCGACGTCTGGTTATTGTATGTTTCTTAGTGATAACTTGGTCTCTTGGTCGGCTAAACGCCGGATTACTTTATCGCGATCTAATGTGGAGGCCGAGTATCGAGGGGTAGCCAATGTGGTGTCTGGGTCCTATTGGCTGCGTAATCTCCTATTAGAGCTTCACTTTCCTATTCAGAAAGCTACCTTAGTCTATTATGATAATATTAGTGTGGTCTATCTCTCTGGAAATCCGGTCCAACATCAGCACACTAAACATATCGAGATGGATGTTCACTTTGTTCGCAAAAAGGTAGCTCGTGGATAAGTACGTGTCTTGCATGTCCCTTCACGGTATCAAATTGATGACATGTTTACTTAAGGGTATTCCCTTGGTTTTGTTTGAAGATTTTAGGGACGGTCTCAGCGTACGACAATCGTCCGCTATGACTGCAGGGGTGTGAAAGACCGTGTATATTGGTCATGTATATGGCCTATATTTACTTACCATATTATTAGAATTCTTGTACATGTATAATTAAAGTAGTAGTCTTGTATTAGGAAAAGGTAGTAGTCTTGTATTAGGAAAAGATAGATTTAATTTCATAATTATATATTGTATTTCATGTATATAAATCATTTTATTAATGAAAATAATCAAGGGATTATTCTCTATCAAAGAAGAAGAAATCAATAATAACAATGATGGTGGGTGGCGAAGAAGAAGGAATTAAAGGTGGTAAATTGATGACGATGGTGCTGATGGATATGGTGGTTTTGGTGAGATGGGGTGGTGATGAAGAAGATATAATTATAGGAGTATTTTTATGGTTAATTAGAAATTAATTAATATAAATATAATTAACAAAAGAAAATCAAATGAATAGAGAAAACGAAAAGAATATAAAATTAAAATTTTAAAAATTTCCAACGTGGCACTGACGTGGCCCCAGAGTGGGTAACACCTCCCCTTGTGCAACTGATTATATGTGTATCAGATTGATATTAAATTTACTTTTTAAATGATCAAGGTGATAATAGGTTACCCCATTAGTAAGAGTATGAATTCGACATTTCGGGTATAACTCAGATTGAAAAAAAAAAACCTTTAAAAAATGATTTTGGAGCTTCATGTGTGATCTTAAACCTCATAATCCTTTCTTTCAGAAATGGCTACGTACGTACTATAACCCAAAATCCTATTTTGTGTATTCCTACCCCTGAAATTGGCGCTAATTGAGTCCTAAATTATGAACTTACTAATTTAAAGGAAATCACATGAGCAAGTTAAATGCCAAAATCATAATATACTATTTTTATTACATTTAAAAAATCCTTAATAACTGCTCTTTGGTTACAAACTTCTTCACTGTACTAAAAAGACAAGTATTTGGGAGAGGTAGTATTATTGTTGGAATAACGAATACATGAATAATTAAACCCTGCATAATTAATTTCTCCATAAAATAATACATAAATTCTCTCCTAACTAATACTTGTATTACTAATACCTTACGTAACTCTAACCAGCTACCAAACAACATCTAAGGGTGGATTTGAAAGAACAAAGAAAAAAATGATTTCTTATTTTTCCAAAAAGCCAAATATTTTGAAACAATTTCACTGTACGAAAAAGACAAGTATTTGGGAGAGGTAGTATTATTATCGCAAGAGATTCACTTAAAAATCACATTTCTTAGAACTTCAATGATATTGGTTGGTTCATAATTTTTGAAACAATATAATTCCTTGATTATTTTCATTAATGAAGAGGTCTATATATACAATATACAATCTCTAATTATGAAAAATCATATTCCTATTATAATACTAATATCCTAATTACACTTGTACAAGAATTCTACACACTATGGTAAGTAACCTAAATATACACAATATACACCGTTTCTATCACACCCCCGCAGTCATAGCGGACGATTATCGTACGCTAAGAATGTCCCTAAAATCTTCAAACAGAACCAAGGGAAGACCCTTAGTAAAGATGTCAACAACTTGGTACCTTGAAAGGACATGCAAGACACGTACTTGTCCACGAGCTACCTTTTCGCGAACAAAGTGAATATCCATCTCAATATGTTTAGTGCGCTGATGTTGGATCGGATTCCCAGATAGATAGACAACACTAACACTATCACAGTAGACCAATGTAGCTTTCTAAATAGGAAAGTTAAGCTCTAATAAAAGATTACACAACCAACATGACTCAGACACCACATTGGCTACTCCTCGATACTCGACCTCCGCACTGGATCGCGATAAAGTAGCCTGGCGTTTTGCCGACCAAGAGACCAAGTTATCACCAAGAAACATACAATAATCAGATGTTGAACGTCTGGTAGATGGACATCCACCCCAATTAGCATATGTATAAGACACGAGAGTAGAGACGGAGGATGGATATAAATGCATTCCATAATCAAGCGTGCCCTGTATGTATCGTATAATGCGTTTGAGTTCATGCATGTGCTCAATCCGCGGATCATGCATAAATAAACACACCTGCTGAACTGCTTAAGTAATATATGGTCTTGTGAATGTAAGATACTGAAGAGCCCCTGCAAGACTACGATAGTGGGTGGGATCCTCATATGGTGTGCTAGACGTAGCACTCAGCTTCGATTTGGAATCAACCGGAGTAGAAGAGGACTTACAAGATGACATGTCAACTCTCTCAATAATCTCATTCACATACTTCCTCTGTGATAAAAATAGACCAACTGCATGATGAGTAACAGCTATTCCCAAAAAAATAACTCAAGGGCCCCAAGTCTTTCAGAGCAAATTCTGAACTGAGAAGGGTCATGATAGACTTGCGCAAATCATCAGATGAGGCAGTCAAAATAATATCATCCACATATAACAAAATGTATGCTAGAGAAGTACCACAATGATAGATGAACAGAGAATGATCAGACCATCTGTGAGAAAACCCAATAGTAGACACATAATATGCAAACCTCTTATACCAAGTGTGTGTTGCCTGCTTAAGCCCATATAAGGACTTCTTCAGCAAACAGACATGGTGAGGAAAATTGGGGTCCTTAAAACCCATGGGCTGATGCAAGTATACTGTCTCCTTAAGATTACTGTGTAAGAAGCATTTTTCACATCCAACTGATGAATGGGCCATGCTTTTGATAAAGTCAGACTAAGCACAGTGCGAATAGTTTCCGGTTTGACCACCGAACTAAATGTCTCTCCACAATCTACGCCAACCTGTTGTGTTTTGCCATCACATACAAGACGGGTCTTATGCCTCTCAAAAGAACCGTCAGAATTTTCTTTATGAGTAAAATTCACATAGACCAAATAATATTAACACCAGGCGGATAGGGCATCAAATCCCACGTCTTATTATCAATAAGAGCATTATATTCGCCAACCATGGCCATTTTCCAATGCGGGTCATGAAGGGTAGACATTGGGTTACGTGGTAGGGGTGATTTAGTGACGTTAGAATTAAGATTAATATATCATTTTGGTTTTAAAATACCCCATTGTCTACGCATAACGAGCCCTGGACTTGAGATAGAATTGGATGGTATTTGGGAAATTGTTGGGTCAGTGATAGACTGGCCAGTAGGCAGTGGCTTGCTGACCCAATAACGGCTGGCTGACGACCCGGAGGAGACGGAGAAAAATTTGGGCCAGAAACTGGACCAAGACTGGTTTGAGAGTCTGGGCCAAAAACTAGACCGAGACTGGACTGAGTCTCGAAACCAGAAACTGGGCCAAGATCGCCACTAGGCCGGGTGTCGGAACTGGGCTGAAAGCCTGGAACATTTCCAATAATGTTTGGGCCAGCAGGCGGTCGGCCTGCTGGTAGATTTGACTCTCGGACCCACTGTTGTAGAATATACAGGGAGGGAGCATCGTCCAAAAAATTATAAGCACTCGACACAGATTTAGACACTTGTCAAACGGAAATTGAGTTTAATAAAAAATAACATGGCGACTAATTATGATTTTATTAGAAGATAAATCAAAACATTTGTAACCACGATGATTAGATGGAAAACCCAAAAATACACAAGCGGTAGACCGAGCTTAAAGTTTATTAATTGTAATAGACGGGAAAAGTGGATAGCACAAGCACCCAAATACCCTAAGATGAGAATATGAGGGATCTTTATGATAAAAAAATTTAAGGGGTGATTGATATGCTAAACCTTTGCTAGGAAGTATGTTAAGAAGGTAAATAGCCATTTGTAAAGCATGATACCAAAAAGAAGGAGGTAATGAAGCATGGGCTAGTAAGGTTAATATTATTAATTGTACGAATTTTTCTTTCAGCCTTCCTATTTTGTGAGGATGTATGAGGACAAGAAAATCGAAAAGATATGCCATTAGTGTCACAAAATTTCCGAAACGACCCATTATCATATTCTCTACCATTATCACATTGAATGTTTTTAATTTTCCGTTCAAGTTGGGTACGGATGAATGCTTTAAATTTTAAGGTGGAAAAAAATTGAGACTTCTTAGACAAAGGAAAGGTCCACAAAAAATTAGAATAATCATCCAAGGCATCAATGTATTAGAATTAGAGGCTACAAAAGGTAATCGAACATGTTTCCCTAGCGGATAAGAAGGACAAATATGAGTACTACGCATACTCTTACAATTAATAAAATTATTATTTCAAGAGAAAAAATAATAAATGCCCTCGGGTGACCCAAACGAGCATGCCACAAGGAAGAAGCGAGAGCGACAAACGTTGATGGTGTGGCTTGACTCATGGAAATGGTAGTGGGGGTGATTTGATAAAGCTCTCCCCGACTATTACATCTCATTAGAGGTATTCCCGTCATGAAATCCTTCACAGAAAATCCAAAAGGGTCAAAGTTAACAGAAATCCAATTATCAGTTGTGAATTTTCGGACATACACCAAATTTTTAATTAAGTAAGGGGCATGAAGGACATTTTTTAGGACGAGAGGTGGATGTGGGGGGGACAAATTTGTGTGACCATAATAACCACGAATTGGAATAGAATTGCCATTACCAATAATTATGCCATGATTCTTGCTCAAATTGAAATAAGACGAGAGATTACCTTGTACGGATGTCATATGAGAAGTGGCACCGATGTCCATGTACCAATTTGCGTCCGGGGGATTTAATCCAAGTGTCTGCATCACTGTCTCAATATCCGTAGGTATCGGACCAGAGACTCGGGCCCGCAGCAGCGAAGGCCTGTTGAGGTCGAGGCCCAAGCAGGCCAATATGCTGCCAAGGCCTAACCGACGCCTAGACTAAAACAGAAACTACTGGGAACTGGGCCTCGACTAGGCTGGCCCAATTCACTAGGTAGGCCGCTGGGTAAGGATAATTGGGCCACTGCCCCACTGTCCTAGCCCCACGACCACTGTGCACTGACATATGGCTGCGGCCAGTGGTATTATGGCCCAACAGGTTGGCCTCCGCCATCGCGACCTCCGCCGCCCTTGCTGCCGTCACCGTCGCAGTTTTTGTCACTATTTTTCCGATTATGGCCCTTTTTGCCGCCACCATTATTATGGTTTTGGCTAGAATTGTTCGAGAATGAGTTAGGGTCATTGGACGTGGCTATCATCATGATGGAATTGGTTCCGGTAGCCTCCTTTTTCGCAAAGCCAACTTCTTCAACGTGCTTGGTAGAACCAGGGGAGAGGAGTACTTTGACGTAGAAGCATCCCAACGCCATTATATGCCTCGAATAGGCCTGCAACCATCTGAAGAACAAGATGATCATTTGTGACGGGCGCACCAACGTTCTTGAGTTGATCCGCCAATTCCTTCAGCCTTTTACAATATTCTGAGACATTCGGAAAATCTTTCAAAATTACTGCTCAAGAGTGACGACACGGGAATTTTTGTTATCTTGGAATATATCACGCACCATGTTCCAAGTTTCCATCGCTATGGAGTCGGGTTCAATAATTGTAGGTAAGAGGTCCGTAGAGATAGTGGAATATATCCACTGGAGTACTGTAGCATGAAGAGTCGTCCATAACGTAGGGTCATCATCGGCGGTAGGCACATTTTCCTTGCCTGTTTTCGAGGGGATGATGTGATGAAGGACTTGATGCGAGCGTGCATGAACTTTAAATAATCCTGCCCACATCGCGGATTGGATGTTTTCCATCTCAAGAATGATATGGATGTGGTTCTTGATGTTGGAGACTGTAGGGGCAGGATGAAACGTGTTCTTTGAGGTAGACATGATGAAAGAACAAGAGGAGAATTAGGGATTTGGAAGAAAATTTGAGAGAGGGATTTTTGGCCGGAATCCGAGAGTAAGGCCGGCGGAAGGTGAAATTCGGAGAAGAAAATTTTGCCCTAGACTACTGATACCATGAAAAAATATAATCCCTTGATTATTTTCATTAATGAAGAGGTCTACATATACAATATACAATCTTTAAATATGAAAAATCCTATTCCTACTAAAAGGGCGGCCCGGTGCACTAAGCTCTTGCTATGTGCGGGGTCGGGGAAAGGCCGGACCACAAGGGTTTATTGTACGCAGTCTTACCTCACATTTCTGCAAGAGGTTGTTTTCTCAGCTTGAACTCATGACCTCCTGGTCACATGACAACAACTTTACTAGTTACTTCAAGGCTCCCCTTCAATAAATTTACCTAATCCTACTATAAACTAATATCCTAACTACACTTGTTTAAGAATTCTACACACTATGGTAAGTAACCTAATATACACAGTATACACGGTTTCTATCAATTTTCATAACCTCAAAATTATGGCTTGATTCACAGAACGAAAGAGAAAACCAGGGTGGCAGTAGTGTTATTGTCTAATGTTACTTTGTTTATTATAACTGTAAGATTGGAATAATTTCCTCTTAGGGATTCCTTTCATTAATCACAATATATATAGTTGTACAGAGGTTGACTTCCTAATACAATAAGAATCATAACTTACCTTAAATGGTTGATTTCTAATACAATAAGAATCCTAAGTTACCTTAAATATACATTTATCATAATTATAAAATATATTGTGAATATTCGGAGAATATTCGCTAATACTCTCCTTCAGTCGGAGCGGGAGGAGGCCGAACGCTAAGGCTGGATCGAAAGTCGGTGAAGAGCTGTCTCGGTAGTCCCTTTGTGAAAATATCTGCATACTGATAGGAGGAAGGCACGTGTAATATTTTGACCTGACCAAGGGCAACCTTCTCTCGTACAAAGTGAATATCCATCTCAATATGCTTAGTCCGCTGATGTTGGACTGGATTGTGAGACATATAGATGGCAGATATGTTGTCACAATATACTATAGACGTCTTTCATAGTGGACATTGGAGCTCCAAAAGAAGATTTCGGAGCCAACAGATCTCAGCAACGACATTAGCAACTCCGTGATACTCTGTTGCAGCACTCGAATGGGATAGCGTGGCCTGCCGCTTGGTGGACCATGAAATAAGATTATCCCCAAGAAATACACAATAGCCTGAGGTGGAGCGACATGTGTCTGGGCATCCTACCCAATCTGCATCCGACGTGTAAGAGAGTAACTTGTTTGGGGCAGAGGGGTAGAGATGTAGTCCAAAGTCCAGTGTGCCCTTAACATATCTGATAATACCTTTGAGGGCCGCAAAATGGGACTCTCGAGGGTCGTGCATAAACAGACACACCTGTTGAACGGCATATGCAATTTCAGGCCTAGTGAATGTAAGATACTGAAGGGCACTTGCAAGGTTCCGATATAGAGTGGGATCATAAACTGGCGCACCCTCATTGGCACTGAGTTTGGATTTCGAGTCAACCGGAGTTGGCATAATTTTACAATTAGCCATCTTAGCCCTATACACTATCTCTTATGAATATTTGCGCTGACATAAGAACATATTAGCTACAGATCTGGTCACTGTTATACCCAAGAAATAACTCAGCTTGCCCAAGTCGGTCATAGCAAATTCAATTTTAAGTAGAGCAATGATTTCATTCTTCAAACTGTCAGAGGAGGCAGTAAGAACAATGTCATCGACATATAATAGCAAGTAAGCAGTACTGCTACCTCGATGAAAAGTGAAGAGAGAGTTATCACACCTACTACATACAAATCTGATCTGCATATGATACCTGGCAAAGTGATAATACCAAGCGCGGGGTGTCTGTTTCAAGCCATACAATGATTTCCTGAGACGACATACAAACTGCGGAACTGTCGGATGAACAAAGCCGGGGGGCTGATGCATATACACAATTTCTTTAAAATCCCCATGAAGAAATGCATTCTTGACATCAAGCTGATGAATCGGCCAATGCATTCCCATAGCAATACTGAGAACATTCCGAATAGTAGCCGATTTGACAATCGGACTGAATGTCTCACCACAATCAATACCCTCCTATTGATTAGTGCCATTGGCAACTAGTTTTGCCTTATACCGTTCCAAGTCACCACTGTCTCTGAACTTGTGACGAAATAACCACATACACCGGATAACATTCACACCATCTGGTCTAGGTACCAAATCCCAAGTGTTCTGCTTGGTTAAAGAGTTAAAACTCCTCGTACATGGCCGCATTCCAATTAGGGTCCAGTTTGGTTAGTTTTGGATTTTTTGGAATGAGTGATAAGGTTTGTGTGGAAAGGTTGAAATGAACCTTGGGTTTGAAGATCCCGTGTTGGGCACGAGTCTCCATGCGGTGGGTAGGCAGCAGTGGGAGGTCTGGATTGGGAGGCTGTAGGCTTATGGGTTCTGGAGGTAGCAGTGCTGCTGGAGGGGCAGGAGACGTGGCTGGAGGCAGCAAGGGTACTGGTGGGGTGTTCGACCGAGAACAGGGAGTTGTTTGGTCGGAGATGGTGCCAGACAGTGGCGGGGACGGAGCTGCAGGCTCTGTCAGAATAGTAGGCTGCTAGTGGTACAGAGATTGGATAGCTATGGACGGACTCGGTTCAGCGAGAAAGGTGTAATCGGTGGTCTAAAATTTTTTGAGATTTGAAAAAGGAAAGGTCGTCTCGTCAAAGGTGAGGTGGCGGGAGACGATGATTTTGCGAGTGGCACTGTCATAGCACAGGTAGCCCGATGAGTAGGAGAGACCAACAAAGACACAGGGCAAGGTGCTAGGGGCAAGTTTGTGAGCTGCAGTGGAGGCTATGTTGGGGTAGCATAAGTAGCCGAAAATACGGAGATGGGAACCTACGGTATAAGATTTTGGTAGGGGTCTTGTTTTGGAGAGTGCTAGTTGGTAAAATATTAAGGGCTTCTACCATTTTAACAACATAGACACAAAAAGGCGGTGGAAGACAGGCATGAAACAGAAGGGTACGAACCATGTTATTGATGGTACGTATAATTCGTTCAACCTTTTCATTTTGGGAGGAATTATAGGGATAGGAAAAATGGAAAACCATGTCTTGTTTAGAGCAGAAATTGTGAAATGCCGAGTTATTAAATTCACGTCCATTATCACATTGGAATGATTTGACAGATTTTTCAAACTGTGTTTTAATGAATTTTTGAAATTCAAAAAATTTGGCAAAAACTTCAGATTTGAATTTCATTGGGTAAATCTAGACAAAATGTGAAAAATCATCTAAGAATACTTGATAAAATTTGTGACCCAAAGAGCTAACAACCGGAGATGTCCACAAATCAGCATAAACAATATCAAAAGGAGAAAAAGTAACACTGTTTGATGACATAAATGGAAGACGAGTATGCTTGCCGAGCGGGCAAGAAAAACAGTGTTGGGCAAATTTCCCATTATTACATTGAATACACTTAGTAGTCCTAAGAAAAGTAAAAACAGGGTCTCGGGGTGTCCGAGTCTGTTGTGCCAAGTTGAGGGAGAGATAGCTGCAAGGGATAGAGGTGATTGCGGTCTGACAGCGGAAGATTGAGTGAAGGGGTAGAGGTCTCCCACACTATTGCAGCGCGTAAGAATTTTCCCCGTGTTGAGATCCTTTATAGAAAAACCAAAAGGGTCAAATTCGACAGACACAGAATTATTGCAAGTGAATTTTCTAACAGAGATTAAGTTTTTAATGATGTTAGGAGTGTAGATGACGTGATTTAGGGAGAAAGGCGGGTGGGGATGTTTGGTATGTGTGTTATCGTAACCTTCAACTGGAATGAGATGACCATTGCCGACAGTAATAAATTGACACTTTAGCCGAAGTAGTTGAGATAGGTTACCTGACGACCGGGTGATGTGAGATGTGGCTCCGGTGTCCATGTACCAATTTTCATCAGGTTGTTGAAGGTTCACGGTGCTAAAGGCCTGGCCCAAATCGGTGGGGGCCAGGCTGCTGTTGGACCGAGACCATGTGGGCCTGCTGCTGCTGCGGGTGGGCCTGCCTGTTGGCTGGGGCGAAGCCCAATAGACCAGGTGACCAAGCGCCTGCTGAAACTGAGCCCCTGCAGTTGGGTATGGGCATGAAGGCGAGGCCTAGTTCCCTTGATTGGGCCACATTGGTTGCTGTCCAGGCCATGGGAGATAGGCAGTAGGACTTGGGCCTGGCTGCTGGTTGTGGTTGCCTTTGTCGCAGCCTTCCCTTTATTGTTGTTACCGCGGCCTCTGCCGCCACACCTTCCGCCACGGGACTGCTGGTGGTTGTGGTCTTGCGGTGGTGGCTGGGTTGTGTTTGCCTCCGGTGGTGTCATGCCATCAACGGCTAATGCCTTGTGATTGTGCTCCTCTTGTTTGGCATGACGGGTCTTTTCTAACAAAAGTTGTGAACGTGCTTTGTTGAAACTTGGGAGGGGGTCGGCCTGTTGAATCATCGTTGCGAGTGTATCATAATCACCTTTCGGTAAACCAACAACTAGTTGAAGCACCATCTTGGTTTCTGACACAGAAGTCCCTACGTTGAAAAGTTGGTCGGTTATGAGTTTCAGTTGTTTACAATATTCGGACATGTTGTTAAAATTCTCGAGACGTGTATTGTTGAACTGCTCTTCCAAATACACGGCTCGAGTATTTTTACTATCCTGAAAAATTTCTTCTAGCTGGACCCAAAGTTCACGTGTCGTAGCACCTGTTTTCATGATAGTGCACAACAAGTCTTTAGAGATGGTGTCGTAGATCCATTGTTTGACGATGGCGTCAAGGCGATGCCAGGTTGAGTCTGCAACATCGGTGGGATGAGGAACATAATCATCAATATGGTCGAGCACATTGTATGCACATGCATGAATATAGTACAGTTCCATCCACATGGAATATTGACTGTCTTCTTGGTCAAGAATTATAGGGATAAAATTCTTGATGTTGTTAAAGGCGAATGCCGGATGAAAAGAAAACAATGAACGTTGAGAAGGGTTGTCAAGTGTGCCAGTGGATGAACCGAAATTAGTGGGGGAAGACATGGTGGCAACCTTGTTGCCGCCGTCCGAGAGGAAGGGAATTTGAGTGGTGGTCGGCCGAGAGAAAAGACTAGAGAGGGGTAGGAATTAGGGTTTGACTCTTGATACCATGTAAGATTGGAATAATTTCCCTTAGGGATTCCTTTCATTAATCACAATATATATAGTTGTACAAATGTTGATTCCTAATACAATAAGAATCCTAACTTACCTTAAATGGTTGATTCCTAATACAATAAGAATGCTAAATTACCTTAAATATACATCTATCATAATTACAAAATATACTGTGAATATTCAGAGAATATTCGCTAATAATAACTAAACACTCAACTTGATCAATTTTTAAAATACCACTTTCTCAGGATTGACAACTTAATTTACATGCAAATTGAACCTGGTGAAACTTAAACAAAATTGACGAAGAAAGAAAAATATACTTACCATCTAAGTCATCCCTTTTGATACAATAAATCATATCGAACAATGTCATGTAGAAAATGTTTTTGCATCATTAGAAAGATTCTAACTCTTTTTTATTCATCTATAGTGAAATGATGCCCTCCTTTCAAAATCACCATTCATGCACTATCCCTTCCCACTAAAATCCCGATAAAAACAATTAGAATACAAGGATGAAGACAGAGCCGGGCTTGAGCAGGGACAGACCTAGCCTATAGGAATGGGTTCACGTGAATCCAGGAGCTTCTGTTAAGACCATGTATTTGTATTAAGAAATTTACAAAATATTTATAAATGTTTGACTGTGGATCCAACTATTATTGCATATATATTAACCTGAGGTCGTTATAGGAATCCATAAATCCCTATGAGCTTGACTACTTCAATCGTCCTAACAGGCGATCACACAATTAAAGCTGTAAACTTCTTGATTATTCTTGGAAAACTGAATCAGTACAATCTTTCATTTTTACTATATATGATGTTAAATCGTTTATAACTGAAAATCTTTGCTTAAAGAAGGAAATTACAGAAAGAACAAAAAGTTGTCTGCTTTTCTGAACTAAGATAACAATATCTATGAAATTTCAATTTTTACTTCCATGATGCACCAGATGTCAAGAGAATTAAGATCCCACAATGTGAAGCCAACTATTGAGAGCCACTGATGAAAGTCTATACATGTGTGTTTGTGTTGTGTTTCTTTCCCTATTAGCAAACCACTTGACTGTTCTCCTTGCAATTGGAAGCCAAAGCTTCCTCCTCCTTTCCTGAAAGCTCTCTATTCCTGTTGTTGAAATCTATGAATCTTGGATGCACTATAATTTCTGACATGGATCTTTGACTTACTACTTTTGATGTACTTGCTGATACAGGGGCTGCAACAAGACTATTTTGCTTGATTTTGCTCTCGAACAATCTTTTCCTTTCCATTTCATCCTTGATATTCATCCTTTGACCTTCTTCTATCACTCTTCTCGCTGTGGATTGCTCAGTGTTTCTATCCATTGATGAGAATCTGTTTCTTGTCATGCCATTAAGCATTTCCGAATTCAAGAATATCAGGTCAGAAGAACTCACATTGCTCCATCGATTCTTGAAGACAACATCTGACACTATGATCCTATGATTGAACCTGTGTAGTGTTTTTTCATTGTTTTCTTGCATTGGCAATTCTTCTTCCTTCTTACCCTTTCTGGATTTCCTAAAGCTGCTCCCGATACTAAATCCTGAGGATCCATTTTCCTCTCTTTTAAATATAGAGTTCCAAATTTGATCCCACTCGTGACTGATTCCACAAGAATCTCAAACTATCTGAATGTGAGTAATGAAAGGTCTTCAGAACTGACCTTATGCCTGCAAAGAGGGCAGGTTGAATGTTTTTCCAGCCACTGATCAATACAGTCAATATGAAAGGCATGTTTGCACATTGGAAGCAGTCTAAGAATTTCAATATCTTCAAATTTTGATAAGCAAACAGCACATTCAAGCCCTTGTTTGGACCCTCTCAATAAAGAGAATCTGAAAAAAGGGAGTGATTCCACCACTGTTTTATCGATACCTGAGGAACGAGACACTGATCGAACAAGTCCATCCTGAATATGCAGGTTGGTGCTACTGTTATGAATAGAAGAAGATGTCCTATGACAGAACTTGGCATATAGGAGTAGAATAAATGTTAACAAAAACATGATGGAGAGGACACCAATAACCACAGCAAGGCTTGGCTCGAAACTGCTAACAACATCTTGTGAATCTTCAGTTGGAGGGCCCTAATCATCTTTCACATTCAATGAAAGCACTGCTAACATTAAAAAAATACTTGATTGGTTCATGAAAATATTGTACTTCCCAAGAATCCAAGGTGCTCCCAGAAAATACATCTCCTTTGTTTTTTTGTGTAAAAAGCTCTCAAACTATGAAGGGGAGTTTGACATTGGTTTGTTGTGTCTGAATATTTCTTTTTTATATTTGGGCAAGTGTATCCTCCTGGTTTGTCTGTTTTCTTGGTATCTTCATGGATTATCTTTATTTGTGGATGTGTTGAGGTCTGCTGCAAGTTTTAAAATTTGGAATATTATGTAAGTGATGGAAATGGGAAGTCTTAAACATGAACACACATTCTTCTCACTTAGGGACTAATAAAAGAATAAATCATTATCTTTTACCTACTCTACGCAAGCATTTCATACCTAGAGCATAACTAGCCAGGGCAGAACTTCCTATATTAATTTTTCAGACATTCGGTATCTGAAACGCACTGACCCGACTACCTTAGATTCATGTCAGGTATGTCCACTGAGGGGGTAAAACGCCCCCAACTAAGAGGTTCTCGATTCTAGAGCTTGAACCCGAAATATATGATTAAGGGTGAAGGGTTCTTCCCAACCATTTCACTACACCCTTTTAATTAGTGTTGAATTTCCGACAATATCACTAGGCAACAAAAGGCCATCTCTGTAAAATAGCAACTTAGGTAAATATTTTAAAGTAAATTGACAGTGTTATTTAGATACTGTAACATGAATTGGTACTTGTTTTAAGATAAGTTTTGAAAACTACTGTAATCAAATTGAGTCTTCTGAGAAAGAGCTGCGTTGAAGTATTATGTTGCAAGAGGGGAGGTGGTAATAAAAACATTGAACATTGCTTTATCATTTTCATTTGCTGAAGTTATATTTGAATGAGCGAAGAGTACAAATTCTTTATTTATACACAGAATGTAGTTGAACACATTCTTACAGGAAACCAAAAATGCTGTAAACAATAAATAAACACAAAATCCGCATTGTTTTCTGCAAAAGCACATGGATGTATCCTCAAGGATTAAGGGAACTTTTTGCGTAGTTAACAGAAATGACAGATAATGCATCTGTGCTTGCTAAGAAACAAAATAATTTCCTTGGGTTAGGTTGGATGACGCATGATATTAGTAGCTCTTAAGCACGTCTTAATATGAAGAGTTCCTAGTTGACATGAGATTAATACTTTATATTCATAGGAGGTATTCCCTCCATTGAGTTCCTAGTTGACATGAGATTAATACTTTATATTCATAGGAGGTATTCCCTCCATTTCATGAACAGAATTTAAGAGGCAAAACACAAACATGCACTTTAACTTAGCGCGAGCGGACAATTATGACCTTAAATTTTGCTAGTGCACAAGTAGACACTTAAATTTGTCAAAAGTCGAACAAGTATACACACGCGTCCTACATGGCAAACCGCGTGAGATACACTCGAAAACAGGCGAGTTGAGGCTCAAAGCTGCCATCTCCAACGGTAAAAAACCTTTAAAATGACATACCCTTAATGAACCCCTCTTATAATTATCCCTAATTCTCAAATCAAGTTTCCACCTTATTCTCTTGTTCTTATTGTCATTTCTTCACGATTTTCTGCTGATTTTTAAATAAAAATGGCATCTCGTTATTTTTGTCATTGTGGGAAAAGAGCTACAATGAAAACTTCTTGGTCCGTAAACAACCCAGGTCGTTGGTTTCTTGGTTGTGAAGATGGTCGGGTAAGGTTGCATTGTAGATAGATTTTTTTTGTTTAAATTCGAGTATCCAAGATTCAAGTTTTACGGTTCTTTTGTTCTTCTTAAACAGTTTGGTTGTGAAGTTGATTATCCTAAACACTAGAATTGCTATTTCGGAATTATAAAAGAGGATAAAGAAACACGATGAAGTAAAGGAAAAAATTAGGAGGAAGTATCGATTTTTGCTGCTCATTGTGATATTAGATTGGGTTTATAGAGAGTTCTTTATCTAATAACTGTTGTGTAAGTTGCTTTTTGGGTAGTTTGGTTGGTTGAAAGAGCTTGTTTTGGGGTCATTTTGCTGGTTCGATGTAGCACTTTTGGTTAAATAAAAAAAGTCATTTTCTTTCCTTTTGGTGAAAATTGCAATTGCAAGATTTAGGATTTTGTTGTCTATAAGCATGTGACTATTGAAGTAAAAAATAACATATCTAATTTGTACTGCAAGAACCATAAAAACAACATACTATTTCACCAAGAAAACAAGACAGAATTCAGATCCCAACATGAAAATTCTGCCCAGATCTTGTTGAACTAACTTATAATAAGTCTGCAAATCATGGTCCAGGTACTAATTGTTACCATCTAACTTATAACAAGGAACTAATTGTTACAAACTAACTTATAATAAGTCTGCGAATCATTGTTCAGTACTCTCAACATTCAAACACATTAACACAAACACGCAACACAAAACTTCAAAAAAACTAGACATAAAACAACACGGAAAATACAAAAGCACATAACACAAATTTTCAATAATACTAGACATAAAACTATCTTCATAATCTGCAAATCTAGCCAAAAGACTCCACAAAAAATCAGATCTAAAGCTAAGACTTGGCGGCCATAAAGTTCAAGTTCATTTGGTGTGGTTTTTGTAAAGCTTTTGACAGTTCTGGTGGCATTTAGACTTGCCTTTAAACTATTATGAAGATTGATCTTCCCACTTGTAACCCCCAATCTTTTCTTATTTTTTCTTGAAGCTGATGAACTCTAATATCAAGCTGAGATATTATTCTATCATGCATCTTACTAGCAACATATTTGGCTGTGCATAGCTTATCCATGTTCTTTGTAAAACAAGTATGAGCAGGATAATAATTATTCACAGTAAATTTCCTGTATTTTTATCCAAGCTAGCATAGAGTAACCAATTACACTTTCCCTTACATCTTACCCTTACTCTATCAGGTTCATTGGTTTTTAGCCTTAATTGAACCTTCTCTTGAATAGCATAGTCAGCCAGATTTTCTAAACTCTATTGCACTGTCAAATATCATACCCAATTCAAAGAAAGAAATAGCAACAGAATCATCATACCTTCACTTTTTACTTGAAGGTAAATCGACACCTGGTTGTGCTAAAACATCTAGCTCTTCATCACTATCTTCACTTGGTTCATCTGATGAATCAATGTACTCTTCATCACCATCCAATCTACCAGCAATTTTTTTCCCTTGTTCTTGAAAATATCTTCAAATCCCCTATCTATACTAGCTTCTCCCAGCTCAACCTCTTGAGGCTTGGAAGGCTTTTTGCCTTTCTTTTTTGGCTTGGCAGGTTCTTTTTTTTTGTTGCCTAAGAAGTTCTCTAAAACCTCTCAATTCTTCATCAACCTCACTATCATCCTCATTCGGAACACCATTTAAGTCATCCTCTCCAAAGTCAAGAAAATAACTATCTTCTTCCTCAACTGGTTGTTCAACTTCAGCTGCTTCATTTAAGGTCTCATTTATACACTCCTCAGCTTGTGAAACCCTAGAGCTACCCCCCAATTCTTCATTATTTTTTCAACCAATTAGTGTTCCCAAAACAGTGCTAGCAGTGGGGCCCCCTTCTACAATATTCACATGTTTCAGATACAACCTAAACAATGACCCACTCCTTAATTCTTTAACATAATTGTACAGTTGGCTGTCACTTTCCAACAAGGAAAATTTATGGGTAGTAGGATCGTCAACATAAAAAGCTTCAACTTCATCATAACCAATGTCCTTTGCATAAAATTTCAGTTCGGTCAGAGAGAAATGGTCTTTATCTATATTAAACACAGATTTCTCCACATTCGACAGATATCGACCTTAAAAAAACCTACCCCCATGACTAAAAATAGTAATAATATGATCACCCATGTGACCAAATCTATGAAAAGGAGAAAAAATAACAGTCAATATTTCATTCACAGATAAAAGCCCTAACCTTTACAAAAAATTATCGAAAACTCTGATTCAAAAGCGAAAAAGTAAAACTTCAAGAAAATATACATACCTTGGCTAAATTGAGGGAGAAGAATGGATAAATCTTCAAGTTAGAGATGCTTCAACAATGACTTTGAACAATTTCGAGCCAAATCGAAGAGATTAAACACTAATTTTTGGGTTTCATTCGGATGAATTTGGGGCTTAAGTTTTCAGTCCTTACACATTTTAGGCAATGAACATGGGTTAAAAGATTTCACCCTTTTAATTTACCTTTCTCATTGTTTATGCCCAATGTATTAGTCCTCTTACTGGACATTAATACACGTAGGAGCGATTCATGCTTATGACCTGTACGAAATATGTACATGCTTGTTCAGACTTTTAGCAAGTTTAATTGGCTACTTGCAATAGCAAAGTTAAGGTCATATCAGCTCGCACTAAGTTAAAGGACAAGTTTATGTATTTTATCAATTTAATAAACATAAATACTTCTGAGATTTATGATCTTAAATATGATGACATTTGTTGGATAAAAATCATGTCATTGATATTAATATGGAATGTTTAAAGTTAAATTGTTTCTCAATATATAAATGTGTATTCTCTTTAAAACATACTAAATAGGAAAGGCCAAACTCATAGGCGGCCCTTTGTGGTAGTTCAAATTTTTACTTGACCACCTTAACTAAATCTTGTTTCATTTAGATACTTGGACTACACATTCAAATTTAACATTGTTTTGACAACCAGCTAAACTTACAAAGTGCGTGTAATACATTTGCGGGTGACGTGACACGAAGACTGATTAAAAGAGGACATATGGCCCTTGGATGCAAAATAATAATTAAAAAATAAATTATAAGTAAAAAAGAAAAGAAAAAAATATTTTCTACAAAAAAATATACAAAATACCTATTTTCTAAACTCCCACCCCCACCTACCCCGCTCCTCCTTCCCCCTTCTGTTAGAGCTTCATGGACAAGCTAACTGCCATCGTGAAATGCAACTGTGCTCTTAGCGTGCTTAAAGACTTTGACCAAGCTTTTTAAAATCAAAACAAAAAAAAAGTGACGAAAAAAGAGTAAAGAAAGAGATTGGGAGAAATCGATCGTTGCTATATTTGGAATAACCATGATATTGGCCATTGAACTAATGGGTGTATGAATTCCTATTGATTGGTCGGAGTTTGTTTTTCTGGCGTCACTTCGGCGTTTGCCGTTGAAGCGACGCCACCCCTTCTCCCCCTCTGTTTATCACTGTTATGCGGGAAAAATTTGTCTGGTGGTGGCGTTGTGGTGGCAAAGTATTGGAAGAAAAGAGAAGGAAGAAGAAGACAAAAATAAAAATTGTAAAATTAAGCCCTTCACGCGCCTACTTTATGTGAAGATTACACAATTTGCTAACTCATCAAAAAGTGTTACGACAGGTGTCTAAATGGAACAACATTTAATTAAGGTGTCTAAGTGAAAATCTAAACGATCAAAAGGAACCGCCGATAGGTTTGACCAATAGGAAATAGTGTCACATGATTTGAAATGTTAGTTCAATGAAAAATATCTTCCTATTGACTTCTAACATATCACCACATAGAAGAGAAGGCTCATGTCCTTGAATTAGGTTTAGTTACTCTAACAGATTCAATGGCAAAGCTTTAGCAAGTTAGATCATTATAGAACTCTTTATAAGCCCCAACGATACGTTATTGAATCTATTTTGAGTAACTAGACATAGTTCGTGCTTAGTTAAAAGCAGATTAGGTTTTGGTTTATAATTTCCGGTAGCCACTGCAAAATATTTAAAAGCATTATTTGCAGGCTAATCTAAACTGAACTAGTCTCAGTATTACTGGTGCAGGGGAATTTCATTTTTATTTTACAGAGTTAAAATTAAGAGCAACTCTTCCACAATGGTCCCTGACAGATCCACACCAAACAATAGCCAGTCCTTATACTTCATATCACCCTTTGGCGTTTGGGCCATAAACCATTTGAATGCAAGGAGGCAACTAAATTTTAGCCTTTCAATCTGAAGTATCCATTTTCATTGTTCTTTTTTTAAAAAAAATTAATAATATGGGTGGCGTCTGAACCACCCTGTGAGCACTGCAACTATTTCATCAGATACCTGCTACCTCCCACTAGCACAGATTATCAAGTAACTCTGCTCACCGTGACTCAAGCAAATGTAATGAGAAGTCTAAGCTGAAGAAGGCAACAACGCAAATCCTCTTTGCACAAGGTCAGGGCTAAGAACCAGTACTACAGATCTCCCAAATTAAGATAAGCTCAAAGGTTGACAACGACAGCCTCTGAAAGCTGACCAGTGACTTTAGTTACGAAGGAGATTCTCGATGTGGTAATGTGTAAAAAAATCTCACATTTACACGCCTACCACCTTGTGACACTCCTTTCGCTTGCACCATAATAAGTAATAACTGGACCGATAACAATAGGGACTTTCCTATTCAATAGGCCTTCCAGTGCAATGAAATGGAAAGCCCCAAGAGTGCTAATGATATGCTTGATAAAGAAAAGGTCATACACTTTATTACAAATATTTGGCTAGCATATCAATTTCAGAGGCTAGACTAATAATTTAATGGGATATGTGCATATGCATTAAGATATATGCAGACAACACTCACATATTCATTTGAACTATAAAGATACTTCTGCTTCCTACATTTATTTGCAGATACAAGGAAAGATTACTTCATTCTTCAGCACGGGATGTTCTATCCAAAATCAGCTTTGCGCAGAGGCAGCAGGATTGCTACTTGGAAACGATGAAACACCAGCGCCACCTTCTTGACTAGTTTGCTCTTCGCTAGAATGCCGCACAAACTCTTCCGGTGACATGTGTCTCCCATGACAAGCACAAACAATCCTGATTTGGGTGGGACTGTATCTATAAGTAACACCAGATATTGTTCTACCATTTGGACCAGGACCAGTTGTTGAAACCCATGGCAGATTTGGATAAGAACCAGATCCTCCAAATTTCAGTTCTGCAGCAAGACCTGGCCTTATAGTTGGAAATTCAGAAGGAACTGCTTCTGCTCTGGGCTGCTCAGGAGAGTCTTTTGCCCTGAAGCTTATTTTACTACCTTTAACATTTTCCTCCCCTCGAGAAGTGGAAGTTTCTTCTGCCTTATGCTGTCTCCCATTGTCTTTCACATGCTCCATTGCCCTCCCATCATATTGTACAGATTCAGATGATTTATGCGGAATATTCGGCAAAGTAGCTACATAAACATAGCAAGTAGAACTTCTTAGACACAAGGCTGGACAATTATTGAACTAAGAAATCATGCCCGTTGATGCACCAGTGACAGTGCAAAATTTGAAATGCAAGAAGTTGGAAGTTTCCGGAAACTTCTGGGCATCTCATGCAACAAATTAGAAGTTATGTGAAATTTACGGGAATGCTCAATAGGAGTATAAGAAGAAAGGATGAAAAGATAAATGATGCAGGTTGAAAGTGGTTGTCAAGAAGGAAAAATGAAAATTTGACTGAACATGAACAAGAACAAGAAAAGTCAATGAAGCAGGAAAGGGAGTTTAGGTACTATGGTTGCAGTATAAGTTAGGATAACAAAAGTTGGGCAGTAATAGTATTAAGTATGGGCTGTGAATGCCTGTTTTGGATCTTCATTTACTGCGATGTATGCAGGTTACATCCTTACTGATGCTCTTATAATCAATTATTTATCTATTCTAGAAAATAAAAAGACAAAAGTAAGATTTTCCGCAAATTACAGGTGCTCAATATCAATGTAAAGTAAGCTCACAACCACCAACATCGTAAGTCTTTGGGCAGTCAAAAGTTAATTTTATATCAAGGTGGTACTTGTTATTCAATTGCAAATAATTCTTTATTTTTTTAACACAAAACTGTGTAGACCCACATTTTCACCCTTTTTTTGGGAAGGTAACAAATTTTATAAATGAGATAAAGTAACCTTTAGCACGAAAGATTGTGCTACGAGTAAAACATAGTTACAAGACCCCAAAAGAACAAAACCGAGCCGTGTGGTAATTACAAGGACCCAATGATGTCCACTATAAATTCTGCATCCTCTACAGAGACTGCTCCGTTACACCAAAAATGAAACAAAAATATACAATTCATATCTGCTGTTCAGGATTTGCTCTATCTTCAGCATCTTGAGTTCCTTTCCTTCCATATTGTCCACCAGATACATGTTGGGACAATACTCCACCATTTCTTCTGCCTCAGTAGGATACCCAGATCATTCCAGCATGCTATCTTTTCTGCAGATCTTTGGAATTATCCAACTGAATCTGTTCATACTCACGAACAAATACCACAACTTGCTGGTTATTTTGCAGTGTAGAAACAAGTGACTTGTTTTCAATCTCTTGTTCACACAAAGAACATCTAGAGCACAGTTGCATATCTCTCTTCAATAAAAGATCATGTGTTAGAACAGCCTCTTTTACCACAAGCCACTTTAAATGGAATTTTCACCGACCAGATATGCTTCCAGTGCCAAGGCCTAGTATGTTGTTTTCCACAACTGTTTAATACAATACATGCGGACTTCACAGGATGAACTCTACTATTTTCCTCACACTAGTATGTCCTCTTGATCAATAGTACCTTTGAAGTTTTCCAGCAGTTGAAGAATTCAGTTACTCTATTAACCTTGTCATTGAGGAACCTTCTAAAGCTAACATACAACCTTGCATACTCCATGTATCAGCCACAGTAGCTTGAGGTTGCTGTACTAGATTAAAAATATCTGGAAATATTTTTTTAAGAGGTCAGCTCCCAATCCAATCATCATGCCAAAAAGAAGTTTTGACGCCATTACCAACTTTGATACTGACATTACAGATAAAAGCTAGCCATGAGCATTTTATAGGCTTCGATACAATTACACCATAAGAACCAGAGACTCTGCTTGTACACCACAACCCAATTGCCCCATATTTTTCACTGATAACCTTCCTCCACACAACCTGTTCCTCCAAAGGAAATCTCCACAATCACTTCAGTAGTAAACTCTTGTTATGTTGTCTCAAGTTTCTGATTTCCAGGCCTCTTCCATTTTGCTGCTAACCAGAGTACTCCATTTAGCAGATGGAGAACCTTCTTCTCCTTGTTCCTTTGGCGTACAAAATTCCTCCTTCAAGTATCAATTCATTTCTCAACTTTCACAGTAAAGGAAAAAGAGACATCATATAAGTAGGAAGAGAGTCTAATACACTATGGACTAAAATTATCCCCCCCCCCCCCCCCAGGGAAAGATAATTACTTTTTCACTTGGTGAGTTTCTTTTCGCATCTATCCAAAACACCATTCCATATCTCTTGCTCTATCTTTTGCACCTAAAGGCATCTCCAAGTATGTATTTGGCAGCATCCCACTTGACAGCCTAGAACCCCAGCCAGTCTGTTGAGTATAAATCACCTCAATTACTATGAAGATCTGAGATTTGCTCCAGTTTACATGTAATCCTGAAACTTTCAAAGATAATCAGCCTCAAATGTCTAACTTGCTCTCTTTAGCATAAAAAAAATAAAGGAGTCATCAGCCTATAGAAGATGAGTAATTTCCAAGTTCCTTCTATCACTATTGAACTTGAAGCCCCTTAGCCAACCCTCATGGATGCTGCCTTCTTTTGACAAAAGTCATTTGTTAACTGTCAACCAGTTTATGAATCACTGTCTTCAACCTCTGTCAGAACCTTTGATATATGGTATACACTACCTATGAGACTTATAGGTCTGTAATCCTTTAGTTCCACTGCCCCAACCTTCTTAGGAATTAAAGCTACATAAGTAGCATTAAAGTTTTTTCCCAAAGTACTCCTATGAGTGGACATTGTGAAAAGTCTTCTTTAGCCACACCCCAACACTAAGAAAAGCCCATAGTGCACCCATCTGAACCTAGAGCTTTGTAGGTTGCACAAGCCTTTAATCCCTCTATGATTTCTTTTTCTTCGATTTCCCTCTGAAACGCTATTTTTAGAACAGTCAGGACAATTGAATTGTGGTCTCTATGCTTCAGGTTCAAATATAAGGGTTCATAAAAGGCTAAAATTTCTCCATTTACAGCATCCATATCTTCAAATTGTGTTCCATTGATCCCATTGATGTTAAGCTTATAAATGTTATTGGATCTTCTTTGAGCATTATCTATCCTCCAAAAACATTTCGTGTTTGTATCACCTCCATTGAACTCTTAATTCCTGTCTCCTAGATAACTCCTCATTTTTAGCAATGACTTCCAGCTCCATGGTCAGGTTGGCCTTGTGTAACATTTCATTTTTTGTAAGAACCCTAGATTCTTGTGCTACATCAAGTTCAAAAGTCTTGCTCAAGCGAATACTTTTCAAAACCTCCAGATTTCCCCCTTGATTTGTCCTCCACTCTCTCAATTTACCTTTCAGACATCTAAGTTTTTGAGCAAGAATAAAGTCAGGTCTGCCCCGAAGATTAAAGGAAGACCACAAAGGTGCAATTTTATCCCTGAACTCCTATGTTCCTAACCACCAATTTTCGAACTATGATTTCGTGTTCTCCCATTCCTCATTTCGTAGTGATATGGGGATATGATCTGAAGAGACTTTTGGTAGAATAGATTGACTAATGTTCCTAAAGCTTTCATCCCACTTTGATGAGAACAGAAATCTATCCAATCTTGAAGCAATATGAGAATTGTTTCCCCTGTTCCATGTAAAAATCCCCCTACAAGTGGAGGATCAATAAGCTCTAAGTCCTAAATGAACTTGGTAAAATTCCTCATGGCTCTTAAGATCCTGTTGCTTCCCCTCCTTTCCTCTACATTGAAGTCCCCATATTACTCCAAGCAACCAAATTTAATCCATCTACTACCTATAACTGCTTCACACACCACTGCACATCCTCTTCGAGTTTGGATTCTTGTAAATAATAAATATACACCTTCCACTTCTCAATTAACAGCTTCACCTTTTATCAATGCAATTTGATCCCCTAACACTCCCTGATATGATGTTGAATTTCATTGATAACCATTGCATTCAGATTCCCCGCTATTCTGGGGTGTTCATATTGAAGACCAAATTTTGTAACTCCAGGCTCCCTTTCTTCCTATTCAAAGTCGTGCATGTCTTTAAAATTGACGCCTCCCTTAACTCGTCTCCGCCTATCAACTTTCATAAAAAAAAGATAAAGTTTCCTTTTCGCATCCTTGGAAATTGACCCCATACGCCTTGGTAAGCTTTACAATAATTTTTTTTGAGAAGGTAACATATTGTATATATTTATCAAAACAGCACCTAAGGTTGTGCTGAAAACCATATTTACAAGTGGTAAGAAGAAAACTGCTCCAGAAACCTAACAAAAAACAAGGGCGTCTATCATTAAAGCAGTATCTTCTATATATCTCTGGTTGGACCAAAAGCAAAAAAGTCTAAAGCAATTCAACTTAATTCTCTGAACTGAATTGCTAATATCGTCAAAACATCTAGAATTCCTCTCTTTTCAGATTCTCCACCAAATGCAAGCTTAGACAATCCTTCATCTATCTCTGTATATCAATCCTGCACTTGCTTCTTCCCAACTGAACAAGACTTCAATAATCTTTCTTGGCATTGCCCAAACATTGCCCCTGAGGCTAATGAAGATGTTCCATAGCATGTCTGCGACCCTACAATTTAGGAATAGATGGCTGACTGTCTCAGCTTCTTCACCACCAAGTAACACTTTGAACAAAGATTGATTTTCCTCTTGCTAAGGTTGTCATGTGTCAGCACTGCTTCCTGGCTAACAATCAGGTAATACAAGCTACCTTGTAAGGTAAATTAACTTTCCAAATGTTCTTCCATGGCCAGTTGGTCATCCGCTGATTGTCTCTGTTGAGTAGCTTATATGCTGAACTAACCCTGAATAGTCCTCTACTATCTACTTGCCACCAGAGTCTATAAGATCCCCCCCCTCTGTACCTCGGAATTCTTCCAATTTACTAAACAACTCTACTAATGTATCCACTTCCCAATCATTTAGGTTTCTTCTGAACTGAAAGTTCCACCCCTGTGTTGACCATGCTCCATCTAGTGTTCTCTTTCTGTAGGTCCAATGCATAGATGTTTGGAAAGAGATCCTTTAGACATGAATTGGCTAGTCAGTTGTCCTCCCAGAAAGATGTTTTAAGGTCGTTGGACACCCTGATAGTGGTATGAGCCTTCATCAAAGGCCAAACTTTACAACATTTTTATGAACTCACAAAGAAACATCCATCTCTACCTCAATAAATTGAGCATGCATCATCCCCTGACTATGTCTCCTGATCTTCATCCTCCAACTATTTTGTGCCACAGAGAGAGAAAAATAAAAGGAATGATTTCTCTTCCCCTACATATTGCCCTACCTTCATCTTCCTCCTCATGCATGGTTGAGTCTTCTGCAGCCAAGAGTGGGCAATTCCTTTGTGTCCACGAAGCCAAAGACAGTGATTCCCTTGTGGTAAGGTTCGCTAATATTTCAGTCTCCATCAAGTCAGTTCTCATATTAGACTTTAGGGTCGAAAACCCATTTTTGGCTATTTAAAAGCTCATAATTGGGCTTAGACTTATAATCAATTGAAGCCCCTTGATCCATAACATTTAGCCAAATTAATTTCTTCCCGGTTGGCATTTCTTTACCCGATGGTCTCCATTCGAATTCAAATCATTGCTACCCTTTAGCCACGTACCCTAACCCATCTCTACTTTTAACTCCTACCCTACAGGTTAGGTATATATCTCCCACATTCAGCATCAATAATTCAGTTTTGAAATACCAAGTCACTGACGCCTCACACCACACCGGAATCGTAAAGACAATTCCAATTTTTTCATCTCGCTTCTAAGAATTTCTTCAAATGGACCCTTCACTTTAATGCAAGCCAATTTTAAGTGGTTTCACAAAGAAGATTTTTCCTCTGTTTCTATCAATTTACCACATCTGTAACCGATCTCTTTGAACATTCTTTGGGACCATAAATAGAGAGGTAGTCTCAGAACCCTCATCCACACCCACTAGAGTTTAGGAGTGACCGGAAGATATCCTGCTGCCTGCGACCGCGATTCAAGCTTCAGAAAATTGTTTCTTATATCCATTCCCCAAATTTAGTGTGTTTTGTCAATTTCTTAGAAGAAAATCCGAATCGAAATTCCGCTCCATGCATCTCATACATAGTGTCCTTGGGATTGTGTTCCATTTATTGTTGGACCACCTTCTAATATCAGAAAGAGTGGGCAATTCCTTTGTGTCCACGAAGCTTCCAATGAAACAGCTGCTCAGAACATCTCCAGCAGAAATGACTGGACCATTTATGACAATGCATTGCCCTATAGAATGGCTTTCTTGACGACAACGATACCCATTTTGCTTTCCATTTACCGGCTCTGGGTGCTTCTCTATATGAGTGGTCCACGATAGACTTTACAAGTGGGTTTCATTTGTCTATGTAAATAGAGTCTAAAGAAATGATTGAAATAGAGCAAAGAATGTAAAGGCAGGTTGCAGCGCATTCACGCTACCAAAGAGCGAATAGAGGTTTTGGAGTATTAATGGACCCTTCAATCCCGCATTTAATGTAGCTTCTGATAGTATAGTAATTGCTTTACGTACCCCTACCCCTTGCACTGCAATAACACTTATGAACTTGCCATAGTTGTTGCACTTCTTGGCACAATAGAAAACGAAGACATGATCTCTAGTCTTCCGTCCCCTCTGAAGCAATATGCAAAAGCTTACATATCCACAACATAAAATCCCGATTAGTCATTTTCTCATGAAATTTGTCTTACCTTCGACTCATGTATGCCAAATCTTTTTTTTTTAATATCAAAAGACTTAACACCAACATTGAAGTAAATTTTGTTAACCATGACTAAAAGGAAGAGAACGAAGTTTTTAAAACAATCTCTAAGGGATGATTGATGAAAAATCTAAATTAATCCAAACAAATAAACGTCGTACACTAGGCAAGACTTGCTGAAAAGAGTTTTTGAACTCTATCCTAGGGACTCGTGCCTGAGAGCATTTCTTTCCCCACATTTGCATATTTTAATGCCATCTTTACACTACAAAATTCTAACACAATTTTGCCAAGTCAAAGTAAGACATTTGGTATAAGAGTAACGCTTCTAGCCCTTAATGGTTAATAGTTAATGTTTACTACATAAGCCACCTTACACATAACCCTTTAAAAGAGACAAGTTAAATTTTAAAATTGTAGAGCACGTATAAATTCATAGTAGGAGGCTTAGTTACACATGCGCTCTTTTACTAATTTAATCTGGCATTAAAGTCGTTAAAACAAACTCACAAAAAAATCTGGAGTTATCTTTCCCGAAGATTCACAACCTCTGATGCCTGCTATCTGAGTTCTTGAATTGTTATTCTTTTCCCTTTGGGTAGAATTAAATACTCAAATGCAATAGAATGTTGATCTATTTATGTTTTAGTGTTGATTTTTCTTGTACTGTGGAGGACTTTGTGTTGTGTACTTAGTAATATTTAAATTCATTTGCTTATATGTATTGTCTCTGCGCCAGGTTTATTTTGGTCTTTCTTTAAAATTGCGCTCGCTTCACTTAATAGTGAAGCGAGCACTTCGCTTCACGCTGTAAGTGAAGCGAGCACTTCGCTTCACGCTGTAAGTGAAGCGAGCACTTCGCTTCACGCTGTAAGTGAAGCGAGCACTTCGCTTCACGCTGTAAGTGAAGCGAGCACTTCGCTTCGCGTTGTAAGTGAAGCGAGCACTTCGCTTCACGCTACAAGGGAAGCGAGCACTTCGCTTCACGCTACAAGGGAAGCGAGCACTTCGCTTCACGCTTCACGATTTAAGCGAAGCAGAACCTTGTCGCTTTTTCCCACTTCACGCTCCCCAAAACACTGATCCATCAAGGCTTGGATAGATCGGAATAAATCACCTAGTGTTATTTGCTTCTACTGGGATTTGAATCCAAGACCTCATGGTTCTCAGCCCACTTTACTGACCACTAGATCACACCCTTGGGTGCAATCCCCAAGACTAAAGCTGGAAGCATAATACACCATACACCTAGTTTTCAAGGAAAAATTGATTGAATAAAAGAAGGTTTAAACATTAATAAATTTCTATTGAACCTAGTCTAGTGCACGTTGAAGGAAAATATACAATCGAAAATGAGTTCAACCTTCTAGCCCATACACATCTAAATCCTTTGTTTTTCACGGGGAAATTCCAATTCAGGATGGTCTCCCACAATGACTTAATGAAGACATCATGGACTTCGAATCCCTAAGGAGGACCATAAAGTGTAGGTTAACTGAGGGTGAAGATTTATTGCATATACTACAAATATAACTGGGCAATTTCGGTGGAACGCATAGTGTTAAAAGACAACCCAAATTCCACTTGCTTTCCTAGGAACCCAGCTTGCACTCTTAGCTACTAGATTTCGCCTCCTCCTCTACAATCAACGAAAACCATCAATAGACATGTCTTAGTTGTTGCTGCAAAAACTTCAAATACTTTGAACATTTTGCTATCCTTGTCATGCGCCAATGTATGATGGATGATCTCTACAGCTATGTTTGGGAACTATATAAAAGAACCCAACTGCTCAAATAACTTTAATTCTAGTAAGGTAGGTTATACTTGCACTTCTATATTTTACTCTACATTATATTCAGCTAGTATGAAACAGATAACTTTTCAGTTTGCTTCTATAAACCATTTTTTCTTTAAAACTTACAGAGTAACTTTAGTTTTAGATTAAAGCAGTATTTTTGCCCTTTGATTGGTAATAGCACAAATGCATATATGGCCCTTTAAACAGTATATGAAAAGTGGGTTAAAAGAAGAAGAAAACAATAAAGATTGTCTTCCAACACAGTATTTCACACTGGGAGCAATAAAGTTGTCCTCCCGATCAATGTTCAATGACTACAGAATGTCTACAGGTCATTTAATCCAGCTTCTCACAACAGGGAAGTATCTTAACAAGTTTTAAGAGGTAGAATGGGCATTTTAGCTATTTCATGAGAACAAACAGGAAATGCACAAGATCCTAAGGAGTGATTTGATTATTCCAAAATCTTCTTTCTACTTCTGTCAAGTGCTATGGGTCCTCCACTCCTAAATAAATTTAGGTCCAAACAAATTGTCAACATGCATTGAAGAAGAAAGAAAACTCATAGAGTTAAAAGGAAAACCTTGAGAAATATTTGGTCCATCTTTGTGCTTATCTGAGCCCAAGGGACCTCGTCCGTAGGAAGGGTGAAGCTGCTGAAGATGAGAAGCTGAACCGCGGGAATTATCCTTCTCCAGTGTTGGCAGCTGTACAGAAGAGTATCCAAACATCAATGGCAAATTTGTAGGTATGACAGGCTGGGTTCCTGGTCTATCTCCACTTGTGGCAGCCATCACTTGCATCATGCCAGGAACTGGGTAACCAGTCATACTTGCTGTACTACCAGGGTTAGAATCTTTCAGAGGCATAGAGTAAGGCAGGTTCATGATGTTTATTGATTGGCCTTGGAATGGAATAGTATATGGCATATTCCCAAACTTAACATCCTTCTCAGAAGAAATGGTAAACCTTCTTTGTCCAAGTAATTCTACACCACTTGAATCAGGAACACCACGAAGCTCCTTATGAATCTCACCTAAACCACTACTTCCAACAAATCTCTTAGAGTTGTCATCATGTTGCAAAATTTGCCTGGGCGTTGAACCCACAGTTTCAGAATCAGCTACATCTTCATTTTCTGCAGTTGAACCATCATCCGTGGTTATTGAAATGTGTGATGTCCTTGTCTTGTCATGCATATCGACATGATGGCCTTCTCTCTCATGCTTCTTTTGTTGGCTCGACTCCCGGAACAGATTTTTACGTTTGTCACCCACATCAGGTCTCCTTTCTTCTTCAACTTCTATAGGTCTATTATCGTTTGGAACCCAGAATCCTCCACTATTTAACTTTTTAGAAGCATCTACATCAACACTAGTGCTTGAAAGCAAGTTCCCATCATGTTTCGTTGAATCACCTCTCTGGGAACCAACACCAGAATCATGCTTTTGGCCGCTAGTGCCTCCATCCAGAAAGTTCTTGAAATCATTGATCACCTTGCCATCTCTATCAACTTCTTCAACCTTAGAATCCGATGAGCTCCCACTTTTACTTTTCTCTGAGGCAGCTACTCCCCCACAGGGCAGACCCAAGCTTAGATCAAGACCATTTTCATCCATTTTGATCAAACACAAAACACATTGACCAGATTCACATGTAAAACTTCAGTTTACTCTGCTACCAAAAGAAAAAGAAAGAAAATTTCACTCTGCAATATTTTACTCTTCATCTGGAATGGTAGAAACTTTTTTCAGATTTGTTCATGCGATAAAATACTGTTTATCGGAAAGTTTCACTCTGCAATATCTGCTCATTCGAACATTGGTTAAGCGACATCTCACAGACAAGGATAAAATACTGTTTCTCAGTCGATCAAGTAAAAAATACTAACTATTTCTCAAAATAAAAATTAGAATACAAGCTTGCATTAAATAGTACATAAAGGCACAACGAAGAAGCTCAATACAAAATGCAGAGAATATCCCATAGCCCATTTTTATTTGCCTTGGTGATAGATGGTCTGACGCGGCAAAGTCAAAGTGCCATGGTGTATGTTATTCGTGGATGACATAGTTCTAATTGACGAGACTCGCATCGGAATGAATGTTAAGTTGGAGGTTTGGAGACATACTATGGAGTCTAAAGGGTTTAGGGTGAGTAGGACCATGACAGCATTCTTGGAGTACAAGTTCAGCAGCGTATCGCATGAGGGTGTGTGGAAGTGAGGCTTGGTACTCAGGCAATTCAAATGAAAGAAAGTTTCAAATACCTTGGATCGATTATCCAAGAAAATGGAGAGATTGACGATGATGTCACACATCGTATTGGTGTGGGTGAATGAAATGGAGGCTCGCATCCGGAGTCTTGTGTTCCAAGAAGGTACCACCAAAACTTAAAAGCAAGTTATACAGAGTGGTGGTTAAACCAACTATGTTGTATGGGGCGAAGTGTTGATCAGTCAAAGAACTCTCATGTTCAGAAGATGAAGGTGGCCAAAATGAGGATGTTGCGATGGATGAGTGGGCACACGAGGAGAGACAGGATTAGGAATGAAGATATTCGGAATAAGGTGGGGTAGCCTCGGTGGAGGACAAGATGGGGGTAGCGAGGTTGAGATGGTTCGGGTACGTGTGAAGGAGAGGCGCGGATGCCCCAGTGCGGAGGTGTGAGATATTGGCTATGGATGATTTCAAGAGGGGTAGAGGTAGGCCGAAGAAGTATTGGTGAGAGGTGATCTTTCAACATCACAAATGAAGAAATTATCTTACTTCTTAGTAATTTTAATAAATTTACAATTGAAGCTATAGACAGGACATAACGCAGTTTTAGCTCACCGAGGACATGACCTTAGATAGGAGGGTATGGAGGACAAGGATCAGCATAGAAGGCTCGTAGGTAGTTGGGCATGTCACGCTTCGTATTAGTCGTGTAGTTTCTTGTCCTTTAATTCCTGATATTATTTGTTATCTATTGTGTCATGATCTCTTTACTTTACTTTACTTTGCTTTATCTTACTTTACTTTACTTTACTTTGCTTTATCTTACTTTACTTTACTTTCCTCAAACCTTATCCGACCTTCTTTGTCATATTTTCTCTTGAGCCGAGTCTTTCGGAAACAACCTCCCTACCTCCCAATGTAGGGGTAAGGTCTGCGTACACTCACTACCTCCCAATGTAGGGTAAGGTCTACGTACACTCTACCCTCCCAGACACCACCGTGTGGAAGTACACTAGGTATGTTGTTGTATCCTGATTTGTTTCTGTGCAAGTGCAGAATGCTGCGTTAAACTAACATAAGAAAGCTGAAAATGTTTACATAAGAGGAAAATCCACATTCTAAGGCTTTATCCACTACTGCTTCCTTCATTTGGGCTCGGACTAGCCATGCTTTGCTAAGCTCATATACCCATTAACAGAAGCCGTATTTACATCTGCCTAAACCTTCAGATAATCAATTATACCCACTAGAAATAACAATCAAACAGACCCCAATTCATTTGCACAGTCATTAACTAGATCTAAAAGTCTAACTAAAAGAAACAGAAAGCCTACAAAGAAAAAATAAAACTAAGGAAAACCAATTAAACTAGCTGTCTATAGGGGCAACTAATAACAAATCTATCTACATAAAGATCTACCTCTAACACACGTTTCGCACAAAACCTCAATTTAAAGAAGAAAACAAAAAATTACTTACTGAGAGCACAGATACAAAGTAGAAACCTAACTAGTTCGAATTCCAGATGATTAAATGAAAAGGGTTAAAAGTCTTCACTCAAAATACTCCAACTAGACTTATAAATAGAGTTATTATATATATAATTCAGATCAAGGGAAACAGACCTGATGAAAAGAGAAGACAAAACCCTATCCACACACAAAGATGAGAAGAGCAGGGAGAATCGAAGTGGACTTGGCGCCGCAGTGAGGGGTGTGTGTGTGGGCGGAGTGAGAAAATGTGGATGCAATGACCTGACTAACCAAACCTTTGTTCTTTGCTTCCTGTTTAACAAGGAGCACGTGCTGAATATACAACATATCCAAATCCACAACGTGCTTTCTGAGAGGATAATAGGCAGACCTTACGTAGAGCGACTATTTTCGAGAGAGCTCAAGACACGACAAGGCATAAGTATAAACAAAGCAAGAAAAATAATTAGATCCGGTCAAAAAATTTAAAACATTATGAAAATGCGGGTATCAAAAGCGAATACGTCATGATAGCGCATCTTGAAAAGTAATCAGTAACTAACGCAGGTAAATAAGATAAACAAAATATATAAAAGAACACATAGCAGCAGAAGTCAAACTACATGGGACTATAAAGAACTATTCCTCATATTCGTATGATTTGCTAATCGGGCCTACAGTTATACATCTACAATAATAGTTTGTAAACGTAAGTAGGACTACGCTCGACTACCTACTATCATTCTACCATAATTCGTGTCCTCCACAACCCCCTATCTAAGGTCATGTACTCAGTAAGTTGGGATGCGCCATATCCCGTCTAATCACCTCTGCCCAATATTTCTTCGGCCTACCTGTACCCCTCTTGAACCCGTCCATAGCCAACCTCTCACACCTCTGCACTGGGGCATTTGTGTTTCTCCTCTGCACATGCCCAAATCATCTCAACCTCGCTTCCCACATCTTATCCTCCACCGAAGCCACTCCCACTATGTCCCGGATAACATCATTTCTAATTATATCCCTCTTTGTATGCCCACACATCCATCTCGGCATCCTCATCTCTACTACTCTCATCTTTTGGATGTGCGACGTCTTGACTGGCCAACACTCCGCCCCATACAACATAGTCGGTCTAACCACCACCCTATAGAACTTTTCTTTAAGTTTTGGTGGCATCTTTTTATCGCACAAGACTCCAGATGTGAGCCTCAATTTCATCCACATTGCCCTAATACGTTATGTGACATCGCCATCAATCTCTCAATTTTCTTGGATAATACACCTGAGGTGCTTGAAGATTCCTTTCTTCGGAATGACCTGAGTACCAAGCCTCGCCTCTACGCATGTCTCAAGGTCGCTCCCGTCGCTTAACTTGCACTCTAAGTATTCTGTCTTGGTCCTACTCATCCTGAACTCTTTAGACTCCAGAGTATGTCTCCAAACCTCCAACTTAGCATTCACTCCGCTGCGAGTCTCATCAATTAAGACCATGTCATCTATGAATAACATACAACATGGCACCTCCTCTTGGATTTTTTGCGTCAATTCATCCATCACCAAGGCAAATAGGAATGGGCTAAGAACTGATCCCTGGTGCGGCCCTATTGTCACTGTGAAGTGCTCCGAGTCTCCTCTCGATATCCGTACCCTGGTCTTAGCTCCATCATACATATCCTTGATCGCCCTAATGTACGCCACAAGTACACCTCTAGCCTCTAAACATCTCCATCTAACCTCCCTATGGACTTTGTCACATGCCCTATTGAGGTCGATGAAAACCATATGTAAGTCTTTCTTCCTCTCCCTATACTGCTCCACCAACTTCCTTATAAGATGGATGGCTTTTGTAGTTGAACGCCCCGACATGAATCCAAACTAGTTTTCGGAAATAGACACGCCTCTTCTCACCCTCATCTCCACGACTCTTTCCCAGACTTTCATAGTGTGACTCAACAGCTTGATACCTCTATAGTTGTTGCAACTTTGTATATCACCTTTGTTCTTATACAAAGGAATCATTGTACTTCACTTCCATTCTTCGGGCATTCTCATCGTCTTAAAAATAACTTTAAACAACTAAGTCAACCCCTCCAAACCTGTCCTGCCTACGCTATTTCAAAGTTCGACTGGATCTTATCGGGCCTAGTCGCTCGTCCCCTGCGCATCCTGCGAACAACACCATTAACCTCCTCAACCTTAATGCTTCTACAATACCCAAAATCCTGGTACCTACCAAATTGCTCCAGGTTTCCCAGCATAATGTCTCTATCTCATTTTTCGTTCAAGAGTTTATAGAAGTAAGATTGTTACCTCCGCCTAATATGCGCATCTTCCACCAGTACTTTGTCATCTTCGTCCTTGATGCACCTCACAGACCCAAGTCACGGGCCCTTCTCTCCCTCGTCTTGGCTAGTCTGTATAACTTCTTATCCCCTCATTTTCCTCTAATTCCACATATAGGCGTTCAAAATCCGTTGTTTTCACCGACGTGACCGCTATCTTTGCCTCCTTCGTCGCCATTTTATACAGTTCTATATTCGTCCACTTCTCCACCTCATCTTTTCTATCTACCAATTTCGCATACGCCACTTTCTTCGCGTCCACCTTCTCTTGAACATTACCATTCCACCATCAGTCCCCTCGATGCCCACCATGACTACCCCATGAGACCCCTAGCACTTCTCTAACTACCTCCCGAATGTAACTTACCATCCTGTCCCACATATCAGTCGCGTTCCCGCTACTCCTCCAAGCCACTTGGCCATTAACCTCTCCCCAATCTCCTTTGCACTAGCCATGGTCAAACTCTCCCATTTGATTCTCAACTTGTCATCCACCTTCTCTTCTTCTCCATTTTGATCTCCTAATCCATCACCAAAAGATTAAGTCGGGTTGTAAGACACTCCTTTGGAATAACCTTGCAGTCTTTAGAAAGCCCGTTATCAACCTTTCTAAGAAGCAAAAAGTCTATCTAAGTCTTAGCCACCGAACTACGTAAAGTCACCAAGTGCTCATCCTTCTTCAGGAACCTCGAATTAGCTATCACCAACCCAAAAGCTCTAGCAAACTCCAAAAGTGAGACACTTCCCCCATTCATGTCCCCGAGGCCAAACCCTCCATGCACGTCATTGTAGCCCCCAGCAGTGATCCGATATGTCCATTGAAATCCCCTCATACAAATAACTTCTCGGTACGTAGTACCCCTCACACCACCTCGTCCAAATCCTACCAAAAATGCCTCTTCTCCTCCTCGTCCAAGCTCGCCTACGACGTGTAAGCACTAATAATGTTCATAATGGACCCTCCAACTACCAATTTAATTATCATCATCCTATCGTTGACCCTCCTAACCTTTACTAACTGGTCCCTTAGCTCGCTGTCTACCAAAATGCCTACCCCATTCCTTTACCCCGACCTACCTGAGAACCATAACTTATACCCGTCCACCTCCTTAGCCTTAGGTCCTACCCATTTGGTCTCTTGGACACATGCTATATTAATCCTCCTCTTCTTAAGAATCTTAACTAGCTCTATGGACTTCCCTATTAAAGTCCAAATGTTCCAAGACCCTATTCTCAGCCTAGCATGTCCCTTACCCAGTTTACCTTCCCTAACCCTTGCCCCCGTCCCCAATCGAGAACATGACCCTAGTATACCATCAGTTGCCAAAGCCACTAAAGCGGCTATAGACTAATGGACTATTTACCCTACAATAAGCAGAAATCAATGCGAAAACAAAAAACACAGATTAACAAGAATCTAGATGCAAGTCTTGCCACTACGTCAAGAATGATATAGCTAAGGAGAAGACTACTAACGACAAGGATGTAAAGTTAATATATATAATACAGCAAAGCATGCAAAATTTAACTACAAAGGTAAGGACAAAGAATGAATACGGGCACTTGGAGGTACCAATTCCAGGTGTATCTAACTTTTTCACAGCCCAACACTCGCCTTTCAGCTGTGCAAATGATTTATTTCTGCCAAAAAAATCATGTGCACTGCGGGAAGTTACTGTTCACCACCGGAGCTTTTTGGAAACTTGCGTAACTATGTAAACCTGCCCGAAACCCACTTAAGGGTTTCTGTTTTTGAGCTTGAAAACTAGAAAAAACCTGGTCTTCTTCGTCGTCGGCGACCGTTGGAGGTGGTGGTGGTCTCTGAAGCTCCTTACTGACCAGATCTGTTTGCCAGTGGTACCGGGTGACAAATTACGATTAATAGTCATCGGCGACGATATAACTCCGGGAGCCAGTGGTGGCGGAAAGATAGAGAAAGAGTAGCACGGGAGAGAAAAGAGAAAGAGAGAGAAGCAGGCAGCGAACCTGGTCGGCGGAGATCGACGGATGACGCAACGTCAGTGGTGAGTGGTCGGTCACCAGCGATGATAGAACTCCGGCCGCCGGTGGTGGTGGAGAAAGATAGATAAAGAGTAGCAAGGGGAAGATAGAGAAAGAGAAAGAAAATAGAAGATAGTAGTGCTAATGTAACGTTTGAAAATTAAAAGATAAAAACAAATCGACAAAGACCAAAAGACATAAGATCTGAAGATAAACAAATATAGATCAAAGATCAGTACCTTAAAAGAAGAACAACAACAACAATAGGCCAAGAATTTTCAGAGATAAGATAAGCAGATTAGGAAAGGAAAAGTGGGTCAAAGCCAAGAAACATTTTTGGATAATATAAGCTTATGTGTATTAACTGCAAGTCTCTTATAAGTTATTAGAGAGTGACCCTACATATAGTTATATATTTTAAAATCACTCTCTAATAACGTCGGTGGTGTCGGATGATGTGCTGGATATGTAACTTTAATTTACCTCATCTCCTGGCACTACTTCTTTTCTTTTTCTTCCACATGTTATTATTTTGTACCCATTCATTGAGAAAAATGAGAGTCTGGAACCTAAATATGTTTACCGCTTAAAAAATAATTTTAGGATAACCAATTAAATTTCTTTAAAATAGGGTTAAAGACAAACAGATCATATTCGATATTGATACCCTTCTTAGTCTATGGGACTTTCGGTGACAAAATTGAAGATAACAAAAATAATGAAGACAAATGTTAACTAAAAATACAAGAATCAAGTCGTGTATTCAAAGCTTAAGAAAAAAATAGTTTCTAGGGTGACAAGTGTGGAAGATGAGATGATAGTTCCTTACACTAAAAGGTATATTTAACACCTTAAAACCTAGACTTTTCAAAAGGCAAGTATATATGATGTGACATGCCTACAGGGGTAATCATCCTATCTGTCAGTATAGTAAAGCTCAAGATGGATGGATGTGATGCGGGTTGTTGGGAGTGGAGGTCAGAGTCCGAACCCAAACAACCTCGTTGCAACAACTCATTTATCCATTGAGTCTCAAACCCTTCTCTGCTGACTCTAAACCAGGAGTCCGGAAAGTTTCCATTTCTCACTAAGTAGACCCCCGGGCTGCATCATGTCATCGGTCGCACTCATCAACATGATACATCCAGAATAAAAAACGTGTCCACCAAAATTTCTCAAATACAGATAGTGCCCCACTTTTCGAGAACTGAGTGATATAAGCCTGAGGAGTGGATGAACTTCGAGATTCTTGGTGGGAAAACCAGTCAAAACATTTCCAATGATTCAGTGATGGGACATGTTGTCAGTGCAACAATAAATTAAATGTCTTTCTTCTTATATTTAGCGGTGTCTTTTAAATCACGTCGATTGAAGACACATGGCTTATTCCAACTAGACATGACCCTTCACTTGCCCTAATTACACCCCTATTTAAATCAGAGCATCTTTTGAACAAAAACTATATGCTCATCTCTTTCTCATAGTTTTTTTAGAAACTTTCAACTCGCCTCACTCTTAACTTTGTATTTTGCCTTTACATCTAAAAACCATCATTTACCATGTTGTCTGCATCATCTTCCCCTTCTATTTCGGTTGACGCGGCAGAGTAGATCGATGCATGGTACAACATGCTCAACCGCTAAAGAGGGAAAGCCTGCGCTGCTGACGTTACTCGCGAAGTGGACCTTGATTTACTTGCTGTTGATATTCTTCCCCTTGTTTTTAATGTAACGATGACTTTTAAGATGACCATCATCAAGACCCAAAGGGAGGCAATGAATCGCTAATCAAGGTAATCATTTTCCCCAAGTGCGAGCTAACTGTGGTTGAGGCCCAAAAGTGGAAATTTTTGCAGTTGGAGAGGTCGACCAAGTCTCTCACCATGTGGACGGATTATCGATGGTCTACACTTACCCTTTTACTATTGGGTTCTAACTTCCCGTTCATGAAGTCATCGAAGCTTTTTAGCCATTACCAGGTGCACGTTGATTTGATGCATACAATATCTTGCCGACCGTGTCGATGAAAATTTCTTGCTTGACCACCTGATCCATTTATACTCCACCGTTGTTTCATAGGGGAGTCATCCATCTTCATCCTCGGGTACCTAAAGTCGGATCACCAGTGTTGAAGACGATTTTGATCGGGGGTGGTATGATAGATTCGTGTTTGTCCGCACTGATACTCGAACTATATATATATATATATATATATATATATATATAAGGCCGACAAGGCCACAATGCAGATCATCTGACTAACAGGAAGACCGGCAAGGCCATACATGACTTTTATATACCAGGACAATTGTCTACAAGCCTCTAAGGAGTACATGAACAATATCAGGTTGGGACAGGGCTCCGCCATACCTATAAATATATATATAAAATCATACCAATTCCAACTAGCACCTCTGGAACAAGTAAAGAGCTCTAACACCACCGCTGAGTTGAGGTCTTACTAGAAATGAGAGTTGCTTTGTCTATCTGAATCTATGGGCATGAAATTCAGTACCTCAACAAGGGATGTCAATACAAATAATGTACTGAATATGTAAGGTAAGAAATGTAAATGGATACAAAAGTGTAAATAAGGGTAGGGAAGAGACAACCTGTAACTCTGAATGCACTGAGGGCATATGATATGCATGCTTTCCTTTAAAAAACATAGTCATATATATATATATATATATAGGTGTTACACCTCGTTGTTTTACGTCTAGTCGTGCCATCGATTAGAACTGGTATCTCGAAAAGGTATGAGACCTTACAGAAGGATAATGATGGTTTAGAGCTTGTTTAGAGAAGTATCAGAAGGTTTGGAAGTTAAACTAATCAAAGATAATACGTTTCGATGAAATTCGACAATTTTTCAGAATGTACCCTAAGATGTACAGACCTTATAAAAATTGGTTTCGTACCGTATCAAGCTTCTAGGTTTCTCAAATTTATATCTGATGATGTACGACCAAGATGTTCGAACCGTAATTTTTATATGGCCCAATGTATAGACCGTATATAATATACGGACCATACATTGTGGGCGTACATTGAGGCGGTGTAATTTTTCTAAAGTTGTATAAATACTTCTCTTCTCGGCCAGACCTCATTCCCATCTTATGTTTAACCCTAAATCACTCCCAACCATTTCCTAAGGTTCTCCAATGATTCTAAGATAAAACCAAAGGCAAACTATGTAAGATTAACGTAACAAATCCCTTAATCATCATCTTATCATCTTCCTCTATGTTTATGGTAATTGTGGAGACTTATTGAGCTTGAAGTAACCTCTGATTTGAGGTGATTCATGTGAATTAAGGTATGTTCTATCTATCTCCTTTTGTTTTTAAATGTATACAATTATTTGGAGATTGATAGTTGGATTCTTTCAAGAACAAGTTATAGAATCTTGAAACTACAGTTGTGATATTATGGAATTATTTTAGGTGAATTAAGAGTATGGTATGGAATTGTTGGCATGTTGATGAAGTTATGGAAATAGGGGAGAGTTGATATAAAGTTTGAAATGTTGATATTCATGTAAATTGAAATGGAAATGATCACATAAACCTTATGCACATAAGGTGTTCGATGAAATATTCCAGTGAGTTTTCTTATAAGTTTTGAATTCATTGTTGATATCAATTATTTATATAATACAGATAATCGCTCGTTGGACGTCCGAAGGCTTCCAGAATTCGTATAGGCTAAGAAACAAGGTATGTAAGGCTTACGTTTCTTCCTTCGGCATAATCATAGACAAACAAATTTGCATAACAATACGACCTATAGGCAATAATCCTATCCTTAATCATAAAAGCCCCTAATATCTTATTTTGTAACATTACATGAACTTATCCCTCTTTTTCCAGGATTACTCTTCGTATATTATGATTTTATCTAATTTGTGATTGATTCTGGAAAATCTCATTGGCTTGTAACGTTCGCTGCAAATGATTCCATAATAATAGGTGGGGGTTAATGACATTAGGTCGCACCGGCCTATTCATACTGCTTTTCTGGGGTCTTGCATGAATATTATATATATATATATATATAGTTATTTTCTTACTGAGTCGCGCTATAGTCGGTCGGATACAATACTTATATGTGCACACCACTGCAGTTGGGTACGATATTATCGAATACTATATGGCCGGGTACGTATGATGAGATTTGCCCTACAAAGAGGTTTGATACTATATTATATGGCCCCATAGAGTGGCCTGATTTTACTTTTGTGCATATAATCATGGTTGTGTTAGTTGTATGCCCTCAATGGCCTTTATGAGCTTCAGTTTGATTTATGTACCTTCCTCTTCTATTACATTCCTTATTTACATGCTTTACCTGCCTTACATATTCAGTACATTCTTTCGTCCTGATGTCCTTTTTACTGGGGCACAATATTTTATGTTCGCAGGTCCAGATAGACAGACAGACGCACCTCCATAGTAGGCTATCTGACTTCAGCTGTTGGTCGTTGCACTCCACTTCTCCGGAGTTGCTGTACATAGTTGGTAGGCATTGTTGCTCATGTATATAGTTTTTTTGGCTATGGCAGGACCTTGTCTGACCTGTTGACATGTCATAGTACTCATAGAGGCTTTCATACTACAAATTTGTTGTATATATATTTTGTTTTGGCCTTGTCGGCCCTTGTCAGTAGCTATCATACTTGTTAGGCCTTGTCGGCCTTATGATATATATGCATATTAGTTTCGACCGTCACTTACTCAGATTGCTATCTTTCATATGACTTGACTGTCTTCTAAGGCTAGTTTCAAGTTCAGATTATGATACACAGGTGGTACGCTCGAGCCATTCAGGCGCCGGGTGCCAACTACCCCCAAGGTTGGGGTATGACAATAGGCCACACTTTGTGATACCATCCATGGCATCTCAACATCACTAAAGGACATGGACGATGCTTTGGAAGTTTCAAGAAGACCCATGACAAGATCTCAAACAAGGAAATTTAAAGACAAGCTCAATGGGCTGCAATAGCAATTAAAAAGTGTGTTGTGATGGAAGAAGAGGTCCAGCTCAATCAAGATATTTTTCTCAAGTCATACACCTATTTGGAAGCCCAAATTAATGTCTAAAATCATATGGAATGAGGCCCAATTCATCCCCCAAAAGAAGAAAATCCAGCAGCCCAAAACTAGTGTTTCTAGAATCTATATTTCTATCTTGACCAGCCCCTTCTTTACTTTTATAGAAAATGTGCTTTGTTCTTTCATTGTAACTTACATTTTGAAGAATATAATATATTTGAGAGTTCTTTTGAACCTTTGGGCAGATTACTTTAGGATTTATCTTTCAACCTAGCTAGTTTATAGTTCAAGGTAGTAAGATAACTTCTCCGTTGATGTCTTTGATTTCTTTCTGGTATTCTTTCGAAGGCAGTTAGTTCTAAATACTAATTATTGTCTTAAGTTACTCACAAAGCGGTCAAGATCTGAATCAATTATTTTTGATTCGTTATCTCAAGTAAAGGCTATACGTTGTTACTTGGATCTTGTCAAGACTTTAGAACTTATGTTCTTGGAAATTCTTGGATTGTTCCTTCGAATTTCCCATATCTCTATTTTTGTAGTTTTCAATTTCTTTTCTATTTTTGTTTCTCCACTTCTAATATTGTAGTTCTAAATCTGGGATCTCCCTAACCTCATTGTTATTAAGTGGTATCAGAGCGGTTCTATCAAGATTCCGTTCTTGATAATCTTGGGGATTTCTTGAACAAAAAAGGGAAGAAAAAAAAAACCGTATTGTAGCAATGAACAGTAAAACGAAAAAAAAGAAGAAAAACAAGTATATTATTTGCTCTCCAAGATTTTTTTAATATATTTGTTTTCTAAAAGTTAAGATAGAAAACAAGAAGAGGGGATCCTAGATCTTTGAAGATAAGAAACATTCAATATTTTTCTTACTCTTTGTCTTGTTTTATTTTTAAAAATTTCCTTTTTGTTCGTGTCTTGTTTCAACTATATCCTAATTCTTTCTAGGATTGGTTCTTCACTTTCTTTAGTTTCCCAAAATTTCTTATTTTACTACTAAGGGATTTATACAAGCAGGGTTTAACTGTAAATCCACAAAGTATTTTCCCAAAGGTTATTTCAGAGGAAAAAGGCAAGAGCGGGTGAGAACAATTGAGGAAAAAAACCAAAGTTTGAGTGATACACTATTTATTTCTTAGAAAGATGTCTAGTGAAGATGAAAGTAGGACTCTTCAAGAAGCTGAGATCCAAGGAAGAAATGGATTTACTCTACAAGCTATGCACCAGTAATTTAAAATATGGAACTTGTATTTTTAAGAGATAAATGATGTCATTGCTGAACAAAATGAGACAATAGCTGAACTTAGGAGGGAGAATCAACCTATTGTACAACCCCAAAATAATCCTAGGCCTCAAAATAGAAGAAATGTACCCCATCCCGCCATTGTACATCAAGAAAATCATATAGATGATTTTGCTGATGATCTTGATGTAAATCTAGATATGGTAGGGAGAGATAGGAGGAACAACGAGGTAGAGTAGAAGATGACAACATTAATAGCATAAACATGAAGATGCCAACTTTAAAGGGCACAAGAGATCCAGATTTGTACCTTGATTAGGAGCGGAAAGTTGAGGCCATTTTTTACTGCCACAACTATTCGAAAGGTAAGAAGGTTAAGCTCGATGTTGTTGAATTTCCTGACTATGATATTATTTGGTGAATAAATCTTACAAGGGACATACAACAAGATGGAGGACCACCCATTGCTACTTGGGCTGAGATGAAGAAAGTCATAAAGAAGAGGTTCATGCCTTCCCACTTTCAGAGAGACCTACAAATGCGTCTTCGAAGATTGGAGGAAGGAACCATGACTGTTGATGAATACTTTAAGGCTATGGATATGACTATGATCCAAGCTAATTGTATGAAAGATGAAAGGGCCACTATGGCTAGATTTCTTAATGGTTTAAATTAAAAAATAGCTGATATAGTAGAAATACAACAATATGTAATTTTAGATGACTTAGTAGATATGGTTGTAAATTAGAAAAGCAAATTAAAAGAAAGCAGCAAGCTAGTTATGGAGGAGTCACTCAAACACCACTTTAAAAAAGCCATGGCCAAAACAAGATGTGACTTCTAGACCTCTAGAAGGCAGGGGGAAAGCTAAAGCAGATGACAAAGAGGGAGGTAAAGCTTTTAATCCTAAGCCATCTAAACCTTTTAGTTATATTCAGTGTTACAAATGTCATGGGAAGAGGGAATATGATGCATGAATGCCCAAATAGAAGAAATATCCTATGAGAGAAGATAGAGAATATGATAGTGAAAAAAGTGAGGAAGAAGAGGGAGGTGCGAGTGAAGATGATGTAGAATTACCTAATAGTTGTTTTGTTGGGGTAGCTAGGAAGATTCTTGATAGAGAAAATGATAGTGAAAAAAGTGAGAAAGGGGAAGAAGAAGGAGATGTGAGTGAAGATAATGTAGAACTTCCTTTTAATGATGGTTTGGTTGCTGTAGTTAGGAGGATTATGACTATCAATTAGGAAGACGATAGTGAAGAACAAAGGGAGAATATATTTCATACTAGGTGTGGAATAAAATGGATAACTTGTTCTATGACTATTGATAGTGGTAGTTGTGCTAATGTGGTGAGCTCACACTTGATAGATATGTTAGCGCTTGCATGCATGAAACACCCTAAGACCTATAAGCTCCAATGGTTGAATGATAATGTAAGTATGAAGGGGTGAGTGAGGGGGGATGATATCGGTAGGGAACAAGCTGACGCGACAAAGGGTGGGAAATAAGGTTCTCGGGTTCTTGGTTTCGCCAAAAAGGATGGTGTTTGATGACTGTTCGGGTGTGTTTAGGAAGTGTTGGGTTAAGGAATTTTGTAGGGATGTCACAGGTGTATTGAGGGTGATATTTATGACCGATACTTGGTGGTTTGGCGGTGTCAAGGTGGTGGAAATATACCAAAACAGTGAGGTCCGATGATGGAATGGTTGGTTGTGTTGTTCGAGTAGTTTTAGGTGGAATTAGACTCAGAAATTTTGTGGAGTTGTTGCGGGTACATTGAGGGTGGCTATGGTGATCGGATTTTGGTGGTTTGATAATGGAAAGGTCTCGGGAACAATCTAAGATAGTGAGGTTCTCGGTTGGTGTTCGTAGTGGACTATTTGATGTAGTCGGGATTAGACGGTTGCTTATGAGTGGTTTTAGTTAACAACCATTGGATGAATGTTTGTGAAGTACTGTGGGGGTTGAGGATGGTCAGTATAGAGTGGGTTGGATAAGGATTGAACACGAGTTTCAAGATGCAAGCTCGAGTGAAGGATGGTTGATTTGGTTAAGTGTTGTTTCAGTTGTTGTGGTTGTAGTGAAGTGCGGTCGATGAGCCCAAGGATTGAGACATGGGGGTTTTACTGCCCGAGTTGACACCAAGGATAAGATGACTATTTCCACAAGGTCAAGACCGGGGTTTGCTAAGTGCAATGCCCGTGAACTAGCCAAGTGAGGATGATCGGAAGCCCTTTTAGTGACCCTAAGTTTAGGCTAGGTTGATCCACACAGTTCCAATGTCCGCTTTCCACCAAAGGGGTTCCTCAAGCTTGGGTATTGTTTAGGTCACATAGTCCTAACCAAGACTTGCACCAAAGGGAAACCTTATTTTGGGTTCAACTAAGTCACACAGTCTTAGCTAAACTTGCACCAAGGGTTTGGTCACACAAGAACCAAAGGTACTTCCCATAGCACCAACTAAGAATATCAATCCCGAATTGAAAGACTTAGCTTTGTGAGTAAAACTCAACTTTTATATTTCATCAAACTCTGAAATTTATAATGGCCTAAGGCCTCTATTTATAGTATAAAAAGAGACTATTCTAGAAAGCAAATGAAAAGACACAAACTAATACCTAGTGTAAACGCATTTGGATTGACTTGGTGAACAAGGTGTTCGTCCACCTCTTCCTCTTCTCTAGGCCAAAAGTGAAGTCTTCTATGTAACAATATTCATGAACTTGACTCTTCCAACAACCTCATCTTCTTGGAATGTGTTGGAAGCTTCCATTCTTGATGTTTGTGTGTTGAATCATTTCGGCCAAATCCTCCCTTGGACGACTTTGAAGTTTAACTTCATGAACTTGTTAGTTCATAAAGTCTCTCCTTGAAATCACCATCTTCTAGATGTCCCTTGTCCTTGCCAACTTGTCAGCCAAGTCATCATTTGTCCCTGCTATGGTGTACTCTCGGCCTAGTCACCTTTGTGACTTATTAATTGTGTCCTAATATTAGTTATTACATAGCACACTATGTCCTAAGATAATAGCTAAGCTAGTAAATAAAGATAAGCTAAAATAATATACAAGGTCTCAGCCAAGACCAACAAGAAGGTTGAAAATACAAGACTACTTAGATCTTCACGTCACAACTCCAACTCTATTCAATTTTCCATGCCATGTTAGGCATCTAAGTGTGGAATAACGTGCCATTGTTGGTACCCTTAGTAAGTCACTTCTCATCCTTGGTTGAGAGTTTAAGTCCACGAGATGATTTACATCAGATGAACTGAAAGTCAACAAACAATGCATGATTTCATTAAATGTTAGTAGGTGTGAGGATGATACACTTTATGATGTCATTCCTATGCAAATTTGTCATATCTTGCTTGGTCATCCATGGTAGTTCGATAGGGATACTTTCATAATGGAAGAAAGGATAGATATTCACTTGAGCTTAATGTCAATAAGTATACTATTTCACCATTAAGACCTTCTCAAGTGTTTGAAGATCAAAAGAGATTGAGGGACTCAAGGGGGAAACAAAGGGGAGGGAAACAAACTGAGCTTGAAGGAAAATAAAGAAGGCCAAGAGTTAGAAAAAAGAGAGATGTCTAAGAGAGAGAGAGAGAGAGAGAGAGAGAGAGAGAGAGAGAGAGGACAACAACTTAAGCAAAAAGGTAAAAGAGGGTTTGAGCGAAAAAAAGAAAGTTTGGTGAGAGGAAAGTGGCTAAGGAAAAGTAAAAAAGAGTTTTTATATAAAAGCCAAAGAGTGTTTGAGTGCAAGAAAAGAGGGACTGCCCATAATACTACTTACTTACAAAGAAGTCTTGATTAATTTTGAGCTACTAACTTCTTCTTTGCCAAGTAGTGTTTCTTCTCTTTTGCGAGACTTTGATGATATCTTTCCTGAGGATATTTCTAAATGTCTACCGCATTTGCATGGAATTGAGCATCAGATTGACTTTGTGCTTGGTGCACATATTCCAAATAGCCCTGCTTATAAGAGTAATCTTGATGAGACCAAGGAGTTGCAATGGCAAGTTGAGGAGTTACTTGAAAAGGAGTTTGTGCGAGGGAGCATGAGTCCTTGCTCTATTCCTGTTCTATTGGTGCCCCAAAAGGATGGATCTTGGATGATGTGTGTGGATTATTGAGCTATCAATAAGAATACGATAAAGTATCGTCATCCTATTCCTCGTCTTGATGACATGTCAAATTAGTTGCATGGGTCTAAAATCTTTTCTAAAGTTATCTAAAAAGTGGTTACCAACAGATTCGAATGAATCCTGGAGATGAATGAAAAACTACTTTTAAGACCAAATATGGGCTTTATGAGTGGTTAGTTATGCCTTTTGGCTTGACTAATGCACCCAACACTTTCATGAGATTGATGAATCACGTTTTTAAGGATTTTCATGGAAAATTTGTGGTGGTTTATGTTGATGATATCTTGATCTTTTCTAAAAATATAAATGAGCATATAGAACACCTAAAACAAGTTTTTGAAGTTCTTAGAAAGCAACAATTGTTTGCTAATCTCAAAAAGTGTGTCTTTGTGTGGATCGTGTGGTATTTTTTGGTTTTGTGGTCAGTTGTAAGAGAGTTGAAATTAATGAAGAGAAAATCAAGGTATCCAAAAAGTGGCCTAAATCTAAGAGTGTAACTGAGGTTAGAAGTTTTCATGAGGTTACTAGTTTTTATAGGAGATTTGTTAGAGATTTTAGCATCATTGCTGCTCCTTTAACTAAAGTTTTAAGTTAGATAAGGTTTTCACATGGAGAACAGACCAAGATGATGCTTTTAACTTATTGAAAGAAAAATTGTGTTCTGGTCCTCTTTAGCAATTTCCTGATTTTTCTATGTCTTTTGAGGTTGAATGTGATGCCTCTAGAAAGGGAATAGGTACTATTTTGATGAAGGATTCCAAGCCCATTGCATATTCTAGTGAAATCTTAGTGGAGCTACATTGAACTACTCAACTTATGACAAAGAGCTATATACTTTAGTAAAGGCTTTAGTGATATGACAATATTATCTGTGGCCTAGAGAGTTTGTAGTTAAGATCGATCATGAATTCTTGAGATATTTGAAGAGCCAAGGTAAGCTTAATCGTAAGCATGCAAAATGGGTTGAATTCATTGAAACTTTTCCATATGTAATTGCTTATAAGCAAGGAAAAGAGAACGTTGTTGCTGATGCACTTTCAAGAAAGTATGTCTTGGTCTCTACTCTTACTTCTAAATTGATGGGTTTTGATCAAATCAAGGGCTTCTATGCTAATGATTCTGATTTTGACAAGGTTTTTGCAGAATGTAAGTTGGGTCTTTATGAGAGGTTTAATCTTCAAGATGGATTTCATTTTAAGGAAAATAAGTTGTGTATCCTTAATTGCTCTTTGCGTTAATTATTTGTTAGGGAAGCACATTGTGGTGGACTCATGGAATACTTCAGAGTGCCCAAAACTTTAGATATACTTGCTGAACATTTTTTGGCCTGACATGTGAAAAGATGTTGAGAAAGTGTGCTCTCAATGTCTTGAATGTAAACAAGCCAAATCAAAAGTGTTACCATATGTATTTATACTCATTTACCTATTCCTACTTCTCTTTGGATTGATATTTCCATGGATTTTGTGTAAGGTCTGCCTAGAACTAAACATGGTAAGAATAGTATATTTGTGGTGGTAGATAGATTTTAAAAAATGGCTCACTTTATTCCACGTTTGAAGACTAATGATGCATCACATGTGGTAGATTTATTTGTGAAAGAAGTGGTTAAATTACATGGTATACCTAAAACTATTATTAGTGCTAGGGATGCTAAATTTTTAAGTCACTTTTGGAGAGTTCTTTGGGAAAAGTTGGGAACTAAACTGCTATTTTCTACATCTTGTCACCCATAAACTGATGGGTAAACAGAAGTAATTAATAGAACTTTAGGAAATATGTTGAGCGATGTTTAAAAAGAAAATTAAGTTTTTGGGAAGAACATTTGGCCATGGTAGAGTTTGCCTATAATAGAACTATCTATTCTTCTACCGGTACGTCTCATTTTGAAGTTGTTTAAGGATTTAATCCCCTCACCCCCCTTGATTTGATGCCTTTGCCTACTAATAATATTGTTAATCTTGATGATAGGAATAAGGCTTAAATGATGAAGAATATCCATGAACAAATTGCCTTAAAGAGAAATAATGGGCGAAAATCTATTATTTTTAAGCCAGAAGATCAAGTATGGGTGCATTTCAGGAAGGAAAGGTTTCCTGCCAAAAGAAGATCCAAACTAGACCCAAGAGGAGATGGTCCATTTGAAGTCCTTGAAAGGATTGGAGATCTTCCTAGTGAATATCAAGTTAGTGTTACCTTCAATGTTTCTGATATTTCCTTATTTGATGCAGGTTTGAATTCGAGGACGAATTCACTTCAAGAAGAAGGGAATGATAGCATCAATGACAACTCAACATCACTAAAGGACATGGATGATGCTTTGAAAGTTCCAAGAAGACCCATGACAAGATCTCAAACAAGGAAATTTAAAGACAAGCTCAATGGGCTGCAATTAGCAATTAAAAAGTGTATTGTGATGGAAGAAGAGGTCCAGCCCAATCAAGATATTTTTCTCAAGTCATACTCCTATTTGGAGGCCCAAATTAAAGTCTAAAATCAGATGGAATGAGGCCCAAATCAACCCCCAAAAGAAGAAAATCCAGCAGCCCAAATCTATTTGTTTCTAGAATCTATATTATGAGTTGTTTTAATCTATATTGACTTGCATTGGTCCAAGTGTTGGGTAGTCTTCTACGTTTCTAGGGAATATAATTTCCATTTATTTCTATCTTGACAAGTTCCTTCTTTTCTACTATATAAAAGGTTCTTTGTTCTTTCATTATAACTTACATTTTGAAGAATATAATATATTTAAGAGTTCTTTTGAACCTTTGGACAAATTACTTTGGGATTTATCTTTCAACCTAGCTAGTTTATAGTTCAAGGTAGTAAGATAACTTCTTTGTTATTGTCTTTGATTTATTTCTTGTATTCTTTCGAAGGCAATTAGTTCTAAATGTTAATTATTATCTTAAGTTACTCACAAAGAGGTCAAGATCTGAACATATTGTTTTTGATTCGTTATGTCAAGTAAAGGCGTCACATTTCTTCTTATAAATCTATACATTGTTACTTGGATCTTTTCAAGACTTTAGAACTTACGTTCTTGGAAATTTTTGGATTATTCCTTCGAATTTTCCATAGCTTTATTTTTCTAGTTTTCAGTTTCTTTTCTATTTTTATTTCCGCACTTCTAATATTGTTGTCTAAATTTGGGATCTCCCTAACCTTGTTGTTATCACTATGGGGCAATATCATCATCATATCGTACCCGACCATAATAGGACTCGATGTTATCATATCCAACTATAGTGGTGAGCTCATATAGGGGTCGTACCCGACCGACTATAACGCGACTCAGTGTCATAATATATATATAATGCATGAATGACCTCAGAGGACCAATATGAATAGGACGGAGTGACACAAGGTCGTTGACCCCCGACTATCATTATGGATCTCTGTATAGCAATCGTTACAATTTAACAAGAACTCAGAACCAACCATATAACAAGGAACATCATGAAGTGCGAAAAATACTCCCGATGAGGGATAGATCCAGAGATATCATAAAGTGCGAAAAGTACTCCTGGCAAGGGACCACAAAGATCATGAAATCACTTTCAAGGGTAAGGAACAAACATGTTGTCAACGATCAAGAACATAATCTTCTTTTACGGATGTTTCGATACATGTTACTATTCATAGGATCATGCCAAAATAAAAAACAGGGTAAGCCTTACATAGCTGTCTCTCACTTGTTCCACGACCTCCTTAAGTTTACTTGTTGCACTTTAATATACAACAATGAAAATGATGCTATCGTCAAGCTACAGATGATTCAACTATCGTATACCCAACATTAAAATTATTCTAGAACAAAGTGGGCAACATCTCCGATGCCTCTCTTGCCTTTTTCAAATCCTCCAAACAACAAAAAAACACAACAACCAACAACTACACACTTAGCTCTCCAACAAACACGAATAACACATCGAGCAGCAAGCTTGTCTTATAGAAATAACCAACACATTTCTTCATACTTCTCTTCTTCCTACCATACTAAACATAATAATAACAACAATACACAAGTTACGCTTCATAATTTCCATTCACATAATGTCATATATACGACTTCAAAACAACCCAAGATGCAACAACAACAAAATGATGATTTTCGGCCTTTATCTTATAAATTCTTAATCAATCAAACTAGCTAATACTTAGACAAGCTCAAACATATGTTGAGAATACATAGTCTTACCTTAACCAACAAGAACAAGCCCAAACTTAAGCTTACTTCATCTTGAAGGAATCTCCAAATCAACCACAAGAAGAAGAACAACGATCTAACGAGCACCATCAAGTTTCTAGTGTTTGATTCACCTTGTTGGACTTTGAATCCACCCTTGAACTATATATGAACCTTGAGAGAGAATTTTGGGGGTGTTTTGGATCTAAAAATGATGAAAAATGAAGTTAAAACTCTGCTCCACCGATTTATATACAAAAAGAAGCCTTCATCATATCAAGTGTACAGTATGGGATACGAGCCGTACTTCATAAATACGATTTGTACTTCCCACCATTTTTAGTTTTGCTCAGAAGCGCTTTCTTAAAATGTACATAATTTTTTGCACAGAGCTCTAATTGATGAACGATTTGATGCGTTTGAAACTAGACTCGATGAAATTGAATATCGATAGGTAATACATCACATAATTTTTCATATACTTGGAGCTATAGCCACGGAAAGTTGGGCCAAATCCTATCATAACTCATGACCAAATGTAGGAATTCGATGAAACTTAATCCTTTCGATTTATTTAACCTCTAATAATCATAATACTCACTTAACACTCGTTAAACATGGTCTAAGCACTTATAAACTTAAAGATAATCTTCTTTTCCAAGCTTACATCGACTAACTTACAATGCAACTCAGCGTACGGAAATACAAGATGTAACATCCTTCCCCCCTTAGGAACACTCGTCCTCAAATGTAAAACTGTTAGATACTTACGAAAGTTTTGGCCAGAGTGTCCTCTATAAACTGGACTAAAACCAACCTGTCAAGCAGCAAAAAATATATCCAATGCCACATAGGGTCACTTAATAACATAATATGTCATATTGGCCTACCACGACCATCTATATATCCATAAATAAAAAAGATTAACCATAACTCACCAACTATCAAATCTCATAGGTTGGGTTGCGTTCGTCACCTCTGTATCAACAACATGGCCTATACAACGCACATCAGACAAATTCATAGTTATAAGATAGGATTAGGAAAATCATATCGCACAAGTGTCAACATAATTGGTGATCTAAAACAAGTGAGGATATATTGGCTTCGTGTCCTCCTCAGCCTTTCACGTCATATTTCTTCATAACGTATTAACATAGGCTATTTCTTTAGTCCATTGCTTCTTATCTAATAGGGCAATTGAGATCCCTTCGTATGACAAGTTCTCTGTAACCTGAACATCCTCTATAGGGTAATATTGGAGGGATTTCTTATGGCATTGACATATGAAACACTGGATGAACTGATCAAATTTCTAGAGGTACTCATAGGTTGCCTGACCACTTCTTTGAATAACATTATATGATTTGGTGTACCTAAGGTTATGCTTGCTTCTTCTTTTTTGACCTTCCTCACGCCCTTAATATGCGATACTTTCAAGAATCACCAACTTGGAATTTTAAGTTTTGTTGTTATCTATTTGGATATAATTTATTGAAGATTCTGAGTAGTCAACATCTTCTTTAGGGTGACTTTATTTACTTCTTACTTGATGCTTTAATTATATCTCATTAACTCTTGTACTTGCTTGTAGTTATTCAATATGAGTTCTACATCACCGCTTATTTAAGGCTTCATATGGTATCATTCTTATACTTAACGCGATAGCCATTTTTGTATGCAACTTACTAAGAGATAGGTAGTCATCCCAACTCCCTTTAGAACTCACTACACAAACTCATAATGTGTCCTCGAGCGTCTGAGTCATATACTCAATTTGCATATTTTTCTAAGGATAGGGCTAACCGGAACGCCCATAGTCATTTTTGAAATGATCTTCTGAACTTAGTTATAAACTGAATACTCTTGTCAAATGCCATAAAACCCGAGACAAATGAAGGTAAACCATATTTTTTATCGTACAATCTTGCATAGTTCTCGGCCGTAAAGATAGTTCTAATTGGCAAAAAATAAGTCGGCTATCAGTTTATTAACAATCACTCGGACAAAAATCAACTTATGACAATAGCGAGATAAACCCTTAGTGAAATCCATATTGATCATTTCCCATATCCATTGGGTCCTTAATGTTTCGAGCCTACCCAGTGGCTTATGGTGCTTAATCTTTATTTGCTGACAACTAATATCCTGGCTACAATTGTTACACCCTGTGTTTTCATACATTGTCATCATCATAATGCTAGTCAACATAGCCTCAGAGATGGTAATATCCCTCCAAGGGACTAATAAAAGTTTACGAAAGTGTTGAGTAAGTTTTGGAAAGGTTTAAAACTAATCGAATCGGAGGAAATATGTTTTTATGAAAGTTCAGCAAATATTGTCATCCAGAGCACTCAGTGAATCGCAGAGCATGATCTGTGAATTTCATACCATATCTACAGATCGCAGATGAGTCACAGGAGATAAGAAAATTTAAGGCTAAGAGGAAACACGCGACATGATCTACGAAACGCAGATAGTGTTTGTGAATCACAGGTTGTGCCGCAGACCTAAGGCGGTGGCTGACTTAAGTTGTTATAAATTCGATGGAGGCTTCATTTTTGGTCATTTCTCGACCCAAACCTGCCATTGAGCTCCTTTAATATATTCCTAACATATCCTTAAGATCCAAGGGAAACTGCAAGGTGTATCAACTTAAATTCAACCTTGAAAGTCCTATAAACTACCAATAAGTGTTCCTATGGTGTCGTAATGCAAGTAAGGGTGGTTGCAAACTATGGAAGACTTGGATTGAAGTTTGTTGCTACTGTATAAGGTTGTCATTTGTGGAGCATATGAGATATTGTAAGTTAGCGATTAGCCAAGTGATGAGGTATGTAAGGCTTACCCTTTTTCCTTTTTGGCATGATCTTATAACTAACGACATGTATCGGATGTCCGCAAAAAAACAAGTTCTACTCTTGACTATTGTTAACATGTTGGTTCATTATTCTTGAAAGTGGTCTCAAGATCCTTGTTTGTCCCTTGTCGGGAGTACTTTCCGCACCTTATGATATATTTTATTATATGCCTGATTCTGAGTTCTTATTGGATTGTAATGGTTGTTGTACGTAGCTCCAAAATGATAGGCGAGGGTTAATGACTTAGGTCACTCGGCCTGTTCTTATTAGTCTTTTGAAGTCATTCATGCATTATATATATATATATATATATATATATAATATATATCAATTTTCTACCGAGTTGCACTATAGTCAGTCGGGTACCACACTTATATATGCACATCACTGCAATTGGGTATGATAACACTGAGTCCTATTATGGCCGGGTATGATATCATCGAGTCCTATTATGGACATGTATGATATGATGTCAGTATTGCCCCAATGTGAGGCTTATATATATATATATATGATTATGTTTTATAAAGGAAATCATGCATATCATCCGCCCTCAGTGTCATTCATAGTTACAGGTTGTCTCTGCCCCATCCTTATTTACATTTATATATCTATTTACATTATTCGTACTGACGTCTCTTTGTTGGATATGGCATTATATGTATACATTATACTTTACGATTATGGTGGGGCCCTCTCCCGACCGGATGGTATTCATGTACTTTATAGAGGCTTATAGATAGTTGTCTTGTATAGAGATGTCGTGTATGGCCTTTTTGGCCTTCCATATGGTCTGTTACAGTTATGATGGCCTTGTCGGTCTTGACATGTATATATATATAAATAGTTTTAGGTCTTTTTTTGCTTGCATGTTGATACACAGTTATTTATTAGAGGCCTTGTCAGCTAAGATGTTGTAATAGTGTTCTTATGTTCTATGACTGGTACACTTTGTCCTTAGGGAACTGGGTGCTGGCCACCCCTCCAAAGTTGGGTGTGAAAACAATCTCTGTAAGGTTCCTTCTTACATCATTTCATTAATTCATGCATTAACATCATGATACATATTAGGACATCCTAGATGGATAGGATATTGCGGATAATGGACCTCTGTCGAAATCTTGCCTCGTAGTTCCGCTATATTAGGTACATACAAATGGCCATGGTACCCGAGGGTTCCTCTTCCACGAAGCTCAAGGGTTGCGGTTCTCCTTTGTTAAGTACCCTACCAAATTTTCCTAAAAAACATAATCTTTATCCTGATGATGTTCCTTATCTCCACCTATAAAGGATGACTCTATTGAGTCTTGAATCTTAAGAGTATCTTCTTTCGAATACATTTGTTAGGATTTACCTAGATCAACTGATACATTCCTTTCCTTAAGTATCGCACTAGTCAGGCTGTTTGCAGTTACACCCTCGTAGTGTTATTTTCTTACTACTGCTACAGGAGTGACACCGTTATATTCCACACATATCTACTTTTATTGGAGCCTTGAAATTGAATTCTTAAACTCGCTAACTAATGGATTTCTTTGGCTAATTTACTCTCTGTTCTGCCTCTAGGTAAGCCATGCTACCCATAGATCTTAACTAATGTTTCCCTGAAGGTTGATCCATATTCTGCTGAACTTCCCCTTCAAGTTGTATTAAAACATACTCTGAATACCAACATTCCTTTGCTTTTACCACTTAGGGTGATACTACTGAGTTCTGAATAGTAGCTCTGCTAGAATCTCCTTCCAATGCCCCTTTACCATCTTATGAAATACCCTTCCGCCGTAGTCTAGGTTCTCAAATTGCTTCCCTCTCGAGAAATACCATACTCAACTATATCATCATGGCTCATTTTTTCTTATTTCACACTTCCAAGGACCACTACTTGTTTTAAGAGGACTCATAGGTTTCTATACTAGCTGCCAGAAGGTATCTTGAAGATCTTTAAAGTCATAAAAAGTATCTTGCCATTTGTCAACTGTGTGCTCACTATAGTCGACCCTGAATCATGGGCCCATAATCCTTCTTGGCTTCTCAAGCTGCTCTTAATCGTAAATGATCTCATTTCCTTATTTATTTGAAATATGAGCATTATAAATGCGTTGATTTATCTCAACCTCCATCATCTTAGAGTTTCTTATATGTCAGGCCTTAAGTATCACTCCGAGTTTTACTTTTTTTGGTTATTTATTCAACCATCATAGCTAGTAATAAGTTGTTGACGTATTTCCTTATTAGATACACACCCATTAGTTCTGAGGCGATTTACATTATCCGTCAACCTTGTTGTAATCCATACTTAAACCACTATATTCGAAGTAAATTCTCTTCTCTTGCCTCTTATTTAACACCTTCTAGCAATATATTTTTCAGAATGAAACTTCTCATTCATATTTAAATTGCAATCTTATCATCATATATCTTATAGAATCTTGGGCACCTTTAACTATCCACAATTATCCTTCTTACTTTCACTTCCACTTCTATGCTAATAGTACCAACTCTGAGTAAGACCTTTAGTTATTTGCATCCATTCTAGGCTTCATAGCCCCTTATCTATGATCTGCTTTATACTAACCCTATTTGTCATTACTTTCTATTTGAAATACATTTCGAGAGTTGTGATCACATATTTGCAAAATGGAATCTTCAGACTCTATGACCAACCTTTAATGTAAATGTTTGTATTGTCTGACAGCTCATTCGATCTCTTGACTAGCCTTCTAAGATTTACATACGTTATCTTTCATTGTAACTTGACTTATCCTTTCATTCATTAATTCTGAATAACCCCCTTTTAGACCTAAATACTTCTGTCTTCGCTTATACCCCTGCTTTTATTTTCTGAACTTCGTACATCTGGGTGCTCTTACTGTCAATTAGTAGTTTGTCCAAAAGGTTTCTATTGTTACCCTTATAGTATTTATACTTACATAATATTCCATAACATTAACATATCCACAAGATTTGAATAACCCAATCTTATTCGTATTGTAACACTTCGTTGTAATCCTTCTTACCTACTTAATTACTCAACTATCATGTCAGTTCTATATTGATTCTCTATCGTACTATCTCCCCTATGGGAGGACGTCCACTCTCCTCTCTCAGGGATTTCTTTCCTGAAAAGTCATATTGTTGTCTCAACACTCTCTGAAATTCTGCGATCTCTTAACAACTTACAATTTGCCCCAAAACGATTCTTTCTTACTAGGAATTACGGAACTGTTTGCGCGGGTAAAATGCCACATATTCATAACTGACACACTCAATCTTGATAAACTTCTCATCCTCTAACCAAAATGTTAGTCTTAATTAGGGGGGCTTCTTTCTACACAACCTCTAAAGGTCTTTCTATTGTAGTTTATTCTCTTACCTATCTGATTGATTACCTTGAAACTTCATAATATCTTTTGTTATAACAATCTCTCGAGTCTCTGACTCGTATTCCGCTTGGCTTAAGGCACTTTCCATTATTGGTACTTCTTGACTCAGGAAGCTAAATCATCCGGTTAATATATTCTGTTAACCTTTGTCAATGCAAATTTCATAATAGACACTTGGTCTCATAACACCTTCTTCTTCTCAACTTAACATTTACTTCTTCTTACCTTTTGTTTTACTCGGCTATGAACTTGTCGCATTACTATACTTTACCTTATGACTCTATTCTGCTTCTCATATATACTTAGATGTCCCACTTATCTTTGCATCATTCTGTTACTACCATCAATAGTTATTTCCTTAGTCTAAATACTTATGACAAAATATCCTCTCGCCTTTAACTTCTTCTTCTAATATCATCAATTGTCCTAACCTTCTTTGTTCGCCCCATAATTCCTATTAACATCATCTCCTAAGAACATAAACATATTGTTGACACCCAATTTTGTCCCGTCTTTTCCAATTTATTTGCAATTTTATATATTTTTAACACCTCAAAACAATTTTAATCTATATACATACAAGCGTGTATATATATTATTATTATTTGCATTTTACTATCATTTGTATTTTTTATCATAATCATAGTTTTATCCGAAAATTCTATGTTATTCTATTTTTTAGCAAAACGGCATCGCATTTTTTATTTTTAGCATTTTAAACGTTTCGCAAATATTATGTTTTATTATTATCACATCGTTATATCTTATTTTTATAATTTACATTTTTTCTTCAATGCATTTTTTAATATTAAACCCCTTTTATATTTTTAAACCCATAACCCATTCCTTTCCCAACCCAAAACAATTTCTACCCAAACTAATTTCACCCAAAACCCATTTCGCCTAAGGCCCAACCGGCCAACCCCTACCCGCGGCCCAAATCCGAAGCCCAACAACCCACTCCCTTATACCCAAACCCATAAAACCTAAACCTAAAATAAAATCACCCTAACACCCCACCATACACCCTCTCTCTCTCCCAAATCGCCGCTGCCCCCATACCCGCGACCCCACATCGCCGGTCACCTCACCCGACACCACCACCAATCCTTTCTGCCCTGACACCACCAATCCCCCTCTGTTATGCTGACACCACCAACCCTTCGACCCATACCCTTATCCCTACAAAATCCGCGACCCATATCCCCTCAAATCTGTCACAAAATCGTCACTTTATTTTTGAAATTCCAACTCATTTGAAAGGGGGTATTGGGGTGAACGTTGGAGAGTCCGAATCCACCTATAAAACCCCCTTTTGTTCTTCAAAAAAGGGGGACCGGAGACTGAAAAAGAAATAAAGAAAAAAGTTACTGTTGTGTTTCTCGATTTTTAGCATTTGCCTTCCTTGTTATTCAAGAAATAAGTCCGAAAACAAGTCAAAAAATACGAAAGAAAGGGTGAGTTTTGTTCTTAAAGTTTGGGGTTAAAATACCTCTATTTGCTTCGTGAACCCTACTCCGAAAATCTGCTTTTGTTTGTTGTTCTTCACTGTTTTCGGGTTTCGGTTGGGTCACTAGTCCGGTCGGGTTGGCTCAACCATGTTCAAGTAAAGTAAATTTCCAGATTTATATGTTTTATATCTTGTTGGTTATTTGAAAATCTAAGGAGAAATCGATTCGGGTTGGAACCTCTGATCCGGGTCGGGTCACCGATCCGGGTCGGGTCGACCCGGTTCAGGTAAATTTCCAGATTTGTGTTTTACATCTTATTTGTTGGTTATCTGAAAAATCAAAAATTTTGATTTTGATTCAGGTCACTGCTTCGAGTTGCATTTCTCGGGTCGGATCGACCCGAAAACTAAGTCGCATATTGGGGTCACTGTTCAGAATCCGGGTTGAGTTTTCATAAACATTCCGAATCCTATTTCGGTTCTGAAATTTCAGAATTCAGGTCGGATATTTTAATTGCTTGTTGTTGGTTTACTTTGGCACTTGAACATCCGTTATGCGGCTATGTTGTTATTTTGTTGAATGAACTAGTACTGCATTCTCTTTGCTATTTTGTTGATTTAACTAATACTGTATTCTCTTCGGAAGTCGCTTCTCAGTTTCAGTTTGGTTTTTGGCATTTAAACATCCGTACAACAGATATCTTACTGTTTTAGTGATTTAAATAAATACTGCATTTTGGCCAGTGAAATTGAATTCGAGGCCGCGTCTCTTCGGAAGTCGCTTCTCTGTTTCAGTTTATTGTTGTGTTGTCTATTCCACTTATTTGAACTAATACCTCATTTAGGCCAATGAAATTGAATTCGAGGTCGCGTCCCTTTGAAAATCGTTTCTCTATTTCAGTTTATTCCTATGTTGTTTATTTTACTGGTTTGAACTAATACTGCATTTAGGCCAATGAAATTGAATTCGAGGTCGTGTCCCTTCGGAAATTGCTTCTCTGTTTCAGTTTGATGTTTTTGGTTTGTTTTACTGATTTGAACTAATACTGCATTTAGGCCAGTGAAATTGAATTCGAGGCCGCGCCCCTTCAGAAATTGTTCTTCTGTTTCAGTTTGCTATTTTGGTATAATTTACTGATTTGTACAAATACTACACTTAGGCCAATGAAATTGAATTTGAGGTCGCGCACCTTCGGAAATTGCCTCTCGATTTCGGCTTGCTGCTTTGGTATAATTTACTGATTTGAACATGATACTACAATGGCCGATGAAAATATCCATCGATTTTGAGGCCTCCACAGTTGGAAAGACGGAAATATAACTTCTGGGCAAGGATGAAACTTAAATCTTTTTTATTTAATCCAAGAGATCAACATGTTTAGTAGGCGAGGCAACTAAAATGACCGACGAGTTATATGTTCGCAGGCACGACGTGATTGGAATGATCTTTCTTTTTTCATCCGAGAGACCAACATGTTTAGTAGGCGAGGCAATTAAAATGACCACTGAGTCATATGTTTGCAGCCACGACGTAATTAGAATGATCTTTTAAAAATTTAAGTCTAAGCCCTCCGTGATCAAAACATTCACTGTTTTGGATACGGATCCGAAGTTTATTTATATTTAGCTATTTTTAACCATTTGTTCTTGACAGCTTGCAAGGAACAAAGTCAACGAAGGCAGATACTCCCCGGAGATTATTTATTTTGTTATTTTTTTTACTTTCTTTAATTCAGATTTATCTCGCTCTGTATTGTAATATTATTTATTGCACTTATGTAATTATTGAAATGCTTAGAATAGGTAGACTTAGAATTAATTCATAGGGTAGTCTAAGACTGGAAACCCGTCGCTAGCTTATTTACTTGTAGGCTCGGTTAATTCAAACTTAGAAACCCTCCGCTAGTTATTTATTTTTAGGCTCGTCATGCATATTCAAAATTTTCAAAACAACTTTGGTCATCTTTTATTCGCTTTATTAATCATACAAATAAGTTTATCTTTTTTTTCAATTTGCAACTCAATGATATCCAAAAAAATTACTTCTTTGACATTATAAATAATTCATTTTTTTCCTTACTATTAATTGTTACAAATGCATATTTTTTCAACTTTACACGTATTTTTCTTTAATATCATACAAATGCATACTTGTACAAAATACATCCTTTACTAAATATTTGCAAACATCTTTTTAACTTTATATACTTTTAAACATGCATTTTTCTTAGAAATAATTAACCTGAGTTTGATCGGATAACCGCAAGTTAGCGGATCTTAAAGGATGACTAACTCCTTCCCTTTAGGATAATAAAGAACCCTTACCCAGAATCTCATTAGTTTCGCAGACCTTAAAATTGGAGTTACATTGCAGCATTTATTTAAAATTTAGGTGTCCTAATTCACCATAAATTAATTAGGTAGCGACTCCTTAATCCAATCCAGGAATCACCAAATACGTCGTGCTCTGCTTTGACTGCATGATTAAAAACGGGCGCGACACAACTCCCGCCTCCAAATTCCTTAGTTGTGAACTCCTCAATCTTTCGTGAGTTCTATCACTATCTGGGGCCTTCAGTGATGCCAGGACTACAAGGCACCCAACTATGCTATTAACTATACTGCTTTCCTCATATCTCGGTCAGATAAAACTTGGAGTGAAACTGATAGGGGTACTGATATCAAAGCTTCCCTTAGCAACTTTAATGCTAGTAGAACCGGGCTATCAGATGTAGTGACTCACTCTAAGCCTCAGATGAACCAATTTCACTAGAGGGCGTACATCCCATAACTTCCTTACTTTGGGCCTCAGATGGATCTACCTCGACGGAGGACATACATATCATATCCTTTCTCAATCCTTCCTTGACACCCCCATCTAGTTGTATCTCTTATGGGAATAAACATCCATGTACAACCTATATCCACACCTACATTAGACTCGATTCCCTATGACTCAGCTCTATCGCACGATTAATATCATGAAAGGAAGATAACCATCCTAAATGTCATGTAGCCTCATGTTTATAAGTGTGGCGCACTACACACCCATAAATAAGACTCTACTAGACACTACTTGTAGACATTCCTAGGACAGACCTGCTCTGATACCAAGTTTGTCATACCCCAACCTTGGGTAGGTGTGGCAGGCACACGATGCCTAATGGCCCGAGCGTACCACATCTCATTCGTATCTTAGATCCACATATACTCGGTCCAACAAGGCCTCAAAGTAACTCTCATAAGACAAACAAGACATAATAACTTGTAAAAGCAGAAGAGCCCAAACATATATATATATATATATATATATATATATATATACGTTGAGAAGGCCGAAAAGGCCAAAATGCACATCATCTGACTAACAGGAAGGCCGATAGGACACATATGACTTATGTATATAGGACAATTATCTATAAGCCTCTAGGAGTACATGAACATCATCAGGTCTGGACATGGCCCTGCCACACTTATAACTATGTATATAAAATCATACTGACTCCGACTAGCACCACTGAAATAAATAGAGATCTCTGACACCACTACTGAGATGAGGTCCTATTGGAAATAGGCATCGCTCCGTCTATCTGAATCTGCGGGCATGAAACACAACGCCAAGAAAGGGACGTCAATACGAATAATGTACTGAATATTTAACACAAGAAATGTAAATGGATATATAAGTGTTAATAAGGGTAAGGAATAGACAATCTGTAACTCTAAATGCCACTAAGGGCGTATGATATGCATGCTTTCCTTTTAAAAACATAGTCATATATATAGGCCACACTATGGGGGAAATGTCATCATCATATTGTATCCGGCCATAATAGGACTCAGTGTTATCGTACCCAACTGTAGTGGTATGCACATCTAAGTGTCGTACCCGATCGACTATAGCGCGGCTCGGTGTCATAAAATAGATACATATATATATAATGCATGAATGACATCAGAGGACCAGTATGAATAGGACGGAGTGACACAAAGTTGTTAACCCCCGGCTATCATTATGGATCTATGTATAGCAATCGTTACAATTTAACAAGAACTCAGAACCAACCATATAACAAGAAACATCATGAAGTGCGAAAAGTACTTCCGACGAGGGACAGATCAAGAGATATCATAAAGTGCAAAAAGTACTCCTGGCAAGGGACAAAAAAGATCATAAAAACACTTTCAAAGGTAAGGAACAAACATGTTGTCAACGATCAAGAATAGAGTCTTCTTTTACGGACGTTGTGATACATGTTGCTATTCATAGGATCTTGCCAAAATGAAAGAAAGAGTGAGCCTTACATCCCTGTCTCTAACATGTTCCATGACCTCCTTGAGTTTACTTGTTGCACTTTAATATACAACAATGAAAATGATGCTATTGTCAAGCTACAGATGATTCAACTATCGTATACCCAACATTAAGATTATTCTAGAACAAAACGGGCAGCATCTCCCCTGCCTTTCTGTTACACCTCATGTTTTTGCAAGTCGTTATTATCATAATGTTATCCAATAGCGGCTCAGAGATGGTATGATCCCTTCCAGAGGTTTATAAGGGTTTACAGACGTGTTGAGTAAGTTTTGGAAAGGTTTAAGGCTTATCGGATCAACAGAAGCAAGTTTCAACGGAAGTTCGACAAAACACTGCTGCCCGGGTGATCTGCAAACCGTAGAACATGATCTGTGATGGTCTACGAGACGTAGATCAAGCGTAGAAGAGGGAATTTTATCCAAGTCTATGACCTGACTTGCGACTCATAGGCATGATATGTGATTCACATATTGTGCTGCAGGTCTAGGTCTGTACATGTTTATCTTGTTTCCTATATAAACCCCTAATTTGATCCCCACTTCATTTTTACTTATTTTCATACCTAATTAGCTCCCAAACCCTTCCAGAAAACTCTCTCATGATTCAAGGTCAAAATCAAAGGCAAACTATGTAAATCCGACGTAGGAAATTCCATGATCATCATTAAATTGCCTTCTTCCTTGTTGTATTGAGTTTGTAGAATACTTGGTTGTGAAGTAACCCTTACTTTGGAGTAGTTCTTGAGTTTGAAGTAAGTTTCATCTCTATCTTGTTATTCTTAAAGTTATACTCCCTCCGTCCCAATTTATATAATGTAGTTTGATTGGGCACAAAATTTAAGAAATAAAAGAAGACTTTTGAATCTTGTGATCTAAAATAAGCCGAAGATATTTGTGTGGTTATAGATTATCTTGTTAAGCGTAAAAGGTAAAGTTTAAAGTTAAATTATTGTCAAATAAGGAAATATGTCATTCTTTTTAGGACTGACTAAAAAGAAAAGTGTGTCCTATAAATTGGGACAGAGAGAATAGAAGTATTTGGGAATGTGATTGTTGAAGAAATCTTGTAGAACACGTGTTTATGAATCGTAGAACTATAGGATGTTGTTGTGGGTTGTTTTATGTGGTTTAAGAGTATGAGATGAAGTTGATAAGTTATAGATTGAGATATGGTGATATGGAAGAGTAGTAGAGAAGGTTGTTGAGTTGATCTATGTATAGAATAAGATACAAAAGATCTTACAAACACTATGCACACAAGGTGTTCGATAAAATGTCAAAATGAACTTTCTTATAAGTTATGAATCTTTTAGTGATATAAATCATTCGTCTAATGTAGATAATCGTTCGTAGAGCGTACAAGGACTCATGGGATCCATATAGCTATAATGACAAGGTATGTAGGGTTTATTCTTTTCTCTTTTGTCATGACCGACATAACACGACAACTACAAAATGTTCCTCAATATGAACTCTATTCCTAGTCGTTAAAAAGATACTTGCATTCTACTCTGTTGATTGATTGTTGTACCTTATATGTCCCTCATAGGGAGTATGTTTTACTCTCAACGGTATTGTCTATTATATTGATAAAACAAGGTTCAATGGTGTCTTTTCAAAAATCTAAGAATAGTAAATCTTATCTTTTTATTGATTCATATGGAAAGGGAAAGTAATGTGTAATCCGCATAAGGATAGTCGAAGGTGTAATGATCTTACGTCACTCCAATGGGATTAGTGAGTATGCCATGTTCTTCAGACGGTCTTCATATGTATATACAACGTAATTATATTGCCCTCAGAGGCCTATGGAGTTATATACACAGCTTATATAAGTATTGTATTGATGATATTTCCCATAGAGGCCTATAATTATATACATGATATACTATATAAAATATATTTCCCATAGAGGCCTACAACATTATATACGCGATTATATCACATTTATATACAATATGGTCCATAGTGACACTTATGAGTTACATGTTGTATCTCTTGACTTCCCTTGCTTATTATTTCCCTATTTATGTTTACTTATGCCTTACATATTCAGTACATTTTTTTGTACTGACGTCCCCTCACTGGGGTGTTGTGTTTCAGGCTTGTAGGTGTAGGTAGACAAACAGACGCGCCTCTATAGTAGGTTGCTCAGTTCAACAGTTGGTCGATGCACTCCTCTTGTTTGGGAGTTGCTTCTAGCGAGTGGCAGGCTATACAACTTATATTTATAGTTATTTTGAGTATGACAGGGCCCTGTCCTGACCTGATGACATGTTTTAGTAATCTTAGGGGCTTGCAGACTAGTGTTCATTGTATAATTTTCTTGCACGGCCTTGTCGGCCTTCTTACTTGCTGTCAGTACTCTTATTAGGGCCTTGGCGGGCCTATTATATATACATCTATTGGTTATCTGTCTTATGTTATAGGTTGTCCTACTTAAACTACTATTGTATTGTCATTCCTGATGGGTTGTCATCCCAAACAGTTATGTAAATAGGTTACAATACACAGGTGGTACGCTCGAGCCATTCAAGCTCCAGGTGCCAGCCACATCCCCAAGGTTGGGGTGTGACAAACTTGATATCAGAGCAGGTCCGTCCTAGGGAGTCTACAAGCCGTGTCTAGTAGAGTCTTATTTATGGGTGTGATGTGCACCACACTTATAAATTCTATAGGGCATTTATGATGGTTACATTTCTTCTTGATCTAGATCGTGCAATAGAGCTGAGTCGTAAGTGTTCAACTCCTAATCCGTATCTCGTCTATTCTTTCAGCCATTCCTACGACTAGACGACATGCGACTATTCGGAGGCTGGATGTTGAGGCGGGAGAGAGTGCCAGCAAGGTACCACTCGCTAACACGAGGCAACAGGATCATCAGGATGATGCATTATCTCAGGCCACTAGGACTCCACCACCACCACCTCTAGAGGAACATAGGGAAGTTGATATAGCCCCAATTCCTCCCCAGGTTGCTCCTAAGCAAGATCTTGATATGCAGAGCACTGTACAACTATTGACTCAATTAGTGGCCTCGCAGGCCCAACGTCAGACTATTGGTCTTTCTAATATTGAAGTTAGTGCGAGATTTGGGATTTCATCAACCTGGACACTCCGATTCACAGGATCATATCATAATGTGGACCCATAGGACTTTTTGGATCAGATATAGTGGACTTCACGGGTTATGCATACCACCGATATTGAGTCGGTAAAGTGTGCTTATTATAGATTGTGGGATATCGCCATGACATGGTATGAGACATCGGAGTATTCTAGGGGACCCCGTGCCCCACTAACAGGATGGAGAGAGTTTTTTTAGGCTTTCTTACAACAGTGTTTGCCGGTCGAGCTTTTTTGGGCCAGGCAAGAAAGGTTTCTACGTTTGGAGCAGAGTAATATGAGCGTGCCGAAATACAGTTTACAGTTTAACTCTTTGGCCAGACATTCTCCTGCGATTGTGGCTAAGATGAGTGACATAGTACATTAGTTTTTGAATAGTTTGGGGCCGCACTTGGTTAATGAGTGTACAACGGTTTTCTAAATTTGAATATAGATATTGTTGGTTAATGAGTGTACCACGGTTTCTATGAATCCGAATATGGATATTGCTCGCATCCAGGCTTATGCATAGAATTTGAAGATTGTAAGAGACAACAGTGGGATGACCAAGAGCATGATATGGGCCAACATAAGAGGGCTCGGTCTGTAAGTGATGCAGGAGAGTTCAGATGTGGCTTCAGGCCACAGTTTCCTAGGAATCCATCCTATCCTGTAGACAGTGCACTACCCTAGTTTCAAGGCCAACATCGTGATTGATCTACTTATTCTAGTCAGGGTCATAGTTCAAAGGCACGAGGCCCGTAGTATAGAGGGGATTCAAGTCAGATAAGGTCGCCCTTGCCTCGATGTGATTAGTGTGGCAAAGCCCATACATGGTAGTGCTATCGGGGGTCAGATGTGCCATATTCTTGTGGTTATTTGGGACATATTGCCAGAGAGTTTCCAATGAGAGGCCGAGGTGGTATGGCACAATCGATGGGATCTATAACTACTTCTTATTCATCTGTATGCCCTTCTGGACAAAGTACTTAAACATTGGTTGGTAGAGGCAGAGGCAGAGAGGTAGAGCATCTAGCTAGGCGGTTATCAGAACTGCATCTATGCTGTTGTCGCATTGATAGGATCTAGCGTCATCTCCGGATGTGGTTACAGGTATATTATCTATATTTTCACTTGATGTGTATGTATTGATAGACCAAACTCTACTTTGTCGTATATTACTTCTTTTGTTACTGACAAATTTGGTAGAGAGCTTGAATTAGTGAGTAAGTCGTTTACGTTATCTATGCTAATTGGTGAGTCACTGATAGTTAGACGAGTATATCGGGGTTGTGAAGTGGCAGTTTGTAATAATCATACTTTAGCTGATTTGAATGGATTGGAAATAGTGGATTTCGATGTCATTATGGATGTGGATTAGTTATCTTTTTGTTACGCTAATGTGAAGCGTTAGACGAAGATTGTTCGCTTTAATTTTCCGGGTAAACCTGCTATAGAATGGAAAGGTACAGTGGCAGCGCCTAAGGAGAGGTTTATTTCCTACCTTAAGACATGAAAGATGATTTCAAAGGGTTACGTCTGTTATTTGATATGAGCATGATATGCAGAGGTAGATCCTCCAACCCTTCAGTCTATTCTAGTTGTTAATGAATTCCCCGATGTATTTTGCGATTTGCTTCTAGGCATTCCTCCAAACAGGGAAATTAATTTTGCTATTGATGTGTTTCCCAACACCCAACCTATATTTAATACTCCTTATAGGATGGCTCTTGCTTAGTTGAAAGATTTGAAAGTGCAACTGAAGGATTTGCTAGAGAAGGGCTTTATTAGGCCTAGTACTTTGTAGCGCACTTGTATTATTTGTTCGTAAGAAAGATGGAACGTTGAGGATGTGTATTGATAACTTTTAGCTAAATAAGGTTACTATCAAGAATAAATATTGGCTCCCTAGGATCGAAGACTTGTTTGAGCAATTGCAGGGCACCAAATATTTCTCAAGTATAGATCTTAGGTCTGGATACCATCAGTTGAGAGTTTAGGAGAAAGATATTTCGAAGACCGCTTTCAGGACCAGATATGACCACTATGAGTTCCTTGTTATGTAGTTCGGTCTTACTAATGCACCAGTAGTTTTTAGATTTGATGAAGCAGTTGTTCAAGCCATTTTTGGATATCTTTATTATCGTGTTTATAGATGATATTCTGGTGTATTCTCGATTAGAGGTAGAGCATGTAGACAATTTGCAAGCGGTGTTATAGACGCTCCAAAGTTATATGCTAAGTTTTCTAAATATGAGTTCTGGTTGAACTCGGTGGCCTACCTCGGGCATATATTATCAAATGAGGGCATTAAAGTTGATAGTCAGAAGATTGAGGCGGTGAAGAATTGGTCGAGGCTAACAACTCCTATTGATGTACGTAATTTCTTGGGCTTACTAGGTTATTATCAGAGGTTCATAGAAAATTTATCTTCTATTGCTGCTCCATTGATGAAGTTGACCCATAAGGCAACTAAGTTTCAATAGTCTGATGCTTGTGAGAAGAGTTTTCAGGAGTTGAAGGGTAGGTTGACATTAGCATCTATTTTGGCACTTCCAAAAAGGTTCAAAGGATTATGTTGCTTATTGTGATGCCTCTAGAGTCGGCAAGGCTATCACATATGCTTCAAGGCAGTCGGGGAAGCACGAGCATAATTACTCGACTTATGATCTTGAGTTGGCAGCCGTTATATTTACTGTGAAGATATGATATCTCTATCTATATGGGGTTCATGTTTATTTATTTATAGATCATAAGAGATTACAATACATATTTTGGCAGAAAGAGTTGAACCTAAGGAAAATGAGATGGCTGGAGTTGCTGAAGGACTACGATGTTGATAACTTGTATCTTTCCGGCAAAACAAATGTTATAGCCGATGCATTGAGTCGTGAGTCTATAGGCTGCCTGAGGCATGTGCAAGTTGATAAGTTGGAGATATCCAAAGATTTGTATCGATTAGCTAGCTTGAGTGTATGATTGCTTGATGTAGGTGACGGATGTGCTATAGTTCAGAATGCCGCATAATCATTATAGTGGCAGAAGTAAAGGCAAGGAAATTCGATGATCCAGAGTTGGGCAGAATAAGAGAAGGGATTCCCTTTCAGAAGAAACAGTTGTTTGAGCTGTCATATGATGGGGTTCTTAAATATAAGGGTCGTTTATGTGTGCTTGATGTTGGGGGACTCCGAGGGTGAATTATGGCAGAGATTCACCATGCCAGTTATTCTATTCATCTTGGTTCTACTAAGATGTACCATGACCTTCAGCAGATTTACTGGTGGAACTGCAGAATTTATGGCTCAATGACTAAATTGCCAACAGGTTAAGGTTGAACACTAGAAACCTAGAGGGTTTCTTCAGAATGTAGATATTTCAACGTGGAAATGGGAGGCAATCAACATGGATTTCATTACAGGGTTACCTAGTTCTCGTCGGAAGTTTGATTCTATCTGGGTTATTGTTGACAGGCTTACAAAGTCAGTCCATTTTCTACCTGTCAGAACTACCTATTCAGCTTAGGTTTACACCAAGTTATATGTCAAAGAGATAGTTCGAATTCATGGAGTTTCAGTTTCTATTATATTTGACAGAGATGCCCAGTTTACAACCAACTTCTGGAGGTCCTTTCAAAAGGGTTTGGGTACTCAGGTTAATCTAAACACCACTTTCCATCCACAGACAGATAGACAGGCCGAGTGCACTATTCAAACGCTCGAGGATATGCTATGAGCATGTGTCTTAGATTTCAAAGGGAGTTAGAAATATCATTTGCCACTTATTAAATTTGCCTATAATAACAGTTATCACTCCAGTATCAAGATGACACCATATGAAGCCCTATATGGGTGAAAGTGTAGGTCTCTTATCGACTGGTTAGAAGTGGGTGAAACAAAGTTATTTGGACCTCACTTGGTGCAGCAAGAGGTAGAGAATGTGAAGTTGATTTAGGAGGGATTGTTGATTGCCCAGAGACTGCAGAAATCTTATTCTGATATTCGACGCTGAGACTTAGAATTTGTTGTTGGAGATTGGGCGTTTTTGAAGGTATCACCTATGAAAGGTATGATAAGGTTCAGCAAGAAGGTCAAGCTTAGCCCCAGGTACGTCGGACCGTATAAGGTTGTTCAGAGAATCGGTCAAGTGGCTTACAAGCTTGAATTACTCCCGGAGTTGGATGCAGTTCATGCAGATACCATGTGTCTATGCTTCGGAAGCGCATAGGTGATTCCTTCTATATTAACCCTATAGAAGATGTCCAGGTTACATAAGACTTATCATATGAGGAAATTCCTGTTGCCATCTTAGATCGTCAGGTACGCAAGTTATAGACCAAGGAAGTAGATTCGGTTAAGGTGTTATGGAGGAACAATAATGGGGAAGAAATGACATGGGAGGCTAAGGACATGAATTCCAGATACCCTTACTTGTTTCAAACTTCAGGTTTATATCAATACTCATGCGCTATGATTTACTTACGTCTATCTTATCTATCCAACTTTCCTTATATATGCCTTATATAGGCAATGTTGTTAATACATATGTGACGGATATAGCCCAGACTTCGGTAGTTAATAATTGCAGTGCGTTAGGGCTAACCCTTTTAATTTCTGGATAGATAGACGTGCCAATATTATGATGTTATGTTGGCATTGGATAAGGTTTTGGGCAACTTGAAAGGTTTTGGATAGTTTTTGTTACAAAGAAACTCTGCCAAAATATTTAGAAATCCTGAGCGTTAAAATATTTCTAATACATTCGAGGATGAATGTTCTTAAGGGGAAAGACGTTACACCTCATGTTTTCGCACGTCGTCATTATCGTAACATTAGCCAACAGAGGCTTGAAGATGGTAGGAACCCTCCAAGAGGTTTATAAATATTTATAGAGGTGTTGAGTAAGTTTCAAAAAGGTTTAAGGCTTATCAGATCAATAGAAACAAGTTTCAACGGAAGTTTGACAAAACACCACTGGCCGGTGTGATCTGCAAACCACAGAACATGATCTGCAAATGGCAGACTATGTCTGCGAGATGCAGATCAAACACAGAAGTTGAAAGAAACTTTTAGGAAATTTATCCAAGTCTGCGACTCGCAGGCATGATATGTGATTCAAAAATTGTGCCACAGGTCTAGATCCGTGCATGTTTATCTTGGTTCCTAAATAAACCCCTAGTTCAATTCCCATTTCATTTTCACTCATTTTTAGACTTAATTAGCTCCAAAACCCTCCCAAAAACTCTCTCATGATTCAAGGTTAAAATCAAAGGCAAACTACGTAAATTCAATTTAGGAAATTATGTGATCATCATTAGATGGTCTTCTTCCCTGTTGTATTAAGCTTCAAGAATACTTGGTTGTGAAGTAACCCTTACTTTGGAGTAGTTCTTGAGTTTGAAGGTAAGTTTCATCTCTATCTTCCTATTCTTAAAGTTTCTCAAGTATTTAAGAATGTGATTGTTGAAGAAATCTTGTAGAACAAGTGTTTATGAATCTTGGAACTGTAATATGTTGTTGTGGGCTGTTTTATGTGGTTTAAGAGTATGATATGAAGTTGTTAAGTTATGGATTGATATATGGAGATGGGGAAGAGTAGTAGAGAAGGTTTGTGAGTTGATATATTTATAGATTAAGCTACAAAAGATCTTACAAACGCTATGCGCACAGATGTTCGACAAAATGTCTAAATGAACTTTCTTATAAGTTATGAATCCGTTATTGAAACAAATCGTTCGTATAGTGTAGATAATCATTTGTAGAGCATACAAGGACTCTTGGGATCCATATAGCTGCATTGACAAGGTATGTAGGGTTTATTCTTCTCTCTTTTGGCATCACCGACATAACACGACAACTATGAAATGTTCCTCAATATGAACTATATTCCTAGTAGTTAAAAAGATACTAGCGTTCTATTCTATTGATTGATTGTTGTATCTTATATGTCCTTCGTCGGGAGTACATTTCACTCTCGATAGTATTATTTATTATATTGATAAAACAAGGTTCAATAGCGTCTTTTCAAAAAGTTAAGAGTAGTAAATTGTATCTTCTTACTGATTCATACGAAAAGGGAAAGTAATATGTAATCCGCATAAAGATAGTCAGAGGTGCAACGACCTTACATCACTCTGACGAAATTAGTAAGTATGCCATATTATTCATACGGTCTTCATATGTATATACTATGTAATTATATTGCCCTAGAGACATATGGCGTTATATGCGCAGCTTATACAAGTATTGTATTGATGATATTTCCCATAGAGGGCTACGATGTTATATACGCTATATACTATATAAGACATACGCACCTCCATAATACGTTGCTCAGTTCAGCAGTTGGTCGATGCACTCCTCTTCTTTCGGAATTGCTAACTAGCGAGTGGTAGGCTATATTGCTTATGTGTATAGTTATTTTGGGTATGGAGGGGTCCTGTGCTAACCTGATGACATGTTGTACACTCTTAGAAGCTTGCAAATTGGAGGTCATTGTATAATTGTTTTGTATGGCCTTGTCGACCTTCTTACTTGTTGTTAGTACTCTTTTTATGGCCTTGGCGGCCGCGTTATATATACATTTGTTGGTTAATTGTCTTATGTTATAGGTTGTCCTACTTAAACTTCTATTATATTGTAATTCCTGAGGCATTGTCCGCCCAAACGGTTATGTAAACAGGTTATGATACACAAGTGGTACGCTCGAGCCGTTTAGGTGCCAGGTGCTGGCCACACCCACTAAATTTGGGTGTGACACTCTCTTACTTTCCTCAAGTCCTTAAAACAACAATAAAACACAACAACCAACAACACACATAGCTCTCCAACAAATATGAATAACACATCGAGCAACAAGCTCGTCTTATAGAAATAACCAACACTTTTCTTCATACTTATCTTCTTCCTATCATACTTAACATAACAACAACAAAAATACACAAGCCCCCTTGCATAATTTCTAGCCACATAAAGTGATACATATGACTTCAAAATAGTGTGCTTTATAGTTAGGTTATGCATAGAAAACTGGCACAAGGATTTACGACGTGTATATGTAACTGCTTGGATGTGGTGATTGATATATGTCGAAGGAAGACCATAATCCTTCTTTCTTTCGAGTTTTTTGAACTAGGTATGTGGGTTACTTTTGCCACGTCCTTTTTTTTCTTTCTCTTAGCCCCAACAGTAGTTTGTTGATCGACTTTGGTGGCTACGTTGATAATTCTTCCGGACTTGAGTCCATTTTCTATGACCTCTCATATTTTAACTAACTCGGAGAATGGCCTCCTGGCTATAAACAACATATGGTCATAGAAGTCCGACTTTTGTGATCGGATGAATACTTAGACTAGTCCTTCCTCGCTCATTGGCGGTTGCACTGGGACAGCCTCGGCCCTCCATCTGCTTCCATATTCACGATAATTCTCTGTGGATGTTTATTTGACCTTTTCTAAGTAGTATCAGTCAGTCACAGTTTCCATGTTAAATCGGAATCTTTCCGTAAAGGCTTCAGCCATGTCTTCCCAAGAGGCCTAGCGGTGTATGTCTTGTGCGGTGAACCATTCAGAAATTTCTCCTGTTAGGCTCAGGCTAAACAACCTCATGATTAGACCCCAGTTTTTTCTTACCCAGACCAATTGGTCGCAGTATGCTCCTAAGTGAGCTTTGGGATTCCCTATCCCTTTGAACATCTCGAATTTAGGTACTTTAAAGCCTTCAGGTAGGTCTAAGTCTGGATGCATGCAAAGATCATTATAACTCAGTCCTATTACTTTTTGGGCGACTATGTTAGACTTCTCGAGTAAGTCTACCATCTTCTATTCCATTTCTTTGTCTCGCCTATCATGTTTGGCTCTCCACGCCTTTGCTCTCTCTTCGTAGTGGTCAAGTTCTAGAGAGGAATTAATTGGAGTGATAGGAGTATGGAAGGATATTGCGGGATAAGTTTGGCAATTTCTGAGAGTGCTGGCAGTTTTGGGTGTAGGGTGAGTTGTGGCATCTAGATGTATGGGTCAGTGTGAGTAGGTGGTGGTGCATGATATGAAGGCACCGAATGGGAAGTTCTGGGTATTTGAGTGGCATTGGCCGGTGGTGAGGTTTGGTATGAAGTACCAATATGGGTGGCTTCGCTATGAGCTCGGGTTGGTGGCACAGTTCTAGTCGAGTAGGCTGGAAAGTGGTTATGTATTGGTGAATTCATAGATGGAAATGGCAGTGGGGCCTCCTCGCTTCAGTGTCGCTGCTCTGGCGGCATTGGCTGCGAGTTGTTCCTGAAGGTCCACAATTCTTCGGAACAACATATTGATCACATCTTCGTGGTGTGATGATTCTTGGGGATCTAGTGGCGTAGGGTCCTCTACGACAAGTGCTTCGTTGTTACGCCTGTCGTCTAAATTACTAGTCATGTTTTCTTTGTCTTGTTCGGGAAGGGATGCTATTACAACTTTGGATCTTATGAAGTATGTCTGTGTGACATAATATGGATCGACCTCCTCTTTAAGATAAGAAAAACTCAAAGGCAGATGATGTTAGTAATGTTAGGAAAAAAATAATACAAGATATCATAGATAAATTATACATAGATGCACATATACTCATGCATTTGATTCGAACACTTGATTGATTTTCCATTCCGGGGGTATTTTGGTCATTTTTGCCATTTTAGTTTTGAGAGTTTCGATTTTGAAGACTATGGTTAATTTGCTATCATGACGATGTCGAGATCGACCTCTTCGAAACTTCTTAATACAAGAGGGATTATAATGTATATAATTTAGGGACCGAGTCTTACGTAGAATTCCTACGTATACCTCCGTGAGAAGTCAGGTCCTTCTGTAGTTCGGTTTACATAGAAATTATTCCTTATTTCATTCTACCCGAACAAGTTCCTAGACTAGGCCTGATAAGGGCTTCCTACGTATCCCCCTTGGGACATTAGGTCTGACGTAGTTTCTTTTATAAAATAATGGGGAAAGGATAACATTTGATTGAAAGAAAAGGGATGCCTAAATCTACCCAAAAGATGACTTTTCCCTGAAGCTATGGCGGTTCGTCGTCCTTATGACCACGTTTTCTCCCATCGTCTTTACTTAGTAGTGGCATGGTAGAACTACCCAGATTTGACCAGTGTTGACCAAGTGCTCAAACTTGAAAGCTTTGCACTCTTTAATGTCGTGTCCAGGTGCTCTTGAATAATATAAGTAGATCTTCCTCTTCTCTGAAGTACTCGGTGAGGGCTTCCAATCGATTTTGACTGGATTAATCTTTCTGGTACTAGCTAGTATGGAGAAAAGGATTGCATATGAATCTTCAAAGACAGTGAAGTTATAGCGCCAAACTTGCATATCAATGGTTATTCCTACCCAAGCATGATGGGGTCATGAACCAGTAGGGAATGTGGCCCTCATAAGTTGTGGATGGTTTTGTCATCTATCAATCTTACGACCCTTTTCTTGAGGGCCAAGCACTCATCAGCGGTGTGACTTGCTTGATTTTTGTGAAGGGCACCTCTTGTGAGCATATATAGGTGTATAAGTCGGGAGGACATCGTGGTTGAAACACAATGCTCTGGTGGTTGTCAGTCCCTCAAATACCTCGATACTCCGCACCGGCCTTGGAGCGACTCTAATGTCCAAAGTGCAAGCTTTGAGAGAAATTTCCCACCAGGTAGGGGATGGTGTTTGGGATGACCCTTGTGGCGTCCCATAGTAGTTGGCGGCATTTGAAGTATTGGGGGTGGCTTTCTATGAAGGTCCACTTGATTCCCTGGCATAGTTGGGGTCAACTCCAAATCCTCGAATCTAAACACCATTCTATCACAATCCTAATATTCAGTGAGGACTTCTATCAGTTCCCTATTTCCATTTATGGTCATTAATGAGGGCTAGTGTCCTACATAGTTCGTGACCTCTCTTGGTTGTGGAGCATCTAATCACGACCACCAAAACCTTAGCAACTCGGGTGCTTCCAGGACCTTATCGAACTTGAGGTTAGTATGCATCTACAAAACAGAGCACGGTTAATTCCCCCATTCCCAAATACAATGGTTTATCACATAAGGCACAATCATGTTTCCATATAACAAGTAGTTAGATGTAGTGTCATCGGGTCTTAGACTGTCAAGACATGAGGTAGTCTCCTAATGGGTCCAGATACATCTAAAATATCCAAACCCGTCTAGGTAAGCATGTGCTAGTTCAGTAGGAATTTGGCTTCGCTCTATCTAGCAAACTAGAGTGGTTTTTCGAATGACTAGGGACTCGAGCGGACTAATCGAGGTAAAACATTGTCGACTATTGGATGATCATGAACCAACTCCGTCTTCTACGTGTTCCAAAGAAATAATTTGGTTTTTTACTAGAGAACGATTATGAAACACATAATCGTCTTTGTGCACTGATGTGAGTGTGTGTGTGTGTGTTAAATTTGGCGGAATCATGAAATGCATAAATAACAATTATATTTGCGAAAAGTAGATACATAGGTAATCTATAGCAATTAAAACATGTTTTATTGAAACCCTTATCGTTAGAACCTAGGATTATCCCCAGCTAGTCGCCATCTATTACGGTTCACTTTTACGTGGAGGCATAAAAGCTACTAGGAGGTTGGTGGAACTCTATTTCGGATATTAATCTTTAGAGTCGAAACCTAATTTATAGAGAAATTAGAAAATCGGGTAAAAGGGTTTGTTCAAAATCTGTGAAAAAATCTTTAAAAATCGGAGTTCAAGGTAAAGCATCTGGTGATCCACAGGGAAAGTATTAGACACCCCGATATTAAGAATCCATAGAATACGATTGACCTTTGGGTTCTATAGCATGTTTAATTAATAAAATTTGCTTTAAGAGTGTTTATTTTCCGCAAAAAAGTATGTCATTTCATTTTTTCATTCTTTCTAAGTTAAAAAGGATTTTAAAAATCAAAAGAGTTGAAGTTCATCTAGAAAGCTCATATAAGACATTAGCCAATCCATTTCCAGACTAAGATACACATAATGTTTTAAATTAAGTAGAATCTCACTTAAATTAATCCAATAGATAGTAACTTTCCTATATGTTTGGAGAAAGTCCTTTGAAAAAGAGTATATTCCCTTTGGAATGACATACTAAGGTTTTTTAGAATTGAAATACAAGTCTTTTCCTTTTTATTATTTGAAGATCAACCATATCCAAACCAATACCATAAAACTCCAGTATTCAAGGGTTTTTCTTCCATTTTTTAGAAATCAACTTGGTTGGGCTTGACCCAAAAATAATCCTTAAAGGGGGTTTAAACTTGACCATTTTTCTTGTTCAAAGTTAGTTTTGAAAACCCAAGTTTTTCATCAACTTCCCGGTTTCTTTTGTCTTCAAAACAGTTTCATTTTTTCATTACTCAGTCCAAATTTTGCGCCAAAAGTTCAGATTCTCTTTGAAATAAAATCAAACCATTTTTTGTACCACATCAACCCATTTTTTTTTTACCAAAGCAGGCTCATTTTCAGTCTGAATTAAAGCCTTTGAAATTATTTCATTTCTTTATTATGAAAACGTACAAGTATATAATTTGGGGCAGATTTTTGAAAATCGTTTTGGGACTATCCATTCTAAACGACGTAAGTATCGTTATACCTAAATCCTAGGTTATACACAGGGATTCCAATATTATTTCAAGTATTTTTTACAAGTACAATCATACAAAATATAATGCAAATATATAGAAAGAGTAAGAGTTAAGCTGGTGGGTCTATCGAACCCACCAGTTATCTATTTTCACCCATAGTTGGGCCTTCATGCGCATCAGCTTATCCGAGCTCAATTAAATGAAGTGGTTGGGCCTTTGGCCAAACAGGTTTGAGAAGCGGCCCAAATGACCCACATCCCATGCATGGACAAAAGGAGAGGGGAAAAGAAAGTACTAGTTAGAATGCACCCGAAATTATCTACTTTAAACACATATTATTTAAAATAATTTAACAAATAAAAGCAAGCAACTAATATTTATGGCCCAAAAAATAAAATCGGAAAGAACAACCCAATGTTCTTACATCAGTGTAGAAATAAATGACATGGGTTGAGCCCAACATTAAGCAAGTAGCAAAGCATTTGTAATAAATATAAGGCGCATGGTCCTAGCCTAGACTAACAACTAATAGTAGCAGAAAATAAAGATAGAAAGCCAACAAAAAATGGGACAAGCCCAGCACATGCAATAAACAATCAAGGAGAATGACTCATGTCATAAAACATTGGGCCAAATCCGAACAGACACATCATTAGTGAGTCCCAAATGATATACATGGGAGTATATTCGACTTGTATACCTGGTATACCAAATATACTTTGGTATACAGTCAATATACCCTTTGTATATCACACAAATATTCAACATATAGTAAAGAAGAGAATGAGCAGCATACATAGACATCTGAATTCAACAAGATGATAGTCATATATGCATACACATGATATAGTCATTTTTACAGCATCTTCCGGGTTCCAAACTCACATTATATGATCTAAGATTTAACACATAAAGGCAGCATGATCATAAGAGAAATATGTCCAAATTTGAATATACTCATGCTTGACTTGTATACATTTCAATTGAGCTCTATTTGTTTACTAAAGCAAGTAATATGCACATATCCAAGACACGTAAATATTAGCCAAGTAGAACAGGTTAAGGGCATCTAAGGTTGGTTGACATGGTCATTGTTTTAGGCTAGTACTTAGGGTACAAACATGATATCTGGACAGACTAAAAACATGCAGGATAACATGAAGGGAGAACGCAAATCATTTCACACACATTTATGCACATTTCAGCTGTCAGCAAGTTAGTCCTAGGCTAATCAGTCACATAATCTCTTATAATCATTCATTAGGACAATATCTAGTCACCTTGACAAACCTAACAAACTATTATGATAATGCTTTTTCATTCAGTTTATGATTCAACATAAAACATTAGAGCATACAATCATACAACAGTTTTCAAATACCCTCTAGAGCCTAAACAAGTTGGGAAGAAACTGGTTCATGCATTGGTGTAGGATAGGAAGCAGGTTATCAGAATCAAATTGAGATGATTTTAAAGCTATTTCAGAGTCATGATGCTCAGTGTATCACATACTAAGTGAAGGAAGCATAAAATTTCAGAAAAAGAAGCATGCTCAGCACTCAAAACAACAAGAATGGACAAGATTTTTACACTCCTTCCCTTGTTCATAAGTGAATAGACATGATTGAAGTTGGTTTCAATTTTTAGATAAGACACAGACCAAAGTGTTAGAATGGCAACTTAGGACTTCAAGTTTTTATCTAAACATATGTTAAATTAAGTGATTGGCACTTCAGATTATCAATTTTAGCATAAATGTACAAGTATGTGCAAACCAGATATCTATCGTGGTCCTATAACCACTCTCATATCATTTTAAGGTCTTTAAGAGTTTATAATTCATTTAAACTAAGCTAAGGTGCAGACAGACATGGTTATGCATGAAACTGAGACATTTGAAATAACTTAAAATAAGAACACATAAACAGAACAGGATCCTATCAAGGAATACATATGATTACTTCGCCTAAAATATTCACATGGAATATTAAGATGGACATCTACTAGCCCACACAAGATTAACATGATACCATAACAAGATTCAGGTTGATAGATACATAGTTAAGTCTAAACAAAAGGACATAAATATAACATGTAAGCTCACAGGATACAAGAACTAGGTTGAAGAGTCCTGAAGGTCATTTGAACTTAAGCCAGGTTCATATTCAGCAAGTAATGAGAAGAGACTAATAACCTAGGCATTGGATGAATCAAAATAGACATTTTAGACACATGTTGTTCAGCTACCAAACCCAAACCTCCCCAACAAACACATGATTCAATAAAATACACGTCAAAACAGATTTATGAGACATTTAAAAGGACATTCTAAGTCCATACCCATCCTTATTTGCAACCATTTATCCTCTTTGACACATAACAGATCAATCTAAAGCAACTTGCTTTCATTTTAACTAAAACTAATACTCATAAAAGGCACATATGGTTCAAAGGCTTAAACTACTTTGTTATATCAAGAAATCATATCAAAACTACCCTTCTCAATCAGATTTAGTTTATACTTGTCTAAAACAAATCTTAAATGGTACATCTAGGTTCAAACAGTTTATCATGAGACTGGACAAGTCATTTAACTATCTTAAAGCCTAACTCTTAAGCCCATTTTAGAACAAATTTATACTACACCAAACCTAAACTGACATTTACCTACAGACTAAGTAGAACAAACAGACATGCTTCATTTTTTAAGATCATTAAGCACACAACAGATTATTTTCATACCTATATTAGTACTAAGTCTCCCTAAAACAGTTATGATAGTATTTAGGTTAAGCCTAATCATTATTCAATTAAACATTTGATGTATCCTACAAAGTACCATATTTAGTCTACTTCTTAAACTAACTGAAGATTAGTTAATGAACATGACATCAATTAAATCAGTTAAAACAGGATCATCATCACACTCATAAGCTATTACATGCTTTTCCTAAACAACTATCATGCTCAACAATCCTCAAATTACTTAAACAAGTTCATTAATATACAAGCACACTATAAATCACCTAGTTTAACTAAAAACAACAAGAAATATAAAAGGGAAGGGAAGTACCTCTCTTAGTGGCAGCCTAGGGTCGAGATAGTGGCTTTTTTCTTCCACTCCGCACTCGATCAACAACTCACACACAAAAGAGAAAAAGGTTTTAAAAATAATGATCAATTTGAAGACTTAGGATTCCATCAAGGGGCTTGAAATCCAATTCACTTAAAATTAGCCAAATTTATATCGAAAACAAGCTCTTAGGAATGTAAAAGCTCAAGATTTCAATTCGGGACCTTTGGCAATGAGGGTGGGTTTACTTTATAAAAACCCCAAAACCTTAGAATTCTCGGTTGAAATTGATGTGGGAGAATAGATTTGGAGGGAAAATTCCCTCCCAAAAGCATCTCAACCAATCAAATCACAAAATTTGAAAACAAATGAGACAAGAAACTTAAAATCGTAGCAGACAAAGGTAACGAGAGGGGAAACCTTACCTTGGTGGGGGGAGGGGTGCCTCTTTGGTGTAATTGTAGGAATTTTGTCGGGTTGTTGTACGCATCGAATATTGAAAACTTGTTTCAAACCCAACAAACGTAGAACTGTTTGACTATAGGGTAATTTAAAACCGTAAACATAAGACTTGAATGGTACTTACATGTTTACAATATCTGGAATCTTTATCAAATGTGGGTGTGCACGCGAATGCCCTTTCGATTGCAAGCTCCAAGCTTCAATGTATTTCTCCTTTGGAAAGCTAGGAAATCCGGCAGAGTTTCAAGAGAGTGTTTTGATTCTGAGTCTCTAAGACTTAGAATAATGATATGAAAATCAAGTGTAATGAATAATGAAGTGTAGGTCTGTATTTATAGGTGAAAAATTAGGTCAAACCGGTTAGGGTTTGAACTTGGGCCTAGCCCAAAATTTTTAAGCACATTCTTAATTAAATCCAAAATCCAATTTTGACTTAATTAAAACAATCATCATTCATTTAAATATCTCGATTCTAAATCGAATATTTAATACTCTCTCAATACATCCTTAGATCGAAAAGACAATTGACATAGTGTGACCCTATAGGCATTCACATATCGACATTAATCAAATTAAGGTCTACGCGGAACACCTAGACAGCGTCGCAAGACGAACTCAATATGTGAAGTACGTTTACACGAATCTAGTAAACTTAACCTCTATGTGGTAAGATAAAATTCTTTCATTCACGACACACCCGATCAAGCTTAGGATTTGTCAAGTGTCTATCCAAATGGCTTAATCATTGTATCTCATATATATTAGTTGACAACTAGACCATACTCTAAATATGTCTATTGCGTTGGCCAACGACTTAGTCAACCTAATATCACTGAGAAGCTGAGTGTTCTCTCGAATATACATTCGAGGAATAAATCCTAATCTTGGCTCAACTACCACCTTTAATCCACATTGTAATGTACCCAATACAAGTTGTATCTCAACCTATAAGGCATTTAAGATTAGGACAGGATCAAAGTATATTACTTTGTAGACAATGTGCGCATTGACCTCAAGTCTAAGGACATCTATCTCCCACACGTTGATCATACTTTAGACAAGTATAACAAACAATATATCAGTAAGGTATACCAATACTTTCAAAGTATCCATGTCTCCATCACGAGTAGTCATTACTCGTAGCAGGGATGCATATTATAGAATATTATAAACAATCAACTAATAATTCAATAATTGCAAATGTCAAAATATTAATCTCCATTAATAATAATACGAATGTGTATAATTTACATTTGTCCTAATACAGATTCTCTAAGACATTCATATACTTTCAGTAATGTCAAGGGCCATTAATGCCCTTGCTCATTTCGGACGAGAAAGGTCTGCAATAGTACACGTACACTATTAGTTTGCCATTTTTTGCATCTGGAGGAAGACTATCAAAGAGGAACCTAGGTTCCATTTGGCTTCAATCGCGAACGAAAAGGGGATTTCGAGGGTGGTCTTCCTGTAGGCGTATTAACAAGGCAATTGGCCGAGTCGCGATCCAGTTGGGTCGAAACAGGCCGTCTTTAAAAGAAAAGAAAAGAGCCCAATTTTGTTTTTTTTATAAACAAATACAATGGCCGCATTTTGCAAAAGTGGTCATTTATAAAATTAGGAAATGACTAAAAAAATTCAATTATAACCAAATTAAAGTATATGCATCAATTTTAGCCTAAATTTGACATAAATTTGAATCTTTAAATCATAAAAAACCTTTAATTTAAAAATAAAATAATTTAAAATTGAGATGTAACTTGATTATCTTACTTAATTAAAACAATTTTCCCGGTATTGACGGAATAAAATATTGATCATTTTTAAATTGAGAATTCAAGCAATTAATTACATAATTATCTTTACTTTAATTTCGAAAATTGTAATTGATGATCAAAATAATGTGAAAACAGGATATGATATACAATAAGTATAATGGATGACATTTTTTCAAATGAAATAACAAATATTTTCAGAATAATTTTATAAAATTATTTTCGTCTTATAAAAAGTATATTTTACTCCGTCTATGACTCGGAAATCGTGAATAATTAAATGAAATTATTGGAGGGTAAAAATTAGGTGTCAACAGAACCTAAACAAGTTTGGTTTCATAATTGTACCCGAAATCAAATCTTGGTTGACTTGGATCTTCCTTCTTTCCTTGTATGCACATTGACCACCTTTTTCCTACTTCAATGTGTATTCCATGTTGATCAACCTGTGTTACTTTATGGAAATATTACCATAACTTAAATCTAACTCTTCTCGAATAGGAATCAGTCAATATTCCATCTTCTCTATTGTCGGCATGAAACAACTTCCAGTCTCCAGTTATGTGATAGTAAGAATCAGTTCCTTTGTTGATATGACTGCTTCACTGAATTCTTTGGAATGGAGATCTACTTGGATATCTAGTCCTTCAATTGAATCCTTCCTTATGTCGTCCTTGATTGTCATTGGGTTCATTATTTTTCAAATCATCAAAAAACTCAATGTAAGCTCATTATCTATCATTTAGCCAGCAGTTACTCAACAAGGGGCATTTATCCTTTTGTCCTTTCTCTAGTTAGGTGTACTTCGTTGTAATTTTTCTTGCTTCTATGTTGAGAATATGCCTGGTATTTTTCCTTGTGAGTATTTTTGTTCTTGTGTCCGTTTCTTAGTTTTGTTCTGTAGCTTAGGTATTGCCTGTAGCTGGAGTAATGTATATTCCAAGGGATCAATATGCTTAAGGACTTGTTCCATTTGAGTGTTTCAGTGAGTTTATCCCTGATGTTGACTAGCTATTTTAAGGCATTTTTTTCTTCATAAGCTCAGCATAAAGAGAAGGGTGTGTGATATCTAATTCTTTCTCCAGCCTTTCTTGCAGGTTCATGGGTGAGTTTCCTTAGTAGGGATGTCGTTCCATTTTTCTTTTATTTTTATATTTTACAGTGAGGACTTGTTCCTTTAGACAAGTTGTTGTCTTTTTCGGATTATGCCCATTTTCTGCCAATTTCTTGTGGTCTTTTTCTACCCCAGAATGATCATGTGACAACTTATCCTCTTTCGTCGACATATCTTCAAGGGATTCCATTATTATATGAGATATATATACTAGTTTTCTTTTAGAGTAAGAGCGGATCACATCCTTGAATTCTGCTAAGCTTGCCACAACTTCATCATCTTCATCTTCTGAAGCTACTTGTGCAGTTAGTACCATGGTCCTCTCTGGGGTTGATTTTATCTTGTCTTTCATGGGATGAGTGATTCTTTACTTCATACAGTAGTTCTAAATTTTTGTTTCTTGATTGACATAGCTACTTTGTAGTGTGTCCTATATTTGCTTAGGAGTGACACATGAAGAGACTTTGCTGAATTCATTAGGCCTAATGCTGCATATGAGAATTCTCATTGCCTTGATATCTAGCTGAGTGTTCTTGATGAATTCATGTACATCTTGAGCATTTGTTTTTTGTTCACTCTTATCACATTAATATTTTAGTCCTCCTTCAATAACGCTTCATATCTTGGGATCTTCACTAGTAATAAAATATTGCATCCTAACTTTCCACCATCCATAATATTTTCCTTAAAGCATGGTAGTCTTGCTATTGATTTCCCTTCTTGAACTTCTTGAGGTGCATTCTTGAGGTGCATCCATCTCCCGTCTTTCAATGTACTAGCCTTTATAGAAAGAGCTCTAATACCAAATGTTAATTTTACTATGATCTATTCACTCAAAAAATCACGTTCTTCTAGCAACTATACAAGAAGGTAAACTTTCAGAATGTGTAAATAAACACAAGAAATTTAGCGTGAAAAACACTTTGCTCAAGGGGGGGGGGGAACCACGACCTACCTCTGTAGAAATTTGCCAAACTATACACTAAACTCAAGCAACTATTTAAGGTTACAACAACGTGTACACCTAAGGAACTATTCCAAACAATCCCTAACCCAACACTCTCTTTTCTTCAACAATTTTCTCAATTGTTGGCCCCCTCTCTCTCTCTTCTCTCTTCTTTAATGACTCTACCCAGTTAATGAAGTCTTTTTACAAACTTGAAACAATACTTACTACAAATAACTAGGAATGTAAATAAGATATTGTTAAGGAACCACAAAACCTAACTATTACAGCTCAAGAATTAAATGATAAATCTTGATAGGTGCATGTTCTTTGTTATTTTCATAGTAGGCTTCTTCGAGACTTTAGTGTTGACTCTATTCTCACTCTAGATGTCTCTCTCTTTTGTTGTGGTTAAGCTCTAAAGCTTTTTGACATACTATATTTATAGTTATGAATGGTTGCCGTCAATTCTCTAAATTCATCCAAGACTTGATTCCATAAATTGCATGAAACCAATCCCTATTTGACATGGATTCCCTTCTTCATATGTATTAACCTTCTCCTAATTCCAAGATAATTTCATGTGTTCAATTTGTGATAATATTTTCATATGTTGAACTCGATTGCCTTATCCAATAGAAATTATTCAAAACATTCAATTCTGCACATCTGCACGAAATAGCTTCTTCAAATAGTTTCTAGTTGTTCATCCAAAGGACTAGTTCCCCTTAGCAGTTCCTCTTCTGTTTTGACTGATTTACTAGCTCCTTTTGGATATCTATTTATGATCTTGTTGTTCTCTATCTTCCTTCATTCTTCCTAATACTTTATTGTCTCTTGTACATAGTTTGTAAATCATCAAAACTTCATTTTAAGCTTTGAACTATTATTGAGACCACATCATCTCAACAAACCTGCTCTAATACAAATTGATATTTTGTTGTTATCTATATTCTCAAAAACCCAGGTTCTTTAACCAACTATTCAAGAAGGAAAGTACAGAATGATGAATTAACATAAAGATTTTTACGTGAAAAACTCCTTGCTCAAGAGAGGCAAAAATCACAACCTGTCTATAGTAGAATTTCCCCAAACTCTCCACTATAATTGAAGAAACTTTTAAGGATGCAACACCTTGTACACCTACGAAATTGACTCTAACATCCCCTACCCCAAATCCTCAACAATTCTCCCTAATTGTTGGTACCTTCTCTAACTCCTTCAAAGTCTACCCAGCTGTGAAGCTCTTTACAACTCAAAACCAACATCTAATACAAATTACTTTTAGAACTACACGAATGTAACATTACAACCCAAGATAGTATAAATATCACTTGATAGGAACAACTTCTTGTTATTGTTGTAGTTGTTTCTTCTCTTCAAGACTCTCTCGTGTAGACTTTGTTCTAACTCTGTAGTCTCTCTATTTGGTGGTGGTAAATCTCTAGACCGTCAATTTTGTGCTCTATATAGGAGTAAAAATCCACTTGTAGTTCTCCAAATCCAACCAAGACTTGATTCAATAATTCAAGAAACCAATTCTTGTTTGACAAGGTTTGGACTCATGCGTACGACCAACGTCGCCTAATTCCAGGTGTTCAATTATGGTAATTTTTTCATGTATTGAACTCCTTTTCCATGTAGAATTGTATTAAGCCTTAATTCCTATTCTCTAATATTTCTTTTTGTGCACGTGGAATAGCTTCTTCCGCGCAGACAAAACTGTCTCCAGTTCTTATCTAAAGGATCTGGTTCTGTTAGCAATTCTGCATAAATGTTGTCTGATTCACCAGTTTATTTAGTTTATTTTGGAGATCTGTGAAGGACCTAGTTCTTGTACATATTTGTCCATCCTTCTTGTACATTGTTTCTCAATCATATAAACTTCACAAGATCTTTAATTAAGATTCATAACAAAGCATCTCAACAAACAGACATAAGAAAGAGATGTAAGCCTGCCACTACCATTATCAAGCTTGATATAACAAAGGCATATGATAGATTATCATGGATTTATGCCACAAAAGTGTTAAGAAGAATGGGGTTTGCAGAAGCTTTTATAGTTGTGATGTGATGATTTCTAGCTAATAACTGGTATTTTTGTACTCTTTAATGGTCAAGGTCATGGATGTTTTCACTCTACTATGGGAGTAAACAATGGTATTGATTTTCTCCTGCGTTTCTCATACTTTGTACATAAGTATTATCAAGAGCTATGAATTCTCTCTTTGAAAAAACATGTATATAGGATTTGGCATTGCCTAAATGTAGTGCCACTTTAAATCAACTAGATTATGCTGATGATATTATCATCTTTTCATCTGTTGATAAAGTTTCAATGGACATGATCATGGACACTCTTCAGGAATATGAAGTTGTTACGGTTCACTTTACGCAGGCGCAAAAACTACTATCATAACTTGGCTCTTTTGATGGTTTAACAGAGTTACCACCTAATTAATTATGAGAATTAGAAAAATCGTTCGTTTTAAGGTTTTTTTATTTTTGAAATACTTTTAAAAATGTACCAGAGTTCATGTAAGAGTTATGGTGATTCTCTGATGAAGGTTTTAGGCATTTCAGAAGGAATTCGCCTAATGCGATTTACCTACAGGTTAAAATATTGTGGCTAAAAAGTATATATTTTCTTTGGAAGAATATGTATAAATTGGAGGTCAGTAAAGTCTTGCCTCTACTTATTTATTCTTAGCCCTGAAATCTCAATAGAGATTTGTGTGTGTTAAAAGGCTTCTCCCAAAGTCTCCAAAAACTGTGGAAATGAGGTTCTTTATATAGAACTCTAAATCCTAGGGTTTCAAGCTTGAGAATTGGTGTGGGACTTGTAAATTTGGGGGGGGGGGGGGGGGGGGGGGGGGGGGATATCCTTCTAAGACACAACGAACCAATCAAAATGCAGTGTTTGAAAATCAATAAGACAAATACAATTAAAGATCTACAACGAAAAGAACAAAGAGAGGGGCAACCTCACCTTGAGTGGTGGTGTTAGGACAGAGAGAGGGTGATGCATTAATTGTCTTGCCATAAATGACCATGCAAGGCCTGAAAAGGCAAATGGCCACTGCCTCTTTGCCATTTTCAGCCAAAGAAGACGCGAGAGAGAAAGTAAGGCAAATCGCATGACGGCTAGGGTTTCCCAACCCTCAATTTTTTTTTGCAAAATGAGTAGAATAAAGTGTCTTTTCCCTTGAAATTGTTCATGGGCCGGGTCGCAGTCTTTCTTGGACAGGGCTCTGCCAAATTAATAGGGGTTCGACCTAATTTTAAAGGATTTGAGAAGATTTAATAAAAATGCTCAATATTGCAAAAGGTGGCTACAATTTGATTTAAAAATCCAGCCACACGCGTATCAGCTATAGCCGATTTTAATGAAGAAATTAATCGCACATATAAATTTTAACCTTGATTTGAGAATTTATCGCAATTAAGGCTAACATGATTGTAAAACTTGAGATGTAATAAATAATCAATTTAATAAATCTAGTTTCTTAATTCAACAAGATAAAATACTTATCAGTTAATCACCTTTTAATGTAAATAATTAATTAAATAATTATTTTTACTATTTAGACTTTAATTTCTGATAAATGTGTTTAAAATCATAATAAATATGCTAAAATATATTGATGATATACCAAATGATATTCTGCGAAATGAAATGGCAAAATATCACCGAAATAATTTTGTAAAATTATTGACTTTGAAAACTGCATATTTCGCTTCGCTTATGATATAAGAAATTCTACTAATTAAATAAAATTAGTGAAGGATAAAAATTAGGTGTCAATAGAATTAATATCATGTCAGAATATTATTAAGGAGAAGAGTACATTTTATATGCATCAAAATTTGGAAGAGGCCTTGGCTTAACAAGTAGAACAAAGTACAGGTATGGGGAAATGCCAGTTCTCAATCACATACCTAGCTTGTCCTATCTTTCACTCCAAGGAAAGAAAGGCTTTCTATAATGAACTGATCAAAAAAGTGAAAGAAAAATTACATTCTTGGAAAGGAAAACTACTCTCATATGGTGGAAAGCAACTCTCATTTCTAGTGTACTACAAAGCATGTGTTATCCATCTGTCATCAGAAGTAGTCCCTTGTGTCTTGAATGAATTGTATAAGATTTTTGCTAAAAAATTTCAGAGCAATAAGAAAGATTGTAGAAGCAGGTTGGTCAGCACTAGCTAATATCTACTTGCCTAAACAGAAAGGTAGTTTAGGATTTAGATCAATGTATGATGTTTTCAAGAATATGGTTTAGAATTCAGATTAATGTATGATGTTTCCAATTTATGATGGAGATTTAGAATTGGTAGACCTTATGGATTGACTTTATGTGGAACAAATACTAAAAAAAACTACTTTGGTGCAATAGAAAAGGGGTTCTCATGTCTGAAAGAAGATGCTAGAGATCAGAGAAGCTACAAAATAAAAAATATGGTGGGAACCTAGATATGGTTCATTTAGTGTTTGGTTTGATAACAAAACAAACTAGGAGCTTTGTATGAGGTAGTCCCTATAGAATTCCCAGTTGATGAAGGTGTAGAGGATATTGATGAATTGATTAAGGGTGGAAACTGGAGTTGAGGATACAACAAATTCTCCCTAAAGATGTAGTGGATCATCGAAGATTGGACTTCGGTAATTTGCAATCATCGGATTAATATGATAGATCATGGTGGATGTTGACTAGTTCTGGAAGATTTACAATAGTGCATATGATATTATTAGACACAGAGCTAATGGTCACAATAATTACAAAAAGAGTACCATTCAAAATAGTGCATAGGATATTATTAGACACATAGCTAATAAGTAGATTTGAATTGTACCGTATGTAAAGCAACTGAAAGAATAAGCAGACACATGAAATAGTAGGAATTGAAACTAAAACTGAACTATGAACATGAACATGATCTAGCATGAATGTAAAAATATGTATAAAATATGTATGTTTGTATATCTGTGGGAGAGCAATAGTGTAATCTATATGAAACCACCATGCTAGCATGTGGCGTCTGATCTATGTCCAATCAACTAAGCCATCTCGTACCTTGCCAGTGTACGAGACATGAACATGACATGAATGGATCCAATAAAGCATTGTGGGTAACATGAAGGAATCGTTCTAACTAGGCAGAGCGATTCTTATCCTACGTTGGCATACGTAGTTTCAGCTATTAAATATTCTTGATAATCTATGCAACTCCCAAAACATGAGCATGGATATAATTGGCTTGTAAGCCCATGAATTTCATGAATATAACTTGTAAACATTATTTGTAAATGTAAAGTAACATGAATATAAATATGTGTGAAAATATGTATAAGTTCAGGATTGAGTAATAGTGATTCGTGACTTGTATTCGGGAACTAATGGAATTCAAAGCATGTGTTTATAAATTATGGACAGGTTTATGATAATCCTAATGACATATCATGAATACAATTAACGAAAACATGATATAAGCATGGCATATAGTTGTACATGTATGTATGGACATCATGAATTAGAGCAAAATCCTAGGCCTGAGGAAATTCATACTTCATGGATTAAAAGCTGCGTGGGGAAGAACAATGATGTTCCCACACGTGGATAGAAGCTCTACATACCTTAATCGCTCCAATACTTGTAATAAAAATATGAACTTTGAAGAAAAAACGCAAAGCTTGAACTTTAATCTCTTGGATTGGGTTTTCTTGAAAACTCTAGGTTAGAAACAATGAATTTCACTTAGGAATTGAATATACTTGATTAGAATCGCGTGAAAATATATGGAAATGGATTATCTTGAGTTATGAGGATGATGGGAGGAGAGAAATTCATTCTAGGGCTTGGAAAAATAAGAAAACTATTTTTTTAGAACTACGTTCGCAATATATATTGTTCTAGTCATCGGGGATTTTAGGGTCGTATTGTACGGTCCGTACATTTTTGTACGGTCTGTATAAATGGATCGTCATCCAATGCAACTTTTCAGTGAATGCTAAAAGTCTGGGGTTGATCGACGGCACTAAAATACGGTCTGTATAATTTTATATGGTCCGTATAAGTCTATCATATCATTGATTTTTCAATGGTGATTTGTACAGTGAAATTCTACGAGACGTATAACTTTCTACGGTCAATATAAACCTTCTCGTAAAACTAATATTGTATAACTGAAATTGGGTATTTAACTTAAACTCCCCATCTTGGTTTTTCCAAACTTCTGAATCATGAACATAGCTTAGTTTGGAGGTACGGGGTATTACAATTAGGTTTTAAGGTCCAAACATTTATGATAACTTATAAATACAACCTAAAATGGCTAAGGTGAGTTTTTTCACTAGGGGTTGCTACCAACCACCTAAGGAGAGTTTTTACTCAAATTCCTATGCCAATTACACTAAGTTAATACTATATTAACACCAAATCACTATATTGGAATCATTATATTGTGGAAAATTCATTCAAGGTTGAATTGGGGTGATGCTTTATGATTTCATCAAAATGGTAAGCCCTTCACTTACTAATGGATTATATGAAGTTGCTATTATGTTCTTAGACATTGAATGGTCAATAGAATCACAAATAAGATTAATTTAGATGTACTCCATCAAAGGAAAAACCCTAGTATCTCCGTTGTAGCTTTTCCCTCAGACAAGCCAACTTCAATTAGCGTTTCCCGCTAATTTAATTGTTGGATCGAGGCCAAATGTTAACTGAGTGGTCACAACATATAAGTCTTGAATTTAAACTGTGGAGATTTGATATGGAGGTCCAGAGAAGCGTGTTTCGAGCTATAAACAACAACTGCGAAATTGGTAATACGTATAGTTTAGTGATCATACAACTTCAATTGGGTAAATAGCGATTGTTTAAAGCGTGGAGCTTACGATGGAATAGTGTAACGGGATTTAAGGTATATTTATTTTTGAAAATATTCTTTTGAAGTATGATTGATTTTGAAAACATTCTTTTGAAGTATGTCTATTTTTGAAAACTTTCTTTTGAAATATGTCTATTTCTAAAAAAACTACTTTTGACTTTTGAAAACCTTCTTTTGAAGCATGTCTCTCTTTGAACATACTTTTAAAATGATTGGTATCGATTAGGGCTTTATGCATATGTGGGACAAACTTGGATAGAGCCTTCATAATTTAATTCTATACTATAAAATATGTATATGTATGTGATTTTCCCAAAATAGGATCTATTGGACTTGATTTCTAAAGTGATATTCTATGAAGAACATTTTATCCTATGAGCATATTCTTGACTTGATACTTTACTTTGATTTTTGAACATGTTTTCTAAATGAATCTATGATTGTGAAATACTTCTATGAATGAGAAGATGATTTAAAATATTTCAGTTAATATGTCATAATATCTACAGCGGGCAGACTAAATTCTTTCAATTGACTTTCCTTCATGCGTGGCCTCCGGAAGGACTATGAACCTTAAATTCGAATCCCTTTATTGCCTTCGAGCAGACTAGGGACCCTCCCTTCATTGCTTTTGGGCGAACAAGGGATCTCAATTTGGCTTTCCTTCATCATCATCGATGTGTGGCCTTTGGTCGGACAAGGGACCTGACGATGGTTTCCCTTCATGTGTGGCCTTCGGGCGGACAAGGACCCTATAACTAGTTTTCCCTATATTACTATTAATTGGTTAGCTCTTTTGTGAGCTTGTTGACAATCACTTGATTTGATTTATTTGATACACTACCATCGAATTTAATGAATGAAAGTTGAATGATTTCATCATTGTTGCTTTCTCAGAGATTACATGATTTTACTCTATTACTGGGCTTGAATTGCTTCCTCGTTACCATTTTACTAAATACTATTAATATTTTTATTATTATGAATATTATTTCATTATGTTAACTCTTTACCCAGATATGAATACTCAGGCATATCATTGTTATTTTTTGTGGTATATTAGTTAACAAGGGAGGAGTAGGTTCCAACAAATCGAGATGCTTAGGAGGGATTTGCTATCTATCAGCTTGTGGTGAGCCCACATTCTTGGTCATGGGGTCCTATTGACTCCCTTTATTGCTTTATTAGTTATGAGTTGTGTCTTGAATTAGTTTATTCTTTAATAGAATCTTCATAGATAGATATTGTGTCGTGCGTAATATGTAAAGTCATTACTTCACTTTTGGGGCATTTTGCTATGCTTGCTGGACATATCAGATTATCACTATTTTACTATTTCTTATTTCACATCTTTTGTTAAATATTGTCTTAACTACGAAGGTACTTCTGGTGCAATTTCTTAGCATCGGATGCCTGTTGCGTCAGGATTGGTTTTGGGCTTGACAAGCTTGGTATCAGAGCTATATGTTTAGAGGTGTCCTAGAATTTTCTATAGAGTTGTGTCTAGTGGAATTTCCCTCGTACAACCTAATTTTTTTAATTTTTATTTTTATTCCCACTCCTATAAGGAAGAGAAGAGATTGTGTAAATGAGAAAACTTTGAAAATTTTAAAATATGTTCTATTAATATTAATACAAAAATAGTCTCTTCTATCTATTTTCTTTGTTCAAATATTCAAACTCTCTTATAATTTAAAGCCCCTACTTACTGTCTCTATCGTCGTTTATGTAAATTTGTATTACTATGTTCCTAAAAGAATGATATCTTCTTATATTTTAAAATAATATAATTCAATTTTAAACTATTCGTTTATTTACAATCACACAAATATCTGTAACTTATTTTAGTTTCAAATGTCTTTCTGATTTTCTTAAACATCATGTCTGGTCAAACTAGGGACGTTCGGTTCTTTCGAACTCTGGTTCGGTTCTTCAATCTTTGATTCTTCTTTAGTTTGTACCGAACATCAAACCGAATTAGTTTGGTCCGGTTTGATTTTTTCTAATTCGGTTCGGTTATTTTAACTCGATTATTCGGTATGTTTCATCTTGTACTTAATTGAGATAGCAAACGTTGAGCTATTGATACCCCAAAGGGCATTTCATTATCTGGACATTAATGTTGTGTCTATTCCTCAAAATGATGACAAGTAACCCAAAGAGAGAAAGAACATGTAGACTCATAGCACATGAGAATAAATTGATATTGTATTGTTATGTCCCATACCGGTGGGCAGAGTGTGCTTATATGAGTTTATATAACATTGAGCTCTCACCTTAATAGCTAGCTTTTGGGGTGTGAGTTAGGTCCAAGGTTGTTACAAATGGTATCAGAGCTACCCACCCCCTTTCATGTTTGTCGTGCCTTGGATGGTGACGCCGGTATGACAGTGTTCGCCCGGGGCTAGTAATGTCTAGCACACAGTCATCGAGGACGACGGATGCGGAGCGTGGTGGTTTGGTATGTCCCACATCGGTGAGCATATTGTGTTTATTACATGGTCCTGGGCTCTCTCACATTAATAGCTAACTTTTGGGATATGAGTTAGGTCCAAGATTGTTACATGTATCATCAAACCCCATAGTGAATGACAACAAAGGTAAAAAGAAAAAAAAAGAGAGGAATTCTCATTGAAAGATCAAAGCAAATAGAAGCTGCAATGGAGTGAAGAAACGTGAAGAAGAAACCCAACAGTCGCTCTCTGCCTCTCTTGATTCTCAGTTCTACGTGAAATTCGGGCAAGGCATAAGGGTAGGGGTAATTGGGAATAAAGGGAAAACATGGGCCTGGGGCTGGGGGCACGTTAATATGGGCTTGGGAATTGGGATCGGGAAAATCAGATGATTGTTATATGCATATATTACTAAATTTTGTATTTATGTATTAAAATTTTGATTAAACCAAAGAACCGAAGTAGCCGAACACTAAAATCGAGAACCAAACCGAATATCAAAATTTTAAAGTTTTAACACTGAAATCGAACCGAAAAACTTAGACCGAAGAACCAAATTAATTCGGTCCGGTCCGAATTTTCGATTCCTCTGTATTTATACCTCTAGGTCAAACACCATAAAATAAAATGAGACAGAGAGAGTAATTAATTTGTCATTATGATTTAAATTAAGTTTGCTAGTTATGGTTCAATATTCATATCTTTTTTTTCTTCTTTTCTTGATTCAGAATCATTTATACGCATTTTGATGTATTTTATTCACTAGTGGTCTTTATTTAGATTTCTATTAAACGTAACCATGATTAATCAAGCTTTATGTTTAGATATCATGAAGCATTATCTATTTGAGGTGAACATTATTGGATAAGGTTAACCTTCTGACTTTTCTATATGGAACTAACAATTTCTTAGGAGATTTTATTATCCATCTTATCTTCCGGACCACCGTCAACTGACTCTCCATTAATTAATACAACTACTTTTTTTCTTTTTACATAAAAGTTACAGGTACATTCATTACACTACAAAACCCAGTATATAAAATAGGAGTAATGATCTACCTAAAAATAATTATACTTAGCTAAATAATTCCTATTTCTATTGTTAGCGATGAATACTCTCTCAATACCACGGGATGCTTTTTCCAGTTTTTTGATAACTTAAGGAACATTTTTTCCTTTTTGGACAGAATTTAAGGAATATTATTTTAATTATCCGATACTTAAAGTTTATTAACAGAATAAGAAAAAAATTCACTAGATAGATGATAGATCTACTAAGGGGTAAAATTATTAAAATCGAGTCAGGGACGAGAATTTAGAGAGACAAAAATAATAGGAGAATTCGTTATGTTTTTCATTCATCATAATGACCTCCTTCTATAGAGCCAAAAATCTCATTTTCCTAGTCTAATAGTGTAAAGGGTAACTCTATTCTAATAGGACTACAAATCCTATATTACCATAATTACCAAGTCCTATATTACCATAAATAAAACCTAACCTATTCTAATACCCCCCAAGTTGGAGCATGAGGGTCTCGAATGCCTAACTTGACAAGTAAATATTCATGTTGCGATTTGCCCAAAGCCTATGTAAACACATCGGCCAATTGCACATTGGTTGACACATGACTGGGAAGTATTATTCCAGATTGGAGCGCGTCCCAGATAGGGTTGGCAATGGATCGGAGGTAGATCGGGTGGAGCTCAATCCGCTTCCACCCTCCAACCATTCATCCACCACCCGACCCATCCATCACCCTATTTTTTCTTCATCCATATACGATCCACCCATCATCCACGGGTGAATCGGGTGGATCAGGTGTTTCGCAGATGAAAATTATAGCACGATCAGTTTGGTACTTTTGGTTTATTTTCTAGTTTTCATATTATCTTGCTTTTCATACTATCTTGCTTTACCATTATAATTTGATATTTATCTCATTGTAATATTCCTCAACCTATTATATTGCTAACAGTTATAGTCATATATAGAGTGATGTTCAACATAGAAAATGTCAATTATGTAAAACGTAGTACAAAAATAACATTTTTGATACTAGGAATCATCGTTATTGTCATGTTGAAATTGAAAAATAATTTCCATTCACTTTAGAAAAATAAAGACAACTATTGGAAATAAAATCAAGTACTAGTAACGACATGAGTCAGGGGTATGTTATCACTGAACTACACAAAAAATAACTAATTTATAAATGGGTGGATGGATGGGTCGGGTGGTGAATCGGGTGGTGGGTTGGATGTATGTCCACCCGAATCTGACCCGATCCATCCGTCACCCGATTAAAATCCGTCTTTTGTCAAATTTTCATCCATATAATCGGGTCGGGTGGATGGATATCCATTGGGTTATGGTGAAATTGCCAGCCCTAATCCCAGACATAGTGACAATCGACTTCAATGTGTTTAGTTAGTTTAAGAAATATCAGATTTCGCGCAATATACAATGTCGCTTGACTATCACAATATATTTTCACCGAAGATTTATGTTCAACACCCAAACTATGTAAAATTCCCTTTAACTATTTCAACTCACAGACTGTCAATGCCATTGACTGATATTCCACCTCTACTGACGAGCGAGAGACAATGTGTTACTTCTTAGTTTTTCCATGATACGAGTGAATTTTCGAGGGATATAAACCAACCTGTAAGTGATTTACGAGTCAACGGATATCCGGCCCAGTCCGAATCACACCATCTGTACTATTGGAGATCACAATCTTTTCTCATCACAATGCCTTGTCATGGGTTCTTCTTCAAGAATTGCACCACACGGAGAGTCGATTCCAGTGTGCTTCTTTTGGTTGCTGCATGAATTGGTACAGAACATGCATGCAATACGATAACTCAGATCTCGTGAAAATGAGGTATATATGTCTACAGACCAGATGGTATGATTCCGAATATCCTAAAGTAGCTCATTTGGCCAACGCCAAACCGTGATTCTGTTCCATATGAGTATTTATTGATTTAGCTCCCATTAAATCGGACTTAGAGATTAAATCCAAGGTAAATTTTCCATTGACAGAGAAATAACTCAGTTGGTCCATGTGCACATTCAACTCCCAGAAAGTACTTCAGATGACCCAAATCCTTCATGTGAAAACAAGCGCGGAGATAGTCTTTGAATCATTCAATGTCATTATGGTCATTTTCGAAGATAATCAAGTCATCCACATAGACTAAGACGTTAAGTTGTATACCTCCCCAGTGCATAGTGAATAGAGAATAATCAGAGTACGACTGTTTGAACCCATATTTCATCAAAACACTTGACAAATTCGCAAACCAACACCTTAGAGCTTGCTTCAAACCATACAAAGATTTTCGAGTCGACATACTTACCTTAGATTAGGAACACAAAATTCCGATGGCAATTTCATATAAACTTCCTCTGTAAGCTCGCCGTGTAAGAAAGTATTATGCACATCCATTTGATGCAACTCCTAATTTCGTGCAGCCACAACAACTAGAAAGGTCCGAACAATTACTATCTAAGAAACCAGAGTAAATGTTTCGTTGTAGTCAATTCCTTCCTCCTATTTATTTTCGAAGATGACCAAATGAGCTTTATATAGCTCGATTATGCCGTCGGAGTTGTACTTGATTTTGTACACACATCTACATGGGAATGCTTTCTTATCTTGTGGCAAAGTTTCTTGTGTCCATGTTCCATTATCCTCCAACTCTTGGATCTCTTGCCGCATAGCTACTTTGCAATGTTCATTTTTCATTGCCTCCAAAAATGTTTTTGGTTCGGGTCCTGTGGTAATTGATGCAAGGAACCTTTGGTGTTGCAGGAAAAAATTATCACATGATATATAGTTAGCTAAAAGATAAGGTTTACTGAAGTATTGCTAAGGATCGGGGGGATAAGTTGATGGACTTTGTTTCCGAAAAGGTTCAGCGACATACGTCGTGTAGCCGGATTGATTCATTTTTTTGACGTTTACCTCGATCTAATTTTTCATTCGGGTGCATTTTTTTGGTACGGATACCTTGCGTCTATTCTTCCTCTATGTTATCTCTATCTAGATAGGCCTCTATCCGGTGTAAATCCTATTGATCTTTAGGTTCGGCATTCAGTGTTTGTACTCCGTCTATCTGAATTTTGTTTGTACCTATATTATCATTTATCAGTCATGTCTTCTTCGAAGTTGTGTTGGTTTATTCCTCCATTTGTTTCATACATGTTAACACAACTTTGTTTCAGAGATTCTCCTCCATTCGATATTACTTCTATGAGTTAGTTAAGTTGCCCGGTCTTACAGCGAAGAAGAACTTAGTCTCGTAGAAATCCACATCTTTTGAGATCAAATATTTGTCATTCTCTAGTCATACAATTTCCAACCCTTCATTCCGTAGGGGTATTATAAGAAGACACACCTACGACTCTGACTCTCAAACTTGTCCCTCGTTATTCCATTTGTGTGTGCATAACATAGTGACTCTATCACCCTTAAGTGATCATACCGAGGCGCATTCCCATACAAAATTTCATAGGGAGTTTTTCCATTCAAAAATAAAAATGGTGTTCTATTGATCAAATACCCCGTAGTCAAAATACATTCTCCCCAGAATTTAATCGGAATATGGCCTTGAAAACTCAATGCTCGCGCCACATTAAGAATGTGACAGTATTTTCTTTCGACTCTTCCATTCTGTTGAGGTGTCCCTGTGCAAGACGTTTGAAACATAATTCCATATTCGAATAAGTAAGTCTTCGTACATGTGAACTCGGTTATGTTATCACTTCTAACTATCTTCACCCTTTTCCCGAACTACCTCTCCATAAGAGCGAAGAAATTCTTCAAGGTTTGAGACATTTCTTTCTTATCAACTAAGAGAAATATCCATACAACTCGTGAACGATCATCCACAATAGTAAAAATATATGAAGCACCATAAGATGAAGGGGTTTTATATGGTCCCCATAAATCGCAATGGATCATCTCAAAAGTATCCGAAGCAATATTATCACTTAAAGGAAAAACACCTCTCATTTGTTTTGCTCGTTGTCATACATCACATTCTCTATCCAATCTATTACCACTCTCTTTTAATCCTAATATCGTAAAAGACTTCGTTACTTGTGCTGAAGGATGACCCAACCGTTTATGCCCAAAATCGAACCAATCAACTGCCTCTACCTTCATAGCCCATATCAACGGCACATTCCAAAAATAGTAAAGTCTACCTCGATGCTCACTCTTTTCAATCAGCTTTCTCATCGTGGAATCCAGTATAGTACACATAATGCTATTGAATGTCACATCACAATCTAAATAATCAACTAGTTGTGATATGGAAATTAAATTGCACGTCAAATCCAGAACATAAAGAACATTCTTCAACCATATCCTGTCATTCAGTCTGGTTGTTATATTTTTGTAGCCACTGAGCTACTTTCATCCTGAAGACCAATTGAACTTAGGAATGTCTTGTTTATTGCTCAGTTCCTCAGGGTTACATGTCACATGGTTGGTAGCTCCAGAGTCTATTATTCAGGATGAGTTTTTGGTCTTACTATCCATCTTCCCATCTAGGTTTATTCTCTCGAAATTCAATATGTGAATCACAGTTTTCCGGATCTCATCGCTCAAATTGTGAAGTCTTGTGCCACATGTGTTCACCGATCTTGTCTCCGCTTGAGTTCTTTCTTTGACAACCAAGGTGTTTGCCCGGTAGTTGCCTCTTCCACAACAGGATCCCGGTCCACCCCTTTGTTGTTGTTGCTGTCTTCGTCTTCTTTCTCCAGTTTTCTTATTTTTTTTATTTTTTGGCCACCAATCCGGATAACCAATGAGTCAAAAACATTCGTCTAGAACATGTCTGAATCTCTTTCAATGTGTGCAAAATGCACTATCATTTTTCTTTTACCTTGGTCACGGTAATGGTTAGTTTCTTGAACGGCAAAAGTCATGATTTCACTCAAGTCCTCTATTTTTCGTGTGACTCCTCTCACACACTCTTCTTGCACCAACTTCGAATAGACATTTTTTAATATGGCAATGGTTCCTTGGTCAGTATGTTCGACCTCATCGTTCCATACTTTCCCTCATCTAATCCCATGAGAAAAAGATGCATTTTTTCTTCTTTTGTTTTGGCTTCTACAACCGTTCCTAGATTGCACGTGCACTTTCCGCACGTACAAGTTGGGATTTGTTTATAATTTGTCAATTCCTCCCACAACTTAGTGAGTTTTCCATAGTAATCCACTATGGTCCTTCCCTTTTGCTTGCACTCTGCTAGTTCCGCCTTTAGTTGTTGCATCCGTGGGCCGTTAATAATGGTGAACTTTCTTGGATGCTCATCCATAATTCTTCCGCTTCCTCTTTATGTGTAATTATTGAGTGTAGCGTTGTTTCTATGGTGTTGCGAATTCAACACACCATAGTGAGTTTATAGTCCACCAACCTTCCAAGTTCGGTGACTCTTCGTCCGGTTTTTTTATTGTACTATCGATGAAGCCGGACTTCTATCTTGCTCTTAGGACTGTCCTTATGGATCTATATCACTCTTCATAATTTTCCTCCTTCAAGTGGACTTGTGTCATCACAATTTCAGGGTTATTATTCGACGTAATATCGTATGGAGAGATTGTTTTTCTTTGTGTTTTATTTTCTTCACCGGCAATTCCTTTGCTGGTATCGTCGATTTTTTTACCGTCACCTGTCATTATTTTAGGGGTCTTGTGTTCTTCTTAACGTGACTCTGATATCATGTTAAAATTGAGTCAGATACGAGAATTTAGAGATACATGAATAATAGGAGAATTCTTTATCTTTCATTCATCATAATGACCTCCTTATATAGAGCTAAAATCCTTTTTCTCCTAGTCTAATGAGGTAATCCTATTCTAACACGACTACAAAACCTATGTATTACTATAATTATCAAATTCTATATTATCATAAATAGATCTAACCTATTCTAATAAAAATGCTTTCTGTAGAAAGGTTTTTTTACAAGAATTACATAGGGTATATGGGAAGGAAAAATGCGGGAGGAAATTACAAGGTGGAGAATTGAATCCTCATCAACAAGATAAAAATTCAGGTAGTTAATCAACTAAGTTAGTAGTATATCCGCTTTCTATAGAAAGATTAGGATCACGTACGTTTGAATCACAATCTCAAACTTTGACTAAAGTATGAAATTTTCAACCATCTCACCACTCACAATCACCCAATCGTCATTATATGTGAATAATATAGTCATAACGTAGGGTAAGTATGTAGTCCGTAAAGACCGGCAGCAGTTTTCTATTAGTCGCTATTGATAGGACAGCGCTTGCTACGAGGGTAAAGCGACAAACATGGATAGGAAACTAAACTAATGTTGCAACTTGTCTTAGAAAATAAAAGATAAACCTGCCACATTTTTCCTACACATTAATCGTAAACACTTTGACCAAAATACGGGGGAGTGATCTGCCATTGCTATCATCAAGTTGTGTATATTTCCACAAGTTTAGTATTATCCTTTAGGCTGACTACAAGTGGATCAACTAAAGATATGCATAAATAGCAGTACATTAGTTTCTAATTTTTTGAAGGAAGGCACAGAGAGAAGCAGAAGGAAGGTGTAACGATATGGCTGGTGGGGGATTTGTTGATGAAAATGGAGGAAAAAGAGTTCATCTTTATGAGTATAGGATTACCGGGTATTTTATATTTGCTTGTGTGGTTGCAGCCATGGGAGGATCCCTCTTTGGGTACGATCTTGGTGTTTCTGGTGAGTATATTTTCTTCTTAGTCAAACACTTTTTTCTGATCTGAAATACTTTCAGCATATGTTTAGTTCCAAGTTTTTTGGATTGGAAGATCTACCTTGCGTTATTCAAGCCAATTGTGCCATTGTTATCTTCCTATTATTATATTTATCGTCATCAACGTCACTTTTCCCTTTTTTTACTTTAAGGGATAGTGAATAAGAATAGAACACCTTATTTGTTGTTGACCAACGGAAAGTATGGGGAATAAAAAAGATGCACAGAAAAAAAAGGATTACGAAGGATTAAAATTTTTTGTATATAAAGATATGAGTTTTCATAGTAGGTTTAAGGCAGGTTGAAACTCTACCTAAATCAAGTGAAACAGAGGATCTAAATCTATGGGTTAACCCTTTGTAGTATTGTACATCAAATTCAAGATTAATATATGCATAAGTAATCTTAGCAGTCAGAAATTCAAGTGAGAATACATAGCATTTAACTATTCTTAAGTGATATATGTGCATTATAAACAATTTATGTTTTCCATTGGTTTGATTTAAATATCAGATGTGAGTAAATCGTTGCATATATATGTGTGTGTATACAAAAATCATTTTTGAAGAAAATTAATTCTTCCGGCCCTGGAATTTCTGCTTGGAGAATATTCGAAAATCTGGCAACAATTCACTTTTGCTGTTGATTCCAAATGAAAATTCGAACAGCAATTACTCTAAGATACCGACTCTTTCATTTGGTTGGGGATAACAAGGACTGTGAGTCTGGCCTGATAAAAAAAAACCAAAAAACACAATGATTTAGTTAATGAGCTTAAATAGCATCGACTGTAATAAATTCTAAATCTTCCTTTGTACAACTGCTTGCACACACCAATTCCGACATAGTACCGTTCACCCTTTGTGTCTGTTACGTTTTAGGAATCAATAAGCATATATGTGGTCAGATACGCATCGACAACAGTTTAATCATTAAACTTTCTGATCACAATTAGGCCTAGGTAAATTGTCTTGTTAATGTAACATTGTTGAACTTGAAAGAAGGAACAAAGAATAACGGTACCTGGCCAACATTATCACCTAATAGTACAAAGAAAAATTCTGACTGTATTAGAATATGAATAACAATTAAAATTTTGGATAACCTAAAGACAATACTTTTTGTTTTTCTCAGGCGGGGTGACTTCCATGGATGATTTCTTGAAAGAGTTCTTCCCCAAAGTGTACAGAAGGAAGCATGCACATCTCGAAGAAACTGACTACTGTAAATATGACAATCAGATACTCACACTTTTTACTTCCTCTTTGTACTTTGCTGCACTTGTTTCCACATTTGGTGCTTCGCATGTTACCAGGAACAAAGGCCGTCGAGCTAGTATACTTTGTGGAGCGGTCAGTTTTTTTCTTGGTGCAATACTTAATGCTTTTGCAAAGAACATTGCAATGTTGATTGTTGGTCGATGTCTTCTTGGAGTCGGCATTGGATTTGGCAACCAGGTAAAGTGAACAGAGCCAATTCTTATTGTGTGCACAAGTAGGACATTAGAACTTGCTGTAAGTTGTGTTTTTCTCCAGGCAGTCCCTCTGTATCTCTCAGAAATGGCACCTGCAAAAGTCCGAGGAGCAGTTAACCAACTCTTTCAACTCACAACTTGCTTGGGGATATTGATAGCCAACTTTATCAATTATGCAACTGACAAAATCCATCCATGGGGATGGAGATTATCGCTTGGCTTAGCCACAGTTCCTGCTGCAATAATGTTTGTTGGTGGGCTTTTTCTTCCTGAGACCCCAAACAGTCTCGTAGAACAGGGTAGATTACAGGAAGCAAGAGAAATCCTAGAGAAAGTTAGAGGTACCACAAAAGTTGATGCAGAGTTTTCTGATCTTAAAGATGCGAGTGATGCTGCGAGAGCCATAAAAAATCCATTCAGGAATCTCCTCCAGAGGAAGAACCGTCCACAATTGGTAATAGCAGCTTTGGGGATCCCAGCATTCCAACAGCTCACTGGCATGAACTCCATTCTTTTCTACGCGCCCGTCATATTTCAGAGCTTAGGATTTGGCTCAGGAGCATCATTGTATTCATCGGCTATCACCAGTGGTGCACTTGTTCTAGCTACATTCATTTCAATGGCTTTTGTTGACAAGTTTGGAAGACGAGCTTTCTTTCTGGAAGCTGGAGTTGAAATGATATGTGTCTTGGTAATTTCTGCTTTCAAATTCTTCCACATGAAATTCCCAACAAAAAAATAAAAGAAAGGAAACAAGTCTTACTTAACTGAAAGTTTGTTCCACAGGTAGCAGTTGCTGTTACTCTAGCTTTGAAGTTTGGAGAAGGTGAAGAGCTCCCAAAAGGAATTGGCATCTTCCTTGTAGTCATAATCTGCATATTTGTCCTTGCTTATGGAAGGTCTTGGGGTCCCTTAGGCTGGCTGGTACCAAGTGAACTGTTTCCCCTGGAAACAAGATCTGCAGGACAGAGCATGGTGGTCTGTGTCAATATGATCTTCACAGCCCTGATTGCGCAATGCTTCCTTGTGTCTCTCTGTCACCTCAAATACGGAATTTTTCTGGTGTTCGCGGGCTTGATATTCATCATGAGCTGCTTCATCTTCTTCCTCTTGCCCGAGACAAAGCAGGTTCCGATAGAGGAAATATATTTGCTTTGGCAAAATCATTGGTTCTGGAAAAGATACTGCACCCCGGAGGAGAATGAACATGAATTGGACGGAAAGTCCATACCACCGATCTAAGATAACTTAGATTCCAGAGAATGGAGATAGGCTTTCTTACCACAGCTACGACTAGAGTAACTGAACTATGGATGCCTTTAAGAATGAATACTATATGAAGGTTTTTCATATTTTTTAGTACTCTCCCAATATCATTCATTGTCATGTTTAAGTCTTAATCACCAAACTTATCATATCACCATGTAATGAAAGCTTATACATATGTTTACAAGTTATCAAATGGGAGAAATATTTACAGAGAACCGACGTGAATAAAAGATCAGAAAGGCAAGAAGTACATTGACGTATACAGGAAAATTACGGAAAACATACCATGACATATTGACATTATAGAAAAAATAATTGATGTTACTCATTCATCAAACTAAGCTAGTAATTTGGCAAGCTCATCTACTCCTAAGCTTCCTTTTGGTACTACATTTAGATAATCTTCTCTAATACCCTTCAACTTCTCCTTTCTAGTACTCTTTGTTGAATTGTCCTTTCTACATGAAACAACAGTTTCTTTTCTCGAAGAAGCTAGAGTGTCTTTGGTGCAGCCTACCTCCAAATCACCAGTTTCTTCTTCCTCGCGTCTTTGAACTGACACTTTCTTAGGCCGATGCTGAAAACCTGGTCCAGGTGGGGCAGATTTAGAGAGAGCAACTGCCCTTTCATACACAATGTCAGCATCGAAGCTAGAATCATCTAATAGACTGCACTCCCAATTTCAATAGCCTGCTTCCAAAGTAGTAAAATTCCTTCCGTCCATGGCGCGATTGAGCTTACCAGCTGACAGTTTTTGTTTGTATCTACTGATACAGAATGCACCTTGTAACCAGTCAAGGGAACCAAAGATGAGGAATCAGACTTGTTTTCTACATCATCTGAAGCGCTCCCCAACTCATTTTCTGGATCCACTACAGAATCATCTAAGCTTGTTTTGCATTCACTGCAGTCAGTCAGAATTCTAGAATTGTCACCTGTATCTCCTGCACACACCAGAGGGCTTTCGCTTTCACTTATCTCCGTGGTTGTAACAGCACGAACATCTAAAGGAACCTTACTGGAAGATTTCAAATAGTGATCCTTCGACATATCTTCCTTTGTTCCATGGCATCTAACATATTCTGCATCTTCCTCAGCCAGAGGAGAAGTGCTAACACTGAGATTGCAAGGATCCATTTCTGTAATTGGTAAGCTTGGACTTCCAGATGTAGATACAACCACTTGACCTTCAAAGGATAGGTAAAGGCTGGCAGCCTTATCAGATTCCGAACCCTTCCTTCTCTCAGGATTGTCTTTGTCTTCAGGTAGAGAGGACACCCAATCGCGTCCTCTCCACATGAGTATGTGCTCTTGCTCAAAAGAGATTAACACACATGGGACAAGATCCTACAGTTTAAAACAAGCAACTTACATTAATGAGGTCATATAATTTCTTGCACTTCTTTTTTCTTTCTCAAAAATAAATTTGGGTGTCTTGTAGCCACTGAAAAAGCATACTATAGCATTTACTACAACTGGAAATCACTTTACCTTAAGCTTGGCACCTATCTTCCTATAGTCACTTGGGTTCAATCCTTGACAGTCTATACGCACCAATTCACAGGCTTCAAATGCTTCTCTGACATTCTTTGCAAGGTCACAATACACCCCATTTTTCGCTGCAAAACATTCAAGACTTATTATCAGAGAGATTTCTGGTCGGAGTTAACCATGAGCAGCAAAAATAAAAGCATAACAGACCAAGCTTGCAGATAGGTATCAGATTGCGTCCTTTTTTGCGCATTTCAGTTGCTACCTCTAAAGTCAGGCCCTCTGGAACTCGTTGGACCAACCTTGGGTAGACAGGAGTTACAGGCCGCCATAACATGAGAGGAAAGCGTGGACGAGTCTTGTAATTGTAGTTTCGACCACGGAAAAGGTATATCAAACCACCTTTATGATAAATAATTTTCCCACCTGTCTTTTCCTGTACATAAATGGGTGAGGCATCTGTAAGAAAAAGAACAGCTTGTACTTTAGAAAAACAAGATAAATGATTAACTTTAGTACTGTTGGAAGTCTTATTTAGCTTTCAATTTGAGATATAGTTAGAATGGCAGGTGTATTTTCTAGTCAGGAGAACTTCATCAGAAAGAGCGGATTCTTTACAGAAAAGGAAAATAACACATCTGATTCTGTGCCTCAAGCTTCAACTTGACATAACAATTACCAATGCTTGGAATAAAGTAATTTACAATGAGCTTAGATTTGCAAAGACCTGTGTTCACTGAGAGTGATACTATTCCAAAGAAACAAAAAAGTTACAGCATCTTGCAAGGGGTAAAATATATAAACACCACCAACCTCTAACTTGTCACAGACATTGTCCATGTCCACGGTACACACCCCCTTGCATTTGATCTTGCACACCCTTCTCCTCTTCCAGTGAGCATGGATATTCTCTAACATGTTATGTGTTAAGCCATCTCGTCCTGGAAACAGAAAAGGTATGGAGAGTCAACGAGAGAAAAATTCAGAGACAGTATATTCTGTTTTACATGAATCGAGAAGAGCGAACCGATAAAGAGCATTTTATGAACTTTCTAAAGTCCATTAATACCTTAACGTAAATCCAACTACCAACACTAGTGAACTGAAATTAACAAAAGAGAAAACCTTCGGTCAGAAGAATCCTTTTAATGAGAATTGAGTTTATTCACATTGAACCTGGATAAACATTTCCATTGATGAATCAAATCATCCTAATAGTAATATACATATACATCAGAACAACCCCACAACCCCCCCCCCCCCCCCCCCAAACCCCCACCACCACCAAAAAAAAAAAACTCCCTCCTTTCTTCTCCTCCTCAAGCAATCAATCCCATAGAAACAAGAAAACAGGAAACATAAGTAAATGAATTACGTATCTGTGCGAGTACAACCAGGCAACAGCAATTAGGCTTTGCAGAACTAGAAGAATTTGCATATACTTGGAATCAATCAAGGCGATTAAAGAGTAAGAACGAGACGTGCCCTGAGTGATTTCATGGTTCCGAAACAAGACGTGGAACCACTCAGTTAAAAAGAAAAAGTAATAGTATTAGTTATATGCGGCCATGTATATCCACAAGTGGGGTCTGGTTTCTGCTCTATTCAGTATCAGAATGAAATGGTTGACACAGTGAATGCACATGATTCATACAACTGACTCCAAAAAAGTTGGAATTAAGGCACAGTTGATCCTTTAATTGATATTATATGTGCCAAATGCTCTACGTTGCAAAAACATTTTAACTAGCCCTTCAAGCTCGAAAAAAATTTCCACATTTTTCCCTAGAGGATTCACATTCTACAACAAATTCAGAGTAAAACACAATCTCCCGAGTTTATGCATAATGCAATTCACTATGTAATAATGCAGTGCACTATGTAATGATATACCTATATTCAATTGCCGTGCTGTTTCCTCCTCTCTAGAGTTAACATACTTGGGGCCAGAACCGGCCAAGAATGGTCCAGGAGACTGAACCGGCTTGACCCCTTTCTTATGGGGCGGCGGCAGCTGGAATGAATCAAATTCTGGAAGCTTCTTCTTGCTCGGTGGCAACGGTTTCCGACCTGTCCACGGCCTCCCCATCGACTCCGGTCCAAATGGTGACACTAACGGTTCACGCAACTTATTAGGCTTCAACTTTGGTGTTTCAGTATAACTATATTGGTACACAAATGGGGCTTCTGGAAATTCATAACACACTCCATTTTCATCAACTTTGATATCAATGGCTGATTTTCCATCAGAATAACTCTTATCATCTTCTGGAATCTTCCTGGGTCTAACCAAAGGTTTAAATGCGGGGTGTATTTGACGAGGGTTCTTCTGGAAATTTCTGGAATACTTGGATTTCTTCCCATGGATGGAAGGTGAAGAAGGAGTGCCAACGGATTTGAAGGTTTTCTCGGTGATTGGTGATGGAGGGGCGGGGTTGTAATTATTGGCGATGTTGAGGGCAGAATCGAAGGGTTTATGGAAGCGGATTTCGTCTTCGATTTCCTTCTGAGTTCGTTCATGGCGGATGAACTTTTCGGCGTTGGCGTTGTTCCACCTTGAGAAGTGGACTTCAGTCGCCGGCCGGTGGTTGTGTGGTGGTGAGAAAATTGGGAATTGGATTAAGATTCTTGAACCCATTTCACTCCGTTTTGCTGGAAGAAGATGAGCATTCAGAACTGCTAGCGCCTAGCAGCTGAAAGAGAATTTGGGAACAGTCTTTTGCTGAATATTTTTAAATTGCGAATGAAGAATAAAATCTGTCATGCTGATTAAAGAGGGACTAATACTTGTGAAAAGATTGAAAGAGTAAATAAAGGGGACGTATCGGCCGATGTACCAAGAATTTATTGTGCATTTTAATAATAAAGTATGTTGAATGGGTAAAAATAAGATATTAAAGGTCTTAAATGATACTAATAAATTTGTCAAAGAAGCAATTATTAACTACGTATATGAAATAATCTTTTTACCAATATCTGATATAGAAATTATGTTAAAATATTATTGGTTCGATTAATTCAGTAATTTTTATTTTTTATTCTTTCACATAATATTCGTTCCATTGTTGCTTTTACTTTGTAATCCTATTTTTCTTGTTGTTATTATTGTTACTTTTACTCTGTAATCGTATTTTTCTTGTTGTTATTATTGTAGAGGTAAAGTATGGGTACACTCTATTCTTCACAGACTCTATCTGGTGAGATTATACTAGGTATGTTGTTGTTGTTTGAATTTGTAGAGCTTCCAAGTGTGCATTATGTTAGGTACGGTTGTTTTTTACTTGGAAATACGAATAACCACTTTTTTTACTGTAGTAAAAAGTTAGTCAAAATTTGAAATTTTTGCATCCTAATGATTTTCTTGGGTAAATTAATTGTTCATGTTTCGAGCAAATTGCATTTATCAAATAATCTTAAACTTTAAAAGATTCCTTTTAGTTATCTAAAAATATTAAATTTTAAGTTTTAACAAATTAAACCATTAAACACAGTTTTATAATTTTTCACCACTTAGGTTTTAGTCATCAAGAAATAGATTTTAATATCATATAATTTTTTCTTAAAAGAACACGTTGAGAAATATAAGAATTTCGAGAAGTTTACCTCTTTATGAGCACATGTCTAAAAAAATTGGATGGGTTTTATAGTCATCAATAAATAGATTTTAATATCATATAATAATTTTTTTCTAAATAGAACACGTCGAGAAAGATGAGAACATTTAGAAATTTATGCTTTATGTGGATATGTCTAACAAAATTCGAATGAATTTCTTTATGTACATTGATTAATATATGTATATTTTTAACTTTTCCTTTCATTAGAAAATTTAATTTCAATGCTTTCATAATATTCTCCTTGTAATTAAAGATAATATAGAATTAGGATGAACCAAATATACCTCACGTATACTAATTATCTTCTTGAATCTCCTAACTATATGTTTCAAGTTTCTCATAATAGAAAGTCTCCTATATGGAAATTCTAACAATTCTATTTATGATGTTTGAATATTTATCTTCTAATTATGAGTTTAAGGAAATAAACTGAGTTATTGAGAATTTATTTGTATCAAACCCAAATAATCAAGTCAAATTCATTAGAAAGAATAGGTAATTTTTTCATGGGAGTTAACATAAACTTATCATTTTTCGAATTAAAGTGAAAGAAAGAGTAAGAAAAAGAAAGGAGTCTTATACTGTTATAAACTCTTTGCATTTCCGCAGAGAATATGTTTATAATTTCCGGTCTGGTAACTTTGATCAAGGTATTGTTAACACTTTAAGTGTTTAGCTGAATTCAGGGACAGCCAAACTGTTCCAGAGCCGAATTTACTCCTAGCCCTCGACTACAAGAACTTCATCGGCTACTAAGACATCTTAGCCGAGTTGTTAGTTAAAGGTACGATTGAGACCCACTCAGATGCAGACGCCTCAACGACCATTTCAAAAGGGTTTTCGAACCCCTAAAAGCGATAATGGTCAACAACAGCTAAAAGAAAAGGCCATTATCCGAGCAAGAGGAGTAGAGGGCGAGAAAATCGACACCATCTCCCCCATAGTCGGCCATTGAATTTAGTGGTTACTTGATGGCTGACATAGGGGGATCACGTTGTACATTTCCCCCCTTTTTTGTACTATAAATAGGATCATTCTTAGTATATATCGACACAACCAATCAATCAAACAATTCTATTTTTATCTATCTTTATCCTTTTACTTCATTTTATCCTTTACTTTATTGTATCAGCTGCATTCATGTTTCTTACCTCGTAGTTTATTCATGACACCGTTCTAACGCTTTCTGGAGTAGTTGGGAAACCCATTGCTGGAAATTAGAGTTTCGTTTCCAGCCCAAATCGCTTAAGTTAAGGAATCAATTTGTCTCCCGACTTCGTCAGCCGATAAAACGACAGAGAACAGAATTCGGGGCGAAAATAAATTTGGCATACCCAGTGGGACCATAGGTGAATTAATAGCAAAGTTTGATTCTCCATGTCAGGATCATTCTTAGCATATGCGCCTAAGGTCCGGTAAGAAAATGAACCCCGAGTCTAGTCCACATCCTAAACAAAATCCTCCCAGAAGGAATAACGAACCAGCATCCTCCTCAGGTATGCCTACATCGGTTGATACCCCTCCACTTCCTCCATCAACCCAAGTTGTGTAAAAATCTAGCCAATCTGAAGGTTTAACGATAATGACCACGTATTTTATTAGACAATAGATCGACTTGGGCATCCACTATATTATGTACCAAGTTTCTAAACAGTTGGCAGACATTGTGAAGCCGATGGTACATAATGAGGTTCAGCAAGCGAGGGAGATGGAAACCAACCGAATGCACCCAGGAGAATGTTCGGCTAGTTCTGCCATCCCTCTGACGAGCGGTGCTGTTTATCATGAGACCGTAACTCCCGGTGTTGTTCCTCAGCCGCATGTGCATCAACTAGTGCCTACTCAGGTGCAGCCGGTAGCGCACCTAGGAACACAAGCCCAATCGCCTGGCATCCAGCACACTGCATGGTCGCCGCCGAACCTTGGGGGAAAAAATGTGCCACTTGACCAAGCGAGTCTGCAGTATGGGCAGATCAACATGGCTCGAAGACCAGTTCAGGCTCAAGGACACTTTGGATTGCTGCCTATTATATCGTACGTTTCTACGAACGGCCCTACGTTGCAGGCGAACAATATTGGCTAGCCGAATTGGCAGCCGATGGCCCCTGACTATGACTTAGCTCAGCTATCTCGTGATGTTGTTTACAGTAGAATACCATTCCAGTAGTCATTGCCAGTACCCAATCCATACCTTTCAGGAAGCGTAAATTTTCTAAGAACGGCCGACGTCCGAGGAGAGCAGCTATGGAATACTGTTCCACCTTATCCTCAAGCTCCGTTAATCGTTCCAAGAGTTAAGGTTGCAGGCTTTGGTGGCCATACCCAACAACAACAATGGGGAATTACCCCACCTATTGGTAATGTCCAGCAGACCACCTACAACCTTCAAAACCATGTCCAACAAAGTGAAAAATGGAGGCCGCCAATGCAGAGCGCCTACCAGCCGAATCCAGTTGAGAATCGGTAGGGGACGTCACAACTGATAAACTCGGAAATTATTACTAATACCATACGGAGGTATTTCGGTATCCAACTAAAACCTTTGTCGATGGGCTTCAAAACACCGGAGTTTGCCATCTTCTCTGGCGAAGACGACAAATTCACTATCGAGCATATCGGTAGATTTACTGGCCAATGCTGAGAGACTGGCCAGAATGAGTATCACAAGTTGACACTATTCCCTTTCTCTTTAACGAGAACAACCTTCGCATGGTACTCCTCTTTGGTTCCTGATTCCGTACAGAGCTGGGCTGACATGGAGGGTTGCTTCTATGATAGGTTCTATTGGCCCCAACCTCAGGTTACCGTGACTGATCTAACAAATCTCAAACAGCAGGTCGATGAATCGACTACCGATTTTATCGAGAGATTCGAAAATAGGTTGGGAAATGCACCGTACACTTCCCCGAGTCTGAATGTGCCTACATGATAATCAACAACATGTACCCTCAGTTAAAAGAGAAGTTGGTGGGACAATTCGACTCTGACCTGAGCTAGGTAGCCGAAAAGGCTAGCCAAATAGAGTAGTACATCTAGGAGAAGGAGAGAACAAGAGCCAGCCGAAATCAAGGCTCCCACTTGGTATCCATCATTGAAGCGGATGAGTCTGACTCAGAGTCAACCGACTGCATGACAGACGCAATGGTGGCCGAGATAGTTAGGGGTAAGGTCTACTCTTACCCAGCCTTGAAAACCGTAAAAGGCAAAGATATGAGTTCGTCCGATGACAGGGTCGGTTACTCATTTGACATCACGAAGGCAGATCAGATCTTTGATTATCTACTCAAAGATAAGCAGATTTGGCTGCTTGATAGTTATAGGATTCCGCCTGCCGAGAAACTCAAAGATAAGAAGTACTGCAAGTGGCATAATTCATACAATCACTCTACTTTTAATTATATGGTCTTCAAAAAGGCGATCCCAAAAGGCATAAAAATGGGAGGTTCAAGCTAGCCGACAAGAGTATGGCTGAAATGTCTATTGATTCTGACCCCTTTCCTGCGATACCAATATCTATGGTATCTTTTGCTAAGCCCGATGAGTCAAGGGACACCAAAGGGAGATAATCGATGAAAAAGGCGTGGGTCCCAAAGAAACCTACCGAAGGGGAGAAGGCCACAAGGACCTCTGTGTTCAACCGGTTAGGCAGCCTACATAACATTCGTGATGACAGCCAGCCAGCTAGGAGCAGTTTTCATGGCCACCCTAAATACTCGAGGGACATTGAACGAGAACTTCAGGAACAAACTATGAGGTTTAGAAGTGTCTCTATCGACGCCATGTATAGGCCTTGGGGGAAAGTACAGATGCTAACCAACCGGCAGCCGAGCATGCCTCGAATAGATGAAGAACCACTCACTAAAACCAAATAGAGGGTGGTCGAGTTTAACGTAAACGAGGGTATTTCATCCTTACGTATCACGACAAGAAATGAGGACCAGACGAGACCTTAGAGAATGATTAAACCAGCCGCCAACACAGAAGAAGGGAAATGGTTTGTCAATCAGGCTCCCGGAAAGAAAGAGGCACCACCGAAAGTCGCATCCAGGACTTAGAAAAAGATGATGCAACGTGACAAGGCCTTATGTAAAATGTAACAGACATTGCATCTAATTTCCAACACCAAGGCAGCCGAAAATTAGGAGATTCATGAGTCTGCCGCAGCCGAGGCTATCGAGCGGGCATTCGACTCATTTTCTTCAGGGGCAATGTCGCTTGAAGGAGAGACGTCATGTCAACTAGAGCTAGATGAACAGCCTACCGAAAACCCAATGAAAGAACCCCGACACGAGAATGTAGCCCAAATGGACCTCTAACCGAGGCAATCCCACATATCGTGCAGAGAATTTAGTTAGAGGATCCCCAATCGATCCCCATTTATCTCTAGGAAATGGAAGTTATGAGCTTCTGGTCAGTCGAATTGGATGAAGAAGGGGACTCCATCCTCGATTTATTTAGCCATGACCTGGTTGATGAGATCTGGGCAAACATTGAAATGGTCAGCCTAATCCCATGTGTGTTCTAGGCCAGCCGCTCCGCACTAGATAGCCTAGAAGGTGATATTTCCGTAGAAGACGTAGAATGGGAAATAATAACTGATACCACGGCTAGGGACACTTTGAGCACCGTATTTGGTGCACCTATAGAAGATATGGTTAAACACCTCTAACCCCTTTACGTCAAGGCTTACATTAATGACAAAATTATTAGTCAGGTGTTTGTCGACAATGTGGATGTGCTGAATGTGATGCCGCTGCTTAACTTGAAGGATCTTAAAAAAACAAAGGAGGATCTCATCCCAACTAACATAAAAATGGCTAGCTTTATGGGAGAAGCCTCTGAAGCATTGGGGATTCTAGTAGCATAAATCACTGTAGGTCCTGAGACGATCAGATCTGCTTTCTTTGTAATAGATGGCAAGCTGTCCTACACCATTCTGCTGGGCAGGGATTGGATTCACACCAGTCGATGCTTTCCTTCTACTACCAAAAGCTCATCTTTTAGGAAGGAGATAACATAGAAATCATCCCAGCGGATGATAACCCGTTCCGACCAGGAGTTCAGAATGTAGAGGCTGTCCTCTAGTCACCCTATGTGGCTTCCATATCTGTCACGGAGTAGTATGAAGAAGGATCTTGGGAATCCTATAATCTTACCTCGCGAGAGTTTGAAGTAAAATAATTAGCCGAACCACGACTTACCTTGGAGGATTTAAATAGTTGAGGAAACCCAAATAATATGTGACCTGTGGCATCGGCTAACCGCCCTAAGTTCTGAGGCAAGGATAGCCAAGGCGCCTCAGATGGGGAACCATAACAGAAAACCAGATCTGGCGGCCAACAACATTTGAGATGCCGATAGGAGTTTTACGCCTAGATTTGTTTATCTTTGTTCTACGCTTGTACAAAACTCGAGTGTTATTTAATACCCCGTGTTGTGTATGTTTTGTGCAAAGGTTGAATAAACTCGTTTTACAAAGACAGGTGTTAAATGAAATGTGCAATTAGAAACTCCAAATCTACAGCTTCGAGGACGACATCCTATCAACTAAATCTATGGCCAAGATATAGTGTTGTCCTCAGAAGTTAATATCATTACGGATGGCCAAACCAAATTTTCTAAATTTGGAAGAATATCAACAGGCCATGCTAATGGAGTTGGGTCAGTTGGATGAAAATTGACTGACAATCATAGAAATAGTCAAAGCCGGTAAACGTAAAATGGTCAAAGCATACGACAAACATATAGAGCCTAAAGAGGTTTGCCGAAGGAGAGTTAATTTGGAAAATCATCCCGCCGATTAAAATGAAAGATCGTAAAATCGGCAAAAAAATTATCAAACTAGGAAAGGACCCTTCGTAGCGAACTCAAGGGTTGTCGGCAATACGAATCAAGCGATAAACATGCATGGAAAAGTACTATCCTTCAATTTGGGGCATGCATGAATTAACGACAGCCACAAACTGACTGCCTAATCGTACAAAATAAGCTAATTCCCTCTGACGGGAGATGTATGGCTAAATGATAGCCACAGAACGGCTGCTCGGTCATAAAATATAGAGAAAGCCATTTCTTTCACATGCATGTATCGTAAGGTTGGTCGCACTGCTCAAGCGAAGAAACACCATACTAAGTGGTCAAAGATAATGGCCCATCAAATCTGCGGGATTTATTCTAAATTTGCTCAAGAATGCTGAGAGCAATGCTGAAGTTAAAGGATGGGATATAGATTCCCACATCCAAGTAAACCAAGCACAAAAACAGAGGCGCCGCACATACCCGAGCCCGGCATTACAACAGAAATCAAATTCCAATAGTGCGGCGGCATCAAAAGGACCCATGCGCCTCCATTCGGATTCTGTGACCAACTTCACTCGGTCCAACCAACCCGAATAATGAGCGACCTTAGTCGGCCAAGTACGAAGGTTAGCTGAACAATGGCCGCCGGTGAACCAGTCACAAGTAGAAAGAAAGTCATGGTTTATAGGGCTGAGGTACTGAAACAAGAGAGAATCACCTTGTGCCGGTCCACCGTACGGAGTCAGAACCAGTTGTTCATCAACGAAGTCCAAGGCAGGGGTCAGGTCACTATCGGCTAGAATGAGTTTTCTTGATCTTCGAGACGAAAAAGATGAAGCCATGGTTTTCGACTAAGAAAAGAGCCAAAGATTAGGTGAAAAACCTACAGGGGGGATACCTTTCCTTAAATAACCTTCAGAGGCGCAACTAAGATTAATTTATTATTTTCAAAAAGCACGACTGAAAATCATCAGAGCCAATTCGTGGTAATAGAGACACCTCGATTAAAGGGGAAACACAATTCAGAAGTAATCATTATTGCATGCACTGGAGATGAAACAATTAAAGTGACATGCGCGACTGTCAGACTGAAATGACGGCTACTTTCGGATACATCAACTCAACAGTCACACTCGAGTTAATGTAGGGGGCAATTGTTAACACTAAAAAATAATTTAAGTGTTTAGCTGAATTTAGTGACAGTCGAACTGTTCCAGAGCCGAATTTACTCCTAGCCCTTGACTACAAGAACTTCATCGGCTACTAAGGCATCTTAGCCGAGTTGTTAGTAGAGGTACGATTGGGACCCACTCAGATGCAGACACCTCAACGACCAAGTCAAAAGGGTTTTGAACCCCTAAAAGTGATAACGACTAACAACAACTAAAAGAAAGGGCCATTATCCGAGCAAGAGGAGTAGAGAGCGAGAAAATCGGCACCACCTCCCCCATAGTTAGCCATTGAACTTAGTGGGTTACTTGATGGCTGACATGGGGGGGAGGGATTACGTTGTACATTTTTTTTTCTTTTTGTACTATAAATAAGATCATTCTTTGTATATATCGACACAACCAATCTATCAAACAACTCAATTTTTATCTATCTTTATCCTTTTACTTCATTTTATCCTTTACTTTACTGTGCTCAACTGCATTCATGTTTCTTACCTCTTAGTTTACTCATGATACCATCCTAACACTTTCTGGAGTAGTTGGAGAACCCATTGCTGGAAATTAGAGTTCTGTTTCCAACCCAAATCACTTAACTTAAGAAATCAATTTGTCACCCAATTTCATCAGCTGATAAAATGGCAAAGAACAGATTTCAGAGTGAGAACATGTATTAACAGTGTTGTTAGTTGATTTGACGCCGACTTCTCATGTGGAAAGTCGTCAGAATAATATGAAGCAGTTGGAATGAGTGAAGAATTAGGAATTATGAGTAAGAAAACTAAGGAGAAACATAGAGAGGAAGAGGAATTGGTGAAATCAAAACGGAGTTTGTACTGCAGGTGTTGGAAATTAGGATAATTTTTCAATCGATTATAATTGGGGTGACTTTGGGGATGTCGCAAAATCAATGTACTATTAGACCACTTGTGGCTGCACTATATTTTCATCAGATATTTGAAGGAATGGGTCTTGTAGGTTGCATTCCTTAAGTAATTAAATTAATCATCATTGATGTTACACCCCGTATTTCTTTTATATGACGTTGTCGTCGTAAGTTAGCCGATGTAGGCTCGGAGAAGCTGAGAGTCCTCTACAATGTTAATAAAGGTTTACTGAAGTGTTAAACAAGTTTTGAGAAAGTTTGAGACTAATCGTATCGAAGGAAATGAGTTTCGATGAAAATCGATAAAACGGGATTTCTAATGAGCATTCTACGGACAGCAGAATAGGACCGCGGGACGCACAAAGGATCAGAGAAGTTGAAACTTCTGGGCTAATCTGCAACCGCATAATGGTTTTACGGGACACAGAACGGATCGCAGATCTAAGGCGGTGGCCAACCATTCTTGGTTATTTAAGTGGTGGCTCGCCATTTTCATCTATTATTCGACCAAAACATAGATCTTACACCCGTAGACTCTCCCAAGATACCCTTAAAAGGTTCCTAAGCTAAAATACTCAATTTGTTTCACTAAAAGTGTTGAAGAAGAAGTAAAGGTCACTTGGTTGATGTTGTTGTTGATGTGTGAGTTCTTTTCATGCCTAAGGATGATTGTTGCAGAGCTTTTTCTTGTTATATTAAGGTAAGTTTTACCTTTCCTCCATCGATGTGAGTATAACTAATGTTCTATCTAAGTTGTATGGTTGAGAAATTGCAAGTTAGCCACTTGAGAGTTGGTTTGTAACCTTGTTCTAGCTTGTTGGGCTGTCTTGGTGGTGTTCTTGTGATGGATGTAAGGTTGGATATTACTGTATATATGTTGGTGTTATGGTCTACCATGTATTGAACATGTTGTTGTGAAGTTGAGTTGAAGGAGAAAATGGAAAATATTGAATATAACTTTAAATCTAACTTTTCGATTATCGTATTTGCTACTAGGTTCGAGAAGTGATTGTTGTATAATTATTTTGGTGTAGATTGAAGTGTGATACAAGCTGGTTCATTGTGTTGTCGAAGTTGATTAGCCAAGGTATGCTTTGGCAGGTCGACAGGACTTGAAGTCTTCACCGGATGTTGGGACAGGTACATTGACTGTTTGTTCATACGATGTTTATGCTTTGATATATCCTAGATCTACCTTATCTTATGTTACCCTATTTGTTGCGGAGAAGTTTGGTGTAGTACCTGAGTTGCTAAGTAAGCCATTTACGGTGTCCACATCGATGGGTGAGCCGGTCATTGCTAGACGAGTCTATCGGGGCAGCACGATAATAATTTGTAGCCACAAGACCTTAGCCGATATCAGTTACCCCTTATAGGATGACTCATGTTGAGCTATGAGAGTTGAAGGAGCTATTGATAGATCTGCTCAAAAGGGCTCTATTATACCAAATACTTTATCGTGGGGAGCGTTAGTGTTGTTCATACGAAAGAAAGATGGGTCATTGAAGATGTGTATAAACTATTAACAATTGATCAAATTTTTAGCAATAACTGACATTTATGAAGGATGTTGTGGGTGTGATAATAGTTCACCTTACGAGACGCCAGATGGTGCCCTCTAGGATAGTACAACTAAATATGATTACTAAAATGTCTAGAAAGTCCAAAGGTGGACATTGGGATCCTAGAAGGGCTAAATATATATCTTAGTATGGCCCCGTCCTTAGTAAGGAAGGAATATTAGATGACCCGAAGAATCGGTAAGATGGATCAAGGGGAACTGAAAGCGAAACAATATTTTGTTGAAATATTCAGAATAAGATAAGAGACGGAAACATTAGCACGGGAATAACAAAAGGGTAAATGAAGTGTCACGAGTAAAGTGATAAAATGGCGATAACGGTAGGTCAAAATATGACAGGGTGACAGAGTCTATAGTCAAATGAAGGCAAAGATAAGAGGAGACATGCCCTGAGTCTATACCACGGTATGAGCCATAAAGTCATATCCTTATTTCGAGAAATGAATTAATAACTCCAATGTGATTACCGGAAGGCTAAGTTAGACCTCGAAGTAATTAAAATTAGTATGAGCTGATAAATATGATAATCTGAATATGAATCAGAGACCGAATGATTTGATAATAGTCGACATTATAAATACAGAGGCCGCATTTCGAGAATAATATAATGGATAGAAGAACAACCCTTAAAGATCATTAAGGGAGATGCTTCCCCTAAGCGAGCACTGTGAGCAGAGTTAAGCTTAAGGGCTTAAGTATGCAACTACACTAGATGCCGCCCTCGTGCTTAGGAAGTTCAATTATTACTGATACAGAAGGGTTACCACAATGTGAGTATAGGTCATCAAAGATGAAGAGGTACAACATCTATAGGTAGGACTTCAGAGTATTAAATATTAGTACTTTCTATAAGGGGGGAAGGGGATGCAATTTAACATTAAGTCAGAATTAAGTGGTTCGGTAAATATAGAATGACAAAGAAGGAATACGATAAAGCGGTAAAGAATATGATTGCATTTATTCAAATATTATAGAAATGTCATGACCTCAAAACGTTATGCACACATGACTAAGATTATCAAGGATTACGTCAGGTATGCGATGTAGTAAGCCTACATCTTTATAGTAATCAGAGGGTCTTCCTTAAGTACTACGAGTAATGAATAGGTCCTATATTAGATTGAAGTCACGGTTAGTGGAGTTTCCCCTATTATATTATGATATCAAATGCAAACATTCGCCCGATGGGCTCGAGATGATATGTTATAGCGCAACCCGACACATATTAGTGCTTCTTAAGGTGAGCTTTTATTTTTGACTTGCAATACTTGTGATTGAAGGTCTTGTGAGGCCAAGAATTACTATATATAGATATTGGCCTGGCGTGGCATGAAAAGTATGTGTGTTGGCTGCATGCAAGTTGATTTTAGTCCAATTTACAGAGGATACTCTGGCAAAAGTTTCGCAAATCTCTAAGGATTGACATTCGAGGACGAATATTTCTAAGTGGAAAAGGATGTTACACCCCGTATTATTTTGTACGTCATTATCATGGTAAGTTATCTGATGTAGGCTCGAAGAAGGTGAGAGTCCTCCACAAGTTTAATAAAGGTTTACTGAAGCGCTAAAGAAGTTTCGGGCAAGTTTGAGACTAATCGGGTCGAAGGAAATCAGTTTCAACAAAAATCAACAAAGTAGGATTTCAACGCAGCATTCCGTGGACCGCAAAAATAGGACTGCGGGCCAAACTATGGATCACATAAATGATCAGAGAATTTGAAACTTCTGGGCTAATATGCGACTCACTCTACGACCGCATGGGAGGTTCTGCGGGGCACAGAACGGACCACAGATCTGAGGCGGTGGCCGGCCCTTCTTGGTTATTTAAGCGGTGGCTCATCAGTTTCATCAATTATTTACCAAAACAGAGCTCTTACACCCCTAGACTCTCCCAAGACACTCTAATCCTAAGCTAAAATACTCAAGTTCTTCACTAGAAGTGTTGAAGAAGAAGTAAAGGCCACTTGGTTGATGTTGATGTGTGAGTTCTTTTCAAGCCTAAGGAGGATTTTTGCAGAGCTTCTTATTGTTATATTAAGGTAACTTTTACCTCTCCTCCATAAATTTGAGTATAACTAATGTTCTAGCTAAGTTGTATGGTTGAGAAATTGCAAGTTAGTACTTGAGAGTTGGTTTGTAACCTTGTTGTATCTTGTTGGGCTGTCTTGGTGGTGTTCTTGTGATGGATGTAAGGTTGGATATTGTTGTATATTTTTTTTTATTGTTGTTATGGTCTACCATGTAATGAACATGTTGGGGTAAAGTTAAGTTGAAGGAGAAAAGGAAAAAGATTGAATATAACTTTAAATCGAACTTGTCGATTGCCGTATTTGCTACTAGGTTTGAGAAGTGATTGTTGTATACTTATTTTGGTGTATATTGAACTGTAATACAAGTTGGTTTATTGCATTTCGAAGTTGATTATCCAAGGTATGTGAGGCTATCATTTTCTTCGAAAAATGACATGATTTTTCATCGACTTAGATCCGATTAATCGCACAAAAAGGTGCTAATAATAGAAATCGTACTCGGGACACCATGTCCCTTTCCTTAGTGATTCTCCCATATCGAGAATAAACTTATAGTAGAAATGTTTAGCTAAATACTTAAGGCGATAAGCAGTTTGATTATAGGACGTATAGATTTACACTTTTGACTATGGGGCTATGACGCTATGTACCTTATTGCCTCCGGGGCTATTTATTTATTTATTTATTTGGCTTCGGGGCTATATACAATGCGCATTGCCTGCATAGCTTATATCCAGACTGCCTTCGAGGCTATATTGATTGTTTTCGAGGCTATGCACTTACCTTCGGGGCTATGCACTTGCCTTCGGGGCTATGCACACTTCTTAGATGCCTTATACGAGGTTAGATAGTTGCTATCGTTTTGTACATTTATTAGGAGTCTGAGACAAGTAAGCATATCTCCAGATTTCTGTTGACTTCTCATATCATATTCAGCATATCTTATATTTTAGCTCAATTTCTGTTTCAGTTATTTAAATTGTTTTACATACTCGGTATCTTATTTCATACTAATGTCTCTTTGTCGGGGACACTGTGTTTCATGACTACAGGTCCCGATAGACATCTGGAAGGACCTCTTCAGTAGATTTGCTGAGTATCAGCTTGTGTGGTAAGATCCATGTCATTCGGAGTTACCATGTCTAGATTTTTGTGTATATATAGAATATGGGTAGGACTGGGCCCTGTCCCGGTTATAATACATTTATCACTCTTTAGAGGCTTGTAGACGTGTCGTGTCTTGTATCGTCAGCATGGCGGCCTTGTCGGCTCTTGTATATATCATGTTTTGGGTTTTGCTGCTTAGAGAGACATATATAGGCCTCGTTGGTCGTTCAGACGTGTATATATATATATATATGCCGGGTGATCTCGTTTCGGTTGAGTTGACTATTATTCACAGATATTTTAGCGCATGGCCTTGTCGGCCTAAGTTGCGATGTTACGCTTATAGACCGGCCTTATTGGTCTAGCTTGTCTTTCAGAGACATAGATTATACGGAATACAACTTGGTTCGCTCGGGCCTAGTAAGACACCGGGTGCCGGTCGCACCCTTCCAAGTTGGGGTGTGACAATTAATTACTTCAATTTTTAATTATGATACATGTTGTAAGCATTTACTGCTTTTGTTTCATTTTAACTACGGAAAAGGGTCTATATGCCCTTGAATACACTTTTTTCTTGTATTATTGGATTGCCTTTCATTTCATAAAGAAAGTAGTGTTATTGATTTATGCTTCGTGCAGTCATAAAAATTAAATATTAATATCATAAGTCTTATAAAAGAGAATCAATTTATACTAAACGTAACTAATTTGGAAGAAATTGTACGATTTGCTCTTCAAATGGGCTGGACTTTAATTTTCCCCCCTAGCAATTGAATTTATGTTTAGCGGAGCATAAGCTCTTTAAAGATGTGGGACAAAACCTGTGAGATATTATGATGCGAAAATATAAACTTATGTCTCGCGATTTTTTTAATTATGAGAGGCAAAAATAAAGTCCATCACAAAATAGGGGCATAAGTGCCAATGCCCCATAAACCTTTCACAATTCTACCAGTTTTTTCTGATTTTTCTAACATCAAATATAAAAGTTTTAGATAAAAAGAAATCTCTAATAAGCATATAGATTAAATATGAAGGCCATCAAAATCCAATATTCAGGAGTAATTAGGACAAACAATTATTTAGGTGTACACTAAACAAAATGTGTCAAGTTCAGGGATTCCGAACTATTAAGTAAGCCATTCATAAATACATAAGTTTTGATATAAGCCTATAATCCACCAATTATTTGTGCTACTGATAATATTTTCATATAAAGAATCAGAAAATTACCCAAGTATATAGCTGACAAGTTTGCTATTTTTGGGAAAACATTTAGAGGAAAAAATATTTTTAATGAAACTCTCTCTATCCAATCAAGTGAAAGCTTTTACTATATACTAGTTTCTCGATACATGTGTTGCACGTGTATGCCCGATCGTGTATCAAACGGTTTGTAAAATAATCTCAATATTATTAAAGCAAAAAAATTGAGTAGATATTTATATGAAATAATAGAGCTCATATTTTTGTGAATGATCAATGTGGATCATTGTCTGTGACTTATTTTTCAAAGTCAAGATGATTGTATCGTCTGTACCAACAAATATGAACGATAAAAGTTCAACCAGATACATATAATTTCTTACCTTTTTTTATGATTACAAATGTGTAATTAAACATATTTACCTAATACTTATTTATAAATATTATGGTGGTGTATGTTCCTATCCACAAAACAGATTTAAACCTACCACAAATTAGCAACAAAGTTCTGGAGCAAATTAAAACTAATAAATACTCATATTTCCTCCGTCCTAATTTCTAATTTATGTGACACTTTTCTTTTGAAGCTAAATTGAATTAGATCAACTCAATATTTTAAAATTAATTTTAGATATTCAAAAACTATATAAAATACAACAAGTTATACTTCGCATCAATATGATTTAAAAATATACTTTAGAATGTGGGTCAGAGTTTGCAGAGTCTGAATTTCAAAAATCAAAATGTGACACATAAATAAATTGGGACAGAAAAGTAGCCAAGGCACTTCTTAATAAAGTCTTTGACCTCACGATCTTTAACCTTATCCATGGCCTTAGACGTCACTCCACATATTACCTTTTTATGTTTTAGCCACATCATCTCTCTCACTTACGGTATTTTCAGAGTCATTATTTGTAAAACACACATTTCTAATAAAAAATCAATTATTTTCCTTTCCAATTCAAAATCCGTGCCTTGTCATAAAAAGAAACTAAAAGAAGGAAATAACAATCCATGGTATGGATGCTCTTCGAACAACAATAATGTTGTGAACTTTCCCACTATAACAAATGTTGTGTCTATAACTAATATTTTCTCATGCCGGGGTTGAACAAAAGAACTATTACAGTAAAAATTTAATACTATATTTAAGTATCTTAACGAAAAGAAGAATAATTTGATCAACTTCTCCCAAAGAGGAAAAGAAGTGACATTTACGGATTACTGTTATTTCGTTATCTATAACCAATTTGCACCACTTTGTTATCAAGCAAATGGACAAAAAAAAAAGTGTAATTGATAATACACTTACACTATATTATCATTAATGAGGTCGTTAGTGCAATTTAGATCCCTATGTGAAAGAAATAATTCCTTGATTATATTCATTAATTGAAAGAGAATATATATAAGTTACATACTTCCATAATAGGAGAATCCTATTCCTATTCTACCTCCAAAACCCTATTCTAATAGTACAAGACTCCTATCACTATGGTAAGTGTACAAGACTAATTAAGGTAACCTTTATACTACAATATTACATCAATATACAAAATATTAAACTGCCCGTGATGGGCCAACCCGAGATGGGCTAGTCTGCCTTATACCGTGTTAGGCTTTTAACTTAAAGGACCCGTGATATATACCATGTATAACAAGTGTATATCATGGGTATATACCTTGCTTAACACACCCCCGCAGTCATAGCGGGTGGTCTTCGAACTCTGAGATTGTCCCTAAAATCTTCAAAAAGGACCGAGGGAAGACCCTTTGTAAAGATGTCGGCAATTTGATACCTGGACGGGACATGGCAGACGCGTACGTGACCACGAGCAACCTTTTCGCGTACAAAGTGAATGTCCATCTCGATATGTTTAGTGCGCTGGTGCTGAACCGGATTACCAGAAAGGTAGATGGCACTAATATTATCACAATAAACCAAGATCGCTTTCTGAATAGGACAATGAAGCTCTAACAGCAAATTACGTAACCAACATGATTCCGAGACCACATTAGCTACCCCTCGATACTCGGCCTCGGCACTGGATCTGGACAAAGTTGACTGACGTTTCACAGACCATGAGACCAAGTTATTGCCAAGAAACATACAATAGCCAGACGTAGACCGTCTGGTGTCCGGACAACCATCTCAATCAGCATCTGTATACGAGACAAGTGTGGACGTTGATGAAGGATATAAATGCAAGCCATAGTCAAGTGTACCTTGAATATACCGAATGATGCGTTTGAGCGCATTCACGTGCTCAATCCTGGGATCATGTATAAATAAACACACCTGCTGTTCGGCATATATAATATCTAGTCTCGTGAATGTGAGATACTGAAGGGCTCCTGCAAGACTGCGATAGCGGGTCGGGTCCTCGTATGGTGCGCAGGTCGTAGTACCCAATTTGGGCCTAGTATCAACCGGAGTGGAAATGGACTTGCAGGATGACAAACCAGCCCTCTCAATGATCTCAACTGCATACTTCCTATGTGATAAGAACAAACCACCTGCATGACGAGTGACAACAATCCCTAAAAAATAACTCAAGGGCTCCAAGTCTTTCATAGCAAACTCAGAACTGAGCATTGTCATGATAGACTGGCGTAAGGCGTCGGAAGAGGCAATCAAGATAATATCATCCACATATCATAGTATATAAGCCAAAGATGAACCACGACGATATATGAATAAGGAATTAACTGACTTGCTGTGAGTGAACCCAATAGTCGAAACATAGTCGGCAAACCTCTTATACCAGGCCCGTGGAAACTGCTTAAGACCATACAAGGACTTCTTCAACAAACAAACATGATGAGGAAATTTGGGATCCCTAAACCCCAAGGGCTGATGCATATAAACTGTTTCCTTGAGATCACCTTGTAATAAAACATTCTTCACATCTAACTGATGAATGGGACATGCTTACGAAAGAGTCTAGCTGAGCACAGTGCGAATGGTAGCCGATTTGACCACTGGACTAAATGTCTCACCACAATCCACACCAACCTGTTGAGTCTTACCATCACCTACAAGACGAGCCTTATGCCTCACAAATGAACAGTCAGAATTATCCTTATGAGGAAAAATCCATATAGACCGAATAATATTAACCCCAGATGGACGGGGCTCCAAATCCCACGTCTTATTATCAATAAAAGCCTTATATTCGTCGGTCATATCAATTTTCCAATTCGGGTCATTTAAAGCAGACTCTAGGTTACGGGGCAGAGGAGATTTAAGAACATTAGAAGTTAAATTAAAATGTCTTTTTGGTTTAAAAATACCCCGTTGACTATGAGTGACTGGTCTTTGACTCGGAGAAAAATTGGGCTGTTGTCGGGAATTTTCTGGACTCGGAACGGACAGGCCAGCAGGCAGTGGACCTGCTAGCCCAACACTGTAATCAGAAGCAGCCTCGGATGCAGGAACTGGACCAGTTCCAGTATTGGGCTGGACTGGCCCAAATGTTGAAACTGGCCCAGGGATGGTACTGGGAACAATGGGTGGTAGTGGGGCAGTGGGCAGTGGGCAGTGGGCCTGTTGGTGGATTTTGGGTGCGGGATACGTCCGAAAAATGGTGAATAATATATGGAGAGACATCGTCATCTAAGAAATTATACGAACTAGGCACGGGATTACTAACCTTAGCAAACGGAAATTGGGATTCATCAAAAATTACATGGCGACTAATGATGATTTTATTAGAAGATAAATCAAAACATTTGCACCCACGATTATTTGACGGATAACCCAAGAACACACATGGGGTAGAACGGGCCTGAAGTTTGTTAATTGTGGTGGACGGGAAGAGTGGATAACACAAGCACCTAAAGACCCTAAGATGTGAATACGAATGAGTCTTATTATATAAAATTTGAGGGGGGGTGGGGGGCGAGTATGTCAAACCTTTGGAAGGAATAATGTTAAGAAGATATGTAGCCATTTGTAGAGCATGATGCCAAAAAGACGGGGTATGGAAGCATGAATTAGTAAAGTGCGGACAATGTTATTAATGATAGGAATTTTGCGTTCGGCTTTCCCATTTTGTGAAGACATATGAGGAAAAGAAAAATGAAAATTGATCCCATTATTTGCACAAAATTCCCGAAACACCCCATTGTCATATTCTTTGCCATTATCACATTGGATATTTTTTTATTTCACATTCAAATTGGGTTCTAATGAATGCTCTAAATTTTAAGAAGATGGAAAAAACTTGAGATTTCTTCGCTATTGGAAAAGTCCACAAAAATTTAGAATAATCATCCAAAAAGAGAACATAATACCGATGACCCAAAGAACTAAGATCAGGAGACGTCCATAGATCACTATGAATAATATCAAATTTCATTAAAGTATGAGAATTCGAGTCTACAAATGGCAACTTAACAAATTTTCCTAAAGAACAAGATTGACACTTCGGAGTACTTCGCGTACCCTTACAAGAAATAAAATTATTTTTATCTAAGGAAGACAAAATAAATGACCTTGGATGGCCTAGACGAGCATGCCACAAGGAAGGGGAAAAGACTGCAAATGCTGACGGCAAGGCTTGACTCGATAGACCGGAACTTGGCGTGATAGGATAAATATCTCCCCTACTATCACACCTCATGAGAGGACTCCCTGTCTTGATATCCTTCACAGAGAAACCAAACGGATCAAATTCAATAGAGACAGAATTGTCAGTGGTGAATTTACGGACATACACTAAGTTTTTAATCAATTTGAGGGCATGTAGGGTATTTTTCAAGATAAGGGGTGGATGGGGGGAGACAAAGTTTTATGACCATAACCACGAATTGGAATTGAATTACCATTACCAACAATGATGCCACGAGGGTTGCTCAAATTAGAATAAGACGAGAGAGTACCTGAATCAGATGTCATGTGGGTAGTGGCACCGGTGTCCATATACCAATTTGGGTCCGGAGGATTTAACCCAAGCGTGTGCATTGCGGCTTCAATGTCGGTAGGTGCGAGGCCTGCTACATGATGGGCTTGAAGAGGCCGAGGCCTAAGCACCCCTGATTGCTGCCTCTCCCCAAGCACCCTTGCTTGCTGCCTCAACCCAGATGGATTACCGAAAGATGTCCACTGCATGTTGGGCCTAGAGATGGGCTGACCAGCCCACTGATTTTTCACTGGACATGGCGGAACTGGGACCAGTGGCTGTTGGGCCACTGCCCACTGGTCCAGGCCCACGACCAGTTAGCCCAAGGCTGGGACCAGTTGGGTCGTGGCCTATTGTTGCTAGAGGGGGACCCGCTGCCGCCGTTAACTCCACCGGAACCACTTCGTTTGCCGCCACAATTTTTCCTGTTATTTTTACGATTATTTTTGCCGCCATTGTGATCATGGTTTTGGCCCGAATTATCAATAAAACCTGAAGAATTTGTGGAGGACGTCATCATGACTACGTGGCTCGCACCGGTAGCCACCTTCTTAGACAAACCGACTTCTTCCAAAGTAAGCATGGAGCGGGCTTGATAAAAAGCGGGAAGTGGGTTACTTTGACGAATGAGAGTTCCAGCGTCATTATAGTCCTCAGACAGGCCAGCAACCAATTGTATAACCAGACGATTATTTGTCACAGGTGCACCAACGTTACAGAGTTGGTCCGCCAACTCCTTGAGTCTCTTGCAATATGCAGAAACGTTCGGAAATTCTTCTATGCAAACTTGAGAGAATTCTTGCTCGAGGGTGACAACACGTGAATGTTGGTTATCTCGGAATATATCACACAATCTATTCCAGGTAGCCATAGCCATAGTGTCCGGCTCAATAATCGTCTGTAAGAGGTTGACCGAAATAGTGGAATAAATCCACTGGAGAATGGTAGCATCAAGAGTAATTCATAACTGAGGATCCTTCGTGGGAATAGGGGCAGCGGGAGGAATAATGTGATGGAGGACTTGATGGGAGATAGCGTGAATTTTAAACAATTCTGCCCACGTCGCATATTGGACGTTTTCCATCTCAAGATCAATAGGGATGTTGTTCTTGATATTAGAAACAGTGAGGGCAGGATGAAATGTGTTCCTAGACATAACGAAGGAACAAAGGGATTGGAGGGAAAATTTGGAAAGAGTGGAGGTAAAATTTAACACAAAATCCGGTGAAGGGGTACGGAAGTCGAGGCAGTTTTTGGCCGAGAAATAGCACAAAAACCGAGAGTTGGAGAAGAAAGGCGAAATTAGACCTAGTCTCTTGATACCATGAAAGAAACAATCCCTTGATTATTTTCATTAATTGAAAGAGAATGTATACAAGTTACATATTTCCATAATAGGAGAATCCTATTCCTATTCTACCTCCAAAACCTATTCTAGTAGTACAAAAATTCTATCACTATGGTAAGTGTACAAGACTAATTCAGGTAACCTTTACACTACAATATTACATCAATATAAAAAATATTAAACTGCCCGTGATGGGCCAACCCGAGATGAGCTGGTTTGCCTTATACCGTGTTGGGCTTTAACTCAAAGGACCCGTGATATATACCATGTACAACAAGTGTATATCACGGGTATATACCTTGATTAACACTATGAATAACACAAGGTTTATGTGTATACAAATATCACAATGCCTTGAGACTCTACTTTGTCAACTTTATTTAGCGCTTTAATTGAAAATATGTTTGTGTTTTTTATCTACTGCCTCAAATTACTTGTAGTACTCTGTTATTTTTGTGCTTTAACATCTTCAGATTAACGACTTTTTTTCAATCACATAGTAGTATTTATTTGCGAATATTCTCCGAATATTCACCGTATATTTTGTAATTATGATAGATGTATATTTAAGGTAACTTAGGATTCTTATTGTATTAGGAATCAACCATTTAAGGTAAGTTAGGATTCATACTGTATTAGGAATCAACCTTTGTACAACTATATATATTGTGAATAATGAAAGGAATCCCTAAGGGAAATTATTCTATCTTACATGGTATCAAGAGCCTAAAACCTAAACCCTACTCTTCTCCTTTCTCTTTCTCTCTCTCGGCCGAAACAACCATTTTTCCCTTCGCTCGGCCCGCGGAAACAAGGCAGCCACCATGTCTTCCCCCACAAATTGTGGTTCCTCCACTGGCACTTTTGACAACCCCTCTCAACGATCATCGCCTTCTTTCCACCCGGCTTTCGCCGTTACCAACATCAAGAATTCTATTCCTATAATTCTTGATCAAGAAGATTGTCAATATTCCCTGTGGACAAAACTGTTCTATATCCATGCATGTGCGTACAACGTGGTTGGATGGTTGAAAATAATAAAGCATAAGTTGTATTTGTTGTTGTTGTATATTTTGTCCTTGATATAGAGAAGGTAAGGAGATAGGGGAAATATTGTCCGAGTTGCCGTAGAGCGAACTTGTCACTCGATAGTTAGCTAGTATGCCCTTCTTGTTGACAGGAGTGTTGTTTGTTATTGTAGATGGATGATGAGGAGATGGATCGTAGTGTCGTCATAGAAGATCTCCTTCTAAGGAGTGTTTTTTGTTTTTGTAAATGAATAATGAGGAGACGGATTGCAGAACAAGTCCCGTAGAAGGGTATATCATAAGAGTATAAAATGCTCCTCAAACCTAAGAAAGAAAGAGATATATGAGTTATAAAAAAAATGAATCGAGTAGTATAACAATATAGTCGGATGAAAGATAAGATAGTGCAAGACTCTCTAAAGATAGTAGATAAACTCGCAAGCTAGTAAGTAGGAACCGTGGGTTACAGAAAGCGCTAGACGAGCTATGAATTATGTACGCACATACTTAGTTTACAAATGATTTCTTGATGTTTATATATGTACATGCCTTTGGGGCTATGATGCTGCCTTCGGGGTTATTGACACTACCATTGGGGATATGATACTGATTACCTTCGGGGCTATATAGATATGTGCATTGCCTTCGGGGCTATACAAATACATATTGCCTTCGGGGCTATACATGCGAGTGATTGCGTTCGAGGCTATAAAGATATAGATTGCCTCTGAGGCCATTCAGGTCACTTGCCTTCTAGTCCATGCACTTACATACCGGATCCATTGTGAGGTCGGAATACTATGTTCAGATTGTATGTTAGATAGTAACGTAATAAAGATTAGAAATCAGAGATGGGAAGGATAGTACATAGAGTCGAGATAAAATAGATTGTATAGATAAACAGAGGGACCAAGAGGTCCAAGCAACAATGACCAGATAAGTTGACTGAGCGGTTGTGGTCAAACCAACTCCCGTCCCTTCCTTTTAGTAGAGACTTCCAGCATATTTACTCATGTTCTTCAGCTTCAGAGTTTATATATATTCATATTGTTTTATGCTTTACATACTTTGTACATTTCTTTGTACTGACATCCCACTGCTGGGGTATGTATGTCATGCCTGCAGATGCATGTAATCAGTCTGACAAGTTCGCCCAGTGAAGCAGATTGGGATTTAGTGAAAGATCGGTAAGACTCCATCTTTTCCAGAATGCAGCTGAGTCTAGAGGTTAGGTAGCACATATTCTGTACAGACGAGCGGTAGGATGGGCCCCTACCCTGACCACGTTTGATGTTATTTATCTTTAGAGGCTTTGTAGACACGGGTTCATTATATCAGTGAATAAATAGGATAATTAAACTACATCTCAATTTCAAAGCATGTTTTTAAATTAAAAAAGATTTTTGATTGGTTTAAATATTTCAATTTCCATTTAGTGTCAAATATAGACTTAAAATTAAGCTTTTGACTTCATTAGGCTATAATTGAAATTATTTTGTCATCTTTTAATTTAGAAAATGACCACATTTGCAAAATGTTTCTATTTTTACTTAAGTTTGTTTAAAATTATTTAGGCCCTTTATTTATTTTTAAATAATATTGGCCGAGCACATGCCAAAAGGCCCAATCCCGACCCATTGTCAGTAAGCAAGCAAGACAACAAGACTAGAAGCTACAAGAGTTTTCCTACATAGCGGTATGGGCATCAACGTCTCGAAGGATGACTTGCCACAAACCTGGCTTCAATATCCATAAGGACGGCTTACCAAGCTAGTCGAACAGTTAATTTGAGCGTAGATGCAAAAATTTTTCTTACAAATGGGCTGGCTTCTACCACCCTAAGGATGGCTTGCCAAGCTACTCATCTTGGAAAAACTTCTACAATACTTACAGATTTAGCTATTATAACTCGAAAAACTTTTATATTTCTAGCAAGTTAACTTGCTCAATATTATTTAATGTTATACTAAATTAAGGACCAACCATTCCATGATTTTAGAAGAGAAGAAGAAGAGAGAAATTTAGAAAGCACTCACTTATTGAATAGCAAAAATTACAAGATGATTATTTGATGATATTTCAAGTACTACCTAGGCTCCTTTTATAGGAGTTGGAAGACTACTACAAGACAAACCTATATTACATGGCAAACTTATCATACAAAGTGAGCCCCATAAAACACGTGAAGGGTCCTAATAAAAGAAGAAAAATATAACCCTAAACACTTGAAAGTATGTGAAAATGGAATTATATACATAAAATAGCATGTGACACCATGTGGTAGCTTGTGCAAGTGGGGTCTGCTTTCGTCTTCTTTTAGGTATAATGTGGAAGCCTGTGGAAAACATGTGGTAGCATGTGTTGATCATGTGAAAGCGGGGTAGGAAATATAAACTTATAGATAGACTTGTTTTGTCATGGGTAGTAAACATTTGTGGGTAATTTATTGAGGAAGTAAGGGTAAGTGGTGAAAATCTTGCACACGTCATTAAGCATCATTTTATGGAGCAATGTTTTACGGTATTGATGGCGGGCTTTTGTATCCTTCATCTATCCACCAATTGGCACAATGCTTCTTCTTGAAACTCACTTTGTTTTCTAGGCTCCTATCCGACGATCGTATAGTAACATTTTCTTCTGGATGTCCGCGTGCTCCATTTTTTGTGAATTCTAAGATGGAATATTTAATCTTATCCTTGTGATAGCCTAAGTGACTTCATCCTTGATGACATCATATGGTACTTGGTATTCCTTTGCTGCTTGTTTGGCTTTTTCCCAATATGGATTGATTATTAGTGTAATTCCAATGCACCCACTCCTTTGGTCATATCTCCTTAGGAATGCACTTATTTTGTTGGAAAATAATTCTCTGTGCTTTTCTAAATTCATCTTCTAAGGATAAGATGGGGACAAGGGAATTTCCACCAAGATAAATAGTTGGCTGCGCATGGATTTTTCAGCAATAATCTTTACTGGTCAATGTAACATGAATACCTTTGTTGCATACTAATCTCGAAAGCATTGAACCCAATATCTTCGTGGTTTAAACCATTGAAGAAACTTTCGGAGAGTAGTATCAATCTTGTTAAAATCCCAGAGCATGTCACACTTGAATTCCATAAAGATGTAATACTAATGACACAAGTACCAAAAACCATAATAGCTCCTGTGGAAAATCATTGGCTAGTGGTATGAAAACATGATAGAATTCGAATTCCGAATTGACTCCAAATGGCTTAGGATGGATCCTCCATATTTTTTGAAAACATGAAGCTCATAGAAAGTCCTTCTTTCCATAAGGATGGACGGATCAAACGGGTCCACGAATGGTCTGAATAATTCTAGTGGATGATTTGCTATCTTGGATGAATCAACTCCTGGTGAGTTTATAAGCATCAAGATTTGGCTAGTTGGTTGTTTCTTTTGCTTTCCTTGTTCTGACGCATATATCTTTGAAAATTCATCTAGCCTAGATAGGAAATATGCAAGAATATTATCCTTCCCTTTTAGGTGCTCACTTGAAATTTGTAAAGGGAGAACCACAATGCCCATCTGAGAATCTGTGGATTTGGAATAATCTTTGAATTTATCTGGATCATCTTCGAGAAATCCTTCATATCCAATTCGATCGAAAATTCTGTGTGAATTAAAAAGAAATTGAACTTTTTAATTATATTCTTGACGACAAGAATTTCTTTGAATGTGGAATGATAGTGTTGTTCAGCATCTTTGAACCTTCCACTGGCATATCCACATATCTTGCGCTGGCTATCTTTTTCTTCAAAAAGTATCGCGCTCCAATATTTGTTGCTGACATCAGTATGTAATATTTTCTTTCCATGTGAGGGGATATGAAGAGCTTTGACTTCTTTGGGTATTTGTTGATTTTTTGAACGGTTTCATCTTGTTCCTTCCCCTAAACTTGAGCATTTTTGTAAGTGGAGCAATGTATGTATATATATTAGGAATAAAATTTCTAACATAATTAATCACACCTAAAAATTGTTGGAGCTTCTTTGTTGTGAAGTTGGTTTTTGGAAACTTGAGTAACTCTTGAGAAATGTGTGGCCTCGGGCTGTATGCTCCATGGACAAAATGCATCCCCAGAAAATCAATTTCCCTTTTACCAAGAACCATTTTTTTTGCTGAGAGCATGATTCCATATTTCCTTACTAAATCACAAAATTAATGTAGCAAGTTGAGGTGCTCTTCCACAGTATCACTAAATAGTAATATGTCATCAATGTAAACTAGTGATATGTAGATGATGGGTTGAAATATTTTTATCATGGCCTTTTGGAACATATAGGGTGCGGTTTCTAACCCAAAGGACATGACTTTCTATTGAAAGTGGTGATGGGGTATGCAAAACCCTATTTTTCCTCTTTCTTCATGGCTTATTCCCAATTTCCCAAACCCAGACTTAAGGTCAAAATTGGAGAAATATTTAGCTTTGGCAAAGTGTGAGAAAAGGGCAAGTTTATTTAGGATAGGGAATTTATCATCTTTGAGGAAATGGTTAAGAGGTTGATAGTTTATGACAAATATGAGTTTACCTATTGTTTGTTTAGCCCGTTTGTTGATCCTTAGGAAGTGATGGATGGGTTCGTCAGTGAACATCCTCCTCCAGTGTCCATTAAAGCAATAACATGTATTGGTTTATCCTATTTTGATGGATAAACTTTAAATTGGACTTGAGGAATAACCACGATGCTATTGATTTCCTGTTGAGTGTTTACAACTGTTTCTAAAATCTGGTAATGGTCATCTCTGTATTCTTCGTATACATCCATGGAGAAAAAAGTTTCTCTGTTTGTTGTCCTCCAATGAGAGAACAGATTGAAGATCATCATCGTCACTAAGATGGATACCAGTGTAATCCTCCATTTCAGTAAGAAGCTTGATGGACTTTCTGGATTGAGGACATTTTTTTACAAAATGTCCAATCTTATTGCAGATGAAACATCTGTCATTTTTTTAGAATTTGCATGGGCTTCTTCTTCTGAAATATTTAGTACGTTGTCCGAACTTAGATATTTCTCCTGGAGGCTTTGGCCATTTGAACCGCTTGAATCCTTTTCATCTTATAGGGGCATGGAAAGAACAACTTGACCTAGTAACTAGGTTAGATTTACCGTAGGCTTTATCAAGGGCTGGATTGATTTGTATGATCTGCTTCAAAATGGACCACTTTGTGCAAATATCACCCAATGCTAGAAAAATTTCTTGCCTGATGTAGCCGACTTGTGCGATTGTTATTGACTGGAACTATTCTTCAATGATCGTCATGATTTGACCTGCTAGCATTTTTGGAAGTGATGAAACAAAGGCTTGCTTTAGACTAGTTTCTCCGTCTTATTCAAAAAATATTTTTGCCATTTTCTGAAAGTGGATATCAATGACATTTCTGTTAAATGATACGCACTTCACATTGAAGAACTGTCTCATCTACATGTCTTGTCTTTGGCCAGTATCTCCACATAACATTTCATGTAGGATTCTGATATTGAAAGCAAAATCCTAGGATGGAAAGAAAGTATTTTTGTCTTGTATCGCAAGTGAATTCCCCCACTCTTTGAGGGCTCCAAAGAATCTTGAAGTGAATTTTGATAATATCATATACTTTTCTCGTTCTACAAATTTTTTTATCACCATCTAAGTAAAGAAATATTAGATCCTTTGGGGCTATTTCAAAACTTTGGTATCGTTCAGAGTGAAGGTATAAAATCCGGTTCCAACAGATTTTGCCGTTGTTAGTTCTGGTCTTCTTTCTGGAATTGGCTCATCTGTCATCCCATCATGATCATCATCTACTTCAGAAATCTATGTCTATCTTGGTTGAATCATGAATATTGGTGGATTTTCTATCTCAGAAGAGTCTAGTGAGGAATCCTCACCCGTCTCCAGGCTTTCTTCCATAAGATCACTATCATATAAAGCTTGAGAATTGGATCCTAGGATATCATCCTCTTCTATATAGTTATTTGGTTGGGCCACATAGAGGTTTGGAACTACTTGATCTAAGTTCATGAAGTTTTCTGGGTCGGGGTCTTTTGATGTTTCTCCAAATTCTTTCTTTCATTTGGACTGCTTTTGAGCCGCAATGGAGTCCTTCCTTTCCCACACTATTTTTGTTATGTCAAACTCAGGTTCATTTTTTTTAGTATAGGATATGTGATTTTGTGAAATGGAAGGGAAAATAGAAAAAGAGTGGTCTATTTTAGGCTGTGAGTATGTCTGTGATCACATGATGAAAAAATGGGTTTTGAAGGGTGACCCTGAGTTTTCTGTGGTTCAAAGGGACCATGTTTCAGTTGTTATATTTGTTCTTTGATGGCAGTCATTTCCTTTTGTTATTGTTGAAAAAAGTGGAAAAGTGAGGTGCCTGGTGGACAAATTTCATATTGCATATTTGTCAGTCTCAATTCCATAGCTTTGATAAGTCCAGCATGTTGGGAAGATGCTTGGTCCACGTTTTTTCAGTAGTCTCCACCTTGCTAATCATTTTGTTTTATGTGTGAGCAACATTTCAAATGTAATTTCCAATATTGGTTAACACTTTGTTTTGACAAATGAAATTTTCAGATTGCCAATTGATTGTTTCTTCTATATCACTTGTTGGTGACTTTTCTCAAGTGGGCAACACAATATTTTTCTTTAGAATTTTTGGAGCATGACTTGTACCATCTTTATCAAATGGTTGTTGCAATGGGAATTCAGTGGTGTGACTGGAGCTTGAGGGGATCATCATGAATATTTGTAGTTTGTGGTTGAGTGCTTGTGGTATGTTTTTGGGCTAGGTAATGTTGGCCAATTTTGAGGTTTGTATGAAACAAGAAATTCATATTTTCCTGGATGACTAAGTTTGCCAATAGACGAATCTCCACTTTCATACTTTTCTCAGAACTCTCTCTAAGAGTTTCCCTTTTTTTTCTTTCGTGTGGCTCTTCTTGCATGATGTTCGTCCCATTCAATTTCATTGTCAAGACATTCTTGAAAATCACACTCGATATTCCATGTGCAGTATCTCGTGAAAGGACATTTGAACCACCATACATCATGACCTTCTCTATCGAACTCCTTTATCCAGTCATTTTCTCTCATGATATCTGCGAGATGCCAAAAGAATGTTTCTAGGTCATCTTCATTTGTGAAGCTATAAGTAGTTGGTACATTTGAAAGGAGAAGGTTTTTTTTATTGGGTTTTTTGAGGTGAGGGTGATAAAAACTTATGCAAATTGTTTTGTCATGTTTTTTGACAAAGGTTACTTCAGAATCATGCTATGAGTTTTTCTCTTCCAAGTGGAGAAATGCTTTGCTCTTAAACGTAGATGCCACCAAATGAACTACCATGTGCACCAAAATCCCAAGGCAAATTTCTAAGGCGGAACTTGTCAAAATTCTTCTTGATTCACGGGTCACAAATTATGAAAAATTGAGAGAACCCGTGGAACTTCTCGAATCCTCTAAACCAACCTTTATAAAAAAATATGACAAAACAATTTCCATATGTTTGATCACTCTCACCTAAAAAACAATAAAATAAGCTTCTCCTTTCAAATGTACCAACCTACTTATAGTTTTGCAAATGAAGCTGACCTTGAAACATTCTCTTGCCATCTCCCAAATATCATGAGAGAACATGACTGGATAAAGGAGTTTGATAGAGAAGGTCATGATGTATGGCGGTTCAAATGTCCTTTTACGGGACACTGCCCATGGAATCCTAACCACCACCGTCATCACAAAGCATCCAATAACGATTGAATTCTTCCAAGGGTTGCACTTTAGAAATATAGTGACAAAGACTGTCCCAGTATTTAGAGTAACTTATGTGGTACCCAAATTTGCATGTTGGTACTGATGATATCTGGTATCAAGAAGAGAAAGGCGAGCCACAACTGGTTGGCCTTTTCTTCCATGATATGTCAACACAATCCTAACAGAACCAAAAATTGATATGGGTGAAATCATGATTTTCCATTGTCTAGGAAAATCCTCTAGAATTTGTAAAGTGATAAATTGTTCCTCTTGACCTCTTTTTTCGTACATCCCATGTATTGTAAGTGATCTAAACCTGTTGAGTTGCAAAAATAGGATGCTAGTCAAGTTTTGAGGCAACAACATATTCTTTAACTCCTTTTGGTTTTTGTTGGACCAAGGAACGAATTTGTGACCACGGCTAACATGTATTTTTGGCAAAAGCGGAATATGGATTTATGAGGGGTAGTTCGGTTGGAGACACTTTATTTCATCAGGTAGGATATCTACTTCATATAGGTAGTCATATTTACATGAAAGGGTTTTATGAAGAGTAGGAGACATATTTATTTTTGCAAGGGATGTAAAAGGGTTCGACGAAGATAGAAATTACTCGGACATATTTTACTAAATTGCTCCTCCTTCAGAAAAGATGGAATTTCTCTAATATCAAATAGGTAGAAAGGGCAAAGAAATAGCAAGCAGGACAACAAGACCACAAGCTACAAGAGTTTGCCTACAGAGAGGATTGGGCTTCAATATCCCAAAGGACGGCTTGCCACAAACCTGGCTTCAACATCCATACAGACAACTTACTAAGCTAGTCGAACAGTAAATTTGATCATAGATGTAAAAAAAATTCCTACAAATGGGTTGTTTTCTACATCCCTAAGGACAGCTTGAAAAACTACTCAACTCGGAAAAACTTCTACACTACTTACAGATTTAGAGTTAACTTGCTCAATATTTTCTAACTCTATACTAAATCAAGGACCAACCATTCCATGCCTGTCGAAGAGAAAAACAAGAGAAAAATTTATAAAGCACTCATTTATTATATATAGAAAATATTACAAAATGATTATTGATGGTCTTCCAAGTACTACCTAGCCTCTTTTATGTAGGAGTTGGAAGACTACTACAAGACAAACCTATATTACATGGAAAACTTATCATACAAAAAGGGCCCCACAAAAAAACGTGAAGAGTCCTAATAAAATAAGAAAAACATAACCATATACACTTGAAAGCATGTGAAAATGAAAATATATACATGGAAAAGCATGTGACACTATGTGGTAGGATGTGTAAATGGGGTAATGGGGTCTTGTTTTATCTTCTTTTTGGTAGCATGAACAAGCCTGTGGAAAGTATGTGGTAGCATGTGAAAGTGGGGTAGAAAATATAGAATTATAGGAAGATTTGTTTTGGCATGGGTAGTAAACTTTTGTGAGTAATTTATTGAGGTAAGTAAGGGTAAGTGGTGAAAATCTTGCACATGTCATTAAGCATCATCTGGTTGAGCAGTGTATGATGGTGGGCTTGGTATCCTTCATCTATCCACCAATCGGCACCATGGTTTTTCTTGAAACTCTCTTTGTTTTCTAGGCTCCTCTTCAACGACCTTGTGTAGAAGAATTTTTTGTTGGATGAGTCCACTACATCATGCTCCATTATTAGCGAATTCTGAGATGGAATATTTAATCTTATCCTTATGATATCTTGAGTGACTTCATATGATACTTGGTATTTCTTTACTGCTTGTCGGACTTTTTTCTAGTGGGGATGATTATCAGTGTAATTCCAACACGCCCACTCCTTTGGTCATATGTCCTTTGGAATGCACTTATTTTACTGGAAAATGATTCTTTGTGCTTTGATGTATTCATCTTCTAAGGAAAAGATGGGGACGGGGAATTTCCACCAGAACAAAATATCCGACTGCTCATGTACTTTTCCATTTATAATCTTTACCGACCGATGTAACATGAATATCTTTGCTGCCCAGGAATCTCGAAAGCATTGAACCCAATATCTTCATGGTTTAAAACATTGACAAAACTTTTGGAGAGCAGTTTCAATCTTGTTAAAATCCCAGAACATGTCGCACTTGAATTCCATAAAAATGTAATACTAATGAAACAAGTACCATAAAAACTATAATAGCCCTTATGGAAAACCATTGGCTAGTGGTATGAAGACATGATAGAATGGTAATTCTGGATTGACTCCAAATGGATTAAGGATGGATCCTCCATATTTGTTGATAACTTGAAGCTCATAGAAAGTCCTTCTTTCTATAAGGATGGATGGATCAAAAGGGTTCACGAATGGTCTGAATAATTTTGGTAGATGATTTGCTATCCTGGATGAACTGGCTCTTGGTGAGTTTGCAAGCATGAAGATTTGGCTAGTTGGTTGTTTCTTTTTCTTGCCCTGTTCTGACGCATATCTCTTTGAAAATTTATCTGACCTAGATAGGAAATATGGAATAATATTATCCTTCCCTTTGAGGTGCTCACTTGAAATTTGTAAGGGGAGAACCATGTGCCCATATGAGAATCTATGGATTTGGAATAATCTTTGAATTTATCTAGATCATCTTCGGGAAAACCTTCATATCCAATTCGAGCGGAAATTATGTGTGAATTAAAAAGAAATTGAACTTTTTAATTCTATTCTTCACGGCAAGAATTTCTTTGAATGTGAAATGATAGTGTTGTTCAACATCTTTGAACCTTCCACTGGATATCCGCATATCTTGCGCTAGCTATCTTTTTCTTCAAAAAGTATCGCGCTCCAATATTATTGGCATCATCAGTATGCAATATTTTCTTTCCATGTGAGGGGATATGAAGAGCTTTGACTTCTTTGGATATTTGTTTGTTTTTTTAATTGTTTGATCTTGTTCATTCCCCTAAACTTGAGAATTTTTGTAAGTGAGCAATGTATGTAGAGACATTAGGAATAAAATCTCTAACATAATTAATCTCACTTAAAAATTACTGGAGCTTCTTTGTTGTGAAGTTGGTTTTGGAAACTTAACTCCTGACAAATGTGTGGCTTTTGGCTGTATGCTCCATGGACAAAATGCATCCCCAGAAAATCAATTTCTCTTTTACCAAGAACCATTTGTTTTGCTGAGAGCATGATTCCATTTTCTTTACTAGATCACAAAACTAATGGAGCAAGTTGAGGTGTTCTTCCACAGTATCACTAAATAGTATATATGTCATCGATGTAAACTAGTGATATGTAGAGGATGGGTTGAAATATTTTTATCATGGCTTTTTGGAACAGATAGGGTGCATTTTCTAACCCAAAGGGCATGACTTTCTGTTGAAAGTGGTGATCGGGTATGCAAAATCCTATTTTTTTCTTCCTTCAGGGCTTATTCCTAATTGTCAAAACCTGGACTTAAGGTCAAACTTTTGATAAGTATTTAGCCTTGGTTAAGTGTGAGAAAAGGGTAAGTTTATTTAGGATAGGGAATTTATCCTCTTGGAGGAAATGGTTAAGAGGATGATAGTTTATGACTAATATGAGTTTACCTCTTGTTTGTTTAGCCCGTTTGTTGACATACAATACTTCACATGCCCATTGCGAATCGGACTCGATTAGACCAAACTCCTAGAGTTCTTCACATTCCTTTTTCGCAAGCTGAAGATGTTCTAAATTCATTCCTGAGTGACTTACCTTTGTTGGATTAATGCTTTTATTTTTCTTGAAAGGGAGATTGATGAAAAACTCTTCATTTAGCCAAAAAGGATTTTTGCTTTTTTACATAAACTCTTTGTGAGATTCTGCACATGAATGCTCCACCACCTACCGTTCGATCTCCTTGATCTGCTCGTCATTGTTATCTGGAATAATTGTGAAACTTTTGAGTATGTCTTGAATTATTTTTTGAATGTTATTCCATGAGCTTTGATCTAGATTTGATCTTTGAGTTTTCTATAGATATCAAATCCAATAATGAGGTCTTTTCCTGGGACATCTGAACCAAATAACTTAGTTCGAAACTTCAACCCTGGGAAGAATTCAATTGTTATTGGATGCTTTGTAATGACGATGGTGGTCAGAATTCTATTTGATGTAGTGTTGCAATTTTTTAAATATGAAATCCATTGATCCTCAGGAATGATGGATGGTTTCATCCATGAACATCCTGCTCCAGTGTCCATTAAAGCAATAACGTGTATTGGTTTATCCCATTTGGATGGATAAACTTTAAATTAGACTTAAGCGATAACCATGATGCTATTGATTTCCTCTTGAGTCTTTACATCTGCTTCTGAAATTTAGAAATGGTCATCTCCATATTCTTCGTATACATCCATGGAGAAAATAGTTTCTCTAACATCGTTTGACCTTAGATATTTCTCCTAAAAGGCTTTGGCCATTTGAACTGCCTGAATCATTTTCATCATCTAGGGGCATGACAATAAAAATATAACCTAGTGACTAGGTCAGATTTACTGCAGTCTTTATCAAGGGCTGGATTGTTTTGTATGATCTACTTCAAAACGGACCTCTTTGTGCAAATATCAGCCAATGCTAGAAAAAATTCTTGCCTGATGTATCAAACTTGTGGGATTGTTATTGACTGCAATTTTTCTTCAATGATCGTCATGATTCGACCTGCTAGCATATTTGGAAGTGATAAAACAAAAGCTTGCTTTAGACTAGTTTCTCTGCCTAATTCAAAAAATATTTTTTCTATTGTTGGTTCTGGTCTTCTTTCTAGAATTGGCTTATCTTTCATCCATCATGATCGTCATTTACTTCAGAAATTTCTGGCTCTCTTGGTTGATTCATGAAATGGTGGGTTGTCTTTCTCAAAAGAGTCTAGTGAGGAATCCTCACTCATCTCCAGGATTTCTTCCGTACGATCACTCTCATATGAATCTTGAGAACTGGATCCTAAGATATCATCCTCCTTTATGTTGTTATTTGGTTGGGCCACATAGAGGTTTGGAACTACTTGATCTGAGATCATGAAGTTTTACGGGTCGGGGTCTTTTGATGTTTCTCTAAATTCTTTCTTTCGTTTGGACTGCTTTTGAGCTGCAATATAGTCCTTCTTTTCCCACACCATTTTTGTAATGTAACCTCAGGTTCATCTTTTTGTTTTTGATTGAAGGATATAGGATTATGTGAAATAGAAGGGATAATAGAAAAAAGAGTGGTCTATTTTAAACGGTGAGTATGTCTGTGATGACATGGGGAAAATGTGGGTTTTGAATGGTGACTCATAGTTTTATGTGGTTTAAAGGGACCATATTTTAGCTATTGTATTTGTTCTTTAATGGAAGTCATTTCCTCTTGTTGCTGTTCAAAGAAGTGGAAAAGTGAGGCGCCTGGTGGACAAATATCATATTGCATATTTGTGGAATATGCTACAATGTGCTTGTATGCTAAGTGAATGACATTCTCTCTGGTTACATAATCATGTTGAACCTGCTAGTTCCAGATCATTTAGTTGATATATGATTAGGGATAAGATTTAAAACCTAAGTTTTTGTATCACGTGGTAACTGATGTCTGACTTTAAACCAACACATGTCCAGATTAGTTTCATGCTATGTTTAAGGTTAACATATCATTTGTTGATATATGTGCTAAATGTTTACTAACCTGACTAAGAATGGAATGACATCACACCTGTTTGGTCTAGGGAGATAGATAAAAATCAATGTGCCTAATTATCCTGTTTAAGTGAAGTAGAATCAAATTTTCTAGTTAAGATTATGGATGGCTTATTGTGAAGATATCCAAAAAAACATGCCTTGTGCTGCTATTAAAATTTGTGATAATAAGAACCTCTAGTGCCAATGTTGTAATCATAGCATAAGTAAAGCTCTAGGTTTGGTATTGTCTGCTTGCTACGAACCTTAAATATTAATGACAGTCTGACTGTGGTTTAAGATGAATTGATCTTGCTCTGTTGCCTAAGTCCAAGTCTAAGTGACCTGACGATTATAATTTAGCTAATCTAGCACAATACGACATAAGACTGACTGAGTAATCTCATTAACTATTATGTTAACTAGTTTTTAACATGTTAACATACATAGTTGGTATTGTTTATGTCTGAAATTATGAAGGTGTATGAAGTAGCTTAGGGACCTAAGTATTGGGTATAACTCTCTCTACATGCTCTCTTTCATTTTCTTGGATGCTGCTTGTGATATATATTGATATATATCGTGGTATACAATCTATTTCATAAATATGCTCAGTATATATAATATACAGGTCAAGTATATCATATGTGTATATCAAATAAAAAAGACTTCATTTAAATGCCTTTGGGTCTAGCCCAACCTTCTTTCTTTCTGAATCTGCCTCCTTTAAGACTTCTTAGCGTTTAAATTTGGGCCTGGCCCATTTGCCTCTACTCTCATTATGTTTGCTCTTCTGGATTAACTGAATTGGGCTCAGCCCACATGTGCAATTCTTTTATACATGGTTGCCTGAATTGGACTCTGCCTGTATGTTATAAATATGTTGAATAATTCTCCATAAATATGTTCTGTTAACACTGCTGGCCCATGAACGACATCTCTTAGCATGTTTATCTTGATTGCACATTGCTCTTAAATTATTTAGTAATTCACTTAGATAAGTTCAAGATACCTTCTAACTTTCTTCTTTCTTTTCCCTCCTCCTTTCCTCCAACACTCTGCGATGGGCCATTTGGGCCCTTGCCTATCCAAAGTTGTTGGGCTAAAGGCCCAAACTTTCTTTATTCATCGAGTCTGTAGCAGCCCATGATGGCTTAGCTATTGGTGAAAATAGGCAACTTGTGGGCTCCGATAGGCCCACCAGCCTAAATATATCTCCTTTCCTTTCAAATTATGTATATATATATATATATATATATATATATATATATATATATATATATATATATATATATATATATATATTTGTATAAAACACATACTTTGTGATATTGGAACCTTTATGATTATAACTTAGGATATGGAAATGATACGTACATCGTTTAGTTAGAATCGTAGTGAAAATAGATTTTGAAACAAATTGACTTTATTTGTACATTTTAAGAAACAAATTAGAAAATCGAACTTATTTTGGACATAAACCAATTGGAACATTTTGGGTCAAAATCAAAGGAAACAAAATTGTTTGCTTTACTAAAAAAATGGGCCGAAAGAATTCGAACAAGTTTGACTTTTTTTTGGGATAGAAATAGACTTGAGTTTTATAAAAAATGCCTTTTGTGGACTGTCTTGGGGCCAAGCCCAATCAAGTAACATTCCAAACCAAAACCTTTAAAACATGAATTAAAGTATGAATTTGAAAGTGTAGAACATGGTTTGAACTTTGGAAGTAGCATGAGAAAAATGACAAAAAAAACTTATATCTATTTTCAAAACTTTGATATGTCATTTCAAAATGAACTATACTTCTTCACTTAAAAGATTTCATAAAATGTATAAGGGATGTTTACACAACCATTGGACTAAAAATAGTAGAGGTCTACTCAAAATTAACTTTGGGTGTACTTTAGTCTGAAATGGATTGGCAAATTACCCCCTATACGAGTTATTTTAGGCGTAATTCAACTCTTGTTTTTTTTCTCCAAAAAAACCCTTATGATTTGAAATGAATTACATGTTAATGATTTTTCGGAAAGTAAACATTTTAAGCAATTTATAACAAAAAACATGCTATAAAACTCGAGGGTCAACCATATTCTATGAATCCTTAATACCGGTGTGTCTAACACCTTCTCCGGGGGATCACCAGAACCCTTACCTTGACTCTGGTTTTGAAATGAATTTTCACAGTATTTTGAATAAAATCTTTTAACCCGATTTTCATAATTTACCTATAAATTAGGTGGCGGATCTAAGACTAATTATTCGACTTAGAGCACCAACAACCTCAGTAGCTTTTATGCCTCCGCATAAAAGTGAACCGTAACAGCTGAATCTTGGACCGGTATCTGCACAAAACTGCATCAAGTATCATATGAGTATAACACTAGTATGTGTAAGTATCATAGGCCAAAAACAAAAAAATCACCTATACAACAAATAACGATTGAATCTAACACCTATTGCACGAACTCAGTACATCTTCCAGTTATATCCACAAAATCATGAATTACATATATAACATGTAAGCATATATCACCTAAAAAGAGGAAAATAATCCCTATTGTATTTTAGATGGAGTCATCTACAGGGCTAAGAATCTTACCTTTACCACCTAGCAAGCTTCGGCTTGAAAGCAAGAAGCAAGGGCGCAGCAGCTGCGCGAAAGCCGCTGCGCCTTAGCGCATCCCTTTTCTTGCTCGTTAGCACTGTTTTTTTATTGCAGCTAGCACGCTTGACTAATAAGATAGAAAGGGCCTTTCTCGCTTGTTTGAAGCCATATAAGGCTTTTTTCAATCGGCAAATAAGGGGGAAGTCTGCCACACTAACCCTTGTTGAGATAGGGACTACAGCGCAGCGGTAAGAAAAAGTCACTAAGTGAATCGGTGGATCACACACTTAGAGACAGGGACAGGGGCATGCGTATTCCAAGTCCCTTAGTAATCGTTTACGGTAGATGGGTAAGCTGGCGGGGACCCCAATACACACATGTATAAATGAGTATATGAATGCAATGCATTGGCCACTAACAAACCTGGCACTAACAAACCTGGCACTAACAAACCTGGCACTAACAAACCTGGTAAACACATGCTAAGAGCTTTACCACATAGTCATGATCTATGAGAGACTCGCGAGTTCCATAAACTCATTGTTGCGTGTAACCCGGTCTCATGTTGCAGCGTGCCACCTGATCCATATTGTGTATATATTGCGATGCGCAGCCTGATCTTACCTTTTCCCGATCTTATATACCATCTCGTAAATTATTTTCCACAACTCATCCATCAAGTATGAAATCATGAATAAAAGTGTGCATGCAATATAACATATGCCACAATATCATAGAGTTATGGAAATGGATAAGCATAATCTTAGATATTCACAAATACTGCAAGTATTCATCAAGTATGGCCATCGTATCCCACATACGCAACAACTATACCAACCTAATCAATTTATGCACCATCTCCAATGCCCGAAGGCTCATATGCAATCTCCATCACAATACACTACTATCATTCAATTACCTAACAATAAATGCTCATCATAATCATTAAGATGGAACCTCCTATTACGCCCTATATCCATTCAATATTTATAAACTATATGTGCCATCCAATCAGAGTATAAAAGATTAAAACATAACCTACCTCGAAACCGAAAAGGAGACTTGAACCCTCAAATCAATGCCTTTCCTTTTTGGAGTATTTTCAAACAATCAAAGTCTATAAAATATGAGATCTACATTAAATTATGAATCTATGGATACCCATATTGTCATAGTATTGTTCGAAAACCAAAATGGACCCAAAATAGTCAAACTCGAGCCCCGGGGGAAAATTGAAATTTTATTTCAAAATTGGTATACCCATAGCTTAGTTAGTCTAAATCCAAAAGCTCAATTCAAAAATCCTAGATCTTGACATTCAATTACATGAAAAAACTCCTATTTTGGTTTGGGTTAAAACTCTAATTTTTCTACCCACAATCATGATTTAATATACTAAATAATTTAAGGAATCCATATAAAATAAAGAAACTAAGTTTAGAATCTTACAATATGTAGAATCTTGAAGAACACCTTTGATTTCACCCTAGGCCGAGCTCTAAGACTTGATAGGAAGTGAAAATGGGGTTTGAAATCGGAATTGAGGATGTAATATCACTACACCTCAACCTTTTTTTGCATTCGCAGTCTGAGACCATGCGATCACGAAACCCAATCGCGACCCATCCCAACTGGGTTCATCGAGATCACGAGGCATGGCTCACAACCGCGATAGTCCGCGACTTACCTATTCGGCACCCGAATATACGTGCTTGTGATGGCCAAGACGATATTGTAATAGTCCGCCTTCCAAGCTTACGCGATTGTGACACCCTTCTCGCGATCACGAAGAAAGGTGTCTTGATCCAGAAAAACCAGCAACCATAATAATCCTGAAACATCTGATCCAACACTTGAAACTCATTCGGGACCCCCTGTGCAAAAATCAAATATGATTCCTAAGTATAATCGACACTACGTACTTGCTCGCTCACTCAAAATACCAATTCGACATTGTTAAGATACATGTTTCTGCAAAATCCTCCTAACTTTCTCAAAATATTAGATAACCAGCTACCCAAAACACACCCGAATGCCTCGGGACCTAAACCAATGACTCGAATAAGTCATAAGTGACATTCCGGACCTAATGAAATTGATAAAACTCAATTATGGACACGTCTACCTAAAAGTCAACTTCTAGTCAAACCTTTCCCATAAACACTTAATAAACCATTAACTTTGGATTTTCTTTCTGAAGCACACCCGATTTACTTTGGGAAGTGCACTACCCCTCCCGCAAGCTACAGATACCAAAATAAGACCAAGGGAAGGGTGTTTTAGGGGTAATATGTCCAAAAGTGCTAAACGACCAAACATGTCATTACATCATATACGAATCAACTATTTCTTGTCCTCGCACGATAAAGGAAATAATGGGAAAAGGGTTACCTGGACTATCGAATAACTGAGGATATCTACTACGCATATCTGACTCGGTCTCTCAAGTGGCCTCCTCGACCAAACGGTGCTTCCTTTGCACCTTAACTAGGGAGATATCTTTGGATCTCAACTTCCTAACATGTCTATCCAAAATGGCCACATGCTCTTCCTTATATGCCATATTCTAATCAAAATGCACCGAGTCCAACTAAATGATGTCGAACCCATCAAAATGGTACTTCTTCAACATAGAAATATGAAACACACGATAAACACTCGATAAACCTGGTGAAAAAGCCAACTCGTAGGATACCTCACCTATACGTCGAAGGATCTCAAATGGCCCAATATAGCTCAGATTCAACTTTCCTTTTTTGCCAAATCTCATTATGCCATTCATAGGTGAGATGTTCAACAGAAGCTGATCACCTATCATGAACCTGATATCGTGAACCTTCTGATACGCGTGCTCCTTCTGTTTACTTTGAGCCGCTAGGAATTTCTCCTGAATCAATTCCACTTTATCCAAGGAATATCTCAACAAATTAGTACCCCACGGCCTTACCTCAAAAGCATTAAACCAACCAATCGGAGATCGGCATCTCCTACCATACAAAGCTGTAACATCCGGAATTTTGGATCATATTTACGTATGCTAATAAAGAGTTTAGCATATAAAAGGATAAAATCCCAAAATAATTTTGGACATAACAAGTGTGACGACGGGGAGCGGAAATAAATTTTGTGCGTGCACAAAGAAGTTATGGACTAGTGTCATATTACAAAATTATGACATTGAGGATATGAAGGTTTTATAAGTTATTAAGATTTAAGTGAATTGGGATCACAAAAATAATTGTGTGTATAATTGAGTAATTGGGGGATTAATTAATAATTATGGAGGGACATCACGTGTAAGCATTGCAACAAATTTCCTAAATGACTAAGCCTAAACTAAGGTGTGTGTCGTGCGATTAGGGATTAGGGAATTAGGATTCCTACTAAAGACTACGTGTAAGTTAGCAAGTTATGATAGCATTTCAATTTCATTTTTTTGTTAGTGTTATCTCGCCCTTAGTAGGTAATAGGGTGTGAATTCATTTGCTGCTTCACTGGCCAAACGAATTCCTACACTAAAGTAGAACTTTTAGTGTTGCTTTGAGAATAGAGAAACGTATGAAGTAGTAGCAAATTGAGTAAGAAAATCGTGCAAGTGCAGCAACAATATCTTCCTTCCAGTTTAGAGAAACGAAGGTATGTTAAGGCAAATTATTTCTTTCTTTTGGCATGTTCCATGTAATGAAATATAACCGTGATATTGCTCCATAATTTATTCCATTCCTAGAAGTTAAGAATATTCATGTTATTGATTCCTATATTAAAAGCATGTCTAAATATGTTACTAAGTCCTTATTGAGGCATACAGAAAAGATGTTGATATTTACAGTGTTAGCCGAAGGTACAAGAATATTGTGTCACCCAGGATGTGCTATTTTTATTTATGCATTTTCATTTGCATTGCATTCACATTTTACCCAAGACCGTATATTGGGGATGGAAAACGGGAAACGTAGACCACCTGATCAGTTGTGATATGATAATGATAAAGCCTGTGTGGCTTTATGAAGAAAGAGGCCTGATTAAGGATATATATATATATATATATATATATATGTGGGGAGGAAGATGCCCTTGTGTGGCCAGTATATATGTATTTACCGCATTATGCATGACATTTAGACATATTATGCCCACAAAGGCCGACATGAAATGATGCCCACAGAAGCTGTTATGGTAGGGAAGATGCCCAATGGGGCCGATGTATATGTATACCGTATTGTGCATGACATTTAGGCATATGTATTAGGACCCTCAGAGATATGTACTATTGGTCAGTTATTTCTGTTTCAGTTGTTGTTATATTCCTGTTATGCTATTGTTCATGCCTGACATACTTAGTACATCAGTTATACTGACGTCCCTTTTGTCGGGGGACACTGCGTTTCATGCTCACAAGTTCAGGTAAAGAAGGTGATATTTCACGCTAGTAGGTTGCTAGTTCAGCTGATGTTGGAGCACTCTATTTGTTTCAGAGTTGCAGTCAGTCGTGGTGCAGTATTTTTGCATCTCATATGGGTATGGCGGGGTCCTGTCCTTTCCTTTTGATGTCATGTATTCTTTAGAGGCTTGTAGACAGGTGTTCTGTGGTTGGTAGTCATGTACGGCCTCGTCGGCCTTGGTGTATGAATATATAAGTTGGGTTCTTTTTGGTTATCTGATTTTTCATAGTTTTCTTTTGGCTTAGTCCGTAATTAATGATGATTAGGTGGTAAATGTACGATTAGTGGTACCCGGCGGGTTGGGTCCAGGTGCCTGTCGTGGCCCTCCGATTTGGGTCTTGACAAACTTGGTATCAGAGCATGTCTGTCCTAGGGAGTTTACAAGCCATGTCTATTAGAGTCTTGTTTATGGGTATGTTGTGCACCATACTTATAAACAGGAGCCTATCTGACATTTTAGGGATGGTTTCCATTCTTTCACATCATAGATCGTGCAGTAGAGCTGAGTTTTAAGAATTCGATTTTAACTCGTGCCTGTTATGTTTCGGTAATGCCGGTTACCAAAAAGACTTCGGTTAGTTTATACTTGTAGCCAGTAAATGAGCGATTTCTACCAAGATGATTGATATGCCAGAAGGGGCAGTATTATTGTTTAAATTCGAGATTATGAGAAGTTGTCTCACTCATTTATGGAAGATGGAAGAAATAATGCAAGCCTGGAAAGCGAAATGTTTAGTAAGGTAAATGAAGTACTAAGCATCGGAACACAGGAGATTGTAAGGACTTTTCTTTGCAAACTTTATCATATTTACGATTACAGCAGTACCTTCTTCCGGAAGGATTATGATTAGCCGGGAGATTGAAGTTGGATTGAGTGTAAATACGAGTGTTATGCTGACCATTGAGGATGAGAAGTATGGCACAATCAAAGGATGGTGGTAGGGAATACGCAAATAGTTAATGGAATGATATGATTAAGTATCAAGGCAGAAATGTTTTCTGCTTAATGACAAATAGAATGAAGGATTACAACAAGAAGGATAAAGGTGAAAGAGGTTATAGTTATACAGGTCTCACAAAGGTATGATCATTCTAGAACGGCATAAGGATCAATGTTGGAGGAGGGACAGAAGGAACTCTTCGGTCAAAGGTGGCGATTCTCGGGTGTTCAGGAAGAGAGTATGAGAGGTATGATGTAGTAATGTATGAAGGTAGTTGTATTCTTTGGTTACGCGATAATGATCAGATATGTCACCCTGACATTCGAGGACGAATGTTTCTAAAGGGGGAGAGATGTAACATCCCGGAATTTTGGATCATATTTACATATGCTAATAAAGACTTTAGCATATAAAAGGATAAAATCCCGAAATAATTTTGAACACAACAAGTGTGACGATGGGGAGTGGAAATAAATTTGGTGCGTGCACAAAAAAGTTATGGACTAGTGTCATATTACAAAATTATGACATTGAGGATATGAATGTTTTATAAGTTATTAAGATTTAAGTGAATTGGGATCACAAAATTAATTGTGTGTATAATTGAGTAATTGGGGGATTAATTAATAATTGTTGGGGGACAAAGTTAGTGGGGGACATCACGTGTAAGCATTGCAACAAATCTCCTAAATGACTAAGCCTAAACTAAGGTGTGTGTCGTGCGATTAGGGATTAGGGAATTAGGATTCCTACTAAAGACTACGTGTAAGTTAGCAAGTTAGGATAGCATTTCAATTTCATTTTTTTGTTAGTGTTATCTCGCCCTAGTAGGTAATAGGATGTGAAGTAATTTGTTGCTTCACTGGCCAAATGAATTCCTACACTAAAGTAGAACTTTTAGTGTTGATTTGAGAACAGAGAAACGTACGAAGCAGTAGCAAATTGAGTAAGAAAATCGTGCAAGTGCAGCAACAATATTTTCCTTCCAGTTTAGAGAAATGAAGGTATGTTAAGGCAAATTATTTCTTTCTTTTGGCATGTTCCATGTAATGAAATATAACCGTGATATTGCTCCATAATTTATTCCACTCCTAGAAGTTAAGAATATTCATGTTATTGATTCCTATGTTAAAAGCATGTCTAAATATGTTCCTAAGTCCTTATTGAGGCATACAAAAAAGATGTTGATATTTACAGTGTAACCAAAGGTACAAAGATATTGTGTCACCCAGGATGTGCTATTGTTATTTATGCATTTTCATTTGCATTACATTCATGTTTTACCCAAGACCATAAATTGGGGACGGGAAACGTGAAACGCAGACCACCTGATCAGCTGGGATATGATAATGATAAAACATGTGTGGCTTAATGAAGGAAGATACATGATTAAGGATATATATATATATATATATATATATATATATATATATATATATATATGTTGTGGGGAGGAAGATGCCCTTATGTGGCCAGTATATATGTATTTACCGCATTATGCATGCCATTTAGACATATTATGCCCACAAAGGCTGACATGAAATGATGCCCACATAGGCTGTTATGGTAAGGAAGATGCCCAATGGGGCCGATGTATATGTATACCATATTGTGCATGACATTTAGGCATATGTATTAGGACCCTCCGAGATATGTACTATTGGTCAGTTGTTTCTATTTTAGTTGTTGTTATATCCCTGTTATGCTATTGTTCATGCCTGACATACTTAGTACATCAGTCGTACTGACGTTCCTTTTGTCGGGGGACACTGCATTTCATGTCCCCAGGTTCAGTTAAAGAGGGTGATGGTTCACGCTAGTAGGTTGCTGGTTTAGCTGATGTTGGAGCACTCTATTTGTTTCAGAGTTGTAGTTGGTCGTGGTGCAGTATTTTTGCATCCCATATGGGCAGGCGGGGTCCTGTTCCGTCCTTGTGATGTCATGTATTCTTTAGAGGCTTGTAGACAAGTGTCCTGTGGTTGGTAGTCATGTACGGCCTCTTCGGCCTTGGTGTGTGAATATATGAGTTGGGTTCTTTTTGGTTATCTAATTTTTCGTAGTTTTCTTTCGGCTTAGTCCGTAATTAATGATGATTAGGTGGTAAATATATGATTAGCGGTACCCGGCGAGTGGGGTCCAGGTGCCCGTCGCGGCCCTCCGATTTTGGTCGTGACAAAAGCCTCAAATGGCACCATCTCAATCCTCAAATGATAATTGTAGTTGTAGTCGACCTTCGCTAAGGGAAAAACTTATCCCATGGCCACCAAAGTTTAATCACACGTGCCTCACTTAGTTCACCTCCCATGGTCCTCTAAAAATGAGAGGTGAACTGAGTGCCTCGGTCTGAAATAATAGAGATGGGCACTCCATCTAACCGCATAATCTCTTGATGTAGATCCTTGACAACTTCTTCAAATTGTAGGTAGTGTGAACTGGTATGAAGTGCACGGACTTAGTCAACCTATCCACGATAACCCAAATAGAGTCAAACTTGCCCAAAGTCTTTGTTAACACTACCATGAAGTCCACAACAATCCGCTCATATTTCCACTAAGGTATAAGTATCATCTGAGTCATACCCACCTATTTATGATGTTTATACTTAACCTGCTGACAATTCAAGCACTGAGATACAAACTCCACTATATCCCTCTTCATCTGATACCACTAATAATATTGTATCAAATCACAATACATCTTCGTAGCACCAGGATAGATATAATACTTAGAGTTGTGAGCCTCATCCATAATCAATCTAGTCAAACCACCGACTCAAGAAACAAAAACTCCGCCCCTTACTCTTCAAAACTCCTTCATTATCAAGAACCACTTCCCTAGCATTTGCCTTCAACACTTTATCCCAAATCTCGCACAAATTTTCATTCTAAAACTGTTGAGAATTAATTTTCTCCAAAAGCGACGACCTCACCTAAACACAAGCCAGAACCTTGATGGTATTGAAATATCAAGTCTCACCATGTTGTTTGCCAAAAAAGGAACCTCTACAGCCAAGGGATGCTCCTCTACAATCAAATGCGCCAAGCTACCTATACTCATTGTTTTTCGGCTCAACGCATCTCCTACTACATTAGCTTGCCCGGATGATAAAGAATGGTAATTTCATAATGCTTGATAAGTTCCATATAGGCTATTTCAAATTCAAATTCATCTTACTGAACAAATGTTGATGACTTTGATGGTCCACGAACACCATACAAATAATGCCTCCAAACTTCAATGCAAACACTACCACCATCAACTTCAAATCATGAGTGGGTTAGTTCTTCTCATGAACCTTCAACTGCATCAAAGCATACGTTATATCCTTTCTTTCATACATCAACACACAACCTAGACCGGTCCATGAAGTATCACAATAGACAACAAAATCATTCCTTTCCACCGGTAAGGTAAAAAATAAGGCTGAGGTCAATAAGGACTTGAGGTTTTGAAAGCTCTCTTCACACTCATCCAACCGCTGAAAAGGCACATTCTTATGAGTCAACCATGTCAAATGGGAAGAAATAGATGAAACCTTTCATGAACCGTCGATAATAACTCGCGAGACCTATGAAACTCCGAATCTCAGTCACTGATGTAGGCCTGGCCCAATCTTAAATTGCCTCAATCTTCTTAAGATCTATCATAATACCATCCTTAGACACCATATGCCCAAAAAATGCCACTGAACTTAATCAAAACTCACACTTAGAAAACTCAGCAGATAGTTCTTCTCCTTCAACAAATCAAGCATTATCCTTAAATGCTTCTCATGATCCTCTCTACTATGAGAATAAATCAAGATGTCATCGATGAAGACAATGATGAAGGAATCCAAATAGGGCTTGCAAACCTCATTTATCAAATCCATAAAAGTTGTAGGGGAACCGGTAAGCCCAAAATACATAACTAAGAACTTATAGTGATCATAGCGGCTCCCGAAAGCTGCCTTCGAAATATCCTCTGCTCTAATCTTTAATTGATGATAACCAGACCTCAAATCTATCTTAAAGAAGGATGATGCGCCCTGAAGATAATCAAACAAGTCATCAATGAGAGGTATCAAATACTTCTTCCTGATTCTAACAATGTTCAATTGCCGATAATCAATAGACATCCGCATAGAACAATCTTTATTCTTCATAAACAACACGGGAGCACCCTACACTAGGCTTAAAGAACCCCTTGCTCAATAAGTCATATAATGGCTCCTTCAACTCCTTTAACTTCATCGGCGCCATTCGGTATGGTGGAATAGAAATAGATCGAGTGCCATGTGCCAAATCAATACAAAAATTGATATCATAATCAGGTGGCATACCAGAAAAATCTGTCAATAAAACATTCGAAAACTCTTTCACCATTGGCACTGAGTCATGTGACAGAGTATATATGCTAGTGTCCCAAATATGATCGAAATAAGACAAATATCCCTTATTCACGAACATCTTTCCCGAAGGAATGATATGATCTTCTTAGGTGCAGGGCTAGGAGTACCCTTCCCCTCTAACCTCGAAATATCTAACATAGCCTATGTGATTGTCTTAGCATGACAATCCAAAATCGCATGATATAGAGATAACTAGTCCATACCCAAGATAATGTCAAAATCAATCATATCAAGTATAACCAAAGCCTATAAATGTAGCTACACAGGACCTATAGACTCAATCTACTACCACAGAACCACCTACAAGAGTAGAGACACAGATAGGCACATTAGGCAAATCACATAGCATATCCAGACCATTAGAGAAATAAGTAGACATATAGGAGAAAGTATAGCCCGAATCTAATAAGACTGAAGCTGACCGATGAAAAACTGAAATAATACATGTGATAACATTGTTAGAAGCCTCAGCCTCTGATCTACTAATAAAAGCACAACAATGGGCAAGTCTACCCTCGAACTGTGTGCCTCCACCGCCACCACATCCTGCCTGAGATCTACCTCTCATTCACTAAGAACTACCTCTGTCAGACTTCAAACCTTCTTTACCAAATTATCCATCCCCTCTAGCTAGTGGTGTTGAGGGCCAATGTGCCTGAACTTGAGAGCTCTGATGGGCTTCACCCTGTCTAAACCTGGGACAATCTCTCCTGAGATGTCCTATCTCTCCACACTCAAAACAAGCGCTACTAGCCATATGCTGTTGAACTGACATAAAAGAAGCCAAATGCCCACAATGATCCGAGTATTGGGAATAAGAATCCCAAGAGGTTTGGCCAGAACTTTACCCACTGTGCCATGAAGAACCACCTGCTGAAGCCTGAAGTGTTGACTGGATGGGGCGGCTGGAATGATAATAGTGACATCTACCCCTAAAATAAGCATCAAAAGACCAAATATGTGGGTCTTCTTCTCGCTCTATCATTTTCCTTCAATTCTATTTGAATTCCAACTGTATAAATAGAAAGACGTTAGGTCAACTGACTAAACCTTCTTTTTATAGTCCACCACTGCCTGAAGCCCTAAAAGCTACAATATGTAAGGTCATCAATCGAAGTGGAAGGGCCAAACCAATCACAAACTGTCTCACCCGCTCAACCTCAATAGGGAGCAATGATACTGTATGTCAGGCCAAGGCATAAAATCTAGCCTCATACTCTACAACAAATAAACCCCTATGCTCTAAGGTCGAGAACTTGTTCCTCTTTTGGTATCTCTCAAAGTACGAGGGACACACTTCTTCAAAAATACAAGATAAAACCGAGTCCATGACAAATGTGGCGACCCAACTATTTGACACTCTATATAAGATCTCTGCCATTGCTTGGCATTTCTATCCAACTAAAAAGCAACATAGTCCACTTTGTGTTACTCCACCACTCCCAACTTAGGAAGCCTCTCATGACAATAAACTCATACGCATCCTCCCGCAGGAGTACCATGGTACTAGGAAGGGAACATTTTGGTGAACCTCTCAAATAGCTTCTGCTCCTCATGGGACATTACTGGCCCAACTATAGGACAAAGAGAAAAATTAGCCTATGGAAATGCATCAATGCGTGGAGACACAATAAAAACTGGTTGTGCCCCCGGAGTCTAAAATCCTATATCAACCATAGCATTAGAAGTATGAGCTTCCATCTTAGTCTGAGAGCCATCTGGAGTACCTCGAATCAAGATCGCCTTGGATAGACTATCGAAGTATCCCAAAGTCTAACTCATATCATAAATATAAAAGTGTGGAATATACGGATACTGATACAACTCCCAAAGGATAAATGGTATGAACAGTACAAGAGTGACTACCATAATCTATAAGTCTGAATAATATAAAGGATCAAATGAAAATACTATCTTAGGAATCAAAGTAAAGACAACAGTAGGAAGGAGTCTCCGGGCAGCGGATCATCCAACAAGCTCACCCTAAAGAATTAGCAGCAACCATAGATCAGTCTCAAGGAGAAGAGGCGGAACCAATCAGGTACTCTGCATTTGGAAAAAAATACAGCAAGGTTGTATCAGTACAAACATTATGTACCGGTAGATATCATAGGCCGACAACATTTAACTAACATATACACAAGAAAGAAACCAAAAGATAGACATGCTCATACTCAAGTACAAGTAATATCATAGTCTAAAAATAATCACTCCAAATATAGAGAATCATAGCCTATGGTGAAGCGTCTAAACCCAAGTCTGCTACGTTTTCCAGTCGTTCCTTAGAATAATCATAGACACAAGTGTAATGATAAATCCGAAATATAGATATAAAATGAAATGATGAGGATATGCAATGCAATGCAATGGCCAATGTAATCTCTGTACATATATGCTACAGACGAAATATCTCATCGTCTCGTAGTCATGACCCATGGTTGGACCCGCGACATCCATGTACCCGTCATTCCGTATCACACAGCCTAGAATGACTCTTCCATCGAACACGCTGCTAGCCACTCTATATCACACAACATAGAGATGGCTATGCAATATAGTATGTCATATGAATCATATATGTTTCCTTCTCATTTATCACCGTCACGCCACTACAAGTCATATCAGTATATCATGGAAATGATGATGAATGCAATGCAATGACAATAACAAGTGTAACATATAAATTCCCAGTCGTGCTATCAGTTTCATATTAAGTCCTTTCCTCCATCCATGAACATGCCAAGATAAGTAAGATACAACTAAATCACAAATACGATATGGCATTACGTACAAGTCCAGTAGCCACAAAGAGACAACAAGTCATAATTAGTCAACATGTAACCAACCTAAGTAATCCATCCAAACTTCATACCCAAAGGCTTACATGATTTCTCCAATAGAATCTAAATATACATATGATTTACTAATCGAAGTCTAACTGGAAGATAAGCCATAACCTACCTAGATGTCGAGCGGGAGTCACAACAAGTCACACATGAGCCTTGCCCTTCCGAGGATCACAGTCGTACTCGAAGTCTAATATTATTGAAGTATAAGTTAGAACAAGGAATTCACAGGACCTATAACATTATATTACTCATTTGGATCCTAACTAAATAGGAAAGAAGGGGGAAAATAGGCTTATAGGGGTAAAATGGTCATTTTAAAGGTAATTCAATATTTTAGGAGTCCGATCCTACTAACCAATTGCTAAATCAACTCAACATTAGGCTAATTTCATCTTACAAGAAAAACCCCTATTTTGGGTACGAACCCTAGTTTCCAACATTCAATTTCATCAACAATAATGGATGATTCAAGCTTAACAAGTACTAAATAGTGAAACCCAAGCTTAGAATATCAAAACCCATAAATTAATTCTCATATTTAAGATTAACAATTAAACAAGCCTAATTTGGTTGAACTCATCTTTCCCAATTAGATTCTAGGCTATCTCCACCATTAAATCAACATAAAGAAGTTAAAGAAATGTAAAACAAAGCTAAGGGAGCTTCCTCAAGAAGAAATCATTAGAAGTTTCTTGGAATCTCCTTAAGAGTGCTTTGGATAACTATTTTTGAAATGACGGAATGTAGGGTTTTAATGACACATAAAAGTAATTTAGAAATCCCGTCATCCGCTGCAACGGCTAGAGGCCCGCAACAGCAGACCCGCGGCCGCGGTCAACGCCCGCACCTAATGTCCCTATCCAAAATCCCCAAAGCACGCTACAACGGAATGCCGTCCATTACAACAGTCCCTTTTCGATGGGGCGCACTGAGGCCTGCCCCAACAAATACACCAGCAAATCATAAAAATCAAGTCTTATTTAATTTCAACCCAAAAACCTATAATCACCCAATACCTCCCCGTCACAAACCAGATATGCACGCATATGTGAAAACACGCTATAGACTCACTCTTGGTCTCAGAATTTCCATCGGAGGTCTAATTCTACAAGTAAACCCCTAATGGTCTAAACTAGTTTTCTAAACAATAGCCAAAATGCTCACGAGGGCCTCGTGATCCAAACCAACTATCCTACCAAGTGATAAACATTTCCTCTGGACCTCACGGAATCGACAAAATTCTGAAAAAGGTTCGTTCACACAAAAGTCAACTATTGGTCAACACTTTAATACTTAATGTTCTAATTTCTCAACTTCTACTAGAACCGCCCAAAAATTCCAGGAATCGAGTCTACTGGGGAAAAATAGTCAAGTACACGTAATGATGAAAATAGTCATTACATCATATACCAATTAAATAATCGATCGTCCTCGAGTGACAAGGAAGGAAAAGGGTAGAAAGTACATGAGCTAACAAATAACTGAGGATATTTGGTACGTATATTGAACTCGGTCTCCCAAGTAGCCTCCTTAACAAGATGATTCTTCCATTGAACCTTCACAGAAGCTATCTCTATAGTCCTCAACCTCCTAACCTGCCTATCTAAGATCGTTATAGGCTCCTCCTCATAAGATAGATTATCATCAAGCAACATTGAATCCTAACAAATAATGTAAGACCCGTCCGAATGATACTTCTTCAACATGGACACGTGGAAAATTGGATGAACACCCAACAACCTAGTGGAAAAGCCAACTCATAAGCCATAACACCAATACGACGGAGAATCTCAAATGGACTAATATATCTTGGACTCAACTTGATCTTTTTTCAAAAATACATCACCCCATTAATGGGTGATATTTTCAGAGAGACCTGATCACCCTCCATAAACTCTAAGTCTCAGACCTTTCATTCCGCATACATCTTCTATCGACTCTGAGCTGCCAGAAGCTTTTCTTGAATAAGCTTCACCTTTCTAAGGACTCTTTTAGCAAATCTGTACCCTACGGCCGAACCTTAAAAGAATTTAACCATCCAATAGGAGAATGAAACCTCATACCATACAAAGCCTCGAACGACGCCATATCAATGTTGGAAAGGTAACTATTGTTGTACGCGAACTCAGCCAAGGGTAAGAACTGGTCCCAATGACCACCGAAATCAATAAAACATGCTCTCAACATATCTTCGAGTACCTGAATAGTCCTCTCAGACTGTCCGTCACTCTACCGATTAAAAGTGGTAGTAAGATCCAATTGAGTACCCAACTCAGCATGTAAATGTCTGCCAGGAATAGAAAGTAAACTGAGGGCCTCGATCAGAGATAATAAAAATACAATCCCCATGCAACCGCACAATCTCACAACTGTAGATCCTGGCTAATATTTCCGCATTCTAAGTAACCTAAACCGGAATAAAGTGTGCGGACTTGGTCAGCCTATCCACAATAACCCAAACTGAGTCAAACTTCCCCAAGGTCTTCAGAAGACCTACAACAAAACCCAAGGCGATCCTCTCCCACATACACTCCAGAATAGACATCCTCTATAGCACACCACTGAGTCTCTGGTGCTCACACTGCACCTACTGAAAATTTCCACATCGAGCAACGAAATTTGCTATATCTCTCTTCATCCGACCCCACCAATAGTGCTATCTCAAGTTATAGTACATCTTTGTAGCACCAGACTAAATAGAATAACGAGAACTATGGGCCTGTTTCAATATCATATTAATCAAATCACCAATAAGGAACATACACACATCCCTTGATGCTCAAGACCCTCTCGCGAACAATCAAAGCTTTATTGCCTCACCGCGCAACACCTTGTCATGAATCTTAGATCGCTAAGCATTCTTAAACTGTTGGGCCCTAATCTAATCCAAGAGAGATGACCTCGCCTCAACACATACTAAAACTCAGCTCGAATATGAAATATCCAACCGTATAAAACTATTAGCCAGAGTCTGAACCTCCATGGTTAAAGGACGCTATGAAATAATCAATTGGGCTAAACTGCCCATACTTACCGCCTTGCAGCTCAAGGTATCAACCACCATATTTGCCTTACCTGGACAGTAAAGTATGGTGATATCATAATCCTTCATAAGCTCCATCTATCTACACTGTCTAGAATTGAGATCTATTTGACTAAACATGTGTTGGAAGCTACGATAATCGGTGAACACCTCACAATGGATCCCATAAAGATAATGTATCCAAATCTTCAAAGCGAAGACCACTACTAACAACTCCAAATCATGTGTAAGGTAGTTCTTCTCATGGATCTTTAAATGTCTAGAAGCATAGGCAATGGCCTTGCCATCTTGCATTAATACAACACCAAAACTAGTACGGGACACATCACGATTGAATGCAAAATCCTTACTCTCCACGGGTAATGTTAAGCTCAGAACTATAGTAAATAAAGTCTTGAGCTTCTGAAAGCTCTCTTCACAAGCATATGACCACTAAAAAGGAACCTCCTTCTGAATCAAGTCACCATATGCTATGATTCTCTATATTTGTACTGGCTATTCTTAGACTATGATATTACTTGTACTTGACTGCGAGCATGTCTATCTTTTGGTTTCTTTCTTATGCGTATGTTAGCTAACTGTTGTCGGCCTAAGATATCTACCAGTACATAGTGTTTGTACTGATACTACCTTGCTGCATTCTTTTCTAAATACGGAGTACGTGACTAGTTCTACACTTCCCCTCGAGACTGATCTGAGGCTGCTGTTGAGTCTCTAGGGTCAGTATGATGGATTACCCACTGCCCGGAGACTCCTTCCTACTATTGTCTTTACTTTGATTCCTAAGACAATATTTCTATTTGATCATTTGTATTATTCAGACTTATAGATTACAGTAGTCGCTCTTGTACTATTCAGACCATTTACCCTTTAGGGGTTGTATCCGTATCCGTATATTCCACATTTTTATATTTATGATATGAGTTGGACTTTATATGATTTTGCTTAATTTACTTTAATTGTTGTTGAATTATTGATTCATGGAAGGGTTCTCCTACCAAGGTGGAAAATGGTAGGTTTCCTCACGACTTAAGGATTTGGGGTCGTGACATGAAAGGTGTAAAATCTTTTAAAATTAAGACCCAATTGAGGAATAAAAATAAGCTGCTATTTGACACTTTATTTAATTAATCAAATTTCCTAATTGTACGGAGTGAGATATTTATCAATTTATTATCTTTAATTCAGACAATTAAATAAATAATTGTCCTCATTAATTTGAGTTATAAAATTGATAAATATATTTCAAAAATATATAAAATGTGTAAACAATATACAATAATATACTTGATGATATTTTTCCAAATGAAATGGAAAAATGTCACTAAGATATTTTTTATAAAATTATTCTTGTCTCGTAAAATGTGTATTTTATTTCGTTCATGACTCCAGAAGTTTGAATAATTAAATAAAGGTATTGAAGGATAATAAATAGGTGTCAACAACTACCCATTTGTTGTTCGGGGATGGAGGGACCATCCATAAGGAACAAATTTGACTAACCTAATTTTTGACATATCAAATCAATAGGCTTCTCGAATTTATGCAATTTTCTAGAATTGTGGCCAGATCATAGTTTCCACATTTCCTACATATCTCAGGTTGTATGAGAATTCATACCACTAGTAGTTAGACTCAACGAGGACTACAATAAAGCAAAATTTAGAAAATGGCTCTGGTTGGAATATCACTGGCTCCCTGCTATTGAGTTTGCTTACATGTCCTCGATTTCAGGAATTAGATAACTTGTAGTTCGACTCAATTAGATTAAAGAGGTTGTCCCTTATATAGGAATACCAGGATACTGAGTATTACTATGCGGAGACATGTATTCATGGACTGATTATGGAGTTAAAAGCATTAAATATCCATAAGCATATTGAGTTTTCATGACTAAGACTCATGGGATATAAAACATGAGTCTATACTGATTATGTGTTGAGTTCACGACATTCAGAATGATAATCATGAACAAATTATGAAACTATATTATTTATAGAATACACGTTATGAAACTCTTCATGAAACTAAGGCTTACACTCTATTTCTGAGACAATTCATAATAGTCATAAAAGAACGAGGCATTGGGAGAATCATTAACATTCCCGCACGTAGAGAGTTAGCCTTACATACCTCAATTCTGACCTTTAGTCGTACTAAAGCATTCGTCACTCCCATTCAACTTTAATTTATAGTAATATAGGTCAAAAGGAATCATTATTAGTGATAATACTCATATTTTGGTCATCTAAGTATTTTATAAAATACTTGGTGGTCATGAAGCTCCACAACTCTCATCAATGGTGTTTCTATACCCAACACCCCAATCTCTTACTTCTAAATGGTTCTACAATCTCATATTGTTACAATCAATATCATTTTTCATCACCGTAATATAAACAACATCCTTAATCAAAAATCCACAATCAAAACCTGTAATCGTTCATGCTATCATATCGAACCCATCAACTTATATCTCATGAACTTATCAAGTACGTTGTAAGTCTATTGATGTAAGCTCAGAAATGAGAACATCCTTGAAAATATACAAAGTACATTAATCATGTTACCTTGGAGGTTACAAAGGATTAAGATCATTATCAGCAAGTACCAAGAGGGTTGCAAGGTTTAGAAGTTAAACGAATCGAAGAAAATAAGTTTCGTCGAAAGTCGGTAAGATTAGGAAATGTTATAACCCATACTTTTGGGGTAAGATTAGGAGTGCTTAACATTATAAGAAGGTAATGTTATAAGGTATTTGCAGTATATAATAGTCATATATTAAGTTTTGAAGTCAACCGACTTGTAAAATAAAAATTGGCAAATGCCGTCGCAAGTTACGCTAAAAAGTTTGCTAAACTTTGGGTCAGATATCACATCTATTTTCTCCAAATATAGTAACATTTGCGGGGTAATCCACCCTTACAATTTAAGGTCTATGAGTCTAGCTTCTAGCGTATTAATTTGTTTGTCGATACAATATCGGAGTAGAGAGATATTCTTTTTTTTGCGAGACTGCGCAGGCAGACCCTATTGGGAGCCACATAGGCGGTGGAACTTTCCATTTCCTATTTAAGTGGTGCAGACCTAATGTTAAGTCATATCTTGACCCAACTGATCCAAAAACACTCTCAAAGCTCATCTAAGAGTTATCCAACCATTCAAGTAAAGATTTCCAAGATTACAACATAAATTTCCCTTCCAATAAGCCATGGTGCTAGATTGCTCCTCTTCTTTCTTGTTGTGGCTGGATTTAAAGTTGCTTCATGCTGAAGTAAGGTCCAAGAATGGAATTCCCTTGATATATAAGGTAGAGTTTCTCATATTCTATGTGTATAAGAGTTTATTGAAGCCTTTGAAGTGTTGTTTGGTTAAGAACTTATGAGATAAAGTTCAAAAACCATGTTTAAATTGTTGTGCTATATCGAATTATTTTGGAATTTATTCCACGTTGAAACAAGCAATAATATGAGTTGTTTTGGTTGTATATAAGGTAATAATCCCTTCCCCTTGATGTATATGAGTTGGTGCTAGTTATAGTTTTTTTTTCTCCATGGAAAATGTGGAATAGCAACTAAAAGTTATAAACTAGTGTTGAATGTTGTTGTAGTGGGTTATTGGGACTGTTTTTGTGTTATTAAAGGGTTGAATATGTGATTGCTGTTTTTTGCTGATATTTTGAGTGTTGTCGTGATATTATGAACTTGGGGATATTTAAAAGAAACAGGGGAGATATTGTTCATATTGTCGTAGAATGAGCTTGTCGATGTCGTGTGGTACGAGACTGTTCTGAAATCATGGTTATGATGTGTTGTGTTCGGAGATGGGTGGAATAGCTTGGATATAATATTGTTGATGTTTTTCTTGTATTGTTTGTATTGATGAGAGTTTAAGGAAGTAAATAAAGTAGGGAAGGTGTTGTCCGATTTTATATAAGAACGAGTTTGTCGCTCGATATATGTTATTAAGCTCATTGTAGTGACATTAGTGTCCTTATTTTTTATTGTAGATTCAGGGTGAAAGAGGCTAAGCTCGGGTGGATACGTAAGGATTCGGTATAAGGTATGTTAAGGCTTATTCCTTCTTTTGGCGTGATTTTGTTAAACAACGAAAATGAAACAAAACATCTTTCAAAATGACTCCAATTATTTTTTAGTTTCATATGCCTATATCTTCTATTTAATTTAGTATATGACTCTTATTTGTCCCTTGTTGGGAGTAATTTCTGCACCTTATAGCATCTCGTCTTTATTCACATCTTATGGCTCTTGTTGGTTTTCACAAAAGTTAGAAATGATGTATATTGTCTTGTTGATTCATATGAAATAGTAAAATGGTATGTTATCTCCATGATGATAATCGAAAGTGTAACAAACTCTACATATAATGTTTAGAAGCTTTTACTTAAGGCCTCGTATGATGTAGATATTCATGTTAAAAGGACTCTCTTAGTTTAAGATAAAATGAATGTTATTGATGATAGTCCCCAACTTAAAATTAGGAATCTAGCGATATTACGTCATTACGATAAGTTCATAGAAGTTTCTTATTACTCTTCATGTATATATGTAGTACCTAGATAGGGCATGGATATGGTATTATGACTTACCACCAAGTTATGGCCGGTTGGGCAGATCATGTATTTCTGTTTACCATCGGGCTATGACCGGTCAAGCATTTACCACAAGTCAGGCAGTTATGTATCATTGTTTACCACCAGTTGGACAGGCACGTATTTACCATCAGGTTGCGATCGGTCGGGCAGCTACCACTAGTTAGACAGTTATGTATCATTATTTACCACCGGTAGGGCAGGCACGTATTTACCACCTAGTTACGATAAGTCGGGCAGTTATCACAGGTTGGGCAGTTATGTATCATTATTTACCACCGGTTGAGTAGTTATTAGTGATTAGTGGAAAATTGAACGATTAGAGTTATGACATTGATGTAACGACATAGAATCAGGTTATAAGGTAAGTATGATTGTTATGTATATTATGGTCCTTAGTTGCATTTCAAAAGTTCATGTTGATTCGTATCCTTCTCTTTTATGATTACTTGTTGTTGTGTTTTATTTCCGCATTAGATATTCAGTACATCATTTGTACTGACATCCATTTGCCTGGCGACGCTGTGTTTCATGCCACGCAGGTAGAGGTAGGCAAGAAGAGTACATGTCATTGTTGATCGCTCCCAAATATCAGCTTCTATTGGTAAGCTCAATTTCCTCCTGGAGCATTGCCGAGTCAGGGACATATTTGTATCCTTTTGGTATTTTGGGCATGTTGGGCCTTGTTCCGAATATGTTATGTCAGATGTTCTTAGAGGCTATTGTATATGAATGTATGCTTATGGTCAGGTTCAGTATGTTGATACAATATTTGTACATGTCGAGGCCTCGTAGGCCCATGCGGATGATATATATATATATATATATATATATATATATATATTACTGGAATTTTCTATTTGTAGGTGTGTAAATGCAGTAAGTTTAATGGTTTTATAAGATGAGTCGTTCACATACGTAAGGTACTAGGTTCCTGTCCACCTCACTTAGGTTGGGGTATGATAAAGTGGTATCAGAACAAGTCGTGTCCTAAGGAGTCTACAAAGCTGTGTCTAGTAGAGTCTTGTTTATGGATGTGTTGTGCACCACATTTATAAACGGAAGTCTACAGAGCATTTAGGATTTGATGCCCTTCTTTCAGATTTGAATCATGCTATAGAGATGAGTCATAAGAAGTTAGAAAGGTACTTAGATATGTTATCATTTTTAGCTTATAAGATTGTGTATTAAAAGGAAAGAGTTGATAGAAGGCAGTATTAGTTATAAGTTCGGGAGAGTCCCAATAATCAGTTCTAATGAATTAAAGAAGTCTAAAGGAGGGATTGCCTTGACATCTGAATTGGTTTACAGATAGCACATAATGAACTAAAGTATTTGTATGAGTTGATAATATATACAGCCAGTAAGCGCATCAGTTCAACATTCAATGACAAATGTTTCAAAAGGGGGATGATGTTGCATCCCGCATTTTCATACGTCAAGTACACCGTAAGTCAATTGATGTTAGCTCGGAAATGAGATCATCCTTGAAATTATACAAAGTTAATCATTTTACCTTGGAGGTTACAAAGGTTTAAGATCATGATCACCAAGTACCAAGATGGTTGGAAGGTTTATAAGTTAAACAAATCGAACAAAAAAGGTTTCGTCGAAAATCGGCAAGATTGGGAATGTCATAACCGGTATTGTTGGGGTAAGACTAAGAGGGATTAACATATAATAAGTTCATTTTATGAGGTATTTGAAGCTTATAATTTTCATATGTTAAGTTTTGAAATCAAGCGAGTTGTATAACAAAAGCTGACAAAGGCCATCGCAAGTTAGGCAAAGAAGTTTGCTGAAAGTTGGGTCAAATGTCACATATATTTTCTCTCAATATACTAAGAATTACGGTGTGACCACCTATGAAATTGAAGTTTTATGATTCTAGTTTTCATCGAATTAAGTGATTGTTGATCGATATCATAGTAGAGATATATTCGCATTTTCTTGAGACTGAGCAAGCAGACCCCATTGGGAGCCACATAGGCGGTGGAACTTTCCAATTCCCTATTTAAGTGGTGAAGCCCGTATGTTAAGTCATATCTCAACCCAACATATCCAAAAACACTCCCAAATCTCATCTAAGAGTTCTCCTACCATTCAAGTAAAGATTTCCAAGATTACAACATTAATTTCCCTTCTAATAAGTCATGGTGATAGATTACTCCTCTTCTTTCTTGTTGTGGTTGGATTTGAAGTTGCTTCACGATGAAGTAAGGTCCAAGAACGGAATTCCCTTGATATATAAGGTAGAGTTTCTCTTCTTCTCTGTGTATAAGAGTTTATCGAAGCCTTTGAAGTGTTGTTTGGTTAAAACTTATGAGATAAAGGTCAAAAACCATGTTTAAATTGTTGTGCTATATCAGACTATTTTGGAACTTATTCCATGTTGAAACAAGTGATAATATGAGTTGTTTTGGTTGTATTGAAGGTAATAATCCCTTCCCCTTCATTTATATGAGTTGGTGCTAGTTATAGTTTTTTTTTATCTCCATGGAAAATGTGTAATAGCAACTAAAAGTTATAAACTAGTGTTGAATGTTGTTGTAGTGGGTTGTTGAGACTATTTTGTGTTATTAAAGGGCTGAATGTGTGATTTCTAGTTTTTGCTGATGTTTTGTGTGTAGTCGTGATATTATGAACTTGGGTATATAAAAGAAATCGGGGAGATGTTGTTCATATTGTCGTAGAATGAGCTTGTCGATGTCGTGTGGTACTGGACTGTTCTGAAATCATGGTTATGATGTGTTATGGCTGGAGATGGGTGGAATAGCTTGGATATAATATTGTTGATGTTTTTCTTGTATTGATGAGAGTTTGATGAAGTAAAGAAAGTAGGGGAGATGTTGTCCAATTTCATATAAGAACGAGCTTGTCGCTCGATAAATGTTATTAAGCTCATTGTAGTGACATTAGTGTCCTTATTTTTTTACTGTAGATTCAGGGTGAAAGAGGTTAAGCTCGGGTGGATACATAAGGATTTGGTATAAGGTATGTTAAGGCTTATTCCTTCTTTTGGCGTGATTTTGTTAAACAACGAAAATGAAACAAAACATCTTTCAAAATGACTCCATTCTTTTTTAGTTTCATATGCCTATATCTTCTCTTTCATTGAGTACATGACTCTTGTTTGTCCCTTGTTGGGAGTAATTTCTGCACCTTATAACATCTCGTCTCTATTCACATCTTATGGCCCTTGTTGGTTTTCACAAAAGTTAGAAATGATGTATATTGTCTTATTGATTCGTATGAAAGAGTAAAATGGTATGTTATCTCCATGATGATAGTCAAAAGTGTAACGACTCTATATTTAATGATTCAGAGCTCTTACTTAAGGCCTCGTATGATGTAGATATTCATGTTAAAATGACTCTTAGTTTATGATAAAATGAATGTTGTTGATCATAGTCCCCAAATGCAAATCATAAATCTAGTGATATTAAGTCATTATGATAAGTTAATAGATATTACATCATTACGATAAGTTCATAGAACTCTCTTATAACTCTTCATGTATGTATGTAGTACCTAAAGGGGTCATGGATATGGTATTATGACTTACCACCGAGCTACTGTCGGTTGGGCAGATTGTGTATTTCCGTTTACCAATGGGCTACGACCAGTCGGGCAGTTACCACCGGTTGGGAAGTTATGTATCGTTGTTTACCACCGGTAAGGCAGACACGTATTTACCACGGGATACGACCGATCGGGCAATTACTACCGATTAGGCAGTTATGTATTGTTATTTACCACTAGTAGGGCAGGCACGCATTTACTACCAGGCTACGACCGATCAGGCAGTTACTACCGGTTGGGCGGTAATGTATAATTATTTACCATCGATTGAGCAGTTATCAGTGATCAGTGGAAAATCGAACAGTTAGTGTTACGACATTGATGTAACAGCAAAGAATCGGGTTATAAGGTAAGTATGATTGTTATGTATATTATGGTCCTCAGTGACATTTCAGAGGTTCAGGTTGATTCTTATCCCTCTCTTTTATGATTACTGGCTATTGTGTTTCATTGTCGCATTACATATTCAGTACATCATTCATATTGACGTCCCTTTGTCTGGGGACGCTGTATTTTATGCCACACAGGTGCACGTATGCGAAGATAGGACCCACCCTTGTAGATCTCTTCCAGATATCAACTTGTGTTGGTAAGCTCCATTTCCTCTTGGAACATTGCCAAGTCAATGTCATGTTTATATCCTTTTGGTATTTCAGGTATGTTGGGGGGGGGCCTATCCTAACTATGATATGTCAGTTAGATGTTCTTAGAGTCTTTTGTAGACACATGTATGTTTGTGGTCAAGTTCAATATATATATATATATATATATATGTTGCTGGAATTTTCTGCCTGCAGGTGTGTAAATTTAGTAAGTTTAATAATTTTATAAGATGGGTCGCTCACATATGTAAAGCACTAGGTTCATTTCCACCTCACCTAGGTTAGGGTGTGACATCTGTATTCATTAATACAAAGCTATAATTTATTGAAGTAGGAAAGTCTTACCTTTTTGACATTCAAGTCACTTGAATTTGGATTCTAGGTCTCTCTTGTCCAAACGAAGATTCAATCGATAATCTATGGAATAGATGAGGTTTCTAGTATTAACCTTCATTAGATTGAGGTAATAATCATAAGAATTGATCAAGAAGTTATCTTAGATATCTTGGGGAAGCCTTGGGGTTGTTTTTCTCTCAAAAAGAAGTTCAAAATGAAGTGGGGAAGTATTTTGACGAGTTAGAAGCTTCTATAGTTTGTAACGAGAAAAACGGACCCATGTTATGGCCTGCATCAGGCGTCCATCGTGTATCAGTGCCCGTGTGATGGTTGTGCGTTGCGGTCCCATCACACACTGCTGCAGAGATTCAGACATGTATTGTTTACGCTACACGTGAGATGAAGGTGTCCCGATGACTGACAATGTTTAGTAAAATGGGCATACCTCCTAGCAAAGAGCTCTATTTGAGATCCACCATATATGGTTGGAAAGGTATTTCGATGATCTACAACCTTTGTGTTTTAAGAGTTCTCAAATTTCTAATGGATTTTCACGAAATCCGGATGGAAGAAAGACCTTCCATAAACTTAGTCGATTCTATCAAATCTTATACACCTCGCTATTCGTCTTGATCTTAAATAAACTATTTCCACTCACAATCACCCGCTAGGACTTCATATGTCTAAATTTCACGTTAATATTCATTTAGCACATTCACACCTCACCCGGATTTCCAGAGTATTACAATGCAGACCTTCGTCGGGCGCCTCCCTCACCGTACAGCCTTTTAGTGAGCCCTATTTCATCTTCACGACATTATTTGTTAGATTTAAATATTGATTTTTTTTAGGTATAGATGAGGCCTTATTGTCGATATTTTTCATTCATAATTGTCATAAAGTCTCCATAGACACAGTGAATTTGAATATGCTATTGTCTTTCCTATTGAAATCTCATATAGCTTGCTTGGATTAGTATTCCGTATATGTAATTTTACAAGAGTGTTTTATAAAAACATTTATATTTTTGCTCATGCCTAAATCACGATCATAAGTCATGTTAAGGTTGATTTACTCGATATCCGGATGTCGGTCCGTCCCACCGAGATTTTGGGGTGTGATAGTGGTCTCGTTTGTTTTTAATAAGATTAAGACGGTGAATCTAAACACATATCCAGATATTAAGATGTGCATTAAAATTTTTATGTCTGAATCTGAATATCAGGATATTGCACTAAGATTTGAAAACTAAATAATTAAGATTGTATATTTTCTCAACATCTAAATGTATAAAATTTATCTTTATATAAAAGTTAATAAATATAAAATATGAAAAAAATATATGATGGTTAGTGGTGATGGTGGCTGGTAGTGGTGGTTGTGGATGTCAGTGGTGTTAATTAGTTGATGGTATTCGTAGTGGATAGTAGCCACTTGTGATAGTGACGGCAAGTAATGGCTAACTATGGTTGATCGTGATGGTGAATAATAGTGATGACTAATGTTGGGGTGAATGATGATTATAGTTGGTGACGCATTGTTAGTGGATGGTAATGGTGATTGTAGGTAGTGATTAATGATTGTTCGGGTAATTATTGTAAATGGTGGCTTGTAATGGTTACAACAAGCTATGGTAATTGAAGGAAGCGATGGTTGTGGGTGGTTGAAGGTGGTAATTGATAATAGCGGCGACAACGACTGTAGTTGATAATGGTGAGTGGCGATGGTTAGCAGTGAAAGTAGATTGAGTAGCGCAACGTCATCTTTGTATAAATTTTGGTAGACATCTTAATGATATTAAGACTTTGTTATAGATCTTAATCATTCAGATCCATTAAATGATTGTAAAATATATATACATTTAATGATTAAGATTTAAAAATAAAAAATAAACACACATAATAACTGAAATCTAAATAATATAGATAATAACCTTCATTAAGTACAAATAAATGAGACTTAAATAAGCTTTTATTTTTCAAACATTAAATTATAAAAATTACGGAATTGGGGTTATATTCCAGTCGTTGCACTTTCTTCTTAGGTATAGTATTTCAAACTTATCAAAAGTCTTCTCCTTTTAAAGTTTCTACATTGTTCACATACAAACTTCACCCAAAGTTTTCAAAAAATGCGACTGTTTTTCCCTTGATCTTCCTTCTGTTAAAAAAATAGTGAATACGATATCTCAATAGAAATTGTCTAGATTCATGTTTATTAAATAAATGTCTAAATTTTTTATGGATATTAAGTATGATTTTATTTCATATAAGGAATCATCAATGTTTCAGATTTGTAATCATTGGACTATTATGACAATATTTATTTACTCATTATAACTTTCTAATTTCCTTCACCTACATATATACACATCCTTTTCTTTTATGAGTAAAACAAAGAACACAAAGTATTCTTCTTTTTTCTACTGTTTTCTACCAAAATAAACATCTGTTTAATCAATGCTGCTAGTTTTACACTAGAGCTATGAAAATCTTACACCATTAAATATTTTTAAGAACAATGTTTGTTCCGAGCCAAAATCTCATTTGTGTTGTGAGGACACCTACCCTAAATCCGTAGGCAAACCCCAAGCTTATTCAGAAGTCAAAAGAAATATACAGGCGTAAATATAAATGTACACTCGAAAGTATTTAAATGGTCTTGATACATAATAGCAATAGATCTATGTCAACAAAGCATAACCTCAAAATCTGATTGTCATAAGTACAAGAGATTGTCTGAAATAGAGTAACGCAGAAAGCAACAAAGATAGGAGGGAGTGTGGTGTTGTGGGACTGTCATCAGCTCACTCTGAACTCCGTAACAATGCCTCAGTGATCACCAAGGTCTCGATCCCGAACTCCGCTCGTGCTCGGATCAGTACCTGCACACAAAAGGTACATGAAATGTAAAGTGAGTATGGGAAACATGTGTACCCGGCAATGTCGTCGACCAACCCTAAACTATAGTGATGACGAGGGTTGGTACTCTTGATGCTCACTTACTTACTTTATTAGTGTCAACATTATAATTCATAAGTAATTTATACATAAATGAAGATTCTACAGTCAAACCATGTCATAAAGTTCTATATTTCCCTCGTAAGATTACAAACATCTCACCTTTACTTCAAATTAAGCGTATTATGTGGTAAAACTTCAATCTTTATGTTAATTAGGATATGTGAGAACGTAAAGACTCAATCTTTCCATTCATTAAAGCACAAAAAGGAATAAAGAATCGACCTTTACACTAATTAAGGTGTTGTGCCGTTAAAGGTTCGATCTTCTTACCATTTCAAGCAATTATAGTCATAAATATTTCATCTTTACCTCATTCACGACACATATGGCACTAAGTCAGTCAATATGAGTGGCATGAAATGCAAATGAGATGTATGTTATGCAATGGCGATATACACCCGGTATACACACGCTTCTACTGTAGGTTTCACGTGACCCATGGAGGACTCATGAGGTCCATATACTCACCCGGTATACCAGATCTCCAAGATCACATTAGGTACCAGCTGTTAGGCTATACTATCATAATCATCACTCTTGTCCATGTACCATATCCAAATCCAGCCTCTTCGGCCCCTTCCCTCGTATCCAATCATTTAGATGTCAATAATGTCATGAATGAATGTAATGGTTATGTGTACACCATGCAAATGCATAATATCAATTCAATTTATCAAGATGAACTCTTCTTTCAGAGTTTTAGACGGGATGTGGAGTGATGAATGCATGACAAGTCAATAATCACGAAAATATATCAATCATGGCTAACATAGCCCAAATAAACAGTAGTCATACCAACCTAAGTGGGTTTTTTGCACCACTCTCCAAGGCCCGAAGGCTAAGTACATAGTCTTCGTCACAAGTATAGCTACTTTGTATTTTAATTGCCTTTACATATACACCGATACCCGCGCAAGTCTCATCACCTCAACAGTATGGGACCCTCAATTTCCCATTCGCCCCTTAATTAATTAAACGAAAAAAAACATTACATAAAGAGTCTAGTAAGTCTCAACTTGCTTGAATACGAAGCCGAAGAGTCACTCTGCGGCCTTTCCCTTCCTTTGAGCCTCCGAATGAGTCCACTCTGTTTAAATACAATATCTATATTAGAATATGGAGCTAATGATATTCATCTTGATATCTAAGGTCTCGGGTCCAAAATCAACCTCAAAACCATGCCCCGAGTCCTGAAGGTCAAAATCAGAACACTAAACCCACATTTATGGGAAAATCCTTATTGTACAACCAAAAATCACACGGAAAATCTCTAAATAATGGAAGGAAACATGAATAGTTAACTAAATTAGGCGGTCGGATCTCACCCCAATGAAGAACCTTGAAAATTGCACTTGGAATCACTCAAATCCGAGCTCTCTAGCTCTCAAAATGTGTTTTGGAAGATGAGTTCAAAATGGGGTATTAAATCTGCCCATGCATCAAACTGGTCTTCGCGATCGTGAGTCCCTCCAGCCGCGATTGCTAAGCACTACTCGTACCCCGCCCAGCTGATGCTCTATGCGATCGCGAGCCACAGTGGCACAATCACGGTCCCAACCCAGCTGACTCATCGCGATCGCGGGCCCCCTCTCATGATCGCGATGAAGGAAACCAGATATCAGCTGCTGATTTTCTGGTTTCTTTCAAATTTCGATCTGACACTCGAAACTCACTCGGAACCTCCAGACACAAACCAAATATGCATTCAGTCATAAAACACGCTCCGAACTCGCTCGCGCACCCGAAATTCTTGAAAATGGTCCCCTTAACCCGATGTTGATCAAGGTCAACTCTTAAACTAAGAAAATCCTATTTCTCAAACCAATTACCCAAAACGCACCCGGATGCTTCTAGACATGAACTAAAGGTTCGACTAAGTTATAAATGTCATTCCGGACCTAATGAAATCGATAAATCTTCTAAAAATACGTGTTTACTCTCGATGTTGACTTTGGTCAAACATTCCTATTTCTTTAGCTTTGAAACTTCTAAACTTACTAAAATCGATCTGAAACCCGCCTGATTGCCTCAGAAACCGCACCACTCATCCCAGCAAGTCATAATTTCACAAAAGAAATCACGGGAAGGGTAATTTGAGGATTTTTAGGTAAAAAAAAACTTAAAACAACTAGGCGAGTCGTTACAGTGTCCTTGATACATCTCAAACTATGAGAATTTCAAGTGTTTTTCACGAGATTTCCAACACCTTCTCCTAATATAAAAATATGGGCATTAAATAAGATCTTTTCCTCTTATTTTTCCATTCCATTTTCCCGTGGTCAAAATTTTGGTTAAGCATTTTCCTCCACGATCTATTAATTCTTTCCCAATGTGCCAATTAAAACACTCACGAAAGTAGTAAGTTGGTAGAACCGCTCTAAATTCATGGAGAAGCATTAAATTGCATTTGTCCGCATGAGATGAAACCAATGCAATCAAGTAACCATGTGTACTTTCCTCTCTCACAAAGCAATCAAAGTTGACACCTTTAACGGGTCCCATTATTCACTCTGCTGACTGCCTTAACACTCGATCAACTTACCAACACGTGTGCTCTTAGATCCTCACGCTGTCCCAAATTAGCTATACACAATCACTGCTTTTCAGTTACAGATTACTTTTTTCACCATTTTCAGTTTTTCTTTTTACAGTTAACAAGGTCGGTTAAACTTCCATTTGCTATATTGATTCGAAATCTGGAGGGCTTTTTTGAAAGATTGAAATTTTGAAAAAAAAAATGCTTAAATTTTGGGTCTGAGAGACCAAGTGGGCCATTATGTTGCAGGTTCTGGATAAAGATAGCTTGGTTCGTCCACATCAGTATATATAAATCCATTCTGGTTCCAATCCAATCAATGGCGTCCTATTTTATTCGGTTGCTTTCTCTTTTCTAATTTCTTTTTGGAATCTTGTATAGAAATAAATTCACAAGTAGATCGTGATTAGTATTATTTTATATTTATGGGGTTGTCATGCTGCTGCTAAAGAATAGGATGCTTTTGGATTAATCTATGAATGTGGGGGGCTTTAATTCTCTCATCTCACTGCTTTGTGGGTCGTGGTACCTATATTTGATTGCATGCATTTCATTTTCTAAGTCAGTCACTGTTTTGGGATTTAGGAAGCATTTGGTTTTATTGCGCTAAGAAGGTCTATCTGTTAGTACTATTCTTGTAATAAACGAAAACCCATCTTATTATGCTTAGTTTGAAGTGATTTGAATATCTCTGTCATATTATTTTGCTTATGGAAGATGTCATGTATATGCAAAATACTAGTATTTGCACTGATGAATGTTGAGTTTGAGAAATAGTGGTGTACCTTTTCTCCGCGTGTTCTATTCATGACCATTATTGAATTCATTTTTGTTGTAATTTTAAAAGAGGTTTACATAGTCTGCTCTATTTGGGTTGAAGGTAATATGGGGGATTAGTATATCTATGGATAAATTATCGGTGTGAACTGCATTCTACTCATTGCTTAATGTCATCTTTGACTTTGTTAAACATTTCTGAGTTTTGAGATTCTTATCCTCCTCTCTAATCTTGACAGTTGTGACTGTTATTTGATCTTTCCTTCTTCTGCTTGAATTGCTTGATCTGATTTATGAGTCCATTTGCTGGTCCTTTGCAGGTTTAGTCTGTACTTGATCCTGATATTTCATAAACAAAAAGATCTTGAGTCATTTCTCTACTGATGCAACATGGAAGACCCCTTTTTACATCTTGCAAGCTTGAGCTCTTATATAGTCCAGCAATTTGTTCAATTTATTGGTGTGTTCTCAAAAACCTTATGCATGAGCAAAATATAGATTCCCCAAACATCTATTGTTTTATATTCTCTGTCCATGGCTATGTGATAAAGGTTGCTATGTGTTCTATTCTATTGCAGATGATCTCATCTGCAGAGATATCCTTGGTTGGTCAGAAAATTTAGTTGACTTTGGTGGTCTGCTTTTAAACTTTACCAGTGATTGGGGTAGTAGAACTGTTCCTGAGGCTTGCTCATTTCCTTCAAGAATATCCGACGCAGGAACGAGCTTTAGATTTCACACAAGAAGATCCTCCAACCTTGAGGATAACTTGCCTGTAAATTCAATATTAGAAATTGTAATAAGTAATCAAAGTTATGGAGGTCTCGGCCTCATTTTTGAATGGTAATCTTTGCATTTGTATGCTTTTCTAATCCTCCTTCAAGGTCATTATGCAGGATTTCTATGGATTCAGAATTAGAACTCGAAACATAGGAAATCAACTTATCTTGGTTTTATTTTTCTAGTATTAGCACATATCTCTTTCCACCATTACATAGTCATGACTGTCCTAATTTATTCTGCAGTTGGTTGATCTGGTTGTAGGTTGATGCTTCCACTATGTGGTCTGCGATTTACTTGGAAACTTACATTGGCCTCTTGGAGGTGTTTCATATCTCATATCAGATGTGCTCTAGCTCGAGTTCAGAGGTTAGTAATCGCTTTCTGGCTGTTGGTAATAACTATTTGAAGTTTGATGAGTATTTTAAATCATTTCTTCCATTTGACATCCATTCGAGCACCTTTACTTTTAGTTTCCTATTACTTACTATTCTCTAATCTCTTCAGTGTTATATCCCGTGTACGTAAAACCTTGTGCGGGTCTTCTGATGACATTGGGTGGTTGCAACAAGCTCCTGAAATGGCTCCTGTTGTTGATGGTTCAGCTAGATTTAGACAACTGCTACAAGATATTAGGTAAAATGTTGGATCTTACTAGTCACTTCGGAAATGGAAACAAATCAGATATTTTATATTTGAAAAATGCAGTTCTTCAAAATAAATAGAACATCATATGTTAGTCAGTGGTGAGTTCTTGGCCTTTTTTTATCAATTGAGATAGGTGCTGAACAACTTGAATATGAGACCACACAAACTGCACCCAAGTAAACCATCAAAAAGGGTTCTACGTTCAGCTGATGAGATTCTTTCCAAGGCTGTTGCCATGTTTCATGGCACTGAGCTGGTTGATTGTTAATTTTGAGATTATTGTTTTACTGGCATAACCTAGAACCCTAGGACTGATGACGTTTATGAAAGTATATTTATGTCCTAGAGACAATTTGTATTAGGACAAATGTACTTATACACATTCATATTATTATTATGGAGATTAATATTTTGGCATTTGCAATTATTGAATTATTATTTGATTGTTTGTAATTATTCATTAATGTGCATCCCTTGGGCTTACGTTGTCATTAATAGAGTGAGATATTAATGATAGAGCGTAACTCTTAAAGTAGCCTCGACTAATGATCATCGAGAATGGGGATATTGATGATATGTGATAAGTCGACATGTGGTCTACATCACATCCTTAGAGGATGTAGTATGTCTCACCTGCTACGAGTAATGGTTACTTGTGATGGATACTTTGGAAGTATTGGTATACCCTGCTGATATACTATTTGTTATACTTGTCTAAAGTATGATCAGCGTGTGGGAGATAGAAGTCCTTAGACTTGAGGTCAATACGCGTCTTGTCTACAAAGTAATGTACTTTGATCCCGTTCTAAGCTCAAATGCCTTATAGGTTGAGACACGGCTTGTATTGGGTACATTACGATGTGGATTGAAGGTGGTAGTTGAGCCAAGATTAGGATTCATTCCTCGGATGTATATTCGAGAGAACACTCGGATTCTCAGAGATATTAGGTTGACTAAGTCGTTGGCCAACACAATAGACATATTTAGAATATGGTCTAGTTGTCAACTAATATAAGATGAGATACAATGATTAAGCCATTTAAATAGACACTTGACAAATCTTAAGTTTGATCGGGTGTGTCGTGAATGAAAGGATTTTATCTTACCACATAAAGGTTAAGTTTTCTGGATTCGTGTAAACGTACTTCACATATTGAGTTCGTCTTCCGGCGCCGTGTAGGAGTTCCGTGTAGAAGTTCCGTGTAGACCTTAATTTGATTAATGTCGATATGAGAAGGCTTGTAGGGTCACACTATGTCGATTGTCCGTTTCGATCTAAGGATGTATTGAGAGAATAATTAAAATGTTCGATTTGGAATCGAGACATTTAAATGAATAATGATTACATTAATTAAGTCAAAATTGGATTCTGGATTTAATTAAGAATGCACAGAAATTAAATTGAGGCAGTGCAACTGCACGTCGAGCGTCGCGGCGCTAATACCCTATGGACGTGGCGCAGTGTAGAAATTCATCAAGGGCCGCGGCGCCTCTGCGTCGATTTTGGGCCAGGCCCAAGGTCAAACCCTAATCCGGTTTATTGACCTAATTTCAACTATAAATAGAGGCATTCACTTTCATTATTATATACCATTTTCTGAAAATCATTGTAAGCCTTAGAGACTTAGAATCAAATACTCTCTCGAACCTCTACCGGATTTCCTAGCTTTCCGAAGGAGAAAATACATTGAAACTTGGAGCTTGCAATTGGAAGGGCAATCGCGTGTGCACCTCACAGTTGATAAAGATTCCAGATAATCTAAACTTGTAAGTGTATGATTTATGTTACAAGTTCCAATTGTTGTATAACTATACCAAAATTATTGTTGGGGTAAGTAAGAATCAAATTTTTAAACTTCCGTTGTGCCTTAATTATATGCTTTGTACCCAACAAAACCCTACAGTTTATTGCTCGTGTAGATTCTTCTACGTATTTGCTACTCCGTGAGTGATGAAAGAAAGTTATCTGTATCTTCTTTAAGTGATAGTCGTGATATTAACCTTGTTACAGTGATAGCTTCCAGTTTGAATGAAATCGACCAAACGATATTACTTATGTGCTTGTCATTTTGCTGATTCTCTATGTTATAGATTGACAGTCATTTGAAATATGGTACACAGCAAGTTTAAAAGCTACGGTTCAGCAATACAAATTATTACCCTTTTACTTTACGGTTTATAAACAAAAACTTGTCTGATTATGATGTCTTCCAAATATGACGAGCCCTAAAAGATCATTCTTGTTTCAAGTCTTAACATTGAGTGGCTAAAATATCCTGTTCCAAAAAAAAAAAAAAAGAGGTCTTAACATCGAGTGGTATTATTCTATACCCATTAGCTTTTGCCTTCCTGAAGGATTCTCTAGTAAATACAGATAAAGGAGGGCCAGCAAAGATATTTTATTTTGCGTTTTCTATTTGGCCTGTTAGTATTTGGAGGAAATTCTTTGCTTTTGTATGCTTACAAGTTGCTAACATCGAAAATCAGTTTGCTCTCTGTGAGATTTTCCTTAAAAAATAACCTGAAAGATTCATGTTTTGATCAATATAGCTGAGGATATATCAAAGCCATTGTAATAAAGATAATGGTAATCATTTAATTCCTTTGCAAGTGGCTTTTGTTACTGAAGGATGTGAAAACATATGGAGATTATCTTCACTTCTATTGAACTATTTTTAGTCCACATTCTTTTGGTGTCCTATACCACAATACAACTGTGTTAACCTAACAGGATTATCTCCTGTAATTTATGAAATTTAGTCCTATTATTTTGGTGAGTGTTTCTCGGTTGACTGTCTCCAGTTCAGTCTTTAAATTAATTCAAATATTTCATGGCAAATGCCTTACTGCCAATTAACGACAAGCTTATTTTGCATTTTTTTTCCTTTTTCAGGAATGGACAGCACACATTGCCCGATTCTTTTGTTTATCTACTAATTCCAGGTTTATAAATTTCCTGCTGAATACTACCATTACCAGATTGTCAATATGTTGCGAATTTCGTTTTCTTACGAGCTTTTCTTTTGTGACATCATTGTAACAGGGTTTTTCAGTAATCATGGTCCTTTATATTTTGTGAGCACTAAGAAGTTCTTTTCGAAGATGGGGTTAACTTGCCATATTGCTAAGATTCATAGTGAGGTATGTACAAGTAGATAAACAAAGTGTAGTCTGCTAACATATGAATTTGCTCTCTGGAAATTCTTTTAATGTTCTTCTAACCATGCTTCTCTGTTACTGTTGGGTCATTTATCACCAAATGAAGGCATCCGTGGAACAAAATGCGTGGGAACTGAAGCAATATATCGAGGAGTTACACTGGGGGTCTGGAAAACGTGTCATGCTACTTGGTCACAGTAAGGGTGGGGTTGACGCTGCTGCTGCTTTGTCAAAATATTGGCATGTGTTAAAGGATAAAGTTGCAGGACTGGCATTTGTGCAGAGCCCTTATGGTGGAACACCTGTTGCATCAGATATTCTTCGTGACGGACAGATTGCTGATAAGGAAACACGAAGGATTATGGAGTTTTTAATATGCAAGTTAATTAAGGTAATGCCTCGTCCACAACTTTTTTTGGTTAGTTAAAAATATTTTTCTGAAGTGTCCAACTCTTTTCCATGTTGGGATGTATAGCCAATTAAAGGCTTTGTTTAGAACTGGAATTGCAGTCAGTTTGGCAAACATTTCTGTTCTTAATTTATACCATAAAGTTTTGTAGTACTACAAGGTGATTCTTTCTTTTAATGCATACTTATAAGTCTAAATAATGGAACATCTTTTGGAAACACCCCATTTAGATTTCTAATAGATATCAACACACTTTATTCACAAGTGCATATACTGGATGTGAGATGTCCAAGTTTACACTGGTTGTCTGGTTGTCGTTTGATTTATGTTGATATGTGTTTTCTAATGTACGTTGTTGTCTTATTTACCTGCATTAGTTATTGTTTCTTTTTATGAATGAGATATTATGATTTATTCGCTTTGTTTGTCTTACTTTGCTTGTGCTTGTGCTTTGTCTTGAGCCGAGGGTCTCTCGAAAACAGCCGCTCTACCTGTCAAGGTAGAAGTAAGGTCTGTGTACATTCTACCCTCCCCAGACTCCACGTTGTGGGATTTCACTGGGTATGTTGTTGTACACTGGTTGTCTGGTTCTTAAAGTAAAGGACTACAATATAAAGAAATGAAGTTTTATATTACTCGTTAAGAAACTTAGCATGTACCTCTGGCAAAAATATTTAAGTTCCTCATTACCCCAAACGCCCCAAAAAATAACCCAATGTTCTATCAATGCAGGATGCATGAGGCATTATAAAAGCATTTGTGATATGGCTTATTTATAGTACCACTATTAGACAAATTTGCTTAATGGCGTGAATTTTGTTTTGGTTATAAATGATTGATATTCTGTTTTCTATGTCTGTTCTACATATACCCATCGTATGCCTGTGTTCACATTTCTCTTTCCCTTTGTGCAGCTTTGTTTCTTTTATACATGCAAGTTTATGTGGCTTACACATATATACACAATATTTTAAACATGTCTTGGCATATGTCTCCATGACTATGCTTGATGTTTTGATTGGTCAAAGTTAAAACATTCTGTGTCAGGGTGATATACGGGCATTAGAGGATCTCACATACGAGAGGCGAAAGGAGTTCATAAAAAACCACAAGCTCCCTGATGATATTCCTCTCATCTCCTTCCACTCTGAAGCCAACATAGCACTGAATGTAATAGCAACAATGTCCCATATAGCACATGCAGAACTTCCCTGGCTAACTTTACCCGGATTTGGTGAAGATGACCTAGAAAATGTCATCCAAGCAGGTTGCAAGGTGCCCGTCATAGTTCCTGTTTCTGCTGCACTGGCTCTTTCTGCACTCCACCTGCAACTAAGGTATGGAGAGAAGAGTGATGGTCTAGTGACCTGTCGTGATGCTGAAGTTCCCGGTTCAGTGGTGGTAAAACCTGACATGAAGCTTGATCATGCTTGGATGGTATATTCCTCATGGAGGAAGGACCCAAAGGAATCGGATGCTAGTGAAATGTGTGAAGCTCTCTTAACTATGCTTGTGGAACTCGATAAGAAAAGAAAGAAGCTTTGTTAACTAGCCTGTGATGTTAGATCAAATCCTTTGAACAATCAAGTTCCATTAACTTGATGGAACTGAAATATCTGATTTTTTTCCAACTTACTCTGATTATATGTCTAGATATGGTTTTGTGTTAGCTAGTAATCTTTAAAAAGTAGCAGTTAGTTCCTTTTTCTCCACCTCAGAAAAAAGAAATTTGAAAGAAAAAGAAAAAAATGGATTCAAAATGCAATTAGCTGGTAATTTTTTAAAATTTAGTTTAGTCATCACATAACGTGACACCGACTAAGAGGGTTAGGTTGCTTAATCCAATGTTATAGATATTTGTAGCTGTAAATATCTCATTAAAGATAAAAAGAAAAATTTAAAGTTAAATTATTTTTAAATATAAAAATTTATTATTCTTTTTGGGATAAATTAAAAAAATAAAGTGTATCATATAAATTGAGACAGGGGAAATAATTAATTTGAATATTCAAAAGCTTTTGAGTTTAATGACTTATATTAGTAAGTTCAGTTGATCAGGGAGACAGTTCTGGAGAGTGGAGACTACCTCTATGAAAAGAATTTATTTTGACGACTCATTTAATATCAACCTTCGAGCTCTAGGTGGGTTATGTTATGAACTATCTATCACCAGCTTTTAACAAAGAACCGACAAGTTGCCATGTTTGGTTTAAGGGTCTTCACCCACCATCCCACATATTTTCCCAGAAGAGCAATGATGAGGAGACCCTTTGGCTCCTGGAGTTGAAACAGGGGGCCAGAAATAGATAAACCACTATTTAAAGCACAATCGATTGAGACTAAAAACAAATCTTAGGAGTTGTCATGCTTACATATAGCATCTAACAAATAATTGCCAACTAACTAAAAACCTGAACTTTGGGGAATAGAGTATCAATTTTTTCCTATAGAACAGAAAAGATTTAGTAGCACTCAAATGCAGATGGGTGTTTTCTTCGTAAATCAATAGCACAAGAACTGTGTTGGCTGGCTGTGTGAACTTTATATGGCAGGAGAGGAATATAAGAGTTCCCAAGGGAGCAATAGAACCCTGAGTTGCTCACCAGGTTTATTATACAGGAAGCAGTCCAAAGACCAAGTTGGAAGCCCAAACTAGCTAGCAAAGTTCATAGCCTCAACTTCTACCCTCGAGTGACTAGCATAGTTTTAGTGTTGTTTTGTTGAAAAACTAGCATACTTGTTTAACTGTTTTTGTTGCTCGACTCATGGGACTGTGTTCATGTGTCAGTTTTTCTTTTAGCTTCCTACATAATGTCCATTTTTACAAAATAAAATAAAAAAAATTACCGATTACAAAAACATAGCCGCCATAATAAGAAGCAGGCGAAGCAGCTAGAAGTACTCGCTTCACGTATATCTTGGTGGCTAGGAGAGAAGGAAGGACAAATAGGATTGTGGTTCTCTTCCTTTTGAAGCTTCTAAAGAGAAAGACGCTAGGAATCGAATAGAGTGTATAATTAAGGAAGGATGTCAAAATTTTGTAGTCCTCCCGAGGTAATATGAAAATTTCAAAATCTTAGTGCTCTAGAGCAATTCTCTTTCTTTGCCACTTGGACCTTTTTGGTTGTCTATGATACAACTTTTTGTGGATCACTTTTATCCCTTATTTGATTTTTTGTGGATCACTTTTATCCCTTATTTGATTATATTTTACTTATCCATTTTGGTACATTTAAGCAATTTTGGAGTCAGTTTTATTTTCAATTGGGACTTTTATTGGATTTTACCATACATATAAACATGTCTAAATAGTCTAACTTGGTTTAAATATTAATGACTTAAAAGCTTGTTTATCAAACTTATTGCTAGAAGGTTGTATGCGTGTCTATTAATTCTTCAATAAAATCATCTTAAGTTAAACTATTTTGAAAAAATATCCATGCTTTCTGTATACTCGAGACTGCCACCAACAACCTCTTAAAGAGTGTCCACTCAGGTCTGCAAGATCGCCAGATTTTGGTTTTGCTTTGCCACTTCTCCGTCAACTTCATGGCAGATTTGCAGCCTTTATTATCAGCGCAGAAGCTTCATCCTAGAAGCCTCCTCTCAGTGCCAGTTCTCCCAGGCAATAGACAAATTAGCCTCCATTGAGTAGCCCTCTCTCGAGGGAATACTTTGCCGATGAAAGGCGGGCATGCTCGGCCATCTTCGAAAGGCTTTCAGCCCGAAGTCTCTACTTGGTCTCCGAAGCCTCTCGCGTCTCCAGTGCACAGCAAACATCATCCCATCACTGCTCCAGGGAAACTTTAGAGGACTGCAAGTCTTCATTTTTGGCCCAAAGTTGGTTAACCTCCATCCTTATATATGACACTTCCTCGGGAGGTACCGAAAATAGTTTCTCCACAGCGGAGATACGCATAGAAAAATGGAAGAATAAACCTTTGAAATTATGAAAACGGTAAGACTATAGGAATAGTTTCTATACCTAAAGAAGTGTGGCGGCCAAATGAGAAAGAGAGGTCTCAAGTCAAAGCTATGTGACACCAGGTTGACGGAATTGCCCGATGGACCCGCTTCAGCATTCAGAACTCAACCACCTTCTCCATGAGGAGATCACGATGTCGGGTCCTTGGGCGTCTTTCGGTTCCCGCCTCCCCTTAATCCCAAAGGCTCACCATGTTCTCCGCCAGCTTTGTTAGAATTTCCAGTAAAGAGGCCTTTACTACTGCTCACATCAGCATCTCCTTCATTCTCATGTTCTATGACAACCATCCTGGGTCTCGCCTCCTTGCGGACCTCAGTAGTCTGATGTTGACGTAGAAGATGAGCATAAATCTCCTTCTGTACATATTCATCAGAATCCTAGTCCCTCCTTTTTCGACCAGATGAGGCTCTGGCTGCTATATTCATAATATCAGTGAGTGCGACCCCATGAGAAGGAGGCCTCCCGGCATATACCTACAATAAAAGATCGGGGGTAAAAATAAAAGTGAAAGAAAAACGGAGGGGTAAAAGTGTTGGTGAAAAATAGTGTCAGAAAGATTAAACAAAACAAACGGCTAAGTCGAGAAATGACTCTATGTTTTTAAGACAAAATTTCTCCGTATAGATGCTTTTACGGTGATGGACAATAGTCTCTCAAGATAAAACAACAACAATCAACTTTACAAAGAAAATAAAGTTGATTCTAGCAAAGAAATAAATATAGAACAGATTGTTGATTCTAAGAGAGGATTTTGTTTGAGTTTGTGTTTCTGTGTTCTCTGTTTCTGTATTTCGAACAGAACTATAGAGAAGAGTTTATGTTGTATATCTTCGTAAAATGAACATTAGTGTTCAATTTATAGTTGAAAATGAGGGTAGTTACAATGATTCTAAAGTCTTCCGAACCATTGCAACGTTTCCGAAATCTTCAGGGGACAAAGTGTAAATAAAAACACTTCAAGGATCAAAAAGAAAATTCCGGAAGACAGCCCACAGCCCGTGACCTGAGAGCCCGGAAGCCAGAACTTGTGACCTGAGACCCGGACCCGACCGGGCGGGCGGCAGCAACGCGTATGTGGGGCTTATCCCCGAACCCAAGCTCACCTAGGTCCTCCCTCTTCTAAACACATGGGTTACCCCTTGGGGTGCCCAACCCTTACTTAAAAATAAAGCTTATATATTGCTCAATCATTTCATCTTCTACCTATGTGGGAGATTTGTTGTTTGGCCAAAAAATCATCCATTTATTCATGTCTCAAACACCTTACTTTGTGTACCAATATCTCTTTCATTTCTTTACAAAATTTGACGATACTTGGCACTAATATTATCTACTCATTTAGTAAATTAGGCATGTGCGAAGAAATGATGTTTTCGACATGCGGTGCCTACGTGTTTAAGTCACTAAAAACGGAAAAAACTCAATCCCACATAAATTTCCAACGATCCCCTCTTGAAAGAGAATTGGTGCACACATGGTGCCAAAGTTCAGCGATCTTTCAGCGGAAAGATATTGTATCAGGAGAGGTAGTTTTTGACTTTGAACCTTCCTTAGTTGATTACTATCGGATTTACTTACTGCACGGTGAACGTGATGTCTTGAACCGTCAGTGTTTAGTGTAGACCAAGACAATGATATCAACTCAATAACTCCTCTTATTCATTTCTTCTTATAGTTTTGTCCGTTGTGGCCATGGACAACTCTTGGATTCTTAAGTGCGTACATTTGAAGCGGCCTGTCTTCGCACTTAAATAGGTGATCTCCTATAAGGTATCCTGCTATACCCCACTCGCAAGTGTTAGGAATCATTAAAAGTTTTAAAAACTTATCATTTACCCATTATGCATGTAGCACTTAATGTCTATCGCGGGAACATCTTTGGAATTATATTTCTTTAAAGAATGATAATCCGAATGATCTTACTTCAAGTGAAGCACTAAAACTGAACCTCTACAGTTTAGTTGTCCCATTGAACTAAATTCTTGGGATCTCCAGTCAGTAAGGTTGCGTTACCACCATAAAGATTCTTATTGTTTGGGTTTTAAGCTCATTCCCCTAGACATGCAGAATATTTGATCTTTGGGTAGGCATTTAGTTAATGGATCCGCTATATTATCCTTTAATTTGATGTAATCAATGGAAATGACACCTGTGGTGATCAACTGCCTAACAGTCTTATGTCTCCGATGAATATGTCTAGACCTGCCGTTGTACATATTGTTCTGTTCCCTTCCTAAAGTCGATTGGCTGTCACAGTGAATCATGATCGAAGGTACGGGTTTATCCCAACAAGGGATATCCTCTAAGAAGTCGTGAAGTCATTCTGCTTCTTCTCCTGTTTTATCCAAAGCAATAAATTTTGATTTCATCGTAGATCGGGCGATGCATGTTTACTTAGAGGATTCCAAGACACAGCCCCACCACTAATTTGTGAAAACATATCCACTGGTGGATTTGGTGTTCTTTATGTCTGATATCTAGTTTGCATCACTGTATCCTTCCAATACGGCTGGATATCTTGAATAATGTAATTTGTAAGTCTGTGAATATTTCAGATATCGTAGTACCCAATTTAACGCCTTCTAGTGATCATTTCCAGGATTACGAGTAAACCTAGCCAACTTATTGACTGGATAAGCGATATCGGTTCGAGTGCAGTTTGTAATGTACATTAAACTACCAATGACCTGCACATATCGCTTTTAGGATACGGGTGCACCACGATTCTTATCAATTCTATTATTCATATCCATTGGTGACTTCATAAGGGAACTGTCAAATACATTAAATTTCCTAAAAACATCTTCAATATAATGAGATTGAGATAAAACTAGCCTGTCAGATGTCTTAGAAATCTTAATTCCTAATATTACATCTGCAATACCCATATCTTTCATGTCAAATCATTGTTTCAACATATTCTTGGTTTCTAGGATCAAGTTTAGACTTCTTTCGGTGATGATCATGTCATCTACGTAAAGGCATATCATGACAAATGAATCAGAGTTCCCTTTGATATAGATACATTTATCACATTCATTTATGGAGAAACCTTTTGATAATAAAGTATTATCAAACTTTTCATGCTATTGTTTTGGGGCTTGTTTGAGTCCGTACAGAGACTTAACTAGTCGACATACTTTCTTTTCTTGTCCTGGAACCACATACCCCTCGGGTTGTTTCATATATATTTCCTCTTTCATCTCTCCATTATGAAGGATGTCTTAACATCCATTTGATGTATCTCAAGGTCACACAAAGCTGCAATGGCTATGAATACCCTTTATGGACGTTAATTTAGACACATGAGAGTATGTGTCGAAGTAATCGAGGCCTTCCTTTTGTCTGTAGCCTTTGACTACTAATCTGGCCGTATACTTGTCAATAGTTCCATCTGCTTTGTACTTTCTTTTGAGTATCCACTTACAACCCAAAGGTTTGCTTCCCGGATGAAGATCAACCATTTTCCAAATATGGTTTTGCATGATGGAATCTATTTCGCTTTCTATAGCTTCTTTCCAAAGCGGTGCTTCTGCAGTTGACAATGCTTCCTTAATTGTCCTTGGTTCATTTTCAACCATATAGGTTAGAAATTCTGGACCAAAGGTTTTGTCCTTTTTGGCCCTTTTGCTCCGTCTTGGTTCAACCTCTGGAACCCTTAAGTTCTATAGGTCTGGAACATTAAGTTTCGGATAGTTAGTAACTTCCGAGTCATGTAGATGTAGAACGTCTAGTTCTGGATAATCAGAAACTCTCCAGTCTTGTTGATAACTTCGTTTGCATGAAACTCTTTCTTTTTCCTTTCTAGGAAAGATCTATTCAAAGAATTAAACATTCCTTGATTCCATAATCGTACCCTCGTGGATATCAGGTATCTCCGACTTATACACTAAGAAGAGATAAGCACTACTATTATTTGCATATCCGATGAATATGCAATCTACAGTCTTAGGTTCAATTTTGACCTATTTTTATTTAGGTACTTCGACCTTTGCCCAAACAGCCCCACACTTTCAAATATTTGTATGTGGGTTTCTTCCCTTTCCATAATTCATATGGAGTTTTATCCTTACGCTTATGAGGAACTCTATTGAGAGTTGTATTAGCGGTAAGAATCACTTCTCCCCACATATTTTGGGTTAAACCAGAATTGATAAGTAAAACATTCATCATTTCCTTTAACGTACGGTTTTTGCACTCGGCAATACCGTTAGACTGAGGCGAGTAAGGAGCGGTTGTTTGATGAACAATGCCGAATTGAGCACAATATTCTTCAAACGGTGCTACGTATTCTCCCCCTCTATCACTACGAATTTCCTTAATCTGTAGGTTTAGTTGATTTCCAACTTCTGCTTTATAACGTTTAAATGCTTCAAATGCTTCATGTTTACTTTTCAACAAGTGAACATAACAATACCTTGTACTATCATCAATGAAAGTCACAAAGTACTTGTTCCCCCCTATAGTTTGCACAAACTTTAAATCACATATATTGGTGTGAATAAGTTCTAGAGGAGCGGTGTTTCTTATGACTGAGTGGAAAGACGATTTGATTAATTTTTCCTCTACGCATACCTCACATTTGTGTTGAGGGTTTACGTCGAAAGAAGAAAACAATTCCAACTTTACTAACTTTTGAAAGGATTTGTAGCTAATGTGTCCTAATATATGATGACATAAATTAGAGGACTTAAGCAAGTATGTAGAAGGATTTATTTCGTTCGATGAATGGATTACAGACATAACATTCATTTTGAAGAGGCCGTCACACGAGAAGCCGCTTCTACAAATATACCATTCTTTAACTGTGGTATTTGCAAAGAAGAAATAAATAGGTTAAAGTCTAGAAACAAATTTCTACTTTTGGTCTGGCTATGAGTTCGTGTAAAGACACCCAAATTGCTAGTAGAGGCTAGACTATTATCAAAGCACCAAGGACTCACAATGTACAAAATAAAAGTGAAATTGGTGGACCTCTTGTTACAGAAAGATAAAGTAGATCAGTAAAATACTGCCCAACTAAACTAAGCAAACTAGTTTCCACCATCTCTGCACATATACTCTGAAACTCCCTTGCCTTCCAAATCACCAAAGTCACGTTGGTGATACAGTATCTTCAAATAAAAATAGCTATTGTTTTTCAACTTAAGAGACAATATCGTATCTCCTTATGTCATTAATTCTATCATTTGTAATTATATCTGAAATTATTTTTCTCTTTTGAGAAAGATAACAATGCATTTACTTGAACACTTTGGCTCCAACTTTCTGTTTTAAGTTTTCATACAGATGATAATACCTGGTTCTTACACCCCAAATGTCAAAATGAGGTTATATAAGATTGCTCTTTCTACTCACAATTTTGCTTTAGAAACTAAAGCATTTAAAAAGTTATGCAATCAATGAACATGCAGATACATACATGTCAATTAGGATCAAATTGTGACTACAGTGGGGTACAACAGGATACCATATAGGAGATCACCTATTTAAGTGTGAAGACATGCCGCTTCAAATGTACGCACTTAAGAATCCAAGAGTTGTCTATGGCCACAATGGACAAAACTATAAGAAGAAATGAGTAAGGGGAGTTATTGTGTTGATATCACTGTCTTGGTCTACACTAAACACTGACGGTTCAAGACATCACGCTCACCGTGCAGTAAGTAAATCCAATGGTAATCAACTAAGGAAGGTTCAAAGCCGAAACCTACCTCTCCTGATACAATATATTTCCGCTGAAAGATTGCTGAACTTTGGCACCCTGTGTGCACCACCCTGTGTGCACCAATTCTCTTTCAAGAGGGGATTATTAGAAATTTATGTGAGATTAAAATTTTCCTATTTTTAGTGACTTAAACACATAGGCGCATGTCAGAAATATTGTTTCTTCGCACATGCCTAATCTACAAAATGAGTAGATAATATTAGTGGCAAGTATCGTCAAATTTTGTTAAGAAATGAAAGAGATATTGGTTCACAAAGTAATGTGTTTGAGACATGAATAGATGGATGGTGTTTTGGCCAAACAACAAATCTTCCACATAGGTAGAAGATGGAACAATTGAGCAATATATAAGCTCTATTTTTTATTGAAGGTTTGGGACCCCAAGGGGTAACCCATGTGTTTAGAAGAGGGCGGACCTAGGTGAGCTTGGGTTCGGGGCTAATCCCCACACGTGCACCGCCGCCGCCCGCTCGCGCGATCCGGTCCGGGTCACGAGTCACGGGTTCCATATTCTCGGGCCTTGGGTCACGGGCTGTGGGTCATGACTCGTGACCCGAGACCCGGACCCAGAACCGACCTGGCGGGCGATGACGGTGCGCGTATGAGCCTTAGCCCCGAACCCAAGTTCACCTAGGTCCTCCCTCTTCTAAACACATGGGTTACCCCTTGAGGTCCCAAACCTTTACTAAAAAAATAGAGTTTATATATTGCTCAATCCTTCCATCTTCTAGCTTTGTGGGAAATTTGTTGTTTGGCCAAAAAACCATCTATCTATTCATGTCTCAAACACCTTACTTTGTGAACCAATATCTCTTTCATTTCTTAACAAAATTTGACGATACTTGACACTAATATTATCTACTCATTTTGTAGATTAGGCATGTGCGAAGAAACATTGTTTCTGACATGCGCCCACGTGTTTAAGTCACTAAAAATAGGAAAATTTCAATCCCATATATATTTCCAACAAAAAGTGAAGTACAATTAGTTACCGTGACTCTTTCCCTTCCACCGGTCAAAAGAAATAGACCTGCAAATCCTGACAATGCTGGGGAGGCCCATAAAATTTCTCACCCAATCAAAAATCTCAGGTACAAGCTCTGGGTCAATTGAGCTAGCTACAAGTCACATAAGCATCATGAGAATTGTGAAGCATAAAATAGAGAGATAGGCAAATATTTACGAAGACTTACTCAAATCCCTCTAGGTCTTTGGGAAAGGTTGGGAAGATGGTCAGTGGAGTTGGTTGGTGGGATCATCACAAACCAGTCATACCATCCCCGGTCATGGTTATCTTTCTTGCTAGTAATCAGGCTTCGAGCACCGCAGACAATCAAATGGATGACTAATCCTCAGAACAACCGGGGTAAGTAGAGATGAATCAAATGATCAAGGGTGAATTCCAAATCGGCGTAGTCGACCAAGTGTTGGATGTCGCGAACTAGTCTCCAATATTGGGGAGCCAATTGGGCCAGACATACTTGATATTGACAACATAATCTTTTGATGATCATAGGAAAGGGGAGCTCAAAGCCAATGGTGAATTTAAAAAGTATAGATCATGGAATACCCATCCACGTGATGTGTTATTCGAGTGTCTGCTCCCATGGCCAAAATATATACTTCAGCATCCCAGCCGCGATCCTTTATCATGTGGGGGAGGTCGTTCTCTTTGAACCACTCAAATTTTCCACTGAATCTTGATAACGACCAGTACATAAATTTTCTTTGTGAAAAAAGGTATACGAAACAATGTTTGCCACAAGGGGCCCCATATCTACTTTGTAAGTAGTTCCATTAACAAGAGCATTCGCTCGATGATGATTGAGCAGTCGAGCCACCTCCTCGACATAGTCTAAAAGGTTTAATCATTGGGATAGTAGAAAGACAGTAAAAAGGAGGACGATGGAGAAGTCACGCTAAAGGTCGCCATTTTTTGTGAAGGAGTTGGCTAAAAAGACAAAAAAGCACTAAGAAACTGTTTGAAACGATGGAAAGGAAGAGAAAATGGTTGTTCCCTAAAATGAGCATCAGCTTAAATAGAGCAAAGAGTAATCATAGCGTCTAATCGGGCAATGCCACATGTCACATAGGAGGGCTGGAGAAGTGCCACCAAATGAAATTCAAGGGCATTGATTTCGGCATTGATATGTGTCTTGTCACTAAACCGTCAGAAAACTTTTCGGCTATTTTTTTGCCAAAACTTGAAACTCTTCCATTTCCCTGACTTGTTTCACCAATAACCCAAAAAAGTGGGGGACTAGTATGGGGTGAAATTAAGGGTCATAAATGGACCAGTCAGAGTTTGCCACATAAAAACATAGGCTAGGCCAAGTACAAGGTCATAGAGTAGCCCTTGGCCGAGGCCCGAAGTAACACCGATGTCATGATCCTGGACATATTAGATCGTTGCCATACCGAGAAGATGAGGGTTATTCGAGGACGAGTGGGCAATAGGGTCGTTGCTATAGGGTCATTGTTGATACCCTTTTGGTCCTTCAAAAATTTAATTAACTAGTCAAGCTTCTTGAATTTAAAATAAAGTGAAATAAATATTTATAAAAAAAGTCAAAGATACTTGTTACATTATTTGGGTGCTATTTTGTCATTTTCATTTGACAAAAATCCTAATATATATTACATATGATTTTAAGTATTAATTATACCTATTTTAATTTGGAAATCAATTTATATCAAAATAGGTATTTTATGAAGTACGTATTAAAGTCATTACTATAATTAGTTCATTATGGAAAATAAATATTTCACTTTCTTAAGTCGAGAATCTTAATTAGTTATCAAATATTTAATTTGTCTCAAATCATATGTGGTCGTATTTTAAAAATGGATCTTGATTCCAAAGTAATTGATTTCAATGTGGTTACATTATTAATGTTAAAAGGAATAATTGAAAGTTTGAAACACCAAAAGGACAATATTTTAAATCCTAATGTTTGGTTATCTTTTAAACTCAGTCAATCCCTTTTTAACTCCGAGCCCAAACGCGCTATGCCCCGGCCCAATGCAAGCCTTAAACCCAAATGCCCTTATCAGCTCTCATTTTTTCCCAATGTGTAGAAATCAAAAGTACCCTAAGACGCACCGCACCCATGCGAATTCCACAGCTCATCCGGCCAAATTGGCAAAGCTTTCAACGCGTTTTCGACAAACCCAGTCCTTGCCTAGCCATTTTTGGCAAAGCATTCAAAAAATTTATCTTTTTCCTGCAGAATCAAAGCGAAAAAAAACGGTAACATGTTTTTCCCCTCTCAATTCATTTAATCTCTCCTTTTCTTTTAAAGAAGATTTGGATTTCAAATGGAACCAAAATGATTTTCAATTATGGGGCAAGTCCCACATCGATTCAACATGCAGACCCTAGATTTCTTCATCTCATACACACTTTTTACACCCTTAAGGACTCGAATATTCATTCACTCGGCTAAACATGGAATTTATATCCACGAGCCTAGAGTTTGTCTAAATGAGTTTGTGAATACCAAAATTAGACCGACACTCCGGAAAGAGGAGTGCTTCCAAAAATTCGCTGAAATTTGCAACTTATTCACGTGGGTTGTCGCTTTGCATATGCGAACCTGCGGTCATGAAACGCAGCGTCTCCCACAAAAGGACGTCAGTACGACTGATGTACTGAGTATGTCAGCCATAAATAACAGCATAACAGGAATATATCAATAACTGAAATATAAATAACTGACCAACAGTAACTGCCTCTTAGGGCCCTAATATACTTGACTACATGTTATGCACAATGCAGTGTCCATATTCACTGGCCTCATCGCGCAATTTTCTTACCATGACAGCCTCTGTGGGCATCATACCATGTAATGGTTAACGAATATATGCATGATGCAAGTGCGGTATATATATGTTAGTGTTGCGGATCGTGCAACCCGTCCCAATATATGTTAGTGTTGCGGATCGTGCAACCCGTCCCAATATATGTTAGTGTTGCGGATCGTGCAACCCGTCCCAATAAGCCTCACATGCATCACATCACATCATATTGGCCTTTTCAGGCTCTTTTGTGATAGTCTGTACCAGCTGCAGGTGGTGTGCGTATATAACGCATTTCCCTTTCCCCATATCCCCTATATATACATATAATAGTGTGCATAGCACCAGTGGGTGCATGGTAATATATGAATGCACTGCAAATGAAAATGCATAAATAACAGTAAAATATTTCCTGAATTTATCGGATGACAATAATATCATTGCCCCTTTGGCTAACACGGTGAATGTCAACACCTTTTTTCGTATGCCTCAATAAGGACTTAGGAACATATCTAGACATGCTTTTAGCATAAGAATCAATAACATAAATATTCGTAACTACTAGGAGTAGAATAAATTATGGAGCAATATCACGGTTTTATTTTGTTACATGAAACATGCTAAAAGAAAGAAATAATTTATCTTAACATACCTTAAATCACTCTTTGAATAACGACAATGAGTCAATTCCTTTCGATTGATGTCTAGCCTCCAGTGATAAAATTTCCACTTCCTTACTTGAATTCGTGCGAGTAGTTTATAGAATTTCGTAGGCAATTGCTCACTTTATTGAGATTGTTGAGTAACGTTCTAAACTAAATGTTGCTATATTAATAGGGGAAATGTTAGTTTTTGTAAATCTCTCCCACTGCTCACCAGGAAGAGTTACTAAACATATATCTTCCTCCTACACGAGAACACCTCCCAGCAAATCGTGGAATCCCTTAGTCAATTAATGTGTTGTAACAATAATTATATTTCACCACAAAGTGCCACCAACCAAATCATAAGCTTAGTCACTAACCCCTTCTTTATAACAACACCGCACGTGGATTCCCACTTTGTCCAACATTTATCCACTAAAGGATTAATTAATCCCTTTAGACTACCCTCCATATTTAACTCACCACACACATAATTAATTTCTTGATCTCAATTCAATTAAATCTTAATAACTCATAAGACCCTTTATATATTCAATGTCATAATTTGTAGTATGACATTAGTCCACAACTCCTTTGTCCACGCACCAAATTTATTTCCGCTCTCCGTCGTCACACTTGTTACGTCCAAAATTATTTCGGGGTTTAATCCTTTTATATACTAATCTCTTTATTAGCATAAGTAAATATAACATAAATTTTCCAACGCTCGGACCTATTTACACACGCCTAGCGACTTTATCTACGCTTAGCGATTTAAAACGTAACCCGAAAGTATGGTATGTTACACAATTGACCACCCTCATCTTGGTGTCAACTCGAACATTAAAAACCTCATGTCTATATCCTTGTTATATCGACCATATCTCACTTAAGTCGTATCAACTAAACCAACACTTAACCAATTCAACCATCCTTCACCTGAGATTGCAACTCGCAACTCATGTGCAATCCTTACCCAACCCATTATATACTGACCACCCTCACCACCCACAATACCTCACAAACAATTCGCTAAAACAACCTTTACCGGAACCTCACTGTTTCAGTTCATTTCTGCCACCTTACCACCACCAAACCACTGAACCCCGACCACAAACACAACTCTTAATGTACCTGCAACAACCCCATAAAATGCCTAATTCAGACTCTCTCTAAGACTATCCAAAATAGCCCCACAACACTACCGTGACCGGCAGAAACACCCCACCCGAGAACCCCACTTTGAGTCTAAATTTTGGGTCAACCCGTACAAAACCAAGCCCCGACCCACTTATCCACTTACACCCCTCCTTACTTACATCAGATTGGTATCAGAGAGAGGTTATCCCGTCCCACGCTTTGCTGCTATGACTCACGTAAACAAAGAAGAACTAAGAGGGCTCGTAGGTGATATTTTTACGAAACAAGTGCGGGCCGTGAAAAGAGAACTTGCGGGACATACCGTGAGTAATAATGCCAAGTCAGGGGTTGTGCAAAACAGTCCAAGGCTTGAAAGGAAAGGTCCCCCAAGGTCCTTTGTAAGGCCCACAGATGTTAAAACAAAGAGCGGTACCTTTTTTACTAACCCTTTGTATAATCGATGAAGTGTAGAGAAATATACAAGGGTAGAAAAGAGGAGTACCTCTTTTACTAACCCATTGTATTCAAGAAAGTGGAAAGGTTACAAAAGGGGTAGATAAAAAGAGGAAGAGATGTTTTCAATGCCAAGAATTAGGACATTTTGCAAGTGAATGTCCTAATCCCCCGTCGTGGTTAGAGAATATTATCGAGAGTGTGGGTTTTCCTTGGCCATTATGGAACCCGTACTACTTGAAGAACAGGAGGAAACCGATACCCCCTTACTTGATACATTGGAGATAGACGAAGAGTCAAATAAGGGGAGCGTTATAGATGCAAACTTAAGGGAGCCCTTGGAAGATATATATGCGGACGAGCTTGCGATCGGATAACCAACGATGGGAGGTATTGAACATACTCTTGATTTATTTCCAATAAGTTCATTACTTAATTATCAAGCCTATAGCCACAAACCGGACAAGGCAACGATCTTGATGGTGCCAAAGAAAAGTAAAACTTGGCACACGAGTATTGAGGGCAGAAAAGTCGACATCATCATCATGGGGTGCAAACTTCATATGCCAAGATTGAAAGACCTTGTTGATGTGTTGAGTAAGGCCAAATTGTTCGCCAAGTTGGATTTGAGAAGTGGCTACCTACACATGAAGATCCGAGGAGGAGATGAAACAAAGATGGCTTCTGAAATCAAGCATAGTTTGTATGAATGGTTTGTGATGCCATTTGGGTTGTACAATATTCCAAACCCTCCTATGGGTTTCATACGCAAGGTGCTACAACCACCTATGGGTTACATCTCACCATCCGACAGCAGGTATAATGTTCCATCCACGGTGTTAACTTTTCGGAGTTGGCCCGAACCGTCGAATGGAAGTATGGAAAAAGGTTTCCGTGATTTGGCTTCCTTTCCTTATCAATTCACTAAAATATTTTGGGCCCGTACTCCCCTTATTATGAATATTGGAGTTCAATGTGACATTGGATTCGTCTTACTTTGAGACCAAGAGTCCATGACTTCCTCTAATGAAAGACTGGGTGATGCATAACTTCCTTATTATACTTACAACACGAAATCTTATGTGGTGCCAATGAAGTGAACCCGAAACATGTTAATTGGGTAGCACACCTACAAACTCCCACATCCTTCACAAGATATGAAGATGACAAGTCCATTATGGTAGCGGATACACTTCTTCGAAGGCTCATGATGTTGACCATGCTTGAACCAAGGTCAATGGTATTGAAAGTGCTAAAAGAGTTCCATGAACGAGACCCCACGTTTGAAGATGTAGTAAGAAAGTGTTTCACGTATCAAAGGGCTAAAAGGTTCTTCCACCAAGAATCATATACTCTTTTGCCACTCCCGGAGCAACCATGGAAAGATGTGAACTTGAATCTTATTCTCAGTTACCTAAGAGCACCAGGGGATAAAACTGTCATCATGCCATGTAGATTGTGCAATGATACAATCTCTACTATGAGCTTATACACAAGATGCAACAACGGTCCATGGGTTACACTACATCATTCGAGGGCATATGTGATAATCCAACCACGGTGGAATCTAGCCAAAGAGAACCTACGGGTATGATACGACAAATAGTTTCCTTGGTCCAACTTCTTTTCCTCATCATTTCATTCAGGATTATTATGACCTTATTGCCCCTATTCCGACCATGAAGTTACTAATTGAAGTTGAATATGATGCTAGACGAATCGATGTTGGTCTCGTCTTGATTCAAGACCAAAGGTCCATCTAGTCAATTGCTTCCGTACAAGGAATTTTGCATCACGGCGCCCTTGGTCCATTGGGAACGCTTGACTTGGCTTATGTTCAGATCATTGGGCTTAACTACACTTAAAGAAGGAAGGGACAGTCAAATGCCAAGGGCGGATGGTCCTTGCAAGATAAGGACCTTCAAGGTCAAGTACGGATTGAACAAATGGCTTGTAATGCCATTGGGATTGTGTGACATTCCAAACCCTTCCTTACACGAAGTACCACGACCATCATTGGGATACTTAAAATCATCCGAGAACATTCATGTTAATCCAACCGTGGTGGTAACTTTCCGGAGATAGCCCAAGTCCTTGAACATCGGTGTGTCGTTTGAAGTTGAAGTTGATAATGGGATTGGTGATGTTACCATCCTAGTAAGAGGCAAGGGTCCCATTGCATTTTCTAGTGGAGGATTAGATGGCACACGGCTCGATTATGCTACTTACGGTAATGACTTTGATATGGTAAGGTCTTTGGTCCAATTCGAGCACTCCTTAGAGCAAAAACCCTTTAGCTTATATGTGGATCCTTTCTACGAGGAAAAACTCCCGTGTGGATATGGAAGTTCAACGTCTCATATGGGAAACTTACCATGGACTTAGATGGCGAGAATCTGAGGACAAATTCTTTTGAAGAATGTGAGTATGATGTAATAAAGACTGTGAGCTCTAAGTTCCGATTTGATCCTCAAGGTAATATGCTCGTAGTTCCAAAGATTATCGATCGACCTGTGGTAACATGCCTAATGCGGCGTGGAAAATGGAGTGGAGTTGGAGTTGTCACGTGAAGATCAGAGAAACATGTTTATTTTTCGACTTTGATGTAAGACTTGGCCGAGGCCATTTTGTTTCTTTTATCTTTATTTTCTAGCTTAGCTTTTAGCTCTCATTACGACACAATTAATAAGCCATGTAATAAGAAAGGATGACTAGGTCATGTAATAAGGTGACAAGGTCGAGAGTTTCTTCCCACAAGATGATTAGGTCGCGAAGAGTGTAAGAATGACAAGGTGGAAAGGACAAGAATCATCTAGAAGATGAGGCTTCCAAGGAGATGATTCATTAATATATTTGGCTACATGGAAGACACCAAGAATATGAAGAGGTGGTCGAAATACTCTCCCATCTCCATTCGGCCAAAGACATATTCAAGGAATGAAAGCTTCCAAACATATTCCAAGAAGATGAGATTTATGAAGAGCCAAGTTCATGCATGCAAGACACAAAAGAATGGCTTGGGAAACTCAATAGGTGGCCGAGAACACTCTTGGTCCTCAAGTTAACCCAAATCTTTTCCACTTGTTCCCATGTGGCCGAAAATCCAAGTAGTTTTTGTCCTTTAATTTGTCTTCTAGAAAGGTCCATATATCACTATAAATAGGACCCTTAGGATGTTGTAAAAATCAGAGTTGATGAATAGAAAAACTTGAGTTTTACTCAAACGCTAAAGTATTCAACTTGTGTGTTATCTACCTTAGTTGATCCTTGTGTGGGCCTTCAGTTCTTGTGTGAACAAGCCTCTTAGTGTAAGTTGAAGCTAGGACTTGTGTGACCTAGTTAAACCCAAATTAAGGTCCATTCGGTGTAAGTTTGGTTAGGACTTGTGTGACCTAGCTAAGCCCAAGCTTAAGGAACCCCCTTGGTGCGAGTGGATGTTGGAACTTGTGTGATCCAGCCAAATCCAAGCCTAGGGTCTATTTTAAGGTTACCAGTCACCCTCACTTGGTTTGTATTATGGCTTGTACTTAGCAACCCCGATCAAGTCCTTGTCTAATTGGCCACCCTCATCTTGGTGTCGACTCAAGCATTAAAAACCTCGTGTCTTTATCCTTGTTATATCGACCATTTCTCACTTAAGCCATATCGACCGAACCAACACTTAACCAATTCAACCATCCTTCACCCGAGATTGCAACTCGCAACTTGTGTGCAATCCTTACCCAACACATTATATACTGACCACCCTTACCACCCACAATACCTCACAAACATCCACTAAGAAAGTCATCAACCAAAAAGACACATATACAATCGTCCTAGCCCGACAACCACAAACAATCCGCTAAAATAACCTTTACTGAAACCTCACTATTTCGGTTCATTTTCGCCACATTTCCACCACCAAACCACTAAACTCCGAACACAAATACAACCCTTAACGTACCCGCAACAGCCCCATAAAACGCCTAAGTCCGACTCTCCCTAAAACTACCCGAAACAACCCCACAACACTACCCTGACCGGTAGAAACATCCCACCCGAGAACCCCACTTTGAGTCCCAATTTCAGATCAACCCGTACACAACCAAGCCCCGACCCACTTACCAATTTACACCCCTCCTTACTTACATCACAAGGAATGAATAAACAAGAAATTAATGGAGCCTGGAAGTTTAATTGGTTAAAGGCTACTGTGCAAATATACCCTCAACTTCGTGATTTAGAGCAGATATATCTCTCGTTAAAAAAGTGATGCATATATATCTCTTCCGTTAAGAAATGATCTAAATATTCCCTGTCATTACACAAATGATGCAAATATACCTTTTTCGCTGATAGTTTTTTTTTATTTTTAAAATCATATAGTTTATTTTTTAATTAAAAAAATATTACGAGGCTTTAAAAAATAATTCTATCTACTGTTTTAGTAGACTTTTTATTTAAAGTCACGTGATAATTGTTTTTTGGGTGGGTCGAGTTTTATCTTTAAAAAATCTCTATGGCCTTAAAAAAATAAGTCTACACATTTTTTAAACAAATTAGACCCACCCCACCAAAAAATTACCTTGCGGCTTTAAAAAAAAGAGTCTACTAAAAATGGATTGACTTTTGTTAAAGCCACATGGCATTTTTTAATTAAAAATAAGCTAAATAATTTTTGAAAAATATTCCGTTAGCAATAAAGGTATATTTGCATCATTTGTGTAACGGCAGGGGTATATACACACCACTTTTTTAATGAGGGATATATTTGCTCTATATCGTAAAGTTGAGGGGTATATTTACACTTTTTTCCATGATTAAATTTGATTCAAAGTCCAAATAATTACATGAACATGTATTTTTAAGAAATAATCATTTTTACAAAACATAACCTAAATTGTAAAATTGATGCACACGTTGAATTAATGGAGTACTAAACGAATGATTTTCAATAAAACTCACATTGATTCATATTTAAAATGAAATATACCTATTTTAACTTGCCATGGATAAACAAGTAGAGACAAGGCTTTACTTCTTTCAAAACATTTTATATATATATTCCTTTTCAAACCATTTTAAGCAAATATATAAGTACTTTTTAGCCATAATTTTAAAATTCGTAGGTCAACTACATTTTGTGGATTCATTTCGAAGTGCCTAATACCTTCTTCGGGGAATCACCAAAATTCTTACCCGAACTCTGATACATTTTCAAAAGGTTTTCAAAAATAAACAAATCTTAATCAAATGATTTCCTATTTTTCATAGTTAATTAGGTTGCGATTTTGTTAAACTAATAGAGCCAATTATGATAGTAGCTTTTGCACCTGCATAAAAGTGAACCGTAAATGACTCAGTTCCACAACTGGATCGCACTCCCAACAATTCATGTCACACGTTTGTTAGTCTCGAGCCTCCTGACACTGGGCGAGGCAACGTCGACGCTATAGGCTAGTCATAGCACTTGTACTTTCATATTGAAAAATCTAGGGTCTAGATAAATAAATATACCTTCTTGAAGAAGGAAGAGGCATCTGATACCTGAAACTTGTAACCCTAACTCCATTTTGAGCTCTCAAATATAAAAAAGCTTCACTGTATTTTCTTGACCATTTGTCTTATTATTTTCAATCATTTATGTTCTAGCATTTATATATCATTCTCGGTTTAATCACTTTGAGAAAGTTTAAGATCGAACATTATTCACTTATCTTTAACTTTTTTTAACAAATTTAATTGATTATTCTAAAACCATTTATAGCTGTAAACAACTTTCTTCCTTCATTTTTAATTTGGGATTCTAAATTCAAGTTCGAAATTTGATATTTTTAATATCTATATATCTTCCTATCTGAATATGAAGTGGGTTATGTGTTTGGTTTGGCCTGGTCTGGAGCTTTGAGACACTGCCGGAAATGGTGGTGCCGATGAAATCAGCAGTACATTAAGTTCGCGGTCTTCGAGATTTCTTCAATAGCTGGGAGAAGCATCAGCCTTCGAGATTTCTTCTCCAAACAATGGAACTATGCAATTTCTTCCCTTCAGAGGCTAGACTTAAACGAGAAAGAAATGGGCAGAAATTTTAAGAGTTTTTTTTTCAGATTTTTTTATTAAGAAGTAAAAATAGATTCACGCGCTTAACATTGGCTTTGAAATACATCATCTGCCACGTCAACAACATATATTTAAAGGATACATTTGGAACAAGTTCAAGTGTCTAAACGGTTACGTTATCTTACAAAACTGGCAAGCTCGAGGGACTATTTAAGTATTTAGCCAAATTATAATATAAACGGAAAAATAAAATATAAGTGATGATTGGAATGACTTTATCATCATGTGAATCAATCAAAGCAATGAAAAATTAAATTAGAGATGTAAAATTTTGCTGCCGTCATCATAATGTGTCTCAACATCTTTCGTAAATTCATTGACGTGATGTTAGTTAAACGATCACAATTTTAAAAAAATGATTTATCTACTGGGCCCACATCGGCTCGAGAAAGAGAACCCCCACTCTATCTGCTCACCCGACATCACCCCACCCGTGCTCCACGCCGCCGGACTCCAACAGACTCCGCCGCCAACCTTCTCTACTCCCACTAGCCTTTCTCGGCGCCGCCGCCAACCACTGCATCAGGCAGTCTCTGGCAACCTCCGACGGTCTCTGTCTTTCCTATTTTTTGCAGGTATTACTAGATATGCGACGTCATCTGGCAGCGAACAATGGTTTCCAGTAGGTACAATGATTTTAGGCAGTGAACAGTATTTTTCGCCGTGTGAATAGCAATTTTAGGCGTGTGAACATGTTTTATCAGTCTGGAGTTGGTACCTCCAGTTGTCTGTACTCAATATTTGTGCTTATCAGTGTTGTTTAATTTTGCGTGTTGCGTTTTATTGAATCTAGACTTTACATTCTTGCATGTATTCTTGTTGTCTTTTGTTTTATCATTCAGATCTGTAGTAGCCTGACTTACCTCTAGATTCTTGCTAACTAGTGCTCTAGTATTGCTTCCTGTGTAACGCGTTAACCTTGGATTAATATTCTTTGTGTATTGCTCTAGTGGCTTTGGTGAATGATGGTAGACTAGGGTCATGTTCTCGGTCGGGGGCGGGGGCAAGGAAAAGGGGTAGGGGTAAGGGAGATGCTAGGCTGAGAATATGGTCTTGGAATATTGAGACTTGAACGGGGAAGGCCATAGAGCTAGTTAATATTCTTAAGAAGAGGAATATTAATATAACATATGTCCAGGAGACCAAATGGGTAGGACCTAAGGCTAAATATGTAGACGGGTATAAGTTATGGTTCTCCGGTAGGTCGAAGTATAGGAATGGGGTAGGCATTTTAGTAAACAGCGAACTAAGGGATCATGTGGTAGAGGTGAGGAGGGTCAATGACAGGATGATGTCAATTAAGTTAGTAGTTGGAGGGTTCACTATGAACATTATTAGTGCTTATGTGCCACAAGCGGGCTTGGACGAGGAGGAGAAGAGACGCTTTTAGAAGGATATAGACGAAGTAGTCGGAGGTACACCACCCACTGAGAAGTTATTTGTAGGACGGGATTTCAATAGATATATTGGGTCACTTCCATGGGGTTATGAAAACGTACATGGAGGATTTGGACTCGGGGTCAGGAATGGGGGAGGCGTTTCACTTTTGGAGTTCGCTAGAGCTTGTGGGATGGTGATAGCCAATTCTAGATTTCTGAAAAAAGAGGAACACTTAGTGATTTTTGTAGTTCTGTGGATAAGACTCATATAGACTTTTTACTCCTTAGAAAGGTTGACAAAGGTCTTTGTAAAGACTTTAATGTTATTTCGAAGGAGGATCTTACAACCCGACATAAGCTGTTGGATATGGATTTGGAGATCAAGTTGGAGAAGAAGAAGAGGGTTGTGGATGACAGGTTAACTATCGAATGAGGGAGTTTGACCATGGCTAGTGCAAAGAAGATGGGGGAGAGGTTGATGGCCGAAGGGGCTTGGGGGAGTAGTGGGGATGCGACCGGTATGTGGGACAGGACGGCCAGTTGCATTCGTGAGGTAGCCAGAGAAGTATTAGAAGTCTCGCGGTATTATCGTGGTGGATATCGAGGGGACCGGTGGTGGAATGGTGAAGTTCAAAGAGAAGGTGGAAGCGAAAAAAGCAGCATATGTGAAATTGGTAGAAAGCAGAGATGAGGTGGAGAAGTGGACGAATAGGGAGCTATACAAGATGGCGAGGAATGAGGCAAAACTAGCAGTTACAGCGGCAAAAATGGCGTCTTTCAAACGCCTGTATGTGGAATTAGAGGAGAAAGACGGGGATAAGAAGTTGTACAGACTAGCCAAGACAAGGGAGAGGAGAGCCCGTGACTTGGATCAAGTGAGGTACATCAAGGACGAGGATGGCAAAGTACTGGTAGAGAAAGCGCATGTTAGGCGGAGGTGGTAGTGTTACTTCCACAAACTCTTGAACGAAAAATGAGACGTGGACATTGTGTTGGGAGATCTGGAGCATTCTGGTAGGCACGAAGATTTTGGATATTGTAGAAGCATTAAGGTTGAGGAGGTGACAGGTGTTATTCATAGGATGCGTAGGGGACGAGCGACCGGGCCTGATAAAATCTCAGTTGAATTTTGGAAGAGCGCAGTCAGGGATAGTTTGGAGTGGTTGACTGAGTTGTTTAACGTTATTCTTAAGACGACAAGAATGCCCAAAGAATGGAAGGGAAGTACAATGATTTCCTTGTACAAAAACAAAGGTGATATCAAGAGTTGCAATAACTATAGGGGTATCAAACTGCTGAGCCACTCTATGAATGTTTGGGAAAGAGTCGTGGAGACGAGCGTAAGGAGAGGCGTGTCTATTTTAGATAACCAGTTTGGATTCATGCTAGGGCGTTCGACTACAGAAGGCATTCATCTTATTAGGAGGTTGGTGGAGCAGTATAGAGAGAGAAAGAGAGACTTGCATATGATTTTCATCGACCTCGAGAAGGCATACGACAAAGTCCCTATGGAGATGTTTGGAGGTTAGAGACATACATGTGGCGTACACTAGGGCGATCAAAGATATGTATGATGGAGCTAAGACTAGAGTATGGACAGTAGGAGGAGACTCGGAGCACATCGCTGAGCCACTCTATAAATGTTTGGGAAAGAGTCGTGGAGACGAGCGTAAGGAGAGGCGTGTCTATTTTAGATAACCAGTTTGGATTCATGCTAGGGCGTTCGACTACCGAAGGCATTCATCTTATTAGGAGGTTGGTGGAGCAGTATAGAGAGAGGAAGAGAGACTTGCATATGATTTTCATCGACCTCGAGAAGGCATACGACAAAGTCCCTATGGAGATGTTTGGAGGTTAGAGACATACATGTGGTGTACACTAGCGATCAAAGATATGTATGATGGAGCCAAGACTAGAGTATGGACAGTAGGAAGAGACTCGGAGCACATCCCAGTGATGATGGGGCTGCACCAGGGATCAACTCTTAGCCCATTTCTATTTGCCTTGGTGATGGACGGACTGATGCGACAAATACAAGGGGAGGTACCATGGTGTATGTTATTTGCAAATGACATAGTCCTGATTGACGAGACTCGCAGCGAAGTGAACGCCAAGCTGGAGGGTTGGAGACAAACTCTGGAGTCTAAACGGTTCAGGTTGAGTAGGACTAAGATAGAATATTTGGAGTGCAAGTTCCGCAACGGGAGCGACCTTGAGACATACATGGAGGTAAGGCTTGGTACTCAGGTCATTCCAAAGAAAGTAACCTTCAAGTACCTAGGCTCTATCAAGGGAATGGAAAGATTGATGAAGATGTCACAGATCGTATTGGGGCAGGGTGTATGAATTAGAGGCTCGCATCTGGAGTCTTGTGCGATAAAAAGGTGCCACCAAAACTTAAAGGCAAGTTCTATAGGGTGGTGGTTAGAACGAGTATGTTGTATCGGACGGAGTGTTGGCCAGTCAAGACATCGCACATATAAAAGATGAAAGTTGCGGAGATGAGGATGCTAAGATGGATGTGTGGGCATACAATGAGAGATATGATTTGAAATGATGATATCCTAGAGAAAGTGGGAGTGGCCTCGGTGGATGATAAGATGCGGGAAGCGAGGTTGAGATGGTTCACACATGTGTAGAGGAGAGACACAGATGCCCCAGTGCGGAGGTGTGAGAGGTTGGCTATGGGCGAGTTTAGGAGGGGTAGAGGTAGGCCGAAAAAGTATTGGGGAGAGGTGATTAGACGGGATATGGCGCAGGTGCAACTTACTAAGGACATGACCTTAGATAGGGGGTTGTGGAGGACACAGATTAGGGTAGAATAGTAGTAGGTACTCGAGCATAGTCTTACTTATGCTTACAAATTGATAGTTATAGTGTTATTACTGTAGGCCCGATTAGCCTATCACACTTATAGGCACATTATTGCTTTATAATCTATTGTAGTTTGATTTCAGTTGCTATGTGTTCTTTAGTGTATTTTATTTAGCTTATTTAATTGTGTTAGCTACTGGTCTCTTTTGTTCGAATGCACTTTATACTGCTTTAATTTCTTATCTGAGTATGACCGTTTCTCTTGCTTTACTCTTTACTCTTGCTTTGTTTTGATTGCCTTGCTTGTGATTATACTTTGTCTTGAGCCGAGGGTCTCCCGGAAACAGCCGCTCTGTACACTCTACCCTCCTCAGACCCACGGTGTGGGATCTCACTGGGTATGTTGTTGTTGCTGCTGAAATTAAAGTATTTAACCCAACATGATCATGTTGGTAGTATAATTTTTGCCCCGCAAAAGTAATTTGTGAAATATTATGATGCGAAAATATAAACTATTATGAGGGATAAAATTAAAGACCAGCAAAATATAAGGGCATAAGTGACGATGACCCTCAGTTTGGTGGGTATTAAACTGTTCGTTGAGCTTTTTAGTTATGTTACTGAGCATAAGCCAACTGAGTATGCTTATGTTCTACTATGGTTTCTTCCTTTTTTATTTTCACTTTTCCTATTTGCACTCATACAATAATTAAAAGAATGGACTTTTTATAGTTTTGCAAATAAATTAAGAGATCAGGGTGCAAATTGTTACAAAAATAGAATAGGGTGCAAATAAAAAAAGTTACGTTAAGGATGCAAAATACAACGAACTCAACCACTAAAGGTCAATTCTTAGCTTATAAACATATGTTTGGAAAATTAAATTATCTGAGAAAATTAAAGTCCTACTTTAGTCAAGAAATTAGGTAATAATTGAAGCCTTCGTCTAACGTCTTAATAGTATTTGATAAGATGGATAACAAAAGTCATTTGTTGCATTGCTGCTTCCTACGTGAGGTCCTACTGCGTAGTGGATATAGCGAATAAGGGCTTGAATAATTTTGTAAAGATATTAATTAGGTTCTTCCCAGATTAATTTCTGTTACTTTGTTTTGTGGTGTGTTGTGAATGAAAAATGACGAAACTTAGATGTTATCCAATATTAGAGGAAAGAGAAGAATTTATTGAGTAATTAAACTAACTTAAACAGGAAAGAAGGTTAAATTTTCACGTTTTCGTCATCGTTCGACTTTGGCCGATTGATTAATGTTGGACCACAAATTATTTTTGTTTTTGTTTTATTTGTGACTTTTCCGTAAAGAAATCAGACTTTTCCCGTAAAAGCGTCAGGAAAGGCTTGGTGATTTTAAACAACAATTTCAAAATTTCTCTTTCCCCTATGAAATTCTTCTCTGCATTATTTTGAAAAAGAAATAGTGTGTGATTTTCTTTGGTTTTGGTGTCCGAAGTTACTGGAATTTGAAGCACCGTTTCAAACAAAGATAAATTATGTTCTATTTTAGAAGAAAATAATTAAATACCTCAGATATCATGAGAGGATTAAATTCCTTAAAGATACACAATGAATTTTTTGATCTCAGAACTAAAGTGTTAGAATTTGCCCTCAATTTCCTATTTTATTTAAATTTTATCATAATTGTGTTTTAGTTCAAAAATGTTTTCTTGGTGGAAAAAAATTTCTTTATGGAAAATGATTCTATCATATCTATCATTTTTTGGAGGAGAAATTTTGGAGTTCTATAAATAGGAGATCATTTGTTCTCATAAAAAATACAGTAGCATCCACAATGTAGTCATCAAAGAGTCTTGTTTAGGGGGAGATTATTCTCTCAATATGTTTATGCTTTTTATATTAGTTTTTTCAATATGTAGGTCACTTGACCAAATCATATTATAATATTATGTCTTTTTAGTGTATTTTCTTTGTCGTTTGATTTATCGCCGTTCAAGATTTGCAATTATAAGCTTCCGCATGCCTTGTTGATTATTTCGATCCCAACAAGTGGTATCAGAGCTAATGATTCAATAGGTTGAAGATAGGCTTAAGGCGGACAGTTCAAGTCAAGTTGTAACCAATATCACGATAATAAAATTTTTATCCAGAGTTCTACATGTGGAGACAAATTTTCAACCATATTTTCAACATCCATGTTGCCGCATCTTTAAAAATAAAGCAAAATATTTTAAAACTAATTTTTAACCATATTATTTTTAACCTTATTTTTAACCATGACAAGTAGCAGTGATGAAGATTATGTGAATGAGAAGAATCAAGATTGTTGTCAGAAAATTCATGCCAAAGATATTTGTTAGGGTTTGCCCTGAATTTCCTATTTTATTTAAATTTTACTATAATTGTGTTTTACTTCAAAAATGTTATCTTGGGGGAAAAAAATTTCTTTATGAAAAATGATTCTACCATATCTATCTTTATCTTGGAGGAGAAGTTTGGACTTCTATAAATAGGAGATCATTTGTTCTCATAAAAAACATAGTAGTATCTACAATGTCGTCATTAAGCAGTCTTATTTAGGGGGGGGGGGAGAGATTATTCTCTCAATAGGTTTATGTTTTTTATATTAGTTTTTCAATATGTAGGTCACTTGATCAAATCATATTATAATATTATGTCTTTTTAGTGTATTTTCTTTATCGTTTGATTTATCGCAGTTCAAGATTTACAATTATAAGTTTTCGCATGACGCCCTAATTATTTCGATTCCAACATAAAGTTCCGTTTATATTCTTCAAAACAAATTCGCATACAGTGGGCAACAATTTATTCTATGAGTTCCGTCCACCCGTCCAACATTAGCAATACCGTACCATACTCTACTCTTGGATGAACACTTTGTTGCCCGTGGTTAGGGCGAAACCGGATCATATGTGATCTGGATACTCTGGCCCACTCCAATTGCTTTGGCAGATTGAGTGTCCAATTTCTTTTGGCCTTCAGATCATTTAAGACCTGGAAACTCTGGCCCACCTTACTAGGTGTCCATCACTTTTCCTATGAAATAAAATCTGGCCCCACTCCAGTCGCCCGTGGGCTTTGTATGACTGAGTGTCCAATATCATCCTATCAAAGGAATTTTGGCCCCACTCCAGTCGCCCGTAGGCTTTTTATGACTGAGTGTCCAATATCATCCTATGAAGGATCTTCTGCCAAATAGTGTGACAAGCTCAACGTCTTTAGCTTTTAGTCTTCTTCCCTTATGATTGGTGCCCAGACAATTTTTGGCGCTTACTTAAGAGTGGTAACAGTTTTCACACAGTCAGTGGATATTTTTCCCTCGTATGTGTGAACATACTTTACACACTTTTAATAGTTACACTCAAAAGAACGAATCTTTTTAAGTCGTTTACAAAATCAAATCTTTAAACGGGAAGGAAGATGAGATTAAACTTCTGATTTTAAAGCGTAAGGAATATAAATTATTTCGTGAAAACATTTTCATAATCCTCCTTACTTTAAGCCCTTTTTAATCAGCCATCATTTAATCTTATTCTTGACAAGTAAGAAAAATTACTTATCCCAATTTCGAATTCTGGCCCACTTCAGTCACTTCATCGGACTGAGTGTCAATTTCCTCCTTACCATAATTCGGATCCTTTGTCTGGGACAGATATAGGCCTTCTGCCATAAGATAGAACTACATCTTCAGCCTTCTACTCTTGTCCCAGTTGACATCCTCAGCCTCTCGTGAGCGCTTGTTCCCACCACTCTCAGGAGAGGTGACACCATGAACACGTTGACCTTCAACAGCATAATCATCACTCTCTTCTACCAGAAAACCACAGCCATATCCAGATATGGTCACAAAACTTTCGACCGACATCTTTCGAACACGAATAGATCTTGTCTTAAACTTGGTTTAAGGAACGTTGTTGGTCAACCTGGTTTGGGACTAGTCCAACAGGTCTGTAATAACTAAGAATGGTACAATATGTCTGTAGCTAAATGTATGATATATTTGTAATACGTGCATCTATGCCATCATAGATTAAGACACGTTAAATAGAAAGTCATTCAAAAGATAACGAAGTTGAGATTGTTGCTTTCTGTCGACATAAGCCCTCAAAATGAATGTGAGGTAGACGAAGAGGCAAAATCACCTTTCCATTCCGTCAAAGGAATAGCGAAAGAAGCATCGCTCTTCTAGAACTTAGTCATACCTACTTGGGTGATTTGAAGTTTATACAAAATAGAGGGGGGAGACAAGTACTTTGTGACCTTCATTGATGATGGTACAACGTATTGCATCCTTTGTTTGTTGAAAAGCAAAGATGAAGTTGTTGATGCGAATAAGCGCTACAAAGCAGAAGTTGAAAATCAACTAAGCCTACGGATTGAGTAATTCGTAGTGAAAGAGGGGGAGAATGTGAAACATCGGTCATTAAATGTCTACTCATTACTCACCTCAGTCCAACGGTGTTAGCCAAGATCAAAGCCGTACGCCCAAATTATGTGGGGCAAGGCGATCCTTACTGCTAATGCGATTCTCAACAGAACTACGCATAAGGATAAGGATAACCCTCTGTGTGAAATATGGAAAGGATCTCACATACAATTGTTGTGATATGGGTGGCTTGGTAGAGGTTGGAATATCGAAATAGGTCAAGTTGGACCTAAAACTGTAAATTGCATATCCACTGGATCTGCAAATAACAGTAATGCTTATCGCCTCTTGGTATCAAAGAATGTTGAATTCTTTGAAGATAACTTTCCTTGAAAAGGAAAAAGAAGTAATTGCTCGAGGTTAATAAGAACCCGCGAGGGCCTGGCTGTCCTGAACAAGACGTTCCGTATCTACAGGACTCAAAAGTTGCTGACTATCCGGAACTTAATAATCCAGATCTACATAACTCAGGGATTCTAGATATTGAACCAAGACGGAGCAAATAGGGGACAAAGACTTGTCCAGGTCTTATAGCTTGTATGGTTAAGAATGAACCATGGACAATTAACAAATAATTGTCATCTCCAGAAGCGCTGCTTTGGAGAGAAGCTACAAAGAGAGTGTCGCGCCCTATTTTGACCTGCTCGGTCAAAGCGGAGCACAACGTATCCGGTGATTCCTGGGTATCGGATTAAGGAGTCGCCACCTAATTATTTTTACGGTGAATTAGGACACGTAAATATTAACTAAATGCTGCAATGTAAACTCCGATTTTAATGGTCTGCGAAAGTAATGAGATTCTAGGTAAGGGTTCTTTATTATCCTAAAGGGAAGGGGTTAGGCATCCTTTAAGATCCGCTAACTTGCGGTTATCCGGTCAAACTCAGGTTAATATTATACTAAGGAAAATGCATGTTTAAAATATATAAAGTTAAACAAAAGTTTTGCAAATATTTAGTAAATGATGCATTTTGTACAAGTATGCATTTGCATGGTATTTAAAAAATATGCATGTAAAGTTGAAAAATATGCATTTGGAACAATTAATAGCAAGGAGAAAAAATAAGTTACTTATATGGCAAAGAAGTAATTTTTTTTGGAAATCATTTTGAGTTGTACCATTAATAAAGTGAACAAAAGATGATCAAAGATTGTTTTGAAAATTTTAAATATGCATGACGAGCCTAAAAATAAATAAACTAGCGGAGGGTTTCTAAGTTTGAATTAACCGAGCCTATAAGCAAATAAGCTAGCGACGGGCTTTAACTACCCTACTAATTATCCATTCATGGCCTAATTATTCTAAATATCCTAACAATCATACAAATATTAAATAATTATTACATGCCCCAAAATAGGAATAACGGAATTAAAGAGTAATAATAAAAGGGGAACTAAGGCGGATGACGATGTCATCTAGCCCTATTTGTTTTGAAATCCGAGGTTGGAGAATGCAATGAGTGTGAATGCGGGTCTTCGTTTGACAATAGCCATGATGAGTCTCACAAAGAGACTCTTCGTTGCTCCCGATGCATTTCATGTAAATAAAAGAAAAGAAAAGGATTAGTAGACGGAACATGAAAACATATGTATAAAAATGTAAATAAAAATGATTTTAGCAAAATAAAGCAATATGTTGTTGGACCCTCAAGCCCCCAACATTTTCAATATAGATGTGCAGGAGACGGAATGCGGGGCCACATGTCCACGGGACATGCAAAGGGAAAGGGGAAAACACCTATATAAGTTAGAACCTATACAATGTTATCATAATAATACAAAGAAAACATAAAGCTGAACCCACATCTTATGAGCACTTTTTTATCAATTAGCATTCTAAATAGGCTAACGAGTGAATTCCAAGATACACAGCGCGAGAAACGATACGTTTCAAAGGCTCCTTAACTTGGAGGTAACTTAAAAAGAAAAGGGATCAACTCTAATAGCTCATATACTCGGCAGGTATTCAAATAAATGCCAATTCATTAAGAATTCGGTATACACTTTACTTGTTTTGGGATCAACTCCAAATCAAGAATTTTACAAATTAAGACCAGTTCATATACCAAGAGAAGATCAAAATGGCTTATATCTCATACAAGGCAGTCCTAAGAAAGAACTGGGACAAGACAAGTGACACACACAACACTAGAAAGCGGGGCTAGCACATACATAAGGGTCAAACCAAATGCCACACTTAAACAACCTAAACATATAACCTAAGACAACACAAAATGAAGCTTTGATGGAAGCAAAGAGTCGGGTTAATATCGAGATAGTGGGAGAGCAAGACTATGTATGCTAGGGAAGGGGAGAATATATTCGGACGAAGGATAATATCCCGAGTACAACAAAGTTGAGGATCTGCCGGGCTCACAACATTGAAGCAACTATTGCACAAATATGATCCAAGCCTACTGATCATTCTAATCCCTTAGATAACAAAATGAGTTCATACATGTAGGAGTTCGGTGCTTGACACATGACATCGTACAATGTGGTTCGATGCAAACGAGAACAAAGCCTAGACTCAATTTAGGAGAACATGTCTAATTACTATGTGTGTTCGGAAAAATAGCAAAACAAGAAACCGGTTTATGCATTATCCTTCCATAACGAAATAGATACGGAAAGAATACAACATGCTTAACCGACTTAGAAATATATGAGAAGGATCGGATAGTCATTGGCGAGCCATTACTCCCCTAACACAAGTGTCTTTTACACAACTTATAAGGTGAGACATATACTAGACAATTTAAGATATGACATAGGCTAACATGAAGATATTCTCCCATCCGGATATGCAAGACAAATATATAAAAATAGTCCAAAGCGGGCATATGAGGCAAAGTGATGAACAAATGCTCATTTCGAGTAGCATCTTGAAAGATACAAAATCACTAGCTTAGGTAGCGCACACACAAGGCCCTATTCATGCTATATGCTTGACATAATAACACTTAGGCACATTAGGCATGAAGATATCAACAACATGTAAACAAACTGGCAAGTAAAAAAAAGGGGAAACATGGCATAGCTAAAATGAACTGAAACTTATCATTTCATACCAAACAAATCCGATACATGATAAATCGGATACAAGATCCTAGTATGGGTAGACAAATTTCATATAATTTTGCCTAAAGCGCCTATTTCGACTTAACATGAGACTCATAAAAAAAATTATCATTTAGCACATAACATGATATAGTATGGTTCATAAGCAAATAGAATAGTCATAGAGGACAAGTAGGGTGTATAGAATGACCATTTAAAGACAAAATTCTAAGTACACAGGGGTCGGTAGTGACAATCGGACACACAAAATCATCCTCACACAACTAGTCGATCATTATAGCCTTGCCATTACTTAATATGATGGCTTAGATGACTCAAAAATCAAGCACGATCATATATTCGGGACTGATCTAGGCTAGACATGATCCTATGTTACTACTACTCATGTAACCTCGGACACGTAAAAGAAACAGATTGTAATCACACATCCGGATATTAACTCGCCACAAATCATAACAACAAGCATGACATTTCATTTATCGGATGATCATTCAAGTAGCCTCTATAATAATCTTGCTAGACAAGTACTAAAACAACATATACATCACATCATATTAAACATGAACCTAATCAAAGCATATCTAAGTACCAACAGTTAACTAAACAGACTAGCAAATCCATCATACTCAAACAAGCCATAAACAACTAAACTACTACATGATTAACAGAAAAAAATAGAAAATGTAGAAAATAAAATTAAGAGGAGATGTATTTACCTTCTCCGGGTAGCGAACCAAGGCGCGTTTCGAATCATCGACCCGCTCGGAGGAGTTTGTTTATGCGATTGAACAGAAAATGGGCGTGAATATCTTGTATCTTCGTCGAATCAGAAAATGGGAGTAAAAAAGAACAGTCGATTTTTTTGGTTTGGTCTTTGAAGAATCGAGAGTTTTTTGCCAAAAAAAAGCCTCCTTTGAATGGACTCCACATGCCAATATTTATAGGACGAACTTAGGGATTTCTAGGGCTTTTTGGGCGGGGTTTTTAGCTTCAAATTTTGAAATGGGTCAACGAAATCCTTCAAAAATCTGGACGTTGATGGCCTTGCAGGCTTCACGTGATTCATAGCACGAAAATGGAGCAACACCCTCTGTTCCATGGTTGACAAAGCTACAAGCTTTGTCTAGAAGAGGAAATGGGAGTTGCTACTGCTCGATTTTTGGGGAAGGGTGAGGGTTCGGCGATGTCAGGGTAGCGTGGTGGCAGTGGTGGGGTAGGGGTGTAGGGGTGTAGGGTGTGTGCGGCGATGTTGGGGGGGGGGGTCTGGGTGTGCGGCGATTTTGGGGGGGGGCGTTTGGTTTTTCTTTTTATTGTTTTTGTTTAGGGTTTTCGTTTGGTTTAAAGGGTTGGGGCGACGGGTCGGCGAGTTTGGGAATTGGGCCGGTGAAATAGGGGTTAAATGGGTGTTGGAAATGAATGGGCTAAGTGGGAATTGGGCCTCGGCGGATGGACGATTTGGGGTGGGCTTGGTAAAGGAATGGGAATTTAATTGGGGACTTTGGGCTTGGTAGAGGGGGTGGCCGATTTGGTTAGGGGTTTGGGCTAGTTTGTGGGAAGGAAATTAGTTTTGGGTAGAAATTGTTTTGGATTGGGAAAATGAAAATGGGTTATGGATAAAAACATGAAAGGGTTTCAATATTAAAAGCTTTGAATAAAAAATGTAAAATTATTTAGAATATAGTATAAGATGCAATAATGATAAAACATAATATTTGTGAAATGCTTAATGCTTAATTAAAAAATAAATAAAAAGGATGTCGTTTTGTTAAACAAAAAATAAAATAATATAGAATATTACAATAGAAATTATGATCATGATTTAAAAAGACAAATGGTTGTAGAAAAAGAATACGAATAATAATAGTAGTAATAATATAGTAATATTGAGAATAATAATATGTGTATATATGTATATATATAAAAATATTTTGAGAAGTGTCAAAATATCCAAAATTGCAAATAAATCAAAAGGGATGGGACAAAATTGGGTGTCAACAGATGCCCCTCTTTGGCCGGAAACGATGAAAGAATTTTCAGACTTAGAAGTTGACTGAGTAGCCAATTTTGTCCTGATCAACGGGACTTGAAGGAAGATTAGGTATGCATGGGTAGAAATAGGATCCCACGGGGAGAGAAGATATTGAAAAAGTTGGTGCGGATTCAAAAAATATTGCCTCAGTGTCGAGTTATGATGACACTGGTCGCAGATGTGACAAAACTATTGGGAAAGAGCGGATCGACGTTCGAAGTAGGTCGTTGACCAATTTACCTCGGTTTGCCATAAGAGATAGTTCCACGTTGTGATGAAGTTCCTGCAAACTAAAGCTTAAGATATAATTAGTGTATAACTGTTGAGAAAAATTGTAGAGAATATAACTTGGAAATACCCGCATTAGGAGGTGGGCGCCTGACTGAAATTAAAATACCCGCATTATGAGGTGGGCGTCTGACTGAAATTTAAATACCCGCATTATAAGGTGGGCGCCTGAAATGACGTCGTTGGATTGACGTGTTGTGTTGAAGACGTCGTTGTAATGTTGTTGACGCCGCTGCAATGATGTAAAAAATAGTTGTGCTGCCGTAACGTCGAGGACGTTGTTGTAATGCTGTAAAAGATAACTGTTGTGCTGCCGTAACGTCGATGACGTTGTTGTAATGTTGTTTTGCTGTAAAAGATAATTGTTGTGCTGAAGACGTTGTTGTAATGCTGTTGACGTCGTTGTAATGCTGTAAAAATAGATGTTGTGCAGAAGACGCCGTTGCGTAGGCGTGTTGTTGATAACGCCGTTGTATGGACGCGTTGTTGATGACGCCGTTGTATGGGCGTGTTGCTGATGACATCATTGTAATGTTGTTGATGTCGTTGTTGTAAGAATGTAACGCTGGGGCCGTCGTTGTATCGACGTGTTGTGTTGAGGATGTCATTGTAATGACGTTGTTGCAAGAATGTAATGCTGATGACGTTGTTGCAAGAATGTAATGTTGTTTGCCGTAAGAGATAGCCGTTGTGCTGAGGACGGCGTTGTAATGATGTTTTGCTGTAAAAGATAATTGTCGTGCTGCCATAACGTTGATGACGTTATTGTAATGCTATTTTCTGTAAGAGATAGTTGTGTTGAAGACATCGTTGTTGTTGACGTCATTGAGATGCGGTAAAAGATAGTCGAAGTGCTGAAGACGTCGTTGTTGTTGACGACGTTGTAATGTTGTAAAAATAATTATATGGGCGTGTCACTCGATTTGTCGTAAGAAGTTCCACGTTGGGTTGAAGCTCCTGCAAATTAAAGCTCCTGCAAACTAAAGCTTAAAGCAAAATTAGTGCATAATTGTTAAGACAGAAATAACAGAGAATGAGTACATAGAAATGCGACCCTGTGAGTCGAAATGACGCCCTTGAACAAACGTAATGCGATGACGTTGTTGTAAGGACGTAATGTTGATGTCGTTGTATGGCGTTATGCTGATGTCGTCGTTGCATGGACGTTGTTGTAAGGCTGTTTGCTCTAAGAGCTAGTTGTTGTGCTGAAGACGTCGTTGCAATGCTATTGATGTCGTTGAGATGCAGTAAAAGATAGCTCCGCGTCGCGTTGAATCTTCTGCCGATTCGAACTCCTGCGGACTATGAATTGAAATGTTGCCCTAATACAGACAAAAAAGTGATGCGACGTCCTTGTCGTCGCTTGATGTAAATGACGTTCTTGCCGTCAGTTTGATGTAATAGATGGTTTCACATCGGTTTGCTGTGTCCAAGCTCCATGTGATTAGAAATAAAATCCTTGTGCAGACATAATGGTCGGGACCCTGTAGGTCAAGATGATGTCTTCGTATAGATGCAAAACAGGAACGTAATCCTTGTAGTGAGTTGTGATGCCGAAATTCTTTGGGAAATTGATCATAAGTGATGTGTCTTCCCTGCTTCTTTCAACCTGAAGAACCTGTACTCAAAGAAAATTTGTGAGTTCGGGGGAGGGGCGGTTGATTCGCGTTGACTTTGTTGCTTTGGCTCTTGATAGTTGCATGTCCTGCTGATTCGGACCTGTAGCCCCTATCTAGTTCCCAGTCTTGGCTAACCGCTAATGGAAACATTTGTTGAAAATAATTTGTTTATGAGAAAGTAGGCATATCAGTAAAAAGTTCTTGTCGAACTCTAGTAAAAACATTTGTTGAAAATAATTTGCTTATGAGAAAGTAGGCATATCAGTAAGAAGTTCTTGTCGAACTCTAAATGAAAAATATTTGTCGAAAATAATTTGCTTATAAGAAAGTAGGCATATCAGTAAAAGTTCTTGTCGAACTTTAATGAAAATATTTGTTGAAAATAATTTACTTATAAGAAAGTATGCATTTATGTAAAAAGTTCTTGTCGAACTTTAATGAAAATATTTGTCGAAAATAATTCGCTTATAAGAAGGTATGCATGTCAGTAAAAAAAAAGTTCTGTCGAGCAGTGACATGCGGTGAAACAAAGCAAACGTCCTATCCAAAATCCTTCTTCTGGCTGAAGACTTAGTTTGCCGATGCTTTTCCATGTTTATCGGCGTCCTCTGGCAGTGATCCCTTAAAAAATGCCCCAGTTTCCGATATGTGAGGATGATGAACTTTTGAACGGACAACCGAGTCTTGTGCGGGCTGTTTGCCTGGCCTATCGAGGCGATCAGAAGGGTGCATTTTGTCATATGTGAGATAAATGAGAAAATATTTCGTAATGGTGGGATCGAAGCCGATTTAGGCCGCCTACGTATCCCGCCTAGGGAATCAGGTCATGACGTAGTTCATTATAAGCAAAGGGGATTGTAAGGATTTTCTAAAAATGGGACCGAAGCCGATATGGCCGCCTATGTATCCCGCCGAGGGAATTAGGTCATAACGTAGTTCATGCAACAAAATGGATTGTGAAGTTTTTCAAAATGGGACCGAAGCCGATGTGGCCGCCTACGTATCCCGCCGAGGGAATCAAGTCATGACGTAGTTCATGTTACAAGTAAACAAATGCGATTTTTCGGGAAATTTCTGTCTTAAAGAGACGACACTTTATGTGGGTTTTATGCGTGTCCCGCCGAGGGAGCGCAACTTTTACAACATAGGAAAAAAGTATTACATAGAGAATAACAAATCCTAGATATGGTATCCGTTCATTGTATCTGCATTGATGATTTTTTGCCATTCTATTCTGGTAAAGTGGCCCCGGACAAACTGCGTCCATCTGCTTTTCATCAATCAGTCTCTTCGTACATGATTCTGTATCCACTTGGCTTCGAAAGATATATCGTTTCCCCAGTAGAAAATGCTCGTACCAATGCTTTGTAATTATCAACAATCTTGATGTTTCACCCAAACCTGACTTTGGCTTATGCCCCAGTTCTTCAGGTTGTGAGTCTTCCTCATATTCTTCGAAGTCTTGTTCGTTGTTTGGGACTTTGTTTTCTTGTTTCATTATATGTCACATATTATCGACAAATTTATTAGTTGCATGATGAAAAAGAAAAGAAAATTATTAAACAAGACAGATTTTAAAATAGTAAAAGCAATGCAGATTTGTCTTTTTAAGCTTTCCAAAGGTGGAGGAAAAACACATTAAATGCATAGATGTGGTTCAGGCCTCAATCTGAATCGCAGTGTTTCATTAAACATTAACGAAATTAACTAGTTTTTGGAAGAAACAAGGTCGGGGCACATGTCCAATCTTCCCAAAACATCTCCTTGCTCTGTATCCCAAATGGTTGAGTCTTTAGCGTAATCATTGAGAATCACATTGCATTTTGCTTCATCGTCAGCAATGAAAAATCTTTTGAATCCCTTTACGAGGTTGGCTGCATTGTCCTCCTTTGATTCCTGAGTGGCGCATGCTTTGACGAATGACTGACTCAGAGGCGGAACAGGCTTTGGTAAAGGAGCATCTATCTTCCTTCGGAGGTTGGTTGATAAGACTTTTTCAGGAAAAGATGGTGCCATGATCCGCGGCTTTGGAGGAAGCACTTCTACTCCAAACAGTGCCCTTAACTGGATTGTAATCATAGGAGTGATAAAGGCCGATGATTCAACATTTTCCTTTCTCTGGACTGGCACAACAGTCCCTTCCAAATTGTGTTCTTCATCAATTGTAATCATGTTCACATTGGCATTGTCATGATCTGGCAAAGGGTTATTGTTTACATTAGATGAAGGTCCTTTCAGTTGAATAACTCCTTCTTTGATCAATGCCTTGATTTTGTCTCTGAGGGCATAGCAATTTTCAGTGTCGTGTCCAGAGATTCCCGAGTGGTACGCACAATGCTTAGTCTCATCGTGCCATTTTGGAACAGGATTGGGGACATTTCCTTGGATAGGCTGGAGTATTCCTGCGGTTCTCAGTCGTTCATACAACTGGGCTTGAGGTTCGGCTAAAGGTGTGTAGGTTTTTACTGGCTTTCTTTCGTGTTTTGCACGAGGTACAGGTGCGTTTGGTAGATGGACTCGTGGCTGAAGTAAGTATGCGGGCTGGTATTGCGGGGGATTTGGATAGACAGGTGCTTGAGGCAGGCTATATATTGGCTGGGTATAGTAGACAGTGTAGGGACCAGGTGGGTATTGATAATAAGGTTGAGGGCTTTGGACATATGGGTTATAATAGGAAAGCTGAGCACTTTGGTTATTTTGATTGTAGTAGGGAGGCTGAGGTGATGGCAGTTGGTAGGTTGATATTTGATTTGGCCTATGTTTCCGAACTGTCATGACAGGGGACACTCCGTCTCTCTTCCTCTTCACTGCTCCCTCAAATGAGTCCGACTGGATTGTCTCACTCGTTGCTTGCAATGCTACAAAGTTTGTAATTCTTCCCGTTCTGATTCCCTCTTCTATGAAATCTCCCATCCTTACGACTTCTGAGAAACTCCGTCCTATGACGCTTATCATTCTCTCATAGTATGTTGCATCTTTCAAAGATTGTACAAAGAGAGTGGTCATCTCACTTTCTGCTATCGGGTGTTGAACTTTTGCTACTTCTGCCCTCCACTTCATGGCATATTCTCTGAAGGTCTCTGTGGACTTCTTTTCCAACTTCATCAAATAGAATCTATCCAAGACTGTGTCGGTGTTAAATCTGAACCTATCCACGAAATCATGTACCATTGTGCCCCAGTTATGCCATTTTCGCGGGTCCTGGCTTGTGTACCAGTCGAGTGCTTCTCCTGTCAAACTCCTTATGAATAACTTCATTATGATGGCCTGGTTTTTACCTACCCCAACCAGTTTGTCGCAGTACGATCTCAAATGAGAGTAAGGATTTCCTTTCCCCTCAAACAAGTCAAATTTTGGCATTTTATATTCGACAGGCAATTCAATGTCGGGATGCATGCACAAATCTTCGTACTCGAGTCCTTCATGCCCCTTGCTGGTTTGGATATTCTTGAATGCTTCTTTTAGGCTATGAATCTCTCTCGCCACACTTTCACCGGTTCTGATCCTCCCCTGCCTGTCCATTTCTTCACACTGGCCGATTTCCTGAAGAGCCATGTTCGGTACTGTGGTAGTAAAAGGTTGAGCTTCCGTTGCATATACTGGTGGGACATGCTGCTCGTTGGGATCAGCGACGTGTGCCATCAATATGTGTTGGGTTGTCTGGTGATTTTGCGTGGAAGAGGTGTTTTAGATGAGTGGGTTAATTTGGGTATGTGGAGTTGTGAAGAATGCCAGATCATTTTGTAGTGGGCTTTGTTGTGGACTAGCTTGTGGGTTAGTGTGCTGTGGAATGGTTTTGCTCAGTGGCGAATTTTCTGGGAGATTTTGAGGAAAGGGTTGTTCATGAGATGAAAAAGTTTGCGGTGCAGTTGCATCCGTCCCTTGTTCAAAGAGTGGAGTATTGGCACTAATGGACAAGTTTGTGAGATTTCGGAGCCGCTCAATCTCAGTCTGCATGACTGCCATCTGTTGCAACAGTTGGGCGATATATTTTTCCTGGACAATAGTATCCTCCTTTTCTGAAGCTCCTGATTCATCTCCCGGAAGAGTGATAAGTCTCAGATCAGTCTGTTCGGATGCACCTGAATCAGTCATTTTGCTGAATGATCGTGCTTTTGACCTCGTGAAGTAGGGATGTTCCGCCAGTTTTAGTCAACGCAAATCAACCTTTGGGAAAAATAATTTAGGCAGGATGAACCTTCTTCAAAATGAAGCAAACTAAGTTAGTGTAATACGAGCAATTATTGCTTCAAATAACATGCATAGAGTGTAAGTAAATAGCAAACAAATTGTATGAAATTAAATGCGCGTCCTAATATACATGGGGCCTCTCTTATGCCGGAGGTGGGCCTAAACGCCAAATATGCGAGATTATGATAGATTGATTCAAGTCATTAAACCGCAATGCTTTTGTTGGAAATGAAGACAAAATGAATGTACATTTTCCAATTTCGGCATGTCATGATTAGGCTTGGATTTATCTATCATTATCACGCTACACGTAATATGCTGATTAGTCGTTGGGTTGCGAGACCCGTTGACAATTTTGGTAGATTTCTTAATTGTGGAGTCGATACCAAGGATCGACCCACCTAAGGTGTATGCATGCATGACTTAAAATAAAGGGTGGTATAGCTCTATCCTAAATTTTCTAAGATTTGGCTGACTAGACTCAAGGTTCCCGAGTGGACTGCTCGAGTGAGAAGGATACGCGGCCAACCGGATAGTCCGGACGCTCCGCGCATATACCAACTCTCCTAAAAATTTGGAAATTTGAAAGAAGTTTGCGGGTGCGCAAAACACACCTCGCGTGTAATGTGTGATAGTGTCAATTTTTCATAGTGGAAGAAATATGAGCGAAATGCCAATTTAAGGAAAGCGGTAAGAGAGTATAGCAATTAAAGCAGTTATGCATACAAAATTTCAAAAGGAAACAAAAACAATAGATCAAGTAAGGAGCAATATAAAGCACAATATAATTAACCTGAATCTGCTATGGTTAAGAACCTGAAAATCCCTAGCGGAGTCGCCATGCTGTCGCGCCCTATTTTGACCTGCTCGGTCAAAGCGGAGCACAACGTATCCGGTGATTCCTGGGTATCGGATTAAGGAGTCGCCACCTAATTATTTTTACGGTGAATTAGGACACGTAAATATTAACTAAATGCTGCAATGTAAACTCCGATTTTAATGGTCTTCGAAAGTAATGAGATTCTAGGTAAGGGTTCTTTATTATCCTAAAGGGAAGGGGTTAGGCATCCTTTAAGATCCGCTAACTTGCGGTTATCCGGTCAAACTCAGGTTAATATTATACTAAGGAAAATGCATGTTTAAAATATATAAAGTTAAACAAAAGTTTTGCAAATATTTAGTAAATGATGCATTTTGTACAAGTATGCATTTGCATGGTATTTAAAAAATATGCATGTAAAGTTGAAAAATATGCATTTGGAACAATTAATAGCAAGGAGAAAAAATAAGTTACTTATATGGCAAAGAAGTAATTTTTTTTGGAAATCATTTTGAGTTGTACCATTAATAAAGTGAACAAAAGATGATCAAAGATTGTTTTGAAAATTTTAAATATGCATGACGAGCCTAAAAATAAATAAACTAGCGGAGGGTTTCTAAGTTTGAATTAACCGAGCCTATAAGCAAATAAGCTAGCGACGGGCTTTAACTACCCTACTAATTATCCATTCATGGCCTAATTATTCTAAATATCCTAACAATCACACAAACATTAAATAGTTATTACATGCCCCAAACTAGGAATAACAGAATTAAAGAGTAATAATAAAAGGGGAACTAAGGCGGATGACGATGTCATCTAGCCCTATTTGTTTTGAAATCCCGAGGTTGGAGAATGCAAGGAGTGTGAATGTGGGTCTTCATTTGACAATAGCCATGATGAGTCTCACAAAGAGACTCTTCGTTGCTCCCGATGCATTTCATGTAAATAAAAGAAAAGAAAAGGATTAGTAGACGGAACATGAAAACATATGTATAAAAATATGTAAATAAAAATGATTTTAGCAAAATAAAGCAATATGTTGTTGGACCCTCAAGCCCCCAACATTTTCAAGATAGATGTGCAGGAGACGGAATGCGGGGCCACCACATGCCCACGGGACATGCAAAGGGAAAGGGGAAAACACCTATATAAGTTAGAACCTATACAATGTTATCATAATAATACAAAGAAAACATAAAGCTGAACCCATATCTTATGAGCACTTTTTTATCAATTAGCATTCTAAATAGGCTAACGAGTGAATTCCAAGATACACAACGCAGAAACGATACGTTTCAAAGGCTCCTTAACTTGGAGGTAACTTAAAAAGAAAAGGGATCAACTCTAATAGCTCATATACTCAAGCAGGTATTCAAATAAATGCCAATTCATTAAGAATTCAAGTATACACTTTACTGTTTTGGGATCAACTCCAAATCAAGAATTTTACAAATTAAGACCAGTTCATATACCAAGAGAAGATCAAAATGGCTTATATCTTATACAAGGCAGTCCTAAGAAAGAACTGGGACAAGACAAGTGACACACACAACACTAGAAAGCGGGGCTAGCACATACATAAGGGTCAAACCAAATGCCACACTTAAACAACCTAAACATATAACCTAAGACAACACAAAATGAAGCTTTGATGGATGCAAAGAGTCGGGTTAATATCGAGACAGTGGGAGAGCAAGACTATGTATGCTAGGGAAGGGGAGAATATATTCGGATGAAGGATAATATCCCGAGTACAACGGAGTTGAGGATCCGCCGGCTCACAACATTGAAGCAACTATTGCACAAATATGATCCAAGCCTACGATCATTCTAATCCCTTAGATAACAAAATGAGTTCATACATGTAGGAGTTCGGTGCTTGACACATGACATCGTATAATGTGGTTCGGATGCAAACAGAACAAAGCCTAGAGTCAATTTAGGAGGACATGTCTAATTACTATGTGTGTTCGGAAAAATAGCAAAACAAGAAACCAGTTTATGCATTATCCTTCCATAACGAAATAGATACGGAAAGAATACAACATGCTTAACCGGACTTAGAAATATATGAGAAGGATCGGATAGTCATTGGCATGCCATTACTCCCCTAACACAAGTGTCTTTTACACAACTTATAAGGTGAGACATCTACTAGACAATTTAAGAGATGACATAGGCTAACATGAAGATATTCTCCCATCCGGATATGCAAGACAAATATATAAAAACAGTCCGGCGAGGCATATGAGGCAAAGTGATGAACACATGCTCATTTCAGAGTAGCATCTTGAAAGATACAAAATCACTAGCTTAGGTAGCGCACACACAAGGCCCTATTCATGCTATATACTTGACATAATAACACTTAGGCACATTAGGCACATTAGGCATGAAGGCATGAAGATCTCAACAACATGTAAACAAACTGGCAAGTAAAAAAAAGGGGAAACATGGCATAGCTAATATGAACTGAAACTTATCATTTCATACCAAACAAATCCGATACATGATAAATCAGATACAAGATCCTAGTATGGGTAGACAAATTTCATATAATTTTGCCTAAAGCGCCTATTTCAGCTTAACATGAGACTCATAAAAAAATTATCATTTAGCACATAACATGATATAGTATGGTTCATAATAAAATAGAATAGTCATAGAGGACAAGTAGGGTGTATAGAATGACCATTTAAAGACAAAATTCTAAGTACACGAGGGTCGGTAGTGACAATCTGACACACAAAATCATCCTCACACAACTAGTCGATCATTATAGCCTTGCCATTACTTAATATGATGGCTTAGATGACTCAAAAATCAAGCACGATCATATATTCGGGACTGATCTAGGCTAGACATGATCCTATGTTACTACTACTCATGTAACCTCAGACATGTAAAAGAAACAGATTGTAATCACACATCGGATATTAACTGCCACAAATCATAACAACAAGCATGACATTTCATTTATCGGACTGATCATTCAAGTAGCCTCTATAATAATCTTGCTAGACAAGTACTAAAACAGCATATACATCACATCATATTAAACATGAACCTAATCAAAGCATATCTAAGTACCAACAGTTAACTAAACAGACTAGCAAATCCATCATACTCAAACAAGCCATAAACAACTATACTACTACATGATTAACACAAAAAAAAGCAAAAAATGTAGAAAATAAAATTAAGAGAAGATGTATTTACCTTCTCCGGGTAGCGAACCGAGGCGCGTTTCGAATCGTCGACCCGCTCGGAGGAGTTTGTTTATGCGATTGAACAGAAAATGGGCGTGAATATCTTGTATCTTCGTCGAATCAGAAAATGGGAGTAAAAAAGAACAGTCGATTTTTTTGGTTTGGTCTTTGAAGAACCGAGAGTTTTTTGCCAAAAAAAAGCCTCCTTTGAATGGACTCCACTTGCCAATATTTATAGGACGAACTTAGGGATTTCTAGGGCTTTTTGGGCGGGGTTTTTAGCTTCAAATTTTGAAATGGGTCAACGAAATCCTTCAAAAATACGGACGTTGATGGCCTTGCAGGCTTCACGTAATTCATAGCACGAAAATGGAGCAACACCCTCTGTTTCATGGTTGACAAAGCTTAGCTTTGTCTAGAAGAGGAAATGGGAGTTGCTGCTCTGATTTTTGGGGAAGGGTGAGGGTTCGACAGTGTCAGGGTAGCGTGGTGGCAGTGGTGGGGTAGGGGTGTAGGGGTGTAGGGTGTGTACGGCGATGTTAGGGGGTCCGGGTGTGCGGCGATTTTGGGGGGGGGGGGGCGTTTGGTTTTTCTTTTTTTTTTTTTTTTTTTGTTTAGGGTTTTCATTTGGTTTAAAGGGTTGGGGCGACGGGTCGGCGGGTTTGGGAATTGGGCCGGCAAAATAGGGGTTAAATGGGTGTTGGAAATGAATGGGCTAAGTGGGAATTGGGCCTCGGCGGATGGACGATTTGGGGTGGGCTTGGTAAAGGAATGGGAATTTAATTGGGGACTTTGGGCTAGGTAGAGGGGGTGGCCGATTTGGTTAGAGGTTTGGGCTAGTTTGTGGGAAGGAAATTAGTTTTGGGTAGAAATTGTTTTGGATTGGGAAAATGAAAATGGGTTATGGATAAAAACATGAAAGGGTTTCAATATTAAAAGCTTTGAATAAAAAATGTAAAATTATTTAGAATATAGTATAAGATGCAATAATGATAAAACATAATATTTGTGAAATGCTTAATGCTTAATTAAAAAATAAATAAAAAGGATGTCGTTTTGTTAAACAAAAAATAAAATAATATAGAATATTACAATAGAAATTAGGATCATGATTTAAAAAGACAAATGGTTGTAGAAAAAGAATACGAATAATAATAGTAGTAATAATAAAGTAATATTGAGAATAATAATATGTGTATATATGTATATATATAAAAATATTTTGAGAAGTGTCAAAATATCCAAAATTGCAAATAAATCAAAAGGGATGGGACAAAATTGGGTGTCAACAGAGAGAAATAGATCCCATCATATAGAACCATATTTATGTAATGGTTGATCTTCCTCGGGGAAAAAAACATTTGAGTTGTGTAAAAGTGGATACTCAAAAGTGAGTACAAAGTAGATGGATCTACTGAAGAGTATAAGGCCTCGACTACTTGTACATGTGCTTCCCTGTGAATAGCTTAACATCCAGGGCCATTGCAGTCTTGCGTGACATGGATGTTGAAACAACCTTCCTAACCGGAGAGTTGGAAGGAGAGGATCAGAGTTGGTTTGCTGGACTGTTGGGCTTCTTCCTGAACTTTCATTTTGGCCCCTAAAATATTTACATTTTGGTCCTGGAAGTTTAAGATAAAATAGAAACAATGAATCTGACCACAGAAACATTGACTCTGAAGTTAGAAAACCAACAGTTGGAAAACCAACAATCTGAAAGTGGAAGTTATATTGAAACAAAAGATACGGGTATCACAGATGACATCTTAGGAATTGGATTTCTAAGACATCTAACGGACTGGTCTAACTCCAAACTCAGTTGTGAGATAATTGACAGTCTCGTTGAAGCCACCAATGTATATGAATCATAGAAATGATTGGAATCATGGTGCACCCATAGACAATGAGCGATATGTGCAGGTCACATGTAGTTCAATGTATTGTACACACTACAATAGACCTAGTATTGGACTACAAAGCAGATCAATTGAACTAAGGTTCACTCGTGATTCTGGAAATAATCGATAGAAGGCGTTAAGTTGGATATGACGATATCTGAAATATTTGCTTATCTACGGATTATGGTATTTTGGATGTCCAGCGGTTTTGGGAGAACACGGTGATGAAAACTGGACATCAGATGTGAAGAACACCATAGCCACAAGTAAATGTGTATGGTGTGTCTTGGAAAATCCTCTAGGCAAACTTTCATCGGCCGATTCATGATGGAATCAGAGTTTATCGCTTTATACAAAGCATGAAAGAAGTTGAGTAACTTCACGACTCCTTAGAGGACGTCCCTTATTGAGAGAAACCCTTGCCTTCAGCAGTTATACGATGTGGCTAGCCGGTCGGCTTCAGGAAAGACACGGATGACGGCATCTGGACATATCTGTCAGGATCTGTCGGAGACTAAGACCGTATGGCAGTTGATCATCACGGGTGTCACTTCCTTGATTACTAATCAAAGACTATAGCAGACCATTTTAACTAAGGGACTACCCGGAGATCAAATGTTCTGCCTGTCTAGGGGAATGGGCTTAAAACCTAAACAATACGAATTTTTGTGGTGGTAACCCAACCATATTGACTGGAGATCCTAAGAATTTGGTTCAATGGGAAAACTAAGCTGCAAAAGGTTCAGTTGAGCGCTTCGGTGGAAGCAAGAGCACTTCAGATGATGATTTCTGTAGGGAAACATAAATCCAAAGTTGTTCCCGCGATAGAAATTAAAGTGCTACCTGCATGGTGGGTAAATGTTAAGCTTCCAAACCTTTAACGATCCTCAAACGGTTGAGGTTAAGGTTGGGGAAACTTTTAATGATTTCTAACACTTGTGAAGTGGTGTATAGCAGGATACCTTGTAGGAGATCACCTATTTAAGTGCGAGGACAGGCCGCCTCAAATAAACACACTTAAGAATCCAAGTGTGTCCATGGCCACAACAGACAGAACAATAAAAATGAAAACGAATAATGAGAGTTATTGTGTTGGTATCATTGTCTTGGCTTACACTAAACACTGACGGTTCAAGACATCAGGTTCACCGCGCAGTAAGTAAGTCCGATGGTATTCAACTAGGGAAGGTTCAAAGCAGAAGCTACCTCTCCTGATGCAATACCTTTTCGCTGAAAGATTGCTGAAAGTAGGCACCTTGTGTGTGCGCCAAAATCTCTTTCAAGAGGGGATTATTGGAAATTTGCCTTTGGTGGAGAGGTGCGTCCACCCGTATTAAATGACTTAAACACTAGGGTTTCACATATTGGAGTCTTTATCTCTTCACACGTGCATAATCTACTAAGTGAGTAGATGACCGTAGGGCTAAGAATCGTCAAATTTCATTGAGAAATGAGAGAGATATTGGTCCACGAAGTAAGGTGTTTGAGGCATGGAAATATGGTGTGGGATTAATCTACCACATCGGTGGGAAAAAGAAGAATTTCTCTCTTTATAAGTCTCAAAATTGGCTAAGGGTTTGGAACCCCAAGGGGTAACCCATGTGTTTGAAGGAGGGAGAACCTAGATGTGCTAGGGTTCAAGGCTAAGCCCACACGCGCGCCACCACTGCCCGCCCGTCCGGTCCGATCTCGAGTCACGTGTCATGGGTCATGGGTCATTGGTCGTGGGCTTCTTTTGATAGACCCCCGAATTATTTAATATTTACAGTTTGGTCCCTGGAGCTTCTGAAAAGGTGAAATTGGGAATGACGGAAGGCAGAAAGTTTCTGCCTACCGTTTGAGTTGGTTTTTGGAACGTTAAACCATTAATCTGCACATAATCACCTCCCTAAAGTCTCTTTCAAGATGCACATTAAATCAGCCATTACTTGGCTGATTAATTCCCTCACTAATGGCCATTACTTGGCCATAAACTGCCATTACTAGGCAGTTGAGGAGTCCCTTCCCTTATGCTATATATTTGAGTTTTTTGGCTCAATTGCTAGACAGAAATGAGGCAACACTATATAAACACAGAGACAAATAGAAGAGAGAAACAACACACATTCTATCCAAAAACGAGAGCAGAAACAGTGTCAAAAACAAAAACTCTTCCTTCTTTTTCCATTCTTCAGCAAATCGTTTCGTGTTTGTTTTCTTCGTCAGAATCAACCTATTTTCTTTGTAGTGTTGATTAGTTGCTGTTTTATCTTGGGAGACTATTTCCCGTTAACGTAAAAGGATATATACGGGGCAATCTTGTCTTAAAGACAGAGAGTCATCTCTCGACTCAGCCACAGTTGTAACAATCCAGATTTAGTGTTTCTTGATTTCAGGTTATCAAGATACAAGACTCAACAACCTTATGGCAGTTCTGAATATTGTCTTGTTTATTTATCCCTTCGAACACTTGTAATATTTATTTACTTCCTGTACTGCTTTACATATCCAACATACTTTTGATATACAATTTCACTTCTCAATTCTAGCTAAGGCTCCGCTTCTCAAAGGAAATGCAATGTTAGGCTTTTCGTTAGAAATGTTAGTTTCCTGGACTTGGGAAATACAACTCTTTCACTATAACTTAATAATTTCATAGGATTAAATTTGTTTTTCTTATATTTTTTTATCTTCATTAATTCAATGAGTTTGAAAGTGTTGTGATTGTTCGATCCACTCTATTCGCACGAAACTTTGAGAGGGTTAAGGGTCAAGATTAGGCCATAACAGAAATGTTTTCCGGTGAAATTAATTCTAATAAAAAACACAGTTAGAGATTTATATTTTAAGGTTTAAAGACAAGTGAGTTGTATCCGATCTAAAGAACCCCTCGATGAGTCCGGTATTGTATGATAGGTTATGGATAAGCAAATATACAAACAAGCAAGTAAAAGAGTAAAATAATATGAACAAACAAGCTTTGATTCAGAATGGATACTGGAAAACAATGAACAAGTGTTTCTATCAATGAATTGTTCTCGGAAAAAGATCTGGGTTTCAAGTGTGGGCTTAGAGGTTACAATGTCTTTTCCTTCCCTTCTAAGTCTCACATATATAGGACAAAATAAGACTATTATGCCCCCTAGAGTTTTGACGACGTGAGTGTGTTGATGTCACTATATCCATATGCGCCGTGGCACTCTGATCTAGAGAGGCTGATGTGACTGGAGTTGTTGGGAGTGAAAGACAGTTGTGTGAAGACTCGAAGCCGTTAGACTTCCTGGATACACTAATTCACCCGAGAGCGTTTCTATCTGAGGTGACTGGAGTTGTGGGGAGTGAAAGATAGTGGTGTGAAGACTCGGAGCCGTTAGACTTACTAGATACGCTAATCCATCTGGTAGAATTACCCAATACGGATAGTCCCTCCTTTTCAGGGCCTTTGAACTCATGGGACCTGGAAGTGGAAGAGTTTCTCGACCATCAATATTTACCTTGTCATCATGTTTCTTGAAATTGGTGTGTCAGTCCAACCAATTATCCTTATCCATACACCGACCCCTTTCATTAAATGTTCTTCCGCTCCTGCAACATTCGCTTTACATGCGTCGTACGTTTATCAACATTCTTCCCTTGGAAGTGGGTGCTGTAATGATGATTTGATTTCCGTCTTTTTAAGTGAAACATTGACTCTTCATTTACATTGTACATAACACCTCTCGTACAAGGGCTCTCTTTTATTTCCCCTCAACCTTCAGTGCTTTTATTTTCTGCTTTTTTTAAAAACAAATCATCTTTTACCTATTTTCTTGCAAATCTCTCTACCATGTCTTCAGATTCTTCAGTTATAGGTAGCGTTACTACCCAGTCTTAGGACCTCTCTCGTAGTGACTCTGATGTCCCTATTCATCAAGTCCTTATCGGAGTTTGACGGCCGTCATCCAATAGAACTTCGAAGAAAAAGAAACCATCGACCTCATTTTCAAATCTCCAAGCCAACTCCTACATCCCCAACAATTGGTCCAATTTAAAGGACCTTACAAAGTGTGATACTTCCACAACTCCTAATTGCGTGCGAGATTGGCCGGCTAGTAAATACAAATCCTTCATAAGCAAAGTTACTTGAGCCAGGTGAAGGTAGATTGCGTCTAGAGTGAAATAGAGGTGTTCCTTCCACGGGAAGGAGAAAACATCACTTCCTACTGGCAGGGGTATTGTTTCGTGTGTACTACACTTTTTTTGTTGAGGGTGGATGAATTCATTGACCCCCTAATTCTAGAATTTTTCCTGAGATACAACATATGACTGGCCTAGATCGGTCCGACCGCGTAGAGGATGGTTGCATGTCTTTGGTATCTTTCTTAGAAAATGGGGGAAGACTTCACCCTCGCCCATTTAATCTGCCTCTATTCCCCTAAAATTTCAGGTGAGGGGTTATCCAATTGACCTATTGTGGCCAAAATACTTTGATTTCCAGCATTGATGATGACTCCGACCTGGAATGATGGAGAGATACGTTATTATCGTGATTGCAGATCTAGTCAAGCCACTGGAGGCCACCATCTCAGAGCAATAGAACTTCAACCGTAAGTCTTCTATTAATGTCTGCCTTTTGTTCTCCTTATTTCTGAGTCTGAGTGGTGTTTCTGAATCTTTACTTTTCATCTTCTGTCAGCTATAGCCTAAAAACCTAATCCAGTGTCGGGCCTGGCCCAGTGGGTCTAAAAAAATTTGGAACTTTGCGGCCCCTTCCCTCCGTACGTGGAAGGAGATTGCATTGAGGAATAATTAGAATGAGAAGAATCATGGTCTTCCAAAATAAGCTTCGGTCCGAACTTTAGCGGAGGTTCCTCAACACCCAGATGTCGCTCTGTAGCAAGTTATACAGATTGCATCTCAATTAGGCCGCAATCCGGAGGGAGCACTTTCGGCCGGATAAAAAAGGTCACTGTTTCATTCCTCTCCTAATCAAAAGAAACAAACTGAATGCTCGGGAGCATGATAGTCAGGGACTGGCCTCAATTGCTCTAGTCGCTCCTCTCGTGGCTATCAACTTAGCATCCGATGCTAGGAAAGAGAAGGAGGATTTAGCCTCGGGGCTTTCCCGTCAGAGAGTTTCCAGGTCTGAAGTTATTACCACCGGTCTTTTTAGAGAAATGGAATTATTAGACAAGATGAATTCCTGCGCCTCTTTTTCCCTTTCTCCCGTCAGAGTTGGAGGTGTGACCTCGGGTCCTGTATTCTTTTGTTATCGCGGGCTGCCCTTATTCTGGTTCCTCAAAGAAAATCTCTCATGCCTCAAGGTATGACTCCCAAAATCCAAGTTGAAGATCCTCGAGATCGTAATACCGAAGCGCCCTTGGGGGCTCTCGAAGCTCTCATCGATCATGGTTAGTAGATACTTTTCTAGCACTAGTCCGCAATCCTTCAGCTCGTCGGTAAGTTACATTTACCATTCCCCAGGAATGCGACCTTCTTTTGTGGCCGATAGGGGTTATGAGTTACTTGAGCTCCCTGGCTAGCGAGAGAGATAGAGAGAATATGATGGGCGTTTCTGGAGACTTATTGCTCAACGCCGGTGCTCACGCGGCCGCCCAGGTTTGTGATTGCCTCACTTCCTAATTTTGTTCTTTCACTTAGTTCATTAAGCATGATCTTTGGCTATTTTTACTTCAGGCGAGCCTTCTGACGATGGAGGGTTTTCAGTAGAAGCTTGTTGAGGAGAGGATGCTAGAGTATTAGAAATTGCAAGAGCGTCTCCCGGCCCTAGAGAGCTAACTAATTTCATTTGGGGATCTGGAGGCCAGATTGTCCCAGTAAGAGCAAGACATGATAATTCATAGTGAGAAAGTGACCAAGTTTCACAATGAGCTTCTGGAAGTTCAAAAGAGGTGGGCTGAACATCAAGAGCATTTAGCCACTGTGGTTTAGAGGTAAACGCTCCTGACTGACCGGATTCGGGTTATAGGAATTGATTTGGAGGCTTGTCAGAAAGACAAGGCTTCTATTAAGAAAGCTTTAAGCATCGTGAGGGTATGTATGAAAATATATTGACCGGGTACCAGAACCAACTTCAGCATAATAAGGACCTTACCGAGAGAAATACCTCCCTCCACGAGACGATGCAAAAAGCCCACATATTTGATACCGACTCAATAGTCGAGCAACTGAAGATGGACTTCATCCTCGAGAAAATCCAAGTAGTGTACTAGGCCTGAAGAATGGCCCTTCAGGAGGTCCTGGAGGGATCAATTAATGTTGATTCTACGCTAGCCACTGCTTTGAAGGTGGAGGACATGGCCCAAAAAGCTTTTCCCATTCAACCCAGCCTGAGGACTTTGTTCAGTCTTCTATTAGTGAAAGCTGGTCCCATAAAGGCGAAGGGGAAGTCCCGGCTAGATGTGAGGAGTATCTTTCTGAGGTTCCCACGGCTGAGAGCGAAAGCGGGAAAGATGATGCGGAGGAGCCCTTCCCAGAAATCCTTCGGAAGTATCGGAGGCTGGGAAATGTGATGCTAAGGAGACTCTCCCGAAGGACGAACCAACCACTTCTGCACAGGATACGAATGCCTCTACTAAAGCATCTGAGGCTTTGGCAACTATCACTTGATTTCGGTACTCCATACACAGAGTTTTATTGTTTTGAATATGTTACCATGTTTTCTTGGTTTTGGAAAACATTTATTCTACTACTAGTATTGCCCACGTTTTTTCATGAATATTTTTATGCATTTCTATGTCGTTTATGCCCTGGGTCATTAGTTTTTATATAACTTGTTTAGGTCCCATGCGGAGGGGGGGATCTACGGCACATATTACTGCTTGTTACCTTGATTACGTTGGTATGATTTGTGGCCGGGTGTGAAAGTTTATCTGATCCTTTGAAGTGGAGCAGTTCAACCATATGGGATCCTTCCACGTAAGGACCCCTTCATTGGGACTATGATGTATGGAGATTCAAACACTTGTATTTAATTTCCATCATTGCATCTGGCCCTGCACGATGCGTGCAGTGTTTTGAGCAATCGCTTCCCCCAATTCGGGAATATTACTTCCAGCCGCGTATTTTATAATTGGGAATTAAAATTGTCCATTTCATAATAAAAAAGAGGGTCGTCTTTTGTTTGGTGCCGATGACGAGGACACATCGACCTCATCTTATATTGGTAGATAAGGTTATATTTCCTTCACGCTTTGAGGCTTATATGATGTGTCATTGTTCGTGGTGGATATAATTGAGTCTAGGAGGACACATTCGTACCAACAATCTTAGAGTGTAAGTAGAAAAATGCAAGCCTGTTTTCATTCATTGCGTTCGGTATGTAAACCCGAGTACATGCGTGTTTTGATAAAATTTAGAAAGTATAAAAAACCAAAGGTCGTCGGCCCCTGAAACTTAGGGGCAGATCTTCTTATTTCGAGTTTGGAATTCCAAGGAGAGTTCTTCTGGGTAATACGCTTTACAGTTGTTGCCTCATTAAAAACCTCACTGGTAAAAACCCTTTTGGAAAAAAAGTCGATCAAGGAAAAGATTGCAACACGTATTTTTTGATCTTCGTTTTCTATCCCTAAGATGCATGATTTCTTTGAACATTCCCAGTCTCGATGCCAGTCCCAGGCCTGCGATTAAAAGGTTATAAAAATGGAAAAAAGGAAAGAAGGTGAGGTATCTTTGAGTATTCTGTGGGCGAAATCGACTGAGAATTCTGGTAAACCTCGCATCTGTATCTTTGAGAGAAGTTGATATGTCAGGTCTTACTCACTTATTTCAACCGACCACTTAGATAGCCGCCTCATGAGGTCCTCTCTCTATTGCGAGCTCGGGCTTGCCGGTTTGAGATTTTGGCTGAGCTTCTTCCTTTAGGTGTTCACCTCCGTGCTTTTTTGCATCTTTGTTATCTGAGATGCCCTTACCCCGATCTTTGCCAGGTTGCTTTGGTAGGGGTCTATTTTCACTATTTTATTTCTCTCGATCGGGCTCCTCTTTCAACTCCGTTCTTAATGTCATTGATGGATCTATCAAGTCCCGATTATCATCAAGCACCTATTTCTCTTTGAGTCCCTATGATCAATGTAACTGCTGCTTTGTCCTGACATGCCTTTTTTTTAGTATAGCGACTTCGTTGATTTTTTCAAGGAGATCAGTTACAGATCGAGACAACATCACAACTGTCTATCCCTACAAACGACACCAAACTATTTTTAGTGAAATTAATTCTAATAAAAAACACAGTTAGATATTTGTATTTTAGGGTTTAAAGACAAGTGAGTTGTATCCAATCTGGAGAACCGCTCGATGAGTCTGGTACTGTATGATAGGTTACGGATAAGCAAATATACGAACAAGAAAGTAAAAGAGTAATAATATAAAACAAGCTTTGATTCGAAATAGATAATGGAAAACAATGAACAAGTGTTTCTCTCAATAAATTGTTCTCAGAAAAATATCTGGGTTACAAGTGTGGGCATTGATGATACAATTTGTCTTTCCTTTCCTTCAAATTCTCACATATATAGGACAAAACTAGACTATTACGCCCCCTAAAGTTTTTACAACGTGAGCGTGATGATATCACCATGCCCACGCATGCTGTGGCACTTTGATCTAGGGAGTTTGATGTGACTGGAGTTGTTGGGAGTGGAAGATAGTTGTGTGAAGATTCAGAGTTGTTAGACTTCCTGGATATGCTAATCCACCCAGGAGCGTTTCTACCTGAGGTGACTGGAGTTGTTGTGAGTGGAACACAGTTGTGTGAAGACTCGGAACCGTTAGACTTCCTGGATAGGCTAATCCACCGGAAACGTTTCTACCCAATACAAGAAATAAGAGAAGTGTTTTGGTTCACGGATTTATTGTATATGTATTACTTCCTCTGTCCCAATTATATGACACACTTTCCTTTTTAGTCAGTCCCAAAAAGAATGATTTATTTCCTTATTTGACAACAATTTAACTTTAAACTTTACCTTTTACGCTTAACGAGATGATCTATAACCACACAAATATCTTTGACTTATTTTAAACCACAAGATTTAAAAGATTTTCTTTATTCCTTAAACTTCGCGCCAAATCAAAGACCTTCCTACAAAATGAGACGGAGGGAGTATATTTTATCCACTGAGATTGTTATGCAGTTAATAATAATAATATAGAAATCAAAAGAATTGCAATACTAAATGAACGAGCCTTCGCTTAAGTTAACCTCTTAAATTAAAATATTTTAAGAATTCTAGAAGGTTACAACCGTCATTGACATAATATTTCCTAAACAAAATTTTATTGTTATCTACTAATCCATTGACTCAGTTTATAGTGTTTTATCATTTTAGGTGATTTTGTTTAGGTACCATTTTACACGTATTTTGTAAATCTATTTATACATAATGAAGTGCATTTACATCGGTGTTAAGACTCAAAATTGTTTAGCCGAATCAAGTGACAGCCGAAGGTGGAAAAGGATTCTAAGTCGGTAACTGAGCGGAATCATGGCTGAATCCATTAGTCCTTACCCTCGGCTAGAAAAGCATCATCGGCTATTACAGTAGTCTGGCCGAGTCATAATTCTGAGGAACGGCTGAGACCCACACATACTCGGACACCTCGAAGACTAAGTCAAAGGACCTTCTAGAAAAGGTAGCAACCAGCAACAACCAAAAGGAGTGTCGTCGATCGTGCTAAAGGTCTAGGTGAAAAAATTGGCACCACCTCCTCATAGTTGGATAGTGGATTTAGTGGGTAGTTCGGTGGCTAACTTAGGGGGTCACATTTACTTTTCTTGTAATATAAATATAGGAATCATTTGTATAGAAAATGACAACACAATCAATCAAAAATCTATTTTTTTTCATATCTTCATTATATCTTTATCGCCTTTATTGCACTATAGTTGTATTTATGTTTCTTACCATTTAGTTTACTCAATCACCATCCTAACGCTTTCTGGAGTAGTTGGGGAACCCATTGCTGGAAGTTATAGTTCCGTTTCCGGCCCAAAATGCTTAGTTCCCAGAAGGAACAACGAGCCACCATCTTCTTCGAGTATGCCTACATCGGTTGATACCCCTCCACTTCCTCCATCAACCCAAGATGTGGGTGAACTTAGTCAAGCTGAAGGTCCAACTGTTATGACCACGTCTTTCATTATACAACAGATTGACTTAGGCATCCATGACATTATATACCAAGTTTCCAAACAATTGGCCGACATGGTCAAGCCAATAGTGCATAATGAGGTTCAACAAGCGAGAGAATTAAAAGCCAATCGATTGCATCCAGGAGAAGGTTAGGCTAGTTCTTCCATCCCTCTGACGAGTGGCGTTGTGCAGCATGTAACTACGACTACAAGTGTTGTTCCTCAGCCGAATGTGTATCAGTAAGAACCTACTTAGGTACAGCCGATAGCACACCTAGGAGCACAAGCCCAGTCACTTGGTAACCAGTCTACTGTATGGTTGCCACCAAATGCTAGGGGGAAAACTGTGTCACTCGACTAAGCAAATCTGCAGTGTGGATAGATCAACATGGCTCGAAGACCAGTTCAGGCATCTAGACACCTTGGTTTGCCTCCCGTTATGCCGTACGCTTATGAAAATGGCCTTACGGTACAGGCGACCAATGCCGGCGAGCCTAATTGGCAGCCGATGGCCCTAGGCTATGACCCTGCTAGGCTATCTAGTGACGCTGTCAACAGCGAGACACCATTCCAGCAGTCGTAGCCGGTACCCAATCCATACTATCTGAGAAGCACAAACTTTCTAAGAACGGCTGATGTCCGATGAGGGCAGACATGGAACACTGTTCTACCTTATCCTTAAGTTCCATCAGCTGTTCCAGGAGCTCAGGTTGCAGGCTTTGGTGGATATGCCCAACAACAGCAATGGGGATATACCCCCCTATTTGTAATAGCCAGCAGATTATCTACAACTTTCAAAACCCTGTTCAACAAGGTGCAGAATGGAGGCCTCCAGTTCAGAACGCCTACCACCAGTTCCAGTTGATAATCGACAGGGCACATCATAGCTGATGAACCCTTAAACCATTGTGGATACCATGAGAAGTACTTAGGCATTCAACTGAAACCCTTGAACAAGCCTATTTATAGGAAGCCCTACCCCGATTGGATAGATTGGGTAGCACCAATGCCAAGAGGCTTCAAAACGCCTGATTTCGCCACCTTCTCGGGTGATGACGACAAATCTACCATTGAGCACATCTGTAGATTTATCGCCCAATGTGGCGAAGTTGGCCAGAACGAGTATCACAAGCTGCAGTTATTCCTGTTTCCCTAACTGGAACAGCATTTGCGTGGTAATGATCCTTGGGCCCCGACTCCATGTAGAGTTGGGCTGACATGAAGCGTTGTTTCCATGATAGATTTTATTAGCCCCAACCTCAAGTCATTATAATTGATTTGACAAATCTCAAGCAACAGGTCATTGAGTTGGCTAACGATTATATTGAGAGATTCAGAAAGAAGGTTGGGAAATGCACGATACACTACCCTGAATCGGAATGCGCCCACATGATAATCAACAACCTACATCCTCAGCTAAGGGAGAAATTAGTGGGACAGTCCTGCTTTGACTTAAGCTAGTTAGCCGAAAAGACTAGCCAAATAGAACAGTATATCCAGGAGAAGAAGAAGAGAAGAGCCAACCGATACCGAGGCTCCCATTTGGTATCCATTATTGAGGCAGATGAGTCTGACTCAGTGTCAACCGATTACACGACAGACGCAATGGCAACCGAGATTGTCAGGGGAAAGGTTTATTCTTGCCCACCTTTGAAAGCTATGAAAGTCAAGGAGACAAGCTCAACTGATGATAGGATCGGTTACTCGTTTGACATTACAAAGGTTGATCAGATCTTTGATCATCTGCTTAGGGATAAATAGATTCGGCTGCTTGATGGCACAGGATTCCACCTGCCGAAGAGCTCAAGGATAAGAAGTACTGTAAATGTCACAACTCCTATAACCATACAACTTCTAATTGTGTGGTCTTCAGAAAGGCAATTCAAAAGGGTATCAAGGAGGAGAGGTTCAAGCTAGCTGATAAAAGCATAGCAGAGATGTCTGTTGATACTGACACCTTTCCCGCAGTACCAATATCTATTGTGTATTTTATTAGGCCAGATTAATCAAAGGACGTCAAGGGGAAGCAACCGATGAAAACTATGTGGGTCCCAAAGAAGCCCACCGGTAAGGAGGGGTCGCTAGGACCTCTATGTTTGATCGGCTAGGCAGCTTACGTGACATCTATGATGACACGGATAGGCAACCAGCTAGAAGCAGTGTTCATGGCCGCCCTTAAAAACTAGAGCACATTGTTCGGGAACCTCACAAACAGTACCCGTCATTCAAAAGAGACCCAGCAGACCTCAAGAGCAAGCTTGAGGGGCAAGCACGGCTGCCAGTCGATAAGAAGCCGAGCGTGCCCCAGATAGGCGAGGAACCACTACCCATGTCTAAACAGATGGTGGCTGAGTTTAACGTGAGGGAAGACATTTCTTCCTTACGTATCACAGTGAGGGAAGAAGGTCAGCTAAGATCCCGAAGAATGATTAAGCCAACCGCCAATATAGAGGAAGGAAAGTGGTTCATCAATAAGGTTTCTAGAAAGAAAGAGGCACCGTCGGGTCTCATATCCATGACACAGAAAAGAATGATGCAGTGTGCCAAAGTCTTGCGCAAGATGAAACTAGCGTTGCACATGATAGCCAGCGCTGAGGCAGCCGATAAGTAAGAAATTCTTGAGTCTGCCGTAGCTGAGGCTATCGAGCGGGCATTCAGGTTAACGTCTTCAGAGATTGAGCTGCATGAAGTAGAAGCTTTGGACCAACCAGAACTGAATTTACAACTTGGTGACAGCCCGACAGAGGAACCTCAATAGGAGACTACTATTCTGAAGGAATCCCTAGCCAAAATGGTTTCATATGTCGTACAAAGGATCCAGGCATTAGAGCCCCAGCCGGTTCCTATATGCCTGTAGGAGATAAAAGATATTAACTTCTCATCAGCCAAATTGGATGAGGTAGGAGACTCCATCCTTGATTTATTTTAGCAAGATTCAGTCGATGAGATTTAGGCAGCCATTGAAATGGTCAGCCTGATTCCATGTGAATTCTGTGCCGACCGCCCTAAGCTGGACAGCCTAGAAGGCGATGTGTGTATGGAAGACAATGAATGGGCGACATTAGTCGATACCACAGCTAGGGACGCTTTGAGCACTATGTTTGGTGCACCTACGGAGGAGATGGTTAAACACCTCAATCCCCTCTATGTTAAGGCTTACATTAACGGCAAAGCTTTTAGCTGAGTGTTTATCGATAATGGGGTTGTGCAGAATGTGATGCCGCTGCTTACTTTGAAAAGCCTCAACAAAACTAGGAAGGATCTCATTCCAACTAACATGAAAATGGCTAGCTTTATGGAAGAAGCCTGTGAAGCTTTGGGGATCTTAGTAGCAGAAATCACCATAGGTCCTAAGACGGTCACATCTGCCTTCTTTGTGATAGATGGCAAGCCATCCAACGCCATCCTGTTGGGCATAGACTGGATTCACCCCAGCCAATGCCTTTCTTCCACCATGCATCAAAAGCTCCTTTTCTAGGAAGGAGACAAGATAGAAATTGTGTCAGCTGACGATAACCCATTTCAAGCAGGGGTGAAAAAATTGGAAGTTGTCTTATATTCACCTTATGTGGCTCTCATAGCTGTTGCGGAGTAGTATGAAGAAGGATCTTGGGAATACTGCAATCTTACTTCACGAGGTTTTGAAATAAAATAATTAGTCGAACCATGGCTTACCTTGGAAGAGTTAAATGATTGAGGAGACCCAAATCATACGTGGTCTGTGGCATCGGCTGACTACTTTAAATTCTGAAGCAAGGATAACCGAGGCATCACAGGTAGAGGACTATAAGAAGAGAACCAACACTGGCGACCGATGACATTGAGTTGCTAGTGGAACTTGAATCGCCCATAAGAAGGGCTATGCCTAGTTTTGAGTCTCAGGAACCCTTAGAAGATATCAACTTGGGTAATGAGGAAGTCCCTTGGCTAACACATATTAGTGGTTTGCTGAAGGAGGAGGATAAACAAAGCATAATGACTCTTTTATTGTAGTATAAGGACTACTTCACGTGGGACTATCATGAGATGCCTGGGCTGGCATGAACCTTGGTAGAGCATAGGTTGCCAATTAAAGAAGGTTTCACGCCTCATAAACAGCCGCCCAGAAGATATCACACTCAGTTGATACCTCAAATTAAAGCTGAGATTAAACAACTACTGAAAGTCGAGTTCATCAGAACGGCTAGGTATGTAGAATGGCTAGCAAACTTTGTGCCAGTCAAAAGAAGAATGGCAAGGTTCGGGTATGTATTTATTACAGGAACCTAAATCTAGCCACTCCCAAAGATGAATACGTCATGCCTACAATCGATATGCTAGTCGATTCGGCAGCCGCTAATGGGGTGCTGACATTCATGGATGGATACTCCGACTATAATCAGATAGCAGTAGCTGAGGATGATATTCACAAGATCGCTTTTAGGTGTCCATGAGCCTTGGGCATTTACGAGTAGGTAGTTATGCCGTTCGGTCTGAAGAATACTGGTGCTACTTATCAAAGGGCAATGAACACCGTCTTCAATGATTTGATCAGCAAGACTGTGGAGGTTTACATTGATGATATGGTGGTGAGGTCTAAGGACTTCAAAAATCATTTAGCCAATCTGGAACAAGCACTAAAAAGAATGAGGGTTAATAATCTTAAAATGAATCCAGCCAAGTGCATGTTCAGAGTATCAGCTGGCAACTTCCTTGGTTTCTTGGTACATAAGAAAGGTATTGAGATAGATCAAAACAAAGCCCGGGCAGTAATGGAGTCGGCACCACCCAGAACAAAGAAAGAGTTACAAAGCCTATTAGGGAAGATCAACTTCCTAAGGCGGTTCATATCTAATTCAGCTGGCAAACTGAAGGCTTTCTCACCTTTTCTTAGGCTTAAAGGGTTAGAAGAGCTAGTATGGAGCCCGGAACAGCAAGAGGCATTTGACCAAATTAAAAAGGCCCTAACAACTCCTCCCGTGCTGGTACCTCCCATGCTATGGACACCATTGAAATTGTACATCTCATCTCCAGATATGTCTATCGGCTTCCTGTTAGCACATGATGCCGATGATGGAACCGAAAGGGCAGTTTACTATCTTAGCCGAATGCTCAATGAAGCTAAAACTAGATATACTCCTATAGAGAAGCTTTGTTTGTCCTTATTCTATGCTTGCACAAAACTTGAAAATTATTTAATGCCACATATGGTTCACAATTTATGCAAGATTGACATCGTCCGGTACCTATTGAATAGACTTGTTTTGCAAAGATGACTAATGAAATGGGTAATCTAGCTCACTGCATTTTCGCTCGAGTATAGGCCACTCAGGGCTGTCAAAGGTCAGGTAGTAGCTGATTTCTTGGCAGACCACCCTTGTGTAGATGTGGAGGACCCATGCGCCCCTTCTACTACATGTATGAACGTCGTCCCTTGGATGCTGACTTTTGATCGGTCAAGAACCCAGAAGGGAGTCGAAGCCGAAATAACGATAACCGATCCCAGAGATGAAGCGTGGAGGTTCTCTTATCGGTTAAATTCTGACTTAACAAATAACCAAGATGAATACGATGCTCTCATTATAGGACTCAAACTCCTAGTCTCTATTAAAGCAAAATACATCAAGATTCGCAGAGACTCTCAGTTGGTTATCAAGAAACTGGTCAGGGAATATGACTGCAAGGATCCAAATATGTTGGCCCATTACGAAACGGCTAGCAAGTTACTTAGTAGGATCGCATCATCTACATTAAGTCATGTTCCTAGGGGCATGAATGTTGAGGCTAACAACTTAGCACAAAAAACTTCCGGCTTTAGGAAGTCTCTACTCATTCTAGAGTATGATGAGCTGCCAACCGAAATGTTGGCCATGCACTAGATCGACTCGTGGAAGCAGGTATTAATCAATAACCTAAAATATCCTTCCACGTGCAAGGACCTTAAGGTTAAGAGGATGGCTTTGAAGTATGTGCTCATTGATAGTGATCTTTACAAAAGGAGTGTAAATGGGGTGCTACTCAAGTGCATTGATAAGGAAGAAGACTTAAGAGTCATAGGAGAAGTTCATGATGGAATCTGCAGATCACACAGAGCCAGGCCAACGATGAAGTGGTTGATTTATCGCCATGGCTACTATTGGCCTACCATCACGGCCGATTGCTTTCAATACATAAAAGGTTGTGAAGAGTGTCAAAGACATAGACCAATCCAACGGGTACCGATCGAGGTATTGCTCCCGATCTTGAAGCCCTGGCCTTTCAAAGGATGGGCTATAGACCTCTTCGGCAAGATTCACCCAGAATCGGCTAAGGGACATAATTTCATTATTGTGGCTATCGATTACTTCACTAAATGGGTAGAAGCACAGCCGATGAAAAGGGTTCATCAAACAGATGTCGTTCAGTTTATCCAACACCAGATCATATATAGATATGGTATCCCTAAGATGATTACAACTGATCAAGGGACGATGTTCACTGGTTCTAAGGTGGCAGCCTTTGCTGAGAAATTTTGGATCAAAATGATCACATCCTCGCCTTATTACGCACAGGCGAATGGGCAAGCCGAGGCAACTAATAATCTTATTGTGGACATAATCAATAAAAACATAGAGGATAAACTAGTAGTATTGCATCTCACTCTGGATGAAACTATTTGGGCAATCAGGAACTCTAAGTGTACAACTACTGGACAACACCTTATCGGCTCACCTATGGCCAAGATGCAGTGCTGCCCTTGGAGATTAATGTTAAGTCATTACGGGTGGCCAAGCAGAATGTTTAAGCTTAGAAGAATATCAGCAGGCCATTCCAATGGAGTTAAATAAGCTAAATAAAGATCGACTGATGACCTTGGAAAGAATCGAAGCCGATAAACGAAAAATGGCCAAAGCATACAACAAATATGTTAAGCCTAAGAGGTTCGCTGAAGGAGACCTAGTTTGGAAAACCGTGTTGCCACTTGGAATGAAAGATCGTAAATTCGATAAATGGTTGCCAAACTGGGAAGGACCCTACGTAGTAAACCAATGGATTGCTGGCAATACGTGTCGACTGATAGACATGCATAATAAAGAGCTTGACAGAAATGTAAATGACAAATATTTAAAGAGATACTACCTCTCAATTTGGGGTATGCAAGAGTAAACAGCATCCACAGACCGGCTGCCTAGTCACAAAAAACATACTCTTCGATTTGGGGTCAAGAAATGGCCTGGTCACATTCGCATGAAAAATACTTCCCTTCGATTTGGGGAAGATAAGAGTAAACAACAGCCACAGACTAGCTGCTTAATCACAGAAACAGACTATTCGATTTGGGGTCGATAAAGCTAGGGAGTCGAGTTGTTCGGCATTCCACAAGCTAGAGGTTGCAATATATCACCAATAACAGAAGTCTCAGGATTAGCCGAGTCCATGGTTGCTTGGGCATCTTGGGTACTCGCAATTTCCCTTACTCTCTCAGCTGCAACAATGGCTACTACCTCAGCTTCTCCCGCTCCTGCTTGGACCTCTTTTTCAGCACCCAGCAAAGGTTCAACCACTACATTCGATGGGGCCTCGATAAAATTGTGAGTATCATTCGATACCTCTTGAACAATAGAAGCATCGATGGCTTCAGATTACAAGTCCATAAGGGTATCGGCTGATAACTCAACAACAGGATCAGCTGGTAAGGGAGTAGTGATTGTCGGCATTGCTTGAACTAGATGGGTTTTCTATGCAGTCCACTCATTCTCCAATTTGGCTAGTCGTTCGCTACCCACTTTCTGATCTAGTTCCCAATCCACCTACTGGTTACCGAGTTCCCGAATTTTGTTATCCAATTAAAGGCTCTGTAGAAATATAGAAGAACATGAGGAGTCATGGACCCTAATAGCCGAGTCTAAGGGGCCTATGGCCGGAGTAATAGCCCCTATCTCCGCCTGGATCCATTCCAACTCAACTCGCAGTTTGGATACCTACTCCTGCAAGTTATTTCTTCGGCTGACATTTTGTTTCCTTTCTGCATTCACCTCATTAAATGAAAACCGAATGCGGTTCTTCTCTTGCCAAAGAGACCCCAAGTATTGCAGAGCAGTGACATCCTCATCATGACTATCTTTGGTCATTCTATGTAAAGCAAATAAATCATTCAGAGTCAAAACCATGTCATTGTAAGTGGTTGCCAGAACTGGGTAATCCATTGTTTCTCTTGACAATCGGAGCAAAGAGGATCTCAGAGTATGGAACTCTTTTTTTTTGGCTGGAATTCCCCTGGCGAGAGACTCCTCGACTTGCTCTCGATATCATGCCAACAGGAGAAGCTGGTAGAGATGCAACGTCGACTGAGCCAAAGTAGCACAAAAGTACATCTTCTGGGATAATTTCGGCTGGTACTACTGAGTCATCAGTTGGGTGGGCCTCAGCTGAAGGATTATCTCCAATGGTCTCCTGTACAGAAATGACATGTTCAGTATAGAGGCAAGAGCCAGGAGGCAGTGAAACACTAAGCATAAAAAAAAGGGTATACCTTTACGGTTGCCCTAGCATAAGAAGCCTCGGTTGCCTTTGCATGAGAAATTGTGGCTTTGAGGGCAGCCGATGATAGGTCCTGCGAATTCACGGGAGTATGAGCGAGGGAAGACGATTCGACAATATGAAGGGGAGCATCAAACGCTTTATGCAATCGTCTGCTCCTTATCAGTTGTGGTCCTTGGAGGGCACACAGAAAATATAAAGTTTTGGAGTTCTCAACAACAAACACCTACCCCTCTATTAGAATAGAAATATTAGTAGCCTATGCGAAGGTGTTTTAGCCAGTCGAGTAGTATACCTCGATTTCCTCCTCTTCCTCAGCATGAACATGAACTCCGAGTCTGTGGGGGCCTTTCTCACTATAATTTCAAATGACAACCCCTCCACTTCGTTAGGGTTGCTTGGGCACTGGTTTCCTAGGTGATGGGGACTCGATCTCAAAAGTGGTCTCTAGATCAACAAATACTGGAGGAGATGGGGTTGCTGAAAGATACATAAGAGATGTTAGCCGAAAATTCATAAGAATAATCTGGCCGACACATATATAGAATACAATTTACCTTTTCTCTTCATTACCGCAACCAGACAAAAGACCTTGAGGCAACAGGCCTAGCCGATTTAGAGGAAGCAGCTTTCAGAGTGGCTTCTTTTGTCCATAGTTTAGAGGTTCTGCATTCTTCTTTTTTCTCGTAAGAATCAACCGATCATAATAGACATCTAAAGGAGATTGAAAAAACTTCTCCTTAGTCATATCCCACCAATCATCAAAAGCAATGGTAGTATTCGCTCTCAGGGGAAATGGCTGTCAGTCAAACAGGGCGAGCATGTCAAGATTATGATCGGCTAACTTCTTTGCTTGTTCTACATTAAAAATGTAGTGTTGGGTTGAACTGACAATACTATGGTGGGGCCACGACACGTGCTGAGTAAGGCCGAATTACCTTGCAACAAAGTTTGGCCGATATGGCTCTACGGTCAATTTATTATTCCTAGAAGTAGGCTTCAGACCACCTAACAAGTCCCTGGCCGTGAGAATCCACCCCCATATGAGAACCATAGTCCTCTGCTGGGAGAAAGTAAAGTCTTCATCGGCTACTTAACGAACCCAATTAGGGGCGGCCCATCTTTCTAGGACTAGTTGCCAATCTGTATAATGGTCTCTAGACAGACCATGAAGGGTGGAGACTGCGGCAAAAACATCCTGGGGCACAAGGGGTGTTCTCCGAAGAACATCGGCTAATACTGGCGGGTTGAACAAAAAGCGGCGGTCATCAAATTTATTGGGGATAAACTCATGAAATTAGAAGGTGATCCACAACTGAAGGAACCACAGGGGACCGAGTAAGGTATCCAGGTTTCTGGAATCCCTTAACCTCGCATGGGCATCACCCAGAGCCATGTAAAGATAGGTCAAGAAGAGAGATGCCCAGTTGACATCCCTTCCTGAAATGGCTAACGTCGCATAAATTTTTAGCTCTTTCACAACTGCACAAGAGCCCGTATAGACACAGTATCGGCTAAACCAAAAACAACAGAAAAACATGATGCTCGGCATCATCGACTAGAAGAGGCGATATTCGGCGGTTGTTGGTTAAAAACTGGATGTAGCCTGAAGAGGTCTTTGAGAATTTGATGCCTAAATCGACAACATCTATATCGCTTAGGATAGACACCTCGGCTCCCAGAATCGAAAAGCCAAGTATCGTCGTCACATCAAGCAGTGTGGGGGTTATCATTCCCCAAGGGAAAACAAAGACATTGGCAGCGGTCGACCAGTAACCAAGAAAGGCATATATAAGATCGATGTTGCAAGAGGAGTCAAACTCCGACAGCACAATGGTGTCGTAGAGACTTCACTCTGTCCAACCAAATAGAGTAGTTGGCAATCTTGGTCGGCCAGGTACGCAGACTAGCCGGACAACGGTCGCCGGTGAACTAGTCACATGTAATCGGAAGGTCGTGTTCATCGGGCTTAAATGATGAGAAAGAAGGAGGTCACCTTGTTCAGATATACCAAAAGGGGTGAGAACCAGTTGCTCATCTATGAAGGCAAAAGTGGGGATTAGGTCATCAGTAACCAAACCGGTGCTATCCGATCCCAGAGATAGAGAAAATGATGAAGACATGGTTTTTCTTTTTCTGATGAAGAAATAGGGTTTTCTGAAGAATGTGAGAAATTTGGCAATGTCCAAGAAGATTGAATGAGAAACCTTTTGGTGGGGGGATGTCTCTCCTAAGTATTTCCTTTTTCTTGGAGATATGATTAACACTCTATTGGGAGTCTTTTCGTGCAAAACATGTGGCTAAAAATTCATCAGAAATTAATTGTGGAAGCCGAGACATTTCTGTGGAAGGAAAAAAACTTTTTAAAGACCATCATTGCATGCATTTAAGGCAAAAGTGATTGAAATGACACCTATGGCTGCCACACGAAACGACAGCCATTTTGGAATACATCAACTCGATAGCCGTACTCGAGTTAATGTAGGGGCAATTGTTAACACTCAAAAGTACTTAGCCGAATCAAGTGACAGCCGAAGGTGGAAAATGATTCTAAGTTGGTAACTGAGCGAAATCATATCCGAATCCGTTAGCCCTTACCCTCGGTTAGAAAAACATCATCACGATTACAGTAGTCTGGCCTTGTCATAATTCCAAGCAACGGTTGAGACCCACACATACTTGGACACCTCGAAGACTAAGTCAAAGTACCTTCTAGAAAAGTTAGCAACCAACAATAGCCAAAAAGGAGAGTCGTCGATCGTGCTAGAGGTCCAGGCGAAAAAATTGGCACCACCTCCTCATAGTTGGCTAGTGGATTTAGTGGGTAGTTTGGTGGCTAACATAGGGGGTCACGTTTATTTTTCTTGTAATATAAATATAGGAATCATTTGCACAGAAAAGGACAACACAATCAATCAAAAATCTATTTTTTTCATATCTTCATTCTATCTTTATCACCTTTATTTCACTCTAGTTGTATTTATGTTTCTTAGCACTTAGTTTACTCAATCACCATCATAACACTTTTTGGAGTAGTTGGGGAACCCATTGCTAGAAGTTAGAGTTCCGCTTCTGGCCCAAATCGCTTAGTTAAGGAATCAATTTGTTATCCGATTTCGTCAGCCGATAAAACGGCAAACACTTCGGAGGGAAACAATCGGTAACCAAACATGTATATAATAGTAAATCTGGGAATGTGTGTTAAGGCTTCCTTCCATGACCGGAGAAGGTCAAACTTTGGGCGGGCTATCAGGTTTTTCCTACCTTTGACCAAGCAATCGAATAATCATTAATACGTAATTGATCAAGCACTGGGATTGAAAAAATCAGAGCGTCATGCGGAAGCTTATAATTGTAAACTTTGAATGACGATAAATGAGACGACACATAAACTATACTAAAAGAAGCATAATATTAATATGGTTTGGTCAACTGACCTACATATTGAAAAACTAATATTATAAAAAGTAAACATTAATCTATGAGAGAATAATCTCCCCTAAACGAGACTCTTTAATGACTACATTGTGGATGCTATTGTGTTGTTTATGAGAAGAAAATATCTCTATTTATAGAAATCCAAAATTTCTCCTCCAAGAAAAGGATAAATATGGTAGAAGTAAAACACAATTATGGTAGAATCTAAATAAGGTAGGAAATTCAGGGCTAACCCTAACAATGGACATGGTGATGTTACATGTTTCATCGGCCAGCATTACTATTTATCATTTTTCTCGTAATTTTGAATTTTCCCCTCATTTTTTGTCCTAAAAAACTCCAAAATAATTAATATATCTCTTCTAATTATTGACATTTATAACATTTCTTGAGATCTCTCTCTTTATTATTTCATAAAAGCATAACCGAAATTGATTAATTTTTTACCTTTTACTTCTCATTCTAATCCTATTAAATAATGTTTAGTTTTTTTCTTCCAAAAGAAAGAATGTAACGGCTCATAATGAACTAATGGTGCAATTAATTATATTTTTAAAATTATATCTTTCAATACACACACATATATAGTTGAAGTTAATTTAACAAAAGGTATTTGAAATTGAAGGAAAAAATTGTAAGTTAATTGTATATGGATATGTACCTCACTTAGGGATGTTTAAATTCAAACCGTAATCAATAACCCAATCACAAAATTGGTTTATCAGCTTATTGGTATTGAATTATCGGGTTAACAGTTGGTTAACAAATAAAAATTTTATAATTAACGGTTTACTGGTGCCGGGACGAATTACTCAATTTTCTTATTGGATAAACCATTAACCCGTTAAGAATTATTAATTTTTTTTTTTATCCCTAACTATATAAAGTATCTATTCACTTCTTAGTAAAGCTGGACAGTGGGCCAGATCGGCATGATCCCAAAAAAAATGGTGTCGGGGTTCGAACTCATGACGGGACATTGGCTCATCCAACCCGTCCTGATCCCGATCCGACCCTCCCCCGCCCCTTCCCGACCCCATCCCGCCCCGCCAGCCCTCCTCCCCCTTTGCAAAAATAACTGTTGCAACAACGGCCAAATTTTGATTTTGGCCGTTGTGCAATGGCTATAAGGGCCATTTTTGGCCCCCCATCCCATAAACCCCCCTACCCCTTAATATTTATTTTTAACCCCTAAGTTAATATATTTATACTTTAACCCTATTTCTCAACTATAAATACGTCATTTTCCTCTTCATTTTTCTCTACAATTCTACACTGCCTACTAAATATTATAGTTTTTACTCATTTATATCAAAGTTCAAAAATTGGGAGTGAAGTTGGCAACTAGCTTGAGGATCATACATCGAGCAAAGTTTCAATTTTCAACCTCGATTACACGTCGACGTTACGTCGGCATTTGGTACCTTCATTCCTTCTTCAAATTATTATTGTTACTTAATTTTAATTATCGCACTTAATTTTATTTACTTTAATTATTTATTTGCATAATTATACTGAAACGCCTTGGACGTATGATTAAGGGTAAGGATAAGGATAAGGGTGCTTCTTGTAGTAGGGGTAACAAGGGTAAGGTTACTTCTTCTAATAATCCTATTCCTAGTCTCGATGATTTGATTGATTTTACTCATATAGATGAAACTGTTTTTTTTAATGATATGCCATTATATGATAAGGTATATTCTGCATCTGAACCATACTTTAATATTGACGATAATGTAGATGACACACCCACTAGTGCACATCAACCTCAACCTCAGACTGATTCTCAACCTCAAACTAAAACTGGAACCCCTCCTATTCCCTCTAGTATGAGTCAAGGCCCCACACAACGAAAATTAAAATCAGTTGCATGAGATTTTTTTGATAGGGACTAAGAGAATCAAGTAGTTAGATGTAAAATTCGTAAACATGTTTATAAATTTAAAACCGGAAAAGGTCAAGGTGGGATGGGAGGTTTATTGAGACATGTACAAGGCGAGCACACATCTAGGTAGAATCAATATCAGGCTAAAAAAATCTGGTGTGCCAGCTGAGTCGGGACAAGGTTCACATAGTGTCTCCGACCAGGTACAGGGTCAAATTAACTCGACGACGGTGGGAATTTTTGGTCCTAAATATGATAAAAACAAAGATAGGGAAAATATGGCAAAATTAGTTGCGGTGGAGAGTTTGCCTTTTTCATTTCCATCATCTCCTTGTTTTATTCATTACATTCGAGAAACATATAATCCTACTTTTAAAAGTTTTTCTAGATCAACTGTTAGAAGAGATGTTTTTAAATTTGCGCATGAATATCAACAATATTTACGTTATGCATTGTATCATTTTAATGGGAAAGTGGCTATTACTTCTGACATAGGCCATAGTACTAACGGTAATGATTATTTAACTGTAACATGTCATTGGATAGATCATAATTAGCCTATGTAAAAATGTATTTTAGCATATAGATATATTGATGATAGGCACACTGAAACTTTTATTGCACAAAATATTCAAGAAATTTATGATTATTATGAAATAATTAATAAAATTATGACTATTCCATTAGATAATGCTACTTCTAATGATTATGCTATAAGACGTTTAAAAGTTCAATTAACTTCATATTTTCCTGATAATTTTCATATAAGATGTGTGTGTCATATTTATAACTTAGTTGTAAAGGATGGCCTAAAACTTTTGAAAACATTCTTGATAAAATATAATTTTCTATAAACTTCATTTTTAAAGATAAAAAAATACAAAGACGCAAAGAGTATAAAAAACTTGTCATGATTATGGATTACCTTATAGAAAAATTCCTGAAGAAGTAGCGACTAGGTGGAATTCTCTATATGAACAACTACTTGTTGCTTACGATTATGGAAGACCTATAACTTTATTATTTAACGTCCATAATAAAAATCCAAGGGATATGCTTGCAGATAATGATTGCGAAATTTGTTTACAACTTATTGGATTTTAGAGAAAATTTCAAGATACTAAAGAATTTTCTGGTATTTATTATCCTACTATTTCAACTATATTATTTTATATAGCTCTAATATTTTTGTAACTTAATGAATATATGGAAAAATAATTTATAAGGCATCTATTGAAAAAAATGTTTTAAAAATTTTAAAAATATTTTTTTCCTATTCCCACTATTTATATTATTGATGTTGTATTAAATCCGACTATTAAAGTAGATGGTTGTAAAACACTTATTGAAATGATTTATGATTGTATAGCAGTACTTCCACCTCCAAGTCCAAATGAAGAACCAACTAAATAAGAAGTTACGTCTAGCATACACACTGAATGTAAAAAAGTATATATGTATTACCAACAACAAAGTTCAAATAATCAACCGACTTTTGTACCATCTTCTACTACTTCACTGCAACCTTATATAAAATATGTGATTTCTACTGCTAGTATTCAAGGCCTTAGAAATAAAATATTTAGTGGTTCAACTTCTTCACAAGTTAGCGAATTTGATGTTTATGTTTTGCAGGGTGTTGTACTGTACAAATTAATTATCAATGATGAAGGAAATGAAGACTTGTTGAAATACTGGAGAGAGAATGAGAAGGCATTTCCAACTCTATCAAAGATGGCCCGAGATGTGTTGAAGATTCAAGCTTCATCAACAGTCTCTTCAGACGCTTTTTCTGCGGGAAGATTTCAAATAGGATAGCACAGACATTCATTGGCGGGAGACACATTGGAGATTGCATTTCTATTCAGAGATGGATTTGAGCTGAGCGTAGAAGGTGCGTTCAACAGGATATCAACGAAGAAGAAGACTACAACTACAACGACATCTTGTACGAGGGAACGGGAAGCGACGTCGAACAATTTAACCAACAACTTCCAATTCCAACCGAAGATCCTCAAGACATTGTGAGGAAATTAGAAAAAGTATGGTTAACTATGTAATTTTTTTAATTGCAATTTTCCTATGTGATTTGCAACTTTTGAACAACACCACAAAGTTGCAATTTTTGAAATTGTATTACAAAAATATCATATTTCTATTAAATAATAGAAGAGGCACAAAAATAGCTTTGAAATGTTTTTATTACACTATCTAATTCAATTATTGAAGTGTTTATATATATATATATTTTTTTAAATTAAGTGTCTAAAAAATGAAATCCCGACCCGACCCCGCCCCATCCCCCAACACCGGTCCCCTTTCCGGCGGGATGTGGGATGGGACGGGATATCTGCCTGTCCCGCTAATCTCGGCCCGCCTATCCTGTCGGAGACCCGATCTCGACCCTTCCCCAGTTCCGCCAGGACCCGCCCCACCCCGGCGCTTCAGAGGCAGAATGCTGCGATGGGAAGTTGAAAAAATCTGACCTTTGGGCTGGTTTTGGAGCATTGATTCTCCATTATTTTCCAAATGAATTTAGCCATTATTTGGCTGAATGTAACCCCTCAATCAAGTGTCATTACATGGCTATTGAAGGCCATTAGTTGGCTAGTTGAGGGGTCTTCTCCTTACACTATAAATTATTTGGCTCAATTGAACAACAATACTCAACACTTCGAAAATACTCCAGATTTTCTATTTTCATCTTCTTCCTCTCTAGCAAAGTCACTATACTCAAAGTTCTTCAAGAGTAACACTTGAGTTTCCTTTGTTCATTTGTTAAGTTGATGTTGTATCTTGTTAGACTATTGCTCAACACCGTAAAAGGAGATATACGAGGCAATCTTGTCTTAAAGACAGAGTGTCATCACTCGACTCAGCAAATCACACAAGCAGTTTGATAAGTTCTTGATTTCCATTTTTTATTGTAATAGTTTGTTTATCCTTTCTACCATTGTAATAGTTACTTATTACCCGTTCCCTACAACAATTGTATCCCAGTAATTTCAAGACAAGATTCGTTGTAACTAAGTTAGAAAGATGACTAGAAGAGATCAAACTGCTTCTGATTCTACTGCTGCTGCTCAAGATAATCCCTCTGCCTTCCCCACTGGTCAAGGCACTCATAATGCCTTTCCGATTGCTCAAGGCTCATCCAACGCCTTTACTGCGCTCAAGGGAACATTGTCGTTCCTCCACCCGCTGGATTTCACCATGAACGCCCTGAAAAGTTCATGGGTTTAAACTTCAAGAGATGGCAACAAAAGATGCTATTCTATCTGACTGTTATGGGAATGACACATTTCCTAACAGAAGATCCTCCACAAGCTGGAGATGAAATGGACCCTTCGCCTTCTGAAATGGATGAAGGGGGCCTAGGTATCCATGTCATTAATGGTATGAAGATGGTTCTTGATGCATGGAGTCATAGTGATTTCATGTGTAAGAATTACATATTGAATTGTTTGTCATACCCTCTCTACATGGTGTATTGCACCGTTGGTACTGCCAAAATTGTTGTGGGAGAAGTTGCAAAAGAAGTACAACGCACAAGATACATGTACTAAGAAATTCATCATTGGGAAATTTCTGAAATTTCAAATGGTGGATAGTAAAATAGTGATGTCCCAAGTCCAGGAATTCCAAATGATTTTACATCACCTGGATTTGGAAGGAATGAAACCAAATGAGCAGTTTTTTGTTGCATCACTGATTGAAAAGTTACCTCCTTTATGGAATGAGTTTATGAGTTACTTAAAACTCAAGACAAAGGAGATGACCTTTGAAGAACTTATTATCAAACTCCAAATTCAGGAAGATAATAAGAAGGCCTTGCCTAGGGGTAAACAACCCGCTGAGGCAAAGGCAAATCTACCTGAGGCCAAAGGGAACCCAAGCAAGAAGCGCAAGTTCCAGAAAGACGGCAAGACCCAAGCAGCGGAAAAGTTCAAAAAAAACTATCACCACTGTGGGAAACCTGGTCACATGATCAAGGACTGCCGCAAGCTCAAGACTGAGCAATAAGAGAAGGCCAAGGATAAGGGCAAGGCACAAGTTAACGTCGTCAAAGACTAGTTTCTGGATGACATGATTGAGGAGTTCTCAGCGGTGGTGCTAGAAGCAAACCTTGTTGAGAATCCCATGCAATGGTGGATGGACACAGGTTCTACAAGACACATCTGTTCTAATAGATATGCCTTCTCCACTTATACACCGGCTACAAATAAGAAGTTGTTCATGGGCAACAACGTTTCCTCTGATATGTTGCGGGTAGGAAAGGTAGTCCTGAAGATGACTTCTGGTAAGGAGCTCACTCTTAAGGAGGTGATGCATGTTCCTGAGATTAGGAGAAATTTAATTTCAAGTCATTTATTGGTTAATGCTGGTTTTAGGCTAGTGTTTGAGTCCAATAAATTTGTAATCACTAAGAATGGAATGTTTGTGGGAAGAGGATTCGTCTGTGAAGGCCTCTTCAAAGTTAACGCCATGTATGTATTACGTACAAGCAATAATATTGAAGTCTCTTCTTCTTACTTCCTTGAGTCATCTAATTTATGGCATCATAGATAAGGATATGTCAACTATAAATCCATCCAAAGGTTGGTAAAGTTGGAGTTGTTGTCGTCTATCGACGTAAACCCTCAACATAAGTATGAGGTGTGCGTAGAGGCAAAACTCACAAAGCTTCATTTTCGGTCCGGCGAAAGGAATACCGCTCCTCTAGAACTTATTCACACAGATATATGTGATTTGAAGTTTGCACAAATTAGAGGGGGGAACAAGTACTTTGTGATATTCATTGATCATAGCATAAGGTATTATTACCTTTACTTGTTGAAAAGTAAGGATGAAGCCTTTGAAGCGTTCCGACGTTACAAAGCAAAAGTTGAGAACTAACTAAGAATGCGGTTTAAATCCATTCGTAGCGATAGAGGGGGAGAATATGTAGCGCCATTTGAGGAATATTATGCCGAATCGGGCATTGTTCATCAAACGATGGCTCCATACTCACCTCAGTCGAACAGTTTGGTGGAACGTAAGAACCGCACATTGAAGGAAATGATGAATGCCTTGCTCATCAATTCCAGTCTTCCCCACAATATCTAGGGAGAATCCGTCCTTACCGCTAATACGATTCTTAACAGAGTCCCATATAAGGGTAAGGACAAAACTCCATATGAATCATGGAAGGGAAAGAAACCCACCTATAAATATTTAAAGGTATGGGTTGTTTGGCAACGGTTGAAGTATCCAAGCCAAAACAGGTCAAGATAGGGCCTAAGACTGTAGATTGCATATTCATCGGATATGCAAATAACAGTAGTTCTTATCGTTTCTTAGTGCATAAGTGAGATATTCCAGATATCTACGGGGGTACAATCATGGAATCAATGAATGCTCAATTCTTTGAAGGTACATTTCCTAGAAAGGAAAAGGACATAACCTCTCGCAAACGAAGTTATAAACAAAGCTCTCAGGAACCGGGAGTCGTTGACGGCCCGGATCTACATGGTTCAGATCTAGTGGATCTCAAAGTGGCTGAATGTCCAGAATTCAGTATTCCGGATTCTCAGAACCCGGGGACTCCAGAGATGGAACTAAGGCGAAGTAAAAGGGCCAGGAAGGATAAATCATTCGGTCCTGACTTTGTAGCTTATATGGTTGATGATGAACCAAGGATAATTGTTGAAGCATTGTCAACTCCAAAGGCACCGCTCTGGAAAGAAGCTATTGAGAATGAAATAGGCTCTATTCTGCATAACCATACTTGGGAGTTGATTGATCTTTCTCTGAGAAATAAATCGTTGGGTTGTAAATGGATACTCAAATGGAAGTATAAAGCAGATGGGTCTATAGATAAGTACAAGGCCATGTTGGTAGTCAGGGACTATCGGCAAAAGGAAAGCCTTGACTACTTTGACACGTACTCCCCGGTTTCTAGGATGACGTCCATACGAGTATTCATTGCGATTGCAGCATTGCGTGACCTTGAGATATATCAAATGGATATCAAGATAGCCTTCCTAAATGGTGATTTGGAAGAAAAATCTATATGGAACAACCCGAGGGGTATGTGGTTCCAAGGCAAGAGAAGAAAGTCTATCGGCTTGTCAAATCTCTATACGGGCTGAAACAAGCCCTGAAGAAATGGCACGAAAAAATTGATAGTACTCTACTATCAAAGGGTTTCGCCATTAATGAGTGTGACAAATGTGTCTACATGAAAGGTAACTCTGACTCGTTTGTTATGATATGCCTGTATGTAGATGACATGTTGATCACAGGGAGCAGTCCTAGCATAATTCTAGAGACCAAGAACATGTTGAAACAATGCTTCGACATGAAGGATATGGGTATCACAGATGTCATCTTAGGGATAAAAAGCTCTAAGACATCTGACGGACTGGTCTTATCTCAGTCTCACTACATTGAGGATGTTTTGAGAAAGTTTGAGATGTTTGACAGTTCGCCTATAAAGTCACCAATGGATAGAAATTAAAAGCTTGATAAAAATCGTGGTGCACCCATATGCCAGGAGCAATATGCACAGGTGATTGGTAGTTTGATATACATAACAAACTACACCCGACCTGATATTATTTATGCAGTTAACAAATTGGCTAGGTTTACCCGTAATACGAGTAATAATCACTGGAAGGCGTTGAATCGGGTACTTTAATACCTGAAATACATGCTAACTTACGGGTTGCGTTATTCGAGATATCCAGCTGTACTAGAGGGGTACAATGATGCAAACTGGATATCTGACATAGAGAACACCAAGTCCACCAGTGGGTATGTATTTACAATTAGTGGTGGGGCTGTGTCTTGGAAATCCTCTATGCAAACTTGCATCGCCCGATCCACGATAGAATTGGAGTTTATCGCTTTAGACAAAGTAGGAGAAGAAGTTGAGTGGCTTCACGACTTCTTAGAGGATGTTCCTTGTTGGAACAAACCCGTACCTTCTTTAATGATCCACTGCGATAGCCAGTCGGCTCTAGGAAGGGCACAGAATTCTATGTACCACGGCAAGTCTCGGCATATTCGACGAAGACATAAGACCGTTAGCCAGCTGATCACCACGGGTATAATATCCATTGATTACATAAAATCAAAGGATAACATAGCTGACCCGTTAACAAAGGGCTTATCCAAGGATCAGATGTTCTTCCTGTCTAGGGGAATGGGCTTAAAACCCAAGGTATAAGGGCCAATATGGTGGTAACCCAACCTTACTGACTAGAGATCCCAGGAATTAGGTTCAATGGGAAAACTAAGTTGTAAAGGTTTAGTTGATAGCTTCTGTGGAAGCATGACCATTTCGAATAGTGATTTTTGTGAAGAAATCCCAAATCCAAAGTCATTCCCGCGATAGACAATAAGTGCTATCGGTAGTGTGGGTAAAGGTTAAGTTTCCAAAACCTTTAATGATCCTCACCGGTTGAAGTTAGGTTTGGGGAAACTTTTAATGGTTCCTAACACTTGTAAAGTGTGGTATAGCAGGATACCTTGTAGGAGACCATCTATTTAAGTGCGAGTACAGGCCGCCTCAAATGAACGCATTTAAGAATCCAAGAAGTGTCCATGGCCACAATGGACAAAACATTACAAAGAACTGGGTAAGGGAAGTTGTTATGTTGGTAACGTTGACTTGGCTTATACTAAACACTGACGGTTCAAGCCATCACGTTCACCGCGCAGTAAGTAAGTCCGATGGTATTCAACTATGGAAGGTTCAAAGCTTATGCTACCTATCCAGATGCAACATCGGTCCGCTGAAAGATTACTGGAAAAAGTACCAAGTGTGTGCGCCAAAATCTCTTTCAAGAGGGGATTGTTGAAAATTTACTAAATGTGGCGCAGTAAGTAAGTCCGATTGTATTCAACTATGGAAGGTTCAAAGCGTATGCTACCTATCCAGATGCAACATCGGTCCGCTGAAAGATTACTGGAAAAAGCACCAAGTGTGTGCGCCAAAATCTCTTTCAAAAGGGGATTGTTGGAAATTTACTAAATGTGGAATTAAGTATATCCCATTATTTATGACTCAAACAATTGGGGCCCCGCACGTTGGAAACGTCGTTTCCACACACGTGCTCACGTACTGCCAAGTATCGCAAATTTCATTAGTGAAAGAGATATTGGTACGTATGTAATACGTTTGAGACATAGAATGATGGACGGTTATTGGCCAAATAACAAAGTATTCTACGTTGGTAAACGAAGGAAGAAGTGTACGAAGTGTAAGATGAAATGAGTCAGAAATCACCGCGAAGCCGTGAAGGGCCGTGGCGCCACATCATCGGAGCCGCGGTGCCTCCCAGGCAGCGCCGCAACGCTAATTGGTTGGCCAGACACTGGAGCCGCGATGCTAATTCAAAGAGCCGCAGCGCTTCGGAGGCAGAATGCTGCGACGGGAAGTTGGAAAGTTCTGACCTTTGGGCTGGTTTTGGAGCATTGATTCTCCATTACTTGCCACATGAATTCAACCATTATTTGGCTAAATGTAACCCCTCTATTAAGTGTCATTACATGGCTATTGAAGTCTATTAGTTGGCTAGTTGAGGGGTCTTCTCCTTACACTATAAATTGAGGACTTTGGCTCAATTGAAGACAACACTCAACACTTAGAAAATACTCCAGATTTTCTGAATTCATCTTCTTCCTCTCTAGCAAAGTTACTATACTCTAAGTTCTTCAAGAGTAACACTTGAGTTTCCTTTGCTCATTTGTTAAGTTGATGTTGTATCTTGGGAGACTATTGCTCAACACCGTAAAAGGATTTATACGGGGTAATCTTGTCTTAAAGACATAGTGACATCACTCGACTCAGCAAATCACACAAGCAGTTTGATAAGTTCTTGATTTCCAATTTTTATTGTAATAGTTTATTTATCCTTTCTACCATTGTAATACTTACTTACTTCCCGTTCCTTACAATAATTGTATCCCAACATAAAGTGATAGCAGTTACATACAGGGTTTCATTATTTTATTTTACATTTAACCGATACACCGACCCGATATCAAACCAACCGATATTTTATCGGTTGGCTAGCGGATTAGTACATTTAAGAATCGATAACCGATAGGCTGAATCGTTAAGCATTATTATCCGCCCGATAAGCATCACATACTTCACTTGGCGGAAAAAAAGGAGTTTGTGAAATTTGAAGACATTGGGAGTTCTTATAACCAATAATATGTTGGTTGTTTGTTTCCTTTTTTTTTAGCTTTGTTAGTTCTTACTTCATGTTTCTTTTATTTGAATTGTCAAGTTGTCTTTTTATTTTTGGAAAGAATTCCGATAATGAGAAATGCAATAAAAAATATCATCTTTGTGATTTAGTTGATACAATAAAATCAAATATTATCTATTTTATCTCTACTAAATTCATTGATATTTTAACTGCACGAAGCGCAAGTAAATTCACTAGTTTAATTAGTAATGCGCAGTTTTTATGTCAGTAATAGCTTTTTATGCAACGAATGAAAGGAGTACTCAACGTTTTCTCAACCTTCAACCTTCAACATGAAAGTATATTTATGTCGTAGAGACAATCTGTATTAGAACAAATGTACTTTATACACATTCGTATTATTATTAATGAAGATTAATATTTTGGTATTTGCAATTATTGAATTATTAACTGATTGTTTATAATAGTCTATAATATGCATCCCTGGAGGTTACGCTGTTATTGATAATGTGAGATATTAATATTATAACGTAACTGTTAAAATAGCCTTGACTAATGATCATCGAGAATGGGATATCGATGATATGTGATAAGTCGACATGTGGTCCACATCACATCCTTAGAGGATGTAGTATGTCTCACCTGCTACGAATAATTGCTACTCGTGATGGACACATGGATACTTTGGAAGTATTGGTATACCCTGCTGATATATTATTTGTTATACTTGTCTAAAGTATGATCAGCATGTGGGAGATATAATTTCTTGGACTTGAGGTCAATACGCACATTGTCTAAAAAGTAATTTACTTTGATCATGTCCTAAGCTCAAATGCCTTATAGGTTGAGATACGAATTGTATTGGGTACATTACGATGTGGATTAAAGGTGGTAGCTGACCCAAGATTAGTAATAGAAACTTTACCTACCTATGACATTGCAGACTTGGTCATATCAACAAATCAAGGATAGCAATGTTGAAGAAGTTAGACTACCTCAAACCATTTGACTTGGAGTCTTATGGTAACTGCGAATCTTATTTGAGAGAAAAGATGACCAATAAACCACTTTCTGGGAAAGGTGTGCGAGCCAAGGAGGTGCTTGAGTTGGTCCATACTGATATATGTGGGCCATTTTTTACTCAAGCTAAAGGAAGTTTTCCATACTTCATCACTTTTACTGATGACTTCACAAGGTATGGATATGTGTATCTTATGAGACATAAATCCGAGGCTTTTCAGAAGTTCAAGGAGTACAAGTCGGAAGTAGAGAAGCAACTTGCAACAAGTATCAAGACCCTTTGATCGATCGAGGAGGTAAATACTTTAGCAAGGATTTTCTAGATTACTTGAAGCTACATGGAGTCCAATCATAGTGGACACCTCCTGGAACACCACAAATGAATGGTGTTGCCGAAAGGAGAAACCGAACCTTATTAGATATGGGTCGATCTATGATGAGCTTCTCAGCTCTACCAACATACCTTTGGGGACATGCTATACAAACCTCAATATATGTTCTGAACAGGGTTCCTTCTAAGTCAGTAGAAAAGACACCCTATGAGATATGGTGTGGCAAGAAGCCAGCTCTTAAACATATGAGACCACAGGGTGCCCTGCATATGTTAAGAAGATGCTCACTGACAAGTTGGAATCCAAAAGTGAGAAATGTTACTTCGTGGGGTATCCAAAGAAAACTAAGGGATACTACTTCTATCTTCATGGAGAATGTAAGGTCATTGTTTCCAGGAACGCACCTTTGCTTGAAGATGAATACGTCTACAAAGAACATAGTTGCACAGAGATAGAACTTGAAGAAATTCAAGAACCACAAGATAATACAGAAATTGAACCCTTGTCGAATGACCTAAATAAGGATTCAGTGGGAGTATCTGGTGAAGATTGGGTACTTAGAGTATGCCCTTCAGCCAGTGGGAGTGCTGTGAGAAATAGTGCAGAAATGCAAGGCTCTCATACACAACCAATGGAAGGTGATACAATGGTTGTACATCATTCCACTCAGAAAATATATGAAAGTGACATTCCTGAAATCTCTCAATGTGATGGATTGTCTAGTAAACAAAGACCTTCTCACAATCAGAATGCAACAAACACTGAAATGCAGAATAATCAACTCCGTAGGACTATTAGGACTCATCGTCCACCTGAAAGACTTAATCTCCTTGTTGAAACACACAATGAGATAGATGTTCCTGATGACGATGAACCTACAACCTACAGCGAAGCTATGTTAGACATTGATTCGCAGAGATGGTAATAAGCCATGAAATCTGAGATGGACTCGATGTACATAAATCAAGTTTGGAACTTGGTTGATTTGTCAACAGGGGGATGCAAATGGGTCTTCAAGAAGAAGATTGATGCATATGGCAAGGTACATACTTATAAGGCAAGATTGGTGGCTAAAGGTTATAATCAATGGCCTAGGGTCGACTATGATGAAACTTTTTCACCTGTTGCGAAAATTAACTCCATTCGGATTTTGCTTACAATAGCTACATATTATGACTATGACATTTGGCAGATGGGCGTCAAAACTGCTTTCCTCAATGGTAATCTAGTTGAGGAGGTGTATATGAAACAACCTGAGGGTTTTTCGCTTGAGTCCAAACCAAATGATGTATGCAAGCTACAAAAGTCCATTTATGGGCTTAAGCAAACCTCGAGGAGTTGGAACATTTGCTTCGACAAGGCTATCAAGTCATTTGATTTCATCAGAAGCAAAGAGGATCCATGTGTTTATAGTAAACACAAGGATGGGAGTATTTCCTTCATTATCATATATGTAGATGACATATTGATAATGGGAGACAACAAGACTCTCCTGCAGTCCTTCAAGGAGTGTTTGTCCAGTTCCTTCATGATGAAGGATTTAGGTGAAGCCTGCTACATTCTGGGAATTAGGATCTATAGAGATAGACCTAATAGATTGTTAGGGATGTCACAGTCAGTCTACATAGACAAAGTGCTTAGACGTTTTTCTATGTAAAACTCCAAGAAAGGCAGTCTACCTATGGGACAAAACATCAAGTTATCTAAGAAGGATAATCCTTCTAATACTATAGAACTTGAACGCATGAAAAGGATCCCATATGCTTCTGCTATAGGATCGATCATGTATGCCATGACCTGTACTAGGCCAGATGTGGCCTTTGCACTTAGTATGACTTGTAAATTCCAGCAGAATTCTGGGGAAGAACACTGGAAAGCAGTCAAGAGTATTCTTAAGAATCTTAGACGAACTAAAGATTACTTCTTAGTCTATGGTGGGGAAGAAAAGCTAGTTGCTACTGGGTACATTGATTCTAGCTTCCAAACGGATCTTGATGACTACAAATCTCAGTCTGGGTACACGTTCATTTTCAATGGTGGAGCAGTAAGCTGGAAAAGTTCCAAATAAGCTACAATTGTTGATTCGACAACAGAAGCTGAGTACATTGCTGGATCGGAAGCTGGTAAAGAGGTTGTCGCGATTTCTGAGTTCTTGAAGGAACTAGGGGTTGTTCCAAGTGCCACTTATCCAATAATGATCTAAGGAACCAAGATTAACCAACAGAAACAAGCATGTACCAAGGAAGTACCACATACTCAGGGAGATGGTGGATACTGAAGAGATTAGATTAGACTATGTTCCACAGATGATAATCTAGCTGACCTATTCACTAAACCATTAAGCTTAGTCAAGCATAATGATCATTTTTAGAATATGGGCATTAGATATGTTGGAGATAGGCTCTAGGTCAAGTGGGAGATTGAAAGTATATTTATGTCCTAGAGACAATCTGTATTAGGACAAATGTATTTTATACACATTCGTATTATTATTAATGGAGATTAATATTTTGGCATTTGCAATTATTGAATTATTAATTTATTGTTTATAATAGTCTATAATATGCATTCCTGGAGGTTACATTGTTATTGATAATGTGAGATATTAATATTGTAACGTAACACTTAAAATAGCCTCGACTAATGATCATCGAGAATGGGATATCGATGATATGTGATAAGTCGACATGTGGTCTGCATCACATCCTTAGAGGATATAGTATGTCTCACCTGCTACGAGTAATGGCTACTCGTGATGGACACATGAATACTTTGGAAGTACCCTGCTGATATAACATTTGTTATACTTGTCTAAAGTATGATCAGCGTGTAGGAGATAGAAGTCCTTGGACTTGAGGTCAATACGCACCTTGTCTACAAAGTAATTTACTTTGATCCTGTCCTAAGCTCAAATGCCTTATAAGTTGAGATACGACTTGTATTGGGTACATTACGATGTGGATTACAGGTGGTAGTTGACCCAAGATTAGGATTCATTCCTCGAATGTATGTTTGAGAGAACACTCAGATACTCAGTGATATTAGGTTGACTAAGTCGTTGGCCAACGCAATAGACATATTTAGAATATGGTCTAGTTGTCAACTAATATAGATGAGATACAATGATTAAGACATTTGGATAGACACTTGACAAATCCTAAGCTTGATCGGTGTGTCGTGAATGAAAGGATTTTGTCTTACCACATAGAGGTTAAGTTTACTGGATTCGTGTAAACGTACTTCACATATTGAATTCGTATTGCGGCGCCGTCTAGGAGTTCCGCGTAGACCTTAATTTGATTAATGTCAATATGTGAAGGCATGTAGGGTCACACTATGTCGATTGTCCTTTCGATCTAAGAATGTATTGAGAAAGTATTAAATATTCGATTTAGAATCGAGATATTTAAATGAATAATAATTATTTTAATTAAGTCAAAATTGGATTTTGGATTTAATTAAGAATGTACAAAAATAAATCGAGACAGTGCAGGAACACGTCAAGCGTCGCGGCGCCCATACCCTAGGGCCGCGGCGCTTCTGCCTCGATTTATTTTTGTATATTCTTAATTAAATCCAAAATCCAATTTTGACTTAATTAAAATAATTATTATTCATTTAAATATCTCGATTCTAAATCGCTTCTGCCTCGATTTTTGGGCCAGGTCCAAGGTCAAACCCTAATCCGGTTTGACCTAATTCTCACCTATAAATAGTGGCATTCTCTTCATTATTTACACACTAATTTCATATTATCATTCTAATCCTTAGAGACTAAGAATTAAAATATTCTCTCAAACCTCTGCCGGATTTCCTAGCTTTCCAAAAGAGAAATACATTGAAGCTTAGAGCTTGAAATCGTAAGGGCATTCGCGTGCGCACCTATAGTAGATAAAGATTCCAGATAAATACAACATGTAAGTGTTCGTACTTTATGTTACAAGTTTTTATTGTCATATAACCATACCAGAAGTAATTATTGGGGTAAGTAAGAACAAAATTTTAAACTTTTGTTGTGCCTTACTTATGTATTTTGAACCCAACAAAACCCTACACAACCTTCATTTAAAACCTATAATTTAGTGTTTAGACCTTGGTACATGAAATTCTTTCTTTTGGAAAATAGTTAGCAGCTTTAAAATGATTCCTTGAGAGTTTCACCCTGGAAAGCAAAGTTTAAGAGGGTTTGGGTCCATTACCTTTTAGGATTATTACTTTCCTTAATTATGTGCTCAACTACATTTAGGTCATCACTAATTTCAAAAATACCAAGCGAGAAATGACAGAGACCACCTCAACGCTGACGTCGTCATCATCATCGGCATCGTCATCATCCTCGTTGATCTCAAGCCTCACATCAGAATCTAAGGACCTCTGAGCGAGATAGTGTAGCTGCCGAAGCTGGACACGATGAGTTACGACTCGGTTGTGTCTGAGTTCAGGTTCCTAAAGTCAGATGGGTGGGAGTATCGTCACCCATGCTTGCTTAGTTTGGGAGATTGTGAATATTTTATAGGAGACAACATCAATATGGGAGATAACCTTTTTATTTTCTTTTTATTTATTGGGAGATAACCTTTTTCTTTAATTTTAGCTCATTATTGCATTGAACAAGCAAATGAGGGGCCTGGAACCATATATACGGAAAGATATACATGGTATACCCATGATATACATGATATATACACTCTCTGTGTATACCGTGTATATCACGGAATCCCAAGCCAAATAGGAGCCTGATAAACACAGTATATCAGTCGTGTATCACATGTGTTGTGTAATAGGTTAATTGTATACACGGTATATCAGCCGTGTATCACATGTGTTGTGTAATATGTTAATTGTATTTAATTAGGCATTGTACACTTACCATAATTGTAGTATTCTTGTACAAATAGAATAGGGATTTAGGAGTAGAATAGGAATAGGATTTTTCATATTATGGAAATTGTAAATTGTATATATATTCATTCATTAATGATAATAATCAAAGGATTATTTCTTTCATGGTATCAGAGCAACACCAGCGCACTAAACATATTGAGATTGATATCCATTTTGTTCGCGAAAGGATAACTCGTGGACAAGTACGTGTCTTACATGTCCCTTCCAGGTATCAAATTGCAGACATCTTTACTAAGGGTCTTCCCTCGGTATTGTTTGAAGATTTTAGGGACAGTCTCAGCATAAGAAGACCGCCCGCTATAATTGCGGGGGTGTGAAAGATATACACGGTATACCCGTGATATACACGATATACACTCTCTGTGTATACCGTGTATATCACGGAATCCCACGACACATAGGAGCCTGATATACATAGTATATCAGTCGTGTATCACATGTGTTGTGTAATAGGTTAATTGTATTTAATTAGACATTGTACACTTACCATAATTATAGTATTCTTGTACAAATATAATAGGAATTTAAGAGTAGAATAGGAATAGAATTTTTCATATTATAAAAATTGTAAATTATATATATACTTATTCATTAATGAAAATAATCAAATGATTATTTCTTGCATCTCAATTACTTTAGCCTTTTAGCTATGGTATTTTGTCAGCTCTCTTTTTCGATATAGTGAGAAGGATATAGCTAGATATAAAATTCATTAATTAGTTGGTCCACCCTCGAGAGTCGAGAAGTCCTCAAAATTATGAAGAGAAAAAAGGTGGAATTTATTTATCTGGTTCATTCTCGTAGCTCTCGATTTAAGTACTCAAATTAATAACATAATTATATATGGCCCTTCATGATCTCTCCTCTCTATCTCTCTTTAAAAATATAGTTTCATGTAGCAGCTATGTACGTACGTACATTTATGGTGATGTTACCAAAATTAGGATGATTTTGGATAAAACTGATGAAGCTTGCATAGACTTTTAATTTTTAAAGGCCTCATTTTATACCACAATAGTTATGTATAAGCTTTTGTTTAAAAAACAAAAAAAAAAATACTACAGATTTTTACTAAAAATGAATGTATCTTTTGTACATTAGTTTGACGTAAAAGGGCCTCAAAATAAGTTTGAAAGGTGTAAAACAAATAATTCGTGAAAGTAAAGTGAAAAGTAATCATTAAATTTTCTTTTTTACATTTTCAGTGAAAGTGATTTTTCATCTCCTTATTTGTGATATGCAAAAATCGCTCCTTCCCCTGTACATCAATCTAAACTTCCTCTTCTTTTATATCTTCTTTATTCATTCAAGCTTTTATATTTCTCTTTGTTCTTTTATAAGCATTTTCTTAGATATCAAGCAATATTGAAAGTTTATGAAGCAATAAGTTCTTATTTTGAGATCAAATTACTTGAATCAGGTTTTGTTTCTTCATTTTTTTTTATAGGAGTATTATTTTTCAATTAAAGTTTACTATGCATGATATTTCTATTGCATGGGCATATATTATTCTTCTCTCATTATTAAAATTTTAATATGTCAACTAGAAAATTTGGATCATGTTATTCAAAACTTAAAAGAAAAGAAAAAAACGAAGCTTTGATACAATCACAAAAAGGAGCTCTTGATAAATTTTAACAAATAATAAAGAATAAAAAATATAGGAGAGCGTTCACTTTTAGTTTTTGGATCCTCAATAACTTTGCATCTCAAAAAACTAGAAAATTTAATTTTAAATAAAAACTACATATTATAAAAAAAATTAAACAAAAATATTAAGGTCTCTCATCGAAGTCGGGCTTTTAGGCCACTAATAGTGAAAATTATTGCTTTGTCTTGCTTGTTGGGTCCACAGAGTTTCAAAGTCAAGAAAACTTTACTACATCTTTCCTTTTCATATTGTCTGTTTCGCTTATTAGTATTACCCAAAACTCTTTCTCCTTTTAAATTTTTTCCACGAAATGATGATTTGTTTCTGAAATTTAAATATGTTTCTTGGGTTTCTTCCTTGTATCTTTTAAATCTAAAATGCCATTGAAGATGTTTACGCAAACTCCTACCTGTATATTAATTAACATCCAATAAATGTGTACATGTATTTAAGAGGGGGCTTTAATTCCTCCAGAATAGACATATGAACATACTATTGGAAATTTACTAAATGTGGGATTGAGTTTATCTCATCTTTAATGACTTAAACACGTGGGTCCCGCATGTCGGAAATATTGTTTCTTCGTACATGTCTAATCTACTAAGTGAGTAGATAATGTTAATGTCAAGTAAGTATCGTCAAATTTCGTTAAGAAATGAAAGAGATATTGGTACACAAAGTAAGGTGTTTGAGACATGAAAAGATGGAGGGTCTTTGGCCAAAAATGACAAATCTCCCTCATTGGTAAAAGAAAGAGCGTTTATGCAATATATAAACTCTAAGTTTGAGTAAGGGTTTGGGACCCCAAGGGGTAACCCATGTGTTTAGAAGGGAGAGGACTTAGGTGAGCTTGGGTTCAGGGCTAAGCCCCATACGAGTGCCGCCGCCCGTCCGGTCCGGGTCACGGGCTGGAACAAGGCTGAGCTGGGCTGGGCTTTTGGTCCCTGAAATTCATGACCGTACAAGAGAACAAGAGAACAAGAGAACAAATACCAACAGACATGACTGTTTGTCTTCCTTTTCCATACTTATAAATTGAATGTTTCTTTTCAATTATTAAGGACAGAGGAGAGAAAAAGAGAACACACAAACAAATTACTCAAAGTTTTCTGTTCGACACACAGAAGCAGCAAACGAGAAGTCTCTTCTAATTTGTTCCAGAAATAAAAAGCAGAAGTCCTTCAACAATTTGTTCTTATTTATTTTCTTCGCTAGAATCAACTATATTTGCTTTGTACAATTGATTAGTTATTATTTTATCTTGGGAGACTATTGTCCAATACCGTAAAAGCATTTATACGGGCCAATTTTATCTTAAAGACAACGAGTCATCTCTCGACTCAGCGTTCTCTTTGTTTAACCTTTCGAATACACTTTACCCCATTTTTAATCTACAATTTTAAGACAAAAGCTTACAATTTTAAGATAAAATTTGCTATTATCTAAGTGTTTGAAAGATGTCTATTTCAAACATTGCTTCCGGCTCTAGTTCTGCTGCTATTGCTCAAGGGAATATTGTTGTCCTTGCTCTTGCCATTTTTCAAGGAGAACGCTCGAAAAAATTTCTGGGTACCAATTTCAAGAAATGGCAATAGAAAATGTTGTTCTGTCTTACAACGTTAAACTTGTCACGTTTTCTGACAGAAGATCCTCATTCTAGTGTGGATGCAATCGACACTCAATCTAACACAATGACTGATATGAGGCACGATATCCAGGTCACAAATGCCCTGAAGTTAATATTAGATGCCTGGAATCATAGTGATTTCATGTGCAAAAACTGCATTCTGAACGGTCTGTCGGATACAATTTATATTTTCTATTGCACCGTGAAGAACAAAGGAGTTGTGGGAAAAACTCGAGAAAAAGTACAGCGTACGGGATGCGGATACTAAGAAATTCACCGTTGGAAAGTTTTTGAAATTTCAAATGGTGGATGGTAAATCAGTGAGTTCCCAAATTCAAGAGTTTCAAATGATTATTCATCATCTGGATTTGGAAGGAATGAAGTCAAACGAACAATTTCTGTTTACATCTTTGATTGAGAAACTGTCTCCCTCGTGGAATGAGTTCATAAGTTATCTCAAACTGAAGACGAAGGAAATGGGGCATGAAGATCTTATTGTCAAACTCCAAATACAAGAGGATAATAAAAGAGCTATATTTAAGCCAAAACAGCCAATGGAGGCAAAGGTGAATGTGGTTGATTCAAGGGGAAACACTAACAAAAAGCGCAAGTACCAGGGAGATGACAAAATCCAAAAGATGGAGAAGTTCAAAGGAAACTGCAACCACTGTGGAAAGCCTGGTCATATGATCAAAGACTGCCGCAAACTGAAGCGAGAGCAGAAGGAAAAAGTCAAGAATGAAGGCAAGGCCAAGGCTAACGTCGTGCAAGACAAGGATGATCCTTCGAATCTTGACGACATGATTGTGTATTTCTCGGCTGTAGTGCTGGAGGCTAATCTGGTAGAGAATCCAAGGCAATGGTGGATAGACACGGGTGCAACCCATCACATCTGCTCAGAAAAGAGTGCATTCTCCTCTTATGCCCAGTCACAGGCAAGAAAATGTTCATGGGCAATGACGCCACCTCTAAAGTGCAAGGGGCTGGAAAGGTTGTCCTCAAAATGACTTTAGGCAAAGAGCTTACTCTGAAGGAAGTGATGCATGTCCCTGACATCCACAAGAACTTGGTTTTAGGGCCAATGTTGGTCTAGGCTGATTTTAGACTAGTTTTAGAGTCCAACAAATTTGTAATAATTAAGAATGGTATATTTGTAGGAAGAGGCTTCGCGTGTGACGACCTCTTCAAAGTGAATGATATGTCTGTAATCCGTTCATCTAATGAAATGAAGCCTTCTACCTACTTGCTTGAGTATTCTAATCTATGACATCATAGATTAGGACACGTAAACTACAAATCCATTCAAAAGTTAGTAAAGTTGGAATTGTTGCCTTCCTTCTACATAAACCCTCAACATAAATGTGAGGTGTGCGTAGAGGCAAAATTAACCAAGTCATATTTCCACTCAATCGAAAGAAACACCGCTCCTCTATAACTTATTCACACGGACGTATGTGATTTAAAGTTTGTACAAACTAGAGGGGGGAACAAATATTTTGTGACTTTCATTGATGATAGTACAAGGTATTGTTATGTTTACTTGTCGAAAAGTAAATATGAAGCCTTTGAAGCATTTAAACACTACAAAGCAGAATTTGAAAATCAACTAAACTTACAGATTAAGGCAATTCGTAGTGATAGATGGGGAGAATATGTAGCACCGTTTGAAGAATACTGTGCTCAATTCGGCATTGTTCATCAAACGACCGCTCCTTATTCGCCTCAGTCTAACGGTATTGCCGAGCGCAAAAACCGTACGTTAAAGAAAATTATGAATGCTTTACTTATCAATTTCGGTTTAGCTCAAAATATGTGGGGCGAAGTGATTCTTACCGCTAATGCAATTCTTAATAGAGTTCCACATAAGGGTAAGGATAAAACTCTATATGAATCATGGAAAGGAAAGAAACCCACTTACAAATATTTGAAAGTGTGGGCCTGCTTGGCAAAGCTCGAAGTACCGAAACCAAAACAGGTCAAAATTGGACCTATTGCATATTTATTGGATATGCAAATAACAGTAGTGCTTATCCCTCCTTAGTGTATAAGTCGGAGATACCTGATATCCACGAGGGTATGATCATGAAATCAAGGAATGGTGAATTCTTTGAACGGATCTTTCCTAGAAAGGAAAAAGAAATAATTTCGCGCAAACGAAGTTATAAACACAATGCTCAAAACGATCAAAACTCGGGAGTTTCTGATTAACCGAAACTAGACGTTCCAGATCTACAGGACTCAGGAGTTTCTGATTATCCGAAACTTAATGTTCCAGACCTACAGAACTTGGGGGTTCCAGAGGTGGAACCAAGATGGAGCAAAAGGGCCAAAAATGACAAAACCTTTGGTCCAGACTTTCTAACCTATATGGTTGAAAATGAACCAAGGATAGTCAAAGAAGAATTGTCAACTCCAGAATCACCGCTTTGGAAAGAAACTATAGAAAGCGAAATAGATTCCATCATGCAAAACCATACTTGGGAAATGGTTGATCTTCCTCCGGGAAGCAAACTTTTAGGCTATAAGTGGATATTCAAAAGAAAGTACAAAGCAGATGGAACTATTGACAAGTATAAGGCCAGATTATTAGTCAAGCTACAGTCAATAGGAAGGCCTCGATTACTTTGACACATACTCTCTTGTGTCTAGATTAACGTCCATAAGGGTATTAATAGCCATAGCAGCTTTGCGTGACCTTGAGATACATCAAATGGACGTTAAGACAGCCTTCCTAAACGGAGAGTTGGAAGAGGAAATATACATGGAACAACCCAAGTTTGATAATACTTTATTATCAAAAGGTTTCTCTATAAATAAATGTGATAAATGTATCTATATCAAAGGGAAATTTGACTCGTTTTTCATGATATGCCTTTACGTAGATGACATGCTTATCACCGGAAGTAGTCTTAAGTTGATCCGGGAAACCAAAAATATGTTGAAATAGTGTTTCCAGATGAAAGATATGGGTATTGCAGATGTGATCTTAGGAATTAAGATTTCTAAGACATCTGACGGGCTGGTCTTATTTCAATTTCATACATTGAAGATGTATTGAGGAAATTTGATGCATTTGATAGTCCCCCTATGAAGTCACCAATGGATATGAATTATAGAATTGATAAAATCATGGTGCACCCGTATCCCAAGGCCGATATGCACAGGTCATTGGCAGTTTAATGTACATTACAAACTGCACACAACCCGACATCGCTTATCCAGTCAATAAATTGTCTAGGTTCACTCGTAATCCTAGAAATGATCATTAGAAAGTGTTAAATCGGATACAACGGTATCTGAAATATTTGCTAACTTACGGATTACACTATTAAAGATATCCAGCCGTACTGGAAGGATACAGTGATGCAAACTATCCATCTGACATAAAGAACACCAAATTTACCAGTGGGTATGTTTTTACAATTGGTGGTGGGGCTGTCTTGAAAATCCTCTAAAAAAACATGCATCGCCCGATTCACTATGGAATCGGAGTTTATCGTTTTGGACAAAGCAGGAGAAGAAACAGAATGGCTTCACGACTTCTTAGGATATCCCTTGTTGGGATAAACTCGTGCCTTCCATGATGATTCATTGTGACAGCCAATCGGCTTTGGGAAGGGCACGAAGTAATATGTACAACGGCAAGCCTAGACATTCATCGGAGGCATAAGACTGTTAGGAAGTTGATCACTACGGGTGTCATTTCCATTGATTACGTCAAATCAAAGGATAACTTAGAGGATCATTTAACTAAATGCCTATCCAAAGATCAAATACTCTGCCTGTCTAGGGGAATGGGCTTAAAACCCAAACAATAAGAATCTTTATGGTGGTAACCCAACCTTACTGACTGGAGATCCCCGAAATTTGGTTCAATGGAAAACTAAACTATAGAGGTTCAGTTTAGCGCTTCACTTGAAGTAAGAGCACTTCGGATTATCATTATTTAAAGAAAGATAACTCCAAAGTCGTTCTCGTGATAGACATTAAGTGCTACTTGCATGAAGGGTAAAGGATAAGTTTCTGAAACTTTTAATGATTCCTAACACTTGCGAGTGGGGTAAAGAAATATACCTTGTAAGAGATCACATATTTAAGTGCGAAGACATGCCGCTTCAAATATACGCACTTAAGAATCCAAGCGTTGTCCATGGCCACAACGGAAAAAATAATAAGAAGAAATGAATAAGGAGAGTTATTGTGTTGATATCATTATCTTGGTTTACACTAAACACTGACGGTTCAATACATCGCGTTCACCGCGCAGTAAGTAAATCTGATGGTAATCGACTAAGAAAGGTTCAAAGCCGAAAGCTACCTTTCCTGATGCAATATATTTCCGCTGAAAGATTGCTGAACTTTGGCACCCTGTGTACACCAATTCTCTTTCAAGAGGAGATTGTTGAAAATTTACTAAATGTGGGATTGAGTTTATCCCATCTTTAATGACTTAAAACGTGGGCCCCGCATGTCAGAAACATTGTTTCTTCACACATGCCTAATCTACTAAGTGAGTAAATAATGTTAATGCCAAGTATCGTCAAATTTCATTAAGAAATGAAAGAGATATAGATACACAAAGTAAGGTGTTTGAGACATAAAAAGATGGACGGTCTTTGGCCAAAAATGACAAATCTCCCTCATTGGTAAAAGAATGAAAGTTTATGCAATATATAAACTCTAAGTTTGAGTACGAGTTTGGCACCCCAAGGGGTAACCCATGTATTTAGAAGGGAGATGACCTAGGTGAGCTTGGGTTCGGGACAAAGCCCCACACGCGCGCCGCCGCCGCCCGCTCGTCCCGTCCGGTCACGGGCTGTTGGGCTGTTCCGGAACTTTCTTTTTGGTCCCTGAAATTTACTGTTTGTCTTCCTTTTCCACTCTTATAAATTTAATGTTTCTTTTCAATTCTTAAGGACAGAGGAGAGAAAAAGAGAACACACAACAAATTACTCAAAGTTTTGCCTTTCTGTTATGGTCGACACACTGAAGCAGAAAACGAGAAGTCTCTTCTAATTTGTTCCAGAAACAAAAAGCAGAAGTTCTTCTTCAGCAATCTGTTCTTATTTATTTTCTTCGCTAGAATCAATTGTATTTTCTTTGTACATTTGATTAGTTGTTGTTTTATCTTGGGAGACTATTTTCCAATACCGTAAGAGCATTTATACGGGGCAATTTTGTCTTAAAAACAAAGAGTCATCTCTCGACTCAGCGTTCTCTTTGTTTAACCTTTCGAATACACTTTAACCCATTTTTTTACCTACTCATACCACTGCCGCCCTTGATTAGAGATATTGAATTTGTAGTTTCTTCTTAGCCAGATGAAATTTTTCCTAACTCAACCCCAAAAACTAGCTTGTAGGATGAGGATTGTTCAAGTCCATATAAGGAGTCTATGTTCCCATTCCATATTCGATGTAAAATTCTTATCAAAACAAAATCATTATTAATGCTACTTGACACTTGTTGTTGGCTCTAATTTAAAAACAAAAAAAAGCAGTGCGGGCCAGAAAGTATCTCATGTTAGCTCTAATTAAATACCATTATTAAATAACTTGAAAACTAGACAATTTGGTAAAGCAATATAAAATAATGAAAGCAGGTCCATTTCAATCTTTTCAATTGCCTTGTGCTAGCTACCAAAACTGGATCAGCGGCTTATACCTAGGGATGACAACGGATCGGATCTGGACCGGATCCTACTAGATCCAGATCTAGATCCATTTTTCATATCCCGGATCCAGATCCGTCGGATCAATAAAAATCATATTCAAATCCGGATCCATCGGATCTACAGGGTCCACGGATCGGATCTGGATCCACATATAAAAAAAAAATCCTTGCTAAGATTGTAATCTTGCTAAGAATTTTTTTTTGAATTAACAAATGATTTTTACTTAGCTAACAGTTTCCTGTATTTTAATTTTGAAATGTTCATATGAGATATTTTGTTCGTTGTCTCGTTTTGATTGTGAGCTATTAATTGAAAATGTTAGACAATGACAATAGTTGTGAAAAATGCTTACTTGTATTTCCACAATGCAGAATTTGCATGTGCTTGGAATCTTCACAAATGAAGTGAATATAATTTTAACTACTTGTCTATGGAGATGTTAGTCATTCACTGATATAACATTGATTTTATTATCGAAGTTACCTCTTTATTTTTTGGTTTTTGAGTTAACGCGGGGATAAATTAAATTTGTTTTGAGAATTAAACTTGCAAGGATGTGCTTAGCAATTTTAAGAAAATACTTATAAAATTATATTCTAGGTTATGAATATATTTAATAAAAAATGGATCCACGGGTCGGATCTGGACCGGATACGGATCTCAAGTACAAGATCCAGATCCAGATCTAATCCGTCAGAAATGGATCCGGGTCCGATCCGGATCCGTTGGGTCCAAATTTTGAAGATCCATATCCTATAAAACGGATCTGGATCCACCAGATCCGGACCGGGTCCAGGATCCACTGCCATCTCTACTTATACCGATACCATTTCCTTTCTGATCTATCTAAAATAGAATGTCACATTTTTATATTTATAAATAATTTAATTTTATGAGATAATTTACAGTTACACATTTATATAAGATTTATTTTGAATCAAATATTTCAAAAGTCTTCCTTTATTTTTTAAACTCCGTGTCAAGTCAAATAATGACACATAAATTGAGACGGATGGAGTAGTAAATACAAATATTATGGTTTCATCACTGGGAGTTTGAAACAAATCCTTAGTTGTAAAAGGAACATATGTAAAGATGGCAGTGGATCCTGGACCCGGTGGATCTAAATCCGTTTTATAGGATATGGATCTTCAAAATTTGGACCCGACGGATCTGGATCGGACCCGAATCTGTTTCTGACGGATCGGATCTGGATCTGAATCTTGTATTTGAGATTCGTATCCGATCCAGATCCGACCCATGGATCCGTTTTTATTAAATATATACATAACCTAGAGTGTAATTTTATAAGTATTTTCTTAAAACATTTCATAATTTATGTATTTTACATTCAAATTTGAACTTTATTTTTTAAATTGTCCATAATTACATTCAGATTGAGATGAATATTTATTGAGATGAATGTTTTTTGTTATCTCTTTTTAATATGATTGTTTCTTTGTTATTTTAGGATGTTGATGACGTTGAAACTAATGACTTCGAAGACTAGTTTATCAAGTTGGGCAGAAGGTTATAGAAGATGTTGATGGCATTTTAAAGAACATTGTGGTAGAATTTAATTTCAAGACCTTTATAATTGCAGTGTTTTCCATGATGTTGTTATTTACTTACTTTGCTTCATCGTCTTTATTTTCTTGTGATGCTAAAACTTTGTTCAGTATTTTGGAAGAATGGTGTCATGTTTGTGTAGGTAGATTGAATGAACTCAATCATTTTTTTCAATCAGATTGAGTTTCATTTTGTCAAAAAAGTTTCAACATGTGGAAATATTATTCAATGCAAATTTTTTTACATGTGGATCCAGATCCGATCTGTGGATCCGATGAATCTGAATCCGAATCCGGATCTGGATCCATATATGAAAAATGAATTTGGATCTGGATCTAGTAGGATCCGATCCAGATATGATCGGTTGCCGTCCCTAAACATATGCTTCAAGTATTTGGTGGTGGATTTGAAGACACATTGTTTTGTTTACTTTGACTCCCCATTTCCTGTAGCAACCCTTTTCCATAAATAACGAAAATGACATCTCAACATGGAAGGCCACTAATTTTATACCTGCAGTTATAATGCATCTGTAATTATTCTGTATTAAAATAGGTAATTTGAGACCATATATAATGACAATAACACTGCCCAAGTAACCTTCCTTTGCCTCCATTTGAGTTTTTTTTCAATCAACTTCTCATAGAAAAATTACTCCAATTTGGTTTCTTCCTATTCAACTCATTTCTTGCATCAAAAAACATTGTAAAAGTTATTTTAGAAAATCTTAAAAAGAAAAAAAGGAAACACAACTACGTAATAAATAATAAATGAAGAAATGAAAATGTTAAAAATCAAATCTTGAAAATTTTAAAAACTAGAAAGAAAAGAAGTGATGGTCAAGAAAGAAAAAGAAAGAAAAGAAAAATCAAACTAAACCCAACAGCACAAGCCTTACTGAAAAGTGACCGAGCAATAAAAGAAAGTCATGTGAGCATTATTCATTAATGAATGAAAATGCAAAGTAAAAGTTATCATATTCATTTCCTCCGGAATCCGGAATTGTTCTGATGAGATGAAAATGCAAATCCATTCCCTCGAACTAGTTATGCAAAATGTAACTTTTGTCAGAAATTTACTAATGTGGAATTAAGTTTATCCCATTATTTATGACTCGAACAATTGGGGCCCCGCACGTTGGAAACGTCGTTTTCACACACGTGTACACGTAGTGCCAAGTATCGTAAATTGCATTAGTAAAAGAGATATTGGTACATACGTAATACGTTTGAGACATAGAATGATGGACGGTTATTGGCCAAATGACAAGTATTCCACGTTGGTAAACGAAGGAAGAAGTGCATGAAATGTAATGAAACGAGTCAGAAATTGCCGCAGAACCGTGAAGGGCCGCGGCGCAACACTGTCTGAGCCGCGGAGCCGGAGCGCCGCGGCGCTAAATGGTGGCTTGGGCTACTGGGTCAAGGCGCCGCGGTGCTAATTCGCATAGCCGCGGTGCTTCGGAGGCAGAATGCTGCGACGGAAAGATGGAAAGTTCTGACTTTTGGGATGGTTTTGGAGCATTGAATCTCCATTATTTGGCACATGAATTCAACAATTATTTGGCTGAATGTAACCCCTCAATAAGTGTCATTACATGGCTATTTAAGGCCATTAGTTGGCTAGTTGAGGAGTCATTTACTTGCACTATAAATTGAGGCATTTGGCTCAATTGTTTAAGACTAAGAAATTTTTCTAAAATCTTCTTCTTCCTCGCTAGCATCATTTCTATATTCAAAGTTTTTCAAGAGTAACACTTGAGTTTCATTTGCTCATTTGTTAAGTTGTTGTTGTATCTTAGGAGACTATATCCCGACAACGTAAAAGGATATAAACGGGGCAATCATGTCTTAAAGACAGAGTGTCATCACTCAACTCAGCAAATCATAAGGAGTTTGTATCGTTCTTGATTCTAGTTTGTTGTAATCTTTAGTTTATCCTTTCTAGAATTTGTAATATTTACTTACTTCTCGTTTCCTGCAATTGTTGTAACTCACAATTTTAAGACAATATTGGCTTTGTAAATGCTTAGAAAGATGACTGGAAGAGAACAACCCGTTTCTGATTCTGCTGCTGCTGCTACTCAAGGCAACCTCTCTGCTTTCCCCACTGCTCAAGGCACACCCAATGCCTTTCCGGTTGCTTAAGGAAACGTTATTATTCCTCCACCCTCCGATTTCCATAATGAACGCCCAGAGAAGTTTATGGGCTCCAACTTCAAGAGATGGCAGCAGAAGATGTTGTTTTATCCGATCATGGGGGAATGGCTCATTTCCTAACAGAAGATCCTCCACAAGCTGGAGATGAAGTGGACCCTCAGCCTAATGAAACGGCTGGAGGGGGCCAAGGTATACATGTCGTCAATGAATGAAGATGGTTCTTGATGCTTGGAGTCATAGTGACTTCATGTGTAAGAACTATATTTTGAACTGTCTGTCAAACCCACTCTACATGGTGTATTGCGCCGTAGGCACCGCCAAAGAGTTACGGGAAAAGCTGCAGAAGAAGTACAACGCACAAGATGTTGGTACGAAGAAATTCATCGTTGGGAAATTCCTGAAATTTCAAATGGTGGATAGCAAAACTGTGATATCCCAAGTCAGGGAATTCCAAATGATTCTACATCACCTGGATTTGGAAGGTATGAAATCAAATGAGCAGTTTTTGGTTGCATCACTTATTGAGAAGTTACCTCCCTCGTGGAATGAGTTTATGAGTTACTTAAAACTCAAGACAAAGGAAATGACCTTTGAGGAACTTATTATCAAACTCCAGATTCAGAAAGATAATAAGAAGGCCTTGTTTAGAAGAAAACAACCCGCTAAGGAAAAGGTAAATCTGGCTGAGGACAAAGGGAACCCAAGCAAGAAGCGCAAGTTCCAGAAAGATGGCAAGACCCAGGCAGTGGAGAAGTTCAAGGAGAACTGTCACCACTGCGGGAAACCTGGTCACATGATCAAGGACTACCGCAAGCTCAAGACTGAGCAACAAGAGAAGGCTAAGGCCAAAGGCAAGGCATAGGCTAACGTCGTCAAAGACACGCTTCTTGACGACATGATTGATGAGTTCTCGGTGGTGGTGCTTGAAGCAAACCTTGTTGAGAATCCCATGCAATGGTGGATGGACACGGGTGCTACCAGACACATCTGTTCCAATAAAGACGCCTTCTCCACATATACACCAGTTACAGATAAGAAGTTGTTCATGGGTAATAAAGCTTCCTCTAACGTGCTGGGGAGTAGGAAAGGTAGTCCTGAAGATGACTTCTGGAAAGGAGCTCACTCTGAAGGAAGTTATGCATGTCCCTGAGATTAGGAGGAATTTAATTCCAGGTCAATTATTGGTTAATATTGGTTTTAGGCTAGTATTTGAGTTCAATAAATTTGTAATCACCAAGAATTGAACTTTTGTGGGAAGAGGCTTCGTCTGTGAAGGCCTCTTCAAAGTTAACGCCATGTTTGTAATGCGTGCAAGCAATAATATTAAAGTTTCTTCTTACTTGCTTGAGTCCTCTAATTTATGGCATCATAGATTAGGACATGTTAACTATAAGTCCATCTAAAGGTTGGTTAAGTTGGAGTTGTTGTCGTCTATCGACGTAAACCCTCAACATAAGTGTGAGGTGTGTGTAGAGGCAAAACTCACAAAGATTCTTTTTCGATCCGTCGAAAGGAATACCGCTCCTCTAGAACTTATTCACACAGATATATATGATTTGAAGTTTGCACAAACTAGGGGGAACAAGTACTTTGTGACATTCATTGATGATAGCACAAGGTATTGTTACCTTTACTTGTTGAAAAGTAAAGATGCCTTTGAAGTGTTCCGACGCTACAAAGCAGAAGTTGAAAACCAACTAAGCATGTTGGTTAAATCCATTCGTAGCGATAGAGGGGGAGAATATGTAGCGCTATTTGAGGAATATTATGCCGAATCGAGCATTGTTCATCAAATGACGGCTCCATACTCACCTCAATCGAACGGTGTTGCGGAACGCAAGAACCGCACGTTGAAGGAAATGATGAATGCCTTGCTCATCTATTCCGATCTTCCCCAAAATATGTGGGGAGAAGCCATCCTTACCGCTAATACGATGCTTAATAGAGTCCCACATAAGGGTAAGGACAAAACTCCATATGAATCATGGAAGGAAAAGAAACCCACCTATAAATATTTAAAGGTGTGGGGTTGTTTGGCAAAGGTCGAAGTGTCCAAGCCAAAGCAGGTCAAGATTAGGCCTAAGATTGTAGATTGTATTTTCATCAAATATGCAAATAACAGTAGTGTTTATAGCTTCTTAGTGAATAAGTCAGATATTCCAGATATCCACGGGGGTACAATCATAGAATCAAGGAATGCTCAATTCTTTGAGGATATTTTTCCTAGAAAAGAAAAAGACATAACCTCTCGCAAACGAAGTTATGAACAAAGTTCTCAGGAACCAGGAGTCGTTGACTGTCCGGATCTAGATGGTTCAGATCTAGTGGAATTCAAAGTGGTTGAATATCCATAATCTAGTGTTCCAGATTCTCAAAACTTAGAGACTCTAGAGATGGAACCAAGGTGAAGTAAAAGGGCTAAGAAGGATAAATCTTTCGATCCTGACTTTGTAGCTTAAATGGTTGATAATGAACCAAGGATAATTGCTGAAGCATTGTCAACTCTAGAGGCACCATTCTGGAAAGAAGCTATTGAGAGCGAAATAGACTCCATCCTGCATAACCATACTTGGGAGTTGGTTGATCTTCCTCCGGGAAATAAATTGTTGGATTGTAAATGGATACTCAACGGAAGTATAAAGCAGATGGTTCTATAGATAAGTACAAGGTCAGGTTGGTAGTCAAGGGCTATCGGAAAAAGGAAGGCCTTGACTATTTTGACATGTACTCCCCGGTGTCTAGGATGACGTCCATATGAGTATTCATTACGATCGCAGCGTTGCGTGACCTTGAGATACATCAAATGGATCTCAAAATAGTCTTCCTAAATGGTGATTTGGAAGAAGAAATTTATATGGAGCAACCCAAGGGATATGTGGTTCCAGGGCAAGAGAAGAAAGTCTGTCGACTTGTCAAATCTCTGTACGGGCTGAAATAGGCCCCGAAGTAATGGCACAAAAAATTTGATAGTACTCTACTATCCAAGGGTTTCTCCATTAATGAGTGTGACAAATGTGTCTACACGAAAGGTAACTCTGACTCGTTCGTCATAATATACCTGTACGTAGATGACATGTTGATCACATGGAGTTGTCCTAACTTGATCCTAGAGACTAAGAACATGTTGAAACAATGCTTTGACATGAAGGATATGGGTGTCACAGATGTCATCTTAGGGATAAAGATCTCTAAGACATCTGATGGACTGGCCTTATCTCAGTCTCGCTACATCGAAGATGTGTTGAGAAAGTTTGAGATATTTGATTGTTCGCCTATAAAGTCACCACTGGATAGAAATCAAAATCTTGATAAAAATCGCGGTGCACCTGTATGCCAGGAGAAATATGCACAGGTAATTGAAAGTTTGATGTACATCACAAAATGCACCCGACCTGATATTGCTTATGTAGTCAACAAGTTGGCTAGGTTTACCCGTAATCCGAGTAATGATCATTGGAAGGCGTTGAATCGGGTACTACAATACCTAAAATACACGCTAACTTACGGGTTGCATTATTCGAGATATCTAGCTATACTAGAGGGGTACAATGATGCAAACTGGATATCTGATAGAGAGAACACCAAGTCCACCAGTGGATATATATTTACAATTGGTGGTGGAGCTGTGTCTTGGAAATCCTCTAAGCAAACTTGCATCGCCCGATCCACTCAATTGGAGAGTGACACCTACTATCATATAAAGCCTCAATTGGCGTCATATCAATGCTGGAGTGATAATTGTTGTTGTACAAAAACTCAGCCAAAGGTAAGAATTAGTCTCAATGACCACCAAATCAATCACGCAGGCTTGTAACATATCCTCCAAAACATGGATGGTCTACTCGGACTAACCGTTCATTTGAGGGTAAAATATTATATTGAGATCTAGGCGAGTACCCTACTCCTTTTGCAAAGTCCACCATAAAATGGAAAGTAAACTAAGTACCCCGGTCCAAAATGATAGAAATAGGTACCCTATGCAGATGAACAATCTCACGAATATAAATCTTGGCCAACTTCTCTGAATTGTAAGTCGTTTAGACCGAAATAAAATTCGTAGACTTAGTCAACCTATCAACAATTACCTAGACGGCATCAAACTTTCCTAGAGTCTTCGACACTATAATAACAAACTCCATAGCAATCTGTTTCCACTTCCACTTGGGAGTGGGCATCGTCTGAGTCAAACCACCAGGTCTTTGGTGCTCATACTTAACTTGTTGGCAGTTCAAACACTGAGACACAAACTCAACAATATCTCTCTTCATCCTACTCCACCAGTAGTGCTACTTCAAATCATGATACATCTTTGTAGCACCCGGATGAATGGAATATCTAGAGTTGTGAGCCTCATCCATAATCAATCTTGTCAAGTCTCCAACAAGAGGAACACACACTCTCCTTTTGATCCTCAAGACTCCGTCACCATCAATCATAGCCTTATTAGATTCCCCTTGTATCACCTTATCCCTAATCTTACACAACTTTACATCATCACACTGTTGGGCCTTAATCTTCTCCAAAAGAGACCTCGCCTCCATACACGCCAAAATCCTACCCAGATTCAAAATGTCATGTCTCACAAAACTGTTGGCTAAGTACCGAACCTCTAATTCCAATGGACGCTCATCAACTATTAAATGCGCCAAACTTCCCATACTTGCCACCTTTTGGCTATAAGCATCCGCCACCACATTAGCATTGCCCGAATGGTACAAAATGATCATATCATAGTCCTTTAGCAACTTTATCCACCTGCACTCCCTAGAATTCAAATCTCTCTTATTGAACACATGCTGAAGGCTGCGGTGATTGGTATACACCCCACAATGAACCCCATAAAGGTAATGCCTCGAAGTATTCAAAGCAAATACAATGACTGCCAACTCTAAGTTATGAACAGGGTAATTCTTCTCATACACCTTCAATTACCTCGATGCATAAGCTATCACTTTACCCTCCTACACCAAAACATATCCTAACCCAATCCTCAATGCATCACAAAAAATAGTAAAGTCCTCCCCCTCCACAAGAAGGGCCAAAATTGGGGGTGTGGTCAAAAGTGACTTGAGCCTTTAAAAGATCTCCTCACTCACCGGACCATTAAAAAGGCACATCATTTTGAGTCAACCGCATCAAATGAGAAGAAATATATGAAAACCATTGACGAATCGATTATAATAGCTCGCGAGACTCACGAAGCTTTAAATCTCTGTCACCGAAGTAGGCCTAGGCCAGTCCCTAACTACATCTATCTTCTTCGGATCAACCAGAGTCCCTAGTAAATCATCTTTCATCCGAATCGTTGACTCAATAACATTTATGAATGTCTTTCAAGGTAGTAGTCTAGAATTCTAAGATATTTTCTTTAAGCTTCCGTCAGCCATCCAAACTTATGGGGTTCAAAGCCTTTGTAAAAGCCTCAGCAACCCATTTGTCTGGGACCGCATGTAATATCATTTTCTCCTTCTGGAACCACATAATGAAGTCTTTGAGGAGTTTGAATTCTCCCGGTGCAATGCAGAAGATATCTACTTCCACGTCTTTACCTTCCGTACTTCTGTGTGTGCTTTTATGATCATATCAGCTAGCAAGGAAAATAAAATAATTGAGTACTCAGGAAGAAGTGAATACCATGTCAGGGCTCCCTTAGTTAGCATCTCATAAAACTTCTTAATCAATATTGATTCAATCTCCTGTTCTTTCAAGTCATTTCCTTTAACGGCTGTAGTATAGGTCTTTATGTGTTCTTGTGGATCTATTTGTTTATCATATTTAGGTATAAAGGACATTTAAAACCTTTTGGGAATTAGTTCTGGCATAGCCTTTACCTTATCTTCCAACTAAATATATCTTTTCACGTCCAGACTTTCTATTACCAGATGAGCCCCTAATATCAGATTCAACCGGTGTCGAAATTCCTTGGCATTATTTACTGCCTCTTGAGCGTTCTTATCTACTTTGCCTATTATCTTCTTCATGAATTTCAGAACCTGCTCCTGAAATGAATATTCAGAAATCGTTTCGCTTCTCGAAGAGTCATCAGTTCTCTACTTATTCTAGCTATTTCTCGCGGCATTTGGGATGTTTGCCGGTGGTGCTGCTACGGCTGCTGGAGTGCTGCCAGTGAAGTTGGATGCTAACTCAGAGAAAAACCACTTTATACTGCCCAACTCTTCTCTCATCATAACATTCTATGCCATTAGGATCTGCATAGCCTCTTTGGGCATTTCTTCAGTGAGAACCTCATTTCCCTGAGGATGTCCGCCTGCTAATGTGGCTATATCTGCGACCACTGGATCTTCTGGTACCAGATTAGCGATTGGAAGGCCATATGGTCTGGCTTGGTTAATTTTAGTATTGTTCCTGGGGATACGGCTGCCTCTAAGGCCTTCTATATCTGACATATGTATCTCAAGTTAAAACTATAGAAAGGATTATATTAAAAAGAATGGGTCACTTATGACACCACTATTTCCCAAGCCCTATGGTGGGCGCCAAACTGTTTACTCATAAATCAGTACAGTTGAATTTGTATATGTTGTCAAGGATACATGGGTCTCAAGTGACTGGATTAGCAAATAAATTAGTAAATAATTCTAGCAAATAATGAATAGCATAGCTAGGTTAGAATGTAATTAGCCTGGGCCTGGAAGAAGCTTCGTGTTACGACCCCTAGGCTAGGTGATTGCAACAGTATGAAAGCACAAGTACTGAGACAAATAGCGAAAACAAAGAATTAGTATTGTCATATCTTGAATATGATGCCTTTACAGTGAGTTAACTGGTCCTATATATACTTAGATTCATGGGTACACATTCCATGAGCCCCTAATAATATCAATACCTAAATGTTGTAATAATCAGATAATTAATGTCTTAACAAATGCCTTTAATGCATTCTTGGAAGGTGTATAGTCAGATAAGTAACGACTACTCGTTAGAACTCAAACCGGACCCCCGATGATTCTGCTTTTTGGTACCTGTAACTCCCTGGCGTCCCGATGCAAATCCAATGCTACCGGTCTCACTGAAAGTTGACTTGGATTCGACTCATCTCTTCCTGCCACATGTCAAGACATAATTTTCCCATCTGTTACATACAAATTTTGCCCTATTTAGCTATTCCTTACCTCCTTGTGACATGAATCCATAGAAAAAAATAATTTTCGTAAAAAATGTTTAAAAGAAGAGTTGTTCATATAATTCTCTATTCATATTGTCCTATCTTATTTGTATTGTAGTTAGCCCTTTTCGAGAGTTCATATCCAGTTTAGTACTTGTTCTGTGATAGTTGAGAAAGTAGAAAGTATATGTATACAGTTGAACAATATTATTATACACCACCAAGCTATAATCAATTGGGTAGGCACTAACATGCATCCGCACTGAGCCTTATATAGCCGGATAGATATACATACCAAGCCTTATATGGTCGGGTAGATATACACACCGAGCCTTATATGGTCGGGTAGCTATACTATTGTATTATTTACATGATATGAGTCAGAAGCAGGTATGTATACCATCAAATTATCCTTTCAGTCTCAGATATATTTTGTTATTTATATATATATCAGTTCAGTTTCAATCACAATTATTCAATTTCCTTACATACTCGATACATTATTTTATATTGACGTTCCTTTTTCCGGGAGCACTACATTTCATGCCACATGTCCTAAAAGACAGACAAATAGACATCCTCAATAGACATTGTCAGAGTTCATCTTGATTAGTAAGTCCACATCATCCAAAGTTGCCAGGTCTAGAGTTTTGAGAGTATATGTTGTATATATACTTAATGGGTAAGTCGGCCCCTGTCCTGACCACATTACATTTGTTATTCTTTAGAGGCTTATAGACATGTATTGTATATTCATATTGTAGGATGGTGGCCTTGTCAGTCCTTGTATATATCTCTTTTGGTCTGTTTAGTTGATGACACTCATGGTGGCCTTATTGGCCCCTATATATATATGTATGTATTTTGAGTTAATTTCAGTTCAGTTGTTATAGTTGCCCATTTACAGATTATCATGAGTTATGGCCTTATCGGCCTAAGATATTGTATATCATGATAGGATTTGGCCTTGTTGGCCTAAAGTATTCTAGTATGTGTTAAGATTTCATGAGTTTTAGGTAGGTACGCTCGGCTAAGTAAAGTACCAGGTGTCACACCTGAAATTGGGGGGTGTGGTCGGCACCCGACGCCTGAATGGCCCGAGTGTACAACCTGTATATCATAATCTGAGCATATAACAATATGGGCCGCCAATGCCTCAAAACTATCAATACAAGGTAAACTGGATGTGATAATCTGATATAATGACGATAAGGTCACAATAAGACAACTATACATATAATTTAGTCTACAAGCCTTTATGGAAACATAATTGTGATATGGACGAGACAGGACCCTGACCTACCCATAAACTGTATCTGCCAAACTTCAGCTCATGACTCTGACTTGGTAGCTTCGAATGAAGTGAAGCTTACCCATTGATCTGCAGAACTCAATCAGCTCCTACTAGAGAAGTCTATTTATACCACTACCTGAATCTGCAGCATGAAATGCAGCTCCCCCAGCAAATGTGACGCCAGTACGAATGAAATATACTAGTACGTAAAACATAACTAGCAATATAAAAGTATAAGTTGTAAAGAAGAGCATAAAAGCAATCTGATACTCTGATAACCTGTGTACCACGTAGGATGAACAATGAAACTCTGAAATTGTACTGAACTCTTGGTACAACGGTTTGGTTATATAATCTTTCCTCGGCTTATAACTCAATGTGTGTAATATGTTATTTCCCTTAGGTATACTCTGAGGTTTATGTATGCACATATAAGTGTCTTCCCGGCTGACTATAGCTTGGCGCGATGCATATAATGTACATGTACAACTTCCCATTAGTTGGTTGAAATAGTTGTGTGAATAATATATATATATATATATATATATATATATATATATATATATATATATATATATATATATATATATATATATAATCGCCCACCAACATAGGTTTGGTGGTGTGTATGATGTACCGCAATAAAAATTGCTCTTGGCCTCTTTCAAACTCATAAACTCTTTGACTTTGCTTTGAAACGACACTTGGTCGACTCGAAGACTAACAATTTAGGGACCCTCCTTTTTTAGGTCTAGGGAGTTCAGATAAAATCAAGATACATAGAATACAATAACAAGACAAAAAGTAGGTTAAATGAAGGATAACCACGGCTTTGAGCCCTTAACTTTGTTTCGATCTTTTATTTTGTTTTTCTATGACAACTTGTCAGTATACAAGACTGTGACTTCAGAGACTCTATCAAGAAGGAGTATGGTCTCATCCAGACAAGCAACAATGAACATGGAATGCAATAATAGCAATGAAACTACTCTCGACAAGGGATACTTTATAAATGAGTAGAATAGTTCTTTGGACGTTTCTGTTTGAAAATAATAAATACTTTGGATTTCATGCTTTTGATAGAAGGAGATAGCCTTACATACATGTGTCGCTTAGTTCACAATGACTTACAAACCCTCTAACACTTCACGGGTGATCATCTATACAATATATAGGGTTTGGATCAAGATAAGATCAGCAAACTATGAATCGATTCACTCAGACAATTCAATGGGCACCTAGAAGGCGTGCTTTTCAACTATGGTGTACAAGGCTTTCAATATGCTATCGCTCCCCTTTCAATAATAAAAACAACACCATAACAACAACAAAACAACATCCACATCATATAGTCCATAACCTCTAATCCTATATCCTTCAACTTATAGTTATGATTATCCCAAATTTTACTCAAGAACAATCAAGGATTTATAGCTCCTTTCATGGAGTTTAACTCATCTATCACAAGTTGTCTTTACCAATACACTCACTAAGTTAAAAGAAGTTAGAGATAATCAAAGGACAGTAAAATATTACTTCTATATAGCCAAGATTATTTGCACAACAAGCTTCTCTTCAAGCTCAAAAGAATTCTTAACTCTACCTTGCTACTAGAGAGATCTTCAAGATAATCCAAGACTTTTCAATGGATAAATCACTTCATGGCCTTAGATAAATGTTCTTAAATTTCAAGAAACCCTAGGAGAGTTTTGGAATTCTTAGGAACCATTTTGGTCAAAATTGAAATAAGAAATGAGTTGCCCAACTTCTGGCCTTAAATAGACCCTTCCACCGCCTCTAGCCTGCGGAAGGATCTACGGTTCAGATACCCATCTGTGACCACATTTCCCATCATAGATAGTGGCAAAGTGGTGGGGAAATATGGGCCTTCATCTGTGGCTTGATCCACAAAGCGGATCAGCTTCCGCGGGGCGGATCGCTTAGCGTATCATCTAATATTTGCCAAACTTTACCGAGATGAACTTTCTTTGATCCAATGGACTTATAACCTTTCGTATACCTCATTTTCATTCATATAAGTCATACGTGACCCTCGGGAAGGGTCTCGGGTCACTGGAGCTTAAATCGACTAACTATACTTTCGATCGCACGCAGAATTGTAGAGTGTAACACCATGTGTCGTTCTTGCCTCCCTGGATTTGGGGTATGATAGAAAAGATACAACATATTTTTTGACTCCCTTGAGCAAGGAGTTTTCTATGTGAAATTGTGTGTTCATATTTTATGTCGCTGCATTACCTTCTTATGCAAATAGTTCAATGAAATAGATTCTTGGAGACCATATTAGTAGATCGATCCTAACAGTTGTTATGTGATTCGGTGCAGCTTGGCCATAATCTAGCATTAGAAGAAGAACCTGTGGCTATTTTAGATAGGTAGATTCGAAATATGAGATCAAAGAAGATAGCTTCGGTGAAGGTGAAGTGGAGGCATCGTCTAGTTGAGGAAGCTACTTGGGAGACCAAGTCAGACATGTGGGGCAGATATCCTCAGTGTTTTAATAGATCATGTACTTTTCTTTACATGTTCGAGTATGAATGTTTGTTTAAGTGGAGGAAGATGTAATGACTCGTTCGATAATTTTGAGTATTTGGATCCCTTTCTACTATATGACACTTCTCGTAGCTCTAAAATGTGAATTTTAACTTGGGGGATGGGTGACATGATTTCTGAGACAATCATGTGAGCATCAGATAAGAAAACCAAAAACTAGAGTTCTTGATGAAAAAATAAAATGAGAGTTGATCAAAGTCAACATTCGGAGTAAATAGATTCGACTTCGGGGTTTGAAATTTCCCATAGTTTCGAAATGTGTTTATGACTTAGTTTGATGATATGGACGAATCCCAAAAGTAATTCAGACATTTAAGTTGCATATTAGTTGAATCAAGAATTAAAAGTTGACCACGATAAAAAATGTGACTAGATGACCCCAGATCAGTGAAGTAAGTGTTCTAGCACGTTCTCAGGGTATTTTTGGAGTGAAATGCATATTTGGTTTGTACTCCGAACGGGCCGAGTAATATTTGGGCTATAAAGTGGAATTTTGAATACACAAGAAGATATGGTGTCTGGTGCCAGCAACTTGTTCATCATGATTGTGGGGGTGGGTTGTGTTCGCAAGGTGTCGAGGTGTCCAAGCATCGCGTTCGCGAGACGGGTGTCGCATTCACGAAGAGGAGCAGGGAGAGCTTGTGCATCGGGATCATCAGAGGGGCTTTGTGTTGCAATGGATCGGGTCAGGTTGACCTTCACATTTGTGGTAGGCCTCCACATTTGCGAAATGAGTTACCAGGGTAGATTTAAAATCCCAGTTTGATGGGACGTTTTATAATTTAATTTTGGGAGAATTAGGTCTCAACTTTGAGCAATTTTGGAGGTTAATCCAATGAATCTTTCTTTAAGTTAGCATTTTTATCTGTGTTTGGGTCGATAATGTGGGGATTTTCGTCCTAGAACTTAAGAAAATGAAATCTTTGATTTAAGGATAGAATTATGGATGGATTTGGACGATTTTTGAGATTTAGGATATATGAGTTATTGGTAGACTAATTCTACGATAAAATTCCATATTCAACCCCAATGGCTCAGGGTTGACTTCTAGTTGACTTTTTAGACCAATTAGTATATGGTTGTACACTGACTCGTATCCTCCTGTATATTTCTCATTTTAACATACTGGAATCATTCATAGGCTTAGACGAAGGGCAAGGTCATTTTGTGAGATTTAGTAGTTCGAACGTTAGACCAGTTTAGACTTTCTAGACTATTTAGAGTATTTTTTAATTAACTAATTAATAAGGGTAAGGGTAATGAGGGGTCCTTTATTCATGAGGTGACGAGCACTTGTGCATGTATCGATGCCATATTTTGGGGTTTTAGCCGGTTATGTGGTGTTGAGAATGAATTATTGTTATCAATGAATGCTAAAGCATGTGTTCGCCGCATTGTAATGTGATTTGCATGATTAGAGTCTTTACGAGTTCATAAATCACTCTGGATATCTCATAAATTTGTAATAAATAAGCTATTGTAATACATAGAATGATTTCATATCTCTTTTGTGTACATGTGAATTTATTCTTTCATATGATATCTCATGCATATCGTACGTGATGATTCATATTGTTATATCCGATGAGTATATGTTCTGTACGGAGTAATGTGATTTCATCTTGAAATGCCTGTTACCTAGTGGGAAATGGTTCTAGGTGGAGTGACGAAATTTCAGCTTGAAAGCCTGGTTACCGGATGGAAAATGGTGTTAAGTGGGTATATGGACCTCGCGAGTCCCCTATGGATCATGACTATCTATTGCAGGAGCGTGTGTATACCAATTGCATTGCATTTCATTCCATTCATTATTTCTGACTTGTTGAGGTTGATGAGCTTCTTATCGGATTCTGAGTTGATTCGTGCTATCTGTTCTAGATGTCGATTTCTAAGATTTAGCTAAATTGTGAAATTATTCTATCTGTTATCTGTTGAATCTACTATGTGTATTTGTTGAGATTGACAATTGATAAAGTGTGGACGTAAGCATTTTTCAAGACCAACCCTCACCACCACTTCGGTTTAGGGTCGATCGACGATGGAATAGATTATATGTTGATCCACGTACTCATGCTAAACTTGTTGTACCTTTTTGCGTACAGAGTATGATTCAAGTACTAGCAGAGTGGGTGGAGCCGTTGATCGTAGAGGCTACTAGTTCGAGTATTTGGGGAGAGATGCTTGGCTGATAAACAACACTGGACTCCACTCTCTTTATATTTATTCTATCCTTTTTATTTAGAGGCAATTGTATCGAGACTTATTTCGCTAGTATTCATATTTTAGAAGCTTTTGTACTTATGACACTAGATTTTGGAGGTGTACTTTTCTAGTTTCGCATGTTTATGATTATAAGACTTTGATTGACTTTTATATTGTTATCACTTTATTTTTCCGCATGATAACTGGTTAATGGAATTAAAACTGACTTAAGGTTCGCCTATTGGGTTAGGAGTAGGTGTCATCGCAACTGGTGTGATTTTTAGGTTGTGACAACTTGTCCTTGGTTTCACGAGCGACTCAGTATTTACGTTGGTGGATAAAGAGTAAAACACATTGTTGAGTTTTAGTTTCATGGCATGCTATTGAGTCATGAATTTCTCCATTGTGGGAAACACAATACCATTTCCCTTGTCTGAGAGTCTCGAATTAGAAGTATCTCTGTTGTGTCGCTCCGTGGAAGAAGTACGGTCATTGCGAGGCTGTTATTGGATTTGATCTCCATCCCGTTCATGCACTCCATCGTAATCAGTGTCTCCGCTCATATCAACAGGATCTTCTTTATTCAGAGTTTCATCAGAGTTGGAGAGTCCAATGATGTCCTGAGCCCTCAACAACTTGGAGAGCAACCAAGTTGTTCGTTGGCAATTTATCTTGCTTGCAGACACAAAATTAATGAAAGATTAATATATTTTAGGATAATCACTCCGGCTAAGGCCCCATGGTGGATGCCAAGATGTCTAGCCTAAAATTCGTTTATTAGAATAACAAGTTGAATTTGTTTGAAAGAGATGTATAACAACGTAATTAATGCAAAAAATATGAAATTTTTGAATTAAGTGACTGAAACGGTAAATGATAATCGAAATAATAGACAATAATCGGAGAACTGAGCAAATATAGAAGAATTCTTATTTTGTCTCTTCGAAATGATGATGAATATTGTTGAAGAATAATATTTAACAATTGCCTTTCACAGAACCAAATAGAGATTAATTTCATATTCAAGTATGTAAAATCTATTAGTGAATATTCTCCGAATATTCACTGTATATTTATAATTATGATAGATGTATATTTAAGGTAACTTAGGATTCGTATTGTATTAGGAATCAACCATTTAAGGTAAGTTAGGATTCTTATTGTATTAGGAATCAACCTTTGTACAACTATATATATTGTGATTAATGAAAGAAATCCCTAAGGGAAATTATTCCAGTCTTACATAGTATCAAGAGCCTAACCCTAATCCCTACTCTTCTTTCTCTCCAAAGCCGCCGACCCCCCCCCCCCTCAATTTCTCCCTTCTCGGCTATGGCACACATGGTTGCCACCATGTCTTCCCCCACAAATTCTGATTCCTCCACTAGAACTTTTGACAACCCTTCTCAACGATCATCGTCTTCTTTTCACACAGCTTTTGTCGTTACCAAAATCAAGAATTATATCCCTATAATTCTTGACCAAGAAGACTGTCAATATTCCATGTGGACAGAACTGTTCTATATTCATGCATGTGCGTACAACGTGCTCGACCATTTTGATGACTCCATTCCTCGTCCCGCCGATATTGCCGATTCAACATGGCATTGCCTTGACGCCATCATCAAACAATGGATATACGGCACCATCTCAAAAGACTTGTTGTGTACAATCATGAAAATTGGTGCTACGACACGTGAAATTTGGGTATGGTTGGAAGAAATCTTTCAGGATAATAAAAATACTCAGGCCGTGTATTTGGAAGAGCAATTCAACAATACGCGTCTCGAGAATTTTAACAATATGTCAGAATACTGCAAACAACTGAAACTTATAGCCGACCAACTTTCCAACGTCGGAACATCTGTTTCTGAAACCAAGATGGTACTTCAATTAGTTGTTGGTTTACCGAAAGGTGAATACGATACACTTTCAACAATGATTCAACAGGCCGACCCACTACCAAGTTTCACCAAGGCACGGTCACAACTATTGTTGGAAGAAATCCGACGTACTAAACAAGAGGAGCATAATCAAGTGTTAGCCGTTGACGGGATGGCATCGCACCCCCCCCCCCCACCCGCCCGCACCACCGTAAGACCACCAGCAGCAGTAGTCCCGCGGTGGAGGGTGAAGCGGCAGATGCCGCGGCAATAATAACAAAGGCAAGGGTCGTGGCAAGGGCCACAAAAACCAACAAACAGGCCCAAATCCGGCACCTTACTTCCAGTGTACTGGACCGCAAGCCTGGCCCAATACCAGGAACTAGGCCTCGCCTGCCTGCCCTTACCCAACAGCAGGGGCCCAGTTCCAGCAGCAGCCTTGGTCACCCAGCCTTCTGGGCTCCGCCCCAGCCAATAGGCAGGCCCATCAGCAGCAGCCTGGCCCCCACTGATTTAGGCCAGGCCTACAACACCGTGAACCTTCAACAGCCCGATGAAAATTGGTGCATGGACACCGGCGCCACCTCTCACCTCACCCGGTCGTCAGGTAAAATATCTCAAATGCTTCGGTTAAAGTGTCCTCAATTTATTACTCTCGGCAATGGTCATCGCATTCCAATTGAAGGTTATGGTAACACACACACCACACATCCCCACCCGCCTTTATCCCTAAATCACGTCCTCTACACCCCTAACATCATTAAAAACTTAATCTCTGTTAGAAAATTCACTAGCAATAACTCTGTGTCTATCGAATTTGACCCTTTTTGTTTTTCTGTGAAGGAACTCAATACGGGAAAAATTCTTACGCGCTGCATTAGTGTGGGAGACCTCTACCCTTTCACTCAATCTTCCGTTGTCAGACCACAAGCACCTCTATCCCTTGCGGCTATCTCTCGCTCAACTTGGCACAACAGACTTGGACACCCCGGAGACCCTATTTTTACTTTTCTTAAGGCTACTAAGCGTATTCAATGTAATAATGGGAAACTTGCCCAACACTGTTTTTCTTGCCCGCTCAACAAACATACTCGTCTTCCATTTATGTCATCCAACGGTGTTACTTTTTCACCTTTTTTATGCTGATTTGTGGACACCTCCGGTTGTTAGCTCTTTGGGTCACAAATTTTATCTTGTATTTTTAGATGATTTTTCACACTTTGTCTGGATTTACCCACTGAAATTCAAATCGGAAGTGTTTGCTAAATTCCTTGAATTTGAAAAATACATTAAAACACAGTTTGAAAAATCTATCAAATCTTTCCAATGTGATAATGGACGTGAATTTAATAACTCGGCATTTCACAATTTCGGCTCTAAGCAAGGCATGGTTTTCCATTTTTTCTGTCCCTATACGTCATCCCAAAACGGAAAGGCTGAACGAATTATACGTACCATCAATAACATGGTTTGCACCCTTTTGTTTCATGCGTGTCTTCCACTACCTTTTTGGGTCTATGCTGTTAAAATGGTAGAATCCCTCTTTAATATTTTACCAACTAGCACTCTCCAAAACAAGACCCCTACCGAAATACTATACCGTAGGTTCCCATCCTATGACCATTTCCGTATTTTCGGCTGCTTATGCTACCCCAACATAGCCTTCACTGCACCTCACAAACTTACCCTCGCACCCTACTATATGTCTTCCTTGGTCTCTCTCCCAATCATCGGAGCTACCTGTGCTATGACATTGACACTCGCAAAATCATCGTCTCCCATCATGTCACCTTTGACGATACGACCTTTCAGTTTTCCAATCTCCAAAAATTTCAGACCACCGATTACACTTTTCTCGATGAACCGAGTCTATTCCCAGCTATCCAATCTCTGTACCACTGGCAGTCCGCTGTTCAGTCAGATCTTACAGCTCCGTCACCACCACTGTCCGGCACCATCTCCGACCAAACTGATCCCTACTCTCGGTCGAACACCACACCAACACCCCTGCTGCCTCCAGCTGTGTCTTCTGCCCCCCCTCCCCCAGCTACACTGCTGCCTCCCAGTCCAGAACCCACAAGCCTGCAGCCTCCTAGTCTGGTAGCACTGTTGCCTCCCAGTCCAGAACCAGTAGACCTGCAACCTCCCAGTCCATACCTCCCACTGCTGTCTACCCATCGCATGGAGACTCGTGCACAACACGAGATCTTCAAACCCAAGGTTCACTTCAACCTCTCCACACAAACCTTATCACCTATTCCAAAATATCCAAAACTAGCAAAACTGGACCCTAATTGGAATGCGGCCATGTGCGAGGAGTTTAATGCTTTAACCAAGCAGAACACTTGAGATTTGGTACCTAGACCAGACGGTGTGAATATCATCCGGTGTATGTGGCTATTTCATCACAAGTTCAGAGACAGTGGTGACTTGGAGCGGTATAAGGCAAGACTAGTTTCCAATGGCACTAATCAGTAGGAGGTATTGATTGTGATGAGAAATTCAGTCTGGTTGTCAAACTGGCCACTATTCGAACTATTCTCAGTATTGCTATGGGCATGCATTGGCCGATTCATCAGCTTGATGTCAAGAATGCATTTCTTCATAGGGATTTGAAAGAAAATGTGTACATGCATTAGCCCCCTGGCTTTGTTCATCCGGCAGTCCCGTAGTTTGTATGTCGTCTCAGGAAGTCATTGTATGGCTTGAAACAGGCACCCCGCGCTTGGTATGATCGCTTTGCCAGGTATCTGATGCAGATCGGTTTTATATGTAGCAGGTGTGATAACTCTCTCTTCACTTTTCATCGAGGTAGCAGAACTGCTTATTTGCTATTATATATGGATGATATTGTTCTTACTGCCTCATCTGACGGTTTGAAGAATGAAATCATTGCTCTACTCAAAACTGAATTTGCTATGACCGACTTGGGCAAGCTGAGTTATTTTTTGGGTATATCAGTGACCAGATCTGCAGCTACTATGTTTTTGTATCAGCGTAAATATGCAGAATAGATAGTGTGCAGGGCTAAGATGGCAAATTGTAAAATTATGCCAACTCCGGTTGACTCGAAATCCAAGCTCAGTGCCAATGACGGTGCACTAGTTTCGATCCCATTCTATATAGGAGTCTTACAGGTGCCCTTCAGTATCTTACATTCACTAGACTTGATATTGCATATGCCGTTCAACAGGTGTGTATGTTCATGCACGACCCTCGAGAGTCTCATTTTGTCGCCCTCAAACGTATTATCAGATACGTTAAGGGCACACTGAACTTTGGACTACATCTCTACCCCTCTGCCCCAACCAAACTACTTTCCTACACTGATGCAGATTGGGCAGGATGCCCAGACAAACGTCGCTCCACCTCAGGCTACTGTGTATTTCTTGGGGATAATCTTATTTCATGGTCCATCAAGCGGCAGGCCACGCTATCCCGTTCGAGTGCTGAAGCAGAGTATCGCGGCGTTTGTTAATATCGTCGCTGAGATATATTGGCTCCGAAATCTACTTTTGGAGCTCCAGTGTCCACTGCGAAAGGCCTCTATAGTCTATTGTGACAACATTTCTGCCATCTATATGTCTCACAATCCGGTCTAACATCAGCGGACTAAGCATATTGAGATGGATATTCACTTTGTACGAGAGAAGGTTGCCCGTGGTCAGGTCAAAATATTACACGTGCCTTCCTCCTATCAGTATGCAGACATTTTCACAAATGGACTACTGAGACAGCTCTTCACCGACTTCCGATCCAGCCTTAGTGTTCGGCCTCCTCCCGCTCCGATTGAGGGGGAGTATTAGCGAATATTCTCCAAATATTCACTGTATATTTGTAATTATGATAGATGTATATTTAAGGTAACTTAGGATTCGTATTGTATTAGGAATCAACCATTTAAGGTAAGTTAGGATTTTTATTGTATTAGGAATCAACCTTTGTATAACTATATATATTGTGATTAATAAAAGAAATCCTAAGGGAAATTATTCCAGTCTTACAAAATCTAATGCCATAAAATTAGGGGATAATATGGATCTTATAGGATTGATTATATTTGCTGACTTTTCTAATCCTACGCACGTTTTAGCAGTTATTGATATGGAGATCCTGGACTCCTAATGAGATTGAATTGATTAATGTAGGTGTGAATGTCAATTTCAGTGTTGGAAATTCAAGTTTTTCAAAAAAAATCCCCCAAATCCCGCGCCCCGACCCATCCCACCAAATCCCGGCCACCCTTCCGGTGGGACGTGGGATGGGATGGAACCTCTTCCCGTCCCGCCAGGCTCGCCGGAGCCCGCGTCCCAATCCTCCCCATCCCGCTGGGACCCGGCCCGCCGGGAATGGTCCTGGCCTACCCAGCCCACTGGCCACCCCTATCACAAAGAGACTTTAGCTAGGATAAACCAGTTTCAGCCTGTATCCTTTGACAAATAAATAGGCAAGCAAATATTAAATAAATATTTTAAATGACATCACAAAAAGTTTGACCATCTAGACAAAGATGAGCTAGAACAGCATGGTCTCATTCTCATTTTCAGTTTTTTTTTTAATCAGATAATTTCCATCAGGTTATAAAAAGTACATGTACCCCAAGAATAGAACTATAGAAGAATAAACAATCTTAGCCAAGATGCTGCATTTGCTTCTTTCCTATACGAACTTCTGGCATATATTCAAAGAATCTAGACTACTGATCTTTTTTCTTTTTTATTATTTGGTCTTCTTTGTTCTGTCTCACTCCTCCAGCTTCAATACCTTCATAATAATAGTAATACATATTATTATTATTATTATTATTATTATTATTATTATTATTATTATTATTATTATTATTATTATTATTATTATTATTATAGTAAAGGTTGACTTTAAAAATTGACCTGCTCCTTTTAATTAAAAATCTAATCTCTTTGTTGATGGCAAGAGAGAATCGAAGTCAAAAGAATCATCATTCCATCAAAAGCCCAGCTGTGAGATGAGATCACATAAACAAAGTTCTCAACCTTTCTTCTCTCATTTTTTTTTTTTTTTTTGCTGAATTCTTCTCTCATTTGTTTGTCTTTTCTTCTCACTAATTAATTAATGATACACATTACTCCATACTAGTTTTCTTTTTCTTTTTTTGGGAAGGACTCCGTACTAGTTTTCAATTGTTAAATGCAACATCTAAAACTACTCTCCTCTGTTCTTTTTATGAATATCATTTTACCTAAAACAAAACTTGGTCTAACATATTTATCACTTCAGAAACTTAAGATCCTCACAGGCCCAAGAAGGCATATGATCATTAATTACATTAATTTAAGAATGGGGGTATTTTGGTCAGTAATTTATACAATTAATGCAATTACTCCCTCGGTCAATTTTAACTTGTCATATATTGACTTGGCGCACCCTTTAAGGAATCATAAATAGAATGAAAATTTTATTATATCACATCTAACTATTACTAAGTCATCTAATAATTGAAGTCGATCAAATATACTTTAAAAGTTATGCAACCATTAACAATTTCTTAAAGTTTCCAATCACATAGAGTAAAATAGGAACAAAATGATAAATTCTCTCTTGAAAAATCAAACTCAACAAGTAAAAATAAATAACTATTTTAGTATACAGTACAAGTAAAAATGGACGGAGGAGTAAATGATTTCATAATAAGTACTACTATGATTTACCTTAAACGATAAATAATACTCCGTCCGTCTCAATTTATATGATGTAGTTTGACTGGACATAAAGTTTAAGAAATGAAAGATTTTTTAATCTTGTGGTCTAAAACAAGCCAAATTAAAGATATTTGTGTGGTTATAGATCATCCCATTAAGCGTAAAAGGTAAAATTTAAAGTTAAATTATTGACAAATAAATAAATTTATCGTTCTTTTGGAACTGACTAAAAAGAAAAATGTGTTATATAAATGGATATAGATGGAGTATTCATTACTAGGAGTATTTATGAAGTCATAGTTCTAGATCGTCAATGTAAAGGCTTAGTCTAACAACAGAGGCAAGAGCTAGGTGTAGACATCATTAATGAATCAAACTTATTAGGAAGACAATGGGCGATTGATCTTTTAGTAAACTGATGGGGGGATGCGGAGAAATATGTCGAATTACTATATAAAGAAGAGTTGTAAACTATAGGACTTCTTGTTCGAGTAGGAATATTTCAATTTTTCTCGTTCCTTCTCTTCGATAAGAATATGGATTTGAAATGATACAAATTCCTCTTCATTTTGTTATGCTCAGCGAAAGAACTGCCTAAGCATACTTTATCCGATCCAAACTTCTTTGTTCTTTCTAAGCCTTCTTCTTGCATAGAAGAACACAACTGTTGCAAAAACTGGGATTTTTGTAGTAGGTGGCATCCCCTCTTAGTTTTGAGTAGGCGGAATCTGTTTTGGTTCTTCTCCACGGGTGATCCAGGAATTGACCTATTATTTTTTCAACTGAGATTTCGATATAGAAGGATCGCTTTATTTCTTCAACGTGGGTTCTCGCATCATTTTCTTGAAAAGATATTATATCACCGTGGGAGAGTTTAAAATGAGTAATGTTAACCATTCCATTATTCACACAAACCCTTCGATGACTTATCAGCTACCTAGCTTGAGGAATAGTTTCACAAAAATGGAGATGAACCAGGATAACGTCCGATCTTGTTTCTGGATTGAGTAGAAAATGGATATATGAAGTTCGTTCTCTTCCTCTGTACATCTCTGTGATGGGTAAATCTCCATAAAAAGGGACAACTTTCGTGTAGTTTGTGATTGGATGTAACTGTTAAGATTTTCTCTAGAATAAAACATATTCTAAATATCCAAGGGTATATAAAGGGTATACCTTGGTATACTTAATACACCATCGGTATACATCCCTATATACTCAAGGATATTTTAAAGGACACAGACTCATTAATCTACCAACACAATAGGAGGGAAAAGGGAGCCAGAAGAAAACCAACAGTTGAGGGATACATGGATCAACTTGATAATGGTAGAGTACTATAGAAGATGCAGTTTTCATGCATTAGGGAAGAAAAGAGAGAAAAAAGGGAGTGCGGAACTTGACATCAACAACAACTCAGATTTACATGTTCTTATTCAGATGTAAGTAAGTTCATAGATACATATAGAGGGTCCCACAAGCTTAAAGGATCAGCAAAGAGAAACCTAGAAATCAGAGCAGACCATAATAAAGCTAAGTAGGTGTACTCAAAGTCTTATCAGTTCATAGCTTTGGAACATCACTCAATGTCCTCCTAAAAGTGTGTAACCCCTCTCATGCTCAAGAAATAAAGATTAAAAGACAACTGACCATGCTTTCCCCATTTTAAACTCTGAATCCTATATGCATTTATATTATTCAATCAAAAGTTAAAGCCAAAAGGATCAACTTTTATGCCTAAAATGCACACAATCAGATGATGAAAAAAGTTTATGGGTTCCAGTCATACTTTGTAACATTTAAAACATATGTTAAAATCATTCATGGTAAATTAGTGCACTATTGCATATAAAAGCAAGACTAAGAAGGAGAGTCCAATGAGGCAATTCTTGATGATGAGAATGTATTAAGAGTCATGTTTGTGTACCTCAGATAGGTGACTTAACTAGGTTGATTATGGAGGAGGCTCATAGTTTGAGATATTCTATTAAACCGAGGGCTACTAAAATGCATCGTTAATTGAAGAAACACTATTAGTGGTGTGAGATGAAGAGGTTTATAGTGAATTTTATATCTAGATGTTTGAATTATCAACAAGTGAAATATGAACATGAAAAGTCTGATGAAGTGATTTAGATGATGCTTATAACCAAGTGGAAGTGGGAGAAAAATGCTATGGACTTTGTGATAGGTTTACCGCGGATCTTGGATAAGTTTGATGCTATTTGGGTTATTGTATATTGGTTGACCAAGTCGACTTATTTCATTCTGGTTCAGACAATCTATAATTCTGAAAAGTTGGCCAAAATCTACATCTGGGAGATAGTTCTCCTATATGAGGTTCCTATTTTATCATTTGGATCGGGACACACAATTTATGTCTCATTGTTAGAGGTCGATGCAAAAGGAGTTGGATACTCTGGTAGAGGTTAGCATAGCCTTTCACCCTCAGATAGATGGCCAGTAAAATAGACTATTCTGGTTTTTTAGGATATTGCGAGAATGTGTTATCGATTTTATGGTCATTGGGATCAGTTCTTGCCTTTGCCAGAGTTTGCTTACAACAACAGTTATTATTCAAATATTAAGATGGCTTAAATTTGAGGCTTTATATGGTAGGAGATGCCGATCTCCGGTTGGTTGGCTCAATGCATTTGAGTTTAAGTTGTGGAGTACAGACTTGTTGAGAGAGTCCTTAGACAATATAAGGTTGATTCAGGACAGTCCTCTCAAGGCTCAGAGTATGTAAGCTAAAGAGTTATGCGGATCGAAAGGTTCGCAATTTGGAGTTCATAGTTGGGGATCGAGTATTATTGAAGGTTTTACCCATGAAGGGTGTGATGAAGTTTGGGAAGAAGATCAAGTTGAGCCCGAGGTATACCGGGTCATTTGAGATTATTCAGTGTATCAATAAGGTAGATTATGACCTAGCCTTACCCCCGGGATTGTTGAGTTTTCATCATGTGTTCCATATTTTGATGTTGAAAAATTACCACACATATAGTTCTTATGTGATTCAATGGGATTCAGTGTTACTTGAGCAAAATCTGGCTTATGAGGAACAATCGATAGCCATTTTGGACAGCCAAATTAGGAAGTTGAGATCTAAAAAATAGCTTTGGTGAAATTTCAATAGAGCCATCATCAAATTGAAGAAGCTACTTAGGAGACCGAGTCAGACATGCAGAGTAGATCGCTCAGATACCTTCTTATCTTAAGTGTTCGAGTATGAATGTTTATTTTAGTGGTAGATGATGTAATGACCCTCCAGATCATTTTATGCATTTTAACTCTTTTCCCCCAAAATACTCTTCCCATAGCTTCGCCTTGTTAATTATGACTTGCAGCGACAGTGGCATAGTTCCCGAGGCAATCAGGTGGGTTTCGAATTAATTTTAGCAAAAGTGGAAGTTCTTAAGTTAAAAGAATGAGAAAGTTTGACAAAAGTCAAATCCAGGGGTAAATGCATTTGTCTCAAATATTCATCGATTCCATTAAGTCCGAAATGTAATTTTTACTTAACGAGTCGTTAGTTCGGGACCCGAGGGGTTCAGGAGTATTTTGGGACGCTAGTTAAAAACTAGTTAAGTTCTAAGTTAAAAGTTAACCACGGTCAACATCGGGTCAAAACAACCTTTTTCTCGGTTTATTGAGTATGTGGGCATGTTCTAAACGTATTTTATGACTAAAATGCATATTTGGTTTGTGTCCAGGGGGTTCCAAACGAGTTTCGGATGTCAAAATCACAAATTTGCAATTGTGGTTGCTGGTTTTCTGGTGCTAGTGTTTGTTCTTCAAGATCATGATCGGGGTGACGTGTTCGTATAGAAGAAGAAAGAGAAACGCCGAGATCGCGGCCGGTCCTCTGTGTCCGTGAAGAGAAATGGGGGTGTGGACCGGGTTGGGTCGTGGGTCATTATGTTCACAAGCTACGCCTCACGTTCACGATGAAGGTTTCTAAGTTGGGTCAAGATTTGGCCTTCACGGTCGCGGAAGAGGCCTCGGGATCGCAAAGCAAGATTATAGCAAACAGTGACTTAAACCAAAACTCAAAAACATTTTTCCATTTCCATATTTCAAGCTCTAGAACTCGGTTAGAAGATATTTGAAGGGGCTTTTGCTCGTCTAAGCTTGGGGTAAGATTATAATCCTAAATCTTTCAATTGTTATTGATTCCTATCATTAATTAATAGTTAAATCATGCTTTTGGGTGGGAATTTGGGGATTTTTAGCCCTAGCTTGGAAATGGGTTTTTCATGGAATTGGAAGTTAATTCATGCTTAGATTTATACAATTTTATGGATTTAGCTTAGTTAGGCTATGGGAAACTATATCCAAAATAAATTTCTAGTTTTGATCTTGGGCTTGGGCTTGGCTATTTTTGGTTCATTTAGGTTTCAGGTAAAAGTATAGAATATGGGTGTTGATAGAAATAGAAACGACAGAAAGTAAAGAAAGATGGAGAATCTGATTCCACGGATCATGCTAGTATCTCACCATGAATCCTCTAAATGGACTCCTTAACGACCGGCGTAGTCTCGAGAGATGTTCATACTAGTAACATAATCTGCACATAAAAAGGTGCAACAAGTGTAGAATGAATACGGAAAATTAACGTGTACTCAGCATCATCATCCACCGACACTAAACTAAAACGAAGACGAAAATTAGTCTTTCGAATACTACTTCCACACTTAGTCGCTATTAGTTTATCATAGTAATAATAATTAAAAAAAGTTTTATGCCTAAAGGTAAGAAGCTTCTAAATCCTTAAGCTCATTTAGCCGAATATTCAAGTAAGAATTATTTAATCAACAATTTAGGTAAGACAACTAAGTTAGATATTAATAAGATGACATGATATGCAATGTAAGGCCTTTCCATCACCGATTCACAGATGTTCTAATACTAGAAAATCGTGACCCGTAAGAGACTCACAAGGCCCATATACCACCAGAAATCATTTCTCTTGGGGTTTTAGCCAATATTAGGCTCTCTATTACATCACTTAGTCAATTTAGGCTCACAATACCTATCTCTAACTAATCGGGTACATATTAATTGCATCACTCTGTCCGGAACCATTTCCCCTCAGACCCCACATATATATCCTCAAGTATAATATGCATGAGATGCCATATGAAAGCATGAATATGACATGCACAGGAATAAGCAACCAAGCTAAGAAATAAAGACTCAATCTTAAGCTTATTTTCCACTTTTAAACTAGTATTCAGGAGTGATGACAACACATAATCACAAATAAGATAGGTAATAAGCATAGAAGCAATAAATAATAGGTCTCATGCCCAATCACGAATCACATTATCAATCTATGATATCATCTAATGCCCAAACTATGCATTCAGACTGGATCATACAATTAAAAATTCACAAATTCCCTTAGTATGGTACCGCTACCGGTACTGGTACCTGATATAAGTGTTCATCGCCCTACAAGTATCGAGACCCCATAGTTTTCCTATTACTCCATCTTATTTAGTTTATTTTAACCAACCACGACGCTTTAAATAAGGTCAAGAAAGGTCAAACTTGCCTGATTTATTGTCCGACAGTCACAACGAAGTCTTGCTCTTCCATAGAGCCTCTGAATGATCCCAAACTATTCAAATATAGATTATACGTTAGCACATGATTCCGTAGACACTCATATTACTATATAATAGTTTTAGACCGAAAAGGTCACCCAAAATGGGAACCCGAGTTCCGAAGGGTAAAATGGGAATTCGGACCCAAAATTAATCTACCCATGATCCATGAAGTTGAAATACCAAAAAGGAACGAAATATAATATCAAATTGATAATCAATTGAAGAAATCTCCTTTTTCAATCTATGATTCAAAACCCAATTTCTTATCTCAAATCATGATTTCCAAGATGAAATTCTTTAATAATTAAAGACACAATGGTAAAAGGAAGATTTTTAAAGCAAAGTCCACTAGGAATGATGCCTAGAGCTAGCTTTATAATTTTCCTCAATCAATAAAAGTCATTACAAGTGGAACCAAAGCTAGTAAAAGGTGAAAAACATAAACTAATGACCAACTTAAGATTTATAGATTGTCCTAAGTTGGTGTTACAATATCCTGAAAAATGAAATAAACAAACTAAGCAAACTGAACATTGCAACGTGGAACTTGTTTAGAACCATTTTTATCACAAAATGACCAAAAAACTGAACCTGTATAATAGAGATTGATCTTACAAATCTCTACTGTTTCTGAGTTCTGCCTGTATAGGCACAAGCTGCAGTTCCTAGTGTAGACTCAAACTTGCATCCATGTATTTCCAATTGAAAGACATCAACAACATGAACCATAGCACTGTACGGTCCTGTCCGAATATGCTTCTCCTTGTATGAAACTACTATTGCACCTAATATCAACTCCAGACCATTCCCTATTAAGATCAATACACTTTTCATATATTGCCAATCCCTCAGTAGAATGAATGCAGTGTGCTAATACCACACACTGAGAAAGAGACAATATATAGATCATGTAAGACCTTATATCAACTATAGACAACCAGCTTGCATTTAAGCCTTTGCATACCACATTTGTCAACCAACGTCACCCAAACATGCATTCCATATACATATGCTATTATAGATTCAGCGGTACAAGCTTGTGTATTAATCTTATGAGCCACAAATGTTGGTTACAATGGTGCAGGAAACGGAAATAAGTAATTGCTAAGTATTACAACACAATGAAATTACAACAAACTGAAATTTCAATGAACTGGAACAAAAAACTGGAACAGTTTTGATATGCTGAGTCGAGTGATGACACTCTGTATTTAAGACACATTGCCCCGTATATATCCTTTCTACGTTCTGGACAATAGTCTCCCAAGATAAAACAACAACTCAATAAATGAGCAAAGGAAACTCAAGTGTTACTTTGAAGAATTTTAAGTAATGAAATGATGCTAGAAGGTAGTAGGAAGAATCTGATTTCGTTTGTATGTTCTGTGTTGTCTCAACAATTGGAAAATGCTTCATTATATAGTTGTAAGGAGAGGACTTACCAACTGCCCACATAATTGTTGTTACTGGCCAAGTAATAACAATTATGGAGGTAGTAATTCAGCCAAAATAAATAGTGAAATGATGTGCAACGGATTAGCTTTTAGGGAGAGTTATTCAGCCAAAATATATGACTGAATTGAGTGCATATTAATGTTGGTTAACGTTCCAAAAACCAACAGCAAAAGCACAAGTTCTCTGCCCAATTTAACTTACCAGAAATTTCAGGGACAAACTGTAAATATGAAGCAATTTGGGTCCAAAAAGATAATACCAGAAAAAGCCCACGACCCGTGACCTGAGACCCAAGCCCGGACGGGACGGGACGGGCGGGCGGCGGCGGCGCGCGTGTGGGCTTATCCTCAAACCGAAGCACATCCCTCCTTTAAACACATGGGATACCCGTTGGGGTCCCAAACCCCAAGCCAATGTTGAGACTTATAACAAAACAAAACTTTTTCCCCCCACTGATAAGGGAGGATTGGTCTAAATACCACACTTTTCCATGCTTCAAACACCTCACTTCGCGGACCAATATCTCTTTCATTTCTCAACAAAATTTGACGATCCTTGGCCCTACAATCATCTACTTACTTAGTAGATTATGCACGTGTGAAGAACCGAAGTTTCCAACATGTGGAACACTAGTGTTTAAGTCATTAAAGATGGTTGGACGCAACTCCCGCCAAAGGCAAATTTCCAACAATCCCCTCTTGAAAGAGATTTTGGCGCACTCACATGGTGCCTTTTCCCAGTAGTATTTCAGCGGACCGATGTTGCATAAGGAGAGGCAGCTTCAGCTTTGAACCTTCCATAGTTAAATACCATCGGACTTACTTACTGAGCGGTGAACGTGATGTCTTGAACCATCAGTGTTTAATGTATGCCAAGTCAATAGTACCAACACAACAAATTCCCTTACTCTTTTCTTCGTAATGTTTTATCCGTTGTGGCCGTGGACAACTTCTTGGATTCTTAAGTGTGTTCATTTGAGGCGGCCTGTCCTCGCACTTAAATAGGTGGTCTCCTACAAGGTATCCTGCTATACCCCACTTCAAGAGTGTTAGAAACCATTAAAAGTTTCCCCAAACCTAACCTCAACTGTTGAGGATCATTAAAGGTTTTGAAAACTTAACCTTTACCCATATTGCAGATAGCACTTAACGTCAATTGTGGGAACAACTTTGGATTTGGTGTTTCTTTACAGAAATCACTATCCGAAGTGCTCATGCTTCCACTGAAGTGATCAACTGAACCTTTACAGCTTAGTTTTCCCATTGAACCAAATTCCTGGGATCTCCAGTCAGTAAGGTTGGGTTACTACCGTATTGGTCCTTATACTTTGGGTTTTAAGCCCATTCCCCTAGACAGACAGAACATTTGATCCTTGGGTAAGCCCTTTGTCAGCGGGTCTGCTATATTATCCTTTGACTTTATGTATTCAATGGATATTATACCTATGGTAATCAGCTGCCTAACGGTCTTATGCCTCCATCGAATATGACGAGACTTGCCATTATACATAGCATTCCATGCCTTTCCTAGAGCCGACTGGCTGTCGCAGTGGATCATTACAGAAGGTACGAGTTTGTTCCAACACGGAACATCCTCTAAGAAGTCATGAAGCCACTCATCTTCTTCTCCTACTTTATCCAAAGCGATAAAATCTGATTCCATTGTCGACGGGCGATGCAAGTTTGCTTAGAGGATTTCCAAGACACAACCCCACCACCAATTGTAAATACATACCCACTGGTGGACTTGGTGTTCTCTATATCAGATATCCGGTTTGCATCACTATACCCCTCTAGTACAGCTGGATATCTTGAATAATGTAACCCGAAAGTTAGCGTGTGTTTCAAGTATTGTAATACCCGATTCAACGCCTTCCAATGATCATCACTCGGATTACGAGTAAACCTAGCCAATTTATTGACTGCATAAGCAATATCAGGTCGGGTGCAGTTTGTTATGTACATCAAACTACCGATCACCTGTGCATATCGCTCCTGGCATATGGGTGCACCATGATTTTTATCAAGCTTTTGATTTCTATCCATTGGTGACTTTATCGGTGAACTGTCAAACATCTAGAACTTTCTCAAAACATGCTCGATGTAGTGAGATTGAGATAAGACCAGTCCGTCAGATGTCTTAGAGATTTTTATCCCTACGATGACATCTGCGATACCCATATCCTTCATGTCGAAGCATTTTTTCAACATGTTCTTAGTCTCTAGGATTACCCTAGGACTGCTTTCTGTGATCAATATGTCATCTACGTACAGGAATATCGTGACGAATGAGTCAGAGTTACCTTTCGTGTAGACACATTTATCACACTCATTAATGGAGAAACCCTTTGATAATAAAGTACTATAAAACTTTTCGTGCCATTGCTTCGGGGCTTGTTTCAGCCCGTACAGAGATTTGACAAGCCGACATACTTTCTTCTCTTGCCTTTGAACAACATACCCCTCGGGTTGGTCCATATAAATTTCTTCTTCCGAATCACTATTTAGGAAGGTTGTCTTGACATCCATTTGATGTATCTCAAGGTCACGCAAAGCTGCGATCGCAATGAATACCCGTATGGATGTCATCAGAGATACCGGGGAGTACGTGTCAAAGTAGTCAAGACCTTCTTTCTGCCGATAGCCCTTGACTACCAACCTGGCCTTGTACTTATCTATAGACCCATATGCATTATACTTTCGTTTGAGTATCCATTAACACCCCAACGGTTTATTTCCCGGAGGAAGATCAACCAACTCCTAAGTATGGTTATGCAGAATGAAGCCTATTTCACTCTCAATAGCTTCTTTCTAGAGCGGTGCCTCTGGAGTTGACAATGCTTCAATAATTGTCCTTGGTTCATCATTAACCATATAAGCTACAAAGTCAGGACCAAAGGATTTATCCTTCCTGGCCCATTTACTTCGCCTTAGTTCCATCTCTGGAGTCTCCAAGTTCTGAGAATCTGAAATACTAGATTTTGAATATTTAGCCATCTCGAGATCCACTAGATCTGAACCATCTAGACCCGGGCCGTCAATGACTCCCGGTTCCTGAGAGCTTTGTTCACAACTTCGTTTGCGAGAGGTTATGTCTTTTTCCTTTCTAGGAAAGGTACCTTCAAAGAATTGAGCATTCCTTGATTCCATGATTGTACCCCCGTGGATATCTGGAATATCTGACTTATGCACTAAGAAGCGATAAGCACTACTGTTATTTGCATATCCGATGAATATGCAATCTACAATCTTAGGCCCAGTGTTGACCTGCTTTGGCTTGGGTACTTCAACCTTTGCCAGACAACCCCATAATTTTAAATATTTATAGGTGGATTTATTTCCCTTCCATAATTCATATGGAGTTTTGTCCTTACCCTTATGTAGGACTCTGTTAAGAATCGTATTAGCGGTAAGGACGGCTTCTCCCCACATGTTTTGTGGAAGACCAGAATTGATGAGCAAGGCATTCATCATTTCCTTCAATGTGCGGTTCTTGCGTTCCGCCACATCGTTCGATTGAGGTGAGTATGGATCCGTCATTTGATGAACAATGCCTGATTGGGCACAATATTTCTCAAATGGCGCTACGTATTCTCCCTCTCTATCATTACGAATGGATTTAATCCTCAGGCTTAGCTGGTTCTGAACTTCTACTTTGTAACGTCGGAACGCTTCAAAGGCTTCATCCTTACTTTTCAACAGGTAAAGGTAATAGCTTGTGCTATCATCAATGAATGTCACAAAGTACTTGTTCCCCCCTCTAGTTTGTGCAAACTTTAAATCACATATATCTGTGTGAATAAGTTCTAAAGAAGCGGTATTCCTTTCGACGGATCGAAAAGAAAGCTTTGTGAGTTTTGCCTCTACGCACACCTCACACTTATTTTGAGGATTTACGTCGATAGACGGCAATAACTCCAACTTTACCAACCTTTGGATGGACTTGTAGTTAACGTGTCCTAATCTATGATGCCATAAATTAGAAGACTCAAGCAAATAAGAAGAAGCTTCAACTTTATTACTCGGACGAATTACAGACATAGCGTTAACTTTGAATAGGCCTTCACAGACGAAGCTTCTCCCCACAAAAGTGCCATTCTTAGTGAGTACAAATTTATTGGATTCAAACACTAGCCTAAAACCAACATTAACCAATAAAGGTCCTGAAATTAAATTTCTCCTAATCTCAGGGACATGTATCACTTCCTTCAGAGTGAGCTCATTTCCAGAAGTCATCTTCAGGACCACATTTCCTACCCCCAGCACGTCAGATAAAGAGTTGTTACCCATGAACAACTTCTTGTTGGTGACTGGTGTATATGTGGAGAAGGCCTCTCTGTTGGAACAGATGTGTCTGGTAGCACCTGTGTCCATCCACCACTGCATGGAATTCTCAACCAGGTTTGTTTCAAGCACCACCACCGAGAACTCCTCAATCATGTCATCCAGGAGCGTGTCCTTGACGACGTTAGCATGCGCCTTGCCTTTAGCCTTGGCTTTCTGTTGTTGCTCAGTCTTGAGCTTGCGGCATTCCTTGATCTTATGACCAGGTTTACCACAGTGGTGATAATTACCTCTGAATATCTCCGCTGCGTGGGTCTTGCCGTCTTTCTGGAACTTCCGCTTCTTGCTTGGGCTTCCTTTGGCCTCAGCCAGATTTGTCTTTGCCTCAGCAGGTTGTTTACCCCTAGACAAGGCCTTCTTATTATCTTCCTGAATTTGGAGTTTGATAATAAGTTCTTCAAAGGTCATCTCCTTTGTCTTGAGCTTTAAGTAGCTCATAAACTCATTTCACGAAGGAGGTAACTTTTCAATCAGCGATGCAACCAAAAACTGCTCATTTGGTTTCATTCCTTCCAAATCCAGGTGATGTAGAATCATTTGGAATTCCTGGACTTGGGACATCACTATCTTACTATCCACCATTTAAAATTTTAGAAATTTCCCAACAATGAATTTCTTAGTACCTGCATCTTGTGCGTTGTACTTCTTTTGCAGTTTTTCCCACAGCTCTTTGGCGGTGCCAACGGTGCAATACACCGTGTAGAGAGGGTCTACCAAACAGTTCAATATGTAATTCTTACATATGAAATCACTATGATTACATGCATCAAGAACCATCTTCATGTCATTAATGACATGGATACCTAGGCCCCCTTCACCCATTTCAGAAGGCGAAGGGTCCATTTCATCTCCAGCTTGTGGAGGATCTTCAGTTAGGAAACGTGTCATTCCCATAACAGTCAAGTAGAACAACATCTTCTGATGAAATCTCTTAAAGTTTGAGCCCATGAATTTTTCAGGGCGTTCATGGTGGAATGCGGAGGGTGGAGCAGTAAAGGCAGTGGACGTGCCTTGGGCAGCAGTGGGGAAGGCAGGCGAGTTGCTGCCTTGAACAACAGCGGCAGCAAAGCAGGGATGACAGAATTGCTTGCCTTGATTGGCAGCAGTAGCGGCAACGACATCAATAGTGTTTCTAGTCATGTTAAAGCAGTTACAACAAGCACAATCTTGTCTTAAACTTGTTAGTTATAATGGTGCAGGAAATGGAATAAGTAACTGCTAAGTATTACAACACAATGAAATTACAACAAACTAAAATTTTAATGAACTGGAACAAGAAACTAGAACAGTTTTGATATGCTAAGTCAAGTGATGGCACTCTGTCTTTAAGACAAGATTGCCCCATATATATCCTTTCTACGTTCTGGACAATAGTCTTCCAAGATAAAACAACAACTCAACAAATGAGCAAAGGAAACTCAAGTGTTACTTTGAAGAATTTTTAGTAATGAAATGATGCTAGAAAGTAGTAGGAAGAATCTGATTTCGTTTGTATGTTCTGTGTTGTCTCAACAATTGGCAAAGGCTTCATTATATAGTTGTAAGGAGAGGACTTACCAACTGCCCACATAATTGTTGTTATTGGCCAAGTAATGGAAATTATGGAGGTAGTAATTCAACCAAAATAAATGGTGAGTTAATGTTGGTTAACGTTCCAAAAACCAACAGTAAAAGCACAAGTTCTCTGCCCAATTTAACTTAACAAAAACTTCAGGGACCAAACTATAAATATGAAGCAATTTGGGTCAAAAAAGATAATACCAGAAGAAGCCCACGACCCGAGACCCAAGCCCGGACCGGACTAGACTGGACGGGCGGGCGGCGGCGGCGCGCGTGTGGGCTTATCCTCGAACCGAAGCACATCCCTCCTTTAAATACATGGGATACCCGTTGGGGTCCCAAACCCCAAGCTAATATTGAGACTTATAAACTAAACAAATCTTTCTTCCCCTACCGATGAGGGAGGATTGGTCTAAATACCACACTTATCCATACTTTAAACACCTCACTTCGTGGACCAATAGCTCTTTCATTTCTCAACGAAACTTGACGATCCTTGGCCCTACGATCATCTACTTACTTAGTAGATTATGCACGTGTGAAGAACCGAAGTTTCCAACATGCGGAACACTAGTGTTTAAGTCATTAAAGATGGTTGGACGCAACTCCCGCCAAAGGCAAATTTCCAACAACAAATACCATATCATTTCCTGTAAGAGTTGGATCAATGGAATAGTAGGAGTAACTCATAAAGAAACATATCAATAACGACTCGTCTGGTCGTTTTTGGCTAAAGACCTTTCCTTGATCAAATTATCCTTTTCATAGACTATTTGGGATTTATAACTCGCGGGGATGGGTAGCACGATTCTCGAGGTGCATTAGATAGGCTTCGAAATAAAAACCTAAGTTTGATAGTTTTGAAATTGAAAGAGTTGATCCAAAGTTGACTTTTGAGTATATGGGTTTATTTCTGAGTTTCATCACTTTCGGTTGGTCCGAAACGTTATTTGTGATTTAGTCGAGTCTTTAATTTGATTCCGAAGACGTTTAGATAAGTTTTGAGTCCTTATTTTCTAAATTGTGGAATTTGGAAAATTTCGGGTGGATTTGTAAAAAAATGGACCTTAGCTTGGTCGTATGAGAATTCTGAGTGCATGAACAAGTTTGTAGCGTCGTTTACACTTGGGTAGCATATTTGGTTTGTTTCCGGGAGGCCTCGAGTGAGTTTTGGACGTTTGATGGAAGTTTGGAATTTTAGTTATAGCTGTTGGTTCTGGTACAATCGCACCAACAAGTATTGGCGGCTTGCTACGTAGCCACTTTTACAGAGTTTTATTCGCAGAGGCGTATCGCCTCTGCGATGTCGTCTTCGCTTTTGCGAGAATGTGGTACATTAAGTTGGGCCATTTTTACGTTCATTTTTCTGTAGAAGCGAGGCGACTTCTGCGAGGACGGTTCCGCGGAAGTGGAATCGATGTATTAGACCCTAATAAAAGATTCTATTTCGAAATCACTTTCCATATCTCATCTTTTTGCAAACCTAAACTTGGTTAGGGAGGGAAATCAAGGCTTGGCTTCATTTCCAACTTTGGGGCAGTGATTCTAACCCATTTTCTTTAACTATTTATGATTCTTGCATAAAATCTAGGTTGGCTATCATGTTTTGGGATGTTTAAACCTAGGATTTTATGACTAAGGATAAGAGGACCAAATTCATGAAATTTGAGATCAAGATTGACGCTTTATGAGGTGATATTGTAGATTTAAGTTTGTTGATGATAGAATAACATATTTCTACGTTCAATTTGTTAATTTAATTCCATGAATTTTGGGGAAAATTTTAAGGTTCGCCTAAATTGGGGATTTTTTTATCTAAAAGGCAATTGAAGATCTAATTGGGGTTAGATGACTTTCAAACTTAAGGTTATGACTAACTAGACCGCTATTAGAATTTTATAATATTAAAGTTCTGATTTAATTCTTGTGGGCCGGGATCGATTTGGGGTCGAGTATTCGATTTCTTGAAAGGTTGTACCATTTTGTAGGTTTAGAATACTTTATTAACATAAAATCTATATAATAGACTACGAATGATCGGAGGCACAAGGGAACGGCCTTAGGTTGAGAGTAGTTTGTGGCACTAGCTCTGCTTTGAGGTAGGCTATGATTTTCTCCATTAGACTCCGATAGATGTATGTAATTTATATAAATATTGAGAGGTATTAGGCGTGTAGGGGGTCCCACCTTAGTGTCTGTGATGAGCACTTGGGTGGGTACTGTTGTTGAACTATTTGGGGGATCATTCCTTAGGGTTGATCTCGACTATTATGTGGGCATGTCGCCATGATTGATATATTTTGTGATTGTTGTTCTAATTATGTGGAACTATGTTCTATTGATAACCCTGATGCATGTGTTATTCATCTCTTGGACTTGATTGCGTCTTATATTTCATGATTACTTGCCTTATTTACCATTGCATTCATACACTTATGTTATTCTGATATTGAAATGGAGTGGTATGAAATGTTGTTAGTCCAATGAGACTTGGAAAGAATGTAGGGGTGGCAAATGGGTGGATTTCATTGGATTTGGTTTGGTTGAAAATGGTTTGAACAAAAATGGGTTGGGTTTCAACCTACCCATATTTTATGTAGGTAAATATGGGTTGGGTGATAAATGTGTGTGTTGGTTATGGTTTAGCTCATATTATATAAGTGCAATATTATTTAAAGTGTAATGTTTTAATTTTTTTATCAAATTAAATTAATTTTTTCATATATTTATAATTATATGAATTAAAAAATTTACCATTTTTTATAAAAGTAAAATATATAAAATAGAAATGTGTGTGTGGGGGGGGGGGGGGGGGTTTGGGATCGGGTGTGGGGTAAGATAAATTTACCACTTTTTATATTTTGTTTTTATTAAATTAAGATAAAATATATGAAATAGGAAATGTGTCCGGAAGGGGGGGAGGGAGCGGGGTGGATCTGGGGTAAAAAATATTTCTCATTTTTTATAAAAGAAAAATATATGAAATAAAAAAGATGGGGGGGGGGGTAGGCGGGTGGGGTGTGTGTGGGGGTAAGAACACATGCCATCAACATATCCTCAAAGGTCTGAATAGTACGCTCTGCCTGGCCGTCTGTCTGAGGATGAAAAGTTGTGCTGAGGTTTACCTTGGTACTCAATCCTTTCTGAAAGGACCTCCAAAAGTGTGTTGTGAATTGATAACGACGATTAGAAATAATTGACACTGAGGTCCCACGAAGTCTGACAATTTCTCAGACATACAACTTAACATAATCCTCTGCTAAATCTCTGGTCTTAACTTACAAGAAGTGGGCTGATTTAGTCAGTCGGTCCACAATCACCCAAATCAAATCATGCGTTCTGGCTGAGTAAGGTAGACAAGTTATGAAGTCTATATTTATCATCTTCCATTTCCAGACATGAATATCAATATTTTGAGCCAATCCATCAGGTATCCGGTGCTCGACTTTTACCTGCTGACAATTCGGACACTTTGCTACAAAATCTGTCATATTCCTCTTCATATCGCTCTACCAATAAATTTCTTTAAGATCATAATTCATTAATGTAGAACCTACTGAATAGAATACCTTGAATTATGTTATTCTGCCATGATTCACTCTCTGAGTTCGTCCACATATGGAACATATCACCTGCCTCGGTACCTCAAAGTACTGTCATCTCCCCTTGTTCAAAAGCCATAGTCTTGTGCTTGTGAATTCCCTCTTTCAGCTGTGGAATTATGTGCTATTGATAACCATAATGCATGTGTTATTCATCGCTTGGACTTGATTACGTCTCATATTTCATGATTACTTGCCTTATTTACCATTGCATTCATACACTTATGTTATTCTGATATTGAAATGGAGTGGTATGAAATGTTGTTAGTCTGATGAGACTTGGAACGTAGGTAGGGGTGGCAAATGGGTAGATTTCATTGGATGTGGTTTGGTTGAAAATGGTTTGAACAAAAATGGGTTGGGTTTCACCTACCCATATTTTGTGTGGGTAAATATAGGTTGGGTGATAAATAGGTGTATTGGTTATGGTTTAGCCCATATTATATAAGTGTAATATTATTTAAAGTGTAATGTTATGATTTTTTTTATCAAATTAAATTATTATGTTCATATATTTATAATTATATGATTTAATTTTTTTCCATTTTTTTATAAAAGTAAAATATATAAAATAGAAAATGTGTGTGGGGGGGGGAGGGGGTTGGGAGGGGGTGTGGGGTAAGATAAATTTACCATTTTTTATATTTTATTTTTATTAAATTAAGATAAAATATATTAAATAGAAATGTGTCCGGAAGGGCGATGTGGGGTAAGAAAAAATTCATTTTTTATAAAAGAAAAATATATGAAATAAAAAGATGGGGGAGGGGGGTAGGCGTGATGGGGGTAGGGTGGTGTGTGGGGTAAGAACACATGCCATCAGCATATCCTCAAAGGTCTGAATAGTACGCTCTGCCTGGCCGTCTGTCTGAGGATGAAAAGTTGTGCTGAGGTTTACCTTGGTACTCAATCCTTTCTGAAAGGACCTCCAAAAGTGTGTTGTGAATTGATAACGACGATTAGAAATAATTGACACTGAGGTCCCACGAAGTCTGACAATTTCTCAGACATACAACTTAACATAATCCTCTGCTAAATCTCTGGTCTTAACTTACAAGAAGTGGGCTGATTTAGTCAGTCGGTCCACAATCACCCAAATCAAATCATGCGTTCTGGCTGAGTGAGGTAGACATGTTATGAAGTCTATATTTATCATCTCCCATTTCCAGACAGGAATATCAATAGTTTGAGCCAACCCACCAGGCATCTGGTGCTCGGCTTTTACCCGCTGACAATTCAGACACTTTGCTACAAAATCTGTCATATTCCTCTTCATATCGTTCTACCAATAAATTTTGTTAAGATCATGATACATTTATGTAGAACCTGAGTGAATAGAATACCTGAAATTATGCGCTTCATCCATGATTCGCTCTCTGAGTTCATCCACATATGGAACACATAACCTATCTCGGTACCTCAAAGTACGTTCATCTCCCCCTTGTTCAAAAGTCATAGTCTTATGCTTGTGAATTCCCTCTTTCAGCTGCAATAAATAGGTATCATCAAACTGCTTCTCCTTTACCTCGTCTAATAAGGAGGATTCATACTTGTTCAGAAGAACAACACCACCATCTTTGGGTTTTTGAGTCGAACTCCTAGACTGTTAGTCGGTGAATCTTCTTCGTTATGATTCTCTTTTCTTCATCAACATGATCTAAACTCCCCATGGATTGCCGACTAAGAGCATTAGCTACCACATTCGCTTTCCCTGGGTGGTAGATGACATCTACATCATAATCCTTTATTAGCTTGAGCCATCTCCTCTGCCTAAGATTAAACTCCCGCTGCTTGAAAATATACTGAAGGCTCTTATGATCTGTGAAAATATCAACGTGAACTCCTTACAAATAGTGTATGCCATATCTTGAGTGCAAAAATCACGACTGACAATTCTAAGTGATGAGTCAGATAATCTTTTCATGAGATTTAGGTTGTCTGGATGCATAATCTATAACCTTACCATGCTGCATTAAAACACACCCAAGACCAATGTCTGATGCATCACAATATACAACGAACCCCTCAATTCCCTCTGGCAATGTTTACGCTATGGAACAAGTCAGTCTCGTTTTTAATTCGTCAAAACTACGCTTACAAGCATCTGACCACTAATATTTGACTTTCTTCTGAGTCAATCTAGTGAATGGAGCTGAGATGGAGGAGAAACCTTTTATGAATCATCTGTAATATCCTGTCAGACCCAAGAAACTCCGTATATCTGAAATAGAAGTGGGTCTGGGCTAATTTTTTACATCTATTTTTTGAAAATCAACTTGGACACATTTGCCTGAAATCACATGGCCTAAGAATGCCACTGACGTAATCCAAAATTTACACTTGGAAAATTTCGCATAGAGCTTGCGATCCTGAAGTGTCTGCAATACTATTTTGAGATGTTCTGCATGATCAACCTTTGTACGGGAATAAACTAGAATATCATCAATTAAGGTAATGATGAAGATGTCAAGATAAGGCTTGAAGACCCTGTTCATAAGATCTATCAAAGCAGTTGGTGCATTGGTCAATCCGAACGACATGACATAAAATTCAAAATGACCATAGCGAAGTCTAAAGGAAGTTTTCGGAATATCAACTTCCTTATCCTTAAGATGATGATACACTAATCTGAGGTCAATTTTGAAATAACACTAAGAACCCTGAAGTTGATTAAATAAATCATCGATTCTAGGAAGAGGATATTTATTCTTAATGGTGACCTTGTTCAACAATCGGTAGTCAATGCACTTACTCAAAATCCATCCTTCTTTTGAACAAACAAGATTGGTACACCCCATGGTGAGACACTTGGTCTAATAAATCCCTTATCAAGGAGATCTTTCAATTGGGATTTTAGTTCTCTTAACTCTGATGGAGCCATTATTTATGGCAGAATAAATATTGGCTTAGTGTCGGGAAATAGATCAAATCCAAAGTCAATCTACCTGTCGGGAGGAACTCTGGGAAGATCATCTGGAAATACTTTTGGAAACTCATTGACAACTGGTATAGACTGAAGAGTTGGGGTCTGGGTATCTGTATTTCTAACCCGAACTAGATGGTAAATATATCCCTTGGAGGTCATCTTTCTGGCCTTAAGATAAGAAATAAACCTACCCATGGGTGCTGCTGCATCACCCTTCCATTCTATGACTGGTTCACCGAGAAACTCAAAACTGACAATTTTGATTCTACAACCTACTGTGTCATAACATAAAGACAACCAATCCATACCCATGATTACATCAAAGTCTACCATTTCTAACTCTACTAAATCGGCTATGCTAATGCAGTGATAGATTTTAACTGGACAACCCTTATGTACCCGCATAGCTATAACTGACTCACCAATTGGAGTGGATACCTCAAAAGGTTCATGTAACATTTCTGGTTCTATCCCAAACTTCTTAGCAACAAAAAGGGTACATATGATGAAGTGAATCTAGGATCCATAAGGACATAAACGTCAAAAGTGAAAACCGTTAATATACCTGTGATGACATTTGTACTAACCTCTATATCCTGACAGCCGGCTAAAGCATATAGGTGGTTTGGACCTCCACATGTGTTACCAGACTTAGCCTCACCGAGCCTTGATTGGGCCTGAGAATTGTGATTGACTACTGAATTAGTAGATTGGGCTACGTTACCACCAAGACCTTGCCTTGCCGATGGGTAATCCCTTATAAAGTGACCCTACTGTCCATACCCAAAACAACCATCCATACCTGAATGACACAACTTTTAGTTCCTCTTACCACAAGTATTGCAAGTAGGATACTGGAAACCTCGGTAGCCCATGCTAACCTGTGACTGTGAGCCTTCTATTATGAAGTTCTGCCTCTTATTATCATTCTTAGACTTTAGGGTTTGGGTACTGATTGAAGATGGAAAATGTACTAATGAACTATTTTTGAAGAATTGTCTGCCTCCACCTCCCCCATGACTGAAGTGACCTGAAAACTTGACTCTCTTATTAAACTGCCAATCATTTTCTTTTTGCAAGGCTTCCTCTTTTTTCAACTTGTTCTCATTACCCTGTACAAAAACAAACAATATTTGTAATAGTCATCTCCTTGTTTTGAGCTTTAATATTAGATGCATCATACAAATAGAGATCTAGACCATACACAAAATGTCTAACTCTGACCCTTATGTTTGGAACCATATGTGGAGCATACTTTGCCAAAGAGACAAACTGAAGATAGTACTCTTGCACACTCCTGTCATTCTGCTTAAGCTTTTCGAATTCAATGACATTTTTCTCCCTGACCTCAACAGACAGAAAGTGCTCAATAAAAGCATCAGCAAACTCATCCAAAGCTGTTGAAGGTGCATCTTCCCCTATGAGATTGCTTCTATGACTCATACAAGATTTTATCAACATTCTGCAATTGATAAGCTCCTAACTCTGCTTCTTCTATCTTAGTAACATGCATAACATGAAAGATTTTCTGTAGTCCATCAATAAAATTCTATGGATCCTCTGTCTTGCTGGACCCTGTGAATATGGGGGGGGTCTATACGAAGAAACTTACGAGTCTTAGAACTAAATGACTCTCTATTAGTTCCTGTGCTTGGAGTCATCCCCTGACATTGGGCTTGAGCAGCCACAAGTTAGGTGAGCAGCTGAATAACTCCCCTAACATCTGAATCAATAGAACTGGGAGGCATAACTGAGATCTCCATAGGCCTTGTGGTATCGAGTGGTGCTATACACGAATTGGCTCCTTGAGCCTAAACATTTTTCTCACGAGCAGCTTTCTTGCTTGTAGCTGATTTCCTTTTCGCAGACATTTTCTAAAATATGTAATACACACGAGTTAGATGGACGTCCTGAAGGTATATCTCTAATTGCATGATTTAGACTACGAAAAAAGTGAGACAATCCTAAATGTCTTGGTGGTCAACTTTTTACATGTGTGGGGCCCTCACACACATAAAAGTGACTCTACTGGGCATAGTTTCATAGACTCAAGAAAATTGAACATATTTCTCTGATACCAAGCTTTCTAAATCCCCAAACCATGTCCTGGGCGAAATACGACACTCGGTGCTTGACTGCATGTGACCGAGCGAACCACATGACTGCTGAATCAACATGGGCATCAAAACATACTATAGTAATGATTTAAAAATGCAAACGGGATACTGAAAATGTATTATGAAAGTTCATTATCTGAAAATATAGTAAATCTGAAAAACAAATGCTAACATGACATATTAGCTAGTCTAGTCTATGAAATCTCTGACATGAGTATGACTGAAAACTGTCTACTAGGACTAGGCCCTGGCATACCTCTATCATAAAGTATAATAATGAAATAATAGACTGACACCTCAAATGAGATAGGGCTCACCAAGCAGCTGATACTGAAGCAATCCTACTAAGCAAATCCATCATCCTGAAACTTGACACCTGCATCGTGAAGTGCAGGCCTCATGCAAAGGGACGTTAGTACATTTGAATTTTACAGTATGTAAGCAAATGAAAGAATAAAGAGTTGTAGGGTGCTCGGGAAAGGGCAACCTAAATCAATAAATATATAATATAATGGAACTAAGTTGTAACTGAAAACTGATAACTGAATAAGAAAGCAAAGAATATGAATACTTCTTGTACTGAAATGAAGCATCGCATGTTTAACTGAAATAATAAATAATTATGGTCTTAGGCCCAATATATGTGCACAAAATTTGTGACCTTGGGCCCAAGTATATGTATACATAAACTATAGCCTTGGGCCCAAATACAGGTGTTCAATATTAAATATATATATATAAAAAAACTGAGAATCATGTTGAAAGATACAACACTGACATACTGGGCAATGATTCGCTGAGATATGTATTCATGAACTGATTATGAGTACTGGAGCTTTAACTAGTTTATAAGCATACTGAGTATTATAGACCGAGACTCGTGGATATCAATCACAAGTCTATGTTGATTACGTACTGAGTCCACAATGACCAAAGTGATAATTATGAACAACTACGAAGTTAGAATCACATGTTTTAGTCTTTTCATGAAATAGGGTAAAAATCTCAAATTCTAATGTAATTCACACTAATCTCGATGAACGAGGCATGGGGAAGAACATGGATATTGTCGCACATGGATAGAAGCTCTACATACCTTGTTCGCTCCTAGTCTTGTATTAAAAATCTATACTTTGGAGTAGAACCCAAAGCTTGAACCCTGAGCCTTAAGTTAGGTTTATCTTGAAAATCCTAGGTTAAGAATATTGGATCCTACTTATAATTCATTAGGATTACATTAGAATCACATAGAATCACGTGAAAAATTCTTACCTTGGTGTAGGAGATGGTTGGGAAGAGCAAACCTTCGCTCTAGGGCTTGGGGATTGTGAAAACTAATTTTTAGAACTAAGTCTGCGTATTTATAATGTTTGCTGTCGGAAGGATTTGACGGTTCAAATTGATGGTCCATTAGTCTTTTTATTGTCTGTGTCTGTACCTCAATAAATGTACAGTCCATATAATCGGATCGTCTTTCAAAAGGGAAAAATATAATTTTCTAGTGACTTCAAAACTTGAGAGGTTTGAGATAGTAAAAAAGGACGGGTCGTATAATCTTCTACGATCCATCAAATTTACTGTACACTGTTAATTCCAAAAACAAAATCAACGATTCCTTTCGACAGTCCGTTAATCCTGGTACAAAACTAATTCTGCAGAACAGAAATTGGTTTTCAACTTTAAACTCCCCGTTTTAGTTTTCTAAACCCCTAAATCATGGACATGGCGTAGTTTGGAGGTACGAGATATTACAATTTACCTGTTTAATTGAAAGGTGTCATTGTATTCATGCATATCATCCATCAACATACACTGTAATCATGATATCTATACTTGATTAGAATTACTATTGTGGTAAGGTGATTGCGTGTCGTACTGTACTTCTATTATTATGAGTTGGCTTAAGTGTTGAATCATACATGCTATTGAATTTGACTTATGTGCTTAATTAGATTGTGTATGTTAGGGATATCTATGTGTCAACTTGATATTTATGTCTGTTATGTGTATTCAGTCGTTGTCGACCTATGATGCTTACGGGGGTACGTTGTGTACTCATACCACACTTGCTGCATTCTTTTTGGATACAGATATAATGTCGTTGACTAGTACTGAATATCGTGGCCCGAGGCGGTGGACTTGAGTATTCAGGGTGAGACTGCCCATCCTCAGCAGCCTTGTATTCTCCCTTCTATTTTTCATGTCTTTGTTTGCACTTATGAGACAGTATTCAGACATTTCATTCCTTATATAGTAGTGACTCTTGTAATGACGTGACCAGATAATTTGGGAATGTAATAAGTAGATATTTAGTATTTATGACTTTTTTTATAGCAATATAATTTAATTAGTTATTTCTTCTATTTCTGCTTAAGTTATTGCTATGCTTGTTGGGATTTGGAAGTGGTTCTCCTACCGGTGGATAAAGGGTAGGTGCCACCACGACGTCCGAAAGGGGTTGTGATAATATTTGTATCAAATCATCTCCTAATTAGTTAGGATCAATGATACCAATAATAACAACACATCCAAAGCTCATGCTGCCTTTATGACATGCAATAGTTGTTTCCATCTTCAGTGTAGGTCCAGGATTTCCCATATCATTTCCTATGTAAATAAGATCAATAGGATACTGTATTTGATCAACTTTGCAACAAATTTGTACCACATCATTTCCCACAGCATTGGAATAAATGGTACAAATAGTAATTAGAGTGTCTAGGTTCTTGGAGTCTTTGTTCTTCCCTGCAAAATTTGATCCACAGATATTAACTACAAAAAAGAAAACAAAGTTAGTAGAAATTTGTACCACCATGCTCTCCTCCCATAGATTTGAGCATGATGATAAAGTTCCCTCCACTTTTCAGCTCCTGCAACCATCATCAATATCTCTTGACCGTTCTAACTCTCAAATAGAGACATTGAAGTTTGTCACTATTGAGAATTCCTCTCCCTTTTGAGTCCAGTTCTGCAAAAAAATTTACTAAGACATTTCCATGATCAAGAGCATAGTTATCTAAGTGATCAATTAGTTAATTTTCCTCTCTCATGATGCCAGCACTTGTACATCATCATTGTCTGTAATCTCCAATAATTCTTTAACAACAAGAGCAATATTCAATGGTGGATTCCATACATGTCTAATATGTTCTTCAAGAGCAAAGAGTCAATTTCCATCATGAAAGTGTAAACATGTTGTGCTAAGCAGTATCTAGCAGCTTCCAGCAATGCCATTACTTCAGATTCTGTATTAATGCTATCCTCCATTTTCTTTGCCTTTGCATATACCAAATCACTAATAGAATTTCTCACATAAAATTCATAGGAGCTCCTCCATAGGTTTCCTCTAGTGGTAACATCAGTGTTACACTTCAAGCAATCAATGGGTGGCAAATTCCACATGACCTTTGTAACCTGCAACATTGGAGTTAAATTCTCCAGAATTTTCAATATCGCAGGCCATCTATGTGGTATTGTTTTGATGCTTAGATTTCTCAATCTCACTAATTGTTCAATGGTACTCCCTCCGTCCTAATTTATGTGGCACCATTTGATCCGGCATAGAGATTAAGAAATAAGGAAAGTCTTTTTTATGTTTACCAAATTACCCTTACTTTAGTGCCTACTTTTGTTGAATTTTTTATAATAAATACATCAACTTAAGTGGGACCCAACAAGGGTAAGATAGAGATGATATCATTAAATAGTTTCCAAATAAAGAAAGGTGGCATTCATTTTGTGATGAACTAAAGAGAAAATGGTGCTACATTAGTTGGAACGGATGGAGTACTTGATACCTAATATATGACCCTACTGGTAGTAACCTTGTCCCTATGCCTATATTTATTCCTTTTCTTCCATAACTCCCATTTAATGATAGAAAGAATTGTATAGAAGGTAGGCTTCACCCTGGGCAGCACATATGCAGACCAACACTTCATAATGATAGTGTAAGTGCATTCCTATAATGTTAATACATGTAACAGAACAAAAATAAGACCATGTAGCTTGAACAGTGGCTCATCTCAAGAAAGCATGGGGAATAGTTTCTTTTCTAGGTTCAGCACGGCAGAAACACTTTGATGGCATATTATATCCCCAACTCCTAATCACATCATCAAGTGGAGCTTTAAAGTGTCATACCCTCCACATCAGTAAAGCAATCATAAAAAGCAACCCTTTTACTCTTGTAAGCATCACTTTGCTCCCCTTTTACTCCTTATATAATCCCATGCAAATTTCACAGAGAATTCTCTACTAGTTTCAAGCATCCACCAAGGCCTATCAAGTTCATCTCCCCTATTTGGAGGCTGAATCACATTTATAATATGATCTGCAAGATCCTGTCGTAAGTTGTTTCTCAAAGCAACTTCATGCCACATTCCTTCAGTAACAACATCAGGGATATTATTTATATCTTCATTGCAATAAAAATTAGGTAGAGTGATGAAGTATAAAATACCCAAGCAGTCTAATTGTCAAACTAAAACAATGAAACCCGATTCTATATTGCCACCAGATTTGATGATCATTCAAGTCCCTAACTTGCAACATTTTCCTCCATATATGAAATCCTCTCTTCCTTAGAACCATTATTGGATTATGTTTTTTCAATAGTTGTTGCTCATACCATAAAATAGGTTTGGTGTTGAAGTTCTACCATAGCTTTGTAAATAAGGCCTTGGATATGTTACTAAATGATCTAAATTCCAAAGCACCTTCACTCGAAGGCAAGTAACTAGTATCCTAACTAGTCCAATGATAACTTGTTTCTCCCACTATATTGCTCCAAAACAACTGAGCAAATATTTTGTGTAGCTTTTTAATCACAAAGGAAAGAGGATCCACTGCAGAAAGATACATGACAAAGTAATATGACCCTTCCTCCAAAGGAAATCAACTTTTATTTCTATCCTTGTAACCTGTCACCTTAGCAATCAATTATGAATAGAAAGACATCTGACTTCTACTATAGTATATAGTGCAACCCAAGTACATAAAAGGAAATTATTTCCTACCAATATCAGTTGTTGACACCTAATTTTTACCCTCCATAAATTTTATTTAATTAGTCGGACTTCTTAAATCACCAACAGAATAAAATATGCATTTTTTCAAGTCAAAATAAGTTTACAAAATTGTTCCATTGAGATTTTGTCATTTCATTTGACAAAATATCATCTAGTATATTATCTGCATATTTTATATATTTTATTGTGATTTTAAAATTTACTTACCAGAGATTAAAGCTAAAATACATACCCAAATAAAAAGATCCGTCTCATAGACGCAAGAAGCATAATAAGAAGAATTTCCAGGAATGGAAGGAAAAATGCCTGGAAAAGAGATGTAGAAGGAAAAAATAGTTTAAAACTCGGAAGAACTTTATAAAGTCTAAAAATCTAAAAGCCTGTTGGAAATGTGGAAGGACGGGCCATTATTATAAGGATTGTAAGGTTAAGGAGAAGATCAATGCCCTTAACATAGACGAAGATATAAATGAATCATTATACAAATTGTTATTAAATTCTGAACTGAAAGATTCAAGGTTAAAGACGGATAATAGAACAAACTCTTCGGAGGAAGATATTCACATACTGAATAACGAAGATTATATGTCCTCAGATACAGAAGAGGATTGTATGCCTTGTCAATTAGGACAAACTTGTTCCAATAATATAAACAAGCATGATGCTCAGTTTTATAACATATTCTCCCAATTTAAGGACATAAATGTTAATGTCCTTGAAGGTAATCACCTTGTAAATTATTAAAGATTACAAAGGATCCAGAAATGAGATCCAGGTTCATAGATCAGATTCCGGAAAAACCAGAAACCTCACGAGGGCTGAAAATTCTGGAAAACTCAGGTGCATATACCATGTCGGAATTGAAGAAAATAATGCAGCACAATAAGGGGTAACAAAGATTCCTAGTACTACCAGGGATTTAGAAAAGGAGATTGATAATCTCAAAAGAGAAATTGCAGAATTGAAAAGCAATAATACTTTACGAGATTATAGAATTTCTAGTCTCGAAGGAAAAGGTAAACAACCTATCATAGAAGATGTTGATAATCTCAACTAGAATGATATCAACACCACAAGTACGGAAACATATGATACATGGGATTTTTTACAAGCACTTGAGGTAATTACTTCTCAAAACTTTTATGTAAAAATCACCCTCTTAATAGATTACAACTTTAAAAAAGAATTTACAGCTCTTATTGATAGTGGGGCGGATGTAAATTGTATACAAGAAGGAATTATACCTTCTAAATATTTTCATAAAACTACCCATAGTGTAAGATCTACTAATGGGCAGAAACTACAAATAACTTTTAAACTACCAAAAGCTTATATTTGTCAAAACAATGTATGTATAATAGATAGTTTTGTCATGGTAAAAGATATTTCAAGCCAAATTATTTAGGCACCCCATTTATTAATAAGATATTTTCTATTTCAAGAATTGATGCAAATGATATCATCGGAACTTTTGATAAAAGAGAAGTAGTATTTTAATTTATAACTGAGCCATTTTCTAGAGTCTTAAGCCAAATAAAAGATCGGTTGAAATATAAACATCAACATATCAATTTTCTTAAACAAGAAATTCATATTCTTAATATAGAAGAACTTTTGCAAAAAAAAAAATTATTTAATTATTTGTTTTAACTAATCAATGATTAATTGACAGTATTTTACTCCGTTAAATCAAGAGGTTCAAATTAATTAAATTGACAGTTAATAACATCTCAAGTTTTACATTAATTTAGTTTTAATTTTAATTGTTTTCAATTTCATGACAATAAAAACATTTTAATTAAAGCTTTGTATCAAAATCTGGATAAAATCGGCTAATTGTTAATTTAATTTGTAACTATATTTGCATAATTTCCATCTGATTAAATCCTTTTAATTCCTTCAAGTTGGGCCAAAACCCGTTTAATTCGTGCGAAACCCAACCCAAAGAACGGCCTGACCCGACCCATTTTCCCTTTTAACCCTAAATACCCATATGGCCTTTTCATTTCGCGACATGTATGAGAAACCCTAATACGTGCAGCCCTTACCTCCGTCATGTTTGCCATTTCTTGTAAAGTGAAGCATGTACGTTGCTTGTATGATCAAAACGTAATGCTCTTACCCTCTCTCCTCTTCCACTGCAGTGCCACCCAAATTAATGCTGCAGATCTTTAACGGTATTTGTCTTATTGTTTTTTCAAGTATTGCATTTTGATTGGTTCATTGTGTTTTCGAGAGATTTTCTCTGTTAGTATAATCATTTCATGCCTAGATCAACCTCAAAATGCTACATTATTAGCAGAGTCACTCACTGTTAAAGCTTAAGATGATCTAAAAATGTAGTAGCATGTTTTAAACTTGATTTCATTAGCATAATTAATTTGGGGTTCAATGGTTTTCTATGTTTGATTAAAAGTAAATGAATAAGACACTTCCTACTTTAACAACACCTGTTTCTTCAACCTGAGTGATGTGATGAACTTGAATCTCTTTGTTTAAGTTAACTAGAACACTTTGAGCTTATACTCTAGTCTATAATGTAGAGGAGTCCACACTAGGTATTTAGTTCAGGGTTAACACCTGCAAATTCATGAAAATAGGTATTGATCTGTGTAGGATAATTGTTTAGGTGGTAAGTATAATGCGTGGAAAACAACAATGAGATTTTAGGTCTAGAGACTAGTCCTAGGACAGAATAAAATCAGGAAGAATCATGTAGTTCTTTTAGGTTCTCTTTTACCTGTCAATAATGAAATGAAAATCTGCAAAAGGAAAGGGGTTGGGTAAACTATGTGCCTCTGTTTAAATGTGATGGTATGCATAGATGAGACTCTAAACTCTTTGGATGAATTAACAGTTGCTTTGTTTCCTTTGGGTATGTGGACCTGTTTTCCAAGATAGGTAGATAGAGGATGTCTTGTACTTGCTTGTATGGAATCTGAACTTTACAATCCCGTAGAACTTGCATGTTTGACATGATTTAACTCATAAGCTAGGATCCTCGTCATTATGATTTGCTCTGAGCAAGGGTTCCTCGTCATTTCTTTAAGCTGTGGAGGCCATTTAAGTATGTGTAATATGTTTAGGTTTGAGTTTGTTCTCTGAAAGTGACTATAAATTAATAGGAACTTCTCCACTGTATCAAACAACAAATTGAATTAGTCTCTGAATATACTGATCCTTGCTGGAATAAATTTGAATAACAACACATTAGGAAACCATCTAGTATTGCATGTTCAACCTAATATTAAGTACTGTAAGTGCATGGCTGTTTTAATTGCCTAAAAAATTAGTTTAGGATAGTTGTGCTTTGATCTTTGCTGTCATGATTGGATAAAATCATGAGTATGTGTCCTATTTGATCCTTTCTTTCTTGCTGGCTCTGAACCTAATCACCTATGTGTTATTCATTCTGTTGTGGCAATGCATAAAGTTATTGATACGAGTTTAACTAAAAAATGACTTGGCTGCAAAGTGTAATAGATTGATAGTTTAGGTTGGTGTGACATGGATCTGTTCCCCCTGAGTTTTGTCTTTCCTCTTAAATACTAAAATCTAACTTATCCAAACCCCCCTTCTCTTCTCTCATAGCAACACATTCAGTGATGTAGGTCTCACTTTTGATTGTGTTGAGTCAAGACTTTCAGCTATTAGCTAGTTGTTAGCTGCTTGTGATATTCTTTAAACCTTGTTAGTTGAGTTTTTCTATTTTAAGACCTTTAAAGGATAGATGCATGACCTTAGTTAGAAGGACTTGTAAGATGTTTGAACTTGCTACTCTTGCATGAAATTGTTTTGTCTGATTCCTACTTTACTTGTGTTCATGAGTGTGCATGTCCTCAATATGCTAACCTTCCATATAACTCAGGTATACCACTGATAGAGACAAATCCAAGATTTATATTTTGAGTTCAATCTTAAGATTTTTAGCATTGAACCCATTATATTTTTAAACTTGTGGGTTCATATATGCTATGTATTACAATTTTAGTAATTGTTTACACATAAATTTATGCTTTACATCGAAAGTTAGGGGATTCAATTAAAGCCCGTCTTACAAGGCTACATACGCCTCTGACCAGCGAGTATACAAGGTATACACATGACCTGTATATCAGGTGTATATCAATGTATACCCATGCATATTCAGGTGTATATCAAGTTTTAGAAAATATATTGTATGTATATCACCTAATACCCTTGCCTCTCTTGAGTGTTCTAAGCTACTTTCATGAGGTATACATCAAATATACAATGTTACATATTTCTAAATGCACAAAATGTATACCATATGTATGTCTTGTGGTATTAAGATCTTTGAATGTTGCACTTTCTTTAGTTTGGGCTTGTTTGTGTTTGTATTATCTGAACCTGCTTAAATGGGCTTGTCTAGTGCATTTACTTTCAATCATCACGTCTTGTCCAAAAAATTGGGCATGTTTGCCTTCTCTATTTTTAACTAGGGAAAATGGTCAAATTTGCCCCCAACTATGTTAGCGAACTTATTAAATTTTCCCTCGGATGGATGGATGGATATGTGAGTTGGACGCCACGTTCGATCCACCTAATCTCCCCCGTTAACTATGCTTTTTATCATCTTTCTTTATTGTTCTACTCTTTGCTTTGTTTCTTCATACTCTAGTAACCTGCCCGAAAGTGGATAAATTCTTATCCATATTGAAGAATGGTAGGTTTTGAACTTGGCTCTATTTTGTTTAATTCCGACGGATGGGGTCCTCCAGATTCCTCCATCGTCGTTCCAAACCAAATCTCTAACGCCCCATTCGCTCCTTTCTCCCGCTCCGACAAGCTCGGTCGGATTACCGACTGGACCCGGTCTATCTCAAATCGACTCGGGTCTAATTTCAAGAAAAACCCTATTGATTCCGCTTTCGACGTCTCTGGTGATGACTCTTTCGCTACACGTCGCCGACGAAGACTCATCTTTTCGGCTAGTGGATACAATTGCTAAGTCCTATCACTATGGGCAACATCGTCTGAAGTTTAACCTTAGGTGGCAGTTCAACCCTCATCATAACCGTTCTCAGCTTCCCCAACGACGCGATGAAGAAGTCTAGGCGAAAAAACGTGAGCAAGAGAAGGAAGGAGCTCGTCGTGATAGATTGTATAACCTCAATCGTTCAGGCACAAATGCTGGCCAGAGAAGAGAATCTGCAGTGTTCAAATCATCAGTTGATATTCAGCCTGAATAGAATATGCTTGATCAATTTTTTGACATTCTCGAAGTTATCGTTCTCCGTTCTTGAGCCTGAAGACTTGCTAATCTGCGGTGGGCTCGAGTTTTACGACAGGTCAACCCGGGATTGTTGGTTGAGGAAGGAGCCTAGACCCAGGATTGGGGCGGAGGTGGTGGTGGTGGTGAGAAGGAAGAGGATGACGACGACGGAGATGGTAGTGGTCGGAGGCATTTCAAATCTTTGGGGATCAGTGGACGGAATTGCTAAGGAAGCTGGTCAATTTGTTCCATTTGAGCTGATGTGGATCCGATGTGGCGTCCAACTCACATATCCGTCCATCCGAGGACAAATTTAACAAGTTTGCTAACGAAAATAGTATATTTGATCTCAAAGTTTGACGGAGGGCAATGTTATTCCATAAATCATAGTTGCCCTTTTAACTACGTGGGCCTAGATGAATGCCGACCTAACTATGATGTCTATACTCTTCTGTGTGCATGTCCAGTATACTTGAGTGTGATTAATTGCATCTATATGATAGATAAGTTAGTTATTTCGATTGATAAAGTATGGGTGTGTTCTAACTAAAGCTGGCTAGTGGGCCGGGACGGCCCGACCCCGGCCCGACACCGCCTCGACATCGATTAGTATTAAAAAAACAAAAATTCGATAGCGGGACTCGAATCGGGACGGGACAATGTCTCGTCCCGAGCTCGCCCCAGGCCTGCCAGACCTAAGCTCGCCTCGAGCCCGTCCCGAGCCCGCCCCGATCCCGCCCGTAGTCCCCCCTTTGCAAATCTAACCATTGCACCAACGACCATTTTAGAATTTGGCCGTTGGGCAACGACCATTTTTGGCCTCCCCCTTCCCCGACCCCCCTACCCCTTAATATTTATTTTTAACCCATAAGTTATTATATCTACCCTTTAACCCAATTTTTCAACTATAAATAACTCATTTTCTCTTCATCTTTCTCACAAATCTTCCTACAATCTCTCTAATATCTCAATATATCTCTCTACAAGTCTACATTGTTTACTAAATATTCAATTTTATTTATTCATTTGGGAATTGGGAGTGAAGTTGGCAACTAGCTTGAGGATCTTCCATCGAGCAAAGTTTCAATTTTCAACCTCTCGATTACACGTCGACGTTACGTCGGCGTTACGTCGGCGTTTGGTACATTCGTTCCTTCATTAAATTATTATTGTCTGTTTATTTTATTTAGCACACTTAATTTTATTATCTTTAATTATTTATTATCATAATTAAAATGAAAGGATTAAGAGATATGTTTAAGGGTAAGGGTAAGTGTGTTTCTTCTAGTAGGGGCAACCAGGGCAAGGGTAAGTGTGTTTCTTCTAGTAGGGGCAACCAGGGCAAGGGTACTTCTTCTAGTCATCCTATTCCTACACAGGATGATTTTGTTGATACTCAACATTTTCCTACAATACCATTAGATTTAGACGATGAATTATTTTTTGGAACTCAAGAAGACTTTAATTTAGACGATGATCTAGATGATACACCCACTAATGTTGATGACAACACATCCACTAGTGTACCTTCAATTGAAATGCCTCATAATCCCCATAGTATGAGACGAGGTCCAGCAAAACGACCATTAAAATCATATGCATGGATATTTTTTGATAGGGACGTAGAGAATCAAGTAGCTAGATATAAAATTTGTAAAAATATTTTAAAATTTTAAACAGAAAAGGTCGCGGTGGGACGTGGGGTTTAATTAGACACGTAGTAAGTGCTCATCCAGCTAGGTATGCCCAATACCATGCTTCAAAATCGGGTGCGAAAACGTTCGTACCATCGGAACAAGGTTCACATATTGTCCCGGACCAAGTGCATAGTCAAATTAACCCCACGACTGGGGGAATTGTAGGCCTAAATACAATAAACATAAAGATAGGGAAGCAATATCAAAATTAGTTGCTGTGGAGGGTTTGCCTTTTTCATTTCCTTCATCTCCTGATTTTATTCATTACATTAGAGATATATATAATCCTGCTTTTAACGGTTTTCCTAGATCAACTATTAAGAAAGATGTATTTAAATTCGCACATGAATATCCAACAATATTTACGTTATTCATTATATCATTTTAATGGCAAGGTATCTATCACGTCTGATATAGGTCGTAGTATTAACGACCATGATTATTTAACGGTAACTTGTCATTGGATAGATTATAAATGATCTATGCAAAAACGTATCTTAGCGTATAGATATTAGATGATAGGCACACTGATACTTTTATGTAGATAATATTTATTAAGTGTGCCATTATTATGGAATAACTGATAAAATTATGACTAATACATTAGATAACACATACGCTATTACAGTTTTAAAAAAATAGCTTAACTCCCATCTTTTTCAGATCATTTTCATATAAAATGCGTGTGCCATATATATAATTTAATTGTAAAGGATGGTCTATCACTTTTTCAAGACATTCTTAGTAAAATACAATTTTCTATAAACTTTATTTCTAAAAGTAATAGAGTACAACGAAGAAAAGAATATAAAAAAATTTGTCACGATTGTGGACTACCTTATAGAAAAATTTCAGAAGAAGTATTCACTAGGTGAAATTTTTTATACGAGCAACTACTTGTTGCTTATAATCAAAATCCAACTGATATGATTGTAGATAGTGATTGGATAAATTTTTTTGAAATTATTGTATTTTTAGAGTAATTTTTTCAAGCAACAAAAGAATTTTTTGGTATATATTATCCTACTATTTTAACTATGTTATTTTATATAACTCTAATGTTTTTATTATTTTAATAAGCAGCTATTAAAAAATGTTTATCAAAATAAATAAAAATTTATTTCTATTCCCACTATTTATATTATTGGTGATGTATTAAATTCAACTATTAAAATAGACGGTACTAAATCACTAATTGAAACTATTTACGATTGTATAGAAGTACTACCACCTCCAAGTCCCAAAAATCTAAATCACCCACCACCTATTGAACAAACTAAAGAAGAAGTGTTGTCTAGATTAGAAGACCAATGTAAAAAAATATATAGGTTTTACCAATAAGAAAATGCTAGTAACTTACCGGCTTTCATATCATTTTCTTCATCTTCAACACAACCTCACAAAAGACATGCTTTTTCTGCGGCTAGTATTGAAAGCCTCAGAAATAGAATGTGCGGCCGTACCGCTACTAACCAAATTAGCGAGCTGGATATTTTTATTTTGCAGGGTTCTGTACCGTACCAAGAAGTTATCAATGAAGATGGATATGAAGACTTGCTGAAATACTGGAGGGGGAATGAGAAGATCTTTCCGACACTTTCAATGATGACCCAAGATGTTTTAAACATTCAAACGTCATCAACTGCGTCTGAAAGCGTTTTTTCTGCTGGCATATATCAAATAGGAGACCACAGACACTCATTAGCCGGAGACGGCTTGGAAATTGCAGTATTATTCAGAGATTGGATACGAGCGGAGCGTAGAAGGTGCAGTCAACTGGAGATCAACGAAGAAGAAGATGAAAACTACAACGAAATCTTATCCGAAGGTGGTGGAAGCGACATGGATCAATTTGACCAACAAATACCAATTTCAACCGAAGAACCACTGGAAATTATCAAGCAATTAGAACAAGTTTTTTTGAGAAAGTAATTTTTTTAATTGCAATTTTATTATGTAATTTGCAATTTTTGGACAACACCACAAAGTTGCAATTTAGACAATTGTATTTGTATTACAAAAAAATCATGTCTATTAAATAATATAAAAGACACAAAAACAGCCTTGAATGTTTTTATTACACTATCTTATTTTGTTTATTGAGTTTTTTTTATACATATGTTATTAAAAAAAAAAAAAAAAGGAAAACCCGTCGGAACCCGCCCCTATCCCAACCCCGACCCGACCCGATTCCGACGGGATCGGGACGGGACTGGAGCAAGTCCTGCCAAATCCGACCCCGCCAGACCAGACCCCGCCCCCTTCGCTCGTCCCGCCCCGACCCCGACCCCTCCAAACTCGGCCCGTCAGACCCGAGCCCGGCCCACTGGCCAGCTATAGTTCTAACTCTCACTTTTCTTCGTCCCTTGTCTTTGCATGACATGTCCGCATTGGGCTTACCCTCATCTTTTGCATCCTCGTTGGTCTCAAAGCCCAACACCGTATCATATCGAATCAGGCCATGGAGACTTGGGTCCATCTCTCATACAAACGAACAGAGAGTGGAGGTGGGCCTAGACCTTTAAGGCCCAACAATGAATAAAAACTGCACTTACTAATTTCGCTAATGGGCTTGATACACCCATTAGTGAATTTCGCTCATTTACTTGACGTTGTTTGATTGTATATATAAAAACACATTGATGTATTTATTGGAATACTTTAGAATATTAGTTGAAACCTCGATACGAAAAACTATAGTACAAATAGGAACTTGATTTCAAACTAATGACCCAATAAAAGATAAAGAATAATACGTTTATAACTGGTTCCGTCAAAACCGTCCCAGACAAATTGTGGAAAAATAAGCCGAGTGTTTAGGAGTTTAGAGAGATTTTCAAGTCTCAAACAGTTTTTGGGCCATGACGTGTAAAATAAATAACTTTTGGACTTGGCCCAACGAATATCAAAAATAAGGGAAATAGGTTTTGGGCCTTAATCCATTCAAAAAATCAAACTCTTCTGAAATAAACCAAAAGGATAAAAACTGTTTTTGTAAAGAATTTCAAGAAAGAACACATTTGGACAGTTGAAAAATAAAAAAAATATATGTGATTGTCACAAGCTTCCTATTTTCATATACCAAGTGTTTTCTTAAAACGAATTCAAAAGTAATAGGTGGATTTATACTATTTTGAACCATACTATTTTGAACAAAACTTCTTTATACATATCTTTGAACACTCTTTTAAGTAAATATACAATTTAGCCACAATAATTAGAACTCATAAGTAAACCGCATTGGACGGATCCTTAACACCGCGGTGCCTAACACCTTCCTCAGGGGATCACCAGAACCTTTATCCGAACTCTAGTACTCTTTTAATAGATTTTTGAACCAACAAACCTTTAACAAAATGGTTTTCTAATTTCCAAAACTAATTAGGTGGTGACTCTATTTCAAAACAAAAATATTGGAGCCACGTTACGATAGTAGCTTTTACGCTCGCGTAAAAGTGAACCGTAATACCAGTGACCCTCTCAACTTTGTGAACAACCTCTAATTCCACCTTATCATGTAAATACATCGAGCTTTCTGCCTTGTTTGTCAACTGTCCAAAAGCATGTTCATATTTTATTCAACACATTCATAATCAACTACAAAAGAGATCTCACATGAAGATGAGAAGATGATAGTATCATCTGCATGGTTTAGTTTTGGACTCCATTTAGACAAATCAAAACCATAACATCACAAAATGTAATGCAATGAATTCAAACCCCTTGACAACACATCAGCTGCTAAGACAAAAAGTGTAGATGACAATGGATCACCTTTTTTGACACCCCTAGGCCATTAATAAGCACTAGGGGTACTAATACCTGGCTCCGGTTGCAGAACCAGCAGCATACCGATCCATATCCTTCTAGCTCCCTTCCGATTGTCATATTTTGTCCAAGTTTGTTGGAGTAGACAATTACATGAAGCATGTGGCTTCGGACAAGGATCAAAGGAAAGCCCGTAGCGTGTCCGTAGAGTGTGCCATTAATGAAGGCATGCATACTACATCTAAGGTACTAATTTTCTCAACTTCACGAGGACCGTGTCGGCGACTGGGAGCAGAAATGGAATGAGGCCTCAGATGCTATGTCTGATATGTAACGATGCGCCTATCCAGGATTGAAGGTGATATGAGCACGTTTGCTGAGTTTCTCCAAATTAAAGAATCAGAGATGAAGGCCTTTAAGAAGGCAAATGAGTCCTTAAGGTCCCGTCTATCTACCATGACTGCTCAAAATGATAAGCAACGGGAGACTGTTGCCGAACTAACTCAGGCCATTGAACTCCTTCTTTCAACTAGTGTCGAGCTTACCCAGGCTGTTTAATCTACAGAAGAAGAGATCCAGGCTACCATCGACATTTATACTATGTTTATGGTTATAAATGGCTCTATGATGCGCCGAAAAGCCTTGGAAGTTGTGAAGGTCGGTCTTGTTGATATTGATGAGAAGATCACCAAAGCCAAGCAGTTGGAGTTGGATTCAGCAGAGAGTCCTGACGATCCCCTTCCCCCCAATAGAAAAGGACAATACATCATCTGGACGGGGAGGAGATGATGAACCCATCACGGAAGTTGAAGTCTTTCCTTCCCATATGAACATGCCATCTGCCTCAGATAATGCCCCCGGAGCGTTAGCTTCAAAGCTGCCTCCTTCAGCCCCAACTTCTTAGAACTTGTTTTAGGTTACTCAACTTCTGGAAACACCCCTGGCGGACCATGGAGCGAGTGTATCGTAACCTTTCATGGGGGTTTACTTCTGCTTGGCTTTTTATACAGTCGGGCCACTTTTGGGCCCAGTTCTTTTTTGTAACCGGGTTGGTTCCATCACGGTAAAAATATTAATGAATGAATTTTTCTTTTTTCGTAATTTGCTTAAGATTTTCATTTCATACTTAAGGAAGCAAGTTTCTATTTCTCCCATAAATTCATACGATGATTGAGACTTCACCATAATTCAAGCAACAATTTGAAGCTTGTCTTATACTTAATAAATTCTAAGCCTTGACATTTTTTAACAACTATCCATCAAACTTGAATTTATTATCGAATATGTATTTTCCATCTTTATTGGGGTTTTACATGGCCTTTGTAGTTGGTCTCCGATTGTTCTTTGCTCCGGACAACTTCTTACTCCGGTGCTTTGAGCAACCGGAAACTTAACCTTCTTATTCTTTGTTAAGGTTTTTAATAAGAGAGGAACCTTATTTTTAACGATGTTGTAGAAGAAGAGGACGTCTCCTGTTCATTATGACATGAATTTTTTGATATGTTTTTAACAACATACATTTTATGCTCTCGATGGCAAAGATTTATCAATCACAAAAGGAAAATTTTATTGACTCTTTTAACTTACAATTGTAAAGACAAATGTAAGAATAACATGGTTGCTATCTAGTGTGGTAAGTCCGGTTACATCTAGTGTAATGTTTGATGATTCGGGAAGTCTCCAGTAATACATGTTTTTCCTTGAAGCTTTGAATTTAACCTCTTATATAGGTGTACATGTTTCATAAGACCCGGAAACTGGATAACAATCCTCTATAGCAAAAATGTCAACATGCTTTTATTAGTGCTGCCTCATTAAAAATCTTACCGGAAAAACCCAATTAGGACAAATACCGAACGAAGATAAAAAAAGTGCAACACATGTTTTCCTTGCTAAACATAATACTTCTTTAAGTGGCTTAAGTTCCAATTGCTAGGAAGTTTATTTCCTTCTTGGTCTACCAATTGATAAGCTCATTTGCTTGCAAACACGATGACAGTGTATGTCCCTTCCCAATTAGGACCTAATTTCCCTGCATTAGGTTCTCATGTGCTTTTAGTTACCCTTTGGAGCACCAAGTCCCCGAGTTTGAAATGCCGGAGAGTTGTGTGCCAGTTGTATTCTTTGTTTCTTGGCAGCCATCCGGACGTATGCAAGATCTCGACGCTCTTCAAGTAAGTCCAAATGTACGGACATTGACTCCAAATTGGCTTGCTCCTCTGCCTTGAGATACCTCAAGCTTGGAGTTCCAACTTCTACTAGGATCAAGGCCTCTGCACCATAGACCAAGTAAAAAAGAGTTTCTCTGGTACTCATTTTTTCTTGTCACGCCTTAAACCTAGGCCTGGATGTAACACATCACCCAGTGCCTGACTACATGTGACTGAGCGAACCAACTGGTTGGCTGAATCAACATGAGGTATACAGATATACTGAAAGCAGAAAATAAACATAACTCATGCTGATCTAATAAGGTCTGACTGAATAAATAACTGAAGGTGCTGAATACTGAACAAAGTTTGAAAGGTAAATAATGTAGTCAACAAGCTAACATAAAAACATGTGACTCTATCCGACTACTAACATAATCTATGAAGCCTCTAATGAAGTACTGTGACTGACTGTTGCCGGGTCAAGGCCCTCGACATACATGACTGTCTGTAATAAACTACAAAGACTGCAAAATATATGATAAGGCCCAGAAATATTGAGGCTAACCAACTTAGCTGATACCAGAGATCCTAATGTACAGATGCGTCATCCTGAAAGTCATTGCCTGCACCGTGAATTGCAGGCCCCAGGCAAAAGGGACATTAGTACATTTGAATTACACTAGTATGTAAAACCAACTGAAAGAAATAACAAGCTATGGGGTTCTTGGAATAGGGGCAACCCAAAACAATAAACATGAGTAAATACAAAACTGAAAACTGTAACTGAAATTGAAATATAATTACTCTTTATCCTGAAAGAAAAACCACTAATTTAACTGAATAAATAAGCTACGACCTCTGACCCAATATAAGTACACAAGATACGGCCTTGGGCCCAAGTATACATATACATAACAACGACCTTAGGCCGAAAGATGCATAAAGCATAAACTATGGCCTTGGCCTAAATACAGGTGTTCAACATTCAAGAATATAAAATAAGGAATTGAGAATCATACTGTAATACATGATGCTAAAATACTGAATCATACTGAAGTACATGATACTAGACTACTGAAGTACATGATACTGGAATACTGAATCATACTGAAATACATGATATTGGACTACTGAATAACACTAGATTGAGATAAGTATTCCTATACTAATTATGATGTTTGAAGCATTATCTATTCGTAGTAAACTGAGTTTTCATAACTAAGACTCATGGTTATCAAACTCGAGTCTACTGATTACGTAATGAGTTCACAATAATCAAAGTGATAATTATGAACAACTACGAAGTTATAATCTTAAAGATGGAAGTTCTAAACTTTTCATGATCTAGGGCATAATCTCTAATTCTGAAGTAATTCGTAGTAAATCGGATGAACAAAACGTGAAGATGATTAATAATGTTTCCACATGTAGAGAGTTAACCTTACATACTTGCAATCGCTCATAGCAACAAACTACGTTATTTCCTGACGAAGAGTGCTTCAAACCATAGCTTGAATTGCTTTCAAAGATTATGTTGTTAATTCTATGTTTTTGGTTGAAGAAACATGTTACTAATCATGGTTTAATGTCATAAATACTAAAGAATCGTTCGGAATGAACTTACCTTGCGGTGGGAGGTTGAGAGGAGAGAAAAATGCTCTTGAAAGGATTTTCTATGAGGTTGGATGAGTTGGTGAATGATTTTTTGGACTAAGTGTTATATTTAAAGGATGGGCATTTTGGACTCCTTGTCTCGTTGAGCGAGGTCCATAGCGAGGTGTTGTCTCTCTTGGGTTTCGCCGGGTGAGCTCCCCTGTCATTTTATACTTAGACGATTTTTTGATAATACATGCATTTTGGATGTCCCACCTCGTTGGGCGAGGTCTATAGCGAGGTGTTGTCTCGCTTTGGGATTCGCTGGGCGAGCTCCCTTGTCCACTTTACACTTAGATGATTTTTTAATATTTTTTAACGGTACTGGCAGCATCTCAGTAAAATTTCCATAACTCCTAGCACATAGTTCCGTTTGGGCTGGGCAACCTACCATTGGAATATTTTAAAGGGCTACAACTTTCATGTTCTGAGTTTTATCAAATTCCCAACACATGTTCATGAAACTTAACTAGAAGGCAGACATGTCGTAAACTTAACCGATTCTATCGAATCACAAGCACCTCACTACTCGTCTTGATTTCAAAGCCAATATTTCTACCCAAACTCATCCCGATAGCACTTCACATGATTAAAATATCACACTAATACTCATTTAGCATATTCACACCTAACCTAGATTTACGGAGTGTTACAATATCTCCCATTTGGGATTATTCATCCTCGAATGATAGGTCTTGGTTCTCATAGTCGAACTTGCATGCTTTAAGAATATGGTTGTGTGAATTCTGGATTGAATATTTATTGAACTAAACGAATTACTAGACTGAATAAATACTAAAATAATGAATGCTGAACTGAATGAGTAACCTGAATTAATACTGTACTGAATGAATAATATGAATAGGTACTGATCTGACTGGATACTGAACTTACATGAACATTTGAGTGCTGGCTGATATGAGTATCTGAGTACTGAGCTGACATGAATACCTGAGTGTGGAACTGGCATATATATCTGAGTACTAGAACATTAATGTTATAATATGAGATCTGAATATTGGAAACATGAACATTATAACATGACACTTAGTGTACGAATACCAGCTCTGGTGGTAATTTTAGCTCGTATGTCGCTGGATCAACCACTCGTAGGATCCTGTATGGTCTAATTATATCTGGGACTAAGCTTCATTTTCTTTTGAAATCGCTTGACGCGTTCCATAGGCAAAACTTTCAAGAAACTCTCAATCATTAACATAAACCTGTGAATCTTTATGTTGCACATCCGAATAGGACTTCTGGCAACTCTTAGCCACTTTCAAATGCTTCCGAATAAATTTAACTTTTTCCATAGCCTGATAGACCAAGTATGGTCTTAACAATTATGTTTCCCCAACTTCATACCATCTAATTAGTGATCTATACCTACTCATGTACAAAGCTCCGAATGGTGCTATCTCGATGTTAGAGTGATAACTGTTATTACAAGCAAATTCTATGAGAGGTAAATGTTCATCCCAATTACCTTTAAAATCAATGACACATGCCCTCAACATATCCTCGAGGATCTGAATGGTGTGCTTTGCCTGGCCATCTATATGAGGATGAAAAGTTGTACTAAGGTTCACCCTTGTGCCTAATCCCTTTTGAAAGGATTTCCAAGACTTCGATGTGAATTGAGCACCGCGACCTGATATGATAGACACTGGAGTCTCATGCAACCTGACGATTTCATGAATACACAAGTTGGTGTAATATTCTGCTAAGTCAGTGGTCCTTACTGTCAAAAGTGTGCTGACTTAGTAAGTCACCCTATGATCACCCAAATCGAATCATGCTTTCAAAATGAGTGAGATAACTTTGTTATAAAGTCCACATTTATCATCCCCACTCAAGAATATCTGTATTCTATGCTATACCTCTGGGTTTATGATGCTCAACTTCCACTTGCTGACAATTTGTGTACTTAGTCACATAATCTGCTACATATTTTTCATGTCATTTCACCAATAAATCTCCTTAAGGTCATGATACATTTTCATAGAGCTTGGGTAGGTAGAATATCTGAATCTACATACCTCTACCATAATCCTCTCTTTGCGTCTATCTACATCTGGGACGTATATATTTTCCTTGGTACCCTAAAGTACCATCATCTCCCCCTTGTTCGAAAGCCATGAGTTTATGCTTGCTAATCCTTTCCTTTAGCTGCAATTGATAGGAATCATGAAACTATTTACCTATTTTCTCACCTACTAAGGATGATTTAGCTTTGTTCTGTGCAATAACTCTACCATCTTCGGGGTCCATAAATTGAACTCCTAGGTCTGTTAAGTGATGAACTTCTCTAGCCATGATTCTCTTGTTTGTCTCAACATGAGCTAAACCTCCAATACTTGATTTTTTGCTGAGACAATTTCTGAAATACTCACAGTATTGCTGCGCGCTGAGTCCTTGATAAGCACCCTGAAAATTAGAGTCTTGTGCAATGTCATAACCCTTGTGACACATAACTGGGCATGATCTTTTACCTTTTTCAAGGATCGCTTAATCCATAATAACTGATCTTGACACAAGTTGATCGACGATCATCCTACTCACTTCGTGTTTCCCAAAAATTTAACATCGTCAGCTCATGGTTCTCAAGTCGTACAATATCTCCTCTTACTCATGTGCATGGGTAGAATGAAAATAAATATTTCTTCTGAATATCATACCACTCTAACATAACAAGTAGTTTGTTCTTAGGCTTATTTTTCTGCTCAAAACCATAACGATGGCCCGATATAGCGAAACTCTTAACCTTTTACCCTATGGGGTCTGACATTAAGCTATCATCATCATACATGTGGTGATATCTAAGGATTCCTCTTAGTTTTGACGACCTGCCGAAGCATACAAGCGGTTCTTACATCGGCATGTATTACCAGACTTAGCTTCATTATGCCTGCTTTAGGTTTGAGAATTACGAGGGGCTACTGAATTTGTGAAATGGGTCATATTACCTCCAGAACCATGTTACTTTAGATAGTGACCCTGCTTGCCACACCCAAAACACATATCTATGCCTAAATGATACACCTTTTGGTGCCTCTTATCACACTTGTTACACATAGGATTATGAAAATCTTTGTGGCCCATACTAGCCTATGACTGAGAGCCTGCTGCTTTGAAACTCTGTTTCTGGCTGAACTGACCTTTCTGATCATAGTTAGGCATTGGGATTGGTGCACTAGTTGCAGATAGAGAAGGTCTTGATGACCTTTTATAGAAAACTGTCTGCCTTTACCTCTTTGAGATCCTATATGATTTACGTTTCCTGCAGACTATATATCCATTTCATGTCAAAACAGATTCTTTATTACTTAGCTCTATTGCTAATTTCTCTCTCATTCTCTTCATGCAGTCTCTCATACTCCTTTCTCAAGTACATCATTATTATTCAACTTTCAAATTCATTATACAACACCCTTTCTCGAGCGACGTGCACTTTATTGCACTTCCAATATCACCTCAAGTCTCATTTGTTACTAAGTACTTCACAATTGTACCCCTACAGGTAATCATCCTCAGTCGGACCTTGAATTCTGATGTTAGGTGTATTTATACACCTAACTGCCATATTGTACCCATGTTTTACCTTATTTAGAAGACTAATCGCACTAAATACACCTAAAATATGTTAATATTTGCATTATGAACTGATATGTGTATTTTTGTTGCATTTAGGCACTTAATGTGAGAAATACGATGATTTGGAGCTAAAATGAGAAGGAGCATCCGTGCAAGTGTGAATGGTCCTTGTACCTCACCAATCAAAGGCTGGAGCGAGCCAAAAGCTCACCATACACCTCACCAAGCGAGCTACAAGGACCAAAAGAAGTTAGAGAAAAGAAGTGGCAAGAGTGCAACATAGACACCTATTCTCGCTGAGCGAAGTTTAGGGAGATGAGGTATCTCGCTATACCCCTCGCCTAGCAAGATAAGACATCCAAAATGTATATGTTCAAGAAATTGTCTAAGTACAAAACGGGCACAACATTAGGAGATGCAAGGATTGGGGCGATGACATGTCTCTCCATGCACCTCACCCCGCGAGAAAGACATGTCAAAAGGCCAATGTGAAGAATATTTTCTAAGTGTGGATTAGACCTCACATCTTGCCCAGCGAAGGCCATAGCGAGACACTGCCTCGCCGCGCACCTCGCATAGCGAGATGGAACGTCCAAATAACAACGAATTTTAAGTCCAATTTCATTTTGGATTAGTTTTTTAGGGTTGTTTCGAAACACTATAAATAGACTTCTAGGTCATTTTTGGAGGAGGTCGAACAAATTATTTCACGGAGAGCAAGGGCTAAGGCTTTTCTCTTTTGGTACCTCTTTTACTATTATTCTTCCATGTTTTCTTAGATTAAACATGACTTTTAGTGATTGTAATCAAACTATGAGCGGCTAATCTCCCTTGTTCTGGGGTTATGGCCAATGTATGATTGTTGTCGTATAAACTTGAGTTGACGTTATTATTTCTATCTTATGAATTGCTTATTCAATCTTGTGCTAGACTATTATATTGCTTTGCGACCAGTAGAATAAATATTTGATTCTTACGTTGAACTCGAGACAGGAATACGAATAAAGAATGAATATTGAATAGAGATTTTCACCCTGGGCATCGAGGAGCATATTAGCGTCCAGGATAGAGATATACCTAGTTCGTCCTACTTGATTGATATACAGGAAATATAAATGCATTCATGTTAAAATTATGACCATAGAAATATAGGCTTGAAAGTAATACGAGTAGGCGACTAGAGGACTCGAGAGATTCGTAGTCGTAAGATTAACCCTGACAATCAATAATTCGATAGAGAGATACGATAGAGAAAGTGAATGCGCAACATGATTGCAAAGTGTGTCGTAACCCTGGAATGTTTAATCTTTGTGAATCACAACTACGTTTAGACCAATATTTGTGACAAATTGTTACTTGTTTAATTATTAGTTTATTTTAGCAATAGTATACAAACAAACATTCTTTTCTTCAATACTTGCATAATTAGTGGAAGTAGAATATTCTGATCTAATTGTTAATCATAAGTATCTGTGGGTACGATATTCGTCGATATTAGTCACAAAATTACTTGTCGACCGGGTATACTTATGTGTGCATTGGAAGCAACAAGTTTTTGGCACCATTGTCGGAGACTTAGCAATTAACTGTTTTATTAGAATAATCTATTACTTCTTTAGTTATCCAAGTATTAACATCTTGATATTAGTTGTTATTTGAACGTAGGTAGTAAGATCGAATGCGAAGGTCTGCTAGTCAAAACAACCTCGCGAACTTCCAACTTGAGCCTGGACAGTTTTTCCACCAGTGCAGGAGTAAAATTAATTCTTGGGCAAATGAAGAAGCTATCGTTGTGGCACCTGAAGTAATGACAGCTAACGCACCACCAACAACAGTTCAAGAGGTGGTAGTACCTCTCATGGGTAATTTCACTTCAAGTATTATCAAACCTACTATCGAGGGGCACTTTGAGTTGAAGCATCCCATGATCCAGTTGCTTCACTCCAGTGGGTAGTTCATTGGTTTGCCGCATGAGGATCCTCAGTGACACAGAGGTTGACCCTGTTCCTATTCTTTCTACTTGGGGACGCCAAAAAGTGGTTGCAAGCAGAATCGGCGAATTCCATTACCTCACGGGATGATCTAGAGAAGAAAGTTTTGACTAAGTTCTTTCCATCTTGGAAAACAACGACACTTAGAAGGGAAATCATGTCCTTCATATAGAAACCTGGAGAAGGGTTGTATCAGGCATGGGAGAGGTTCAAAGTGTTACTCAGAGATTGTCCTCATCATTAACAATCAAATGAAGTTCTAGCACACACCTTTATCGAGAGTCTGGATCACAATGAAAAAGTGTTGCTAGTTACTGCAGCTGGAGGGCAAGATCCTGATCTGAGCTATAATGAGTTGCTCGTCTTATTGAACAAGTTTTCTCAGAGCAACTCCGAATGGCAGGTTGATCATCAGGATAATGTTGTTAAGAAGACTCCAGGAGCAATGGAGTTAGATCTATATACAAGCATGACAACACATATTGAGGCTATGCGCAAGGAATTCAAGGACTTTGTAATGGGAAAGACTTAGTCACAGGTGCAAGCAGTGCATCAAGCAAATGTGTTTTATGAAGTGTGCGGTGAAGGGCACACTAGTGATATCTGTTCGGCAAATCCAGAGGTTGTATTTTTCATGGGCAATGCATCCAGAGGCCAGGGTAGTCAGAATGTCTATGGAAACTCGTACAAACCTTCATGGAAAGATCACCCAAATTTCTCTTGAGATGGTAATCAAAGTGGTGGTAACCAGAATAGGACACATGGGCAATATCAACAACATTAGGGAAATCAACCAAAGGACCAAGCTCTTCAAAATAGTATGGAAGACAGGATGAAACAAATGATGGGAGATATGTAGAAGATGATGGCAAGTCAATAGGCTTCTGAGTAAAAAATAATGGTTGAAAATCAGAATCGTGATCTTCCAGTGAGGAACTTAGAAAGACAAATGGGTCAGATAGCAAATGCTCAAAATATGAGGCTGCAAGCGGGACTTTCAAGTGATACTGATCTTAACCCGCAACCTTGTAATACAATATCTCTCCAAAATGGGAGGCAACTAGAAGAACTAGCACCAAAGAAAACAACTCGGGCAGTAGCAGATGAAGAGGCAGATGTAGAAGATGAGGTTATTGAGATAGAGAGGGTAGCAAAGATGCTTCTGGCAAAGCAGCCACCGCCAGTGGTTGCAATACCACCACCTCCATTTCCTCAAAGGTTGGCTAAGTAGAAAGAAGAGGCTACATATAAAAAGTTTCTTGAGTTACTTTTTGGTAGACATGATACAAGGGATTCCAAAATATGCTAAGTGTATCAAAGACGTCATTGCTAATAAGAGCCGTTACTGAGTATGCCACAACTACACTTGAAGAGTGCACATCTCGTATCCAGAATAGGTTGCCCACTAAGCTAAACGAACCAGAAGTTTCACGATTGAGATTACTATTGGGAAGCAAGTCATTGCACGAGCACTGTGTGATCTTAGTGCTAGTATAAATTTGATGCCATCATCTATGTTCATGAAGCTAGGATTGGGAAGTCCAAGATCCACTACTATAATTTTGTAGCTTGTAGACATATCTTTGGCAAGGCTGAAGGGGATTAATGAAGATGTACTTGTGCAAGTAGGGTCTCTTATATTTTTGCCAGATTTCATTATTCTAGACTTCTAGCATGATCTCGAAGACCCATTTATTTTGGGACATCCATTCTTGGCCACATGAAGATCATTAATTGATTTAGCTACTGCATAGCTAACTATGAGGGTACATGATAAAGTCAAGATTTTTAATGTGTACAAGGCCCTGAAGTTGCTCGCAGTCTATGAGGAGATGTCAACGATTATGGTATTGAATAATGACACCCAAAAACCACTTATTATGTCCAGAAACCCATTAGAGAGGGCTCTAGTTAGTGATGATATTTTTGGAGATGTAGATTCAGTGGAGATGGTGCAATTTCTTGATGTAGCAAGCATTTTTATTTGAGTAGAGTTTGAGTCGCTTGACTTACCACTTAGGATTCCGCCCAAGCCATCGATAGAAGAGGCCCCGAAGTTAGAGTTGAAACCTCTTCATGCGCATCTCAAATATGAATAATTTGGAGAAGGTGAAACTTTACCTGTTATATTGGCAGCTGAGCTCAATGATGCAGAAATAAGGTCTCTAGAAGTCTTAAAAACTCAAAGATGAGCAATTGATTAGCAGATATCTGATATTCAGGGAATCATCCCTGCATTTTACATGCACAAGATACGGATGGAGGATGACTACAAACCAAGCATGCAACACCAAAGAAGGTTAAATCCGGTGATGAAAGAGGTAGTCAAGAAAGAGGTAATCAAGTGGCTAGATGCAAGTATTGTCTATCCCATTTTTGACAACAAGTAGGTGAGCCCAGTACAGTGTGTCCAGAAAAAAGAAGGGATAATAGTGGTGACAAATGATAAAAATAAGCTCATCCCAACTAGAAGGGTTACAGGGTGGAGAATCTGTATGGACTATCGCAAGCTTAATGAGGCCATTAGAAGGGATCATTATCCTATTCCCTTTATTGATTAGATGTTAGACAGATTGGCTTGACATGAGTACTACTATTTTTTGGATGGATATTTGGGCTATAATCAGAATGCTATTACACTAGAGGATCAGGAGAAAACTACGTTTACTGCCCTTATGGTATCCTTCAAGCGAATGTCGTTTGGATTGTATAATGCACCAGCAACTTTTCAAAGGTGCATGATTGCCATATTCTCTGACATGGTAGAGGAATACATAGAGGTATTCATGGATGACTTCTTAGTATTCGGGAATTCTTTTGATGCATGTTTGAGCAACTTAGATCGTGTCCTTGCTAGATGTCAAGAAACCAACCTGGTGCTAAATTGGGAAAAGTGACACTTTATGGTACGAGGGGGTATTGTCCTTGGACATAAATTGTCAAAGAAAGGGTTAGAGGTTGATCGTGCAAAGGTGGAGATAATTTAGAAACTTCCACCCCTTGTCTATTGAGGGGCGTACGAAGCTTTCTAGGTCATAGGGGGTTCTACAGACGCTTCATCGAGGACTTTTCAAAAATATCAAGTTCGATGTGTAAATTTCTAGAGAATGAGGTAAAGTTTATTTTTAGTGATGCTTGCTTGAAGGAGTTTGAGGAGGTTAAGAAGAGATTAGTGACTGCACCAATAATGATTGCGCCTGACTGAAGTCTTCCATTCGAGTTGATGTGTGATGCGAGTGACATTGTTGTTGGAGCTATTTTGGGCAGCAAAAGAACAAGATTTTTCATTCCAAATATTATGCCAGCAAGACATTTGATGCTGCTTAGGTGAATTATACGGTGATTGAAAAAGAGCTGCTAGCCATAGTATATGTGTTTGATAAATTTTGGTCCTATCTTGTGGGAACTCAGGTGATTGTGTACACAAACCATGTTGCGATCCATTATCTCTTTAGTAATAAGTACGTGAAGCCAAGGCTCATTAGATGAATACTCATACTTTAGGAATTTTATGTGGAAATCAAGGATCGAAAGGGGACTGAAAATCAAGTTATAGATCATCTATCCAGATTGGAGAGTCACGATCATGTAGTTGAAAATGAACATATTAGAGAAGCTTTTCTTGGTGAGCAACTTTTTGCTATTCCGATTGTAGAATTACCATGGTATGCTGATATTGTGAACTTAATAGTGAGTGGGATCTACCCACCTGAAACTACTACGCAGTAGAGGAAAAACCTTTATCATGATTCGTGATTCTATAGATGAGTCGTATTTGTTTAAACAGGGTCATAATCAGCTAGTGAGGAGGTGTATTCTGCAGAATAAGGTGAACCAAGTGTTGGAGAGTTGTCATTATTTCTCATATGGGGTACATCATGGTGGTGACCGTATAATAGAGAAGGTATTGCAGTCGGGCTTCTACTAGCCCACCTTATTTAAGGATGCCTACACATTTGCGCGGACTTGTGACAGATGCCAAAGAACATGAACCATCTCTAGGAGGAATAAGATGCCTCTGAACAACATCCTTGAAGTGGAGAGTTTTGATGCCTGGATATTGATTTTATGGGGCCATTCCTACTATCTTATAGAAATCATTATATTTTAGAAGTAGTGGATTATGCATCTAAATGGGTGGCTCTATTCCAACTAATGATGCTAAAATGGTGGTGAGCTTCTTGAAAAAGGCATTCTTTACTAGATTTGGGACCCTGCGGGGTGTGATAAGTGACAGAGGTACGCATTTCTACAACAATTTGATGAAGAATCTTTTGGCAAAATATGGTGTGAGACACAAGGTGGCTACTTCTTACTACCCGCAGACTAGTGGGCAAGTTGAAATTTCTAACAGAGACGTGAAGCAAATTCTTGAGTAGACGATGAACGCGCAGAGGAAGGATTGGGAAATTAAGTTTGATGACGCACTGTGGGCGTATATGACTGCATATAAGACACCTATTTGGACTTATCCCTATAGATTGGTTTATGGGAAGGCTTGTCTTTGCTCGTTGAGTTAGAACATCAAGCGTATTGGGCTATCATAAAGTTGAATTTAGATATGGAGTTAGTAGGTAAGAAGAAAATGTTGCAATTGCATAAACTTGATAAATTCTGACGGCAGGCATATGAGAATGCTAAACTCTACAAGGAGAAGACGAAACGGTGGAATGATAAGCACATATTGCAACGTTCATTTGAGCCTGGCTAATTGATATTGTTGTTTAAATCTAGACTGAAGTTATTCCCTAGGAAGCTAAAGTCTAAGTGGGCAAGTCCTTTCGAAGTTGTAAGGATGACGAGACATGGAGCGGTGGAGTTACGGAAGCAGGATTCTGAGGAAATATTTTTGGTAAATGGACAGAGGGTGAAGCACTATTGGGCTGGGGATGTGGACCGCCACTAGAACTTTGTAGAGTTGTCCAATAATTAAGCGAAGAAGACATTTTGCCAAGATGTAAACTAAGGCGCTTCTCGGGAAGCAACTCGAGTTTGTAATGTAACAAGTATTGAAAACACAAAAATGAGAAAAATACAAAAAGATTTCGTGCCACGACCTAAACTAAGGCGCTCGTTGGGATGCAACCCAACTTTCTAAAATTGCTTTTGAATTTTTGATTTTTCTTCTTACTAACTGGTTGTGTTGAAGGTAGCCACAACAGGGATGTTGCACGAATCATAGTCCCGAGAAAGGAAGATGAAGACTTAGTAAAAAAATGATGAGTGGCAAATCAGAGGTAAGACATTGCTAGGCGAAGCTTACAACGAGATACCATATCGCCCTCAGGCTCGCTTAGCGAGGCAGGCGAACTATTTTGCAAAAACATTTAAAATTATTTGCCAAGCGTGAAATAGACGCCAGACCTCGTAGAGAGAAGCTCATGGCGATGAAACATCTCTCCCTCGGCCTTGCCTAGAGATCTTATGTGTCCATTTTGCCAACTCAAAAAAAAAAATTAATTAAAAGAGTGCCCGCCCCATTCGAAATAAAATCACTGCCTATTCAACATCTACCCACCCATTCTCTCGATTTTGATTACCCTAAACCCTCCATCTCTTTCGAAAATTTAAACCTCTTTCCCTCATAATCCCTTCACATTTGCGCACTGCTAAACCACTACTGCCAGCCCCCGTTCTCCCCGTCAAGTCCAGTAAGATTCCGTGTTCTTGTGATTATACAGTATGAACTCCCTTCCCCCTTTCCCCATTATGATGGACTATGAAATTGCTTCATGTATTGAAATTGCATGTATGGAGCTTGTAAAAAAATTTGAAGCTTTTGAGTTTGTTATAAATGGTGGAATTTGTGAAAAATGTGTAGTTGTTGAATTGATGGTTGGTTGCTGCTTGAGCTTGTTTTCTACACCAAATATTGGGTGGTGTTTTGGCACCCTAATCCCACTAAAAAACGTTTTGCACAAAAATGCTTGATGAAATTCCCCTTAGAAGAGTCATGGGAAATATGGTTCTAATGACGGATGAATGACGACCGTCTTGAGGGAACATTAGTTGTAGGATGCTAGAATGTCTAGAAAGCCTCACGAATATGCAAATATTTAAATGTGTGTGTGTGGGGGGTGGTTTATTGGATTGTTGGGAAATGAGTTGAAGGGAAGTAAAAAGGGGAAGTCTGAGTACCATATCATTGACTTATTAGCATCTATGCTAGCGAACTAAGTGTGGGGTCGTTCCGACACCCACATGACTTGGTTTGTTAGTCCTTTATGTAGAACATTACTAACATAGTTTTTGTCTCTTGTTTTCTTATTTTCTTTTAGTCTTGTTGTGGACAAGTGACAGGTGAAAGAATGGCACGACCAAATTTAAAGAATGTGGGAGCTAAATAGAAATAGACAGTCACCGAAGGTCCAAGCTGAAAAAGGGCCAGGAGTGGCCTAGTTTCAAGCAAGCCCGCTGCGCAGCCGAACCCAAATGAGAAACCAAAAAGAGTGAGACGCAAGTAGGGACGAAAATGGGTAAAGGATTACGGGAGAGCATGGTATGCAAGATTTAAGCCCCATAAGTACCACGATGAGACCCCAGTTAATGAGAACTCACCACAGGGATATATGGGAGCAAGTGCATGCTTTGGGACCACAATTTGTCTTTCAAGATCCGGGAGAGTGTAATATCAATCTAGTTCGGGAGGCTTATGCAAACTGGAGATGTGAGGAAGAATCATATGTGTTCGTGGAGTTGTGGTTCCAATTACTAATGATGCACTTTGTGAGTTTTTAGGTACTCTTGTGGTCTCTAGTGAGCCATTTGAAGAGATCTACTCACACCTTCCGTATCATGAGCTGCGCCATCTTCTATGTGGCCAACACTCCACTGCCCGATGGGAGCATAATAAGAAATATGGTACTCACAAGACGTTTCCCTTTTCACATATGACTCAGAAGGCTAGGTATGACTTCGTATCATTTTTACTCATCTTATGCCTCGTGATAACTTTTTATTAGTGGGTAGAGAGTGTATGTGCTTTTTGTATATGCTGCTGACCGTGTAATAGATCAATATGGGAGTTGTAATGAAAAGGTAGATGAGAAAGGCTCGTGTCGGTCAGGGTTGCAGTTCTTCTTTGGTAGCATATTTACTCGCTACTTTAGGCATCATGAAGTATTTGAGGAGGAGGTTGATTATCGGTTGCAGGTGCTGATCCCGTGAGAGGATGTTACTCGGTCGAGAAACCCTAATGATGTATAGGGTATGACCTTATCTGCAGCTCAGCACCATGCCATGAATGACTCTATCACAGCGAACATGTATGCTATGCAGCGTATGCACTTGACTTTGGGCGCGACGACTGCCACATCTGAGCAACTTGTAGAGATTGATGAGCAATTCGTGCTCAGTTATCATGCCGTGATATTGTGAAAGTAAGGATAGGATTTTGTGGAGCTCATAGATGATGATGTGCCCATTCCTGAGTCGGAGCCACATGTGGAGCCTTCTAGTAAGGAGGAGGCTGATACCGATGCTTAGGAGTTAGAGCGTGATAGTGATAATAGTGATTCCGATCATGTTCCTACAGGCAGCAAGGATGATAAGGATTATGATGATCAGTTTGCTGGTACCACAGAGGATGCAGACTATGTTGCTTCTGAGGATGATGAGTAGACAAGGAGTTATTTCTTCACCTTAATTTTGGATTTTATTTTTGTGCATGGGGACAGTGCTTGATTTTAAGTGTGGGGTGGGGAGTAAACTCTTTATAATTGGTCTGTAATAATTCATACTATTTTACTTTTGTCAGTTGACTGTGGTGATGTTTAGATAATATAGGTTGTGCTACTTAACAAATTTCATGGTCTGTAATAAGTAGTAATGTTTTTGTGTTTTCTTTGTTTTATTTTTCATAGTTGATTACATTAGTGTGTTGTACTCATCGTAGCATACCTTTGCCTTTTGTTTTCGATTCTTTTCCAAGGGGTCTTTGAACCGTAGTAGATTTGTTTAGGATAAAAGTAAAATATGGGGCACTTAAGTCCATTCAAATGCTAGGTACTTTGGAGTAGGTGCACTTTTAGTAACATAACGAGCTTAAAACGAAATTCGAAAAAGAAGTAATTGTGCACAGGAAAAGTAATGACTTCTTAGAGACACCTAGTCTATTTTATTTGACTCTTGAAAAATATTATTGGCTTAAATTGAATTCTTGCTATTTTTTCCTAAGTAGAGAGTTGATAAGGAATCATCTTTAGCCATAAGTGTGCCATCTGTGGTGAGATATTTTTCTGCATTCCATGTTTGTATTGATATCTAGAACTTGCCCGGTGTGTGTACGAATTATAGCGAAGTGTGTTGAGTCTACGAGATGATATAGGCATTTCTTTGTGAGCCATGATTTTTTACCATATTTTACCTACCCATATGTAATACCATTAGTTACCTCCGTGAGCCTTTAGCCTTATTCTTTGGAAGCCGAAACTTTAACCTATTCCTTTTGTTGATTTAACCTGAAAAACTTGATCCCGAACTCTAAAAGCACTTGAGAGATTGAGCGCTTAGAAGTGAAGTGAAAAGTTGACATAAGGAGAGTAAAGTGGTATCTAGAGAAAAATTGTGTAAGGGTGCATGTGTGAGAAAGAATAAACTATTGTATATAGTAGTAAGGAGCCAAAAAAGAAAAGAAAAAGATTGTTCCATTTGAAAAGAAAAAGTGAATAAAAGAATAATATAATGCTCTCCTTGCTAGCAATTTATGAAAAGTTTAAAAGATTGCTTACTAAAGAGGGGGGCATGAGGTAAAGAAAGGTGAGAAGGAGTGGTGAAATAATGAAAAGTGCGTATGTAAAATCAAGTGTCTTAAAAGTGCTTAAGGAGGTTAGTCACTATTTTCTAAAATATTTCCTACCCATTCCGCAACTGACATTACAACTCGTGAAGACCTATTTGATCCTATATTATGTACATTTATGCTAATGGAGTATGACACTAAGGGAAAGCCTATGGTATGTCGTATGAGCATGTGAATTTCTTTGTTGAGAGCGAGTGTGTTTCTTTCTATATAGATATATGCCAGTGATGTGTTTTGAGTATATTAGACAGTTGTTGGGCATCTCGTTCGAATGTTGAGGGCACATGAATGGTAAGAGATAGATGAAGTAGTTGATTTCTTTCTTTAGTGACATAGTAATTTTTGCCAAGATATGTATTGATGAGTCAATCTTAGAGGCTAGGTTGTTTAAAGACGTTGTAATTGTACTTGAAGTATACATGATGCACTAGACTTTTGAAAAATTGCTCGTGTATGTTTAAATAGCTGTCGTGACCTGAACCTGAGTAGACCTGTTTGAATTGGCATAGTTTGGTGTGTGTTGGTTGAAAGTGGGTGTGTCAAGTGTTAGTTCGAGGACGAACAAAGGTTCAAGTGTGGGGGTGGTGATGTTAGGTGTATTTATACACCTAATCGCCATATTGTACCCATGCTTTACTTTGTTTAGAGGACTAATTGCACTAAATATACCTAACTTATGCTAATTTTTTCATTATGGACTGATATGTGTGTTTTTGTCGCATCTAGGCACTTAATGTGAGAAATATGACGATTTGGAGCTAAAATGAGATAGAAAATCAGTGCAAGTGTGAATGGTCCCTGAACCTCGCAAGCAAAGGTAGGAGTGAGACAAAAGCTCGCCATACACCTCGCCAAGCGAGCTACGAGGACCAAAAGAAGTTAGAGAAAAGAAGTGGCAAGAGTGCAAAATAGATACCTATTATCGCTGAGCTACGTCTGGGGCGAGGAGGTATCTCACTATACCCCTCGCCTAGTGAGATAAGCCATCCAAATTGCTTATGTCTAGGAAATTATCTAAGTACAAAACGGGCATAATATCTGGCGACGCGAGGCTTGGGGCGACGACATGTCTCGCCATGCACTTCGCCCCGTGAGAAAGACATGTCAAAAGGCCAATGTGAAGATTTTTTTCTAGGTTGGAATTAGACCTCACATCTCTCCCAACGAAGGCCATAGCGAGACACTGTCGCACCGTGCACCTCGCCTAGCAAGATGGGGTGTCCAAATGGCAGCGAATTTTAAGTCCAATTCCGTTTTAGATTAGTTTTTTAGGGTGATTTTCAAACACTATAAATAGACTTCTAGGTCATTTTCGAGGGAGGTCGAATAACTTATTTCACGGAGAGCAAGGGCTAAGGCTTTTCTCTTTTGGTACCTCTTTTGCTATTATTCTTCCATCTTTTCTTAGATCAAACATGACTTTTAGTCATTATAATCAATCTATGAGCGGCTAATCTCCCTTGTTCTAAGGTTAATGCCAACGTATGATTGTTGTCGTATGAACTTGAGTTGACGTTATTATTTCTATCTTATGAATTGCTTATTCAATCTTGTGCTAGACTATTTTATTGCTTTGCAACCAGTAGAATAAATATTTGATTCTTACGTTGAACTTGAGAGAGGAATATGAAGATAGAACGAAGATTGAATAGAGTAGGATTTTCACCCTGGGCATCGAAAAGCAGGTTAGCATCCATGATAGAGATATACCTAGTTCGTCCTACTTGGTTGATATACATGAAATATAAATGCATTCGTGTTAAGGTTCATGACCATAGAAATATAGGCTTGAAAGTAATACGAGTAGGCGACTAGAGGACTCCAGAGATTCGTAGTCATAATATTAACCCTGACAATCAATAATTTGATAGAGAGATACGATAGCAAAAGTGAATGCGCAACATGATTGCAAAGTGTCCCGAAACCGTGGAATGTTTAATCTCTGTGAATCACAACTAAGTTTAGACCAACGTTTGTGACAAACTGTTACTTGTTTAATTATTAGTTTTATTTTAGCAATGGTATACAAACAAACACTCTTTTGTTCAATACTTGCATAATTAGTGGAAGTAGAATATTCTGATCTAATTGTTAACTATAAGTCTCTATGGGTACGATATCTGACTATATTAGTCACTATATTACTTATCGACCACGTATACTTGCGTGTGCATTGGAAGCAACAAATTCCCTGCTCGTCGCTTGCACATTCGAAACATATGTAATTCAGTAGAAATAGAAGATTACTTATTGCTCTAAGCTTCATTGCACGAGTTAGAAAAATTCCTGAAGGCATAGCTCTAATTTCATGATCTAGAGTATGAAAAAAGTGAGACAATCCTTAATATCTTGGTAGCTAACCATTTATATGCGTGGCTGGCACACACATATAAAAAAAATTCCACTGGACACGACTTCATAGACTCCCTAGGACACTTGAACCTAGTGCCCTGATACTAAGATTTGTCACGCCCTGAACCTGGGCCTGGACGTAATACGACACCCGGTGCCTGACTACATATGGCCGAATAAACCAACAGGCTGGCTGAATCAACATGAGGTATACAGATATACTAAAAGTGGAAAATAAACTTAACTTATGCTGATCTAGTAAGGTCTGACTCAATAAATAACTGAAGGTTCGGAATGCTGAACAAATTCTAAAAGGTAAATAATGTAGTCAACAAGCTAACATAAAACATGCATAATCTATGAAGCCTCTAATGAAGTATTGTGACTGAATGTTGTGGGGATAAGGCCCCCGACATACCTGACTGTTTGTATTAAACTACAAAGACTGCAAAATAAATGATAAGGCCTCGAAAGACTGGGCTCACCAACTCAGCTGATACCAGAGATCCTAGTGTGCAGATGCGTCATCCTGAAAGTCGTTGCCTGCACCGTGAAGTGTAGGCCCCGAGAAAGAGAAAAGTTAATATATTTGAATCGCACTAGTATGTAAAACTAACTGAAGGAAATAACAAGCTATGAGGTGCTTGGGATAGGGGCAATCCAAAACAATAAACAATAGTAAATACAAAACTGAAAACTGTAACTGAAATTGAAACTTAAAAATAATTACTCTTTATCCTGAATGAAGAACCATCTGTTTAACTGAATAAATAAGCTACAACCTCTGGCTTAATATAATTGCACAAGCTATGGCCTTGGGCCCAAGTATACGCATACATAACTACGACCTTAGGCCCAAAGATGCATAAAGCATAAACTACGACCTTGGGCCCAAATACATGTGTTCAACATTTAGGAATATAACATAATGAACTGAGAATCATACTATAATACATGATGCTGAAATACTGAATCATATTGAAGTACATGATATTGGACTACTGAATCATACTGAAGTACATGATATTGGACTACTGAATTATACTGAAGTACATGATACTGGAATACTGAATCATACTGAAATACATGATATTGGACTACTGAATAGAACTAGACTGAGATATGTATTCCTATACTGATTATGAAGTTTGAAGCATTATCTATTCGTAGTAAACTGAGTTGTCATAACTGAGACTCATGGGTATCAAACACGAGTCTAAACTAAATATGTAATGAGTTCACAACAATCAAGTGATAATTATGCATAACTACGAAGTTATAATCTTAAAGATGGAAGTAATAGACTTTTCATGAACTAGAGCATAATCTATAATTCTGAAGTAATTCGTAGTAATTCTGATGAACGAAGCGTGGACCCTTGTCTCGCTGAGTGAGTTCCATAGTTGTGGTTCTATATGTCCATAATAACTTCGGCAACATGAAAGGCCATTTTCCTTTTTTTGCTTCCAACTTCTTCTTCAAGTTTTGGATTATAGTCTTGTTTGTTGATTATGCTTAACCATTCGCACTAGGATGATAGGGAGTGGAGGTGATACACTTGATATTCAAGTCATCCAGGAGCTTTATAACTTTGGCGCCAATAAAATTCCGATCGTTGTCACAAGCTATCTCCCCTGGGATGCCAAAACAATAAATGATATGTTGCTAAATAAAGTCAATCACCTCATTTTCCCAGAGCTTTGTATTAGTTGCAGCTTCAACCCATTTAGAAAAATAGTCAGTCGTAAATATAATTAGAGATACATGTCCCGGTGCCGCAGACAAATGTCCAACTATATCCATTCCCCATTTCCGGAAAGCCATGAGGACACAACCAGATGTGATTCTTCTCTCGATTAGTGTAGCAGTTGTGCATAACAGTGACATTTGTCATATTTTTTCACGAATGCCTTTGTATCTTCCTTGATGCGGGGCCAATATCCCTTATGAGGTTCCTCATTAGGGATTCTGCTCTGGAATATTTTCCTTATATTCCTTCATGCACTTCCCTCATCATGTAATCAGCTTTATCGGGGATGACATATCGGGCCAAGGGACCATAATAGCACCGTCCGTAAAGTTTTCCATCAACAATGCGGTACCGGGAGATTTTGGTCCTTAGAGCTCTGCATGCTTTCGGGTCCTCAGGGAGCTTCCCGTTTGTGAGGTAGTCCAAGAATTCATTCCTCCAATCCATGGCAGAATGCAAAAGCTGAACAACCAATTCTGCTTTTGGACCTTTTGATTTCATGCTGATGCCCAAATTCGTAAGTGCATCAGCCTCTATATTTTCCTCTCGGGGTATATGTATCACCGTCCACTCTTAAAACCGAGAAAACCGCTTCAAAACCTTCTCGAAGTATCTTGACATGCATTCCTATTTGGCTTCGAATACTCTATGAATTTGGTTCACCACCAGCAACGAATCACATTTGACTTCCATTATTTGGGATCCTAAGCCTCTGGCTAGTTCCAAACCTGCAACCACAACCTCATACTCGGCTTCATTGTTACTCAAAGGAGAACTATGAATTGCCTGCCTTAAAACTTCCCTAGTTGGAGTATGCAATACTGCTCCTACACCGGTCCCCTTGACGTTGGAGGCTCTGTCTGTGTGAAGAGTCTAGACCCTGGGGGCAGTCCCCGAGACCAAAATGGCTTCTTTTTCTGCCTGGGGGGTTACCTCCAGACTGAAATTGGCAATAAAATCCATGAGGACTTGCGGCTTTATCACAGTCCGGGGTCTATATCCAATATTAAATTCACTTAACTCTACCGCCCATTTATCCAAACGACCTGAAAGTTCGGGCTTATGTAACACGTTCTTAAGTGGAAACATAGTTACTATAGCAATTGGATGGCACTGAAAATATGATCGAAGCTTTCACGATGTCATAACTAAAGTAAAGGCCAACCTTTTGAGTAATGGGTACCGAGTTTTGTCCCTTGACAATACTCGACTTACATAGTAAATGGGAAATTGCATTCCTTTCTCTTTCCGTACTAGAAATTCACTTACCGCTACCTCCGAAACTACGAGATATATAAGGAATTGTTCTCCTTTATATGGTTTTGATATGAGCGGAGGACTAGATAAGTAAGATTTCAAGTCCCGTAGGGCCTACTGTCATTCAGGCGTCCATACAAAGTCGTTCTTCTTTTTTAGAAGTGAGAAGAACCTGTGACATTTTTCGATGACCCAGACATAAATCTGATCAGAGCCGCCACTCGCCCGGTCAACCTCTGTACCGCTTTTATGTCTTCAAGCGTATCTGGTATATCTTCGATGACTTTTATTTTGTCGGGGTTTATATCAATTCCTCTTTGAGAAAACAAGATACCCAAGAACCTCTTGGAGCCTACCACGAAGGCACATTTCTCGGGGTTGAGCTTCATATTATATTTTCTCAACACCTCAAATATTTTTCCTAAAATGACTTAAATGGTCCTTTGCAAGAAGACTCTTAACAAGCATATCATCTATATATACTTGCATGGTTTTTCCTATTTGTTTTTCAAACATCTTATTTACCAACCTTTGATAAATAGCTACGTCATTTTTAATCTGAAAGGAATAATATTATAAAAATAAGTGCCAAAAGTAGTCAAAAAAATATTTTCTCTTAGTCTTCCGGGTGCATCCTTATTTGGTTATACACGGAATACGCGTTGAGGAAACTCATTATCTCGTGTCCGGCTGTCACATCAATAATTTGATCTATGTTCGGTAGTGGGAACAAGTTTTTTAGGCAAGCTTTGTTTAAATCTTTATAGTCAATACACATCCTAAATCTGTTCTCCTTTAGGTACTACGACTATGTTTGCTAACAAATCCGGATATTTTACCTTCCGGATTGATCCTATATTAAGTAATCTAGCTACCTAGTATTTTACAAACCTGTTGCGAAGTTCGGCGATGGCTGCTTCTACTACCACACATGAGAAAAACTGAGATTCAGGCTTAACGTATGAGTTACGATTTCTGAAGGGATGCTGTCATATTCTTATGTGACCAAGAAAAACAATCACTGGGAGCTATAAGATAATTAAGAATTAAACCCATGAGCTCTGGGGTTAACCCCGTGCCCAGGTATACCTTCCTGTCGGGAGTTTTCTCTCGCAGAGCTATCTGCTCGAGCTTATCCATTGTGGATTTGGTGGCGTCTGACTTGTCTGGTACCTTAAAGTAGCTAGGCACATGATACCGGTCTAAAAACGCCTCTTCTAGATAAGATGATCATGCATTTGATGGCGGAACCTGATGGACACCTTGTGACGCAGGCTCCGCTTCCTTTAATGGCTATTTAAGATCTGTCGTTGCCTGTGGTTCCTCTATGGCATACATATCTCTGGTAGCGGGTTTTTCTCTCTTAATTTGGTTGATTCCTTACGGTGTCAGGAATTTTGCCAGTATATGTAATATTAACGGGACTGCCTTCATATCGTGTATCCATGGCCTCCCGATTATAGCACTATATCTCATGTCACTATCGATAAAATAAAACTTAGTTACCTTTATAACTCTCATAGCATCCACCAGTAGGTCAATTTATCCCTTAGTGGTTTTGCTAGATATATTGGAACCTGAGAGGGTTTTGGAGGCCGGAACAATCTTCTCTGCCATGTTCATTTCTTCTACAACTTTCAGTCGCATAATGTTAGCAAAGTTTCTGAGATCGATCAGAACTCTCTTTATCTAAAAGCAATCAATAGGTACTGAAATCACCAATGCGTCATTATAAGGGAAAATCACACTGACAACGTCTTCTTCTTTGAAAGTAATAGTATGTTCGTATGGTATTTCCCGAAATCTTTTTTCCCGGATTACTAAAATTTTTGTTTTCTTAGCCGTAGTGAAAGATGTAATGGCAATCATTGACCCATCAAATATTATGTTTATCACATGTGATGATGCGGCCGGATCGATTTTGCCTTCGGTGGGAGGTCCCTACTCGTAGTTGTTACAAGCTCTTTCACTCAAATATTCTCGTAGGTGGCCCATGCTTGGCATTCCTGCCACCTCTTCCCATAGATGTCTACAATCCACAGTTTTGTGTCTGTGAGTGCTGTGAAAATCACACCAAACGGACTGGTGTCTTTAATTCGGATCAGACTGTAATGGTTTTAGAGGTTGGGACACTGGATGAGTTCTCAGTACCGCCACCATCTTCGTTGATGCTAATGTTGTACACGAGTAATTTCAGGTATCGGGACCTTTTGTAGAGGAGCTAGATGAATTTCCTTTGTCGAAATTCACCAATCCCTGATTTATTTTTCCGGGGCCTCCCTTGTTATTTATTTTCTCAAAGAAGTGAAAACCTTGTCCACCTCCTTTCTTCCCGAGAGCGGGATAAGGTTGGAAGCGATTCTTCAAGGAGTTTTGGTTTGTCCTGGCTCCTTTGTCTGATTTTTCAAAAATACTCTCGGCCTGAGTTCCGAGCAAGTCATCTTCTATCCGGATCTTGGACTCATACCGGTTGTCTTCCCAGGTTGTAGCCTATAATTCCAAGAGATTCTCTTTGAGTTTTCATGAAGCATCCGAACTCAAAGGATTCAAACCCTTTGTGAAAGCCTGTGCAGCCCGTTCGTCCGGGACCGCGGATAGCAGCATACGCTCTTTCTAGAATCGTGTAACAAAGACCCTGAGGAGTTTAGTTTGGCACCCCACGGTGGGCACCAAACTGTTTACCTATAAAATGGTATAGTTGAATTTGTATACGTGGTCAAGCACACGTGGATCTCAAGTGACTGACTTGGCAATATATCAAATAACGATAATACAAATTAGTAGCATTAATACAAAGTAAAGAAATAGTTAGCCTGAGCCTCATATTAGCTTCCTTGCAAAGCCTTCGTAACTAGTATAAAGCACAAGAATTGAGAGTAATATTGATAAGTATATTGTAATAACTTGCATATAATGATCTTACAATGGAACAATGTGTCTTATTTATACATGAGCTCCCGGATACATTTCCCACGAAATATGCCCTTATTAATAAAAGAGAATGAATGTTGTAATAATTAGACAATTCTTGTCTTCATAAATGTCATTAACGCTCCGTTGGTAGATCTGAGATCGGACATGTTAACGGCCGCTCGTTGGGATTCAAACCGTTCACATGATCTTTATGGTCACTGGTACCTCCCGCCATTACAATGCTCCCGGTACTGCTCATGCTCTACCGATAGCACCAGAAGCTGACATGGATCCGATTCATCAACTTTCACGTGTTATGACATAATTCACTCATTTATATTATACGAATTGTCGTTACAATATATTAACGCAACAGAGGTACCACTATAGAGTAAGTTTATAATTAGAGGATCCCAAGTTCAAGTTCTAATCATGTTTTTAAACAGAAATCAGCAAACAAAAGGTGTGGAAAGGGAAGGGGGAGTCATGCCTACTAGTACAAGAAAATGACTTTCAGGACTTTGGATCAAATTAAAAAGGTGGGAAATATCTACACTTCAGACCCCAAAACTAGACCAGTCAATAAAGTATGCTAATGGCTTTACACAGAGGTAAGAAGCAAGAATACAAACAAAGACCTCATTTCATGTTTACTTAATCCATGTCCAATGTGGTATAGCCATTTACTTGAGCAAAAATTAAGATCAGTCAAAGTGAAATCCACTTTCTAGACACATGAATTCTTAACTTAGACATAATTCTAACAATCTTTAGTTCTACAAACTATATGTACATCCAGGGTGTATCACAGACAAAAAATAACCCACGCATCAGGACTTCCCCACATTAACTCCTTGATATTGGACATGAAGCTGAGAAGGTGATTAATTGATAAATATTTTACTCAGTTAAATTAAGAAGTTCAATTAATTAAATTAATTTTCAATTACATCTTAAGTTTTAAAAATCATAATAATTATGTAAAAATATGTGAATGATATACAATGATATACTTGTTGATATTTTGCCAAATGAAATGGCAAAATGTTACCGTAACAATTTTTATAAAATCTTGGCTTTAAAAGTGCATACTTTTGCGTTTGTAGTTCAAGAAGTTTGATTAATTAAATAAAATTTATGAAGGAAAATATTTAGATATCAACAACACTTTCTGTGTATTTAGGGACAACTTAATCCACAACTAAAGAACTTTAAGATAAATCATCATTTATGCATGACATTTACTGTAAACATTGAAATAGAAATTTCAACAATAAATGTCGGTTGTCAAGTAATTCTTTTTAAAAAAATTATGTGTCTACTTGAAGAATGTTGATGTGATTATAGTTTTCATATGCTTATATCTTAATATTTTTCTGTCATATAAATTTTATACAACGAACAAAAAATTTAGAGGTTATGCACATCAAATTTCTCTGAATAATTGTCAAAGTATATTTTTATGCTTGGATAATTTTATATTATTTTATTTTTTTACTTACAATTAATATTATATTTATCGTTTATTATATATGTGACTAAGGATTCTGAATTTTTCATAGATATGATGTATATAAATATCTCACAAATACAAAATAAATATTTGAAAAATAAATAAGGATGACCAAAATATATAAAAGAGTTTTACCAAATTATCAAGGTATAGTTCTATTAATTTTTGTGTTATCGCGTCGTTACGTTATTTATTTTTTCTCATTATGTCTTTACTTATTATCTAATAATCATATTTTATCTTTTATCATACCTCTACACCGTATTCTACTTTTATGGTAGGTTTACCCTTCAAAATTATTGGTGTACAATGTTATGCATTATGTAACAACAAGAAACAATACTATCTATCCAAACTTTATATTTATCAAAATAATATAATGTAATACAATACATATAATATCATACATTAAAATCTATCAATCTCAATTTAAATGTTCTTTTTTTTATGGGTGTAAAAAAGAATCTTATTTGAAACAAATTAACTTTTTTTAATCCGAGCTTTAGGACGATGGTAAAATGAATGATATAACCAAACAATTTAATCCGTCTAGATTGAGGCAGTCGGAAAAGGATGCCAAGTGTTTCTCATCTGCTAAAAACCGGTGGATCCACCACTGCTGCTCTCTTCAAGCACCGCATTTCTCACTCCCTATTAGTACCTAACTACTCCAAACCGACGACGTTTCGAAATTTGGGGATCATGGCCGATGAGTTGGTCAAGGGACATGTCCACCCAAATGGTGTCGCCGTTATCACTCTCGATCGTCCTAAATCTCTCAATGCAATGAACTTAGGTCACCGGATTCATTTTTGTTTAGTTTTCTTTTTTGATGCAGCTTTAGGATCGACAGCCAAATGTTTGACTTTGAGCTACCTGAAAAGCTTCTTCTTTTCTACATATCAATAAATTTGTTGGAATAATATATCTTGGAGAAGATGGTTGATAGAAAGAAGAAAATAAATAAATAAAAAGAATATGAAAATTTGTAATTCTTTGAGGTGCGAGTAATCTGCTATCTTTAGAGAATTACTTGCCCCTATGCATAGTCTGCTGTTGTTGTTGTCGCTTTAAACTGATACTATTATCATCATCATTGTTATTATTAGCATTATCATTTGCATAGTTTGATTTGTTTGCACTCATGAAATATGATGCAGATATGGATATTAAATACAAGAGTTTCCTGGATGAATGGGAAACAGACCCAAGGGTGAAGTGTGTTTTAGTTGACAGTAGCTCTCCCCGTGCCTTTTCAGCAGGTAACAGGATAGATGCTTGCTGGACCTCTAGTTCCTAAAGCAGTTGTTACATTATATCATTATTAATCATTTTATTAGACCCCAACTATTTCAATATGTTACATAGTATCCCCTGTGCTACTAAGAGTTGAGGGTGACCATTCGTTGCCAATACAGGTTTTGAATACTAAGGAGTTGTCCCTGAAATTCAGGACAAAAGTGCACCTTTGTGTAAAACCTTTATTTTTGATGGTGTCAAAGCTGGTGTCATCCACTTACTAATTTTGGAGTTTTCTGTCTGTAGTTTCATTTGCTGACAATGTCTTGATTAGTTGATGCTAATATGATGATGGATAATGGAAGTCCTAGTGATTTTACCTGCAGGTGGTGATATCAAGCAGATCGCAACCAAGAAACAGCAGTCAGATATGATTGAGGTTTTGTAGTGTCCTCCAAACATGAATGACTCTATCGTGATCCGTACACACAACAAACTGCACTAGCTGTATAACACACACTACGATTGGTGCAAACAGATTACCAGCACCTTTTGCTAGTTTGAGTCCTATTACCATGTCAAGTTTAACATTAGGACTCTATTACCATGTGAAAGAAGAGAACAAGGAGGAGAAAACACAGCTTGATTATTCCTTCAAGCTACTGGGTCTTAAGTAGAATATACAAGTGCTAAGATGGGAAACAATTTTCTGCCTAATTACAAATCAATCTATTTTTTTCTGACTTATCCTAATTGATACACAATATAATTTACAATATTTCAAACAATGCACGTGATCCTACATAACAAATGAGGTGCTTGTTTAATGTTTTTACCATCTTAGTCAATCATAGCACTTCTCACGGCATATGTACCGCACCAGTGGCAGTTTATGAACATGCATCTTAAGTTATTTCCTTGTAAAAAATTGTAGGCTATATTTCTTAGGCACACATATGAATCTAGGAGCCTCTTAACACCAAAGCATCACCAGTACATGCTCCGATCTTATTCTTCATACTTTATACAGTAGTTTTAGATCCCCCTATGTAATGCTTGAATGTGTTATTTTATGCTTATATTCAATTGAAAACTGCAGCTGAGTCAGGAGGCCTTTTTGTAAAAGTAGAAATCAATATCCTTTCCTGTTATACGTAACAGGTATTCACGGCTGAGTATCCTTTAATATGTAAAATCTTCGAGTACAAAAAGCCTTACATTAGCTTCATGGATGGCATTACAATGGGCTTTGGAATTGGTTTATCTGGTCATGGTCGTTACAAGCTTATCACAGAGGTATTTCTCTACCTCGATGGAGAATTACTTGTTTTTGCAAGTAACATCTTATTTACACTTGTTATTTTTCTCTAGAGGACTGTTCTAGCGATGCCAGAAAATGGAATTGGGTTGTTTCCGGATGTTGGTTTTTCCTATATAGCGGCACATGGTCCTGGAGAAGGCACAGTTGGTATATCTTCTATTCAGTTGAGTGTTTCTTGATGAGCAAAATTCTAATGACGTTATCTTGTTGCATGAAAAATTGCTTAGAAGAGAAATAAAAGATGGAAGCTCGTATAACTGGGGCAGACAGTTTTCTCTCCTCTCTAATAGCTTAAGGTTTTTTTTTTTTTTTTTGAGAAGGTAACATCTAATAGCTTAGTTTGGTTAACAATATGAAGTTATAGGAGTTAACTTGGTAATACATCTATGGAGGGATGATTACAAAAGGTATTGAAAAATATCTAGGTGCTAAAACCAGCAAGAAAAGCATGCCGATCAGTGTCTGTAAGTTCTTGAGTGCTACTGATTAGGCTTCCGAAATTTGGAGGTAGGAATTATGATCAACATTTATTAACTTTTGAGGTGTCTGAGGTGATTTTGTGCTTTTATGAATTTTAGGAAGAAATACGCTAAGTTTGTTGATCTGTAATTGAGGAGCCTTTCAGTTGTTTCTTTGATAAAAGAATACCTCATAACACCTCATACCACTTCATGGATGTCCACCTGTTGTTTATAAACACATCCTTTTCATGCATCAGAAAGCAATTATTTCAGAAGAACGTGGACATTAGCTGTCTGTTTTTACATTACCTGCTGAGATCCTCTTACTGAGTATTCAACTCTAACACGATATTATGACTATGAAGCTTGATTGTGATTTTAGTGAATGTACTCTTTGAGTTCTCTGATTCAAGTGATAACCAAAATGAGTCATTCGTGCAAGCGCTGGTGAAGTCTATCCTTGTTTGCAGGCAAATGTTAAACTTATATTTGTCAAAGGCTAAGTTTGATCTTGAACCATGGGGAAAACCTCTTGGGAAGCAGTAGTGACTAAATAAAGTTTGTAAATGCCCTCAATTATATTATATATCAAATGCATCATTTTACAAGATTAAGCTGTTTTGGGGGGAAAAGAGTATTTGTAGCATGATTTTTGTTTGTTTCATTTATGGAGAAGAAAAAGTCCATCAATGTACTGCTGTGTATTTGTTCTGATTCCTCTTAATAGCTTTTACTAAATATTTTATTTTATATGATGGGGTTTGACTGGACACGGATTTTAACTAAATAATGACTAGTGTATCATATTAGAGGTAGTGGAAGAAACAACAACAACAAACCCAGTGTAATTCCACCGGTAGTGGAAGAAAATCATTAAGTAATAAGGGAAATTTAGTTTGATAGAGAATTTATCCCATCAAAGTTAAAATTGAAATTAATAAAAGATCTGAAAGTTTATAGAATAATATTTATTAATGAAATTCTGGCGGACATTTTAGAATTATAGAATATGCAAAAAATGGAAAGAGTGTCGTATAAATTGAAACAAAGAGAGAATCTTTTAGTAAAATTATGCCAAGTGAGAACTTTCAATCTCACTTTTCTGCTAGTATGCATCCGTATTTTGTTGGAGTGAGATAGGTGATGAATGATGTATATGTGTGTTATCGTAGGACTATCTTCCCGACTCCTTTCCTATGTGTTTGCTTGATCAATTCAGCTATTGCAGGTGCTTATCTTGGATTGACGGGAAGTAGGATATCAACACCTGCTGATGCTCTCTATGTTGGTCTGGGAACTCATTATATCCCGTCTACAAATTTGGGTACATTGAAGGAAACTTTGCTTGCAACTAAATTGTATGTCCAAAAATTATGAACTATTCTCATAGTATCGTGCAATAAATGTCAATTTTTTTATCACTTACTCAGATCCATGAGACATGCGCAGCTCCTTGGCCTTTTGAGTCCCTTTATCTTGTTTGTGCTGCTCATATTAGAGATGATTTTGCAGTTCTATGTGCATGTAAAACTTTTGGTGTCCACATCCCTTAGGTTGTGTCATTTCTCTTCAAATCCTTTAATGGTTTGCCTTTGGAGGAAGAGATTCCCAGATTACGTAGACTTTTTTCCGATGTTTGAAACTGTTTTAGTGCTTCTGTTGCTGGATTCTAATCATCACTGCATGAGGCACATCTGGTGTTCAGCATTCTTCTTCAGATACTTCAGAATAATTTTTCTTATGCCTTACTGACAAGTGTGAGTTGTGCTACTGATACAAATCAATTCAGTTATATATTTCAACTTTGAAATAGGTTGTTCTATTTTGTTAAAACAGCTCCCAGGATCCAGATGAGGAGATAAAAGAACTGTTGGCGAAGTACAGCAGCAACCCAGATTCAGAACCCCGTTTGAAGTCACTTTTACCCAGAATAATTTCTACTTTTGCTGGTAACAAGTCCATCAGAGAGATACTAGAGGAGCTAGAGAATCATCAGCAAAGCGCTGATACATTGGGTAAGGTTTAGCAGTAAGACTTTTCTCCATAGATCACGTACTCTCTTTTTTATACTATTATTTTCTCCATAAATGAATCTCAATCTTAATTTATACATCTTACCAATGCGTAAAACTTAGAGCCATGCTTTATTTTCATTTTCATGTGCAAGTTCATCTTCTTGACAGTGGCAGAATGGGCCAAGGATGCTCTGCAAGGGCTTAGAAAGGGGGCACCTTTTTCTCTCTGTCTCACCCAAAACCTCTTCTCTAAAGTTGCATCTGCACGTGGCAAAAATGAGAACGACTTATCCAGGGTGAGCTTCCCTCTAGGTTGTGTAGTATTTCCTATTTTTTTTCTTTCTAAAAGATTTTTGATTTTCTCATATTTCACGAATGATTAAATCAATCTCTATTTTCTGTCATCTTTAACACTCAGCTCACTGGTGTCATGAGGACTGAATATCGCATTGCTATAAGGTCTGCTCTACGGAGCGACTTTGCTGAAGGTGTCCGAGCAGTCTTAGTGGACAAGGATCAGGTTCGTTTCTTACGTTTCAAGCCCATGATACTGTAACTGCATAAATGTTGGGTTTGTGGTTTCAAGTGTAGTGTATTTTTTTGGATAAGGGTTTATGACTAAGCTAGTTAAGGCATAGTTTTGTTTTCTTTGAAGATTGAACAAATTTCCTGATTTATTCATTCTTTTCTTTCCACAATAATGCTATTCTATTGGATTGTTGGTATTGAGGATTCACAACTTGCAGGGAACTAAAACCATTAACCATTTTGTTTTCAGAACCCACAGTGGAAACCATCTTGCTTGGAGGAAGTTAATCATAGTGAGGTGGAAGCTCTTTTTGAACCTTTGAGCCCGGAAATTGGAGAACTGAATGTCTGAGTGTGCCTGGAGATCTCTGCATGTTTCCAGCAGTATGGATTACTAAAAGATTCTCGATTGGTCAATCAGACCCAAATAATGCTATTCATATGTTGGCATTATCTATCATATGTGATTTACGAGGAAATAAAGTGCAGTTGGTAAAAGGGTTTATGTTCACAATTACCAGTTTAAAAAAAAAAGGGGTTTATGTGAATACCTTCAAGGACTCCGTCCTATGGCTTACTCTTGTCTCAAGTTGATTTGTCTTTTTATTCTTTATACACTATCTATAAATGCGCGAGCACAAACATAGATACATATACATACAGTAAACTTTTCGACGAAGTACTTCCAGTCCTGATCTTATGCAAAATCTGTAGTATTATGATGCAAGAAAAATGTTAGGAAGACTGAAAGCTTGTAGAAATTAGGAGAGGCGGCAGCATTACCTCTTTTTTCGGAATACCATAACATAAATGACTACTTGCACAGCCAATGTTGGCCAGCTTGGCTCAGGATAACAAAATTTTGGTTCTTTTGTTAGCTCATTTGTTCTGTAAGTTACTCGTATAATCAGTCGTAGCTTTACCCTTTAATTGCTTACGTCCTAAAAAATCACCTCTTTTTTACAAGGGAAAAACTTTACTTATATAATATATTATAGCCAGCTGATGCAAAGTCAGCAAAAGGACTTAATCTTTGTTTTCCTATTTTTGTATAAAGAAATGAGTAGCTGAAAGGAATGAAAACATAACATTATCCCAAAAAGAAAATGCATGTAGAAACAAGAAGGCAGTAACATTAAAACATGCTGATGTGTTTACTTCTTGCCCAAGTTTGAACAAATGTAGATTAAAATGCTGCTGGAGCCTCTCATTTGCATAGTTAATGCAAAATTGTTCAAAGCTATTTTCCTGTAAAGGAAAAACGGCAAGTGGGACAACAGATATATTTTATGTTGTACAATAGTAAAAACATCATCTTGAAAATCAATTTACTTCAAATGATTCGAAACCATAAATATCCATGTAAAGAAACATCAATGACATGAATGAGTAATCGAGAAGAAGAGAGAATTCAGAGAAATGGAGAATTTACGGAATGAAAGAGCTTAATCATTACAAGCGCTAAGCTACTGTATATAATAAGTCTGACTAACTAACTAACCAATATTGTTATTAACTTAAACTAACTATACATAAGTACAATTAGTTCAACCATCTACACTTTAGTACTTTCTAACTTTTAGCTAATACAACCACATCACAACACCCCTCCTTAAGCTGATGTTTGGAAGATGTCATTCAAGCCTAGCTTGGACAATAAGTAGAGATGTTGACTCTTGCCTAAGCTTTAGTCAGTAGATCAGCTTGCTGTTCGTTTGTTGGCACATGATGAGTCTTGATCATTCCTTGGATCAATTTTTCCTAACAAAATGACAATCAATGTCAAAGTTCTTAGTTTTTTCACGGGAAATTGGATTGGCTGCAATTTGCATTGCTGTCACAGTAAAGATCAACTGATAGTTTGAGTTCAACCCCTTTTTCTTTGTATAAACCAATTAGCCAAGTGATATCTGCAATTGCAGCAACCATACTCCTGAACTCAGCTTCTGCAGAACTTCTAGCTACAGTTTCCTGTGTTTTGGACTTCCAAGTTACTAAAGCATTTCCAAACTTCACCAAGTAACTAGTCATTGACTTCCTAGTTTCCAAACAGGTTCCCCAGTATGAATCCCAATATGTGATTAAGAATTCTGAATTCTGTGAAGGCATCAGTAATCCCATACCATACCTGAAGTAGACTTGATATACCTCACAACTCTTAAAGCTTCTTCCATGTGTGATTCTTTAAGTGAATGCATAAACTGGCTGAGAGCTTGCACTCCAAAGGAGATGTCTATCCTGGTCATGGTAAGATATAATAGCCTCCCAGCTAATCTTTGATACTTCCGAATATCTGCAAGAGGTTTATTCGGACATGAGTATCATACTCAATAGAAGTCAGTCTGAGATTGGCATTTAGAAGAGCTTGTACTGGTTAGGCACCATTCAATCCCATCTCAGATATAAGATCTAATGCATACTTGCGGTGACTCATGTCAGTTCCATTATTTGATCTAACAAATTCTATCCCTAGAAAGAATTTCAATGCACCTAGATCTTTCATCTTGAACTTCAACTTCAAGTCATTTTTAGTTATGTTCATTAGATCACCATTACTTCCAGTGATCAACAGATCATCCACATGCACAAACACTACTACAAGATCAATCCCTTCCTTCTTGCTAAAGAGTGAGAACTCATAATGACTCTGAACAAACCAAGCTGAAACAATGACTTTGTCAGCTTCAAATTTCATTGCCTTGGGGCCTGTTTAAGGCCATACAAGGACTTGTGTAGTTTTCAGACTTTACCATGCTCCCCCTATTTGTAAAAAGCCCTGAGGAATTATCATATACATATCTTCTAGTAAATCTACATGCAAAAATGCATTATGAATATCAATTTGGGTTATGGATCAACCTCTAGCAGCAACAATAGCAACCACAGATCTAATAGTGAATATTTTGGACATTAGTGAAAAGGTCTCTAAATAATCAAGTCTTACATGTTGAGAAAGCCTTTTACAACTAACATGACTTTGTATCTCTCAACGGCACCAGAGGCTAGATACTTGACCTTGAATACCAACTTACACCCAATTGGTTGTTTATCTGGAGGTAAACCAACAATGCTCCAAGTATCATTCTCTTCCAAAGCTGCAATCTCAGCTTTCATAGCTTCCATCCACTTAGGATCACTGGCTGTTTCTTGAAAAGTTGTTAGTTCACTGATAGCTTAACATGAAGCAAGTGTAGTATTGTAGGAAGAAGAAAGAGACTGATAGCTAACATGATTGGAGATATGATAAAAACAAGAGGTTGAACCAGTAGATTTAGTGCCATAATCTTGATGCCAAATAGGTTGTTTACTCTGCCTAGTAGATCTCCTTTATTCAGGAGAAGAAGCAGTTGGATCAACATATGATGTAGAAATAATAGAAGGTGCAATATCAGAATGATCCACACATGCAAGGGCTCCACATCACTCAGATCATCTAAGATAGGTACTGAGTGGTCCTCAAAAATAGAAGGAGGAGTAGAAGCAGTAAATGTAGTCTTATCTGGTGCAATTCTGATAGGTGAGGCATTATTAAGACATCCTGAATATTGTAAGACAGGGAACAAAGGAGAACATGAGATAGATATTTGTGAAAAAATGAAAGATATCTTCCTTAAACATGACATCTCTACTAACAAAAAATTCCCTGGAATGCAAATCATATAATTTGTAACCTTTTTGAAGAGGAGAATAACTAACAAAAATAGATGGAATAGCTCTAGGGAGAGAACTTATCAATTTTCCTCACTTGAGTGGCATAAGCAAGGCATCCAAAAACTCTGAGATGATCTAGAATATGAGAAATTCTATATAAAATCTCAAATGGAGTTTTTCCTTTAAGAATAGAAGAAGGAATTCTATTAATCAAATAAATAGCTGTCACAAAACATTCCCCTCAAAACTTCAAAGGAACACGAAACTGAAATCTCAATGACCTAGTAGTATCTAGGATATACTTGTGCTTCCTTTCCACAACCCCATTCTGTTGGGGGGTGTAGACACATGAATTCTAATGAAGAATACTTATAGACTGAACAAAGTCTGTCATCTATGAATTAAAAAGTCACAACCATTATCAGTTCTTAATACTTTAACAGAAGCTTCAAAGATATTGCTGACCATATTAAAAAAATTTATAAGAGTAACTATCACTTCCGATTTAGAGTTCAACAGAAACAACCAAGTAAACCTTGAGAAGTCATCAACCAAGGTTAGGAAATACCTTTTTCATCATATATAGGTACCCTATATATACCCAAACATCACCATGGATAAGTTGAAAGCAAGCTATAGAGTTAGTAGTACTCAAAGGAAATGATAGTCTTTATTTCTTTGCTAAAGGGCACACTATACAATGCTCAACATGCTCTAACACTAATACATGTTTAAAGAAGTTTAACTTTCTCAAAGTTGAAAAAGGAACATGTCTTAACCTTCTATGCCAAAGTGTCAAACTTATTCTAGAAGACTTTATTTTATTAACAACACAAGATACTATAGAATTTCCAGGTCCAGAAATCTGAGGTCCTTGTGACTTCAACTGATAATCAACATTCGATACATATAGGTCATTCTCAAGCATTCTAATCCCTCTCACTTTCCCACTTAAGAGGTCCTAGAAAATACAGAAACCAGGATAAAACATGGCATAATATTTTGGTTTGCTTGTGAGTTTTGTCACAGAGAATAAGTTATACCTAAACTCAGGGATATGAAGTACACTACTGATTTCACATCCATGTAACACCTGTGATCATCCTATATGACTAACTTTAGCCAGATTCCCTATTGGTAGATGGACTTTGCCTCTAGATTCTTTTACAAGCTTAGTGTTGCTTAACATGTTCATTTTTTCACCATATATTTGGATGCACCAGAGATATCACACCCCAACCTACGTGAGGCGTGGATAGCACCCGACACCTTGTTAGTTCTGAGCATACCAACTGAACTCATGATCTGAGCCTTAAAGGCGGACTGGGCCCATGAGGCCCTATTGAAAAAAATCTTAACTTAGGCCGACAAGGCTGTGGACTGAAATATCTTTAAATAAAAACCAACTCGACCATAACGGGAGTGTCTCCGCACATTTATATACGTGATTGGACGAACGATAAGGCCTACCTAAGTCTCTACACGCAGTGAAATCCAACAAACAAACTATATATAAGGGCCTACTAGGCCACATACAGACACTACTATATATACAAATACGTCTACAAGCCTCTAACGAGTAATAACTGTATCATGACCGAGACAGGGCCCCGACCTACCCTCTATAAACATACCAAAAAAGCTGATACTCGGTGGGTCCTACTGGTGTGATCCTTCCTGCCACCTGTTTGAACCTCCGGGCATGAAACACAATATCCCCAGGCAAAGGGACATCAATATGAGATAATGTAATGAGTATGTAAGGCGGCTGAAACTAAACTGAACTGAAATACAAAGCTATCTGAATATAAAATGAAGAGCTACTAAAGAAAGAACTGACTACACTTACCTATTTCCGTTGTCTACTAACTACGTAAACTAATATCTGTTACTTAGCTTCGTATAAGACACTTATATGTGAATGCATAGACCCGAAGGCAAGATGTACTTATATTTCCCCGAAGGCAAGCACACATTTGTTTAGCCCCAAAGGCAAACTATATGGCCAATAGCCCCGAAGGAAATCTGTTGTAGCCCCGAGGGCAGTCATCATAGCCCCGAAGGAAACATCATGGCCCCAAAGGCAACTTTATTTCTCTATAGTTTCTACTCATGCTTTCCATCATTTTTAGGTACTTCGCTAAACATGTCTAACTGTAACTCGTTCTCAATAAGGAAGGACTACTAGGATAGGGTCGTGATAACCCAATTATGTGTCTTATGGCTAGCACATCTTGTGCGCCGAAATAGGAACTAGCTTGTTAAAGGACCCATGCCAAGAACAAATAAAAGGATACCCTTCACATACCTGGTTCTTGTAGCTACAATCGTTTTACAAGTCCTTGCTCCTCTTACGAATGATCATCTATATCATACAAGGAATTAATATCAATATCGAATCCAAATTCCATAGAAAACTTCACTTGGGTATCTTATCGACATCCTTGAACACCTCGGGTTCTTAGGCTTCTTTACAAGGGATGCTTATGTAATTCAATCCCATAGTTCAATTAAAAATACAATTTCCATAGAAACTCATTTAGGTGTTCTTCGACAATTTTAGCATATATGATTCCTTAGGCTTTCCTTATACAAAATTCTCATGTGATTCAACCTCACAATCCTTCAAACCATATTCTTCCTAATCCATAACGTACATAATCCATTCAACTCATACATAGAGTAAAACGGACCAACAACTCATACTACGATGATTTCATAAGTTTTCGATGTTTTGATTATGAAAACTCTTTCATAACTTTCTCCAAATTATCAATTAATCATAATCATAAGTAGATGGGTAAAACTTACCTTTACGTATCAAAATCTCCTCAAAACAATAAAATATCTTGCTCCAAGGGTTTTAAAAAATCAAATCCTCAAGAAGACGGAAATTCCTATGATAATCATGGGGTTTATCACAAAATTCTTGTGGATTATGGATTTGATTTCGTATTGGGATGATAAGATATGATGGGGAGGGCTTGGGAGGAGTTCTGGGACTGGGTTAGGGGTGAAATAAGAGTTCCATGGAGAAATACCCTATTTAAACTCGTAACAATTCTGCACCACCGTAAAATGAGGGTTCATTTGACAGACGAACAAACTTTTGACGGTCCGTCAATCTTCCCGTCAAACTGCCAGGAAAATTGACAGATCAGGTTATGCATTTTGAAGGTTCGTCAAACTTTTGATGGTCCATCAAACTTCCTGTTAAGTTACCCAGTTTTCTATTTTCATCGAAACATACTTCCTTCGATCCGTTTAACTCCTAAACACTCCGGTACCTTCATAAACAAGTTGTAAACCTTCATTACCCTTCTATAAGGTCGCACTTCTTTCCGAGACTCCGGTATCCATTGACGTCATGGCGTGAAACTATGGGGTGTAACAAGAGTCTACAGTACATTTTTCATCATCAGTGGACAAGTAAGTATTACACACCATACATGCTGCTCTCACTTCATTATCAGCGCCATGATCTTTTCCTGGCAACTGAAGAATCTGCATGTACTATTCTTGAGTGAAATATAGTCTTGATGAACCTTGAGAGTGTGGTGTGTTGATCAATTGGTCACCTCCTGAGCTGCTACAACCTCCTGAACTATGACCACACTGACCACCAAAACTAGTATGATACCATGTAAATAATGGATCTTGAACCTAACTCAACTTTAAAAGTTAGCTTATGAGGGGAGAATTTCCCAAGTCCATATAGGAAGATCATGTATCCTTTAACCTATCGATGTGGGACTCTTAACACCCCACCTAATCCCAGGATGGACATATGGTGCATGTACAATTTTAATATGGGGGCCCAACATCGAAAATAATAAATTGAGCGGGCCTGGCTCTAATACCATGTAAAGAAACATCAATGACATGAATGAGAGTAATCAAGAAGAAGAGAGAATTCAGAGAAATGGAGAATTCATTGAATGAAAGAGCTTAAATATTACAAGTGCTAAGCTACTGTATATATACAGTTTGAGTAACTAACTAACCGACATTGTTATTTACTTCATCTAACTACACTTAAGTATAATTAGTTCAATGATATACACTTTAGTACTTATAACGTTTAACTAATACAACCACATTACAATATTCCAAAATATTTATGGTTCTACCCGTTTTCTCTTTACCCATTGCAAGAGATTTATTAATTTTATCCACTATCCAGCCAAACAGGTTTGCATAGATGAACTTGTCCAATGCATCTGTTATATCATTGCCTAAACCAGAGTCAAAACCAACCCATTATGGTTCTTAAGGGAAAAGGTAATGACGCCGAATTCATAATTCGTAAGAATAATGCACTTGATGTAGGTTATGGCAAATTTTGAGGATGAAAATGTCAGGGAGTGATATAACAAAAGAATAAAGAAAAATAAGGAATCAACAAGAAAAGTAAAGGATAGACAGATTGACACAAAGATAAACACAATTTGGCCACTAAAGCTCTAATTAGCTAAAACCTCTAAATTAGTATTCAATCTACCACCAACATTTAAAGATGACCTTAAGGGAATCTAGTTCTCAGGCAACCAATCCTCTCAACAATCACACAATTAAAGGCTTTCACAAGCGCACAACCTCAAAGAGTATCAAAGTATAATTCATCAAAATAGTTTAAGCCTTAGGGAAATAACAAGTCTACTATTTTTACTAAACTAGGATAGTAAAGGAAGACTAGGCTAGCTATTACAAATATACCCTTAATGAAGTAAGGGCCTTGTTTGGTCTTCCTTTGTAGATGAAGGCTTGCATTTATGGGATAGCCTCTTTGCATGCATAGACATCTTCTTCACTCATATGTCACCTTGATCCTCTCCCTCCTCCACTTCATCCTTCCATGAAATTATTAACACTTGGAATCCTCGGGAAGGCTCTAAGGTGTACTCAAGTACATCCCTCTTCATGAACACCCCTTGTAAATCTTGAAGTTCATGAGGTTAGCTCCTTGTGAAAGGCCTTGATGCAACATGAGTTGTATCTTTCTCTCTTTCATGAAAATAATTTTTCCTCTAATTTAAGGGGACACCATCATCCATGTCAAAAGGAGAGAGAGCACACACGTTGAATGTGTTGTGAACTTGATAATCCTGAGAAAGGTCAATCTTGTATGAATTATCATTGAGTCGTTCAAGCACCTCAAATGGACCATCTCCTCTAGTCATCAACTTGGTCTTCTCTAGTTGGGAGACATTTCCTTGCAAAAATAGACCCAAACTCAGTCACTCGGTTCAAGTACTACTCTCTTACGACCCTTCTTTGCTCTTTTGATCGTCTCTTGATTCTTTTCTCAAGGCGAAGCCTCACCTTCTCATACAACTTCTTCATGGCCTCAGCCCTTTTATTTCCATCTAAACTCATAACAACATCTTTAGATAAAGGGGTGAGATCTAGATGGGTTAGTGGGTTAAAACCATAAACAACCTCAAACGGAGGTATGCTAATAGAACTATGAATAAGTCAATTATATGCAAATTCAACTAAAGGCAATTGATCTTTCCAAGATGCTAATTTTCCCTTCACCATAGACCTAAGCATATAACCTAAAGTCTTATTCACAACCTCGGTTTGGCTATAGGTTTGTGGGTGTCAAGAAATAGAATACAACAATCTAGTTCCAAGTCATCCCTACAATTCCTTCCAAAAGTGGATAAGGAACTTAGAGTCCCTATCACTCAATATGGTTTTAGGAATACCATACAACTTAATCACATTCTCAACAAACAAAGATGCAACATGAGATTCTTCATCACACTTATCCCATGTAATAAAATGAGCCATCTTTGAGAATCAGTCAACAAAAAAAAATGTTATTGTTTCCCCTTTAAGTCCTTGGAAAGCCCAATATGAAATTCATAGAAATGTCAAGCCACGGTCTTTGAGGGGTGGGTAGAGGGGTATACAATCCATTAGGAAGAAGCCTAGACTTAACACCACAATATTTAATACATTGACCACAAATATGTGCAACATCACTATGCATTTTAGGCCAATAAAATTGTTCTTCATAAATCCCCAAGGTTTTATCAATTTTGAAATGTCCTATTAAACACTCCATCACGTGCCTCCCTCACAAATAGTTCCCTTCAAGAGCTCATGGGCACACATAGGCACTTTTTCTTGAACAAGAAACTATCAAATTTTGAATAGGGTGTAGAAGAACCATCCCTAAGCCATCTTTCCCTTTCCAAAGCTTCGCAATCTTGAAAGATTTTTGCAAAGAAGGAGTCCTTTGGATACAATGTCTTCGAGCTTTCAAAACCCATCAATTTGGAAGATTTAGTATTAACCAAAATATGTTTCTGGGACAAGGCATCCACCAAAACATTATCCTTCCCTTTTTGTATTGGATTACATAAGGGAAGGTTTCAACAAATTCAACACATTTGACATGCCGCTTGTTCAGATTTCCTTGGGCCTTAAGATGCTTCAAGGACTCATGGTCGGTCCGAATAAAAACTCTTTAAGCCACAAGTAATGTTGCCAATTACCCAAAGCTCTAATTAAAGCATAAAATTTAAGATCATAGGTGGAGTAATTCAATATCTCACCCTTAAGCTTTTCACTAAAATAGGCAATGGGTTTTTGGTCTTCTATCAAAATGACACCAATACTTACTTTGCTAGCATCACATTCAAGTTCAATTTTTTTTATCAAAATCGCAACAAACGGTGCGGAACTAAGGATTTCTTTTAAGGTTTCCAAAGCCCTTGCTTGCTTCTCACCCCAAGAAAAAGGCTTATCTTTTCGGATTGCCTCGATCAAGGGAGCGACTATGGTACTAAATCCTTTAATAAACCACCTATAGAAACTAGCCAATCCATGAAAACTTCTCACATCACCGATGGATTTAGGAGTTAGCCAATTCTTAATAGCATCTATTTTGGATTCATCAACCTCAATAACCCTTGAACTCACAACAAAACCCAAGAAAACAACTGCATCAACACAAAAAGAGCATTTAGCCACATTAGCATAAAGGTGTTCTTGTCTAAGAACTTCAAACACACATTTCAAATGATAATATGTCATCCATGGTTTTACTATACACCAAGATATCATCAAACTAAACAACCATGAATTTTCCAAAAAAGGTTTCATCACATGATTCATCAAATGCGTAAAAGTACTAGGAGCGTTAGTGAGACCAAAATACATAACCAACTATTCATATAGACCAAATTTGGTCTTGAATGTCATTTTCCACTCATCTCCGGGGTTCATCCAAATTTGATGGTATCTGCTCATAATATCTATATTAGGAAATATGCATGAACCATTCAATTCATCAAGCATGACATCAAGATGAGGGATGGGATGGTGATACTTTATCATATCTTGTTGATGGCTCGACAATCAACACATATGTGCCATGATCCATCTTTCTTTAGAACCAAGATTACCGGCATGACACATGGACTTATACTTTCTCACACAACTCCATTTTCAAAGAGTTCATCCACTTGCCTTTGAAGTTCTTGGGTGTCATTTGGGTGACCTATATAAGCCGGTTTGTTGGCAATTGCACTGTGGGACAAAGTCAATTTGGTGCTCAATTCTCCTTAAAGGTGGCAATCCCTTTGGGAGTTCCTTGGGAATACATAATCATAGTCTTGTAAAAGAGAAGAAATAGAACTAGACAAAGAAGAGGTTAGTTTGTTAGTGTGTAAAACGTAGTCCCTATGCATGAGAAGGACCACCGGGTGTCGCTCTTCCCTAATCTCCCATAGATTTGCCAAGAGGGTCACTTTATCCTTTCCTCTTGACTCATTTATTTTCTCACTTCCCCCTTGAAGGCTATTTTGTCCACTTCTTCCTCCTCCACCCTTGCTTTTCTCCTTTAACTCCTTCATCTTTTGATGAACTTCACTCACTTTCAAAGGTGACATGGGACATAGAACATGCTTGTGCCAATTGTGCATAAGCGATTACCGATTGGTTCTCCCATCATACTTGGTTGACCTATCATATTGTCAAGGTCTCCCAAGTAGAAGATGACAAGCTTGCATGGGAACAACATCACATAGGATCTCATCTTGGTACTTCCCAACTTTGAACTTAATGGTAGCTTGTAGGTTCACTTTCAACTTTCCACATTTATTTAGCCATTTGAGCTTGTAAGGATCGTCATAATTCCTGTCAGAAATATTCAAGAAATCAACCAATGTGGTGCTTGCAACATTTCCACAACTCACACTATTAATGATCATGACACACACATTTTGATTGAGGACACACTTAGAATGGAAGAGATTTTATCCATGGCCTTACTTATCATAATTCTCCTTACCACATAGTTCAGGACGGTGATTTCCCCTTCTTGAGGCATGGCCATACATGTCAACACCCTCCTTGCCAAGTAATTTCGAACGGTGATATCACCATCACGCCCCATATCATATTTCTCTTCATCATCATCCACAAGGTCATGAGTACCCTCATCAACATCCTCCTTACTCTCCTCTTTAACTTCTTCAATACAATATTCTTCATACCTCACAACAAAGGCTCTTCGATTGGGACACTCACTCATCCTATGACCAAATCCTTGGCATTAATAGCATTGGATAGGTTTAGTGTTTGTACCTCCTTCTTTTGGAGCAAACTTTGGAGGTAGTTCTCAACTTGATTGTTCTTTACAAAGGGCTTCTTGGATTCATGAATGGTGCCTTTGTTCTTTTTCCAATTGGAGGAAGAAGGTCCCCCTTGTTGTTGTTTCATGAACTTTTTATCACAACCGTTTTCGAGCATTGTGGTGGCACCTACGCTTTATCCATCGGTACGTGAACCTGTCACGACACTAAATCCCATTGTCCTGTGAGGGCATATACCCTAACTCGTAGGCGAACCCAATATACAACATATGATAATGCAGAAATAAGAAGTAATCTAACAAGTCTTAATACTAAATACAGAATCTGAAGAAAACCCTCAATGATCCGGTAGTCACGACTACAAGCTCTAAGTATGAATACGAGTCTGAATATAGCAATACATAACCTTTCTAGAAATAAAAATGACATAATATAAAGGTAGAAGGAGTTCCAGTGCTGGGGAAGAAGTTGCGGCTCACCGTAGACTCAAATGATCCCGCTCCAATAACATTGCAAATCAAGCTGCCCCGGTATCATCTAGCTCGGTACCTGCACATAGAGTGCAGCAAGTGTAGAGTGAGTACAGGAAATATGCGTACTCAGCAGCATCTTCGATCGACCCTAGCGGTAATGGTGGCGAGGGTTGGTACTTTCCGATACCTCTCTACTAATTAGTTAGTTAAACATAATAAGTAATATGTTAACCAATGTAACAGTAAGTCTACAGTTCCATATTGTTCAAGTACTCTCACATTCTCATATTTATAACAAGGTTCATCCTAAACTGGCGTCTAGACCCATCAAGATACTCCACTCAAGTCTCGTAGTGATTTAAGTGTAAATTAACATTATTTCTTCCATCAAACTAAAAGAGTTTAAGTATATCAAAGATCAGCACCAAACACACATAGCACCATATACATACCAGAATATTAATGAATGTAATGCAAATGATATGTATGTATGTAATGACCATATGTACCCGGTATACACACGTTGCTGCAGTACCTGTCACATGACCTATGGGGGACTCATAAGGTCCATATACCCATCTGATCACATTAGATACCAGCTTTGTGGTTGAAGTGTCATCATCAGTCATCACTCTCGTATCATGTACCATATCCAACAACCAGCTTCTGAAGCATTTCTCAGCAATATTTAAGCAGTTCAATGCCAATTATAATATGTATGAATGATATGGATATGTGTACACCACATAAACATCATAATTAGTATGATCCGAATTATCATATTCTATTCAAGTGTTTACATGAGATGTGGACTGATGAATGCATGACAAGTCAAATCAAGAATATCATATCAACGTAAACACAAGTTCAAGTAAACAAAAATCATACCAACCTAAGTAAATTTATGCACCGCGCCCCTGGCCCAAAGGCTAAACACATAAACTCATTGACATGCATCATACTAGTTCATTAATTACCCAATTAAGTTCACTGGTGCCTGTATTAGTGCTCGTCACCTCGGTAATACGGGACCCCTGATTCCCATTACTCCCATTAATTCATTACATAGCACACCAACACTTAAACGCTACACTAGAGTTTATAAAGTCTCAACTTGCCTGAATCAAAGCGGAAGAACGTACGCAACAACTTTCCCCTTTCCCCAAGCCTCCTCACAAGCCCACTCTGATCGATCATATCAATTATATGAGATTACGGTCTAACAATACCCATAACCCCAAGCTAAATTACAAAGAAACCACGGGCCCATATTATCAAAATACGAACACTCCTACTCAAATAGTACCAATAGATGTTAGATAATTATAATCACAAGTTAATTTAACAACAAAGTCCAATTGAATCCTTAATTTCATGAAATGGGCACAAGCCCCAATTTCTAACCCTAGAATCCTCCCCAATTCCCAAAAGAGTTTTAATCATGCAATTGGCCAAGTAACCATCATCTACTAGTCTAATACATCACTAGTTTACAATAATAACATCAACAAACCAATATTCAATCCCTAATCCTCAAATACAACTCCCTTATTCTCAATAAGGCACTTCTACCATTTCTCCCATTTAAGAAACATTCTTAGGATTGAGATTAACTAGAATACATTCATGGAAGGGATGAAGGTTATCTTAATGATGTTTTATCCTTGAATCTCCAAGAAACTTACTGCCCAAGCTCTAGAACCAAGAGGAATATTTTTGAGGAATGAGAAGAGAATTCTAAGTCATCAATATTATATTCTTAACAGTACTTCCTCTCTGGAGTAGACACTCTCTGATGGTAACCCTGTCCGCTGGGGCGATCCCATTAAAAACTCGACCTCTTCCTGGGGCGATGGAAATGCCGCCGAGGCTCACTCGCCCCTACGAGGAACCTGTCCGCTAATGCGGAACCTCGACTCAAGGATAATTATCGCTTCGGTGAGCTAGGCCTCCACTGAGGCAGACCTGCTGAAGTTGAGGAAGGGTCGCTGGGGCAAAAACCAGACACCAGCAATGCCCAAAAACTCACCAACTCTTTATCAACCACCCAAAACACTCACAAGACCTCCCGAACACAAACTGAACATGCATTCCGATCAGGAAACATACTCCAGACCTTCTCGCGCACTCGAAATTCATGAAAAAAGTCTATAAGGCTCGGGTGTGACTAAAGTCAACTCTTAAGTTCTAATTCCACAATTTCACAACCTAACCCCTAAAAAATACCAGGCAACCCAGGGAACCAAACCAAGAGCTCGACTAAGTCATAAACGCCATTCTGGAGCTAATGGAACCTACAAAACTACGAACGGAGTGTGTTTGCCCAAAATTCAACAATGGGTCAAACTCTTCTATTGTTTTAACTTGGAATTTCTCAAACTTAACAAAAAGGGCTCAAAACCTACTGATTGCCTCGGGGACCGTGTAACCCATCCCCGCAAGTCACAAACAAGCAAACAATGACTCAAGAATGGTAATTTAGGGATTTTCAGGAAAAATAAGCAAAATAACTTTATGAGTCGTTACATCATGTACAACTAAAAATAATGTTCGTCCTCGAATGGTAAAGAAAAGGAAATACCTGGACTCTCAAATAGATCAGGGTAGTTAGCCCACATATCCGACTTGGTCTCCCATGTAGCTTCCTCCACTAGGTGATTCCTCCACTGCACTTTCACAGAAGCTATCTCTTTGAACTTCAACTTCTGAATCTGCATGTCCAAAATAGCTACAAGCTCCTCCTCATAAGCTAAGTTCTGGTCCAACGTCACCGAATCCCATCTAATCACATGAGAATTATCAGCCACATACTTCCTCAGCATCGACACATAAAACATAGGGTGCACACTAGATAATCTAAGAGGTAAAGACAACTTATAGGTCCCCACACCAACTCTGTCCACAATCTCAAAAGGATCAATAAACCTCTGACTAAGCTTCCCTTTCTTCCCAAACCTCATCAAACCTTTCATGGGTGAAACCTTCATCAAAACTCGCTCTCCAACCATAAACTCCAAAGGGCAAACTCTCCGATCTACATAACTCATTTTTCTGCTCTAGACTATAAGTAGCCGATCCTAGATCAACTTAACCTTATCTAATGAATCTCTCAAAAGACCAGTACCCCAAGATCAAACCTCAAATGCATCAATCACCCGATGGGAGAACGACACCTCCTACCGTACAAGACCTCAAATGGTGTCATCTCAATACTCGAATGGTAACTGTTATTGTAAGCGAACTCGGCCAAAGGTAGAAACTGGTCCCAATGACCACAAAAGTCAATCACATAGGCTCACAACATATCCTCGAGAACTTAAATAATCCGCTCAAATTGGCCATCGATCTGAGGGTGTAAGGGCATACTAACCTCCACTTTAGTACCCAACTTCTTTGCATAGATCACAAAAAATGAGAAGTAAACTGCTTACCCCCGTCAGAAATGATAAAAATGGGTACCCCATGCAATCGGACTATCTCTCGAATGTAGATCCTAGCCAACTTCTCTAAATTATAAGTCATCTGAACTGGAATGAAATGGGAAGATTTGGTCAACCTGTCCACAATGACCCATATAGCATCGAGCTTGCCAAGGTACAGGGAAATCCTACAACAACATCCATGGCAACCCGCTCCCACTTCCACTCAGGAACGGGCTTCCTCTAAAGCACATCACCAGGCCTCTGGTGCTCATATTTCACTTGTTGGAAATCTAAACACCGGAACACAAACTCCATTATGTCCCTTTTTATCCTACACCACCAATAATGTTATCTTAAGTTAGGGTACATCTTCATAGCCCTTGGGTGAATGGATTACTTTGAGCCATGGGCCTCCTCCATGATCAATCTAGTCAAATTGCCCACCCTAGAACACCAATCCGACCCTTGATCCTCAAAACACCATCACTATCAATCACAACCTCTTTTGCCTCTCCCTGCAACACCTTGTCAAGGATTTTGCACAACTGAGCATCATCAAACTACTGGGATCTAATTTGCTCCAATAAGGAAGATCGCGCTTTTACACAAGCTAAAACTATACCAGGCTCAACCTACCAAATAGATGCCAAAGACTAAACATCCATAGCCATAGGACGTTCTTGCATATGCAACATAGCCAAACTACCCATGCTCACCACCTTACGACTCAAGCTATCCACTACAACATTTTCTTTGCTTGGGTAATACAAGATAGTCATGTCATAGTCCTTCAGAATCTCCAACCACCTACGCTGCCTCAAATTAAGATCTTTCTGATTGAATAAGTACTGAAGACTATGATGGTCAGTGTAAACCTAACAATGCGTACCTTAGAGATAGTGCCTCTAAATATTCAAGGCAAACATGATCATTGCCAACTATAAGTTATGGGTGGGATAATTCTTTTCATGATGAATTGCCTCAAACTGTATGCTATCACTTTCCCTTTTTGCATCAACACACACCCAAGACCTACTCCAGAAGCATCACAATACATGGTAAAGCTCTTTCCCCCAACTAGCAAGGTCAAAATTGGAGCAGTAGTCAATAAGGCCTTGAGATTTTGGAAGCATGCCTCACACTTTTCAACCACTAAAAAACTACATCCTTTTGGGTCAATCTAGTCAATAGAGCTGTAATGGATGAAAATCCCTCCATGAATCATCGATTGTACCTTGCAAGGCGACAAAACTGTGAACCTCAATGACTGAAGTGAGCTAAACCCAACCTTGGACTGCCTCAATCTTCTTGGGATCCATCATAATACCATCTTTGGTCACCACATGCCCCAAGAAAGGTACCAAACTAAGCTAGAATCACACTTTGAAAATTTTGCATAGAGCTTATCCTTCAGAATACCAAGCATGATCCTCAAATAATGCTCGTGCTCCCCCTCGCTCTGAGAATATATCAAGTTGTCATCAATGAATACCACCACAAAGGAGTCCAAGTAAGGTCGGAACACCCCATTCATCAACTCCATAATGGTTGCAGGTGCATTCGTCAACACAAAAGACATCACTAAAAACTCATAATGCCCATATTAGGAACATCCTCGGCCCTAATTCTCAACAGATGGTAACCGGACCTCAAGTCAATCTTGGAAAGACCGAAGAACCCTATAACTGATCAAATAAGTTATTAATGCGAGGTATTAGGTACTTGTTCTTGATATTCACCCTGTTCAGCTGCTGATAATGGATACACATGCGTATAGACCCATCCTTCTTCATTCATGAACAACACAAGATCACCCTAACGTGAAACCCTGGGTCGGATAAAACCCTTACTCAAAAAATCTAGCAACTGCTCCTTCAACTCTCTCAAGTCGATCGGTGCCATCCGATATGGCAGAACAGAAATAGGTTGAGCGCTCGGCTCTAGGTCAATACAGAAATCAATATCACGATCCGGCAAAACACTGGGAAGGTCTGTGGAAAACACCTCTGGATACCCTCGAACTATTAGAACTGACTCCAATGAAGGGAGTATCTACACTCGTATAAGGAACATACGCCAAACAAGAAAGACACCCCTTCTCTACTATCTTCTGAGCTTTAAGGAATGAAATCACTTTCTTCGCACACTGGCTAAGAGTACCCTTCCAAACTAACTGAGGAATATCTGGCATGGCTAAGATAACAGTCTAGGCATAACAATCGAAGATAACATGATACAGAGCTAACCAATCCATACCTAAAATAGCATCAAAATCTACTTTACTCAAAACTTTTAAATCTACTTGAATATCACACCCCATCAAGGTAACTACACAACCCAAGTATGTCTAATCTACCACTACAGATTCCTCAATAGGTGTAGAAACATGAATAGGCATGACTAAAGATTCACACATCAAATCCAAACTCAAAGCAAAGTAGGAAGACGCATAAGAATAAGTAGACCCCAGATCAAACAAAATATTAGCAGGTCGATGGCAAACTAAAAGAGTACCTGTGATCATAGAATTAGAGGCCTCTACCTTAGGTATGCCTATAAAAGCATAGAAATGACCAGGATCACCCGAAGCCTGAGCACCCCTACGTCCACCACCTCGATCGGACTCAGCACCATCTCGACCTATCTGAGGGCCACTTCTGTCACCCTAAAAACTATCTCTAGTACCCTGGGACTCTTCTCTAGATAGCTACCCCACTGCTCTCAATCCAGAACCCTAAGATTGACCACCATGCCTAAGCCTGGGACAATATCTCTTGAAATTCCCAAGATCACCATACTCAAAACAACCTTTAGGAACTGCCGACGACTGAGAAGAAGAACTGGTGCCAGAATAACCACCAAGACCAGAGGGCCGATAAGAACTCGGGGTCAACTGCCCTAAACCATGAGAAGTACACAAATACTGGCCTCCATATGATATAGGCATATAAGCAATAACTAGCATAGCACTCGAATGTTGGTGTCCTCCACTATGATAACCCCTACCTTCAGACGAGGCAACCATATATGAGTGATAAAACAAGGCCTCTTGACTACTCTCTCGTCATAATCCTCACACCTAATAAACTCGGCCTCTCTCACTGCATCAATAATCTGCTGGAAGGTGGAACCTGTGGCAGCCATCTGTGCTGCAATTAAATGAAGAGGATATATCAACCCATTGGTGAACCTCCTCACTCTTTCAGCCTCATCAGGAAAGATCATCAAAGCATAGCGAGATAATGCGTGGAAACATGCCTCATACTCGGTCACAGACATATGCCCCTAGCGTAATCCCTCAAACTGAGGCCGTCTCCTCTCTCTAACACCGAGAGGAACGAACGTCTCCAAGAAGATATGGGTAAATAAAACCTAAGTCATAGGAGGGAACCCTGCTAGTCTGGACTCAAGATAAGACCTCCACTAATACTTGGCAGGTCCAACCATATGAAAAGCAGTATAATCAACACCACGGGACTCCACTAATCCGAGGTTGTGCAACATGTCATGATAGCTAATCAAGAACTCATACGCATCATCCTCGGGATCCCTATCATATTTGGGAGGATGCAACTTCCTGAACCTCTTGAACATCTTTTGCTCCTCGATAGAATAGCAGGCTGTGCAGCTGGAGGTGTACCAAGACCATGTATAGTCACACATATTAAGTGAAGATGAACCCCTGGTGTCCAAAATCCGAGTATAGCAGCATGATGAGGAGTCTGTCCTCCGACCTTAGTATGAGATCCATTTGAAGTAACCTGATGAATACCATGAGCTATATACTTCATAAAGCTCATCATATGAACTAAGGTATCCTGAATCACTGGTGTGTCAATGAAAATCTAGAGTGCCTGATTTGTCCTTGTCTCGTCAGCCTAAACTTGCTCATCCTTATCAATCTGAACCTCATCATCCCCCGAAATAACCTCAGACTCCGAAGACTCTACTCGGTCACGGGATCGAGCAACTGTAGGTGCTTTTCCTTGGGCTACAAATCGAGGTTTGCCTCTACCTCTACGTCACCCTCTGCCCCGCGCACCACCTCTGACAACGGGTGTCGGTGCATGTGCAGGATCCTGATCTCTTTATTCGGTTGATATAGTCCTCACCATCTATAAGAAAGAGTGAAACAAAGAGATTTAGAATTCAATCATAATCGAATCGCACGAAAGAATGAAAAAATTGAAATTTCCTAAGTGTCTTATAGCCTCTCGAAGAGAGGTACAGAGCTCTTCGTACTGATCTGTAAGACTCTACTAGACATCGCTTGTATACTCATGAGACCATTAACCTAGGTCTCTTATATCAATTTTTCATGACCCCAAATCTCATTGTGCCCTGAGGACACTTATCTTAACCCGTAGGCGAACCCTTCATATAATATACGATAATACAAAATTAAATGCAGAAATAAGAAGTAATCTAATAAGTCTTAATAATAAATACAAAATCTGAAGAAAACCCTCAATGATACGGTAGTCATGAGTATATGATCTAAGTACGAATACAAGTCTGAATATAACAATACATCAACTGTCTAGAAATAACAAGGACAAAACATAAAGGTAGAAAGACTGTCGGGCAAGAAGTTGCAGCTCACACTAGACTCCAATCATCCCGCTTCATTAAGGCTTCAAATGAAGTTGTTATGGTATCGTCTGGCTCAATACCTGCACATAGAGTATAGCAAGCATAGAGTGAGTACGAGAAGTATGTGTACTCAACAGCATCATCGATCAACCCTAGCTGTAACGGTGGCGAGGATTGGTACTTTCCGATACATATCTACTAATTAGTTAGTTAATCATAATAATTAATCAGTTAATCAATCTAATAGTAAGTCTACAGTTCCATATTGTTAAAGTACTCTCACGTTCTTAGATTTATAACAAAGTTCAGCCTAAACTCTATTTGGGGCAACTAGACCCATCAAGATACTCTATTCAAGTCTCGCAGTGATCTAAGTATAAACTAACAGTATTTCTTCCATTAAACAAAAAGAGAACAACTGTATCAAAGATTAGCATTGAGCACGCATAGCACCAAATACATATCAGAATATGAATGAATGCAATGCAAATGATATATATGTATGAAATGGTCATATGTACATGGTATAATCATGTTGCTGCAGTAGCTATCACATGACTCATGTGGGACTCATGAGGTTCATATAACCATCTGATACCAACTCTGCGGATGAAGTGTCATCATCAGTCATCACTCTCGTATCATGTACCATATCCAACAATCAGCTTCCCAAGCCTCTCTCCACAATATTTCAATTGTTCAATGTCAATTATAATATGTATAAATGATATGTATATGTGTACACTATGCAAACAACATAATCAGTATGATCAGAATTATCAGATTTTATTCAAGTATTTAGACGATATGTGGAGTGACGAATGCATGATAAGTCAAATTAAGAATATCATATCAACGTGGCTACAAGTCTAAATAAACACCAATCATACCAACCTAACAGGATTTATGCACCGCACCTATGGCCCGAAAGCTAAATACATAAACTCCTTCACATGCATGATACTAGTTCATTAATTACCCAATTAAGTTCATCGATACCCGTACTAGTGCTCGTCACCTTACTAACATGGGACACCCAATTCCCATTACTCTCCTTAATTCATTACATAGCATACCAACACTTAAACACTACACTAGAGACTAGAAAGTCTCAACTTGCCTGAATCAAAGCCGAAGAACTCACGCAACAACTTTCCCCTTTCACCAAGCCTTCTCATAAGCCCACTCTGATCGATCATATAAATTATATGAGATTACAGTCTAACGGTACCATAATACCCAAGCTAAATTATAAAGGAACCCTTGGCCCACATTATCAAAATATGAACTTTCTTACTCAAATAGTACCAATACATGTTAGATAATCATAATCTTAAGTTAATTTAACAACAAAGTCCAATTAGATCTTTAATTTCATGAAATAGGCAAAAGCCTAATTTCTAGCCCTATAATCCTCCCCAATTCCCAAAAGGGTTTTAATCATGCAATTGATCAAGTAATCACCATCTACTAGTCTAATACATCACTAGTTTATAAATATTAGCAACAACAAACCAATATCCAATCCCCATCCCCAAATACAACTCTCTTATTCTCAACAAGGCATTTCAACTATTTTCTCATTTAAAAAGACATACTTAGATGAAGATTAACTAGAATACATTAATGGAACGGAGGAAGGTTACCTTAATGATGATGTCTCCTTGAGTTTCCAAGAAACTTACTGCACAAGCTTTAAAACCAAGAGGAATATTTTTGGGGAATGAGAAAAGAATTCCAGGTCATCAAATCTTATATTCTGAACAATACTTCTACTCTGCCAGAATCGACTTTGCTGGAGCATACACGCTCCGATGGATACCCTGTCCGCTTAGTTAATCCCACTTAAAAATCCGACCTCCCGCTAAGGCAATGGAAACACCGCTGAGGTGCACCTGCCCTTGAGAGGAACCAGTCAGCTAAGGTGGAACCTCGACTCAAGGATGATTCTCACTTTGGTGAGCAGGCCTCCGCTGAGGTGGACCCACTGAAGCGGAATAATATTCACTGGAGCAAAAACTAGACACCAGTAATGCCAAAAAACTCACCAACTCTCCATCAACCACCCGAAACACTCCATGGACCTCCCAGATACAAACCAAATATGCATTCCTATCAAAAAACACATTCCAGATATGCTCGCGCACTCGAAATTCCCGAAAAATGTCTTTAAGACTCGGGTTTGATAAAAGTCAACTCTTAAGTTCTAATTCCATAATTTCACAACCTAACCCTCAAAACACACCTGACTGTCTTGGAACCGAACCAAGGGCTCGACTAAGTAATAAATATCATTTCGGAGCTAATAGAATCGATGAAATACAAACATACCGCATTTTCCCAAATGTCAATAATGGATCAAGCTTTTCTATTCTCTTAACTTTGAATTTCTCAAACTTAACAAAATGGGCCCAGAACCTACCCGATTGTCTCGGGGACCTTGTCACCCATCCCCGCAAGTCACAAACAAGCAAACAATGACTCAGGAACGGTAATTTAAGGGTTTTCAGGCAAAATAAGCAAAACAACTTTTCGAGTTGTTACATCATGTACAACTAAAAATAATGTTCGTCTTCGAACGGTAAAGAAAAGGAAATACCTGGACTCTAGTGACAAACAACAAAACAAACACAATTTTTTTGGGATTTTCAAATGTTTTATGAATTTCAGATTTTTTTTGTAGAATCAAATCACAAGTCTAGATTTGATGGAATAAATCTATTCTAGGCTTTGATACCAATTGGTACAATAAATGATATGAAAAAATAAGGAATCAACAAGAACAATAAAGGATAAATAGATTGACACAATGATAAACACAATTTGGCAACTAAAGCTCTAATTAGCAAGAACCTCCAAATTAGTATTCAATCTAGCACCAACCTCTAAGGATAACCTCAAGGGAATCTAGTTTTCAAGCAACCGATCCTCTCAACAATCACATAATCAAAGGCTTTCACAACCTCACAACTCTCAAAGAGTATCAAAGTATAATTCATCAAAATAGTCTAAGCCTTATGGAGATAACAAGTCTACCATTTATAGTAAACTAGGATAGTAAGGAAGACTAGGCTAGCTATTACAAATATACCCTTAATGAAGTAAGGGTCTTGTTTGGTCTTCCTTTAAAGATGAAGGCTTGCATTTATGGGATAGCCTCTTTGCATGCATAACCTTCTTCATCACTCATATGACCACCTTGATGCTCTCCCGCCTCCACTTCAATTCTATGCAATCATTAACACTTGAAATCTCCGGGAAGGCTCTAACGTGTACTCAAGTACATCCCTCTTCATGAACAACCTTGTAAGTCTTGAAGCTCACGAGCTTGGATCCTTGTGCAAGGCCTTGATGTAAATTGGGTTGTTCAGAGATTGAATCTGTAGAAAAACCTAGAGAAAATGACAAAAATGGTCCTTTATGTTTGAGGGTAAGTTCAAAATAATCCCTTAAGTATGCATTTAATAGTTTTGGTCATTTAAGTTTGTCAATCGTCAAATATTTACCGGATTCTGTCTTTTAGATTTGACATAAATAATGAAAATAACATATTTAATTATAAACACCAAGAAAGTCTCATCAAATTCTACAATATGCAACACAAAAACTATATTTGACACTAAAAGTAAAAGTGTAAATATATATATATGTACTAGTTTATTATGTCGATCCATGTGGTACATGATCTTGTAAAATATTTTCATATTATTAAAATAATATTTTGGATAAAAAAATACACCTTAGGAAGGAAGAAACACAGCAGTTCCCTAATTACTCTCAGCAGAAGTTGAAAGTGATCATTGTTATATGCAAAACATGTGTACGTTATCATCATAATGATTATTATAAGGAAAACTCTTCTGGTGTTAGTTTGATGTCTAACTATTCTTCTTTTTGGTTCTTCTTGATCAAAGCATGAGCTTGAACTAGAAACTATATGCATTGCCAAAACATGATAAATATCCTCCATCCGAATCATGTCTTCTTCTACGTGATTTCTTCTTGATCCCCGCATGTTGATGCACTTTTATTTGATCATCTGACACCGTGTCAGGTTTTCGATAGCATTGATAATTACTTTTTCCGTTCCAATTTATGTGGTAGACTTTCATTTTAATTTGTCCAAAAAAGAATGTCACATTTTTAATATTAGAAATAACTTAACTTTAACATTTCCCTTTACGCTTAATAAAATGATTTATAGTCACACAAATATCTAAGATTTATTTTAGATCATCATGTCTTCCTTGTTACTTAAATTTTTTCCCTAGCCAAATGGTACCACAACAAATTGAGATAGGGAGTAAATTTCTTCATCTTTGTCACCTGGTACAATCTAATCCTCGAACAATGAATTTGCATATTCAAATATTCATGATCTCCTTTGTGATATATACTTTCATATCTTCTGCTACAGCTGCAGGTATAGATTAATTGCACCCCTGAACAAAATGACAGGTGTCCTAATTTTTTTGACTAGGAAAAAAATCTAAATTGTTAGACATCATTTGTTTAGGACTTGGCTCCCCTCCAGTTCCCCAAGTGCACCCCTAAATGAGCAACACCTCAAGTCCATTTGTTTACTCCTTAAACGTTGTAGTACACCTCTTTTTGAATTTTATCCTCGTGATTTTCCATCCTGCAATTAGTATTGTAGTAATTTCTTCTTTATACAACGTGTCAAGACATTTATAAATTTTCGAGCTCTTTGCAACTTTTTCCAGAAATTTTTTGAGATGGTTGATAGAGAGGAAACCTGAAGTGAAAAACGTGTTTGCCTGTTGCTTGCTGAATCCTCGATTGAATACGATTCATTATTATCCTTTTTTTGGTCGCCAGTGCAATTTGACTGGGAATATCTAATTGGCAAAGTAATCTATGTTATTATTGTGCCAAACACGGTATGATATTGACTTTGCCAACCATCGTGACTCAATATGGCAACTTATTTTTTCTTTTTCTTTCTTTTTTAAAATAAGACATGTAGATTATTTAGAAGGATATTTACGTAATTTAATTTTAAAATTAGGGATTTCATTCTTTTACTATAATATAAAATATAAATATATATAGAAATATTCAAAACTGATAGCACCAAAGTTTAACTTCCCTATGTTAGTTGAGCATCTCCTCCAGTTGTTTATTAGTTATTGAATGAGTTTAAACTTCTATATACTATACAGTTGTAATTTTATACTATACCGTTGCTTTTTCTAGCTATTGAATGAGTTCTTTTTGCTTCTTTGTTTCTCAGAATGCGCTGTCATGATCTATGCATTTTGTGTGTCTTACTTTGCTTGGGCTTGTACTTTGTCTTGAGCCAAGGATCTTTTGGAAACAACCGCTCTACCTACCAAGGTAGATGTAAGGTATGTGTACACTCTACCCCCTCCTCATACCCCATATTGTGGAATTTCACTGGGTATATTGTTGTTGTTGATGTTGCTATTGGGTTACTTGAAAGGTAACAACATTAATTACCTTTAACGAGTGAATTAGTAACCTAGAAAAAGCAAGCAACCTTCTACCGTTAGTTAAATTACATTGATGTTGTAATATCTTAATAATCAGTGGATATAACTAAATTAGTCCCTTGTGAATTAGCTTGCATCCAATAAAAGATAAAAGAACTTGAAGTCTAATTATTTGGGAATAAATTGTTGTCCATTCATTAAATCATTTCTTTGTACATTGAAAAATTAAAAAGGCGGTCGGGTGCACTAAGCTCCCGTTATGCGCGAGATCCGAGGAAGGGCCGGACCATAAGGGTCTATTGTACGCAGTCTTACTTTGCATTTCTGTAAGAGGCTGCATCCACGACTTGAACTCATCACCTCCTAGTCACATGACATCAACGTTACTAGTTACTCCAAGGCTCCCCTTCTACATTGAAAAATCAAAAAACAGGATAATTGGTAGCGGAGTTGTCACGACCTAATTTATTTAAGTCGTGATGGTACTTACACCCCAATTCGGCAGGCGAATCAATTTCATTATTAAAAGACATAAATTAAGTGTTTAAATAGGCTATTACCTATGTACTCAAAGAATCTAACTACGCAAGAAGATAAAGTGTACAACAACAACAACAATAACATACCTAGTGAAATCTCATAACGTGGGTCTGGGGAGGGTAGAGTGTACGCAGACCTTACATCTACTTTGGTAAGTCGAGCGGTTGTTTTCGAAAGATCCTCGGCTCAAGACACTGTACACAAGCAAAACAAGACAAACGGTCAGACCCGGACAAGAAATTTAAAGCATTATGATAATGATGGTAACAAAAGCGGATAAGCCATGATAAAGCATTCTGAAAAAAAGAAGCAATAACTAATGCAGGTAGATAAGATGAACAAAGTACACGAAAGAACACACATCGGCAGGAATCAAACGACAGGGGACTATAAAGAAATACTGCGTCTAGTAGTACGATAGGCTAAGAAGGTCTACAACAATACCACTAAAGCTACCAGTATGTAAGCGTAAGTAGGACTACACTCAACTACCTACTACCCTTCCACCCTAATACATGTCCTCCATAATCCTCTATCTAAGGTCATGTCCTCAGTAAGTTGCACCTGCGCCATATCCCGTCTAATCACCTCTCTCCAATACTTCTTCGGCCTACCTCTACCCCTCCTGAACCCGTCCATAGCTAATTTCTCACACCTCCACACTGGAGCATTTGTGTATCTTATTTGCACATACGCGAACCATCTCAACCTCGCTTCTCACATCTTATCCTCTACCGAGTCTACTCCCACTTTATTCCGGATATCATAATTTCTAATTCTATCCCTCCTTGTATGCCCACACATCCATCTCAGCATCCTCATCTCCGCAACTTTCATCTTTTGGATGTGCGAAGGTTTTGACTGGCCAATACTCCGCCCTATACAACATAGTCGGCCTAACCACCACCCTATAGAACTTGCCTTTAAGTTTTAGTGGCATATTTTTATCGCACAATACTCCAGAATCAAGCCTTCATTTCATCCACCCTACTCCAATACGATGTGTGACATCATCATCAACCTCTCCATTCCCTTAGATAATGGACCTGAAATACTTGAAACTTCCTTTCTTTGGAATGACCAGAGTACCAAGCCTCACCTCCACGCTTGTCTCAAGGTCGCTCCCGTTACTGAACTTGCACTCCAAGTATTCTGTCTTGGTCCTACTCAGCATGAACCCTTTAGACTTCAGAGTCTGTCTTCAAACCTCCAGCTTAGCATTCACTCTGCTGCGGGTCTCATCAATCAGGACTATGTCATCTGCGAATAACATACACTATGGCACCTTCCCTTGAATTTGTCATGATATTCCATCCATCATCAAACCAAATAAGAATGGGCTTAGAGCTGATCCCTGGTGCAACCCTATCATCATTGGAAAGTGTTATGACTCTCCTCCTACTTTCGTACCTTGGTCTTGGCTCCATCATACATATATTTGATCGCTCTAGTATACGCCACATGTACACCTCTAACCTCCAAACATCTCCATAGAACCTCCCTAGGGACTTTGTCGTATGCCTTCTTGAGGTCGATGAAAACCATATGTAGGTCTCTCTTCCTGTCTTTATACTGCTTCACCAACCTCCTAATAAGATGAATGGCTTCTGTAGTCGAACACCCCGGCATGAATCCAAATTATTTCTCAGAAATAGATATGTCTCTTCTCACCCTCATCTCCACGACTCTTTCCCAAACTTTCATTGTGGCTTAGCAGCTTGATACCCCTATAGTTGTTGTAACTCTGGATGTCACCTTTGTTCTTGTACAAAGGAATCATTGTACTCCACCTCTATCTTTGGGCATTCTTGTCATCTTAAAAATGACATTCAACAACTTAGTCAGCCACTCCAACCCTGCCCTGCCTGCGCTCTTCCAAAATTTAACTGGGATCTCATCAAGGCCCGGTTGCTCGTCCCCTGCGCATCCTGTGAACAACACCCTTAACCTTCTCAACCTTAATACTTCTACAATATCCAAAATCCCGATACCTTCCGGATTGCTCCAGGTCTCCCAGCACACTGTCTTTATCTCCTTCTTCATTCAAGAGTTTATGGAAGTACGACTGCCACCTCCGTCTAATAAGTGTATCCTCCACCAGTACTTTGCCAACCTTGTCCTTGATGCACCTCACGTGATCCAAGTCATGGGTCCTCCTCTCCCTTGCCTTGGCTATTCTGTACAACTTTCATCCCCGCCTTTTTCCTTTAATTCCATATACAAGCGTTCAAAAGCCGCCGTATTCGCCGTCGTAACTGCTAGCTTTGCTTCCTTCCTCACCATCTTATATAATTCCCTATTCATCTATTTCTCCACCTCATTTTTGCTTTCTACCAATTTCACATACACCACTTTCTTAGCTTCCACTTTCTCTTGAACTTTACCATTCCACCACCAGTCCCTTCGATGCCCACCACAACTACCCCGCGAGACCCCTAGCACTTCTCTAGCTACCTTCCGAATGCAACTGGCCGTCCTATTTCACATACCGGTCGCATCCCCATTATTCCCCAAAGCCCCCCCTCCCCCATCAACCTCTCCCCCATCTCCTGTGTACTAGACAAGGTCAAAGTGTGGAATGCAAAATCATTAGTATGGAAATGCTCATTGCTCAAGGAAGGATAAATCAGTACCTACCTCCATATGAATTTTCCAAACTTACACTAAAGTCTAGCTCAAAAATTTAAGGTTCAAGTGGTGCCAAAAACACCATATTTGTCATTGGTGTTGGCCATGTAGTATTGGAAGCCTAGAAACCTTCTATAGCCTTCTATTTTATTCATATAAACTAGTGGTTTCGATATTGCAACAAAAATCACTTTGTTTATATTAATAAGGTGTTTGAGTTCGTGTATTGCCTTCTTAATCTCACTCCCCTGATATTTTAGTAGATGACACTAATCATGGATAACTTGATTGGTAGTGACCTATTTTTTGTTCTTCCTTTTGGAAGATGAAGTGTTCCTTTGCTTGTGTTTTCCCCTTTTATTCTTTACCTGCTTCTACCCCTCTTGTCTTGAGTGTCATTTTTCGGTAGTACTCTCACTCTATTGATCCATACGTTGAACTTCCTCATTATTAAAGATATCAATCTTCAATTTCTGAGAATTATAATCTTCCTGTGAGAGTTGTTATCACTGTTTTGTTGTTCAACAAGTTCAAATGAGCGTTGTCATTAGTTTATTTTTCAAAACATTCAATTTGGCCAGTGCTAATTCCATGAGTTTGATCAACTACTTGATCACAATTTAGATCAATCACAAGATGTATTGGATCCTCCTTTTTTTTTTAATTTCTGAATCAAGGCTAGCAGATAGGTCGATGTTGGTCAAATAATTCTATCACATGCCCTGCTGCTCCCTATTTTCAGAATTTTCCTTAAAGGTAGTATTCTTTATAATATTCACTGGTGTTTAGATTTTCATCAATATTGTGTTTAGAGCTCTCTTTTGTAGGGATAATGTTGTTTCCATTTCCATTCTCATTGCTCTGATCAACTCTGTTTAGCTCATGTTTGTTGTTTTCCCCTATCTTGCAAGAATACTGAATAGCAGTCTTTTTCGTGCTAATCTATATATATAATATAAAGTTAAGCATGGACAAGGTGATGTGGCACCTCTCTATGGCTGACTTTACTATTTATTTATCTTTTTCTGGGTTTTTTTTGGCTTTTAAACATATTTTTGTGATTAATAAAAATAAAAAAATCATTGAATTAACAATAGGATTTAATTCTTACCAATAACTTTTAAAATAAATACCAATGAGGACAATGAAGTGAAGGCAAAAAATAATTGCAGTAAGTGAGGATTGGATTGTGTTAACACTTAAAAATACTTTTAAATGTTTAGCCGAATCAAGTTACAGCCGAAGGTGAAAATCTCAAAATGAGCAGGCAACAGAATTCTAAGTCGATAACAGAACTGATTCGTAGCCGAATCTATTATTCCTAGCCCTCGGCTAGAAAAGCTTCATCGGCTATTACAGTAGCCTGACCGAGTCATAATTTCGAGGAACGACTGAGACCTACACATATTGGATGCCTCGAAGACCAATCAAAGAATCTTCTAGACCCCAAGAAACGGTAACAGTTAGCAACAGCTAGAAGGAAATGCTATTAATCATGCAAGAGGAAAACAAGGAAAAAAAATCAGCACCACCTCCTCATAGCTGGCTAGTGGATTTAGTGGGTAATTTAATGGCTAACATAGGGGGATCACGTTTTATTTTTCTTGTACTATAAATATAGAATCATTTGTACAAAATAGACACAACCAATCAATTAAACAACTGATTTTACATATCTTCATTTTATCTTTATCGTCTTTACTGCACTCAAGCTATATTTATGTTTCTTACCACTTGGTTTAATCAATCACCGTCCTAACGCTTTTTAGAGTAGTTGGGTAACCCATTGCTGGAGGTTAGAGTTCCGCTTCCAGCCAAAATCGCTTAGTTAAGAAATCAATTTGTCATCTGATTTTGTCAGCCGATAGACGACAAACATTTCGGACGGGAACAAATTTGGCATGCCCAGTAGGACCATATGTGACTCCATAGCGAAATTTGATTCTCCAGGTCAGGATCACACTTGGCGTATGCGCCTAAGGTCTGATAAGAAGATGAACCCAGAGTACAGTACACATCCTAAACAGAACCCTCCAGAAGGAACAACGAGGCACCATTGTCCTCGGGTATGCCTACATCGGTTGATACCCCTCCACTTCCTTCATTAACCCAAGCTGTGGGTGAGCTTAGCTAACCTGAAGGTCCAACTGTCATAACCACATAATTCATTAGACAACAGATTGACTTAGGCATCCACGACATTATGTACCAGGTTTCCAAATAGTTAGCTGACATTGTCAACCCAATGGTGCATAATGAGGTTCAGCAGGTGAGGTAATTGGAAGCCAATCAACTATATCCAGGAGAATGTTCAGCTAGTTCTGTCACCCCTCTGACGAGTGGCGCTGTGCAACATGCAACTGTGACTCTAGGTGTTGTTCCTCAACCGAATGTGTATTAGTCAGTACCTACTCAGGTACAGTCGATAGCACACCTAGGAGCACAAGCCTAGTCACTTGGTAACCAATCTACTATATGGTTGCCACCAAAAGCTGGGGGGTAAACTATGCCACTTGACTAAGCGAGTCTGCTGTACGGGCAGATCAATATGGCTCGGAGACCAGTTCAGGCATCCAGACACTTTGGGTTGCCACCCATTATGTCGTATGCTCCTGCAAACGGTCGTACGGTACAGGCGACCAATGTTGGCCAGCTGAATTGGCAGCAGGTGGCCCCTGGCTATGACCCTGCTCGTCTATCTAGTGACGCTGTCTACAATGGGACAACATTCCAGCAGTCATAACTGGTACCCAATCCATACCATCCAGAAAGCGCAAACTTTCCAAGAACGACTGATATTTAGGGAGAGCAGACATAGAACACTGTTCCACCTTATCCATGCTCCGTCGGCTATTCCAGGAGCTCAGGTTGCAGGCTTTGATGGTTATTCACAATGACAACAATGGGGATATAGCCTACCTATTGGTAATGGCCAGTAGAATACCTACAACTTTCAAAACCCTGCTCAATAAGGTACAGAACAGAGGCCTCCAATGCAGAACACCGCAAAAACAGGAACTTTGGTTCTGTGGGATTCTTCCTCACTACTCTCTCGGATGACAACCCCTCTCCTTCGCCTGGGTTGTTTAGGAACAGATTTCCTGGGTGACGGGGATTCATTATTAGAAGTGGTCTCCAAATCGACAAACACTACGGGGATTGTGTTGTTGAAAGATGCATCAGAGATGTTTGCTGAAAATTCACAATAATAATCTGGCCGTCACATATGTAGAAATAAATTTACCTTTTCTCTTCGTTTGTCGTAACCTGATGAAAGACCTTAAGGCGGCAGGTCTAGCCAATTTAAGGGGAGCAGCTTTTAGAGGGGACTCTTTCGTCCACGGTTCAGAGGTTTCTTGGGTCTTCTTTTTCTTTGACAGGACCAGCCGGTCACGGTAGACATCTGGAGAATACTGGAAGAATTTCTCCATGGCCGTGTTCCACCAATCGTCAAAAGCCACAGTAGTATTTGCTTTTGGGGGAAACGACTGCCAGTCAAATATGGCAAGCCTATCAAGATTGTGATCGGTTATTTTCCTTGCATGTTTTGCATCAAGGATGCAGCGTTGGGTTGAACAAACAATACTGCGGTGAGGCCATGGTACGTGCTGAGTGAGACTGAATTGCCTTGCCACAAAGTTTCTACGATAGGGCTCTGTGGTAAACTTATTGTTCCTAGAGGTGGGTTTCAAGCCACCCAATAGATCCCTGGCCATAAGAATATGCCCCCATGTGAGGGCCATAGTTCTCCGCTGAAAGAATGTAAGATTGTCATTGGCCACTTGACGGACCCAATCGGGGGTGGCCCATCTTTTAAGGACCGGTTTCCAATCTGTGTAATGGTCACGAGACAGACCATACAGGGTAGAGACTGCAGTGAAAGCATTCTGGGGCACGAAGGGTGTTTTCCGAAGAGTATCGGCTAGCGCCGATGGATTTAATGGAAAACGACGATCATCAAAATCATCAGGAATAAACTCTGGGAAATACAAGATAAGCCATAGCTGAAGGAACCACAGGGGACCGGCTAAAGTATCCAGATTTCTGGAGTCCCTTAACCTTGCCTGGGCATCCGCAAGAGCCATATAAAGATAAGTCAGGAAGAGAGATGCCCAACTGACATCTTCCCCCGACACAGCTAGTGCCACATAAATTTCCAGCTCCTTCACGACTGAAATAAAAGAGCAGGAAAGCATGATGCTCGACATTGTCGACTGGAAGAGGCGATATTCGGCTGTTGTTGGTCATGAAGTGGCTATAGCCGGAAAAAGTCTTTAAGACCTTGATGCCCAAGTTGACAACATGTATATGGCTTAAGACAGGCGTTTCGGCTCCCAGTATCGGAAGGCCTTTATCACTATCACGTCGAGCAGTGTGGGGGTCATCATTCCCTAGGGAAAAACAAAGGAGTTGGCAGTGGTCGACCAGTAACCGAGGAAAGCGTATATGAGACCAATGTTACAGGAGAGGTCAAACTCCGACAGCACAATGGCGTCATAGAGACCCATGCGTCTCTATTCGACCTCTCTGGCAGACTTCAATCGTTCCAACCAATCAGAGTAGTTGGTAATCTTGGCCAGCCAGGTACGTAGGCTAGCCGGACTGCGATCGCCAGTGAACCAATCGCAGGAAATAAGGAGGTCATAGTTTGCTGGGGTAAGATACTGAGAAAGAAGGAGGTCGCCTTGTTCAGATGTATCGTAGGGAGCAAGAACCAGCTATTCATCGACGAAGGCAAAGGTAGGGATTAGGTCATTAGCAACCAAATTGGCGTTATCTGATCCCTGCGATGGAGAGGAAGATGAAGACATGGTTTCTGATTAAGGAAATAATGTTCTTTGGAGAAGGAAAAGAATTTGGGAACGACTGCATATTAAGTGAGAAACATCCAGGGGGTGTGTCTTTTCTTAAATATATTTTTTTTGGAGATGTGGCTGACACACATTAGGACTACTTTCTTTCAAACGTGAGGCTGAAAAGCATCGGAATTCAGTTGTGGAATCCGAGACGCCTCGGTTGAAAGGAAGAAACTTTTCAGAGAAAATCATCATTGCATGCATTTCGGGCAAAAGTGATTGAAATAACACTCGCGACTGCCACACGAAACGACGGCTATTTTTTAATACATCAACTGAACAGCCGCACTCGAGTTAATGTAGGGGGCAATTGTTAACACTCAAAAATATTTTTAAGTGTTTAGCCGAATCAAGTGACAGCCGAAGGTGGAAACCTCAAAATGAGCAGGCAACAGAATTCTAAGTCGATAACCGAATCGATTCATAACCGAGTCTATTAGTCCTAGCCTCGGCTAGAAAAGCTTCATCGGCTATTACGGTAGCCTGGCCGAGTCATAATTCCTAGGAACGACTGAGACCCACACATATTTGGACACCTCAAAGAATCTTCTAGACCCCAAGAAATGGTAACAACCAGCAACAACTAGAAGGAAGTTCCATTAATCATGAAAGAGGAAAACAAGGAGTAAAAATCGGCACCACCTCCTCATAGTTGGTTAGTGGATTTAGAGGGTATTTTAATGGCTAACATAGGGGGATCACATTTTATTTTTCTTGTACTATAAATATAGGATCATTTGTACGGAATAGACACAACCAATCAATCAAACAACGGATTTTACATATCTTCATTTTATCTTTATCGCCTTTACTACACTCTAGCTGTATTTATGTTTCTTACCACTTATTTTACTCAATCACCGTCCTAACGCTTTCTGGAGTAGTTGGGGAACCCATTTCTGGAAGTTGGAGTTCCGCTTCCAGCCGAAATCGTTTAGTTAAGGAATCAATTTGTCATCTGATTTCGTCACGACAAATATTTCGGCGGGAACAAATTGTTAATGCCTTGGTTCTTGCGGTTAACGCAAGGGATTGTCAGATTTTTTCTCCGTTTTTCTATTTTATTCCTCCTTCAATATAATTAATTACCTCTCCTTTAAATAACATAACGTTTCAGTTATGAAATTAATTACTTCTCATCTTTTAGAGTAGATTTCAGTTACAATTTTATATATGCATGCATCACTTATAATTGTAGAACTTGAAAGGATATTTCACCACTAAAATTCCAAACACCTATATATAAACAGAAACACCATATGCATTCACCATTTCACTTTTTTACATATCAAATCCAAATCTTGTGCATTATTATGCATTGGCGAAAATAGGTTAGACACAGGGATGAATGAAGTTAGGGAACCAAGATATTAACAATCCAAGTATTTATAATTTCAAGGAATCAATAGTTAATATTGTTTTATTGTATAAACATTTCATAGTATAAACTACCATGACATTAGAAAATTTTACTGCGATGGGAGGACTTGATTTTTTTGTTAAATATTGTATCTTACTTTTGTGATCAACTTAAATATGTTTAAAATAAATAACTAAATATCTTAAAACCGAAAGGTACTCTTATAGTTTAATTTTGTTTAATAATAATTTTCAACACTTTTATATTTATAAATTACAATAGATAAATATAAAATATATGGTCCCTCTAATCCTATTTCTTTTTACCATACATCTTATAAGCTCTAATCCTACTCACCATACATTAGGAGTATTATCATATTAGGAACTTATCTCTAAGTTAGGAAAATTACCCGTTATAAACTCTAATACTGTTTCTCTACGGTAGATTGATCTCCTTTTCTTTTTGGTTGTCTCTAATTTTTACTTTTAAACATTGTGAGGATCAAGAGTTCCTATTGCAAGTTCCACTCGGTGCAACCTAAATAAGAGGAACATGAATCCTATGAGGAATCAATTTGAGTTGTTTGAAGGTTTTAGAACTTCCCATAGAGACAAAACCTAGGTTCAAAGTACAAAATATTAGGTAATTAAAGCCTTAAATATTACACTACATGCGTTTCGAAGTTTAATAAATTAAAAGAGAATTTTGAATCTCCAGTTTAAACTAAAGATACATATATTGTAATTCCTCCGTCTCAAATTATTTATCGTTATTTTTATTTTACATGCCCTTAAGAAATATTAATTAGGAGGGGTATTTGACTACTTTTATCCTTATTTATGTCTAAGTTATAATCTCTCTTCATTAAATGTTTACTATATTTATGCGGGTTACAACAATTGCAGGAAACGGAAAGTAAGTAAATATTACAAATTGCTAGAAAGGATAAACTAAAGATTACAAAAAATTGGAATAAAAAACGATATCAAACTCCTTGTGATTTGCTGAGTCGAGTGATGACACTCTGTCTTTAAGACAATATTTCCCGTATATATTCTTTTACGTTGTCGGGCAATAGTCTCCTAAGATACAACAACAACTTAACAAATGAGCAAAGAAAACTCAAGTGTTACTCTTGAAGAACTTTGAATATAGAAAACTTGCTAGAGAGTAAGAAGAAGATTTCAGAAAATTTCTTAAGTGTATTAAACAATTGAGCCAAAGGCCTCAATTTATAGTGTAAGGAGATGACCCCACAACTAGCCAACTAATGGCTTTCAATATCCATGTAATAACACTCATTGAGGGGTTACATTCAGCCAATTAATGGTTGGATTCATGTGCCAAATAATAGAGATTCAATGCTCCAAAACCAGCTCAAAAGTCAGAACTTTCCATCTTTCCGTCGCAGCATTCTGCCTCCGAAGCGCTGCGGCTCAGCGTATTAGCGCTGCGGCGCCTCAGCTCTAGTGGCTGAACTCCCAATTAGTGTCGCGGCGCTCCGGCGCCTCGACTCCAACGGGGCTGCGCCGCGGCCCTTCGCGGCGATTTCTGACTCGTTTCATCTTACACTTCTTCCTTCGTTTACCAACGTGGAATACTTGTCATTTGGCCAATAACCGTCCATCATTCTATGTCTCAAACGTTTCACTTACGTACCAATATCTCTTTCACTAATGAAATTTGCGATACTTGTTACTACGTGTGCACGTGCGTGGAAATGATGTTTCCGATGTGCGAGGCCCCAATTGTTCGAGTCATAAATAATGGGATAAACTTAATTCCACATTAGTAAATTTCCAACAATCTCCTCTTGAAAGAGATTTTGGCGGACTCACATGGTGCATGGTGCCTTTTCCAGCAATCTTTCAGCGGACCAATGTTGCATCTGGATAGGTAGCTTCCGCTTTGAATCTTCCATAGTTGAATACCATCGGACTTACTTACTACGCGGTGAACGTGATGTCTTGAACCGTCAGTGTTTAGTGTAAGCTAAGTCAATGATACCAACACAACAACTTCTCTTACTCTATTCTTCATAATGTTTTGTCCATTGTGGCCATGGACACTTCTTGGATTCTTAAGTGCGTTCATTTGAGGTGGCATCTCCTCACACTTAAATAGGTGGTCTTCTACAAGGTATCCTGTTATACTCCACTTTACAAGTGTTAGGAACCATTAAAAGTTTTCCCAAACCTAACCTCAATCGTTGTGGACTATTAAAGGTTTTGGAAACTTAACCTTTACCCACACTGCAGATTGCACTTAATGTCTATCGCGGGAACGACTTTGGATTGATGTTTCTTTAAAGAAATCACTATCCGAAGTGCTCATGCTTCCACCGAAGCGCTCAACTGAACCTTTAAAACTTAGTTTTCCCATTGAACCTAATTCCTGGGATCTCCAGTCAGTAAGGTTGGATTACCACCATATTGGTCCTTATAGCTTGGGTTTTAAGCCCATTCCCCTAGACAAGCAGAATATTTGATCTTTGGGTAAGCCCTTTGTCAGCGGGTCCGCTATGTTATCCTTTGATTTTAGGTAATTAATGGATATTATACTCGTGGTGATCAGCAGCCTAACAGTCTTATGTCTCCGTCGAATATGACGAGACTTGCCGTTGTTCATAGAACTTCGTGCCCTTCCTAGAGTCGACTGACTATCGCAATGGATTATTACAGAAGGTACGAGTTTGTCCCAACAAGGGACATCCTCTAAGAAGTCTTGAAGCCACTCAACTTCTTCTCCTGCTTTGTCTAAAACGATAAACTCTAATTCCATCGTGGATCGAGCGATGCAAGTTTTCTTAGAAGATTTCCAAGACACAACCCCACCACCAATTGTAAATATATACCCACTGGTGGACTTGGTGTTCTCTAGATCAGATATCCAGTTTGCATCACTGTACCCCTCTAGTACAGCTGGATATCTCGAATAATGCAACATGTAAGTTAGAGTGTATTTCAGGTATCGTAGTACCCGATTCAACGCCTTCCAATGATCATTACTCGGATTACGGGTAAACCTAGCCAACTTTTTGACTGCATAAGCAATATCAGGTCGGGTGCAGTTTGTTATGTACATCAAACTCCCAATCACCTGTGCATATTGCTTCTGGCATACGGGTGCACTATAACTTTTATCAAGCTTTTGATTTCTATGCAGTGGTGACTTCATAGGCAAACTGTCAAACAACTCAAACTTTCTCAACACATCCTCGATGTAGTGAGACTGAGATAAGACCAGTTCGTCAGACGTCTTAGATATCTTTATCCCTAAGATGACATATGTGATACCCATATCCTTCATGTCGTAGCATTGTTTCAACATGTTCTTAGTCTCTAGGATCAAGCTAGGACTGCTCCCTGTGATCAACATATCATCTACGTACAGGCATATCATGACGAACGAGTCAGAGTTATCTTTCGTGTAGACACATTTGTCACACTCATTAATGGAGAAACCCTTCGATAGTAGAGTACTATCAAATTTTTTGTGCCATTGCTCCGGGGCCTGTTTCAGCCCGTACAGAGATTTGATAAGTCGACAGACTTTCTTCTCTTGCCCTGGAATCACATACCCCTCGGGTTGTTCCATATAAATTTCTTCTTCCAAATCACCATTTAGGAAGGCTGTCTTAACATTCATTTGATGTATCTTAAGGTCACACAACGCTGTGATCGCAATGAATACTTGTATGGACGTCATCCTCGACACCGAGGGGTACGTGTCAAAATAGTCAAGGACTTCTTTCTGTCGATAGCCCTTGACTACCAACCTGGCTTTGTACTTGTCTATAGACCCATCTGCTTTATACTTCCATTTGAGTATCCATTTACAACCCAACATTTTATTTCCCGGAGGAAGATCAACCAACTCCCAAGTATGGTTGTGCAGGATAGAGTCTATTTCACTCTCAATAGGTTCTTTCCAGAGCGGTGCCGCTGGAGTTGACAATGCTTCAGCATTTATTCTTGGTTTCGTCATCAACCATATAAGCTACAAAGTCAGGATCGAAGGTTTTATCCTTCCTAGCCCTTTTACTTCGCCTTGGTTCTATCTCTAGAGTCTCCAAGTTCTGAGAATCTGGAACACTAATTTCCTGATATTCAGCCACTTCGAAGTCCACTAGATCTGAACCATCTAGATCCGGGCAGTCAACGACTCCTGGTTCCTGATAGCTTTGTCCGTAACTTCATTTTCGAGAGGTTATGTCTCTTTCCTTTTTAGGAAAAGTATCCTCAAAGAATTAAGCATTCTTTGATTCCAAGATTGTACCCCCGTGGATATCTGGAATATCTGAGTTATGCACTAAGAAGCGATAAACACTACTGTTATTTGCATATCCGATCAAAATGCAATCTACAGTCTTAGGCCCAATCTTGACCTGCTTTGGCTTGGGCACTTCGACCTTTGCCAAACAATCCCACATCTTTCAATATTTATAGGTGGGTTTCTTTCCCTTTTATGATTCATATGGAGTTTTGTTCTTACCCTTATATGGGACTCTATTAAGAATCGTATTAGCGGTAAGGATGGTTTCTCCCCACATGTTTTGGGAAAGACCGGAATTGATGAGCAAGGCATTTATCATTTCCTTCAATGTGCGGTTCTTGCATTCTGCAACACCGTTTGACTGAGGTGAGTATGGAGACATCGTTTGATGAACAATCCCCGATTCGACATAATATTTCTCAAATGGTGCTACGTATTCTCCCTCTCTATCGCTACGAATGGATTTAATCCGCATGCTTAGTTGGTTTTCAACTTCTGCTTTGTAACGTCGGAATGCTTCAAAGGCTTCATCTTTACTTTTCAACAAGTAAAGGTTACAATACCTTGTTCTATTATCAATAATGTCACAAAGTACTTGTTCCCCCTAGTTTGTGCAAACTTCAAATCACATATATCTATGTGAATAAGTTCTAGATGAGCGGTATTCCTTTCGACGGATCGAAAAGGAATCTTTGTGAGTTTTGCCTCTACGCACACCTCACACTTATGTTGAGGGTTTACGTCGATAGACGACAACAACTCCAACTCCAACTTAACCAACCTTTGGATGGACTTATAGTTAACATGTCCTAATCTGTGATGCCATAAATTAGAGGACTCAAGCAAGTAAGAAGAAGCTTCAATATTATTTCTTGCACGCATTACAGACATGACGTTAACTTTGAAGAGGCCTTCACAGACGAAACATCTTCCCACAAAAGTTCCATTCTTGGTGATTACAAATTTATTGTACTCAAATACTAGCCTAAAACCAACATTAACCAATAAATGACCTGAAATTAAATTCATTCTAATCTCAGAGACATGTATCACCTCATTCAGAGTGAGCTCCTTTCCAGTAGTTATCTTCAGGACTACCTTTCCTACCCCAGCATGTCAGAGGAAGCGTTGTTACCCATGAACAACTTCTTGTCTGTAACTTGTGTATATGTGGAGAAGGCATCTCTATTCGAATAGATGTGTCTGGTAGCACCAGTCTCCATCTACCATGGCATGGGATTCTCAACCAGGTTTTCTTCAAGCACCACCACCGAGAACTCCTCAATCATGTCGTCAAGAAGTGTGTCTTTGACGACGTTAGCCTGTGCCTTGGCCTTCTCTTGTTGCTTAATCTTGAGCTTGCGACATTCCTTGATCATATGACCAGGTTTCCTACAATGGTGACAGTTCCCCTTGAACTTCTCTGCCGCCTGGGTCTTGCCGTCTTTCTGGAACTTGTGTTTCTTGCTTGGGCTCCCTTTGGCCTCAACCAGATTTGCCTATGTCTCAGCGGGTTGTTTTCCCCTAGGCAAGGCCTTCTTATTATCTTCCTAAATCTGGAGTTTAATAATAAGTTCCTCAAAGGTCATTTCCTTTATCTTGAGTTTTAAGTAACTCATAAACTTATTCCACGAGGAGGTAACTTCTCAATCAGTGATGCAACCAAAAACTGCTCATTTGGTTTCATACCTTCCAAATCCAGGTGATGTAGAATCATTTGGAATTCCTAGACTTGGGACATCACAGTTTTGCTATCCACCATTTGAAATTCCAGGAATTTCCCAATGATGAATTTCTTTGTACCAGCATCTTATGTGTTGTACTTCTTCTGCAGCTTTTCCCATAACTTTTTGGCGATGCCTACGGCGCAATACACCATGTAGAGTGGGTCTGACAGACAATTCAGAATATAGTTCTTACACATGAAGTCACTATGACTCCAAGCATCAAGAACCATCTTCATGCCATTGATGACATGTATACCTTGGCCCCCTCCAGCCGTTTCATTAGGCTGAGGGTCCACTTCATTTCCATCTTGTGGAGGATCTTCTGTTAGGAAATGATTCATTCCTATAACAGTCAGATAAAACAACATCTTATGCTTCCATCTCTTGAAGTTGGAGCCCATAAACTTCTCTGGGCGTTCATTGTGAAAATTGGAGGGTGGAAGAACAATAACGTTCCCTTAAGCAACCGGAAAGACATTGGGTATGCCTTGAGCAGTGGGGAAGGCCGAGGGGTTGCCTTGAGTAGCACAACAGCAGAATCAGAAGTGAGTTGTTCTCTTCCAGTCATGTTTCTAAGTACTTACAAAGCCAAATTTCAACCTGAAAGCCCCAACTTTTATAATAATGCCAAGACCGTCAAGGCAATGCGTGACAACTAACCACAGGACACTTATCTACAAGTCTCTAAAGAGTAGAACATACCATAACTAGATCACAACTTTGAAACAAATAGAGTGCTCTAAATACCGGCCGAAAACAACCTACTAGTGTGAATCACCCTCTCAATATGAACCTGTGGGCATAAAAAGCAGTGTCCCGTGACAAAAGGGACGTCAGTACGACTAATGTACTGAGTATGTCAAGCATAAGAATTAATATGGTAGAGATACATTATAATCTAAAACAGAACAGTTGAACCACAGTAAATGCCTCTGAGACCCTAATATATATGCCTAAATGTTATGCATAATGCAGTATACATATACTTCAGCTTTGTCGGGCATCTTCCTTACCATAATAGCCTATGTGGGCATCATACCATGTAATGGTTAATGAATGATGCAAATGTGGTATACACATATATATTGGCCATATAAGGGAATCTTCCTTCCCATAACCGCCTTTGTGGGCATCCGGTTATATCGTATCATATTGGCCACTTCGAGCTCTTTTGTGAGAGTCTGTACCATCTGCAGGTAGTGTGCGTATATAACACCTTTTTCCCTTTCCCCAATTCCCATACATATATATAATGTATACATATAGTAGAGTATATAACTCCTTGGAGGTCCAGGGTAACATACGAATGAAATGCATAAATAATAATAAAACATCCGAGTGACATAATATCCTTTACACCTTTGGTTAACATTGGGAACATCAACATCTTTTCCGGTGTGCCTTAATAAGGTCTTAGAAACATACTTTGACATTCTTTCAACATAGGAGTCAATAACTTGATCATTCCTAACTACTAAGAGTAGAGTAATTTATGTAGCAACACGATGGTTATGTTTCACACATAGAATTATGCCAAAAGAAAGAAAGAGCCTTGCATACGTTGTTGTCAAAATTATCTAAGTTCCGTGGATCCTTGTAAGCTGTATAAGTGATTATCTACACCATATGAATGATTTACATCATAATCGGATCAATATACTAGAAATCGCTTCATTGAGACATTCTAGCGAATACTTTGTACGCGTATAATCTATACTTCTTCTATGTCAAAACCTATGCATATAACCACACAATAAACCCTTCTAACCTTTTTTTCTTACTGCTACAATGCTTAAAACAATTCAGCAATTTCACATGCAACTTCCAATTTCATATCAACAGCCCCAATAATACCTAACTACTTAGTATTTTCAATACCCATCTTAGAACTAGTAAGAATCAGGTTCTATAATTCATATGAACATAGGAACAAGAAGGATTACCTCAATTAGAAGGAGCAACGAAAGTCATCGGAAAGCCTTTCGCCCGTACCGAATTCCGACAGACAGAACCAGAAGCACTGAATCTGACTTGCTCGAGCTTTGTCGAGACTCAAAGTCTTGGCTTGGTTTCTGATCCTTCAACCTTGCTTCAAGGTTCCAATTTTGCTTGATTTTAGGGCCCAAAATGCCATGAATCTCTCCTTCCATGATTATGCGAAAGCTTATAGAAAAATCCCCAATTTGGTCGAGAATTTCAGAGAGCTCACCAGTGGGAATTTATTCCTTCTAATTGAAGTGTATTAGTTATTGTTCCATAGAAGGATTTCTTCAGGAGCTTTAAGGATTGAAGAAGCTTGAAGAACTGATGGCTCTGTATTATAGAGAAGAGACAATCGGTTGAAGGCTTGTGAAGCTGCCAGCAATGGTTTTAAAGCTTAGTCATTTAAGCCAGTTACTTCAACAATACGTTTACAAATCTACACGTGGAATCCCACCTGCTGTTGTCCCCATTAATAATTAATTAATCCCACAATTAATTAATTATACACACAATTAATTTCTTTATCCCTATTCACTTAAATCCTGACGACTTATAAAAATTCTCTTATACTCAACTTCATAATTCTTGTAATATGACACTGGTCTATAATCTCTTTGGAAATATAAATGTTTTATTATTAATCTCCGTCGTCTCATTTTTAAATCCAAAATTATTTCGGAATCACACCCTTATATATTCTAATTTCTTTATTAGCATACATAATGATAACTTAAACTTCCAGGGCTCCAGGTCTGCTTGTCAACGTTTATGTGCTCAAATCATTACCCTAAAGTACGAGATGTTACATCCTCTCCCCGTTAGAAACATTCGTCCTCGAATGTCGGGGTGACATATCTAATTCTTGTCACAATAAGCATCACTTGAATCATCTCTAGGCAATTAAAATGATGACATACTTATAGAACCTAACATCTGAAATATTTGCAGTACTAGGTGGTTTTCCACAATACTATTGTCACTTCCATTCATCTAAACAGGGGATAAGACACTTATGGATTAATTCAGATTTATCATTCAAAATAGGGAGCAAATACATATCAATTTATGACCACTTCCAAAGAATAGACTCAAGTTCAGGCCAATTACATACACAACTTCATATACAAACTAAAATAAACCCATAGTCACACCTTCCAATTCTAGTAACCTTGTGTGAAGCAATCTTTATCTAGTTAATTTGCTTAGATAGAAAGTTAATAAGTCAATAAGTTAATGAATTTTTTTTTTTAACTAAGTCTGTAGTATATCTTATACATTCTTTAGATTCAAACAGCAAGCAAGGAAGATAGAGGATCCTACATCTAGTTTAGAGTCCTATATGCATCATAGCTATTTAAAACAGTACACAAATCAGTGCAATTAATCATGCTTTAACTGTTTTATTATCCCATAGTGTAGTATATGTTTTATCCTTAAAAAAGAAAGTGCAGCAGCTCATCAAGAACATATACTGCAGAACATATACTGCAACATCTGGATAAGAATGCAGCATCTAGCAAGAAAAAATAGAATGGCCAAAATTCAGTAGTAAGTCACACCCAAAATAGGATGTTAATGGCTAGGGTACAACAGTGGTTTCAGTCAAAATGAGTATCAAAATATGGCAGGGAACTTAACTCAAGGGCACTATCTGTTAATGCTAATATGTTATTTGTTTTGGGCTCAAGTTTAGCCACTGGCCAGTAGTAGCAAGTGATAACAAAAATAGTAGCCAAACACTGGTAACCAGTGACATCAAACAACAGTCACCATAGCATCAAGTATGGTAGTAAAATGCCTCAGAAAATATCAAATATGTGCAACAATCAACCCAATATAACCGTGCCAACAATAAAATATAGCAGCTACTCTATCAGAAGGTGGGACATAGAAAGCAACAAACATATAGCCTTAAGGCATAACCAAACAACCACAAAAGTAACCATTAATGAACCAGAAATGCAGCAAAACAACTTATCTTTAGTCACTTATATTTATAACAAAACACCATAAGACCACTGTTAGACAATCTCATGCTCATTGCATATAAATTTAGGCAGGCATAGTGGACATCTAGGGCCAGCAACATTCATGGAATAATCACATAAGTGATATACATAAGGAAGGATATACATCCCTTGTACATCTGATATACTAGGTCGTATATCATTGCATATCAAAGCAATACAAAGAAGAAATATAAAAAGTGGTCAGAAACAGACAATATGTCATATACAGTGTAAGTACTTTATATTCTACTTAGTTGTCATGATAGAAACATCCTACACTTAATCATGGTGACTGTAGCATATGTGTTATCTCAATGGTCTTACCTTAACAGCTAAACCAAACATGTTCATAACTATAAACTAATTTACCAAATTCAAATAGAGAGAATGAGATCTCTCCTAACTTAACTTAGTTACTGTTATCAGTTCATATGGCTCTCAACTTAGTACCAGAAATACCACAAAACATTATTCATAGTTCAGGCCACACAAAATTCAGGTTATCCTGCAGAGGTCCAGAGGAACTTTCAAAATCAATTCTTCAAACTAGCATGCTGAAATTAGCCTAAGTTTATCATTTTAACTTGTTGGGAACATATGTCAACTAGCGTAGTGGTTCTGAGCTTTTATTCTCGACTTACACATACACTTAAACTAGGTGAATTTGTTTACACATAGGCAATGATAACATGGACACATGAATAGATGCAGAAATAGTTCTTTTTTAGGCATTCATAACATAACTTTAAGTTAATTAAAAAAACAACAAGAGACTCAGTATTCACTTAACATTAGATTGGATGCAGATAGACATGAGACACATAACATTTGAGATCAACACATGTAACATGACTTAAGAGTAGAGAACATAACCAAGGCAGGGTCACATTAAAGCATACATAGGACATTTCATTCATGAGTATGAGTAAGGTTCTAAGACAGACAACATAAGCTACAACATATCAAACATGTTGTCATTTTAACGTTTGGCTAGGTAAGTGCTCAACTAGTACTTAATCAGAGATGGATTCCTTCAACAATGAGCAACAACAACATAAAAAGACACAAATGGATTTTGAACCAGGTTATAGCAGATACCAAATCCCATGAACCCCAAATATACCCATAAATTAATAAAGCAGGCTCAAAATAGTTTTAAGAAGAAGCATTTAGATGATATTCATAACTCATAACCATCACATATACCATATACTTCAACCAAGATCAAGCATAAAATATCATATTCATGAAGGCCTTGGATATCTAAGGTCTCAACAGTTATCTAACATTCTAAGATTCTCAAATATTCTGCTTCCCAAGCTTACATTATCCCCCCGTATACGAGTGAGATAACTTCTCATAATCTCAAAACCTTTTTTTCCCCATCAAATTGCCCTTCTGGTGTATCATTCGTCTAGTAAGTCACCCATTTACTAGATACGAATATGAACTAACCGAAGTCTTTTTGGTAATCGGCATTATCGAAATAGTAACATGCACGAGTTAAACTCGAATTCTTACGACCTAGCTTTACTGTATTATCTATGATATGATAGAATATAAACAATTCTAAATGCCCTGTAGCCTCCTACTTATAAGTGCGGCGCGCAACACACCCATAACCAAGACTCTACTAGACACGACTTGTAGACTCCCTAGGACAGACATGCTCTGATACCAAGTTTGTCACGACCCAAACCGGAGGGCCGCGACGGGCACCCGAACCTGACCCGCCGGGCACCACTGACCATACATCCCATACTTAACCATATTAACCACGGACTAAGCCGAGAAGAATTAGGTAAAGTTTCAACCTGAAAGCCCCAACTTTTAAAATAATGCCCAGGTCGCCAAGGCCATGCGTGACAACTAACCATAAGACACTTATCTACAAGCCTCTAAGAGTAGAACATACTATAACTAGATCACAACTTTGAAACAAATAGAGTGCTCTAAATACCGGCCGAACCAACAACCTACTAGTGTGAATCACCCTCTCAATATGAACCTGTGGGCATAAAAAGCAGTGTCCCGTGACAAAAGGGACGTCAGTACGACTAATGTACTGAGTATGTCAAGCATAAGAATTAATATGGTAGAGATACATTATAATCTAAAACAGAACAGTTGAACCACAGTAAATGCCTCTGAGACCCTAATACATATGGCTAAATATTATGCATAATGCAGTATACATATACTTCAACCTTGTTAGGCATCTTCCTTACCATAATAGCCTATGTGGGCATCATACCATGTAATGGTTAATGAATGAATGTATGCATGATGCAAATGCGGTATACACATATATATTGGCCATATAAGGGAATCTTCCTTCCCATAACCGCCTTTGTGGGCATCCGGTTATATCGTATCATATTGGCCACTTCGAGCTCTTTTGTGAGAGTCTGTACCAACTGCAGGTAGTGTGCGTATATAACACCTTTTTCCCTTTCCCCAATTCCCATACATATATATAATGTATACATATAGTAGAGTATATAACTCCTTGGAGGTCCAGGGTAACATACGAATGAAATGCATAAATAATAATAAAACATCCGAGTGACATAATATCCTTTACACCTTTGGTTAACATTGGGAACATCAACATCTTTTCCGGTGTGCCTTAATAAGGTCTTAGAAACATACTTTGACATTCTTTCAACATAGGAGTCAATAACTTGATCATTCCTAACTACTAAGAGTAGAGTAATTTATGTAGCAACACGATGGTTATGTTTCACACATAGAATTATGCCAAAAGAAAGAAAGAGCCTTGCATACGTTGTTGTCAAAATTATCTAAGTTCCGTGGATCCTTGTAAGCTTTATAAGTGATTATCTACACCATATGAATGATTTACATCATAATCGGATCAATATACTAGAAATCGCTTCATTGAGACATTCTAGCGAATACTTTGTACGCGTATAATCTATACTTCTTCTATGTCAAAACCTATGCATATAACCACACAATAAACCCTTCTAACCTTTTGTTCTTACTGCTACAATGCTTAAAACAATTCAGCAATTTCACATGCAACTTCCAATTTCATATCAACAGCCCCAATAATACCTAACTACTTAGTATTTTCAATACCCATCTTAGAACTAGTAAGAATCAGGTTCTATAATTCATATGAACATAGGAACAAGAAGGATTACCTCAATTAGAAGGAGCAACGAAAGTCATCGGAAAGCCTTTCGCCCGTACCGAATTCCGACAGACAGAACCAGAAGCACTGAATCTGACTTGCTCGAGCTTTGTCGAGACTCAAAGTCTTGGCTTGGTTTCTGATCCTTCAACCTTGCTTCAAGGTTCCAATTTTGCTTGATTTTAGGGCCCAAAATGCCATGAATCTCTCCTTCCATGATTATGCGAAAGCTTATAGAAAAATCCCCAATTTGGTCGAGAATTTCAGAGAGCTCACCAGTGGGAATTTATTCCTTCTAATTGAAGTGTATTAGTTATTGTTCCATAGAAGGATTTCTTCAGGATCTTTAAGGATTGAAGAAGCTTGAAGAACTGATGGCTCTGTATTATAGAGAAGAGACAATCGGTTGAAGGCTTGTGAAGCTGCCAGCAATGGTTTTAAAGCTTAGTCATTTAAGCCAGTTACTCCAACAATACGTTTACAAAGCTACACGTGGAATCCCACCTGCTGTTGTCCCATTAATAATTAATTAATCCCACAATTAATTTCTCGATCCCGATTCACTTAAATCCTGACGACTTATAAACAGCCTCTTATACTCAATTTCATAATTCTTATAATATGACATTGGTCCATAATCTCTTTGGGAATATAAATGTATTATTATTAATCCTCGTTGTCGCATTGTTAAATCCAAAATTATTTCGGTATCACACCGTTATATATACTAATTTCCTTATTAGCATACGTAATCATAACTTAAACTTCCCGCGATCCGGATCTACTTGTCAACGTTTATATGCTCAAATCATTACCAGAAAGTACGGGATGTTACACATTTGTATCCATGATGATTAGATGGATAACCCAAAAACACACAAGTGGTAGAACGGGCTTGAAGTTTATTAATTTTAGTGAACGGAAATAGTGGATAGCATAAACATTCAAAGACCCTAAGTTGTGAATACAAATGATTTTTATTATAGAGGACTTTAAGAGGAGATGCATATTCCAACCCTTTGGTAGGAAGTATGTTAAGGATATAAGTAGCCATTTGTAGAGCATGATGTCAAAAGGAAGGGCGTACGGAATCATGGACCAATAACGTTCGGACAATATTATTAATGGTACATTTTTTTAGTTCGGCTTTCCCATTTTGTGAGGACGTATAAGGACAAGAGAAATGAAAAACTATGCCATTAGCATCACAAAATTCCTGAAACAACCCATTATCATATTCTTTGCCATTATGACATTGAATATTTTTGATGTCCCGTTTGAATTGGGTACGGATGAATGCTCTAATGTTTAAGAATATGAAAAAACATGAGATTTCTCGCTAACAGAAAGGTCCATAAAAAATTAGAATAATCATCCAAAAATAGAACATAATAATGATGGCCCACAAAACATAGAACAGGAGAAGTCCATAAATCACTATGAATAATGTCAAAATGCATCAAAGTACGAGAAGTAGAGGCTACAAATGGTAATCTAACATGTTTTCCTAACTGACAGAAATGACAAATTGGAGTACTGCGTGTACTCTTACAAGAAATAAAATTGCTTTTATGCAAGGAAGAAACAATAGACTACCCAAGGTGACCCAAACGTGCATGCCATAGGAAGGAGCTAAAGTTGCATATGTCGATGGCATGGCTTGACTCGAGAAACTGGAGGTGGGTGTGATTGGATAAAGACCTCTACTATTGCATCTCATGAGAGGTATCCCCATTTTGAAATCCTTCACGAAAAACCCAAAAGGATTAAAATTAACAGAAACCCAATTATCAGTGGTGAATTTTTGGACATACACCAAATTTTTAATCAAGTTAGCGACATGAAGGGTATTTTTCAAGACAAGAGGTGGATGTGGCAGAGGCAAAGTTGTATTACCGAAACCACGAAATGGAATTATATTGCCATTACCAATAATAATGCCATGATTTTTACTCAAATTGGAATAAGACGATAGAGTACCTTGGTCGGACGTCATGTGAGAAGTGGCGCTGGTGTCCATGTACCAATTCGCGTCTGGAGGATTTAATTCAAGTGTATGCATGGCGGCCTCAATATCGGTGGGTGTCGGGATCGGAGTCGAACCCGCAGTAGTGAAGGCCTGCAAGGCTGAGGCCCAAGCAGACTGCCCTGCTGACCTGACACATATCGCTGCTGGGTACTGCCTGACGGACCAGAAAAATTGGGCCTGTGACTGGGCTAGACTGGGGCCCAACTGCTTGGGAAATAACTGGGCGGGCAGTAGGCTGGACTAGGCCACTGGTTTAGGTCCACTGCTAAGGGGCCCAGTCCTGAGAGCAGGCGGGCTGGGGCCTAGTACCCCGAGGCCCACTGTCGTTGTTGCTACTATTCTGTCCGCTGTCATTGTTGCCGCCACAATTTTTGCCATTATTTTTACGGTTTTGACCCTTCTTGCCGCCACCATTGTTGCGGTTTTGGCCCGAATCATTAACAAACCCGTGTGAGTTATCGGATGTAGTCATCATCGCCACGGAACTTGCGCCAGTAACCACTTTTTTTGCCAAGCCGGCTTCTTCTAACGTGAGCATCGAACGTGCTTCATAAAAAGGGCAAAGCGGATTACTTTGTTGGAGTAGAGTCTCAATGCCATTATAGGCCTCAGATAGGCCTGCAACCATTTGGAGAATAAGGAAATTATTGGTAACAGGCGTGCCAACGTTACGGAGTTGGTCCGCCATTTTCTTGAGTCGTTTACAATAAGCTGAAACATTTGGGAAATCTTTCATGTTGACTTGTGAAAATTCTTGCTCAAGGGTGACAAGTCGGGAATGTTGGTTATCCTGGAATATATCACGTAATCTATTCCAGGTAGCCATAGACGTAGTGTCAGGTTCAATGATCGTCTGTAAAAGGTCGGTAGAAATAGTAGAGTAAATCCACTGAAGGACGGTAGTATCAAGAGTGATCCATAACTGATGATCCTCCGCTGGTGTAGGGACAACGGGAGGAATTATGTGATGGAGGACTTGATGTGAGATTGCGTGAATTTTGAATAATTCTGCCCGCGTCGCATATTTTACGTTCTCCATATCAAGAACAATAGCGATGTGGTTCTTGATGTTGGAAATAGTAAGAGCAGGATGAAACATGTTCTTTGACATAGACATCACGAAAGAACAATAGGTAAATGAGGGATTCAGAAGAAAATTTGGGAAGAGAGGGCACGGTTTCCGAGAATGGACACGAGAACTGAGGCAGCAGAAGAGAGGAAAAATACTGGTAGAAGCACCTAGACTTTTGATACCATGAAAGAAATAATCCCTCCATTATTTTCATTAATGAATGAGTATATATACAATTTACAATTTCCATAATATGAAAAATCCTATTCCTATTCTACTCTCAAAACCCTATTCTATTTGTACAAGAATACTACAAATATGATAAGTGTACAATGCTAATTATATATAAAAACATCTCCTAATAATCCGTGATATACACGTCCTAACAATCTGTGATATACACGGTCTCTTTATGGCTTGTGTTTCTGTGATATATTTATCATATTTATCACTTTTCATTGAAGTGGATATGACAAATATATCTTCTATAATATAATCAAAATAATTTCAAAAGGATTATCATTATATTTAATTAAAAACTTTCCTTGTGATCTTATAACCATGCGAAGCGCGGACAAGTACATTAGTTAGTGTGAGTAATAGCAGGTTCGAACAAGACTATATTCTTTTTCTTAGCGGCCTTTTTCTTTTTGATAATTTAATTCATGTTGTTATTTTCAAACTTAGAGTAAATCTATTTTAGCAGGAAGATATGATTACCATATTTGCAAAATCATCTTTTTCTTCAGAAGGGAAAAAAATAAAATAAAAAGTAATAAGACCTCTTTATTACACCAAGAATATTGGAAAGTTTTGAACCAAAAAGGTAAAATTGTTTCGTTGTTTTCATGTATAGTTAATAGTCACTATATATACTGTTTTAATTTCTTAACATTTTTTTTCTTTGGCTAGGGTTTCGGTTTATATGAATAAGCTTCATCACAAGTTGTTTTTGGCCTATTTCTTCTACTCCTTTTAATACCAAGACAGTTATTCTCACTATATATTGATTTGAATAATGGCTAATAAAGCGATCATAGTTTCTATCTTGTGAATTATTTTCATGCTTTTTGGCTTAACAATGGCAAAAGTATATGTGGTTGGTGATTCAGCTGGTTGGACAAGCACTAAAAAATTTGATTACAAGAGATGGTCAACATCTAAGCATTTTCAAATTGACATGTTCTTCGTAAGTCATTATTCTCTTCTATTTTTATTTTTTATTCTTCTGTGTGATTAAATTTTTGGTGAATAGATTATCCGACGGTCTATAAGAAAAATAATTATATATATAGTTTCAAGTGACTGATGTATGTTGCTTATAGTGGATATGGACAAACCTATAATTGATTCTAAATGTATTTACCTATGTATTAATTGTTATAAAGAATTAGTGGGTGTATTGTAATGCACACTTAGAAATGTACAAATTTTGAATCCGTATTTGTTTGTGTAATCCATGTTTAAAATCTGAGTAGCATAAATTGCTAAAAAAAATCTTAGTTTTCTTATTCCTACCTTTAATAGCCTATATTGCTCATATATAGATTTTTATTTCTCACAAATTTACGGCTCATATTAAACTGACGCATCCAACATAAACGATCTGTAGAATGGTGTAAATCTCCTTGATAAAGTTCTCTTATTAATGTAATATATATATAGAGTATACAATTATAGTCCTAATAGAATTAGGATCTCTATTTTACATTAATTACACTAAATATTAATTACAGAATATATTGTGAATATATATGGAATATATTCACTATCACACCCTCTCAGTCAGAGCGGGAGGAGGCCGGATGCTGAGACTAAATCTGAAGTCAAGGAACAGTTGCCGAGGATGCCCCTTTATAAAGATATATGGGTACTGATACGAAGAAGGAACATGCAACACCCTAACGTGACTCATTGCAACCTTCTCACGAACAAAGTGAATATCCATCTCAATATGCTTGGTTCGTGGTTGAATCGGGTTATGAGACAAGTAGACGACAGATATGTTATCACAGTAGACTAAATATGCCTTACGCATGGGAAACTGAAGCTCAAGAAGGAGATTTCGGAGCCAACATAGCTCCGTAACAACGTTCGCAACGCCTCGATATTCTGCTTCTACACTCGAACGGGAAAGTGTGGCTTGTCGCTTGGCAGACCACGGTATAATATTATCCCCCAAAAATACACAATAGCCGGACGTAGAGCGACGGGTGTCTGGACAACCTATCCAATCTGCATATGTGTAGGACAGCAATCTAGTCGGTGCGAAGGGATATAAATGAAGTCCATAGTAAAGAGTTCCCTTAACGTATCGAATGATACACTTTAGAGCTGTAAAGTGAGGCTCCCTAGAGCGTGCATGAAAAAACACACCTGCTGAACCACATATGCAATATCTGGCCGAGTGAAGGTGAGATACTGAAGAGCACCTGCGAGACTCCTATAAAGAGAGGGATCGCTGACCGGATCCCCGTCATCCGCACTGAGTTTGGACTTGGAGTTGATGGGAGTGGGCATAATCTTGCAATTTGCCATTTTAGCCCTGTAGACGATCTCCTCTGCATAATTACACTGACACAAGAACGTGGCATGTGCAGATATAGTCATTGATATCCCCAAAAAATAACTCAACTTACCCAAATTAGTCATAGCAAATTCGGACTTGAGTAGAGAAATGATCTTGTGCTTCAGGCCATCTGAAGAAGCTGTCAGAATAATATCATCCACATATAACAGAAGGTAATCTATGTCAGTACCTCGATAAAAAATGAACAATGAATGATCACTCTTGCTACACACGAAGCCGATCTGTATGATGTAGGTGGCAAACGACTCATACCACCTAGGGACTTGTTTCAACTCATATAGCAATTTACGAAGATGACAAACATGCTGAGGAGCCTCCGGATGCACAAATTCTGGCAGTTGATGCATATAAATAGTTTCTTTCAAATCCCCATGTAAAAAAGCATTCTTCACATCAAGCTAGTGAATAGGTCAATTATTCCCCATAGCGATGCTCAAAACCGTGCGGATAGTGGCTAGCTTAACCACTAGACTAAAAGTCTCACCACAATCAACACCCTCATGTTGCCCTGTGCCATTTGCCATAAGTCTAGCCTTGTGATGTTCAAGGGCACCATTATCTCTGAACTTATGACGAAATAGCCACATAAAATGGATTACATTCACCCCCTCAGGTCGCGGAACAAGATCCCAATTGTGCTGTGAAGTAAGCACATTAAACTCTTCACGCATGGCCGCATTCTAATTCAGGTCAAGTTTGGCTAAGGTTGGGTTTTTAGGTAGTGGGGAGATGGTTTGAATGGATAAATTAAAGTGTACTTTTGGTTTAAAAATCTCTTGTTATGCACGGGTTTCCATATGGTGGGTTGGGGCTAGATCGGGTGTTGGGGCGGTAGGTGAGGACTGCGGGTTAGGCTAGTTAGTGGCAGGACTGGGCCGTGAGGTATTGGGCTGGGCAGTTTCGTCAATGGGCTGAATGGTAGGACTGGGTCGTGAGGTATTGGGCTTGGCTGGGCAGTGTGGGAATTAGGCTGGGCAGTGAGTGTATTGGGCTGAGCAGTTGCGGTAATGGGCAATGGGGCATGGCAGGTCAGACTGGATGCAGCGGGTGGGGCCAACGGGATGGGTGTTGTGACAGTGGGATCCGTAACTGGGGCAGTGGGTGACATGTTAGTATTTGGCCAATACAGTGCATTTTGAAGTAGATGGGAGGTGTACGAGTCATCAAGGAAATCATAAACAGTGAATCAAAATATTTGGATGTTGGCAAATGGGAAAACGTACTAATCAAACGTGACATGACGTGAGACTAGGATTTTATCTGTGGATAACTCATAGCACAAGTACCCCTATGGTTCCATAGAAAAACCTAGGAAGACGCAAAGAGTGGAGAGAGGTGCTAATTTGTGAGGGATCGTAGAGGCAAGATTTTGGTAACATGGACAACCGAAAATTCAAAGGTGATCATAGGAAGGGATCCGATGGAAGTGAATTTTGGTGGGTGTCCTATTTTGGAACGTACGGGTAGGTAAGATGTTAAGAATGTGTTCTACTATTTTTAATGCATATACCCCAAAAGGTAGGGGTAGAGACGCATGAAAAAGAAAGGTACGAATCATATTGTTAATGGTGCAGAGAATTCTTTTGTCTTTACCATTTTGAGGGGAAGTATGGGCAGGAGAAACGAAAACTCATGCCATTAGCTACACAAAAATTATGAAAAGGGGAGTTATTGAACTCACGACTATTATCACATTGAAACATTTTGATGTCTTTTTCAAATTGTGTTTTAACCAATGTATAAAATTCAAAGAATTTGGAGTAAACTTGAGACTTAAGTTTAAGCGGATAGATCCAAAGGAAGTGAGAAAAGTAATTCAAAAATACCAAATAATATAAATGACCTAGGTTGCTAGTTATAAGAGATGTCCATAAATTCGCATGAAAAATATTAAAGGGAGAGAAAGTAATACTTAAAGAAGACGTAAATGGAAGTCTAACATGTTTCCCTAGATGACAAGATGATCAATTATGGGAAAGTTTCCCTTTATTACATTGAATTAAATTACGGTTTCCAAGAAAATCAAAAACACGATCTCCAGATGACCAAGTCTGTTATGCCACGTTGATGAAGATATTATAGCTAAAGCGGTGGGTGGAGTGACATGGGCAGCGGACGTGGATAGGAAAGGATAGAGGTCCTCCACACTATTGCATGTCGTAAGAAGTCTCCCCGTACGTAGGTCCTTTACAGAAAAGTCAAACGGGTTGAAATCAATAGATATGAAATTATCAGTGGCAAATTTTTGAATAGAGACTAGGTTCTTGATAATGTTAGAGGCATATAGGACGTGTTTAAGGGAGTAGTGGGGTTGTGATAGTTGAGTTAGTGTGTGGCCAAACCCTTGAATTGGAATGCGATGACCATTTCCGACCATAATAGATTGAGGAGTAATTAAATTTTGTAGTTGAAGAAGATTACCAGAATAGTTGGTGAGGTGAGACGCGGCGCCGTATCCATATACCATGTATCATTGTGCTGTTGCGCTGATGTATAATAGGCCTGATGGCTTGGGCCTGCCTGGCGAGCCACTGGATGGGCTCCCAGGATGCTGGCCTTATCTGAGCCAACTGAAATTGCTATTTTTGGGCCTCTGGAATGCTGCTGGAAGGGCAGGCCCAGTTATCATACAATGCCTAGGGTAGCGGGATGGCCCACTAATACAGTTGTTGGGCCTATTGTGGGCTGCTCGTACGGCTTGGGCCTACCTAACGAGCCGCTTGATGGGCTCCCAGGATGCTGGGCCTCGATTGAGCCCCACTAAAATTGCTATTTTTGGGCCTCTGGAACGCTATTAGAAGGGCAGGCCCAGTTACCGAACAGTGGCCAGGGCAGTGGGCCGGTCCACTGTTGTGGTTGTTGGGCCTGTTGTGGACTGCATGTATTGGTCTAATTTCCATGAGGAGGATTTGTGACACCGGGTGTTGAAGAAGAGGAAGCGGAAGAAGATATGTGGGCTACGGGTGACGCCATGAGGGTATCTGAAATTTGGTAGAGAAGTAAAAAGGAGTAGAAGTTCTGTATATCAGTTGTATACCAGGGGTATACGGCCTGCTGGAGAGATAGGGAAATAAAAGGGTGTAGAACTGGTGTATTTCAGTAGTATACCAGAAATATAAGGGACTGGTTGTAGGACTAGAGGGTTGGGCAGCTATATATTTCAGTGTATATAAGAGGTATACCGGCGGTATATGGGTAGTATATGATGGCAGTGAGGGTATATCAGTCGTATACATGGTGTATATCGGCTAAGGGATCATGTATATCGGTGTATATGGGTAGTATATGATGGCATGAATGGTATATCAGTTGTATACACCTTACGGGTGGCTGTAAATCACTGTATACGTGTTGTATATCATTGTATACGAGTAATATATGGTAGTAGGCAGTGTATATCAGTTGTATACAGTGTGTATAGCGGCTGTTTCCGGTAGTAATTAGCATCGGAAGAGAAGATGAAGGGGGGGGGGCATCCGAATGGGGTTAGGGTTTTTAGACTCTTGATACCACGTAGAATGGTGTTAAATTCCTTGACGGAGTTCTCTTATTAATGTAATATATATAGAGTATACAATTGTAGTCTTAATAGAATTAGAATATCTATTTTACATTAATTATACTAAATATTAATTACACAATATATTGTGAATATATAGGAAATATATTCAGTATCATGATCCACTTGAAATGTGACCTTTTTGGTATGCATAAGGAGATGTTCCTTGGACGAAATTCTAGAATACGGAAAAACAATGGCTTGATGAAGAAGGTCTAAAATATTTAGAAAAATATAATTCATTTGCACGTGAATATTGTTTTAGGGTGAAAATATCTCCTTCAAGAGAAAAAAGTACTCCAGTAGGAGTTACTTTATTATAACCATTATGTCGAGATTTCTTCGATTTCAGTAGCTATCATCAAAAGTTATGTGTTTTGTTTTCTATTATGTCTTGAACTTAGATTATCACATTATATGGTTGTGGTTACTGCTCTTTTTTCTTGTTATGCTATGTAATATTTTTCATATTATTTGTTATATTCGCTTTAATTTTATGTTTTCCTTTTTAATTTTTTTTATGTGTATCTTGAATCAAAAGTCTTTCGAAAACAGTTTTTCTATGTTCATGAGTTCAGGACCGGCTAGACTCTAAAGCAAGTTTATCTATATATAACATACAATTTATATAATTATATATTTCTTATAATTGATAAAATTATTTCTTTATTTTTATGTTTCTATTTAATTATTTAATTGTTTCTCTCACTAAATAATATTATTTTAATTAGTATTTTTGCCAATTTTATTTTACCTTTTAGCTTAATTCTTTTTCACTGCTCAGTAATTACTCACTTAACTATCTAATAATAATCTAGCTTATCATTTATTTTTCTCACATAAATTGAAAGTTTCCTGACTTCTAGTCTTGTTTCAGTTGTGATGCAATCAAGCATGCAAGTGTCGCAAGAAACAAAATTTGCAAACGTTTAATTCATTCAATTATTTTGTAATATATAAAATCAAATCTCATATATATATATATATATAGTCTCTTATAGAGATTTTGCTTTAGGCCTCCGATGTTATTGAGCCACCCCTGATTGAAGTAGGACTACGGGTATGCTGTTGTCGTTGTTGTGGTGTGTTTTTATTGAGAGAGAGTGTCCTAACTTAATGAAAATATTTATTATTCCTCAGTTCCAAACCCAAGCCTTGACCTTGAAATTAAATCTTATGGTGTGCAATGGCTTCAGGCCTGTTTTTAAGTAATAATATCCTAATACACTTAAATTATAGTTTTTGACTTTCTTTTATGTCTTCCTTTTAAATTTGGGAGGACCCCAATACGGTAAATAATCTAAGTTTAATTTGCTGATAGTTAGCACTTGAAACTTGAACCAACTCAAACCACTAATAATACTCTTTTTTCTGTGTATGGAGTCTTTAAATTCGATCCAAACTCGGATAATGTAGTACGAGTGACAAAAGAGGATTTTTGAAGCATGCAATGCCTATCCATTTGGTACCCCCAAGCATGGGCAAAGAAAGGTTTGTTGGATAAGTAAAGCACGTACGGGAATAGTAAATAACTATTACAGTGATCGAAAGGATAAACAACAAAAATTACAATAACAAGTTGTCAATATCTTGATTTTGAATTGGAACTTCAAATATGGATCTTGTATTTGGAAATACAAGAACATGAACTACTACACTTGTGGCTTGTAGATCCACTGAGAATCCGAACGGTTAGAGTCCTTTGAGATTCTAGTTCACACCTGAAACACTTAGCAACCAATTAGATAATCACAACACCACTGGCTGAGTCGAGAGATGGCTCTCTGTCTTTAAGACAATATTTCCCTCGTATATAGGCTTTACGGAAGTGTGGACAAGAGTCTTCCAAGATGAAACAACAAACTATCAAATGTACAAAGCCTACACAAATGATCCCAGCGAAGAACACGAATAATGAAGATTGCTAAGAGAAGGATTGCAATCAGGAAAACTGATCTTTTTGTTGTGTTGTTAACTTGTTTTTCTGTTCATGGTCCTTTCATCTATAGAATTGAGCCAAAGGTCTCAATTTATAGGTGTGCAAGATGGCCCCTTCAAGTGCCCATGTAAAGGCCATTTAAATGCCATGTAATGGCCCTTTAAACCACTAACTAATGCAGCAAAATAATGGCTGAGTTATGGAGGAAAAACTGCCATATTAATGCTCCAAAACCTCTTCATAATCTGCCAAACTTTTGGACTTCCGTCGAGCACTCACTGCCTGGGAAGCGCCACGGCTCTGCAACATTAGCGTCGTGGTGCCGCGGCTCTGCTTGGGGGGCGCCGCGACGCTCCGGCGCCGCGGACCTTCTCGGCTCCGCGGCCTTTTTCCGACCCGTACCATCTTACATTTCGCAAAATTCTTCCTTCGTTTACCAACGTGGAACACTTGTTATTTATCCAATAACCTTCCATCATTCTATGCCTCAAACATTTCACTTACGTACCAATATCTCTTTCATTAACGAAATTTACAATACTTGGCACTAAGATTGCACGTGTGTAAAAATGACATTTCCGACGTGCAGGCCCCCAGTTGTTTGAGTCATAAATAATGGGATAAACTTAATTCCACATTAGTAAATTTCCAACAATCCCCTCTTGAAAGAGATTTTGGCGCACGCACAAGTTGCCTACTTTCAACAATCTTTCAGAGAAAAGATATTGCATAAGAAGAGGTAGCTTCCACTTTGAACCTTCCCTAGTTGAATACCATCGGACTTACTTACTGCGCGGTGAACGTGATGTCTTGAACCGTCAGTGTTTAATGTAAGCCAAGACAACGGTACCCACACAATACCTCCCATTTATTCGTTTCTTCTTATTGTTCTGTCCGTTGTGGTCGTGGACACACTTGGATTCTTAAGTGTGTTCATTTGAGGTTGTATGTCCTCGCACTTAAATAGGTGATCTCCTACAAGGTATCCTTCTATACCCCACTTCACAAGTGTTAGGAATCATTAAAAGTTTCCCCACCCTTAACCTCAATTGTTTGAGGATCGTTAAAGGTTTGGAAGCTTAACCTTTACTCACCATGCAGGTAGCACTTTAATGTCTATTGCGGGAACGGCTTTGGATTCATGTTTCTTTACAGAAATCATCATCCGAAGTGCTCTTGCTTCCACCGAAGCTCTCAACTGAACCTTTTGCAGCTTAGTTTTCCCATTGAACTAAATTCTTAGGATCTCCAGTCAGTATGGTTGGGTTACCACCGCAAAGGTTCGTATTATTTGGGTTTTAAGCCCATTCCCCTAGACAGGCAAAACTCTTAATCTTTGGGTAGTCCCTTAGTTAAATGGTCCGCTATATCCTTTGACTAGTAATCAAGGAAGTGACACCCGTGATGATCAACTGTCATATAGACTTATGTCTCCAACAGATCCGATAGATATGTCCAGACGCCGTCATTCGTGCCATTCCTGTAGCCGACCGGCTATCCACAGTGTATAACTGCTGAAGGCACAGGTTTCTCCCAATAAGGGACGTCCTCTAAGGAGTCGTGAAGTTACTCAACTTTTTCTCATGCTTTGTTTAAAGTGATAAACTCCGATTCCATCATGAATCGGCCGATGCAAGTTTTCTTAGAGGATTTTCCAAGACACACCATACACATCTATTTGTGACTTTGGTGTTCTTCATAACTGATGTCCAGTTTGCATTACTGTGTTCTCCCAAAACCGCTGGACATCAAGAATACCATAATCCGTAGATAAGTGAATATTTCAGATATTGTCATATCGATCATTTCCAGAATCACGAGCGAACCTTAGTTCAACTGATCTGCTTTGTAGGCCGATACCAGGTCGGTTGTAGTGTGTACAATACATTGAACTACATGTGACCTACACATATCGCTTCTTGTATATGGGTGCACCATGATTCCAATCAGTTCTATGATTCATATCCATTGGTGGCTTCAACGAGGCTGTCAACTATCTCACAACTGAGTTTGGAGTTAGACCAGTCCGTTAGATGTCTTAGAAATCCCAATTCATAAGACGTCATCTGTGACACTCATATCTTTCATATCGAGACTTTTGTTTCAATATGACTTCCACTTTTAAACTGTTGGTTTTTCTAAATTTTGGCTTTCTAACTTCAGAGTCAATGTTTCTGTTGTCAGATTCATTCTTTCTATTTTATTTAAAACTTCTAAGACCAAAATATAAACATTTCAGGGACCAAAATGAAAGTTCAGGAAGAAGCCCAACAGTCTAACAAACCAACTCTGATCCTCCTCTTCTAACTCTCCATTTAGGAAGGTTGTTTCAACATTCATGTCACGCAACACTGCAATGGCCCTAGATGTTAAGATATTCACAGGGGAGCATATGTACAAGTAGCCGAGGTCTTATACCCGTCAGTAGATCCATCTACTTTGTACTCACTTTTGAGTATCCACTTTTACAACCCAAATGTTCTTTTCCCGGAGGAAGGTCAACCATTACACAAGTATGGTTCTATACGATGGAATCTATTTCTCTTTGTAGCTTCTTTCCAAAGTAGCGCTTTTGGAGATGACAATTCTCTGTTAATTGTCCATGGTTCATTCTCAACCATACAAGCTAGAAGGCCTGGAACAAGTCTTTGTCCTCTCTTTGCTCCGTCTTGGTTCAACATATAGAATCCCTGAGTTCTGTAGATCTAGGATATTAAGTTTCGGATAGTCAGCAACTTTCGAGTCCTATAGATACGGAACGTCTAGTTTCGGATAGTCAGGCCTCGCGAGTTCTTGTTAACCTCGAGCAATTACTTATTTTTCCTTCTCAAGAAAAGTTATCTTCAAAGAATTCAACATTCTTTGACACCAAGAGGCGATAAGCACTACTGTTATTTACAGATCCAGTGGATATGCAATTTACGGTCTTAGGTCCAACTTGACCAGTTTCAGTATTCCAACCTCTACTAAGCCACCCCACAACACAACATTTATAGGTGGGATCCTTTCCATGTTTCACACAGAGGGTTATCCTTATCATTATGCGTAATTCTGTTGAGAATCGCATTAGTGATAAGGATCGCCTTGCCCCACATATTTTGGGTGTACGACTTTTCCCTTGGCTAACACTGTTAGACTAAGGTAAGTAATGAGCAGTCGTTTGATGAACGATGCTTCACATTCTCCCCCTCTATCACTACGAATTCCTCAATTCGTAGGCTTAGTTGATTTTCAACTTCTGCTTTGTAGCGCTTATCCGCTTCAACAGCTTCATCTTTGCTTTTCAACAAACAAAGGATGCAATACGTTGTACCTTCATCAATGAAGATCACAAAGTACTTGTCTCCCCCCTCTATTTTGTATAAAATTCAAATCACTCATGTAGGTGTGACTAAGTTCTAGAGGAGCGATGCTTCTTTCGTTATTCCTTTGATGAAACTTGTCTCCCCCTTTCTATTTTGTACAAACTTCAATTCACCCATGTAGGTGTGACTAAGTTCTAGAAGAGTGGTACTTCTTTCGCTATTCCTTTGACGGAATGGAAAGGTGATTTTGCCTCTTCGCCTAGCTCATATTCATTTTAAGGGTTTATGTCGACAGAAGGCAACAGTCTCAACTTCGTTAGCTTTTGAATGACTTTCTATTTAACGTGTCTTAATATATGATGGCATAGATGCACATATTACAAATATATCATTCATTTAGCTACAGACATACTGTACCATTCTTAGTTATTACATACCTGTTGGACTAGTCTCAAACCAGCTTGACCAACAACGTCCCTGAAACTAAGTTTGGGACATGTATCACCTCCTTTTAGAGTGATCCCATTCCCTAAAGTCCTTTGAGGACAACCTCTCCAACCCCTTCTACTTTAGAGGTGGCGTTGCTTCACATGAACAACCTCTTGGCTGTGGTTAGGGCATAACCAGATCATATGTGATCTAGATACTCTGGCCCACTCCAGTTGTTTTGGCAGACTGAGTGTCCAATTTCTTTTCTGCCTTTCTTTTGGCCTTCAGATCATTTAAGACCCGGAAACTCTGGCCCACCTCACTAGGTGTCCATTACTTTTCTGCCTTTCTTTTTGCATTCAGATTATTTAAGACATGGAAACTCTGGCCCACCTCACTAGGTGTCCATTACTTTTCTGCCTTTCTTTTGGCCTTCAGATCATTTAAGACCTGGAAACTCTGACCCACTCCAGTAGCCCGTAGGCTTTGTACGACTGAGTGTCCACTATCATCTTATCAAATAAAGGATCTTCTGTCAGACAGTGTGATAGGTTCAACATCTTAAGATAAGCCATTATCTTTTAGTCTTCTTCCCTTGAGATAGGTGCCCAGACAATTCCTGGCGATTGCTTAAGAGTAGTAACAGTTTTTGCACAGTCAGTGGATATCTCTCTTTTGTATGTGCGAACATACTTTACACACTTTTAATAATAACACCCAAAAGAACGGATCTTTTAAGTGTTGTTTACAATAGTCCAATCTTTATACGGGAAGGAAGAAGATTCAATATCTGATTTTAGAGTGTAGGAAATATGAGTTTTTAATGAAAATACTTTCATATTTTCAGCCTTGCTTTACACACTTTTATTCAGATATTATCTAAACACATTATAGATAATGAAGGATAAATAACTTAAGACCTTTGGGATTCTGGCCCACTTCAGTTAGACTGAGTGTCCATATCCTCCTTACCATAATTCGGGTCCTTTGTCTGGGACAGATATAGGCCTTTTGCTACTTGATAGAACATCATCTTCAACCTTTTCCTCTTATCCTAGTTGACATCCTCAGCCTCTCGTGGGAGCTTGTTTCCACCACCTTTGGGAGCGGTGACACCAACTCGTTCTTGATATTTAGTCGTACTAGCATAACTATCAGCAGTATCTTGAAGCTCAATATCAGATCCAGAGATCCCACCTTTGACGGAAACAGATTTGTAACTATCGTCAAAGAGAGAACCAAAACTAGGACCAGATTTGAAAGCACGGTTGTTGACAGAGATTGTGTTTGAACTGTTAACGGAATTGTCAACAGAATTGTTTTCAAGAAGAAAACCACAGCCAGATTTGGGACCATATCTGTTGGCACACATCTTTCGAGAACTAATACTATCTTGTCTTAAAATTGTTGGATATGTAAAGCACGTACGAAAATAGTAAATAACTATTACAGTGATCGAAAGGATAAACAACAAATTGTCAATATCTTGATCTTGAATTGGAACTTCAAATATGGATCTTGTATTCGGAAATACAAGAACATGAACTGCTACACTTGTGGCTTGTAGATCCGCTGAGAATCCGAACGGTTAGAGTCCTTTGAGATTTTAGTTCACACCTGAAACACTTAGCAACCAATTAGATAATCACAACACCACATGGCTCTCTGTCTTTAAGAAAAGATTGCCCTCGTATATAGGCTTTACGGAAGTGTGGACAATAGTCTCCCAAGATGAAACAACAAACTATCTAATGTGCAAAGCCTACACAAATGATCCAAGCGAAGAACACGAATAATGAAGATTGCTAAGAGAAGGATTGCAATTAGGAAAACTGATCTATTTGTGGTGTTGTTAACTTGTTTTTCTATTCATGGTCCTTTCATCTATAGAATTGAGCCAAAGGCCTCAATTTATAGGTGTGCAAGATGGGCCCTTCAAGTACCCATGTAAAGGCCATTTAAATGTCATGTAATGGCCTTTTAAACCACCAATTAATGCAGCCAAATAATGGCTGAGTTATGAAGGAAAAACTGTCATATTAATACTCCAAAACCTCTCCATAATCAGCCAAACTTTTGGACTTCCATCGAGCACTCACTGCCTGGGAAGTGCCGAGGCTCAGCTTGGGGGGCGCCGCGGCCCAGTCCGGGAGGCATCGCGGCCCTTCTCGGCTCTGCGGCCCTTTTCTGTCCCGTACCATATTACACTTCGCACAATCCTTCCTTCGTTTACCAACGTGGAACACTTGTTATTTATCCAATAACCTTCTATCATTCTATGCCTCAAACATTTCACTTACGTACCAATATCTCTTTCATTAACCAAATTTACGATACTTGGCACTAAGATTGCACGTGTGTGGAAACGACATTTTCGACGTGCGGGGCCCCAATTATTCGAGTAATAAATAATGGGATAAACTTAATTCCACATTAGTAAATTTCCAACAAGGTTCACTCTTAATTCTGAAGGCCACTTGTATTTTATTTGTAGCGTTTCAGGTCATTGTAAGACAGGTCAAAAGGTGGAAATCACCGTTCATTCTGCGGCTTCAGCAGCATCTCCTATCAAGCCTCCGGCTCCAACGCCGTCTACCAATAACCAGTTGAGCCCTCATGCCCCCTCAGATTCAGCCTCTAATGGATCAAATTTGGATTTCCCAAGCTATTGTTTGTCATTGGTGGTACTCGCATTTTCACTGTATTTTGTTGCTTGTTACTGCTAAATATTCTAGGTGAAACATATGAATTACTATCTCCCTACATCACCATTCCAAATCATGAATTTGTTTTGATACAATATAATTATTTTTTAATAGCCTAAGTTTTATCTATTGTAGTATTATGAGATCGATCATGCAAAAGTTTATTGCAGTTAAGTGTCTAACTAAGCTGAGTCGTTAACCTAAAAAGGATGACGAGTACGGGTCACGTTCCAAATTATCAATATAGTCATAAGGCAGAGGCGTATCTAGGATTTAAATCTTATGGGTTCAACCTTTTAAGATTTTTACTATTGAACCATTATATTTCTAAAGTTATGGAGAGGCGTATCTAGGATTTAAATCTTATGGGTTAAACCTTTTAAGATTTTTAGTATTGAACCATTTTATTTTTAAAGTTATGGGTTCATATCTACTACTTATTATAATTTAAGTAAATTTTTACACATAAATTTATACTCCACGTCAAAAGTTTGAAGTTCAATTGAACCCATAGTTATAGAGCTACATCCGCCTCTATCGTGAGGGCATCTACCCTAACATGTAGGTGAACCCTAAACAATTTATAATTTTTTAAATCAATTATTAAGCGGAAATTAAATAAGACTGAGGCATAAGTCAATAAAGGAGTCTCAATACTCAAATATATGGAAATTAGTCATACACCTCCCAAAATTTTGAGTCTTAAATATAAGAGCTACTAGTACATAAACACAAGTCTGAATGTCTACAAAATTGTCTGAAATATAAAGACAGGAAGTAAAAATAAAGATGGAGTCTGGTGCCGCGGAACAACTAGCAGCTCATCTTCACAACTTCAAAACACTCCTCAACGATCGGCGATAACTCGACTACTACTAATATTCGCTACAACCTGCACACAAAAAAATGTAGCAAGTGTAGAGTGAATATGAGAAATCAACATGCACTTAACAATATGATCGACTGACCCTAAACTAAAACAGTGATGAGAGATTCTTTAAAGTGAACATCCTTTTGGTCAATAACATGATAATGGCCAAAAATGGACCTTCTTTGTCCTCCATTGCTGAAAAAAGTGGATCTTTAAATATACTTCATTTTCTTCAGGTGGTTAATGGCTGATTCAAAGGCTACTTTTGCATGATATGACCCTTTTTATGTTGATGACTCTTTCTTTTTATCTGGCCATCCAATAAAAGTAGTAGTTTCGAATGCTCACTCCCACACTTATCCGTTATTAGTTTATGAAAAATAGTTGCAGCTCAACAAAGAAGGATAGGATAATAGTTCACTTTAACAAGTATTCAAGTAGTCAATTGAACGAGACAAGTACATTCCAATCAAGTCCTCAAATAAATTCAATAATAAGAAATTAATAAAATGATAGGAAATGCAAACGCAATGCAAAGGCCATCAATCACAGTTAGACACACGCTCCATAATATGGAATATATGACCCATAGAGGACTCGTGAGGTCCATACACTATCCAGAACTATTTCCCATCTCGTTCTTAGCCATTTAGGCTCTTAATCTTCGCTTTCGATTTCAACACTTTCCCATATTTGGCTATCATTCACATCACTCCATGCAGAACCATTTTCCATCAGACATCAAGTATGTATCCTCAAATGCAATATGCATGAGATACCATATGAAAGCAGGAACATGACATGCACAAATGATAAACAACAAGGCTATAAAGTAAAAGCTCCTCCTAATTCCCTTTTTATGATTAGATGAGCATTTCAGAGTAATCAAAACACAAACTCAATAAGTAAGAGATCGACATATCACATAAGTAAGAAAATATGAGAATCGTACCCCAAAATAACAATCAGTTAATCATTATCAACTACCAGCTAATGCCCACGTGGTTTGACATTCTGACCACAGACATAAGACTCGAATATGATATAAATTTTTGAATCATGACATTAATAACTGTACAAGTGCTCGTCACCTCACAAGTATGAGACCCCCTTATTCCCCATTACTCCCTATTTATTAGTTAATTTGCTAGCCACAAACTTTAAATAAAGTCAAGTAAGATCTCAACTTGCCTGATTTTGAAGCCAACGATCACAATAAAACCTTGCCCTTCTTAGAGCTATCAGACGATCTCAATATGTTCAAATACGGAATCTACATGAGCATATGAGTTTGTACACAACCATATTGCTATATTATAGTTCTGAACCTGAAAAGTCACCCAAAAAGCTATTCCGAGCCTTAGAGGGAAAAGCTATAATTTTGCGATAAATCCATTTACCCATAACCCATAGAGTTTAAATCTCAAATATGACTTCAGTTCGACATCCAATTAGAAAAAATTCATACATTCAACTTAGGGCTTTAAAATTCCTATTTGACAATTCAAATCATGACATAAATGATGAAATTTCACAAGAATCTAAGATACCACCACGATGAATCTTGAAAAAACCATAAAAAATCTTCCAAAACAGAGGTCTCTAACTCAAAATGTGGAATGAAATGTGAAATCCACTTTTTGAGAATTAAACTCCACAATAACAGTCCCTTATTTGCAATCGTGGGACCTCCCTCGTGATCTCGAAGAGTAAAATCCGACCTGTCTCAAAATGATCCTCATGATCACGACCTGGCCCACCGCGATCTCGATGCATGGCCATGCGATGTGTCGCGATAACGACACATGCCTTGCGTTCGCGTAGAAGGAAACCATCAATTGAACACTAGAATTTTCTAGTGTTTTCCATTCTTTGAATCAACACCAGAAACTCATCGAGGACCCCCTAGACATAAACCAATTAAGTTCTATTGTAAAACACGTTACAAACCTGCTCGCGCACTTGAAAGACCCAAAAGAGATCATCTTGATCCAATGTGGACCGTTGTCAACTCCATTTTCTCACTTTAACTAGTTTCTCCGCCAAGAGTCCAAAATACACTCGAGCTCCTTGAGGTCCGTCCCAACCATCCAAGTAAGTCAAAAATTACATTCCAAACCTAACGAAACTGTCCAAACTTGGATACGGGTAAGCCTGATGTTGAGTTTGGCCAATCATTTCCATTTCTTAACTTAAAGATTTTCAAGTTTTACTATTTATTCTCTAATACTCGCCTGATTACTTCGAAAATTGTGTCATCCATCTCCCAAGTCAAAAACATCATTTTAAAGCTCGGAGATGGATTATTTAGGAAAAAAGGGATGTATAACTCAAAATGACCTAATGAGTCATTACATCATTCACCATTAAACACATTCGTCCTCGAACGTAAAGGAAAAAAAAGTATCTGAACTGTCGAAAAGCTGAGGATATCTACTCTGCATGTCCGACTCAGTCTCCCAAATAGCCTCCTCGATCGAAAAATGTCTCCACTAAACCTTTACTGAAACTATCTTATACTTACATATATATTTTCGCATGTGTTTGTCTAGGTGGTAGAAAGTATCAAGACAAAGTCCTCCTAGATATTTCGACTCCTTTTCTTTTGGGGAGTAGATAGACTTTGTTAGGATCGAAAAGCGTCATGCGGTAGCTAACAATTGCAAATTTTGACGGTGATAAGTCAGACGATACAAAAACTATACTAAAAGATATAATCTATATATTACTGGAAGAGCTGATGTGGCATGCCTCTAAAGCCAGTAAATCTATTTTTCTTTTATCTCCTTTTTTGGCATTTTCTCTTTCTTAAATTCTTTCTTTCTTCCATTTTTTATATTTACTTGCCCATTAAATTTTGAATATTAAAAACTTTACGTCAGTTACAACATTGACAATTGACAATAATCACTATAATTATCATTTTTAAACCAATAAAGGCTTATTAATTTTCTGAAAGAGAATAAGGCTTGGTGCTTAAAAATTAGAAACTGAAATCATAAGATAACACTATTAGCACATCAAAATCTTTACTGCTACTATTAATTTTCCTTTTCAACTTTACACCAATTACAAACTGTAATCATTACATCTATACATCACCACTTCTAAACCTTCTTTTCCTTCCCTGGGATCTCCTTCCCGTTTTCACATCTCCTAAATAATCTTGATAAAATATTTTACTTGTGTAGTCTCTGAAGTTCCTACCATTAATGTGTTACGTCATATGTTAACATTCTTACATGCTTTTTGGTTTCTCATCCAGAACAGTCTCATTCATTGCACCACATCATTGGTGGTCTTACATACAGTATTGATTGTTCTACGTATTTATCCTTATAGCTACCTTGTATGGAAAATTGGAAACTAATTACTATATGATACTAAAGTTGTGCTGAATATATACTATTTGCAAATTACATCTCTTGCAGCTCGTATAGTACTAAAGGGTAAAGACAAGCATTAAAATATATTTATGTCCTAGAGACAATCTGTATTAGGACAAATGTACTTTATACACATTCATATTATTATTAATGGAGATTAATATTTTGGCATTTGCAATTATTGAATTATTATTTCATTGTTTGTAATTATTCATTAATGTGCATCCCTTGAGTTTACGTTGTCATTAATAGAGTGAGATATTCATGATAGAGCGTAACTCTTAAATAGCCTCGACTAATGATCATCAAGAATGGGATATCGATGATATGTGATAAGTCGACATGTGGTCTGCATCACATCCTTAGAAGATGTAGTATGTTTCACCTACTACGAGTAATGGCTACTCGTGATGGACACATGGATACTTTGGAAGTATTGGTATACCCTGCTGATATACTATTTGTTATACTTGTCTAAAGTATGATCAGCGTGTGGGAGATAGAAGTCCTTAGACTTGAGGTTAATACGCGTCTTGTCTACAAAGTAATGTACTTTGATCCCGTCCTAAGCTCAAATGCCTTATAGGTTGAGACAAGGCTTGTATTGGGTACATTACGATGTGGATTGAAGGTGGTAGTTGAGCCAAGATTAGGATTCATTCATTGAATGTACATTCGAGAGAACACTCGGATTCTCAGTGATATTAGGTTGACTAAGTTGTTGGCCAACGCAATAGACATATTTAGAATATGGTCTAGTTGTCAACTAATATAGATGAGATACAATGATTAAGCCATTTGGATAGACACTTCACAAATCTTAAGCTTGATCGGGTGTGTCATGAATGAAATGATTTTATCTTACCACATAAAGGTTAAGTTGACTGGATTCGCGTAAACGTACTTCACATATTGAGTTCGTCTTTCGGCGCCATCTAGGAGTTCCGTATAGAACTTAATTTGATTAATGTCGATATGAGAAGGCATGTAGGGTCATTCTATGTCGATTGTCCATTTCGATCTAAGGATGTATTGAGAGAGTAATTAAATGTTCGATTTGGAATCGAGATTTTTAAATGAATAATGATTATTTTAATTAAGTCAAAATTGGATTTTGGATTTAATTAAGAATTAACAGTGCAGGCGCATGTCGAGCGCCGCAGCGCCCATACCCTAGGGCCGCGACGCCTCTGCCTCGAATTTTGATCTAGGCCCAAGGTCAAACCTTAATCCAGTTTTAACTTATTTTTCAACTATAAATAGAGGCATTCACCTCATCATTCATACACCAATTTTCAGAATATCATTCTAAGACTTAGAGACTTAGAATCAAATACTCTCTCGAACCTCTGTCGGATTTCCTAGCTTTCCGAAAGAGAAATACATTGAAGCTTGGAGCTTGCAATCGGAAGGGAAATTGCGTGTGCACCTCACAGTTGCTAAAGATTCCAGATAATTCAAACTTGTAAGTATATGCTTTATGTTACAAGTTTAATTGTTGTATAACCATACCAGAAATGTTGGTGGGGTAAGTAAGAAACAAAAACTTTAAACTTCCGTTGTGCCTTACTTATGTGTTTTGAACCCAACAAAATTCTACAGTGGTATCAGAGCTCAGGCTGGTTCAATGGTTATATAAAAATTGAATAGAATAATAATATGGGTTAAACATAAAATTGGATTAAAACAGGTTTCTTGAAATCCTAAATTTCTTGAACGAATGTTGACCTTTTGATTTCACCCTAAATTATCTCCTACGCTAACTCGAGGAAGTCATTCCGCTCTAACTCAAACTAAGCCAAAGTGCGTTGTCCGGCTCATTGCACAGTGCACAACTAAGAACGAGTAAGAATGGATGATGGTCGATATGGGCGTTATTGATAATGGTGGGTGATGATAAAGGACCTGTGATTTGATCCCCAAATTGGATTTAGGGGTTGAACGATTCAGAGAATCAACACAGAAACGTTTGTCAGGACATGAGCGTCGCGGCCGTATGGTAGGGCGTTGCGGCGCTAATGCTTCATTTCAAAACATGAACTCACTGGAAAACAGGCACCGCGGCTCCATGGTTGAGCGCCGTGACGCTAATGCATTTTTTCAGAAGCCGAAAGGCTACTGCCTCAGTGGCGCCGCGGCGCTAATGATTGGCGTCGCGGCCCTACCTGTCCAGAAATAAAAAAAATCAGAATTCAGGATGTTTAACCCAAAATTATTATTATACAATATATTATTTGATAAGTATATTGTTTATGTGCTAAATGTCAAAATGTTTGTCATTTACATTTCTAGAATAGTGTCTGCTATAACTGTCTGGGCAGGCGGCGCCCAATGTTTGATTAAACCATCTTCTATCATGCATATTGGGTTGACGGTTCCCAAACGTGTTATTAGTTTTAAATGATGTTAAGATGTCATATTGGATATGGCATAAAGAGTTGATCTTGGTTAGAACCCTGAATTAAAAAATTTCCCCAAGTTTTAAATACAAGTCTATATTAAAACGCGTTGTCCATTATAATTATTAGAGTGCAAAATCCTTTTCGGCGATATGAGTATTTATGCCAAAGCATTTGCTCTAAGTCTACGTGAACCCAGACTCTTTCATAGATGTGTTTTAATGTAAAGGTGAATGATAAACTTTTGTGGGTATTTACACCAAAGTGTTTTCTCACAAAGGCCAAATTTGCTTAAATACATAAACACAGTCGTGTAATGGGGTTGACTTGCTTAGACAAATATTGGCGCCAAAGTGTCGGACTAATCTAAGGACGCAAGATTAAATGTAATAATTTGATCAACCAAGAGTTGCGAATAAGTTTTGCAATTGGTTTAGAACCTACCAAGATATGTTGTTGAAGTTATCAGCCAAAGCAAATGCGGAGATAGCATAGGCTTGGATCTTGACCCATTATGACCTCAATTAATATAGGTTCGTATTCTACCATGGGGTCGTAGAAGTATGTTAAAATAGTTAGAGCTAATTAAACAAAAGGCCTTGTTGATTAGCCTAAATGAATGTGTATAATAGGAAATAGATTTTGAGTTTGATTTCTGGTCTATCTAATTCTTCTGATTATTAAAGATGTCGAGCTTATCGTTGAAAATGTTGATTGAGATGAATAAACTTACTGGACCGAACTACCTTGACTGGCTAAGGAATTTGCGAATAGTATTGAGACAAGAGAAAATAGAATACGTGTTGCTAAACCTTCTCTACTTTTGAAGATAGACTGGAAAGCAAGCTCAGAGAATAGCTAAGTAGAAGTCAGAGACTCCCTTTTTTAGGAACTTAGACTACCTATGTGCTGGTAAACTCCACCTAGATGCAGAATCGAAGTATAGTGTTGAACAAGTAGGTGTAACTGTTGAGTTCTATGGCGGTGAACATGGACACGGTGTTCCCATCAGTCCCTGGGACAGATTCTGATGAATATGCCTCTTTTGATAAAGATGCTTACCAGAAACATCTAGATGATGCCACTTCAGCGCAATGCGGAATGCTGTCTTCCATGTCTATGGAACTTCAGAGACAGCATGAGAACATGGGGCCCAATGAGATGTTCGAACACTTGAAGAGTCTCTATGACTCTCAATCCCAAACGATGGAATATGAGTTTCTAATAGAACTCTTCAAGTATAAGCTCAATGAAGGGGGCCAGGTCTCACAACATGTGTTGAAGATGATAGGGCTGATAGAGAAGCTTGCTTTAATTGGAATGAAGCTTGAAAAGAATGTCGCTACCATACTCATCCTGAACTCTCTCCCTCGTTCCTTTGAGAACTTCATAGTTAATTTCAACATGAATAGAATGAAGGTGACTCTGCCGGAGCTGCACAACATGCTCAAGACCTTTGAGTCCTCCACTTCCAAAGGAAAAGCTGTGCTCATGGTGAGCTCTTCTAGCCGACCCAAGCCAAAAGGCAAGGAATAACAGAAGAAGAAGGGTAAGGCAATCATTGTACCCTCATTTACGAAGCCCATGGGAGGTGTGAAGAAAAGGTGAACGGGACTAAGGATGAATGCCTCAACTGCCATAGGAAGGGGCATTGGAAAAAGAGGACTACACGGCACCAGGAGGAGGAAAAGCACCAGGTGCTCCTGCCTTTGGTGGATAAGGTATGTACGTCATTAAAATAAATATATCTATAAATAACTCTCATTCATGGGTATTGGATACCGCTTGTGGCTCACATATTTGTACAAATGTGCAGGGGCTAACTGATAGCAGGAAGGTTGGACCGAGAGAGGTAGACCTACGCGTTGGAAATAGAGCACGAGTGGATGCTGAGCGCGTAGGGACTTATTGATTAAATTTACCTTCCGGCTATTGTTTAGTGTTGAATGATTATTTTTATGTTCCCTCGTTAACAAGGAATATTATTTCTATCCCAGTGTTGGACATAGAGGGCTTTTCCTCGTATATTTATAATGGCAGTCACGTACTATCTTTTAATAATGTTATATATGGACTACTCCTCTTGTGGATGGATTATATACACTGAACTGTAGTCGAGAGATATTCAATGTACAAAATAAATGAGCCATGAATACTGAGGGTATTTACCTTGTTCATTTTCTACTTGCTACTCAAATAAATATGAATATCTGGACTTCATGTCTTTTTTGGCTTACCATATAACCTCCTCAACATTTTGACTTCTCCACAACACTTTCACTAAGGCAACTTCCTTAGTTCTCAACTTTCGAATCTAACGATCCAAAATAGCTACGGGAATTTCCTCATAGGTCAAGCCATGCTTAATTGAAATAGAGTCGGTAGGAACAACCAACGATGGGTCTCCCACACACTTTTTAACATGGACACATAAAACACTAGATGCACAACAACTAAGTATTGTGGCAATTCAAGTTCATAAGCCACTTGGCCAACTCTCCTTAAAATATTGTAAGGTCCAATATATCTAGGACTGAGCTTTCCTTTCTTTTCAAACCTCGTGACACCTTTTATGGGAGAAACTTTCAAAAATACCTAATCATCAACATGGAACTCCAAATCTCTACGCACATTTGAATAGGACTTCTGGCGAATCTGAGCTATTTTCAAACGCTCCTAAATCACTTTGACTTTCTCTATATCCCGATGGACCAAGTCTAGCGCTAACAACTCTGCTTCACCAACTTTATACCAACCAATTGGTGACCTGCACCTTCGCCCATATAGAGCTTCGAACATTGCCATCTGGATGCTAGCATGATAACTATTATTATAAGCAAACTCAATGAGAGGCAAATGATCATCCCAATTACCTTTAAAGTCGAGAACACATGCCCTCAACATATCCTCAAGGTTTTGATTAGTACGTTTTGTCTGGCCATATGTCTGAGGGTGAAAAACTGTGTTGAGATTTACCTTGATACACAATATTCTCTTAAAAGACTTCCAAAAGTGAGCTGTGAACTGAGAACCACGATCTGAAATGATGGAAACTGGGGTCCAACGAAGCCTGACAATTTCTCGGATATACAACTTACAATAATCCTCTGTTGAATGTATGGTTTTGATAAGCAAAAAGTGAGTTGATTTAGTCAGTCGGTCCACTATCACCCAAATTAAATCATGCCTTCGGGCTGAGTGAGGTAGACCTATTATGAAATCCATATTTATCATCTCCCATTTCTAAATAGGAATATCAATATTATGTGCCAATCCACCAGGTCTATGGTGCTCGGCTATCACCTGCTGACAATTCGGACACTTGGCTACAAAGTCTGCCACATTCCTCTTCATATTGTTCCACCAATAAAAAATTTTAAGATCATGATACATCTTGGTAGAACCTAGGTGAATAGAATACCTAAAATTATTTGTTTCTGTCATGATTCGCTTTTTGAGTCCGTCCATATTTGGAACATATAATCTGCCTCGGTACCTCGAAGTACTATCATCTCCCCCTTGTTCAAAAGTCATAGTCTTATGCTTGTGAATCCCCTTTTTCAGCTGCAACAGGTAGGGATGACTAAATTATTTCTCATTCACCTCGGTTACTAAGGAGGATTCAGAGTTTTTCTGAATAACGACACCACTATCTCCAGAGTCCATGAGCCAAACTCCTAGACTGGATAGTTAATGAATCTCCTTCTTCATGATATTTTTACCTTCCTCAACATGAGCTTAACATCCCATGGATTACCGACTAAGAGCATTGGCTACCATATTCGCTTTCCCTATATGATAAAGAACATCTACATCATAATCCTTTATCAATTTGAGCCATCTCCTCTGCCTGAGATTCAACTCCTGCTGCTTGAAAATGTACTGAAGGCTCTTGTGATGTGTGAAAATATTAATGTGAACTCCATACAAATAGTGACGTCATATCTTGAGTGCAAAAATCATGGCTGGTAGTTCTAAATCATGAGTTGGATAATTCTTTTCATGAGGTTTAAGCTGTCTGGATGCATAAGCTATAACCTTACCATATTGCATTAAAATACATCCAAGACCAACTCCTGAAGCATTACAATATATTAAAGCCCTCGGTCCCTTCTAGCAAAGTTAATAGTGGAGCGAAAGTCAGACCCCTCTTCAATTCTTTGAAACTACGCTCACAAGTATCTGACCACTGAAATTTGACTTTCTTCCGAGTGAATCTAGTTAATGGAGTTACAATGGAGGAAAAACCCTATACGAATCATATGTAATATCCTGCCATACCCAAGAAACTCTAAATATCTGAAGTAGAAGTGGGTCTGGGCTAATTTTTAACACCATCAATTTTCTGAAAGTCACCTTGGACGCCCTCGCCTTAAATAACATGGCCTAAGAATGTCACTGACTTTATCCGAAATTCACACTTGAAAATTTTCGCATAAAGATCGTGGTCCTGAAGTTTCTACAATACAATTCTGAGATGTTCTACATGATCAGCCTTATTAGGAGAATAGACTAAAATATCATCAATGAATACAATGATGAAAAGATCAAGATAAGGCTTGGAGACCCTATTCATGATATCCATAAAAGCAGCTAGGGCATTCATCAATCCAAATTACATGACACAAAATTTAAAATGACCACAACGAGTTCCGAAGGCGGTTTTTTAAATATCAACTTCCTTAACCTTAATCTGATGGTACCCTGATTTGAGGTCAATCTTAGAATAACACTAATCACCCTGGAGTTGATAGAATAAATCATCGATTCTGGGAAGAGGATATTTTTTCTTAATGGTAACCTTATTCAATTGTCGGTAGTCAATGCACATACGCAAAGATCCATCTTTCTTTCGAATAATTAGAACTGGTGCACCCCATGGTGAGATATTTGGTCTAGTAAATCCCTTATTAAGGAAATCTTTCAACTCGGAATTTAGCTCTCTTAACTCTGCTGGAGCCATTCTGTATGGCGAAATAGATATCGTCTTAGTGTCGGAAAGTAGATCGATTTTGAATTCTAGGAAGATCTTCAAGAAAGACTTCTGGAAACTCATTGACAACTGCCACTGACTGGAAAGTTGGGGTCTGGGTATCTGACTCCCTAACTCGAACTAGATGGTAAATATACCCCTTGGATATCATCTTTCTATCCTTAAGATTGGAAATAAACCTACCCATGGGTGCTACTGAATCACCCTTCCACTTAATGACTGACTTACCTGGAAATTCAAACTTTACAATTTTGGTTGTACAACCCATTATGGCATAACATGACGACAACCAATCCATACCCATGACTACATCGAAGTCTACTATTTCTAACTCTATTAAATTGGCTATGGTAATACGGTGATAGATTTTAACTGGACAGCCCCTATATACCTGTCTAGATATAACTAACTCACCAACTGGGGTGGATACTTTGAAGGGTTCATGCAACTTTTCTAGTTCTATCCTAAACTTCATAGCAACAAAATGGGTTACAGATGACAGAGTGGATCCAAGATCCATAAGGGAATAAACATCAAAAGTGAAAATGATTAATATACTTATGACCACATATGCACGGGCCTTTGTATCCTGATGACCTGATAATCCATACAAATGGTTTGGACCTCCGCTTGTACTACTAGACTTAGCTGGACCACTCCTTGATTGGGTCAGAGAATTATGAGGGACTGTAGAATTTTCGGACTGAACCACATTACCTCTTCTACCCTACCTCACTGATAGGCAGTCTCGCTAAAAATGACATCGCTGGCTATACCTAAAACAAACATCCATACCCATGCGACACTCTCCAGTGTGCCTCCTATCACACTTAGCACAAACCGAGTTACTAAAAGAACTTTGATCTACACTGGCTTGTGACTGGGATCCTGATGCTCTGAAGTTCTGCTTCCTGTTATCATTCCTGAACTTTGGGGCTGGGGCACTAGCTAAAGATGGAGCAGGTCCAGAAGTGGCCTAAAGACTTAGCTCCCCTATGACTGAAGTGGCCTAAAGACTTAGCTCTCTTATTAAACTATTTTTCCTTCTCTTTCTGTAAGGCTTCATTTTCCTTCAACCTGCTCTCGTTACCCTATACGAAAGAACTATCTTTGTAATAGTTATCTCCATATTCTGATCTGTGATATTAGTTGCATCGTACAAATGAGGATCAAGAGCATACACAAAATGTCTAACTCTAGCCCTCATGTCTGGAACCATATGCGAATCATATTTTGCCAAAGTCACAAACGGAAGGTTGTACTCCTGCACACTACTGCCATTATGCTTAAGCTTTTCAAATTCCACAACATTTGCCTCTCTGAGCTCTATTGGCATAAAGTGCTCAATGAAGGCATCTGGAAAAACATCCCAAGTCGTTGGAGGTGCATCTTCCCCACGAGACTACTCTCATGACTCATACCAGAGGTTGGCAATATCTTGCAACTGATAAGCTCCAAACTCTGATGCCTCTACCTTCATTAACATGGAAGTTTTTTAGCCCATCAATAAAATCCTGAGGATCCTCGGTCCTACTTGACCCTGTGAACACCAGTGGGTCTATATGAAAAAACTCATGAGTCCTGAAATGGGATGACTCTCATTAGTTTCTATGCTTTGAGTCATTCCTTGTCGTTGGGCTTGAGTAGCCATAAGCTGGGTGCACAGCTGAACGGCTCCGCTAACATCTAAATCAGAAGAATTGGGCGACGCAACCGGGATGTCCACAGGCCCTTAAGCCTGAGCATCCTCCGCATGAGCAGCATTAGTAGTAGCACTATTGCTGGTAGCTGGTTTTCTCTTCGTATGCATTTTTCTGAAATATGTACTACGCACGAGTTAGAATGATATTCTGAAGGTATAACTCTAACTGCATGATCTAGAGTATGAAAGAAGTAAGACAATCCTAGATGTCTTGGTGGTCAACTGTTTATATGTGTGGGTACCTCACACACATAAAAGTGACCCCACTGGACACAGTTTCATAGACTCCCTAAGACAATTGAATCGAGGCTCTGATACTAAGCTTTGTCACGCCACGAACCAAGGCGTGGATGGAACACGACACTCAGTGTCTTATTGTATGTGACCGAGCGAATCACATGACTTTCTTGTTAACATGAGCATCAAACATGCTAAAGAAATGATTTAAAACATTTAAAACAAGGTATTGAAATAATAGTCTGAAAATATAATAGCGGAATCATCTGAGTAAAACATGATAAGTCTAAAAATACTGCTGACATGACTTACATGATATAATGTACTATGAAACCTTTAAAACAGAGTCTATAAAATGGTTTACTAGGACAATGCCATGGCATTCCTCTACTAATAAAATATAATCATAAAATAACTAGACTGGCACCCTGAATGAGATGGGGCACACCGAAATAGCTGATACTAAAGCGGTCCTACTGAGCAGATCTGTCTTCCTGTAACTCAACACATGTGTTGTAGAGTGCAAGCCCCATGCAAAAGGACGTTAGTACATTTGAATTGTACCATATGTGAAGCAACTGAAAGAATAAGAAGGCACATGAAATAATAGGAATATGAACTGAAACTTAAAACATAATTAAAAATTAGAAAACTGTATATTTGTATATATAGGTATATCTTTGGAAGAGCATTAGCAAAACCGACATGACCCCCCATACATGAACGTGGAGTCTAATCTCTGCCCGATCAGCTAAGCCATCTCATACTTTGCCAGAGTACGAGATTTGAACATGAACATGATGGATCCAATAAATAATCTATAGGTACCGTCCTCTGGTGGTGCGACCCTTATCCTACGTTGGCATACGTAGTTTTAGGCTATCTAAGCCTTCTCGGTAATCTGTGCAACTCCAAAAAATATGTAGTTAAAAATAGTTGGCTTGAAAGCCCATGAATTATATGAAATAACTTGAAATCGTAACTTGTAAATTTACAATTTAGCATGTGAAGAAATACATAGTATAACTTGTCTAAATCATGAGAAACAAACATGACTTCATGAAATTGAGTGATAATAATTATAACTTATATTTAAGAATTCATGAAAATCAAGACGAGTTCATGGATTACAGATGGGATCATGATAGTCACAATATCATATCATGAATGTAAGTAACGAAGTCAAGACATAACATGGAATATAATTATTCACGTATTTCATTATCATGAACTTGAATAAAACCCTAGGTTATGGAAATTCATGGTTTCATGGATAATGTGGCATGGTGAAGAACAATGACGTTCCCACATGTAGATAGAAGCTCTACATACCTTAATCGCTCCAAAACTTATCTTAAAAATCTGAACTTCGAAGAAGGAACCCAAAGCTTGAACTTCAATTTCTCGAGTTGGATTTTCTTAATAACCCTAGGTTAGAAATAGTGAATTCCGCTTAGAAATTGATAGTAATCGATTAGAATTGCATAGAAATACATGGAAATGACATACCTTGGTGTAGGAGATGGTTGGGAAGAGAGAACCTTCTTGAAAATTGTGAAAACTGACATTTAGAATGAAGTCCTGAATTTATATTGTTTGTTGTCAGAATAAATCAACGGTTGATTCGATAGTCCGTTGAATAGTTGACGGTCTAAGTCTGGGCCGTCGATATTTTAACAGTCTAGATTGACGATCCATTGAATTGGACCGTAATGCTATTTCTGAAAAATTTCAGAGAGTTGTAATACTGGAGTTATGGGGTGGTGGAGATTGACGGCCGGTCAATAATTTGACGGTCTGTAGAATTTATAGTCTGACCGTGAATTTTAAAAGTGAAATTGATGGTTTGTTTGACGGACCGTAAAACGTTTTACGGTCCGTATAATTTACAGTTTGGCCGTCAATTTCAAATGTGAAATTGGCGGTTCATTTGACGGGCCGTAAAATATTTTACGGTCTGTATAATCTGCCATCAAATTCCATTTGCAAAACTGAATCTGTTTTTTCAACTAAGACTCTCCATTTTGGTTTCCTACACTCGTGGATCATGAACAAGGCTTAGTTTGAATGTATGAGGTGTTACATGATTATAATATATTTAACAATATAATTAAAAACTTCATAGTAAAATACCTAGATTAAATATTGTTTTTGAATTTTGGAATCGACTTCTACGGTGCTTTATTCCATAATCCAAGCTTTGAAACTTATTCCTTTACTTGAATATACCAAGAATCTTGACTTTCGGGATAAAATTAGAACCAAAAATTACCTTTTTAGTATGTGGGACCTCAGTTTTTAACCTTTAATGGTGGTTTGAACTAAAAAAATGGTAATGGGGACGAGTGGGGAAGAAAATTATGGGGCTCGATTAAATTACCCTTGCGCAGTAAATTACTGCGCAAAAGATGCTTATGGAACTTTTTTTGAGGTTATTTCATTTCTCCTCCTCACTTTTTGGGTCATTTAAGTTCCGGACTCCTATTAGCAAGTACACTAGATCAGACATGGATTCTAAATTAATATATATTGCATCTTTAGCGATTTTTATTGTATTTGCTATTCTAAGACCATGAGTTTAAAAATTGTATATTTCTCGGTTAGAACAAGAGAAAAAAAGTATTACACACCACTTTATGTAATAGGAAGTCCTACGACAAGTAACTTGGTACCTATTACATAGGCAAGGGTAGCTCGGTGTACTAAGCTTCCATTATGCGCTGAATCCGGGGAAAGACCGACCACAAAGGTCTATTGTACGATGTCTTACCTTGCATTTCTGCAAGCGGCTATTTTCACGGTTTGAATACGTGACATCCTGGTCACATGACAACAACTTTACCAGTTACTACAAGGCTCCCCTTCAATAATATTTTGATTTGTAGGAAAGTAATTGCTTCATTCATATTCTTCCCATGGTACAAATATATATAATAATAATAGGCCTGTCTTATGGAAGACTAATCTACTTTACCTAAAATATAAGATTCTAATTATAATCATCCTAATTACAATATATTACACTATCAATTATAATTAATGGGGATGAGAGATAATTATAGGATAGCCCCATAATTACTCTAACATTCCCCCGCAGTCTTAGCTGGAGGTTCTTGGATGTTGAGGTTGTCCCTGAAATCATCAAAAAGTACGCGCGGAAGACCTTTTGTGAAGATGTCGGTAATCTGATAACGGGACGGTACATGGAAACACGGACTTGACCACGAGTAACTTTTTCTCAGACAAATAAGATATCCATTTCAATGTGTTTTGTGCGTTGATGCTGAACAAGATTGCCAGATAAGTAGATCGCACTCATATTGTCACAATAGACCATTGTTGCCCTTTCAATCGGACAATGGAGCTTCAGTAGTAGATTACGGAGCCAACATGATTCGGCAACAACATTGGCCACCCCTCGCTATTCTGCCTCGGTACTTGACCGAGACAGTGTGGATCGGCATTTGGATGACCATGAAATGAGATTGTCACCCAAGAACACACAATAGCCGGAAGTGGAACGACGTGTGTCCGGACAGCCACCCCAATCCGCATCTTTGTAGGTAGAAAGACTCTAGATGGAGGACTTATACAGATGAAGTCCGAAATGGAGAGTACCCTTAACATACCGCAGAATCCTTTTGAGAGCCCCCATATGTTCTTCCTTAGGATCATGCATGTGTAAACAAACTTATTGAACCGCATAGGAAATATCTGGTCTTGTAAAAGTCAGTTATTATAAGGCCTCTGCTAAGCTACGGTATTGGGAAGGATCGTTGTATGGAGTTCTGACATCATTACTCAATTTCGCCTTTGTATCCACTTGAGTATGTGAGGGTTTGCAGGACGACATCCCTGCTTTGTCAATTATTTCTTTGACATATTTATTTTGACTGAAAAACAGACCACCTGCATATTAGGAGACAACAATGCCAAGAAAATAATTCAACAGACCCAAGTCATTCATTGAAAATTCTGTTGTAAAAAGGGACATAATAGACTGGCGAAGTGAAATGGATGATGTTGTGAGAATAGTATCATCGACATACAAAAGGATATATGACATGTCAGTGCCTTTCCGATAAATGAACAACGACTGATCAGACTTGTTGTGAGAGAATCCCAATTTGGAAACAAATCCTGCAAACCTATTATACCATGCCCGAGGAGCTTGTTTCAAACCATATAAGGATTTCTTCAATAGGCAAACAAGATCTGGACGGGTATAATCTCGGAAACCCAGTGGCTAATGCATGTATACTGTCTCCTGTAAGTTGCCATGCAAGAATGCATTTTTAACATCTAACTGGTGAATGGTCCAAGATTTGAAAAGAGTCAAGGTGAGAATAGTCCGGATAGTTGCTTGCTTAACCACCAGACTGAACATTTCACCACAATCTACCCCAACCTGTTGAGACCTGCCATCACCAACAAGACGAGCTTTGTATCTCGCAAAAGAACCATCAAAATTTTTCTTATGATAAAAAACTCACATAGACTGAATGATGTTCACATTAGACGGACCTGGTACGAATTCCCATGTCTTATTTGTAATAAGAGAATTAAATTCGTCTAACATGGCATCTTTCCAATTCGGGTCGGATAAGGCAGCTTTGGGATTTTTTGGTAGAGGTGATGGTTAATAGAGAATAATAGGTTAAAGTGATGTTTGGGCCAAAAAATCTCGTGCATGGCACGGTTTCAATGGTCTGAGGATGTTCCATCACTGGTTGGGTAGTTTGGTTCTCGGGTATGTTATTGGGCCGATGGGAATAATATTGGCCCAAGTGACTAGGTGTAGCCGTTGCGGTATGGGGCTGGGCTCCGTGAATGGTTTAGGCTAAGGGTGAAGTTGTGGACTGCCCTACTTGGGCCAGACCTCCATGGAAATAGGACTGGGCTGAGACCAATGGTAACAAGGTTGTGGTCTCCGGTCCAGTCCCATTCAGTGGTTGGGGCGAAAGGTGTTGGGAATTTTGTTAGGTCGGCTCCACATGTGTTTGGACATTAAGATGGTGGTGTAAAATGGGATGTATTTTATTGTCCAAAAAATCATATGAAGGTGAAGATGCCACATGAGACTTAGCAAATGAGAATTTAGACTCATCAAAAATCACATGACGATGGACAATTATTTTCCCATTCATCAAATCATAACATTTATATCCCCTATGATTTTGTGGGTATCCCAAAAACACACAAGGAGTTGAACGAGCCTGCAACTTGTTAATGAAAGTAGATGGAAATAAAGGATAACACAAACATCCAAACACCCTAAAATGTGTTAAAGACGAGAAACAATGATATATCATTTGTGTAGGAGACGCATTGGAGAGAAATTTACTAGGAAGAATATTATAAAGGTATATAGCCATTTGAAGTGCATGATGTCAAAACTTTGGTGGTGTGGAAGAATGCACAAGAAGAGAGTGAATCATATTATTAATTGTTCGAATTTTTCTTTCGGTTTTCCCATTTTGTGGTGAGGTATGTGGACACGGAAGATGCAAAGACATCCCATTTTGGTGACAAAAATCATTAAAATAAGCATTTATGAATTCTCCCCCCCCCCCCTCATTGTCACAATGAAAATATTTAATGCTTTTGCCAAATTGAGTTTTGATAAAAACACTAAATTTCTTTTAAAATGGTGTAGGTTTGTGATTTATGTCCCAATGGAAAATTCCACAAAAAAATTGAATAATCATCTAGAATGAGCATATAGTATTTATGACATGCAGAACTCAATACGGGTGATGTCCACAAATTGCAATGCACAATATCAAATGGCACATAAGTATGAGAATTAGAAGAGGCAAAAGAAAACTTAACATGTTTACCAAACACACAAGATTGGAAAACAAAAGATACCAAGGGTTTATTACACGAAACCAAATTATTCTTTCTAAAATTATTAAAAACTTGTGCTCCTAGGTGTCCCAATCGATTGTGTCAAAGAGTAGGAGAAATGGCAGCAAAGTTTGATGGTTTGTTCATGCTATTTTTGAAAAAAAAGTGATGGGATATAAGTCACCACTGCTATTGCATCTCATAAGTGGCATCCTCGTCTGAAAATCCCACACAGAAAAGCCAAACGGATCGAAATTTACAGAAACATTGTTGTCAGTTGTAAAACGTCTAACGGAGATCAAGTTTTTAATTAGATGTGGTGCATGTAAGACGTTTTTCAAGTGTAAAGGTGGGTGTGGAGAGGGTAGTGTTACCTGACCAATACCACAAATTGGAATGTCCTGCCCACTGACGACAACAATATTTTTATTATTACTCGTATTACAATAAGATGAGAGATTACCTTGAGATGCCGTCATATGCGACGTAGCCCCTGTGTCCATGCACCATGACTCATCGGGAACACTTAGATGCATGTTATTCATAGCTTGTTCAATATCTATGGGTGCATAACCAACAGAAGATGGTGCCTAAGCCGCTAACGCATGTTGTGGACGAGATCCAAGAATACCGGGTTGGTGATTTAAAGAGGGAGGAGGTCGGGCCCATAATGAATTTAGATATGGGCATGAAGGGGCAGTCCACTGTGGGGCCCAGGCCCACGGTGGGTACTGCCCCCCACTGAGTACCACTACTGCCAGCCCGCCACTGCCCGGACTGGACACTGCTATCGACGGGTTGGCCACCGCCTCTCCCCCGTCCCTTTCCACCATTATTTTTTCCTTTATTGTTATGGTTTGAACTCCATTTTTACCATTATTAGGACGATTACCATGGCTCTCTGAACCGGAATTTTGGGGCTCCAAATCTGTGGAAGATGATTTGGTGGAGATGAGAGCAGTTCCGGCGGTGGTTTCCCCAGATGATGCCTGTTTTTCTTTCCATGTTTCTTCGAGAATTAACCTCGAACGTGCCTTATAAAAGGGAGGCAACGGTTGCTTTGCTGAATGAATGTAGCAACACCGTCATATTGTTCATTCAACCCTATAATTAACTGAAGGATCAATCTTTGATTTGTCACAGGCGAACCAATGTTGGATAGTTGGTCCTCAAGAACATTTAATTCTTGACAATAGGGTAAGATGTTGGAAAAGTCATCCAATTTAACATTGGTAAATTGTTGTTCAAGATAAACTGCCCTAGAAATTTTGTTATCTTGAAAGATGTTTTGTAACCTTTCCCACGCCTGTTGAGCCGTAGAATTTGGTTCTAATATGGTGTGGAGAAGATCATTCGAAATTGTGCCATAAATCCATTAAAGGACTATAGCATCTAACCGGGACCATAGTTTCTTGTCAATCGTAGTGGTATCCGACGGTGACTCGAACGGGATGATATGCTCAATTACCTCATAAGCGCGGCAATGAATTTTGAACAATTCTGTCCAAGAGGTATACTGTCCTTTCTCTATTTCAAGAGTTATGGATACAAAGTTCTTGACATTATTAACGGCAACAGAGGGATGAAATGTTTGTTTTTTGGCCATAGGTTCCACAAGAAATAAAATTAGAGAATGAAAGAAGTAGCATTTGATGTTTGGGACATAGAAAAAACCCTTAGGTTTTCAAATAGAAGGTAGCTGAGGGGGGGTGTGTGTAAATGTTGGCTAGGGTTTTGTTATTTTTGTAAGAATTGGTTTAGGGTTTTGCTAGGGTTGGCCGAAAGTGAGGATAAAGAGGAGAGGAAAATCGTGTAAGAGGAGGGGAGAATTAGGGTAAAAGATCTTTGACTCTTGATACCATGTAGGAAAGTAATTCCTTCATTCATATTCTTCCCATGGTATAAATATATATATATATATATAATAATAATAGGCTTATCTTATGGAAGACTAATCTACTTTACCTAAAATATAAGATGCTAATTACAATCATTCTAATTACAATATATTACACTATCAATTATAATTAATGAGGATGAGAGGTAATTATGGGATATTCCCATAATTACTCTAACAATATTCACTAGTAATGAGATATACAGAGAACAACCAGCTTGTGCAGGCCCTTTATTCAAATTCCATGGTATTAGCTTTTCATTCCGAAGCCTGCACATTCTTCATCACATATTACAATTTTGCGACATATGTTCAAATAGTCTCTTTAAAATATTGCAATTGTAGTGTTTACCAAAAATCAAAACCCTCAAATGTGCGATGTACAATATTTATTATATTAACACAAGATGTAATTTGTTGAAAATTTACTAATATGGAATTAAGTTTATCCCATTATTTATGACTCAAAAATTGGGCCCCGCACGTCGGAAATATCGTTTCCACACACGTGCAATCTTAGTGCCAAGTATTGTAAATTTCGTTAATGAAAGAGATATTGGTACGTAAGTGAAATGTTTGAGACATAGAATGATGGATGGTTATTTGCTAAATGACAAGTGTTCCATATTGGTAAACGAAGGAAGGATTGAGCGAGGTTTAAGATGGTACGAGTCGAACCACAGAGCCGAGAAGGGCCGCGGTGCCGACTGGACTGCGTCGCGGCGCCGGAGCGCCGTGGTGCCCCTCTAGTTGGAGCCGCGGCGCTAAATGCTGCAGCACCGCGGCGCTTCCCAGGTATTGTTTGCTCGATGAATCCCAAATGTTTGGCTGTTGAAGTGGTTTCGAAGGCATTGAATTCACCCAATAATGGTCATTACTTGGACCATTATGTTATTGCATTACTTGGGGTTAAATGTCATCCATTACATGGAAATTGATTGCCATTATGGGGAATTTGAAAGGCCATCTTGCACACCTATAAATTGAGGCATTTGGCTCAATTCTATAGATGAAAGGACCATGAACAGAAAAACAAGTTTACAACACCACAAAGAGATAAGATTTTCCTAATATCAATCCTTCTCTTAGCAATCTTCATTATTTGTGTTCTTCGCTGAGATCATTTGTGTAGGCTTTGCACACTTGATAGTTTATTGTTTCATCTTGGGAGACTGTTGTCCACACTTCTGTAAAGCCTATATACGGGGGCAATCTTGTCTTAAAGACATAGAGCCGTCTCTCGACTCAGTCGGTTGTGTTATGATTATCTAATCGTTTGCTAAGTGTTTCAGGTATGAACTAGAATCTCAAAGGACTCTAACTGTTTGGATTCTCAACGGATTTACAAGCCACAAGTGTAGCAGTTCATGTTCTTGTATTTCTGAATACAAGATCCATATTTGAAGTTTCAATTCAAGATCAAGACATTGACAACTTGTTGTTGTAATCTAAGTTGTTTATCCTTTCGATCACTGTAATAGTTATTTACTATTCTCGTACGTGCTTTACATATCCAACAATTTTAAGACAAGATTGTATTAGTTCTCAAAAGATGTGTACCAGCCGATATGGTCCCAAATCGGGCTGTGGTTTTCTTCTTGAAAACAATTATGTTGACAGTTCTGTTAACAATTCAAACATTATCTCTGTCAACAACCGTGCTTTCAAATCTGGTCCTAGTTTTAGTTCTCTCTTTGACGACAGTTGCAAATCTATTTCCTTCAAATGTGGGATCCTTAGATCTGATGCTGAGCTTCAAGTTACTACTGATAGTCATGCAGGTACGACTAAAGATCAAGGACGAGTTGGTGTCACCGCTCCCGAGAGTGGTGGAAACCAACGCCCACGAGAGGCTGAGGATGTCAACTGGATAAGAGGAGAAGGCTGAAGATGATGTTCTATCATGTAGCAAAAAGGCCTATATCTGTCCCAGACAAAGGATCTGAATTATGGTAAGGAGGATATGGACACTCAGTCTAACTGAAGTGGGCCAGAATCCAAAAGGTCTAGGTTAATTATCTTTCCTTATCTATAATGTGTTTAGTTAATATCTAAATAAAAGTGTGTAAGGGAAGGCTTAGATTATGAAAGTGTTCTCATTAAAAACTCATATTCCCTACACTCTAAAATCAGATATTGAATCTTCTTCCTTCCCGGTTAAAGATTGGACTATTGTAAATAAAACTTAAAAGATCTATCTTTTTAGTGTAATTACGCACATACGAAGGAGAGAGTTCCACTGACTGTGCGAAAACTGTTACCACTCTTAAGCAAGCGTCAGGAATTGCCTGGGCACCAATCACAATGGAAGAAGACTAAGAGATGATGGTTTTTCTTAATTCGTTGAACCTGTCACACTATTTGATAGAAGATCCTTCATTTGATAGGATGATCTTGGACACTCAGTCGTATAAAGCCTACGGAAGACTGGAGTGGGCCAGAATTTAGTTGATTGGATGATATTGGACACTCAGTCGTACAAAGCCTATGGGCGACTGGAGTGGGCCAGAATTCATTTGATAGGAAAATTAATGGGCACCTTGTGAGGTGGGCTAGAATTTCCAGGTCTTAAATGATCTGAAGGTCAAAAGAAAGGTAGAAAAGTAATAGACACCTAGTGAGGTGGGCCAGAGTTTCCAGGTCTTAAATGATTTGAAGGCTAAAATAAAGGCAGAAAAGAAATTGGTCACTCAGTCTGCCAAAGCAACTGGAGTGGGCCAGAGTATCCAGATCACATATGATCCGGTTACGCCCTAACCACGGACAAGGGGTTGTTCATGTGAAGCAATACCACCTCTAAAGTAGAAGGGGTTGGAAAGGTTGTCCTCAATAGGACTTTAGGGAATGGGATCACTCTAAAAGGAGGTGATACATGTCCCAAACTTAGTTTCAGGGACGTTGTTGGTCAAGCTAGTTTGAGACTAGTCCAACAGGTCTGTAATAACTAAGAATGGTACAGTTTTTCTGTAGCTAAATGAATGACATATTTGTAATCTGTGCATCTATGCCATCATAGATTAAGACACGTTAAATAGAAAGTCATTCAAAAGCTAACGAAGTTGAGATTGTTGCCTTCTGTCGACATAAACCCTCAAAATAAATGTGAGGTAGGCGAAGAGGCAAAATCACCTTTCCATTCCGTCAAAGGAATAGCGAAAGAAGCACCGCTCCTCAAGAACTTAGTCACACCTACATGGGTGATTTGAAGTTTATACAAAATAGAGTGGGAGATGAGTACTTTGTGACATTTATTAACGATGGTACAACGTATTGCATCCTTTGTTTATTGAAAAGCAAAGATGAAGTTGTTGAAGTGGATAAGCGCTACAAAGCATAAGTTGAAAATCAACTAAGCCTACGAATTGAGGAATTCTTAGTGATAGAGGGGGAGAATGTGAAGCATCATTTATCAAACGACTGCTCATTACTCACCTCAGTCTAACGGTGTTAGACAAACGCAAAGCCGTACACCTAAAATATGTGGGGCAAGACGATCCTTACTGCTAATGCGATTCTCAACAGAACTACGCATAAGGATAAGGATAAACCTCCGTGTGAAACATGGAAAGGATCTCACCTACAAATGTTGTGTTGTGGGGTGGCTTGGTAGAGGTTGGAATACCGAAATAGGTCAATTTGGACCTAAGATTGTAGATTGCACATCCACTAGATCTGCAAATAACAGTAGTACTTATCGCCTATTGGTGTCAAAAAATGCTAAATTCTTTGAAGATAACTTTCCTTGAGAAGGGAAAAAAAGTAATTGCTCAAGGTTAATAAGATCCCGTGGGGGCCTGACTATCCGGAACTAGACATTCCGTATCTATAGGACTCGGAAGTTGCTGACTATCCGGAACTTAATGTTTCAGATCTATAGAACTCAGGGATTCTAGATGTTGAACCGAGACAGAGCAAAGAGGGGACAAAGACTTGTTCCAGGCCTTCTAGCTTGTATGGTTGAGAATGAACCATGGAAAATTAACAGAGAATTGTCATCTCCAGAAGCGCTGCTTTGGAAAGAAGCTACAGAAAGAGAAATAGATTTCATCATATAGAACCATACTTGTGTAATGGTTGACCTTCCTCCGGGAAAAGAACCCTTGGATTGTGAAAGTGGATACTCAAAAGTGAGTACCAAGTAGATGGATCTACTGACGAGTATAAGGTGTCGGCTACTTGTACATGTGCTCCCCTATGAATATCTTAACATACATGGCCATTACAGTCTTGCGTGGCATAGATGTTGATACCGCTTTTCTAACCGGAGAGTTGGAAGGGGAGGATCAGAGTTGGTTTGTTGGACTGTTAGGCTTTTTCCTGAACTTTATTTTGGTCATTAAAATGTTTACATTTTGGTCCTGGAAGTTTCAGCTAAAATAGAAATAATGAATCTAATAACATAAACATTGACTCTGAAGTTAGAAAGCCAACAGTTGAAAACCAATAGTCTGAAAGTGGAAGTCTTATTGAAACAAAAGTCTCGTTATGAAAGATATGGGTATCACATATGACATCTTAGGAATTGGGATTTCTAAGATATCTAACGGACTGGTCTAACTCCAAACTCAGTTGTGAGATGGTTGACAGTCTCATTGAAGCCACCAATGGATATGAATCATAGAACTCATTGGAATCATGGTGCACCCATTTACATGGAGCGATATGCGCAGGTCACATATAGTTCAATGTATTGTACACAATACAACCGACTTGGTATCGACCTACAAAGTAGATCAGTTGAACAAAGGTTCACTCGTGATTCCGGAAATTATCGATAGAAGTCGTTAAGTCAGATATGACGATATCTGAAATATTCGCTTATCTACAAATTATGGTAATCTGGATGTCCAGCGGTTCTGGAAGAACACAGTGATGCAAACTGGACATCAGACTTGAAGAACACCAATTCCACAAGTAAATGTGTATGGTGGGTCTTGGAAAATCCTCTAAACAAACTTGTATCGGCCGATTCATGATGGAATCAGAGTTTATCGCTTTAAACAAAGCATGACAGAAGTTAAGTAACTTCACGACTCCTTAGAGGACGTCCCTTATTAGGAGAAACCCGTGTCTTCAGCAGTTATACACTGTGGCTAGTCGGTCGGCTTCAGGTAGGGCACGGATGACGGCGTCTGGACATATCTGTCGGATATGTCAGAGACATAAGACTGTATGGTTGTTGATCATCACGGGTGTCACTTCCTTGATTACTAATCAAAGGATATAGCGAACCCTTTAACTAAGGGACTACCCGAAGATCAAGAGTTCTGCCTGTCTAGGGGAATGGGCTTAAAAACTCAAACAATACGAACATTTGCGGTGGTAACCCAACCTTACTGACTGGAGATCCCAAGAATTTGGTTCAATAGGAAAATTAAGCTGCAAAAGGTTTAGTTGAGCGCTTCGGTGGAAGCAAGAGCACTTCGGATTATGATTTTTGTAAAGAAACATGAATCCAAAGTCATTCCCGCGATAGACATTAACGTGTTACCTGCATAGTGGGTAAAGGTTAAGCTTCCAAACCTTTAACGATACTCAAACGGTTGAGGTTAAGGTAGGGGAACTTTTAATGATTCCTAACACTTGTGAAGTGGGTATTGCAGGATACCTTGTAGGAGATCACCTATTTAAGTGCGAGGACAGGCCGCCTCAAGTGAACGCACTTAAGATCCAAGTGTGTCCATGACCACAACGGACAAAACAATAAGAAGAAATGAATAAAGGGGAGGTATTGTGTTGGTACCATTGTATAGGCTTACATTAAACACTGACGGTTCAAGACATCACGTTTACCGCGCAGTAAGTAATTCCGATGGTATTTAACTAGGGAAGGTTCAAAGAAGAAGCTACCTCTCCTGATGCAAATAATTAGGCCAAATGAGAGGATTTTTAATGGTTATTAAAATTTTAGTCCCTTAAAACATAAGAGGTATTTTGAAGCTGGTTGTTGGCCGCATAGGAAATAAAGAGGGTTAGAGGTGTGTGATCAACTCATTTAAAAATTTAAGCCGTCAGAATTAGGATATTTTTATTTACTTAATTTTATTTTCAACATGTCCCCTGATCATGTAGGGGCATATTTTTTTTTTGTCATGGTCAAGCACGTGAAAATTCTTTTGGTTAACGGGGGCTAGTGAGACTCGATCTCAGAATCTCTTGTCTGCTTTGAGATTTATCTCAGTCCTAAAAGGTAGCTTAAAAGGTGAAAATTGTCCAATCATATTAAAGAGACAATTCCTATTTTAAATGGTCGATGTGAGACTCTTCACATAAGCTATGAATGACATTCACATTAATTAGGACACACTTATAAGTTGTTAGAGAAACGAAACGGTGGAGTTCCAATACATATCTACTTATACAGACATTTGGTAACAAAAGATTAACAAAACTCACTAACGTGATTTGCCATCTTAAAGATATAGAAAATGACTAAAATTACTACTAGTCTAATATTATTAAAAATCTTGAATACAAGGTAATGTCATTTGTTTGTCTACTATTCGATGCCGAAATGACTTTGAAGGAACACTATAAACTTATTGATCGATGAACTGCCTCTCAATTCAAATTGGTTGGAGGGATTTTCACATTTATTACGCTTTACACTAATCTATATATATAATAAATTTAGACATAGAGAAGGTGATGTGACACTTCTCTATGATCAGCATTGATATTTATCTTTTATTTCCTTTTCTTGATATTTTTACATATATTTATTTTGCATTTTTTGGTTCATTCTTGTATATTATTTGCTAAAATCACTACAAGGTCGTGTGGATTAAGCATATTCTACCCTGAGTTTCATCAAATATTAACCAATAAAATCATTTAATTGCATATCGGTTACAAAAAAAATTAATTACATAGGGGGAAGGGAAAATGGGGAGGAGATTACAATTTCGGGATTCAAATACTCACCAACAAGATGAAAGTTCAGATAACCAACAAACTGAGCTACTATCTCTCCCATGAGTTACAAATTGAATTTGTGTTTTCCACATAAGTTATTCAAACCTTTTCATCTTTCCAAACCAGATGTATCCGCATATGTAATATGTAATACTAACAGTGCTTTACATAAGATTTCCTATGATACAGCAAGTGAGGCTTGGTTTATGGGTAGAGTCAAAGATCCATTATCATCAAGATGTCGAGTATGGAAAAGGTAACATAACGATCCAATTTTAAAAGATTCCTGCTTTTTAGCCAATTTTTTCCTTTGTGATCTTCCGACTATTTTAATTCCTTTCTATAGTATTTCGGTTTCATGTCTCAAATTTTAGATCCTTATGCTCCGATGTTTTGTCTTTTTGTATACCGATACTAAAACTTAGATGTTGGATACTTTGAAGTTTAAAAAATTAACTAGTTTTAAGGATTCATATTATTTTTAAACTTCCTGAATTTCAGGTTTAGCAATTGAACTTACAATTGATGAGCAAAAAGGAATTAAGGTGTCACACCCCAACCTTAGGGGTGTGGCCGGCACCTGGTGTCCTAAGGCAAGAGCGTACCAGTCACACAACATAAGGACAACATCACAAGATCTGGGCCGGCAAGGCCTCAAATAAGTAGTTGTGTAACAACCTGCAAGAAGAAAAGGACCCAACAATATCTATATGTATATACATGTCAAGGATGACAAGGCCATCATAAGTATATCAAACCATATGGAAGGTCGGAAAGGCCATACACGACATCTTTATATAGGACCACTGTCTACAAGCCTCTAAGGAGTACGTGAACATCATCAAGTCGGGACAAGGCCCCACCATACCCGTAAATAAATATATACATACCAACTCTGACTGATATATCTGAAACAAGTGGAGAGTTCTTACTTGACCACTGGGCTGAGATCCTACTGAAAATGAGCATCGTCCAACTATCTACATTTGCGGGCATGAAACACATCGTCCCAAAAATGGGACGTCAGTATAAAAGAATGTACTGAATATGGAAAGCATAAATAAACATGACTGGAGGTAATCAATGAATAAATAGAACTCGAGAAACTACATACAATACCTGAAATGTCATTGTGGACCATAATATATATAAATGAAATATAATCGTGTATATAACATAGTAGGCCTCTGTGGGTAATATCTTTCATATAATATATCGCGTATATAATGTCGTAGGCCTCTATGGACAATATCATTTATGTATAGTTGTGTATATAAGGTCATAGGCCTCTGTGGGCAATATAAATATGTAACATATATATACACATATACTTGACGACCATTTCCATGAAATATTTTATCGACTCGTCGGAGTAACGTAAGATCATTATACTTCTGACTATCCTTATGTGGATGACTTGCCACCTGTTATTCTTCTCTCTGACTCCATACGGATGTTAGATAACATTATCGACTTAGCTTTCAAGGAAAATAAATAAAGAACCTTATTACATTAACATAATAAGGATACCTTGGGATATAGAAAGTAACTTCAGCAATGGATGGATAATGTATAATACAACTTGACAACATGAATTACAAATACTTTCTTAAGTCTAAGAAGAGAGTGTTTGTTAGGTATAATATCGTAGTTGTCATTTTTTAGTATTGATCATGCCAAAAACAAAGAAGTGAGCCTTACATACCATATTGTCGAAGCTATCTAAGTTCCATGGGTCCTTGAAAGCTCTACAAATGATTATCTACATCACATGAATAATTTGTATCAATATCGAATTCATAGTTCATAAAGAAGTTCACTTGAACATTTTGTCGAACAACTTATGTCCATGAAATCTCCATAAGCTTTTGTATCCAACCTTTATATGAATTCCAAAACTACAACTTCATACCAACCTTCCATTATCTCTATAATCTTATCAACATCCCATCAATCTTATAACTTACTCCTACTTAACATAAATCAACCCAAACATGATCATAATCCTAGCTACAAAGTTTTTACAAATTGTTCTTAGAGAATCTTCCAACTATTATCCTTCCAAATTCTTGTATACATCTAGAAACAAGTGGAGATAGATAGGACTTACCATATATCCCAAGAATCCACTCAATTCAAAGCTTAATTCTGTCATGATCCAAATTGGAGGGCCGCGATGGACACCCGGACCTTACCCGTCGGGTACCACCAATTGTACAATCCACATCTAATCATAATTAATTAATCACGGCCACAAGGGCTGTCCCCCAATATTTTACCGACATATGAAAATAGTAAGTACGTATAATCTTAATCAGAAAACCAACTTATATATATACGTCCCAAAGGCCGACAAGGCCATACATGACACTACACACAAGACACCTGTCTACAAGCCTCTAAAGAGTACACAACATCAACAGGTCGGGACAGGGCCCCGCCATACTCATATAGACATGTAAAAATATACCGTACCACAATAGACTGACACTCCAAAACAAGGGGAGTGCTCCAAAGTCCACTGAGTCGGTAACCTACTAACGTGGATCATCGCCTTGCCTACGTGAACCTGCGGGCATGAAACACAGCGTCCCCCCACAAAAGGGACGTTAGTATGACTGATGTACTGAGTATGTCAGGCATGAACAATAGTATAACAGGGATATAACAACAACTGAAACAAAACAGCTGACCATCAGTAAATGCCTCTGAGGGCCCTAATACATATGTCTAAATGTTATGCATAATGCAAATGCGGTATATATATATATATATCGCGGAACGTGCAACCCGATCCAATATATTATATGTATATATGCATGAATGACAATGAAACATTCTGAAGTTATCAGATGACATAATATCCTTGCCCCTTTGGCTAACATTGGAATTACTTAACATGTACCTTCGGCTAATATTGGGAATATCAACATTTCTCCTATATGCCTCAATAAGGATTTAGGAATATATTTAGACATCATTTTAACATAGGAATCAACAACATGAATATTTTTAACTACTATGAGTAAAATAATTTATAGAATAATATCACGGTTATATTTTGTTACATGGAACATGCCAAAAGAAAGAAGTAATTTGTCTTAACATACCTCAATTCGCTAAAGTAGGAACAACGTGGCTGCTACGAACTTTCAGAGCACGACATAAAATTGAATGTTGCTGCTCTTTGTTTAGGATGTTACAATTCCTAATTTCCTAATATTTTGAAAATGGGTGATGTATCTCTTCTCCTAAAGTGATCTATGTTGTTTATCTAAAAAGGTTCTCGGTGGGGTTTTCAATTTAGAAGTAAAATGCATTGTTTTGTTTCTGTTTCATTAGTAAAAAAAAAGGGTTGGAGGGGCTTTACATAAATGTTTCACGATTTGTCCCCCCCCCCTACTAATTCTAACCCCCCCCCCCCAAATCGCTGGTCAATTCACGAGCTGCCACCATTAGTGTACTTAGGCTTAGTCATTAGGTAGATTAATTTTAAAGACTACACGTGCATAACCCCCACTTAGTCTTGTCTCCCACCAAATTAATTAATCTCATAATTAATTAATTATACACACAATTAATTCTTGATCTCAATTCACTTAAATCCTAATGATTTATAAAATCTTCTTATATTCAATGTCATAATTTGTGTGATATGACACTAGTCCATAACCTCTTTGGGGATATACAACTATTATTATTAATCCTCATCGTCACACTTGTTACGCCCAAAATTATTTCGGGGTTTTATCCTTTTATATACTAATCTCTTTATTAGCATACGTAAATATAACATAAATTCCCCAAGGCTCGGGTCTACTTGCATACATTTAGATGCTCAAACCATTGCCTGAAATTATAGGATGTTACAAATTCAACCTAAAGAAGTCACCAAAATGTCCATAACGTAGGAAAAGACATTAAGAAGATGATTACGGAGTTTGCCATGATAGTTTAGCGTAGTTTACCTTGGATTCTTGCTTAGAACTATTTAGGATTGGAACATGCAAGATAAATGAATTTTGGGTCGAGTAAAGGATATAAATATAAGCTGAAATTTTCTGACTGCCTCAAAATACGACCATATTGTAAATTTATACGGACCATATTTTTCATCGTACTTCTCCGATTGACAAATTGTCTGTTGAATTATAAAGTAGACTCTCTGAACTCAAATTTATATATGTTATGCACTCCATATTCTTTATATATTAGGAGATATACCCCTAACCAGTTGGGCCAAGAAAATCAGGTCCGGAAATTCTATCTGTCCTTCCCCGAGTTTTCATGAACTTAATCTTTTTGATCTGTTTAACCCCAAATTCTTAAGAAAAATAAGTAAACGTGTTTAAACTTGTTTCCATCTAAAAATAGGATATTAGCCTCACCAGGATTTGCCTGACTTTACTTACGACACATACGAGCGCGAAAATAAGGGGTGTAACATTCTTTACCCATTAAGAACGTTCGTCCTCGAATGTTGCCGTAACTAAATTTTTAGAATTTTTTACTCATAGGATTCGTAGAAAAAATTGGCAAGAGTTTTTCCTGTAAATAGAACTATCCACCCCTGCCAAGTAGCCAGAAAATATATCCAATCGCTCACAGGGTTATACACTTGCATAACATAACATGTACTACTGTCTGCTATCTAGAAATCAAAAGGGTTAACCATAACTCATCACCCCAGTTATCAAGTGCTATGGTCTGAGCAGTATCCGTCACTTTTGTACTGATAACATCTCCTATGTAAGGCATACAAGACTTCATCACTACAAAATAGGAAGTGGGGAAAGTGGATTACACGAGTGTCGATATAATCTTTTTATCAAAATAAGTCAAGGATACCTAGCCTTCATATATTTCTTAACTTCTCAAATCATTTTTCTTACCCTATCATCCCCTTTACAATGCCCCATATCAGAGGCTATCTTTTTAATTCACAATTTTCGGGCTCAACGATATAGCATAGTAACTAGGGTATATCCATAAGGCATTTCTCTGTATTCTAAAAATTCCCAACTAAGGATATGTGAAATAAATTTACTATACTCTGCTGCAACATCGATACGTGTAAAACTAATTTAGATTTTTCTTTAACTCACGGAGGTAACCCTAGCTCATAGGTTACTTGGCCAGACCTTTAAGTAATCTCATACAGTCCAATATCTCTCTTGCTAAACTTGTTTTACTAGTCAAATCTCATTACACTGTATGGGCAAGAACCTTTAGAAATACTTAATCATAAGCGGCATTCTTTAGATCTCCACTTCGGACACTAGTAGGTGATTCCAGGAAAATTTTGAATTATTAACACTTTCCCTTGAAGAGGCTTTACTTGTCTTACTATTTGGTGGGTTAACTCTGGCCTAGACACTCGATCGATAGAAGATCTGTACCTTTAAAAATACGAGGTCTTATAAGGCTCCATCTAAATGATAAAATTATAACCACCATGATACGTAACTCTTTGTGTGATAAGAGATCATTTCGCTCTTTTTCTGAAATTTAGCATACCTGCCTGCCATATGTCATTGAGTGTTTAAATTATGTATATGTCCCGACATCATATGCTGGATAAAGCTATGGCAGAATTTCTCCATGCCCCAAACCCTTCCAGAGAAATATCTAGAATTTAATGGCAAATAAGATCATTTACCTGAAATGATAGACATTAGAATGTCCTAAAATCCTACGGTCTTCTTAATATAATTTACTTGCATAGTCCTCGGCTACACGGATAGTTCACTCTAACTACAAATGGTTCATATTTATAAATTTGTCGACCATTACCAATCTGGGTAACATTTCTAGTAAGAACGGGGTGAGTTCATATTGAACTCTATCCTTGAAACACTTTCCTATTTCCATGTCGGGAAATCCATTCTCTATATTGGCCCACTGGGCCTAGATACTCTATCCTTGCCTGTTAACCATTGGATTATGCCAATGCGTATATCTCATACCATGGTATACCTTCGTCGAACCAGGGTGAGTAAAATAGCAGGAATAATGCACCTCCGGTCAAATTTTGTTATTTAAATTAGCCAAATTTGGAACACACGGTCGACCTAGGTATCAAAGAGCTTCGTCTCCCTTTCTCTTGAATACTGACTTCCTTTGCCGATAGTACCAATTCTGTATTCTCATACGTTGATAACTTTTGGACGATGAATCTATTATCACGGGAGCCTTGAAATTGAGCCCTTAAACACATTAACTAATAAAGCTCTTTTGACCATCTTTTTCTTTCCTCGACCTCTAGATAGGCTAAGCCGCTCAACTCTCTTACTTTAAACCGCCTTAAAGGCTATTATCTTGTTAACATTTAGCCATTCAGACCTCATAGTCATTTCTCGTACTCATTCAGGTGTCCCACTTATATTCATATCATTCCCTTGCTATCAATCTCACTTCTTACCTTAGTCCAGTATATGTGTAACAGAATATTTGAGGTACAAGCTATTAGCAAAACAATGTACTACAACTTGTAGAAGTTCAAACCTAATAAGGAGATGATAGAACTTACTTTTAGGGATTAAAGTCAATCATTTTAGCACCATTTATTTGTACAAAACAACCTCCACAATCAACCAAGACAAGAGAAGAAATAATAGATAGGCTTACATTTATCCGAGGGAGATAGTCACATTATTCTACTTCTGAACCCTGCTTGAATCATCAAGGACACTTAGAGAAACTTTAGAGGAGCTCAAGGAGCTGCTTAGGGTTGTAGGAAATAATAAATGAGCAGTAGATCATGGTTCATCAAAAATATAAGACTTAAAACTCCCAACTACCTCAAGGTACGCCGGCCAAGTACAGTCTGTACAACTTTTTACGGTCCGTATAATTAGCCGTACAAACTGTACAGTCTATACCTTTTGAACAGTACCAGCGACCTCCAAACAGAGAGTTCCAAAACTTCTCCGACCAAGTATGGTCACCATCCCAAAAAGGTACGATATGTACCTCAATTTACGGTATGTATCTCAATTGTACGATTGTACCTCAATCGTATGGTCTGTACACCCTCCAAAACAAGCAATCTTTGTCGAATATTTGTTGAACATATTCCTATTGATCCGATAAGTCTTAAACTATTTTGCAACATACTCAACACTTCCTTAACCATCGTAAAATCAACACATCACCTTTCTACGCTAGTATTACCTTCGATGTATATGTGCGAGACAAATACTCACATTTTGAAATTCTTTATAATAACTACACATCTGGCATCTTATCAACCCGGTAGGGATCTTTCATTCACTTACTATGAATATGGATGAGCTGACATCTTTCTGGTAATCGATATTACAAAAACTGTAAAAAGAACGAGTTAGATTCAAATTCTTATGACTCATCTCTATTGCATGATTTATAAGATGAAAGAATGGAAACTATCCTTAGATGTCCTGCAACCTCTCACTTATAAGTGTGGTGCACAACACACCCATAAATAAGACTCTATTAGACAGGGCTTATAGACTCCCTAAGATAGACCTGCTCTGATTCTAAGTTTGCTAGAACAGATAATTGGGGATATAGAACAGAACAAATCCATACCAAAAAGGCTGAAGAATTCGACGCTTTATGGGGAGACATGGATTTTTTAAACGAAGAATTAGAACTAGAATCTATAATTAGTCAAAAAGAATTAATGGAGACGAGCGCATCAAGCTCGAGTCCATTCCAGAAAACTACTGGAGAAAACTATACAATAGATACAACTACAAGCAATGTACCTAGACGGAGAGTATTTAGAACCGTAGGAGAACCAGTAAATAATATAAAACCTAGTGGAAAGAGAATGCCTATAGAAGAACCTATTACACTCCAAGAAGGAGGCAATAGGGGTAAAATATTAAACATAGTTGCTCATGATCCACAAAAGTGGAACTCAGTAATAGACCTTTGGAAAGGAATAGTTGTAGCAGACTACATACAAAATTATACTGAGACAGATGCAGAGACTATGTATAAATACCTAGAAACATTTTTAGGAGAATCAACTAAGGCACTTTGGGAAGCCTATAAAACAGATTTCCCGGTAGAATTCCAGTACTTAGTATCAATGGGAGCTAATCCCTATAATTTTACTAATAAAATACACACCTTAATAACTGGAGAAGACCCCAATAGTGGCTTAATTATACTCCAAAAGAACGCCTTAATAAAATTAGAACAACTAAGTATAAGTAGTTGGTTTTACGTTAAACACTTTTTAAATGATTATTTTTACTACTGTACCATAAGCGGTAATTCATTTGACCAAGAACTAGGAAAGAAGCTCTTCAATAAACTACCAGGAGCTTTAGGTAGAGAAATAGAAGAACGATGGAGTAAACGAGACGGTGTAATTCAAAACCCTAATTTTAAATGGTCAATAGGCCATAGAATACAACATGTAATGGATATACTACAAGAGAAGTGTACTAATATGCAAAATCAAAAACAATTAAAACAAAACGAAATGAATTTCTGCAAAAGTATAGTATACACCACACAAAGTTCTGATAAAAACGGTCTTAAGAAGAAAAATTATAGAAAGACAGATTATAGGAAAAACTACCCTCAGTATAAAAGAAGAAAATACTACCTTAGAAAGTCCTCAGCAAGAAAACCGTATTTAGACAAAAATAGACACATAAGAAAATACAGGACAGATAGAAACTACAAGAATAAATTAGATTGTTTTACTTGTGGCAGTATAGAACACTTAGCTAATACATGCCCAAAAAGAATTAATAATAATTCAAGAAACTCTCAACTAATTGAAGACTTTCAAGAGACTCTAATTAACGTAGACGAATATATGTCGGATACTGAAAGCATATATTCTATAGTAAGTATAGAAGCTGGAGAACAAAGTAAAGAAGACTCTTCAGACTCTGAAGCAGAAGAATTTATAAATGAAATAGGATTAGAACAGTTAGACTTATAACCTTTACAAAGTAACAATTTTATGAATATATCAGAAGACTGTAGTCATACGTTCGAAAGAAATAAAGGTTTAGACCCAGAGGAGTATGCTGGTTTAGAATGGAAATTAGAAAACTTTAATAAACAAAAGTTTTTTTAAACCGAATCTCATTTAATGTACTCAAACCCCAAAGGAGAAGTTTCTATAAGATTCACTGACTATAAATATATATCTCAGAAAGACATTGAAAGAGAAAGTAATGTAGATAGTGAAGAAATTACAGAATCTACGTTAGTAAATGAAGAAATAGAAGAATACACTTTAATGAATATCCAGTTAATGGAAGAAAATTTTACCGTAGATCTGGCAATAGAAGAAGCTAAAAGAATACAAAAAGAAGATGTAAATAGGATATTTAGATGTAAAGGTTGTAAACTAAGTAATCTAAGAGTAGAGGAAGTAATAAAACATTTTAAGTTATGCGAAGCTAGAACAGATAATTGGGGATATAGAACAGAACAAATCCATACCAAAAAGGCTGAAGAATTCGACGCTTTATGGGGAGACATGGATTTTGGAAACGAAGAATTAGAACTAGAATCTACAATTAGTCAAAAAGAATTAATGGAGACGAGCGCATCAAGCTCGAGTCCATTCCAGAAAACTACTGGAGAAAACTATACAATAGATACAACTACAGGCAATGTACCTAGAGGAAGAGTATTTAGAACCGTAGGAGAACATAAAATCCAGACGCAACATCTTGGTTAGCAAACTGGGGTAGAGCAATCTCCCATTCCCTTCATTTTGCAAATTCTGCCATTCGACGAGGTTGAGGTTCGGGGTTTGAAAGTTGACATTTCAGCTCGATAATCAATCGAGTTTACTTTGGTAATGATTACATTGCACCGACCCACGAGACTGGTTTGAATGATAAACTTACCTAGAAGTAGACAAAGAGTGTACGTGATTAGTGGATGCAGTGATGGCAAAACATAGCTAGCGGCATGTGGTAACGGATGGTATACATAGGATACTAAAACGTTTGTTGACGCTCGAGGAAAAGATTTAGTGGAGTGTGGTGCAAACCAAAATTCTTCCCACTCATAATGCACTCACCATGGATCGAGCTGTTTTAGTAGCTGCTTTGATGTCTCAGTACCTGGTAAATTTAGGACGGTGTATGGTAGAGGAGATCTAGTTGAGAGTGACACAACCTTCTACTTCTCTAATTTTACCATGCCTGATCACTTAGCTCTATCAGAGAGCATGTATCCATGACTTACCAAATAGAGATCACCGCTTCATATGTGTATGATTTGAAGAAGAGCAAAGATGAGACCCTCAGAGAGGGTCAGGATGCTGAGGATGTATTGGCAGCATTACTTAAGAGGCATAATGAGCCTCAGGCTGACCAGACTTTTGGGGCCGCAGATGACACTACCACAGAGGTGTCGCCTACCACTACTATAGTTCAGGCACTCTAGGCTCGTGATCATATTACATTAGAGTACCCACATCTGACTAGATAGGTGGATATTTTAGAGTATGTCCATGTTCAGTAATTAGTTAAGGATGACGATTCTCTAATTGCCACTCTAGCAGATTCTAGGGGAAAAGGAAAAGGGATGAAGGGTATGAGTTGATTGATGAGCCAATAGAGAGGACTCGGGCTAGGGTCAGAGCATAGAGAATCAGAATGTACGGCTAGCTACACGAAAGTCCCTCACTGATAATTACCCTACTTTAGGTCCCAGTGAGGTTGTGCATGACTTTGCCTCATACAAAAGTGCCTCATCGAGTAGTGCTTCGATTGAAGTGACTTTTCCTCCATCACTACCCATGCCAGTTCCAGAGCCTGCTAGTGTTGTTTTTATTGATGTTGTTGCTAATGCTGCTACGGATACTATGATTGATGCCTCGGAGGCCACATCACCTCGAGATGATCAGCACGCCTAGAGCGCCTCAAGTAGTTCTTAGTCCCTTATTTTTTATGCATTGGAGACAAATCATGATTCTTGGTTGGGTGTGGGGCTATTTGATTGTATGTAGTGTAGTGTAGTGTATATGTGTGTCTAGGACCCCCTTGGCTTTTCTTTGACATGGTTCTTTTCCCAAGGGGTTCTATTTCTGTTGAACCTGGAATGTTTAGGTTGTGTTTAGATAAAATAGAGTATTTTTGACTTATGTGGTGGTGGTTTGAGTAACTTAAGGCATGCTTGATTTTGGTATTTGAAAAATACTCCCCTCTGTAATTTTTGTGATGTATACTCGAAATGTGTTGCTTAATTGACATGCATGATTCTTTCTGTGACATTTAGAGAATTATGTTACCTTGTGTGTTGAATGCTTAACGGGGAAGTCAGTGTGTGAACAATCCTTATGTCAGTGTGTTGTGAGGTGTTTTTTTATTTGTTCTCTTATTACATGTACAATCTAGAATCTGCATGGTTAGTCATGTCTTGTTTATTAGGATAAGTTGAGCTGTGAAATGATCTTAGGCCTTGTTTGTTTGATATTGAACCCTTTTATCCTTTTATGAGTCTAACATGTATATGTAAATATCCCTAGTTCCCCATTTTGAGCCTATAAGCCTATTCTTTGACTAGCCGCTAAGGAGCCAATACCATTTGTTCTGTATATCCTTTTTTTTGCACCTGGTCCATCCTTGACGCTTAAAATGATAAAAATAGGTTAAAAGCCTAAGTTGGGGGTGATATGTGAAATGTGGGAAAATGAGGTTGTATATAGAAAAAAAAATGGTGTGGTGGTTGTAAATAGAAAAAAAAGATAGAAGAAATACTGAAAATTAGTACAAAAAGAATTAGAGTACCAATAAAACAACACCGATGAAATAAAAGAAAACGCGGAAGAAAAGAATGGCATAGAAGGTGAAATAAGTGTAGTGTTCAAGGAGGGTAAGTCACTATTGTCCAAATATACACCCTACCCATCCCTAAGCCTACATTACAACCCTGAAAAAGTCCTAATGTGATCACATCCGAACTGTCCAAAGTCGAGGGTATTGAAAATAAGGGCAAGCTATGGTATCTGCATGTGTAGCATGAGAATTCTTTGTAAGTGTGAGTGTTTCTCTTCGTTACAGTCTTTTGTCCTATTTATTTGTACATATGTGTGTTGGGAGATTGTGTGTTCTATGTGAGGGCATAAGGGTTTGTAAAGTGATTGGTTTCCTGTAAGTTGAGATTCATGCGCGCAATGGTTCCTGTAATAACTAGATGTCATTGATTGAAGCTTCATTGTTAGTTACAATAGTCTTGAATTGCATGTCTTGTTTATTATTGTGGATATGGGGGGAGTCATGTTTGTACGAGCAATATACCGATAGTTACTTGCCAAAATCAATGTACACATTTTACTTTTGATATCTGAGCATTTGTGTTAGTATTGTGTGTTATTTTACTTGCTTGAGGACAAGCAAAGACTTTAAGTTGGGAGTATTGATGTGCCATGGAATTACGACACATTTAATGCTTTTTAACTATAAGTTTTACTTGTTTTTAAGCAAGTTTGTGTCTTTTTGATGTGTTTTGTATTTGTTTCATGTAATTAGCGATCGGAAAGCAAAATTAAGGAAAGTGAAGTAAATTCCCCAGTTTTGAGGATTGTACGAACCATCAAATCTTTGACGGACCATACAATTGGCCGTCAAAAAGCCTAATAGACAAAAGCGGAGAGTTGACAAGTTGGCTGATCTGGAACGGTTTGATTTGACGGTCTATCAATATTTTGACATACTGGTAATTGTTTTGTCGATTTGTTCACTACAATCAGACAAGTTCTCAGAAGTGGTTTGATGGTACTGTCAAAGCTTTGACGGACCGTTATTTTGGTTGTACAATTAAATCATCAAATTATTGACTGACCATAATTAATTTGACGGTCCGTCGAATTTAGCGACAAGGGTTGTATTGTCAAGTTTTAATTCTGAGTTTTTGACTTGTATAAATACTTTTTAAGATTTTATTATTATATTATCATCTGTTTTAAGACTTGTAGTGAGAGCATCGAATACATAGCACACTTCGATGGTCTCAAGAACAAGTTCCATTATTTAATCTTCGATTCTTTGTTTGTAAGTTTTAATGACAATTTCAATGCTTTCTGTTATCATCAATAATATGAGTACCTAAACTTTTATCTGAGCTTGTGAACCCAATGGTAGGTGTTATGAAATAGATTTTTAATATTAATATATGAATTATGGATTGTTAGTATTTAATTACTTCTTATTCGTTCATGTTGATTAGTGGTTGAAAATATTAATCTAAGCCATTAAATTCTACTTTTCTTGAAAAAGTTAGTAGGGTTTGGTAGAAGTAATTAACAAGGACTCGGGATGTTAACTCTCATTTAATAAACTCACTTAGGAATAAGATGAGTTTTACTTGGCATAACTAATCGTTCTTCATATGAGTCTTCTATATTTGGGTAAATCAAGAAGATAAATACTTTCTAACTATTGGAAAATATTAGGAAGTTACGTAGAGATTAAGTTCATACAATACGCAATTTATAAGGATTATATTACGTTAATAACTAGAGCATAACATCTAACCTAAATGGGGACACAATCTTAGTATCTTAATCATCTGAATTTCAATCAAGTCATTATAGTTGTTAGTATTATACAATATTTTGCAACCTTTACGGAATTAGAACGAAGACCTACGTCAAGTGATACACTACGATAGTAACCTTTTCTCACCATATTCCCTGTGGGATTCGACCCCAACCTTGTTGGGTTACTATATTTGACAACATCCGCTTTACGCCATAACTTAGATGTAATTTGAGCGTATCATGTGTCACAAGTGTAGCGTGAGTACGGAAAATAATGTGTACTCAGCAGCAACATCGACCGACCCTAGTTAAAACAAAGACAAGGGTTGGTCTCTCGAATACCACTTCCACAGTTAACTACATTAGTTTAATATAATGATAAAAGCCCAAAATCACAAATTTCAGCCCAGATATAAGAACTCTCTAAGTCCTCAAATTCGTTCAAGTAGTCAAGTAAGCATGATAGTGTGATTCAACAAGAAATTAGACAAGTCAACCAAAGAATGAAGTATTAAGATGATGTGTTATCCAAATGCTAAGTAAATGAAAGGCTTTTTTCTCATCACTGGTACACACACGTTCAAATACTATGAATCGTGACCCATGAAGAACTCGCGAGGTCCATATACCACGTGAAATCGTTTCGCTTCGAGTTCCTTATCCAATATTAGGCTTCCAATCACATCACTTAGTCAATTTTAGACTCACATTACTTGTCTCTAGCCAATTGGGCTCATTTTCAACGCATCACTCCATCTAGAAATATTTCACCTCGGACCCCGCATATGTATTGGCAAATAAAATATGCATGAGATACCATATAAAGCATGAATATGACATGCGTAACAATAAGAATCCAAGCTATGCAATAAATATTCAATCTTTAATCAAAATAAGACATAAAGATTAAACTTGTAGCTTTTTTCACTTTTAAACGGGTATTTAAGAGTGATGACAACATGTAAACATAGAGACGACAGTTAATAAGCATAGAATCAACATATGACGGGTCTCTTGACCAATCACAAATCACAATATCAATCTATGCTATCAGTTAGTGCCCAAAACATGGCATTCAGACCAAACTATATACTTGAAATTACATAAATACTCATAACATGGCACCGGTATCCGAGACAAATGTTCGTCACCTCACAAGTATCTAGACCCCCTTAGTATCCCCGTTACACCCTCCTAATTAACTTATTAAACCAACCACAACACTTTAATTAAGTTAAAGAAAGTCTCAACTTGCCTGATTTAGTAGTCTGACGGCACAACGAAGCCTTTACCTACCCTAGAGCCTCTGAATGATCCAAATCTATTCAAATACATATTATATGTTAGCACACAATTCTGTAGACCCCCGTATCATTATATGGTAGTGTTGGGCCAAAAAGGTCACCCAAAAATAGGATTTTGAGCCTCGAAGGGTAAAATGGGAAATAAGTTTAAAATTAGTCTATCCATTATCTATGGAGTCTAAATATCAAAAATCAATCAAATCTAAAACTAATTCCATGATTAATTGAAGAATCTCCATTTTCCGTCCTAGGGTTTATGAACCCCATTTCTCAACTCAAATCATAATTTCTAACATGAAATTCCTTAATAACCGATGATATAACCGTAAAAGGATGATCAGAAACTTACCCACTTGAAGAATCTTGCAAAACCCCTCTGAAAATTCTCCAATCCGAGCTCCCAAGCACCAAATATGATAATAGAATGAATGAGATCGCTTTTTGGGCATTTTAAATCGTTGAAATAGTGCCTTCATCGTGGGACTCCATATTGCAATTGTGAAGACTGAAACCTGACCCTAGGGGTGTTCATGGGTGCTTTGGGTCATTTTTTTACTAAAACCAAAACCAAACCAAACCAATTAAGTCAGTTTTTTAGTTATTAAAACCAAACCATACCAAATATAATTCACATCCATTGATTTGATTATTGTCGGTTTGGTTCGATTTATTCGGTTTTTAAGAAGCCTTATGGTATTTCTCGCTTTCATGATTTTTCCTACAATTAGAGAAGAATTTTTCACCTTTTCTGACTTATAATCCGTTATTACCCTTTTATTTTGACTGCTATTATTTTCTTAGACTATGGGGAAATGCCTTAAGATCTATAAACTTTAATAAAGTGAATAAAGTTTATAAGAAATACAAAAAAAAAAGATATAGGTAATTCTCATAGTTATTTCTTTGAATTAATGAGTTTAGATTCATGACTTTCTTTTATGAAATGAGTTTAAAGTGTAAAGTTCATTAGCCTATTTGAGATGAATAACATTTTAATCAAAAAGCATACAAAGTATTTAAATTATATTTAAAATTAATATATTGCATATATGTAATTATAAATTTTGTGTATACTATAATTTATCGATTCAGTTCGGTTTTTTCTTCGGTTTGTTTTCAGTAAAATCAAATATTATAGATTTTTAAAATTTAAAACAAACCAAACCAAAATCAAACAATAATCGGTTTATTTAATATGTTTGGTTTGATTTTTGGTTTGGATCGGTTTTTAACCAAATCCTGAACACCCCTACCTGACCCGGCCCAATTTCTCATCGCGACCGCATCACTGGCCACCACGATCGCGGAGCTTGGTCACGCGACTCATCGCGATCGCGACCTACTCCACGTGATCGCGTAGAACAAAACCAACAGGTGCACACCAAAAAAAATTGATGTGTTCCAAACTTGAAATTGACCCTCGGGATTCATTCGGGACCTCCCAAACACAAACCAAATATGCAAACCAATCCTAAAATATGCAACGAACCAGTTCACGCACTCAAAAACAATCATACGAGGTCATCTTGACCCGACGTTGACCGAGGTCAACTCCAATTTTCTTGAAAGCTAGATTTCCATCCAAAATACATTCAAGTCTCTCAAAAACCAAACCAATGACTCGACTAAGTCATAAATGACATTTTGGTCTAACGATGAAATTTTGAAAAATACTCGTTTACCCTCAATGTTGACTTTAGTTAACTCAAGTTCTTTCTTTAACTTAAGAATTCCTAAAATCCACTTACTTGCCCAAAACTCACCCAAATCACTCAGAACTCGTTCCAACCATCTATCTAAGTCAAAAATTATGTTTCGGATCTAACGGAACCATCAAAATTTGATTCCGGATGTATTTACTCAAAAGTCATCTCTTAGCCAAACTTTCCAAAATTAGAACTTCAAAATTCCAAAACATAGATTTTCTCCCGTTATTTCCACCCGGTTGCCTCGGAAATTGTGTCACTCATCCCCGCAAGTCAAATAAACTAAAATGAAGCTAGGGAAAGGGTTATTTAAGGAAAAATAGGGGAAATATCCAAAATAACCTAACGGGCCGTTACAGAATGGCTTCACCTGTGAAGAACTAATCCATTGTTTTGCATAATTTCATCGCTTTAAGCGTCAAAGTGATGTCTTTTAACACCCCAAATGATTGAATGCTCCTTTAAAATAAATACTATGATAATCTTTGCATAATATATAGATGTTCTTATAGACATGAATTTTATGGAACTAAATCATACTAAATTTAGATAAATTCCTAAATTCAAGAAATATCGATCACAAATCTTGATTAAATTATTTAAGTCTATAACATAAATTTAAATTAAGGTCTTTCAACGGGATAGTCCATTGAGTTGGTTTTCAAATCATGGGCCTGCTCAATTAGTCGAAGGTCCATGCCATGTGTCAAATGATGTGGCATGCCAAGTCAAGTCAATGACCAACAAAATCATAACACGTGAGTACGTGATGTAACATATCAAGTCAATATAAGAACCTATCAAATGTTTCCAAGTGATCAAATGATATAGTTCAACCAATTACATACTTATCACACAATTTTTGTGATAGGTTTGAACACGTAGGTAGACCAATCAAATTGAAGGAAAAAAGTATGTATTAATCACAAACTCTCCCCTATACAACTATAAATAGGGGTCTTCATAAAGCCAAAAGAGAGAAACAAAAATACATAGAGAAGCTCTCCTCTCCGGTGGTTATTCAGAAGTCTCCATCTCCAGCGGTGATCCGCAAGCCTTTCTTGTGTTCCATATTTGTGATCAAAGCTTGGCTCCGCATTCGTGATGAAATTCCAACAACAGGTTAGTCCATCAATTCAAGAACACGTAAAGTCCTTGAGTTGATGGTCGTGAGGAGAAGAATCAGAGGATTACATCGTTTCATTTAAGATTTTATAAAAATTGCCCGTACAAGTTATTGAAAATAATTTTACTTGTCTTTATTTTTCTTTTCTAAATTTTTTTTTTTTTAGGAATGAAATTTAGTGGTAACAATTATTACTACCTTATCATATTTATCTAAGTTCATACATGCAATGTTGGAGCTAATGAAACAACTTCCTTTATTGTGATTTGCAGTACATTCTAACAACTATTAAGACATTTCATTGTGGTTACTATTAATAACCACTTGATAAAATTTAATAGGCAATTCAATGCCTTATTTTTTGTATAACCATCTAGTATCCGGAACTTATTGGCTTGACTAATCCAGAGTGGAATGCAAGAGTATGTTTACATTTTTGCACATATTTGCAAGCTTTTTATTATTTGGTTGAAAATAATTGACAAGCTTTTGTTCTTTACAGGATGACAGACCTGGTATGAACTTGGAATAACCTACACGAATGGAGTCAAATCTTTGTTTGCCTCCTTGGCCTGAACTTCTGATGCGGGTTTATTTGTACCTTGGCTTCAAATATTTCGCATGTTGTTTATAAAATCTTTTCTTTGTCATTAATAATGTTGAATGTCTGAACAGTTTTTAAATTTTTACCCCTAAGTCAACTCAACGTGCATTAAGATAACCTGCAAAATATTTTTAGCACTAATAATCCATTAAAAAGATAAATTGCATACATCGAAGAGCACTGACTTACACTTAATTCGTGGAAGTTGTGAATCCCTTTTCTTTTGGATTAATATATGTACACCTCAAACTCCTATTTATAGATAGGCTTCATTGACAAGCTTAAAGGGAATAACTTATATACTCTGTATGTGGCCATTAATTTGCATTTGCTTGCTGAATAGTGTTTCCAGTTTAATTTCGAAGATTAGATTCATTATCAATTAGAAATTGAGATAGGAAAATGACACTAGGCAAACTAACGTGAAAGGAATATGAAATAAGCACCAAACTTTCAAGCTTAGATTCAGCAAACTAATTAGTGTTATGAGTTCTTTGAACTCGCGTGTTCTCTTCAGAAGAATCACCATGAGAAGTTCTCGCAATGATCATATAGGCAACACTTCAAATGCCTTTAAAGATAGATTTTACAATGTTACCATCTTGCTTCTAATTGTGGCTTACTTTTTTTGGTTGCAAAATGAGAAGAGTAAGAAGGTTGTAGAGTTGTTACCAAAAAATATGCATAACCTGCATACATTTGCATTTGCACAGAAAAGGAAAAACTATATCATCAAGAATAGGTCTCGTCCAGATGGATTATGAAAGTTTCACATCGATTTCCTTTCAATATGATATTAAATCACTTTGTAGTGAATAATATGATGGTGCATGTGTCTTGCTTGTCAACAATACTTTTATTATTTGTTGCTAATAATTATAAGGGTAAGATTTAAATTTTTCTATTTATAATTGAATTGATGAACTATGTCTTTGACTTTAATTATAAGGGATATAATTACTGAATTTGATGAACTACGTACTTTGTATTTATAAGAGTGTAATTCTTCTTTGCTCTTCAATCTTAAATGCACATTTGATATGATTGTGAGCAAAAGTAGAATTTAACAATTGTTTGACAAAAAGTAAGAAGGAAATGTTAGATTGTCACATGATTTATCAGAACGCCACTCACGAGTTGTTTCACAATAGAAGAGTTGTTCCAATATGTGTTCCCTTATTTCTTCATACTTCTTCTTTGTAGGTCTGCACCGCCATTTGAAACATTTAGCACACTGCACAACGAATGCCCCTACAAAAGGTAAATCCCTATATGTATAATTTGGTAAGGACTTCCTTCAAGCACATAGAAGTTTAACGTCATTAGCAGGCATTCCGACCAAAAGGGGCAAATTTCTTATAGCATTGACAACATGATCATAAAGCACCAACTCAAAAGGAGCTTCTTCGAGCATGGAGAGGTTTCCTTTTGAGTTGGTATTTTATGATATTGTTGTCGCTGCTACTGACATTCAACCTATCCGTGCTCAAAGAAACTCCTTACCAAATTATACATCTAGGACTTTTCCATCTGTAGCTACATTCACTGTGCAGTGTGCTAAATTTCAAATGGCGGTACATACCTACAAAGGAGAAGTATGAAGAAATAAGGGATCACATATTGGAACAACCCTTCTATTGTGAAACAACTCGTGAGTGGCGTTCTGATAAATCATGTGACGATCTAAACATTTCCTTTTTCTTAAAATGATGGTACAACTTTTTTGTCAAATAATTATTAAATGCTAGTTTTCTCACAATCACATCAAATGTGCACTTTAAGATTCAAGAGCAAAGAAGAATTACACTCTTATACAAAGTAACTCATCAAATTCAGTAATTATATCCCTTATAATTAAAGACAAAGATATAGTTCATCAATTCAGTTATAAATAGGAAAATATGCCCGTACAATTATTAGCAGCAAACAATAAATGTATTATTGGCAAGCAAGACACAAGCATCATCATATTATTCACTACAAAGTGGTTTAAAATCAAATTAAAAGGAAATTGCTCGTAAACTTATGTAATCCATTTTTAAACCATATGGACGAGACCTATTCTCGATGATTCAGTTTTGCCTTTTTCTGTGCAAATGCAAGTGTATGCGGGTAATGTATATTTTTTGGTATCAGCTCTGCAACCTTCTTACTATTCTCATTTTGCAACCAAAACAAGTAAGCCTCAATCAGAAGCTAGTTGTGTCGTCGATAAGTTCTCCCTCAGTGCCCTACTATTCATAAAAAACTAGTTAGGAACATTTTAAAATCTATCTTTAAAAGGCATTTGAAGAGTTACCTATAGGATCATTGCGAGAATTTCTCAGGGTCATTCTTCTGAAGAGAACATGAGAGCTCAAAGCACTCATAATACTGATTAGTTTGTTGAATCTAAGTTTGAAATTTGGGTGCTTATTTCATAGTCCTTCCACGTTAATTTGCCTAGTGTCCTTTTCCTATCTCAATTTCTAGTTGATAATGAATCTAATCTTCGAAATTAAACTTAAAACACTATTCAACAAGCAAATGCAAATTAATGGCCACATACAGAGTATATAAGTTATTCCCTTTAAGCTTGTCAATGAAGCCTATCTATAAATAGGAGTTTGAGGTGTACATATATTAATCCAAAAGAAAAGGGATTCACAACTGTCATGAATTAAGTGTAAGTCAGTGCTCTTCTATGTATGCAATTTATCTTTTTAATGGATTATTAGTGCTAAAAATATTTTGCAGGTTATCTTAATGCACGTTGAGTTTGACTTAGGGGTAAAATTTTAAGAACTGTTCACACATCCAACGGTATCAATGCCAAAGACAAATAATTCAATATACTACATGTGAAATATTTGAAGCCAAGGTACAACAAACCCGCATCAGAAGGTTCTTGCCAAGGAGGCAAACAAAGATTTGATTCCATTCCATTTAAGGAAATGAACCAGATGGCAGAATCCGAATATGTTGCATTGGACACTAACAACTTCTTGCTCAGGATAGCAAAATAGATCTTAGAACCTTTTGCCCCTACTTCTTATTCTTGATTGTGCATTCTACCAAATTTTAATTTAATAATGGTGACATTATAGTTATAATATTTTAGGATAATTGAATATTCAGGCAACAAGAAAATTTTCAGAAGATGAAGGGAAGCCAAAAGAGAATCTTTCCTCTGTATTCCATCTTTAAATTTTATTCAAACTTTAGAAGATGGAAAGATTCATCTGCATGGGTAGATATTTGCATATGACACCGCCATCAACTAACAATTTGTTGCTTGGTTTAGCGATTTATATCAGATCCTTTGCCCTCGTACTCTTCTTCTTGGCTGTGCTTTGAACCTATCAGAATTGTCTTAATGTTTCATAAAAGTGAAAAAAGATACAAAGGAAATTATATATGCCGTACTTTGGAGATTGCATGTTTTCAAACTGTTCCCTATAGCTCTGGTAGTCGAAAACATAACAAAATGGTTGAGCATATGTATATGCAAGGAACATAATGTGTATGTTAAACTCACTTCTAGTCTGCTGTAACATTTGTCTCTTTGGCCTGCACTACAAAACACACTCATCATTTGAATTGTAACTTCAACATGCATCAACTAGTAGGAGGTGAGCGTTTGTAACCTTTTCTTACAAATTGCTCTGAGAGACAATGTTTCTTACTCCTAAAGTTTATAGGCATTTTTGATATTTAACGGGTTCGATATAATAGTTAGTGGAAGTAACAAATTGTTCTCTGTCAAGTCCTTCTATGAGAAGCTTCTGATTATGGGAGAGGATAGCGACTAGAAGGGTGATTTTGATGGCAGAGAACCTCAGGAAAAGAAAGGTTGTTTGCATAAGTTGGTGTTTTCAATGTAAGGAGGCAGGTGGGGATGTGGGTCATATTTTGTTACATTGCAGTCTAGCCACAAGGTTATGGTGGGATATCTTCAGATGGTTTGGCATTGCTTGGGTTATGCCAAAATCCGTGAAAGAGTTGATGTTCAGCTGGAAGAGTGGAGCTACGAGAAGAAGGCACAAGGCGTGGAATGTTACTCCTCTTGATTTTTTGTGGGTCATTTGAAAAGAAAGAAATAGGAGAGCTTTTGAAGGGGTGGAGATGAGTTTTGCTCAATTAAGAAGTAGTCTCCGGTCCCTTATTTTCTTTTGGTGCACTCATGTAGTTCCTTGTATAGAGGATTGTGTGTCTTTTGAAAAGAACCATATTTTATAGGTTTCTCCTCTTTGGGTATATCTCTTGTAAATGACGATCTCGGCCTTATTATCAATGGAATACTTTCCTTGATCCAAAAAAAAAAAAGATATAATAGTTAGTATTGTAATTCTGGGTTAAATAATTTAAGCTAACCATCTTCATCCATAATTATCGAAGCTTGGATGCTTTTTCAGATTGCAACTGTGGTTGTGGAATTCGCATTCAGTATATATCTTTCTGTGTCTCATTCCCAAGCCTTGTAAGGACCTTAGCTTATGAAGTAATGGTTGCTTGACAGTACACTCGCCCCTCCAACAAGAAAAGGATAAAGACACAACTTTTACTAAAAATTGTTTTAAAAAAGTTGATTCACTGAAAAGCATCAACTTTGTTTAATTAGGTATAAGATGTTTTCTTTATCTGTTATGGGATTGAAATTTTGTTGTGTTTTTCAAGTTTATAGGTGCTGATGTTGATCAAAATTCTCTTTTTCAATATGACAAGCCCTGAATTTGAGGACCACATAAGTTCTTAATCTTGCAGTTACTTTCCTTTTTTATAAGCATCTTCTCGGCTTTTCTATTTCGACCAGTAAACTATTTATTTGATCTTAGTAACTATCCCAGGAAGTTCACCTTATAATGACATGGTTAGATAAATTGGATTTTGGTCATTTTATAAGCTAGGATCTTCTCCTATCACCCACATGCTTGCTGGTTGTTTTGTTGTTGGTCAAATTTGGCAGATAATTAGATTCAGTTATGCATCATTGCAGACAATTGGTTAGATTCAGTTATGCAGGATCCCTTTCTTCTGGTAGAGAATCTAGTGTGGAACTTATGGATGTCTGAACCTAGTAGTTTAAATTTAGCTCTTACAATGTATGTGTTAAAACTCCACTAAAGAAGTACAAATAATAGATCTCGAACCAGTAAATTAAATGGGTTGTGGTAGAATCTGGAACTCGAACCCACAATGTTCAAATTCCTGATCCGCCTCTGCATTCTCCTATACATCAACAACAACAACATACCCAGTAGAATCTCATAACGTGGGGTCTGGGGATGATAGAGTGTACGTAGACCTTACCTCTACCTTGAGAGGTAAAGAGACTGTTTCCGAAAGACCCGGCTGAAGAGAAAACATAAAAGAAAGGTGCAGAAAATTTGAGTTGGTTCACTAGTTATTCAGGTTGAGCTTGATTTAGGCATTGATTTAGTTTGGTTTGTCTCACGGCTTGTAAAGTGGACGTCTCAATTTTACTTTATTGTACTTTGTAGAAATACTTTTAGTATCGTAGACATATCATACAATCCCTTTCTCTGACGAGCAATTTTAGCTCAGAATTGTTTGAGCTTGGCTCAGCTTCATTTTTTGCTGACGTAGAGCTTGAGTTGATAAATATCTGTATTAACGTGTACCAATAGGTTTAGAATCTCAATTCAATCTATCTCCATAATTATAATATATCTCATATATTTTGTATATAGAAATATGGTAAGTAGAGGATTCATTATTGTACTAGGGTTCTATACATTGTACACTTATATATATTTGTATTAATGAGAAAGTCTCCCCAAGGGAGATTAATACTATTCTACATGGTATCAAGAGACAAAACTCTACTCTAAATCAAATATTCTTTTTCTCTTCGGCCACTGCCCCTCTCGGCCAAACAACCAGAAATTTTTTTTCCAATCTTAATTTAGTTTCTTTCTCTTCCATTCAATCCCAATTTAATGGATATATTGGCTACTCCCACCTCTTCTGATGCTTCCGCTTCCAACCCAGTTGTCATTCACACTCCTCCCACAGCCCTCTCATCGCCATCTTTTCATCCGACCCTCGCAGTCACCCACATCAAGAACTTCATCCCGTTGATTCTTGATCAGGATGATGGCCAATACTGGTCATGGGTGGAACTGTTCCGAATTCATGCATGTGTATATCATGTGCTCGACGATATTGACGACTCTGTACCTCGTCCTCCTGATATGGACGACACAACATGGCGTCACCTTGATGCCGTGGTCAAACAGTGGATATATGGCACTATATCCAAGGATTTACTCCTCACCATCATGAAAACAGGTGCATCCGCCCGTGACCTATGGACACGGCTAGAAGAAATATTTCAAGACAACAAGAACACTCGTGCAGTATACTTGGAAGAACAATTTAACACTACCCGTCTTGAAAATTTCTCTAATATGTCTGAATATTGCAAGCAGTTGAAACTAGTGGCAGACCAATTGTCCAACGTTGGTACGCCCGTGTCCGAGACGAAGATGGTGTTGCAACTGATTGCAGGCCTCCCAAAAGGTGAATATGACACCCTAGCCACGATGATTCAGCAGGCTGACCCTCTTCCTAGTTTCAACAAAGCCCGCTCGCAATTATTATTGGAGGAAACCCACCGTGCAAAGCAAGACGAGCACAACCAAAAGGCGTTAGCGGTTGAAATGTCTGCACAAAATCACGCTGCCGCCGCCCAGCCTACGCCGAACACAACACGCCGCGCGCGAACCGCGCGCGGCGGGGGTGGCAGGGGGCGCGGCGGTGGGCGAGGCGTCAAGGGCCGCGGTAAAGGAAAGGGCCAGCAGCCACAACAGCCCACTAAGTTTCCTTCATGTACCGGCCCAATGCCCAGCACCCAGACCCCGCAGTGGGCCTCAGTCCCATGATACCTTTCAGCCCACTTTCCGTTTCAGCAACAAGGGGTACTAGGCCCACTCCGGGCTCTCGACCAACCCAATATCGCAGCACTGTGCCCACGTCGCACATGCCCGGTTCTCACAAGCAGCCCACAACTCGGATGCCCACCGATTTGGGCCGGGCATTCAGCAGCATGAATTTACAAAGAACCCGATGAAAATTGGTACATGGACTCCGAGCCTCATCTCACCTCACCCGGTCTGCAGGTAATCTTTCCAAATTGTTTCGTTTAAAGTCTCCTCAATTCATTACAGTTGGAAATGGTCACCGCATTCCAATTCAGGGTTATGGTCACACCCACACTCCGACACCTCACCCACCCTTCTCCCTAAATAACATCCTTTATGCACCAAACATCATCAAAAATTTAATCTCCATTAGGAAATTTACTCGTCATTATTTTGTGTTTGTTGATTTTGACCCATTTGGTTTTACTGTGAAGGATCTACATACGGGGACTTCTCTTACGAGATGCAATAGCACAGGGGACCTATATCCGTTCACACCCTCATCGGCTGCCAGTTCTCCTTCACACTCTGTCCTAACTGCTCTGTCTCCTTCAATTTGGCACAATAGGCTTGGAAACCCAGGAGCTCCTGTTTTTAATTTCCTTAGAAGCAATAATTTTATTCATTGTAATGGGAAACTTTTCCAAAACTGCGAGTCTTGTCAATTATAGGCAAACATGTTCGTCTTCCCTTTAATTCATCCGTTAGCATTACGTTTGCTCCGTTTGATATTGTTCATGTTGATTTATGGACGTCCTCCATTACCAGCTCCCTGGGTCATAAATATTATCTCGTACTATTAGATGACTACTCCCACTTTATTTGGATTTACCACTAAAATTCAAGTCTGGAGTCTTTGCCAAATTTTTAGAATTTTGCACACTTAACAAACGCAATTTGAACGAGCCATAAAATCTTTCCAATGTGACAATGGCCGTGAATTTAACAATTCCGCATTTCAAAAATTTTGCAAAAATAATGGCATGATCTTTCATTTTTCGTGTCCTCACATGTCCCCTCAAAATGGAAAAGCCGAGCGTATCATTCATACAATAAATAACATGGTCCGCACTTTCCTATTTCATGCCTCTATCCCTCCCTCTTTCTGGGTATATGCAGTCAAAATGGTATATTACATCCTTAATATTTTACGCACTAGTACCCTGCATAACATGACTCCAACCGAAATCTTACACCGTCAGATTCTCTCTTATAATCACCTTCGGATATTCGGTTGCCTATGTTATCCTAATCTCACGTCCACTGCCCCTCACAATTTAGCCCACCGCACCACTCCGTGTGTCTTCTTAGGATTTCCATCGAACCATAGAGGTTATCTTTGCTATGACTTGGCCACTCGTCAAATTCACGTATCTCGTCACGTCACCTTTGATGAGACCACATTTCCATTTTTGAATATCCAAAAGTTTCAAAAACCGGATTACAATTTCTTAAACGAGTCAGACATTTCTCCCGTCATTCTTAGGGAACTGTGTCAGCCAAACACCACCACCCAGTCACATGTGCCACACACCGCCGGTCAGTTCCGGTCACCCACTGCCACATACCAGACCTACCCGTCGGCGCCACTGCCACATGTGCCAACTCCATCCAATTCCATCAGTCCACCGTTCGTCGTCCCTGCCCTGGTAACGTCGTTACAGTCTCCCCATTCCGCCGACATCGACTCATCCACCGGCAACCAATCAACCAACCCTCTTACCAGAATCACTCTACCACCGACGTCGTACCCCACTATACCATCTGTCATCAGTCCCGGCACACCGACAACAATCCCAGATCCTACCTCGAACCTGCCACCACCATCAACCCACCCTATTCGATGCCCAACCTATCGCCCGTCATTGGTCCCACTCTACCCAGTCCAGCAGACAAATCGACCCAGCACCATCACACCATATGGAAACCCGTGCCCAGGATGGAATTTTCAAACGCAAAGTCCAATTTAACCTGTCCGCCCACACAATTTCCCTTATTCTCAAGAGCCCAAAATTAGCCAAACTGGACCCAAATTGGAATGCGACCATGTATGAGGAATTTAATGCTTTAACGAAACATTATACTTGGGACTTGGTTCCTAGACCAGAGAGGGTGAATGTGGTCCGGTTCTTATGGCTTTTTCGTCACAAGTACAGGGATAGTGGTGACTTAGAGAGATATAAGGTCAAACTTGTGGCTAATGGCACTAATCAGCAGGCAGGTATTGACTGTGGTGAGACATTCAGCCCGGTTGTCAAACCGGCCACTATCCTCACAATTCTGAGTATTGCTATGGGTAAGCATTGGCCCATTCATCAGCTTGATGTGAAAAATATGTTTCTACACGGGGATCTGAAAGAAACTGTTTATATGCATCAGCCACCTGGATTTGTCCACCCCGCCGCCCCTCAGTATGTCTGCCATCTTCGTAAGTAACTATATGGGTTAAAACAGGCCCCTCGAGCGTGGTATGATCGCTTTGCACAGTACATTATGCGGAGTGGGTTCCTCTGCAGCAAGTGCGATAATTCTCTTTTTATTTTCCATCGAGGTAGTAGCATTGCTTATTTGTTGTTATATGTGGATGATATTGTGCTCACTACCTCCTCTGATGTGTTAAAGAATGCGATTATTGCACTCCTTAAAACCGAATTTTCTATGACTGACTTGGGAAAGTTGAGCTATTTTTTGGGCATATCAGTGACTCGGTCTACAGATTCTATGTTCCTGTGTCAGCGTAAGTATGCATAGGAGATAGTATACAGGGCTAAATGGCAAACTGCAAAATCATGCCCACTCCGGTTGATTCTAAATCAAAGCTTAGTGCTGATGATGGTAACCCAGTGTCCGATCCCACTCTTTACATAAGTCTTGCAGGTGCACTCCGGTATCTTACCTTCACCAGGCCTGACATCGCTTATGATGTTCAGCAGGTATGCTTGTTTTTACATGTCCCCAGAGAGCCTCATTACACTGCCCTTAAACGCATCATTCGATATGTTAAGGGCACCCTTGATTATGGATTACATCTATACCCCTCAGCACCGATCAAATTGTTAGCCTACACGGATGCTGATTGGGCAGGTTGTCCGGACACACGACGCTCCTCCTCAGGCTACTGCATGTTTTTAGGGGATAATCTCATTTCATGGTCTGCTAAGAGGCAAGCCACATTATCTCGTTCGAGTGCAGAAGCAGAGTATAGAGGAGTTACAAATGTTGTTGCTGAGATCTGCTGGCTCCGAAACCTTCTTTTGGAGCTTCAACGTCCCTTGTGTAAGGTGTCTGTCGTCTATTGTGATAACATCTCCGCTATTTATTTATCTCATAATCCGGTTCAACATCAGCGGACCAAGCATATTGAGATGGATATACACTTTGTTCGTGAAAAGGTTGCTCTCGGTCATGTTCAGGTGTTGCATGTGCCTTCCTCATATCAATACGCGGATATCTTCACGAAGGGTCTTCCTCGACAACTGTTCCTCGACTTTAGATCCAGTCTCAGCATCCGGCCTCCTCCTGCTTAGACTGAGGGGGTGTATTAACGTGTACCAATAGGTTTAGAATCCCAATTCAATCTCACCTCCATAATTAGAATATATCCCATATATTTTGTATATAAAATTATGGTAAGTAGATGATTCATTATTGTACTAGGGTTCTACACATTGTACAATATATATTTGTATTAATGAGAAAATCTCCCCAAGTGAGATTAATACTATTCTACAGTCTGTTGAGCCAAGTAAAATTAGTTCATACTTTCTTGTTTCTACCATGTGCTTTACTGTTCTAACCAAAGCTCGTGATTTCCCTCTTCAGCTGCATGTACCAGTGTCTGCCTCTCGTTCCATGTATCAGTCTCTCACAATATGGCTAACTTTCAATTGTCTGGCCATAACCACTCTGTCCAGTGATCACGGCATCATCAACCTTGCAGCCCGAGAGGTTAGTGTCCATTCTTGGCCCTTTGATAATGGCCTCTCATTCTTCATCCACCCTGATCCACGTTGACCTTCCTAAAAAGATCTTGGAAGATAAAATAGCTCCCCACTTTAGAACAAAATACATATTTGACAATGAGATTCAGTTTTTGCCTTGTTGGTTTTGACACAGGAACTACTTTAGAAGACAATTTCCACAAAAACTTTTGGTTATAATTTGACAGATTTTGTTTGAGTTTCTGTATGTATACAGTCTCAACTAATTAACCTCGCTTCAAATTAATTGGAGTCAACAGTATGAGGGGAAAGAAGGAAAGTATGTCAGCTTGGTGGTGTCTTTACGTTGAGTGCAAATATTCGTTTTGCTGTTTTACCCATCTTCTGATGTTTGGTGCAGATGAGGTTGCTCTCAACATATAGCCTTGCTGAAAAGGGAATTCAATTGCAACCGCCTTTTACAATCGACCGGAGAGGGAACGCAATCCCAACTGCATCAGAAGTTGTGTGATTCAGAGTGTGTTTTTTGGATACAATGGAGTCAAAGCTATTGCATATCATCTTGTGTACATAGTTTTCTTTCAACAATGCCGGGAGTAGCAAGCGGAGCTAGCTCATCGGGTACGGGTTCGGCCGACCCAGTAGCTTTGATTTAAATTTTATATTTATATTAAAAAATTCATTGAATACGTACAAGCTATTAGTTTAGAACTCAATAACTTTTAAAAATTAAAATTCCTAACACATAAACGTCAAATTCTGGTTCCTCCTCTAAATACCAAGATTGAGTGTTATTGTTGTAAAAGTAGATTTTGTAAAGCTTGAGCTGTATGAGGTTTTCTTTTGTAATGGAATGGAATAAAGAATTAGATATAGGTTGTTATAGTAATAATGTAACAGAATTTATGATTTTGCCGTTTGGAGTAAGTTAATTTTCTGAGAGCTATGACCTTCTAGTACTGACACGACACCCCTTGCTCTCTATAGAGTATGAGTCATTAGCTGATTAACATGTAGGGTAAATATTTGTTGGAAATTTGCCTTTGGCGGGAGTTGCGACCGACCAACTTTAAAAGCTTAAACACTAGTGTAACGTATGTTGGAGAATCCGGTTCTTCACACATGCATGATCTAATAAGTACGTAGATAACCGTAGGGCCAAGAATCGTCAAATTTCATTGAGAAATGAAAGAGATATTGGTTCACGAAGTAAGGTGTTTGAAGCATGGAAAGTGTGGTATTGTGTGTAATTCTCCCTCATCGGTAGAGGAAGAAAGAATTGTTGTGTATATAAGATTCGAAATTGGTTTGGGGTTTGGGACCCCAAGGGGTATCCCATGTGTTTAAAGGAGGGAGGACCTAGATGTGCTTCGTTTCGAGGAAAGACCACACGCGCGCCGCCGCCGCCCGCCCGTCCCGTTCGGTTCCGGGTCACGGGTCACGGGCCGTGGGTCTTCTCGATATTATCTTTTTGGGCTCGAGAAAACTTTGCCGAAGTACGCTTTGATCCCGTGTTTCGATATACGCTTTGGACCCGAATTTTTCGGATGTGCGGTTTGGTCCCCGAAGTTTCCAAAAATCGAATTTCGACGGTCAAAAACAGAAATGCCAAGCACTCAATTCACCATTTATTTTGGCTGAATTACTCCTCCTATAATGGCCAAAACAGTTGGTCTTTCTCCCATTTATGTTGGTGACTTTACTACCTCCATAATGGCCATTATTTGGCTATTATGGAGGCGATTTTCAGCGATGAAATGACCCCTCCCTCTCCTATATAAACACCCCATTACACCATTGTTGAGCACTAACAAGAAGCTAACGAAACGAGAGAGGCAACACACGAAAATACACAAGCAAAAATTTCTTCTTCCTACAACTTCCAAGCATCATTTCGTTACTCAATATTCTTCACGGTAGCTCTTGAGTTTCCTTTGCTCAAGGGTTCCATTGTTGTTTTATCTTGGGAGACAAATTGTCCAGGACGTATAAGGATACATACGGGGCAATATTGTCTTAAGGACAGAGTGCTACACTCGACTCAACAAAAACCAATTTATATTTTTCCATCTTCTATAAAACTGGAATTTCCAGTTTTTACTTGTGTAACTATTGTAATTTTCGATTCCATGTTGAATTATTGAATCTTTGTTTATCCTTTCGAATACTTGTAATAGTTAAATACTTCCCGTCTCGCTTTATAAAGTACCATAGAGCAAAACTCCCAACAACTTAAGACAATATTTGTATTGTATTACTATTAGTGTTCGAAAGATGTCGGTCAAAAGTTGTGTGACCAAATCTGGATATGGATATGGTTTTCTGGTAGAAGAGAGTGATGATGATGAACGTGTTCATGGTGTCACCGCTACCAAGATCGGTGGAAACAAGCGCTCTCGAAAGCCCGAGGATGTCAACTAGGACAAGAGGAGAAGATCGAAGATGTTATTCTATCTTGTAGCGAAGGCCTATATCTGTCCCGGACAAAGGATCCGAATAATGGTGAGAAGGAAATGGACACTCAGTCTGATGAAGTGACTGAAGTGAGCCAGAATCCGAAATTGGGATAAGTACTTTTCTTACTTGTCAAGAATAAGGATTAAATGATAAGTATTTTTCTTACTTGTCAAGAATAAAGATTAAATTATGTCTGATTAAAAATGGATTAAAGTAAGGAGGAATATGAAAATAATTTATATTCCTTATGCTTTAACAAATCAGAAGTTTAATCTCATCTTCTTTTCCGTTTAAAGATTGGATTTTGTAAATGACTTAAGAAGATCTGTTCCTTTAAAGTGTAATTACTAAAGTGTGTAAAGTATGTCGCACATACAATGGAGAAAGATCCACTAACTGTGCGAAAACTCTTACCACTCTTAAGTAAGCGCCAAGAATTATCTGGGGAGTCTAAAAGCTAAAGACGTTGAGCTCTGTCATACTATTTGGCGAAGATCCTTCATAGGATGATATTGGACACTCAGTCACATAAAGCCTCCGGGCGACTGGAGTGGGCCAAAATTCCTTTGATAGGATGATATTGGACACTCAGTCATACAAAGCCTCCGGGCGACTGGAGTGGGCCAAAATTCCTTAGATATGATGATATTGGACACTCAGTCATATAAAGCCTCCGGGCGACTGGAGTGGTGCCAGAATTCATTTCATAGGAAAAGTAATGGACACCTAGTAAGGTGGGCCGAGTTTCCGGGTCCTAAATGATCGAAGGCCTACATAAAGGCGAAGAAAGAAATTGGACACTCGGTCCGCCAAAGCAACTGCAGGTGGGCCAAAGTATCGCGATCACATATGATCCGGTTACACCCTAACCACGGGCAAAAGGTTGTTCATGTGAAGCAACGCCACCTCTAAAGTAGAAGGGTTGGAGAGGTTGTCCTCAATAGGACTTCAGGGAATGAGATCACTCTAAGATGAGGTGATACATGTCCCTAACTTGGTTTAAGGGACGCTGTTGGTCAAGCTAGTTTGAGACTAGTCCAATAGGTCTCGTAATAACTAAGAATGGTACAAGACGTTTGTAGCCAAATGAATGATATATTTGTAATCCGTGCATCTATGCCATCATAGATTAAGACACGTTAAATAGCAAGTCATTCAAAAGCTAACGATGTTGAGATTGTTGCCTTCTGTCGACATAAACCCTCAAAATAAATGTGAGGTAGATGAAGAGGCAAAATCACCTTTCCAAATTCCGTCAAGGGAATAGCGAAAGAAGCACCGCTCCTCTAGAACTTAGTCACACCTAATTGGGTGATTTGAAGTTTATACAAAATAGAGGGGGGAGACAAGTACGTTGTGATCTTCATTGATGATGGTACAACGTATGGAATCCTTTGTTTGTTGAAAAGCAAAGATGAAGTTGTTGAAGCGGATAAGCGCTACAAAGCTGAAGTTGAAAATCAACTATGCCTATGGATTGCAAAATTCGTAGCAATAGATGGGGAGAATGTGAAGCATCGTTCATTAAACGACCGTTCATTTCCCACTTCACCCAACGGTGTTAGCCAAGCGCAAAGTCATACGCCCAAATTATGTGGGGTAGCTTGGTAAAATATGGACTACCGAAACAGGTCAAGTTCGACCTAAGACTGTAGATTGCATATCCACTGGATCTGCAAATAACAGTAGTGTTGATCGCCTCTTGGCGTCAAAGAATGTTGAATTCTTCGGAGATAACTTTCCTTGGAAAAGGAAAAAGGAGTAATTGCTCAAGGTTAACAAGAACCCGCGAGGACCTGACTGTCCGGAACTAGACGTTCCGTATCTTCAGGACTCGAAAGTTGCTGGCTATCCGGAACTTAATAATCCGATCTGTTAACTCGGGGATTCTAGATGTTGAACCAAGACGGAGCAAAGAGGGGACAAAGACTTGTTCCAGTCCTTCTAGCTTGTATGGTTGAGAACGAACCATGAACAATTAACAAATAATTGTTATCTCCAAAAACGCTGTTTTGGAAAGAAGCTAAAGGGAGAAATAGATTCCATATATAGAACCATACTTGTGTAATGGTTAATCTTCTTCCGGAAAAGAACCTTTGGGTTGTAAAATGTGCTCCCCTGTGAGTAGCTTAACATCCAGGGCCATTGTAGTCTTGCGTGGCATGGATGTTGAACTAGCCTTCCAAACCGGAGAGTTGGAAGAAGAGGATCGAATTGGTTTGCTTTGAACTCGTTGGGCTTCTTCCCCGAACTTTCATTTTGATCCCCGAAATGTTAACATTTTGGTCCCGAAAGTCTCGTATAAAACAGAAACAATGAATCGATCACGAAACATTGACTCGAAGTTAGAAAGCCAACGGTTGGAAAACCAACGGTCTTAGAGTGAACATCATATTGAAACAAAGTCTCGATATGAAAGATGACATCTTAGGAATTGGATTTCTAAGACATCTAACGGATCGGTCGATAGTTGACGATCCTCGTTGAAGCCACCAATAGATATGAATCATAGAACTGATTGGAATCATGGTGCACCCATAGACAAGGAGCGATATGCTCGTGTCACGTGTAGTTCAATGTATTGTACACACTACAACCGACCCGGTATCGTCCAACAAACAGATCGGTTGAACTAAGGTTCACCGATGATCTTAATACATGATCAATAGAAGGCGTTAAGTCGGATATGACGATATCCGAATTATTCGCTTATCTACGGATTATAGTATTCGGATGTCCAGCGAGCTTCCGAGAGAACACAAGTGATGCAAATCGGACATCGGATCCGAAGAACACCAAAGTCACAAGTAAATGTGTATGGTGGGTCTTGGAAAATCCTCTAAGCAAACTTGCATCGACCGATTCATGATGGTATCGGAGTTTATCGCTTTATACAAAGCATGAAAGAAGTTGAGTAACTTCACGACTCATTAGAGGACGTCCCTTATTGGGAGAAACCCGTGCCTTCACGCTTCTACATCGTGGCTAGCCGGTCGGCTTTAGGAAGGACACGGATGACGGCGTCTGGACATATCTGTCACAATCTGTCGGAGACATAAGACCGTATGGCAGTTGATCATCACGGGTGTCACTTCCTTATTTACTAACTAAGGGACTACCCGGAGATCAAGTGTTCTGCCTGTCTAGGGAATGGGCTTAAAACCCAAAATATACGAACCAATACAAGGAAACCCAACCTTACGAACCGGAGATCCCGGTAATTTGGTTCAATGGGAAAACTAAGTTGTAAAGGTTCGGTTGATCGCTTCGGTCGAAGCATGAGCACTTCGGATAGTGATTTCGAAAAGAAACACCAAATCCAAAGCCGTTCCCGCGATAGACGTTAAGTGCTATCTGCAGTATGGGTAAAGGTTAAGTTTTCAAAACTCGTAATGATCCTCAACAGTTGAGGTTAGGTCTTTGGGAAACTTTTAATGGTTCCTAACACTTGTGAAGTGGGGTATAACAGGATACCTTGTATAGGAGACCACCTATTTAAGTGCGAGGACGGGCCGCCTCAAATTGAACGCACTTAAGAATCCAAGACGTTGTCCATGGCCAAAACGGACAAAACATTACGAAGAAGAGAGTAAGGGAATTTGTTGTGTTGGTACCGTTGTCTTGGCTTACACTAAACACCGACGGTTCAAGACATCACGTTCACCGCGCAAGTAAGTAAGTCCGATGGTATTCAACTATGGAAGGTTTAAAGTCGAGGCTACCTCTCCTTATGCAACATCGGTCCGCCGAAATATTGCTTTGGAAATGAAAAGACACCATGTGAGTGCGCCAAAATCTCTTTCAAGAGGGGATTGTTGGAAATTTGCCTTTGGCGGGAGTTGCGACCGACCAACTTTAACGCTTAAACACTAGTGTAACGTATGTTGGAGAATCCGGCTCTTCACACATGCATGATCTAATAAGTACGTAGATAACCGTAGGGCCAAGAATCGTCAAATTTCATTGAGAAATGAAAGAGATATTGGTTCACGAAGTAAGGTGTTTGAAGCATGGAAAGTGTGGTATTGTGTGTAATTCTCCCTCATCGGTAGAGGAAGAAAGAATTGTTGTGTATATAAGATTCGAAATTGGTTTGGGGTTTGGGACCCCAAGGGGTATCCCATGTGTTTAAAGGAGGGAGGACCTAGATGTGCTTCGGTTCGAGGAAAGACCACACGCGCGCCGCCTCCGCCCGCCCGTCCCGTCCGGTCCGGTTCCGGTTCCGAGTTCCGGGTTCACGGGTCACGGGTCACGGGGCCGTGGGCGTGGGGTCGTGGGTCTTCGATATTATCTTTTTGGGCCGAAAACTTTGCCGAAGTACGCTTTGATCCCGAAGTTTCGGATATACGCTTTGGACCCGAATTCTTTCGGATGTGCAATTTGGTCCCCGAAGTTTCAAGATGTACATTTTGGTCCCCGAAGTTTCCGTAAAATCGAATTTCGACGGTCAAAAACAAAATGCCAAGCACTCAATTCACCATTTATTTTGGGTGAATGACTCCTCCTATAATGGCCAAAACAGTTGGTCTTTCTCCCATTTATGTTGGTGACTTTACTACCTCCATAATGGCCATTATTTGGCTATTATGGAGGCATTTTCAGGCGAAAAACAGCCCCTCCCTCTCCTATATAAACACCCCATTACACCATTGTTGAGCACTAACAAGAAGCTAACGAAGCAATGAGAGGCAACACACGAAAATACACAAGCGAAAATTTCTTCTTCCTACAACTTCCAAGCATCATTTCGTTACTCAATATTCTTCACGGTAGCTCTTGAGTTTCCTTTGCTCAAGGGTTCCATTGTCGTTTTATCTTGGGAGACAAATTGTCCAGGACGTATAAAGGATACATACGGGGCAATATTGTCTTAAGGACAGTGCTACACTCGACTCAAGAAAAACCAATTTATATTTTTCCGTCTTCTATAAAACTGGAATTTCAGTTTTTACTTGTGTAACTATTGTAATTTTCGAGATTCCATGTTGAATTATTGAATCTTTGTTTATCCTTTCGAATACTTGTAATAGTTAAATACTTCCCGTACTGCTTTATAAAGTACCATAGAGCAAAACTCCCAACAATATTTACTCAAGTTAATTAAGTTAGTTAACAAGGTGAGAAGGTATATTAACTAATTATGATTAAATGTTAAAAGTCTATGTGAAAATATATGTCATGCATTTATTGACTTGATATAAATATTAATGTCCTTAAATTTTTACTGACATGTTTGGATGAGCATCTATGAATTACTGTTTTGCACGTGAAGCATAAGAGACAAGTTTCTTTGTCCTTATTAGGATGAAGTGGGAGAGCCAGTAAAAGCATATTAACTAGAGTACATGGGCAAGAAAAAAATAAGAAACGAGCCCAGCTAGTAGTCTGGGAAATTGGATCCAGAGGTTTTTCATAGGAAAGTTTGGTCAGCTAAAAACCGAAACAGGAAATGGTGAAAGTATATGAATTTGGAATATTAATTTAAAAAAATTAATAATTCGTACATATTCAATAAATTTTTAAAATAAATGCAAAGTTTAAACTAAAATTATTAGGTTGTAATGGACTAATGAAAATGCCATCATCATGTAAAATATTATTTTCTTTCACTATAATGTGTATATATGAATTATGAAAGGCACTAGAATGGGATTGAAGTACAAAAAAAAAATAGGCAACCACAGAACACAAAGGATTTATGGTCCTCCATCTCTTCTTGTTTCTGCGCATGCAAAGTGTCATCATAATAGCGGCACTAGCTAGGATTTATTGAACCACTCTAATTGGTATATTTTTATTTTCATGACTCAACATAGCATTTTAGTATGTACTTAAAAGTCTAAACTAAGAGAGAGTATCTTTTCTCCAATAACAATTTGATTTGGTGTTATTCTGTACTCCGTTTCTCCTAATTTATATGACACACTTTTATTTTTAGTCAATTCTAAAAAGAATAACATATTTTCATATTTTACAACAATTTAACTTTAAATTTTACATTTTACGCTTAACGAAATGATCTATAACCACACAAAAAATTTTGGCTAGTTTTAGACCACAAGATTTAAAAAAAATCTTTATTTCTTAAACTTTGTGTCCGGTCAAACTATATCATATAAATTGAGATGAAGGGAGTATTAATTAACAAGGAGAGATTAATTTCCACTGGTTGGTGCCTGATGGTATAGTAAATAAATACGCTTCTTCTTTAGTTTTGCAAGGACTTACTAAAGGGGTTTAGAATGATTCTGGACTACTTCAGGGTTAATAGATATCACTTAAGCTAATAATATATACAAATGCAAAAGGGGTGAGAATGTAGCAAAAATCAGAGTATGCTTCATAGAGAAAAATTACATTAAATACACCTTAATCCAAGATCAATTGGTATCTAATACATATGATTCTCAATGACCTGCTATATTCGTATTGATCGTTGATATTTATTCGATCAGGGACACTTTTAGAACACCTCTTTTAGAGGAATAAATAGTCAATTTTAAAAGAATTTATTGTCAACTTTTCATCGACTTTTCCTGTCATCAGGTCACCAACTTACTTGACATTCCGATACTAGGTAGGCGTTAGCCCCATACATGGTCTTAAAATACCCTCATGAAAAAGTGGTTTTTAATTTATTTATTTTTTTAGAAAAGCACTTTCTATTTGTGTGGTTGAACTTGGATGTGATTAAAAGAAAAAAGAAGTAACAAAAAAACTTGAATGTGATATGGGAAGGCCTAAAAGGAAGGCCCGTGAAGTGGGTCGGCAATAGTGCGGTAAAGGTTCACGAGAATGAATAATGGGGAAATCCAATCCCATTGTACTAAAAGCCAACACAAATGGGACATTACCAACTACTTTCCAACTGAAACGGCCAAAAAGAAAGTGCACACTACTGAATACTAATACTGAAAGTTAGTCACAGACCCACAGTTTCTTACACCCCTCTTTGACCCTCCTTTGTCCCCTCTGTTGCTGCTTCAAATAGCCAATGTTATGCAACATCAACAATGTTATATTTATATATACCATACAATGGTCTGAGAGGACTGTAAGTATCCATTTGTTATTAATTACAATTTTCGGGTTTAAATTCCAGAAAATAAAATTGCTTTTGATAAGGAGTGTTTTACCTTCAAAATTTGAACTTTTTGACATGAATCCTTATTAATCGAATCCCAAAATGGATACACAACACCAAATGGGAACCATAAAAGAAAAGATATTATTTATATATCACTGTTTTTCGGTGAAAATGGTTCTAACCATCAATTAGAGATTTATTTTATAGGGTTTGAAGACAAGTGTGTATTCGATCCGGAAAACTCCTTAACGAGTCCGGTTTGAGTGATAAAAAATGAATATGAGTGATAAGTAATACAAGAAAATAAATAAGCTATGATTCAAGTAAGAAAAATAAGCACAACAATGGATCTGTGTATATTGCTTTGAGAGAGAAATAATAATGCTAGGGTTACAAAGTGAGCAAGCTCCCCCTTCTTCCTTCCTAAGCTTTACATATATAAGTCAAGGTTAGACTTTTAGCCCTAAAGTAAAGATGGTGTGACCCTGCTGACGTCCTAACGTCCATGTGCGTCGCGGCACTCTGATCGAGACTAGCGAATGTGACATGAATTGTGGGAATAGGGAACAGTTGTGTGTATCCCCTGGGTCCTATGAGCCTTCGGGTATGTTGATCCCCCCGGGTGCACTTTACACCCAATACATATAGTCCCCCACTTTCTGGGCCCTTCACGTCATGAGCCCGGAAAGTGGAAGAGTCATTTTTTTTAAAACTTTACGCGGGACCTCAATTGAAATGTCACCACTCTTCCCACGATTAGAAATTTTGTCAGGACAGTATTTAATGCATCCCTTCACCTATTCGGTGTCGCCTCTTCAGAGACAACGATTGTCATTTTCTGACCAGGCACACCGCTTCACTTTCCGAGACTAATGATTGTCTCATCTAGCTATTTAAGATAGAAACCCCTACCTTATTTCCTCACATTTGCTCTCAGCCTTCTTCTTTTGTGCGCCCAATTCTTCTTTTGCTCTAACAATCCCCAAACAATGTCTTCTTCATCCTTTTTGCCTTCTTCCTCATTCGATGACCTACCCATTGCCCATCTTAGGGGAAAATTGGGTAGAGCCTCCGCTGTCTCTTCCCGCTGTCAGACCACAACCTCGTCTGCTACTCAGGCGATAGACCTGGGCTCTACAGCCGCCGATATCATTCCATTTAACTCCAACTATGATACGGACTTTCGTGTCAGTCATCGGTACGTGTCTGTTGAGGGAATAACCTCTCTGATCGATGAGTCTATAATTTCGCAGGTTCGCATTGATTGCCAATGGGGACCTGAGATTAAGGTATTTCCCCCTCCCGCTAATGCTAGTATTTCTTAGCATGTCCCGGGAATGTCTATGATATATACTTACCCTTTTACCATTGGTTTTGGCCTCCCCGTTCATGGAGTGATAGAGGCATTCTGCCATCTTTATGGTGTCTGTTTGGGGAAGTTGACCCCTCAAACATGGAGAGTTGTTCGTTGCCTGCAGTTCTTAGAGGACCTTGCACGGCTTCACTTTTACTATGGATTACTTGATCCATCTTTACTCCCCTCGCGTGTTCCATTGGAGGATGATTAATTTAGCTTTTCGAGGCTCTCATGGCCTCATCACCAGTGGTGTGGATGATCATGACCGAGGTGGTGTGACCAGTTTATAATGATTCGCATTAGCCCTCTCCACAACGTCACTCTCAGTCCCTTTTTGGAGCAATGGAATAGCACCCCTAGGTATATGTCTTCTTTCTTTCTGCATTATCTTATCTTTTCTCTTTCGAGAGTTACTTCTAATTTTATCGTTCATGTTTTTTCAGCAGCCCCAATTCAACCAAAACCCCTGCCTAATGTCTTTGGTTGGGTAATGGGCATTTTATGTGTGTCCCAAAATACAGAGAGGATGTGGAGGGGCATCTTTGCAGACCGATAGAGGGGCAGAAACCATGGTAAGTTCTTCTTTTCCCTGAGACTACTTCTTTGTTAGCCAAACCTTTTTTCACATGACTTTTGACTTCTTACGCATATGTAAGGCCTTCCTATTCGAGTGTTTTCCACTAGAAAAGTGCCCTCTATGGAGGATGCCCTTGCTCGTTTTTTCCAGGAAGTCGCTGAGGCTAGGAACAACAGGAATCATGGGCCCCAGATAATGTTGGTGCCTCCTCCTCGGGAGTGATCGACTCTAGCGTAAGGATGCATCGCCGATTCAATGGTTACTGGAGGGAGGTGATACAAGGTGTGGTGAACATCGATGATGACGAATGAGGGGATGCTAATGATGGGGACATAAGGGTCTCTTCTACTGATGTCGTCGTGGGTCCGAGGGGCCTTCCGGTGCCTGCTTCCTCGGGAGGTAATGAGGACTGGCCCGAGGGTGTGGGCTGTGGTAAGGCTTTACTTGATAATATGGACAACGACCCTTCAGTTCCACTGCCACCTGCTAACAGTCCTGACCTTGGCCTGGAGGCTTCCCTGTCCAATTTGGGCGATATGTTTCTTCAAGTAAACTTAATTATTTTTTTCTTACTATAGTTGTTTCTTCGGAGTGAGAGTGTGTACTAAGAATGCTCATTTTAATTCCTTCTTTATTAGGGTCATGTTGCCGCTTCCTCCGCCATTGAGTTGGTTAGGAACATTCCTTCATCTTTCCCTCGTGAGGTGGAAAAACTGACGATTGAGAACAAGCACATCTGGGATGACCTATCCACACTTCGATCAGAGAATAGAGATATACATGCCTTGAGGACCAGTTTAGGACTTTAGTGGGAGGAGGCCAAGTAGTCTCTGGTAGATAGGGAAGACACTTTCCGGCACATGAACACAATTCGCCAATGACTGTAGAAGAGTTTGGCCAGGGTGGAAGCAGATTGTGATACGGCCCGGGGACGGGTGCAAGCACTGGAGGCTTCTCGCGCCCGGCTCAGGTCTCACAACCATCGCCTAGGGCTTCATTGGGCGGCTGACCATCGTAGGGCCACATTACTCCGGGATTATATTATTTTTCATACCCGTCATGAGGTTCTCCAAGGGGTGATTGAGGGATGGATCAACGTTCCCTCAGCTTTGATAGATACACAGGTGGATTTGGGCACTACCGAGATAGATATAAATGATCTCCATAATGAGACGCCTCCATCTTCTGACACCTCTACTGACTCCCCGGGTGATGAAGATGCCCCCTACTTAGCCATGTTAATTTACTGTGGGCCTGTGCACCCTTTCTGGATATTTTGTTTCGACTAGTGTGTCGTTTTGTTTGTTGGATATTTGGGGTCTGCGTGCCCTTTTGATTTTTCTTGTTTGAGCCTTCATGTTCTTTTTGTTGGATTTTTAGGGCCTATGTGCCCTTTTAATGTTTTTATCTGAACCTTCGTGCTCTCTTTGCTCCCGGTTGATCAATAGCATTTTCTTGTTTGTTCCCAACCTTGATTTCTTATTTCTACGCTTTGGCATGCACTTTGTTTTTGCAATAATTTTGGTTATCAATAACCTATTGGATTTTTATTTAACACTTAATTGTCAGGGCGTAACCGCTATGTCCATCTACCAGAACTATGTTCATATTCGAGTGTTTGGTGTTTAAGTTGAGATATGATGACCGGTGCATGCTTGTTTCTTTTTTATTTTTGTGTTTGGGGTCATCATTCTTAACCCGATCCGAGCATGTCACTTCTGGAAATATTTTTTACGATTTTGGGAATTAAACATCCAATTCACAATAAATGAGGGCCCTTTAATTTCGGTGCTGATGAGGAGGATGTCTCGACCTCATTTAATGAAACAAAGGTTCATGGAACCTGCACGCTCAGAGGCTCTAAGGTCGTGTCGTATGTTAGAAGCGATTTTGCGCAGCCATATGGCTTCTGAGTCCTGTTGTTCTCGGACATTTTTAATTAACAAGCAAAAGATATCTTACTGAAAACAGCTGAGGTATAAGTGAGGATTCTTATTTCATCTTTGACGTTTTGAGGGACGACTTGTCCTGTTAAAACATAATCCCTTTCGGGTTTTTTATAGTCTTCATAAGATGTTGATAAGAGGAAACTGGGCGAGTGCACTGACCGCCAGCAGTCCCAGTCTGTATGAGTACGTCCTCAAGGAGATTCCATTTTTGACAACCTCACTTGTTTTTCATGGGCCCACTCTTCTCCCCCGACACTCAAATACGAGGTCTCGATGAGGCTAGTGTTGGGCTATATTCTTCCGACTGGCTTTCCCCAGACTTCTGGTATGATGCTTGTGAGATGTGATACGTTTTTGGGTTATTTCCTCATTAAAAACCTTGCTAGGAAAATCCATTTAGGACAAAACCTTGGTCAAGGAAAAGAGTGCAACACGTACCCATCTAAAAAAAAAGTGCAACGTGTATCCCTGGTGATAAGGAGATTGTTCTTCCAAGGGCGGTCTCTCTCATGGAGAGAAGCAAGTTAACTAGGGGTAAATAATGCTAAAGTATGATCATACATGTTACCCTTTCAGAGGTAAAATCGTTTCAAGTGACTGACATTCCAGTTATTCTATAGCTCCTTTCTGTGTTCGTCTTTGATCCGGTAGGATTCCTTGCCTGCGATCTCCACTATCTGGTATGGACCCTCCCAGTTAGCCCCCAATTTGCCTGCATGGACATCCCGAGTTGCGAGAGTAACCTTTTGAAGGACGTAATCTCTGATCTTGAAATGTCTTAAGTTTGTTTTTCTATTGAAATACCTTCCAACCTTCTCCTTTTGTGCCACTAGTCATATGAGGGCCAGCTCTCTGTGTTCTTCTAACAACTCTAACCCTACTGTTATCTCTTCGTTGTTAGATCCCTCCGTAGTTTGGGTGTATCGGAGGATAATCTCCCAAATCTCCACGGGTATTGGGGCTTCAGCCCCGTATACTAGGGAAAATGGAGTTTCTCATGTGCTTGTCTTGGTCCTAGTCTTGTAGGCCCACAAGAGCCCCAGCAATTCCTCTAACCATTTCCCTTTGGCGTCCTCCAGCTTTTTCTTGATGTCTGGATCAGTGTTTTGTTTGTTGACTCAGCTTGCCCATTTACGCATAGATGGTATGGTGAAGAGGTTATTCTTCTAATTTTTAACCCTTCTAGGAACTTGGTAACCTTCGCTCCCACAAACTACCGACTATTATTGCAGGCTATCTCCTTTGGCACTCCGAACTTGCATATGATGTGATCCCAGATGAAGTCTATCACTTTCTTCTCCCGGATCTTCTTGTATGCTTTAGCCTCCACCTATTTCGAGAAATAGTCTGTCAGGACCAGTAGGAACCTCACCTTTACAGCTCCCGATAGCGGTCCCACAATATCCATTCCCCATTTTAGGAATGGCCACGGGGCCACCACTGAGTAGAGTGGTTCGGAGAGTTGGTGCATCTTGGGGGAGTGTCGTTGACACTTGTCACACTGTTTAATAAAGGCTTTGGCATCTTCCTCCATCTGGGACCAATAGTATCTGACCCTTAACTATTTTTCTAACCAGTGAATCATACCCGGAATGGTTTCCGCAGCTACCTTCATGTATTTTCCTCATCATGTACTCGGCTTCCGTTGGACCCAAAAACTTAGCTAGGGGATCGAGGTAAGATCTTTGATACAATTCTCCTTCATTCATGCAGTATCGTGCGGCTTTAACCCTTAAGGCTCGCGCGGCTTTGTTGTTTTCAGGAAGACTCCCGTTCTGCAAATAATAAATGATGTCGTTCCGCCAGTCCCATCTTAAACTGGTGGAATTACTTTGTGCAAGTTGTGGTCCAGGACAGAATGCATGAGGTGGAGTATGGATTCTAATTCTACCCCTGTCATCCCGGAAGAAGAACCCAAATTGGCCAGAGCATCCACTTCAATGTTCATCTCTCGAGGAATCTTCATGGCTTTCAATTGGCTAAAGCGAGTTGTAACACCTCGTACCTTTGGTATAAAGTTTGACCCATACGATGGGAACATAATGGAACCAAGATAAGGAGTATAAGAAGTGTTTTGAAAACTAATCAATTTATAAGAAGAGACTTTGGGCAAAGTACAGTCGAAAGCTACTCTACGGGCCATGTTTTCAAGTGAGTTTGCACAAGGCCTCACTTCAAGCGAATATTCAGAAAATTCTATACGAAATTTGGGAAATCTTCCTCATTAAAGTTATATCCCTTTGAAATACCTTTCCATACATATATGGTGGAGATCCAACAGAGCTTTTTGCTAGGAGTTATAGCCATTTTACTGAGACACTATCAGTACCATCGAAAAATGTGAAACATTCGTCTAAGTGCAAAATAGACAAGGGAATAAGGTAAGTTATTCTCTCTTCTCAACCATATTACCAAGAGAGTTCTTCTCTCCTCTCAACCTCCTACAACAAGTTAAGTTCACTCCTAACGATTCCTTAGTAATTCTAGCATTAAATCATGATTAGTAACATAATTCTCTAACTAAAACATAGGATTAATAACGAAGTCCTTCGCAAGCAATTCAAGCTAGGGTTTTAGCGTTCTTTGTCAGAAACCAACATAGTTCATTTACTAAGAGCGATTATAGGTATGTAGAGCTTCTATCCACGTGAGGACATTATTGTTCTTCCCCATGTCACATGTAATCCATGAAACACGAATTCTTCAAACCTAGGGTTTTGCTCAAGTTCATAATAATCCTTTCTATGTTCAATTATATATACAAATATCATGTTGTCGTTATTATATTCATGATATGTCAATTGTGATTGTCATGAACTTGTACGTAATCCATGAACTCATGCCTTACTTTCCATATGTTTTTAAATACAAGTTATGATCATATTTACTCAGTTCCATGAAGTCATATATGTTTTCATGATTTATACAAGTTATATTATGTATTTCTTTACATGTTAAATTTATGAAATTACAAGTTATTTCATGAAATTCATGGGCTTTCAAGCCAACTATTTTCAAGTACATGTTTTGGGAGTTGCACAGATTACCGAGAAGGCTCAGATAGCCTGAAACTACGTATGCCACATAGGATAAGGATCGATCTGCCAGAGGATGACACTTTCTTATTACCCTTTGTGGGATTATTGGATCCATTATGTTCATGTTCATGTCTCGTACTCTGGAAAAGTACGAGATGGCTTAGCTAATCGGGCAGAGATCAGACTCTACATTCATGTGTGGTGGTTCATGTCGATTGGATTATTGCTCTCCCCATAGATATACAGATATACAAGTTTACATGTTTACAGATATACATATTTTATAATCATGCCAGATCATGTTCATGCTCATGTTTAGTTTCAGTTTCATGTCCTATTATTTCATGTGTCTGCTTATTCATTTGGTGGATTTACATATAGTACAATTGAAATGTACTAACGTCCCTTTGCATGGGGCCTACACTTTACAGTGCAAGTGCTGAGTTTCAAGATGACGGAGCTACATGCTAGGACTTGACTGTATCAACTATTTAGTGAGCCCCATTTCCTTCGGGGTGTCAAACTGCTATTTTATGATAGAGGTACGCCAGGGCCTTGTCCTGGTCGAAAGTTTTCATATTCATATCAGATGTTTCATAGACTTGTCTAGTTATCATGTCATGTCAGATTTTTAGTTATTCAGACTTATAATATTTTCAGACTATTTACGCAATTCAGCATATGTTTTACATGTTTTAAAAATCATTTCTTTACCATGTTTTGATGCCCATGTTGACAAGCAAGTCATGTGGTTCGCTCGGTCACATGCATTCAGGCACCGAGTGTCGTGTTTCACCCATGCCATAGTTTAGGGCGTGACACGAGCCAATAATGTCATGACTTTATTTAGACACTCTTGCATCCGGTCGTCTTTGGCCTCGTATTTGCCAAGGATTTGATTAACGACTAGCTGAGAGTCGATTTTCAATTCTACATTCTCAGCTCCGAGCCCTCGAGCTAATTCTTAACCTGCAATTGTGGCCTCATTATTAGTCAAAGATACATATTTAATAGTTTGCCTAATTTTTTTCCCCGATGGGGTAACCAGGACAATCCCAAACCATATACCATTTATGTTTGCAGCCTCATCCGTATACATGACCTATTTTCTGGATGTGGCCTCGGATTCCCGGACTACTTCTTTTTGGGCACGGGGCATCATGTCCGGACTGTAGTCAGCCACGAAGTCTTCTAAGGCTTGTGACTTAATGGCAGTCCGAGCCCGATAAGTAATCTTGTACCCGTATATTTCGATTGACCAATTTGCTAGCCTACCCGAGAGTTTGAGTTTGTGTAGGATGTTCATCAGGGGGAAGGTCGTCACTACACATATGAGGTGGCATTGAAAGTATGGTCTTAGTTTTCGAGCCGCAACTACTAAAGCCAGGGCCAATTTTTCAACATGGTGGTAACAGATTTTGGCCTCAGATAGAGCCTTACTTGTATAATAGACAGGTGATTGCATATTTTTTTCCTCTCGTACTAGCATAGCACTTGCCGCGGTCTCGCAAACTGCTAAATAAATCAATAGGGGCTCCCCTACCTCTGGTCTCACGAGCAGCGGTGGGTTTGATAAGTACCTTTTTAAGTCTCTTAGTGCTTGTTGACATTTCGAGGTCCACTCGAAGTCTTTTTTCCTTTTTAGCTCGCTGAATAATTTTTGGCATCGTTTGGACGATTTTGATATAAATCTCCCCAGTGAGGTTATTCTCCTAGTCAACCAATGTACCTCTCGGGCATTGTCGAGTACATTCGGTATTTATTCGATTGCCCCGATGTGATCCAGATTAGCCTCGATGCCTCTATTTGATACTATGAACCCCAAGAATTTTCCTGAGCCTACTCTGAAGACGCACATCTCCTGGTTCAGCTTCAGGTTGTATTTGTGGAGAACCTCAAATGTTTCCTGCAAATGTTTTATATATTTCTCTGTTTCTTGGGACTTAACAATTATATCATTAAAAATAGACCTCCACACTCTGACCCAACTAATGTTGGAACATCCGGTTGATCAACTGGTGGAAGGTGGTCCATGTGTTCTTCAAGCCAAAGGGCATGACATTATAACAGTAGGTTCCATGCTCCATGATGAACGAAGTCTACTCCTGGTCCGACGGGTCCAACTGTATTTGTTTGAACCTTGACAAAACATCCAGGAAGCTGAGTAATTTGTGCCCGACCACCGTATCAACAATTTTGTCTAAGCGGGGCATGGGATACGAGTCACTCAGACATGTCTTATTCATGTCTTTCAAATCTAAACACGTTTGGAAAGTATCAGGTTCTTTAGGAAGTACCACCACATTAGCCAACTAGTCAGGATACTTTACTTCTCGAACCGCTCCCAATATGATGAGTCGAGCTACTTCCTCTTTGAATAATTGGCTACATTCAGCCAACACCAAACGTCTTTTATGCTTAATGGGCTAACAGCCTAGGTTCACGCTTAGCTTATGGGTGGCTAAGTCCGGGGGAACACCTATAATATCCAACCCCGACCAAGTTAAGCTTTCCATGTTATCTGTTAGAAATTTAAGTAATTTTCCCTAGAACTCGAGGTCCAAGGCCGAGCGCAGGTATACTTGCTCTTTAGGAAGGTATAGACGACACATGATTAGTTCAAGGTCCTCCGTCGTTGTTCATCCTGCATCCATTTCTTCTGGAGTGACAAATCCCCTAGGAATCAAATCTATAAATTCCTCTGGGGATGGGTTTTTTGCTTGCTATTCTTTGCATCCGACCATTGGTTTGATATCAGGGTCGGACACCTATAATTGCTAGTTGTCGCTTTCAACATGTTCATCTTTTGTGGCCACCAAGGTCGTGGTTTCTTGATCGAGTTTCGACCCCGGAGTTCAGCGATCCCCTACGGCGTTGGGAACTTTATGACCTGATGAAAAGTAGATGGGATTGCCTTCATGGCATGTAGCCAAGGTCTCCCGATCACTAAATTGTAGGGCACTACTCCCTCAAGGACGTCGAATAAGGCCTTCAAAGAGACCCCTTCCAGATGGGCGGTCAGCTCGATTTGTCCCTGGGTTGCTTCGCTGGACAGGTTTAATTCGGTCAAGATCTTGATCATCGAGATCACTCTTTCTATTAGATGTATCTCCTTGAGAATGCAAAGTTTCACTACATTTACAGCGCTACCTGGATCAACAAGCACACGCTTAACATTAAAATTAAAGATTTGGATTGATATTCCTAGTGCATCGGTGTACGGGCCCTCGATGCTTCGCCTTTCCATTCAACTAAATGTGATGAGATCTTCAGGATCATCTCTTTCTCTTTTTCTGGAGGGGAAGGATTCCCCGTCTCGCAGCCCTTGAGACACCGCTTTGATTATTTCCCAATTCGATGATCATGTTGATTGTGTCCGGTTGTGCCAGATACTCCTGCGAAGTCCCAGTTCCCTTTTTTTGAGAATATTTGGACCGGCTGCTAAAAAAATCCTACATGTGTCCTCTTCTCAATAGTTCAACCACCTCGTAGTGTAGATGTTTGCAATCTTCGGTTGAGTGCCCCGGAATCTCATGAAACTCACACTAGAATTCCACATCTCGTTAATTTGGATTGGATCATGTTGCTACTAGAGATCTTGCTTCTTTCATATTTTTCATTGCCATGTCCAATTCTCCAACCTCTAAATTGAAATTGTAGGATACCACGCTTGGTGGACCCGATTCATTTGTCTACTTTCTTTGCGACGTCTCCTTGTCTTTCCTGGGTTAACCCTAATCATATCGCGATCTATTTGTCCTTCCCTCATTCCTCGGAGGCAGGCAGAATGAGTACGGCTCATACCAACCCCTCAGGTCTCTTTATCTGAATGGGGGAGTATTTCTGGGTTTATCTTGTGGCCCACCCCTGACCTCTATCTGATTATCAACTCTGAGGTCATCTTTTATCCTCATTTTAGTCATGTATATAGTGTTCACTTCATTCCAAGATTTGTCCGGGAACTCCCTCAAACATTCCTTTAACTTTCTTGAGGCATCCGAGTTAGTGGCATTCAAACCGTCTGTGAATGCCGCGGCGGCCCAGTCTTCATGAATAGTGGGAAGAATCATCATTTCCTGCTGGAATTATTCCACGTAGTTGCGGAGCAGCTCATCCTTCTGTTGTTTTATGGTGAATATCTTCTTTTTGTGTTTTCCAAGAGAATCAATAAAAATTTTAGGTAAAAGAGTATACCAAGAAAAGTGCTACCTTTGTGAGCATCTAACTGAATTTATTCAGCATGACTGATTTGATTTCATGTTGATTTAGGTCATACCTGGTGACGGATGCCTCGAATGTTACAATGTGCTCCTTCGGGTCCGTGGTTCTATCGTATTTGGGAATGTTCTGCATTTTAAACTTTTTTGGGATGGGATGGGGATCCGCATTCGACTTGTAGGGTATTTTTCCTTACTTTATAACTCATGCTCCCTTTAAGATAGAAGGGACCCTGGTATCTGGCTCATTCGCTTGTAGAGCTCTTTTTCTAGCACGGCAAGCCTTACCAAGTCCGCATTAGGTACGCCTGGTTCTACATTTGCTTTCCCCGCATCTACTACAAAAGTCCCAGGCACTTTGACTACCTCCAGATTGTTCGATGGGTGGCTACCCAGTGTTGCTCCGGATAGGGAGTTTATGAGCTTCTCCATGCGCTCCATCATTACGTTGTTTGATGCCAAGATCGCAGCCAAAGCGACTTCTGAAGAAGATTCTTCTTCTTTGAATATCACATCCACCTTAGAATGAAGGCATTTTTTCCTTTTCTTGGAGTAACGCCCTTTGGGTCGTATCTCTCTTCTTTCTGCCAAATGATTCTATTCGCTTTCCTCATTCGGGGAAGTTGTTGGGGACCTCCCCTGGTGGCGTTGCCATCTCTTCCCTTTCTTCTTGTGCATCCAACTCCGGGCGGTTCTCCCTGTTAGATCTCCACAGATTTGTTGGTCGTGACCCTTGTGGGTCCCTTATTTTGAGTGGAATATTGCTCCCCGATGTGGTGTTAGTTGGTTCATCCATGATCAGGAGTTATGTAACGAAATAGTTCTGTACCAGCATAAGTTTGAGAGTTTCGGGTGACGAATCAGGACAACACCACAACTGTCTATCCCCACAGACGGCGTCAAACTGTTTTCCGGTGAAAATGGTTCTAACTAGAAAATCAATTAGAGATTTATTTTTATAGGGTTTGAAGACAAGTGAGTTGTATCCGTTCTGGAAAACTCCTTAACGAGTCCGGTTTGAGTGGTAGGTAATACAAGAAAATAAACAAGTTATGATTCAAGTAAAAAAAATAAGCACAACAATGGATCTGTGTATATTGCTTTGAGTAAGAAATAATATTTCCCTAGAGAAAAATAATAATGCTAGGGTTACAAAGTGAGCAAGCTCTCATTTCTTCCTTCTTAAGCTTTACATATATATGCCAAGTTTAGACTTTTCTAGCTCTAAAGTAAAGATGATGTGACCCTGCTGAAGTCCTAACGTACATGCGCGCCGCGACACTCTGATCGAGACTGGCGAATGTGACATGAGTTGGTAGGAGTGGGGAACAACTGTGTGGCTCCCCCGGGTCCTCTGAGCCTCCAGGTATATTGATCCCCCGGGTGCACTTTATATCCAATAAAATCACCAAGAAGTGGCAAAATTGGAATAGATTTATTTGTATTAAGAGGTTTCGGATTCAGGTTCCGATAATCAAGAATTTCTTAATTAGGCTGATCAAATTTAAACTTTATGGGCTCGACTTAGGGATTCTATTACAATACATTTGATTTATTGTGTTCTAAACCAATTATTTGTATTTATTTAGTGATTTTTTAACACATATAAGGTTTGAGGGAGGCGGAGTCAACATTTGATGTTTGCTCGGAATTCCAATCATTTTTGTTATGAATTAACGACAATTAAATAATGATAGAAAAAAAAATAAAAAAAAATTAACATGGAAATCCTTAAGGGGATTGAAACTACGATTGTCACTAACTCTTATTATTCAATGAAATAATTTTTACAACGATACATAATTATGAAGGAAAGTCATGTATTTATAGGCTGCAAAAGAACCTAAACTCAGTCTAAATCGGATGTCTTTGAAGTAGGTTTAGCAGTAGGAAACAGACCAATTTTTCTAAAATTTGTCGCGACATGACCGCCTCATGCAATCCTTGCAGTTGATCATAGGACCTAGTTCTTACATCAGTCCCACAAACGTAACACTTTTAAATTATACTGGGTTCTAATTAACAATTTTACATATTCAATTGTCCTTTAAAGAAATACAAGATTTGGATCAAAACTACTGAATTCCGTTGAATCATAAACCATACTCTGCTCAGCCCCTGCTTCGAACGAAAGCTACTGAATTTGGATGAGCTCATACTTCTACATCCGCCCCTATTTACCTCTCTTGATGGTCTTACTTGACGTGCATTTGGATTAGTTAAACCAATGAACTTTGGTTAAGGACGGTTAAATAAAAAAAAAGACATAAACCCCTACATTTTATACTTGCTCTATAGATCATTCCTCAAGACCTATTATAGTCGAGGATTGACATCACTAAGATAAGGTAAGAATATTAATAGATGAAGGAAAGTACTTAAATGGTATATGAAGCGTATACTTTAGTAACTTCATCATGAAAGTTGTTTGGACTATAATAAATTGAGTAATAAACTTCTAGTTGATGCGTTTAACTTTGTGATGGTAGAGTAATCAATGAGATTTTAAATTGTTGTGTACGTATGTATGTAAAGCAAATAAAACAAAATCAGAAAGTGGGGAAAAGGTGGAAAATAATTCTCCATATCAGAGAATCTTTTACCTCAATCCAAAAACGTTTTCAGCAGTTCAGTTACAAAAAAATTGTCTATATAATACCTACTACCACCAAACTAATTCCATACCATATTTCCACCAAGAAATGCACTCATTTTACACAATCACATTCCCATCTCAAGTAAGAAACTTCCATACTATTTACTCGAAATTTCTCTTCTTTAGTATAGTTTAGAGCAATAATAAACAAATGCTTCTTCTTGATTCTACTAACTTCTATATCAAATGCTTCTTTAAATAGCAATTATTTCCTTTGAAAATGTGGTTTCTTTTATTTTTCTTTAAAAATGTGTAACATTTTCTAAAATTGAGTTCTTGGCTATGTTCTTGCAAAGAGCAACTCTCACCACCTAGGAGCAATGGTGTGATAAATAGGATTTCTCCATCTTTAAACGGAAGTTTCGGTTTCGAGTCGTGGACTGGGAAAACTCTTGGTGGGAACACTTACCTCTTTTCTCAAAAGGGCATCCTACTTTCACTTATGGTCTGGTTAAGGGCCGTATCCCAAGAGGGTATGATGTGGACAGTCTACCTGACGGGTTTCACGGCTTGAACCCGTAACCTATAGGTCCCATTGAGACAATTTTACCGTTGCTCCAAGCGCCTACGGGAATAATCTCAGTGTTTTTGGCACACTAAATGCATAAAGAAAAGGGGAACAAAAGATCAATTCAGAGTGAAGACTCAAGAAACATGGCCTTATAAAATTCTTTTTCTTAGTGGTTCATCCTTGAAAAGTGTTGTTATGTTAAGTTTTTCCTTAAGTGTGTTCTTGCTGTGTTTCTGCAGATGGAAAAGACAAGCTGGTTGCTGGTATTGGTATTCGGAGTGGTGCTTATAAGTCTAGGAGGAGCTGAGGGAAGAAAATCAAGAATTATTGATGAGTCTTCTTCTTCTTCTTCCTATGATTTAGAGTACTCAGCAATAAGTTGCAGAGCACACAGTGCATCCATTAAAGATTTTGGAGGAGTTGGCGATGGGAAAACACTCAATACAAAGGCATTTCAAGAAGCAGTGAATCAGTTAAGCCAGTATGCATCAGATGGTGGATCTCAGCTTATTGTCCCTGCTGGTCAATGGCTCACTGGCAGCTTCAATCTTACTAGCCATTTCACTCTCTTCCTTCAAAAAGATGCTGTTCTTCTTGCTTCTCAGGTACTCACTCTCATTTTTCAGTTCAGTTTCACCTTTCTCAGTCTATTTCACTCTATAAAGGACAGCACGGTGCACGACACCTCAAGGAGTGTGATCAATGTAGGCAATCTACTCTGCTAATTCCATGGTTTGAACTTGTGACCTATAGGTCACACAGAGACAACTTTACCATTGCTCAAAGGCTCCCTGTTTCGCCTTAAAGATATACTATGTCTGTCCCAATTTATGTGATGGTGTTTGACTATGCATGGGGTTTAAGAAATAAAGGGAGATTTTTGAAACTTGTGTTCTCAAATAATTCATAGATATTTGTGCGACTATAAATCATATCATTAAGGGTAAAATAGACATTTTAAAATTAAATTGTTACTAAATATAGAAATTTGTCATTTTTTTATACTAACTAATAAGAAAGAAGTGTCACGTGAATTAAGATTGAGGGAGTATTATTTTGTAGCGAAATGAAATAGACCTGAATAGCACCCAATGGATGCATATAACTCTTTAACCCTCCTATTTTAGATTTGGGATTGAGGCGCAATTGATTGATTGATTGATATAGTATGTAGCTTCAGTAAGAATTTGTACTAGTGATTATTGACTGTATAATTTAATTGGTTCAGGAAATAAATGAGTGGGCTGTTATAGACCCATTGCCATCATATGGTCATGGGAGGGATGCAGCAGGTGGAAGGTACATCAGTCTTTTATTTGGCACTAGCCTCACTGATGTTATCATCACAGGTAAAAAAGTGTAAACTAGCATCATCCTATATCCAACTTTTATATGCCTTTTCAGCAAATTTTTTTGACAATCTTTATGAAATTTTTTAAATTGATTAGGTGAGAATGGGACAATAGATGGGCAAGGTGAACTTTGGTGGCAGAAATTTCACAGCAAAAAGCTAAAATACACAAGGCCTTACCTGATTGAAATTATGCATTCTGATAATATTCAGATATCAAATCTAACCCTGCTCAACTCTCCCTCTTGGAATATCCATCCTGTTTATAGCAGGTGATTTCAAATTTTAATATGCCAAAATATTCGTTGTATCATTTTTTATCTATTATACTCAAAGTTTATCAAGAATCTTTGGTTATTGTGAAATTTCAGCAATATCATTGTCCAAGGCATCACTATTTTAGCTCCAGTAAAATCTCCAAACACTGATGGGATCAATCCAGGTCTGTTTTTCCTCTAATATATCTTAATGAGAAAAAGCTAATGGTGTTTTGACCGATCTTTCGACTCTCTTTGTCGTTGTTCTTTACAGATTCTTGCACAAACATGAGAATTGAAGACAACTACATTGTTTCTGGAGATGACTGTGTGGCAGTTAAAAGTGGTTGGGATGAATATGGCATAAAATATGGAATGCCAACAAGTCAATTGATCATCAGGCGCCTCACTTGCATTTCGCCTTATAGTGCTGCAATAGCATTAGGAAGTGAAATGTCAGGTGGGATTCAAGATGTTAGAGCCGAGGACATCACGGCCATCAACACGGAATCAGGGGTCAGGATCAAGACAGCTGTCGGGCGAGGTGGCTTTGTCAAAGATGTATATGTCAAAGGGATGACACTTCACACCATGAAATGGGTATTTTGGATGACTGGAAACTATGGGTCACATGCTGACACTCATTGGGATCCTAATGCATTACCAGAGATAAAAGGGATCAATTACCGGGATGTGGTGGCTGAGAACGTGTCGATGGCTGCTCGGCTTGAGGGCATTTCCGGAGATGCATTCACCGGAATCTGCATGTCGAACGTGACAATAAGTATGGCAAAGAAGGCCAAAAAGTATCCATGGACTTGCACTAATATTGAAGGAATTACAAGTGGTGTGCAGCCTCCACCTTGTCAGTTGTTGTCTGATCAGGGGCCAGAGAAGAGTGAAATGTGCAATTTTCCTACAGAGAGTTTGGCCATTGATAACATAGAGATGCAAAAATGTTCTTTTAGATTGAATTACTGATAAGCTCCAAAATGTATCAGCAATATAATTGTAATGAACTATCTGAAGTTTTAGTGCTTTCATCTTCAATGATATTAACATGTGCATACAACTACTACTACGCCTCAAGTTCAAATAAGTTGGGGTCGGTTATATGAATTGACTCTAGTGGTGCAAGCGAAGGTTTCAGTGTTGTCGAGCGAAGCAACCACTGGTCAGCTTAGTGCTCCCAAAACACCCTTTCGCTTGCGTGAGTAACGGCCACTAGCGCCCACAGCAAGCGCCTTTATTGTTCCCGACCGCCTGCTTTTCGGCCTCAGCGTTCCAAACAACTGATAGTGTGATCGATCTGTGTTCAAAACAACCGATGACACTAGCGATGACTCGTGGGACCCCCTAACGCCGGACAAAAAGGACTAGTGCTATAACGACTAGTGGTGTTACGGAACAACTTCCTGATGAGTGGTAATAAGGAATAGACGATATCACTCTATGTAAGCTTGCAGGTACTAAAAAGACTTATATCCAGAGAAAGTGTGTATCTTACAAAAGCTCAAGGTTTTCATATGGTGCTAGAGCAGCTATATGAATCCTCAACATCAAAAAAGTTGGGGTCGGCCATGTCGCTCTATTTAAGCTCATCCCAGACCAAAATTATATAAAATTAAAATAAAATAAAAAGTACTAGAAGTCCGTTATACTTTCTACTAGCATATAAAATCTCTAACATGACTAAGAGACATATCCAGCAAAATCTGCATATCTGACAAAATTTCCAAGGTTTTCATGTGGTGCTAGAGCAGAAGCCAAATTAATATACCTAACAAAAGGCAAATTATTGATAAAGCACATAGATAAGGGCACCAAGCAGAGATTCTTATCAACACACAGAACACTGCAAGAACAATGAGCCATTCAAGTAATCCTGGCAACTTTTTATAAATAGGCATACAACTTCAAAACTCGTTGGCTCACTGTCCATTCTCACATGAACAATTTCCATGTTCAAGTAAACAAGCAGTCAGCACTCAAGATTTTCCTAGTTCTATCAGCGAGAGAGAATGTGGCATCAAAGAAGGAGTCAGTATTTAGAACCATCTGATTGCAGGCTACTCTTTAGCTTTTTTATACAATACCAATAAACCAAACACAATAAGGGAATAAGTATCTGACTTTAAGCCACTAACAATTTCTTGAACTCAATAGCTCCACCATATTTATTCTGTCATCTTCACTGGGGAACGAACATTACAAGTCTAATACAACTATTTTAGAGAAAGTTATGTCACCAAATACTTATTGTATACATCATATAACCAACATCTCCTTTCAATGAGTTGGATCAGGATTAAATTTTGCAGCTTCCCTCCAGATGAGCTCCTTGATATTATCTTCAGTGAGAGATGGCTGCTCAAAATCCAGACTGAAAGGCCTAGGACAAACAGGCTCCTCGTTGATATCATGAAGAGGTGCCAAGTACGGATGACTGAGAGCTTCATCAACTGCAATAATCCAGAAATAAGGTCATTAACCAGTAAATCTTGACATTCAAATAGAATATATTTAGTAGTCCTCTTTTCAACTTTCAGTAGCATTTTAGTAAATTTAGAAAGATTTTTTGTGGAAATGAGCCTTAATACTGAAAAATCCCTCATAAATTTCGGGCTTTTTTCATTTTTGACCCGTCAATCGAAATTAATTACGCTCTAGCCAAAATATACAAAGCATATACTTTTATTATGTATATTGTCTGTCTATTATATGTACATTGTGTGTATTCAATATGTATATTTAATATTGTCTATACAAAACCTATACATTTACTGGTTATTTTGTAAATTAGATCATTGAAATGCATTGGACTGTAATTATCTCTTAAATTTCTTACCAGTTATACGCCTGCTTGGATCAAAGATGAGCATCTTTTCAAGCAAATCAACAGCTCGGGGAGATGAATTCGGGAATCTGGCAGAAAATTGTTGCCTCGGGTACCTTGGGAGCTGTCTAACGTATCTCCTGGCATTATTACTCCGGAGAAACCCAAGACTGGCATCATCAGGTGAGCCTATGAGCTATTGAAAAAGCAAAAATAGAGCATGTCAGATTAAACTGGCACAGCTTGAAACCAAAATGAACTTCTAAATGCATGTAAATTAACAGAAAATCCTAAATAAGTGGGTACAAAAGGTGCACAAAGTTCAACTAACAAGCAAAGATCAGAAGGAGAGATCACACATGGAGCTTTTCTTGCTCAAAGATTTCATCACTATTTGACATACTCCTGCTAAGGGTTGGTTTGGTTGTCGGTTAGAGTTATGCAGGTATTAGTAATGTAGGTATTAGTTATGCAGGTATTAGTAATTTAGGAATTAGTTATGTACGTATTAGTAATGCAGCGATTAGTTATGCAAGATTTAGTTATTCAATCTTCTACCTTGCATAAAACAATATATAGATTCTCTGATAACATATACGCATATTAGTTAAGCGAAAAGAAAAACATGAATTAAATGGTGTATCAGCAATGTTATGTTTTATGTGGGAAAAAACCAAACCAAAACATGGTATAACTTATGCTAGATTCTATGTGAAGATTGTTTCTTAATACATGAATAACTCCCCTCTAACCAGACCCCTAAGGTATATGCCATGAATAACTCCTCTCTAACAAGCAACCAAATGACCCGTAGGGTATCTGCCATTAATAACTCCTCTCTAACCGGCAACCAAACGACCCCTAAGGTATCTGTCAGAATGATGCATAATGCAGAAACTACAAATGATATGTGCTAGTATACCTCAGTGATAAGTCTCAACTGGTGTACATAATCTCTGCCAGGAAAAAGAGGGTGTCTTGTCAATATTTCACCAAGTATGCATCCTACTGACCAAATATCAATCGCCGATGTATATTCTGAACAATTTAGTAGCAACTCTGGTGCACGATACCAGCGTGTCACACAATATTCCATCATGAAATCTGTCTCAGATGTTGTCCTTGCTAGCCCAAAATCTCCAATCTTTAGGTCACATTTTGCATTCACAAGCAAATTGCTCGGTTTTAAATCACGATGCAAGATATTTGCAGAGTGAATGTACTTAAGTCCTCGCAATATTTGGTATAGGAAATGCTGCAAAATCAAAAAAAAAAAGCAATCAATCATGTTGTGATGTATAAAAAGAATGCTGATATATCTCAAATGAGTATATTTCGTTATGGAAATATAAACAACAACATTAGAAAATCTAGGATATTCTTGTTGAGTGGGAGGGGTAAAATGGATTGGGGTGCTGAGGTGACATGCCAATGCCACGTGGCGTCCACCTCATCAAAATGTTAGTGCCAAGTTGGATTCGGTGTCCAGCTTGGACAATCCTAATGGAAGAGGGATATATTTAAATCATATAGACAATGGCGAGGATATTTTAGAACCGATAGTATAACGGAGGGTAAAATTGATCCATTTCGCATAGTAAAGAAGCAAATTTGACCCTTTTCCCAAATACAACCCCAAAGGATTTATCAAGCCAACAATTCCAAGGTCCACTGCTTTGATTACAATTCAGAACAATGTTGAAGTGTGTGACTATCTCATCTAAAAGTTTAAGTTGTTAGAGAGAGCACATTTTTATTTACTTAATTATATTCTCAACGAGAACGACATCTCCAAATACTAAATCCAGCTAGCTGGTTAGATAAGAAAAATAACAATTATGGAATCTTTATGAAGTGTAGCTTACTCGACAGTGTTCGTCAGTCAGCTGTTGGTTGGAATGAATAATCTGATGAAGATCAGTGTCCATCAGTTCATAAACAATGTAAACATCATTGAAATTCTTCTTTTGAGGAGGCCGTATAACATCTTTAATTGCAATTACCTGCATATTTGAAAAAAGCTGAATGTAACTGGGATTCAAAATCATTATTCACAAGCGCTTAAAAAATTAGGCATTCCAAATGTACAAGACTAAATGTAATCAGAAAGAGGGGGGATAATACTAAACAAAATATTCAACATAACCTCAGAAATGAGAAATTAGTTACTACTTACTAGAAATGCAAATGCTTCCCATTTTTTCTGTGGGAAATACTACAATTAGAAATCTACAGATCATCTTACTCTTAGCAATTGTACATGTTGAACTTCACAATGAAACAGCGTATTTTTGAAAGAAGTATTCACTTCAAAGTTCAAACTGTACTCCTAGGCATCTTTTGTAACTCTACTAAAACTAGTTTAGATTATATGCGCTAACAGTATAAAAAATATTCACACAATCATATCAACTATCAGGTAATTACAACTAAACTTTTATTTTAAGCATTAATTGGCAACCTGGTAAGGATAATAACTAACTTGCCACATGTTAAACTAAATTGATACTGTAAAAAATAGTTACATCGTCAATGTATATAACTTAAATCCTTACCAAAATTTACCTTAAACTTTGTAGCGAATATACAAGGCAAAGACAAATTATGATGGATTGGTCAAAGGGGCAAGAGTTGCAATATTCAGATTTCTGGAGAGGTGCAATAATACTCACATTCTCATGATCCATGTGACTGAGAAGCTTTATCTCTCTTAATGTCCTTTTTGCATCTATTACATTATCAAATGCATTCCCAATCTTCTTTATTGCTACTTCCTCACGTGTCTCCGAGTTCATAGCAGCACTGAAACAAATTCAAAAACAAAAAAGATAAACATTAATTTTTCCTTCACATAGAAATAAAATAGAGGAGAAACATTTTAATAGAGGACAAGTGCAACATAGAAGATCCTAATTCCAATAGGGGAAAGAAGTTAAATATAGTCATAAAGTTTAGTACCCCTAATTAATAAAGGCTTCAACAAAATCACAGGATATATCACATGTAAAGTGATCATACTGAACAACTTCCAAAAGCTGACATTAGATTGGTGAGACACATATATACAAGAAAAAGTAAGTTTGAGCAGATAATAGTCATGAAAAGGGAAACATAGAAGCAACAATACCCCTATACCATTGATGGAGTCACTTTAAGACACATAAATGAGGCATAGTTCAATGTCATAAAGCTCAAAGATTTAACCGAAACTCATCATAAGAGACCTCATAGCCGTGTTATATCAGGAAATGACAAATTGAAGAAGTGAACATCATTAAGCTTATCTCTCTCATAAGATAAGAGATATGGCTGAGCGTGATTTGATTCAGATTATTTCACATAATATCACACAATCTTACAAGTTCACTAGATCCAACTTTGATTATCCATATTTTGGAAACTTCCTTGTTTGTACTTTGTACTAAATGATACTCCCTACTAGTATTCAACTAGGGACAAAGTTGGATGACTACAAAAACATATCATTGAGGATAAAAATGAGAAGTTTAAAATTAAATCAAATATTATTCTTTTTCTAACGGACTTAAAATGAGAGTGAAATATAAAAGGGAAAAGAGGGGGTAATTTAATAGTTTTGACACCTATAGACAAAATCACAAAGAGCATAAGCAGAGTATATATATAGGTGAAACGATGAAGCTATAACCTCAAGTTAACCAACTCAATCTCCATGCAGGGGAAAGCTTTGCTCCTCTTCAGAGAGCACTATCACTATGTAAATCAGATGGTAATACAAACATAAATTCACATACCTGTAACTATTAGTAAGACACACAAAACATAAACCTATGCATATAAAAAGATAAGTATTTCTTTTTCTTACCAAACCATTCCATTAGCTCCACGACCAATAGGCCTAATAGGAGGAACATATTTTCTTGAAACTTCAAAGAGAGAGCCATGCACATTATACTGCACATATCGACCACCATGAGTTGGAACTCCTCTTATGTTACCATGATCAGCTGAACTCGAATCAATAGACATAGCTAATTTAGACCAAAAAAGGGGTTCAAAAATCTTGAACTATATAACACTAAAATCAAAGAAAGTATTTTTTTTTCCAAGTTGTTGAAGAAGAAGAAGAAAGAAGAGCCTTTACATTTCCCTTGTTTTCCTTTTTGGGTGGTGAATAATACAACTAAAATGTGTGATTAATTCTCTTTTCTTTCTTTCTTTCAATTTTTCTAGAGAGTGCCTGCGTGATCATGTGGGAACTTTTGAACTGGATTGCTTCCATTGTTGTTGCCCGTGAAAGAAATTGACTTTTCTTTCGAGGGATGGGAGGGACTTTGCTTTTTCTTTCTCTTTATTGTACTGGATGAGTCCTCTTTAAAAATTTTACCACACAAGTGTGTAAACATTGACTACATACCATGCTTCCATTTATTATTAACATGCATAGGTAATATAATATTTTTTTTGTGGCAACGATTTTGTTTGCGGTATACATTAGGAAATTCTCATTTTGCCATTCAACTAAAAGTACACTTGGCGGTTGTTCGGTTGATATATAGTTCTGAATAATTAATCTTAGCATAAAATCTTGCCTAAGATAATATAGTGTTCGGTTGGTTGCATAAATCATCTCAAGACTAATGTAGTGTTTGACCAGCAGTATTAAATAATATACATGCATTAAGTTATGTAAAAATCTATGTATTATTTTATTAGATATAGAGTGTGGAATAAGATTATATGAGTATTAACAATACCGGACTAAACCATTTAAACGCAAAAATACCCTTTTAAATTTATAATCGCATGTGAACCAAACAATCACTTAATATAAGAAGAAATTACTCTAAATATCCATACCTGTGTAAATATAGCAAATACTCTATTCAAACTCAAACCCTTTATATTAACGGAAATCTTACAAGATTGTCTAAAGTTCATTATATGGAAGGCTGTTAGTATACAAAGTGAAATGGAGGAGGTAAAGATGAGACATGAAGTCGCATGTGATCCTGACGGGCAATGATAGTTGAAGTACAAATATTTAGAAAAAAGGATCTCAACTATTAAACTACAAAGATGGATGTAGTTGTTTAAGGACTACGATCTGAACAAGGTCAATGTTATGGTTAATGCAATGTTTTGGAAGTCGACAATCAATTTGGCACACATTGCTCAAAACCCCTACAGAGGAGATTCATGGGTTTTGAGTATAATTGGGTGATATTTTGCACCTTGAGGAAATCAAGAAATAGCTTTGTCACTCACTCCAATATATTGACAATTTCACATGATCGGCTATGCTCTGGTACTCTTTACTTTTCTTCAAGTACACTTGATGACTTATTTTTGACATGCCACTAGTTAATCACCACAAAGAACGCATTCGAGGTGGAAATTTGTCATCGATCTGTGAACATATAGCAAAAAGGATAAATTTCTTACTACATGCTAATTATCTTTAATGCCATGCCCCCTATTTATCAATATAACATGCTTCCTGCAAATTCTTTTAAAGAAAACAGCAATTACTAATTACTAAAAGAGAAGCACTGGCTATAATTGTTTGTTTTCGAGCGACAAAGATGCTCCTTAATATGTATAGCAGTTATGCACTCAAAACAAATTAGAAGTTGGTTGCTACATCTCCTCGGAAACTCGCATTGCCCCATTTGATTATATGAACCCTACCAACTCTAGCAGCAAAATTTGAGCTGAAGCTCCCAAACTCTGTAAATCATACAACCAAACATAAAGTCGTTTCTCCTTGCAGCTCTGTTAACCTTTCTAACTCGACACTATAATGTGGATGTACATCAATAACATCATGGATTGGGAAGTAAATCACACCTATTGTTTTGTATGCTTGCAGTTCTGTGGTGCAAAGTATAGAACCAACTCTATATTGAACAATGAAATGCCCATGTATTGTCAATCTGTCTTCTTATCAGCTTCATCAATTGCAGCCAATCTTTCAACTAGAGGAGGGTGAGAATAATGATAAGCCGAATACCAGGGATCTGTGTTCATAGCCGACAAGTTCTCTTCCTGCAAGATATCACACAAATTGGTATTACACATCTCGTTATTTGGAAGCATCTTCCAAGTTGCAATGATTCAAAAAATAAAAATTACTTATATGGCTTAGAGTTTTGAAGAATTAGTTCAGGGTTTAGATTTGGAGAACATAGACAGTATACTAAAATCATATATGCAAACGGCCTCATCACAAAAACTGGATATTCAAAGTGGAGACACATTGAGGATAGAAGGAAAAGAACCTGCAGTTTCACGAGACCAGCTCGAAGTGGTACAGCATAACCAAGCTTCTTTGCAAAAGAATCAGCCTAGGCATCAAAAAATTACAGTTCAAGTGAAACCAATCAACATTAAACAATAAGTCAGAATCTAAAGACAAATACATACAACATGACATTACCTGGAACTCAAAAGCACGGCTTACAAGATTAAGACCAAAACTCACAAGGTGCTGGAGAGGTATGACAGTGTGCTGCAACCACATTAAGTTACATTGAACAAAAATTAATATAAGATCAACACCAGTTTCTTATATTCCTCGAGGCATTTCAAAAGACACAGTGCTGAACTCTGAACTTTTTGTATGTGCAAAGATTCTTTAACAAAGAATAACCTTGATTGACTATTCACAAGGTAAAACGCATCAATCACCGTTATTTTATTATTGCCTTGTCCAAAAGGTGTAATTTGCTCTCACGTGGAAAGACCCTTCCCTCTAATTTTCTCATACTAGCCTCTTCCTTTAGTTCAATCTTGTCAATTTCAAAAGCGTCGTGTTTAAAGCAACAGCTAGATTGATCATTAATTACGGGTATTAGTTCTTCTGTTAAGCTTCGCAGATTCATCTTCTCTTTGGGTATCCATTGGGCCTGCCTTATGCGGGATAAATGTGAGATAAAAACTAGTGCAATATATGTGGAACCTCAATTATATTAACTACAGATTCATTTGCGAAATGCTGACAATCCTAGTGAAAACCTACCAATCAGTCTATTAACTATGCCTCCAAAACTCAATTATTTGCACAACTATATGAATCATTTATTTAAGGATTCTTTAAATATCACTCAGTTGGTATCACCTATATGGATCTTTTGCATTGACTTCATTTATTCCAGGAGATTTCACGTCTTTTGAGATTAAAAACACAGATGCATATTATTCCCAAAAAATGACATCAAGGACAATTTTAATACCATTGGTTCCAAAAGACTGATAAGAGTAAATTTAAAATCTGGAAAGGACGTCCCTTGAATTAATAAACTACGGACTGGTCAATTTTATTTTTTGGAAAATGGTAAAGTTGTATTCTTCAGCATTAAGGAGATGCTGGGGACCTTCAAAAAAAGAAAACAAAAGAAAGAAATACTTACAAAGATCCTAATAATTCTACCAACTGTTCTGTTTCCTCTACACCTTTTTCTTTACACCAAAATAAAATGACACAATACAATTCCACTTAACCTTCTGAATGGAATTGGACCTATCTTCAGAATTTCTACTATTCCTTTCCTTCCAAACTGTCCACCATATGCAATGTAGGATCTGGTCAATGTTTTCAAACCTAAATTATAGAAAAGAACTAGCCATTTATTTGAATAACATATAGGCTAGTAGGTTTTCTGAATGTTGAAAATTGGATAACCACATCACACCCTTCCCAGTAGCCACACTGACCTAACAGATGTTTAATATAACTTTTTAAGAGCATAGTATTACCTGAAATATGATGAGTCCAATAAGAACTGGTTGGGTATCAAACCCAAAACTCTGAAACAAATCCCTTGAATTCCTAACAAGAGTGTATCCTCCAAACTGCAATAGTGTGAGGATCTGCATGGAATAATACTCGTGTCAGAACAAGAAAAATGATAATATTGTCAGACAAAAATCAAATTGTTTCAAAACAGAGCTTTTTATCAAAACGAAACAACTGCAGAGGCGTGCTAGCTAGTCAGGTAAAAAAAACAAGCAACCAGGTATTTTTGGGCTAATGCTAATATCTTGGACAAAAGAAAAAAGGAACCCCACATGAAGAGGCATTCCAATCAGGCAAGGGAACAAGCACCCAGATACTCTTTGGCCAAGTTGAATACATGTGCCAAAAGCCAGGCAAGCAATATCCGCAATACATCATCGAGGATGAAGCTACAAACATAGTCACTGAATGTTAATGCCAAAAGTAAGTTCATCATAGCAGCCATCTCTATATCCTAATACTGTTACAAACCGAGAGCATACTATGTTTGGTGTAGCCTCACTGCCATTCTTCTTACCCTCAAATTTGACACGAGCGGTGTAGCCACACCAAACAAGGCCATTCTCATTACCCTCGAATTGAACCGCAACTGTATTTGCTATCCTCAAACTGAAGAGCCACCCAAACAAAACCCACGAATGTAACTGCACTAATGTCATTAAATTCCTTGCCTCAACCTAATATGAGAGGGAAAAGACAATCTGACTCGAATCATAGACTAAACTTGAGCTCATCTCTTCTTGTTCCTTTTCTTGTTTCCTCCATCTCTTCTTATCATTTTCAAATCTAACGAAGTATTGCAACATCATTCAACTTCATTCTCATCCAGATTTTCCCAACTATCATAGTACAGTAACTCATTAAATTCTATAAAATTACTAGTAGACCTCACCTCTCCCTATACCATGACGAGAAGGGATAGCATAACAAAAGGAGAGACTATGAGCCACTTAGTCTTCTCTTAATGTTCCTTGGCTTTGATCGACTCTATCTTATTATAAATGAAGAAATCACGGATTGGAAAAAAATAAAAGAAAATAGATTGGGCCGGAGGAGAAAGAAAGACAAGATGCAACAAAAAGTGAGGATTGTGGGCAAAAGAACAAAATTGGGAGACTCTGCAAGGGGAGAAGTCTGAGGGAGTGAAGATCGAGAGGAGACACGAAGATAAAAAGAGAAGAGATGGAGGAAACAAGAAAAGGAATGTTGTAATAATAATAATACGCATGCTATTCAAACTTCAAAAGATCAAATTTATCACAAAAGACTTGAGTTTCTGTTTGTAACGACTTTCCAGAAACCAACTTTACACACAAAAAAATGGAAAACAATTTGGTTTCTTGTGTTCAAACTAGTGCCATGATCTCCAAAGAGAACAAACTTGGATACATCTAATAGATGGGTCATGTATATATCATAAATAATAATAACAACAAAAATGATGCTTACACTAATCACATGTTCAACAGATCAAAAATTGACATTGTAATAATAATATGCATGCTATTCAAATTTCAAAAGATCAAATTTATCACAAAATACTTGAGTTTCTGTTTGTAACGACTTTCCAGAAACCAACTTTACACAAAAAAATGGAAACCAATTTGGTTTCTTGTGTTCAAACTAGTCCCATGATCTCCAAAGAGAACAAACTACATCACGTAAATGGAACATCGGTAATATCTACTTAATCTGGAAAACAAAACAACTGTTTTGGTTAAAAGGCACAGGCTCCATGAATCAATTCCCATACCTGCACAGCTATGAAGGAGTACATTGTGTGATTTAGTTTCCAGTGCCCCAGCTCATGCGCAATAACAGCAACAACCTCCTCATCATTCTTGCACTACATACCACCAGCAAATAAATTAGAGGAAAGAAATCAACTGGAGAAAATGTTTGCTAGGCCAAAATTTGGAAATTAGCATTGTAGAGTACTATCTTTTTCATGAGTCTAGCTATAAAGGATACCATAAAAGAGAAGTTGCACTATTATATGATGCAGCAAACCGAACACGTGCTATTCACGTACAATCTCTTCAAATAATCAAGACTATCAAGTTCGAAAAGAATAAAATAAAGAGCCAGCATATCTAACGAAGATATCTCAATCAATACAAACACCTATACTCATTCCTCAAAAAATACTACGTACTATATTTTAAGTTGCGCCGTAAATTAATTAAAGCAATCAACTAGGATTGGAGTCGGCTCTATGAATCCTATATACCAAAGAAAACTACATTCTAGTTAAAGCAACAAGATAACAGAAATTGTTTTTTTTTTCTGATAACGGTAGGTAACAGAAATTGCTTTTTGACAGAAAATATGATAGAAATTGTTTCCTACAGCAATTCCTTGTGTAGTGGAATGAAAATTACATACAGCCAGAAAGCCTTTTTAAATTTTTTAATTTTTTAATTTTTTATAGGTTTTAACAGCTGCAATCTTTCTCATCCAGGTAGCATAAAACTACAAACAGAAAGAAGCCAACAAAGTAATATTTTATGTTACAACTAATTATGGTCGCATCTGCACGGAAACTCATCATCATATATCTTTCCCATTTCACCAAATCATGATCATGTTAGAATAATCTTTCAAGTATGACGAAACAGTCTTTACGAATCAGTAAATGGAGAACTCATAACTTAATCAACTAAAATAATTACCCAAAAAATTATTCTGAAAAAAAAGGATTCATCAGCTAACAAACAATGAACAGGATACAAAAAGATATAAAAAAAGAATAATAAAGGCAAGGCCAATTTAATAGGTTTTATGGGCTACCACACCTGCTGGATCAGTGTATCGTAGAGGACAATACGCTTGTTCTTGAAGAATCCGTACATGTATGCCTAGCAAAATTTTGCAGATATAAGATCAGCTCACGGGAGTACGCAGGAAAATAAAAATGTGAGGCATAGGCACCTAGTTAAATACTAGATTCAAGTGACAAATTCGCACACAACCTAATTCCATCAAATGAGTGAAGAGATAGAATTCCAAACAAAACGATAAGTTCACAAAAAGGGAAAAATAATTTCTACCTACGCATATAAGACAAACTCATGACTATTGACTACTAATTGCCTAGGATGCTTTTAAATGCTTTTATTATGTAACTTGAGGGACTTTAACTATAAAACATATGCAAGATTAACGACACTGAAACAATCACCTAAACATCCATGATATGTGCTGATTCTTTATTTTTTCCAAAGTGCTATTCACTTTACTATACTGACCAGCAAAAAGGCTAGTTTAGTAGTACAACCATAGAATTGTGACATTATATGTTGTGCAGTGTGCTAGGCAATTCTATCATGGCTTCAAATGTCATTTACAGGAGTCATGTTGCACCAAAAAGAAAACAGAGAGTCAGAATCCTTGTTGCCCTCAAAAGGTCTTGAATTCCTCTCTTCATGTTAGCCACCACAGCTTGCAGTGCGGATAGAATTTTAAATGCTTACATCTGCCATGCTCATGTCCTCTCTAAACCTATGTTGCTCGGACTGTTCAAAAATGCGTGACGGGCGTGTGTCCGATCCTCCAAAAATAGTGCATTTTAGGAGGATCCGACATGGGTGTTGCAACATCTTTGGAGAGTCCGAGCAACATAGCTCTAAACCAGTGCTGTAAAGCTCCATGGTTGTCTTAGACATGGACCATTAGTTGCCAATAAGTGGGGCATCAAGGACCAGAGGTGGGTTGTGATTTTGCAATGAATAAACAGGATATCCTCAAGTTGACACTTACACAAGATGCAGCTGTTCCGAGTTTGGAGGCCTCCCTTTTGAATATTGGGCTGAGTCAAACAAGCACCTTTTGCAACTAACCATGAAAAACAGTTCACCTTATGTGGAGCTTTGTTTTTCCAAATCTGCCACCAAGACCGTTTGGTGGATGATTTTCAACTTCATCTGAGGTTGGAGAAGCCACCTAGATCTCGGTGCGGATCTCTTATTGGCTAGCAAGTTCTTTCGGCTGCGTAGAACAGTTCTGTCACCCGTCTAAATTAACTGATGGACAAAGAGACTTGTTCGGCTAGGTTGAGTTCAACAGCCTTTTGGACAGAGAGATTCCGTCCTCACCTCAATCGTGAAAATACAGTCATCGGGATCTATTTTAATGACTTTAGGGATCTGCAGAGGAAACGCACGAGCACATAATCTTGCTCATTTTAGAAATCTTCTTTCTTTGGTGAATTAGTTGAGATCTACAAATCCACCAAGCTTCTCTCCTATTTCATGGAAGGTATTGTCGGACCAAAGGTGAAAAGGAACACCCGGTGATCCACAACCACCAGTTCCGGAGGACTTTTTGCGCCTTCCTATGTCAAAAACCAGCTTTGACTCTGTTCGCTTTAGAGATGGCTGAGTAGTCAAACATGGAAGAGTTGTCAGTCAGCCCAAATATCTGTTCAGATGTCTGGGTGGAGACTTTCCATGTCTATCGGGCCCAAGACAGTATATCCAGTAGTGCTAAAGCAAAGGTTCATGGTGTAAAGAGACGTCCAACCAAACACCTTCCAAAAATTCTTTTCTTGAGGGCAGAGAATCTTCATTAGTGACCAACCTGTTTACTTGCTCGTGCCCCTTCAATAAGCTTGTGTCTTTTGCAAAACTCTTTTATTTACCTTTACAGACTTCCATGTTTTGCAGATTCTATGGAATCTCCATAGAACAAGAAGTAGATTTAGCTAGCATAACTAGTTAGTTTTTGGTAGCACGGCCACAGAACAAACCCTCATAGTTTAAGTTCTTATCAACGTGCCATAATTTGGTTTTGGAACTAAAAGAGATCCGACTGCATTCTTTGCTGAGGTAAAATCACTATTCATATAATTTCCTATCATGACCTGTACTAAATCTAATTGACATACACTTTGTTCTTTATTTTGATTCTTTTTCATTATTTACTTTCACTCTGAAGTATATAGATAGCTTCTTATCTCTATGTCTTAAAGGGCAGCCTGGTGCACTAAGCTCCCGCTATGCGCGGGGTCGGGGAAGGGCCGGACCACAAGGGTCTATTGTACGCAGCCTTACCTCACATTTCTGCAAGAGGTTGTTTCCACGGCTTAAACCCATGACCTCCTGGTCACATGGCAGCAACTTTACCGGCAACCTATCTATATGTCTTGAATAACTAATTACCCCCACCTCCATAAACAAAAAACAAAGAGAGTTGGTTTGGTGGCACATGAATCGAAAATAACTAAGTCAGAATTTTAAAATCCTTGATTATTAGGGGGGAAAGGGAGTCAAAATTTTAAGATCATATGCCTATTCATCACCAGTATATAACCAGCCCATTCATCACCAGATAGCTTTAGTTTTACCTATCCTATTCAATTTGTTATCTCTAATTAAAGCCAAGAAATCCATGAGAACTTTTCTTTTGAGATCCATGAGAAACTTCTCAAACGTAACAACATAATCCATAAATAAAAGGAGAGATAACCCTATAGGCACCTAATAACATAGTCCACAAACAGAAGAAGACATAACTCTATAGATACTGACCATCAAAATAATTCCTATACATCGATAATTGAGCATCATACTTAGGTTTTTCAACAAGTGTGTGCAAGACCTTCTTCACCTATCTTTTAAACCATAGACCAACCCAAACAGATTTGCCATTTAAAATGTCATGCTTATCTTATAATGGCAATCAATATAAAGGAGAAAACAGTAAGAGAAGTAGCTTGTCAACCTACATCAACCAAGATTACAGAAAGAGATCATAGCACAATCAACCAAAGTATGTGATTGGCTTTCTATATAAAAATATCACAGAAATAAAAGATTTCCAAACTGGAGAGTCGAGTAACACTAGACCAATCTAAAAATTCCAATTCTCTTCTCAAACTCTATTGCACACCCAAGGCCCCCCAACCATTGAAAAAATAGAACATGACATGATCTATGTAGAATGTGTGAAATAAAACAAAACACATGTTCAACTACAACAAAAAGGGCTGGTGCACTAAGCTCCCGCTATGCGCGGGGTCCGGGGAAGCGCCGGACCACAAGGGTCTATTGTACGCAGTCTTACCCTGCATTTCTGCAAGAGGCTGTTTCCACGGCTTGAACCCGTGACCTCCTGGTCACATGGCAGCAACTTTACCAGTTATTCTCAGGCTCCCCTTCAACTACAATGCAAAGACTTAATCTTATCAAAGAAACTACCATGAAAAGACCAATAGAAAAAAAAAAAAGGAATCCTCACATTGCTATGGCTCGACCTTGTGGATCCATCAACGACAAACAACTTTTTTAGGGGAAATTTGAGTGAGGATGCCAGATTTTCAATCTTCGACCTAAGTTCTCCCTCTGGAAGCTGCTCATTCAGTGAAACTTCATAATAAGAATGCAGGAATTTCTTCTTTTTTTGTCTAAGGAGGGGGGATTCTGCTTTAACAGTTGATACATTACTTACTGGAGTGAACTTGTTGAAAAGCGGAGCAATCAGAATAGGGTAAAGAGTCATCATAACAAGAGACAGAACGAGCATAAATCCCCACAAGTAAATGGCCAAGTAAGGACCTCCCTTCTGCAAATTAAGAATTATTTTTTATTGTTAGGGGAAAAGAACATAATATCATCTCTTGCCTCTAAGATGGAAATGTAAGGAACATTCATGGTCAAAGCAATTAGAATATTGATCTGAAACAAATTAAAATCTCAAACAGAATCAACAAATAAATCATGTTGAGATCTTCAATTTGAACCATAATCACAAATAATAGGAAGTTCCTGCAATCGCTAAAACATGAGTACCTGTACTATAGTAATGATGGAAGCAACGATGGGAGGACCAATTACAATTGCCAAAGCAATTCCTTTGATCATGTCTCTGAAGAATAACCATACTGTTTGCTGTACAAGAATGATAATTCAAGTTCGAAATAAACAAGTTAACAGCCTAAATAAATAGACATATGGAAATAAGCTAAGAGAGAATGACTCCTTAAACTGGAAGAAAGTCCAAATCGTTCCAAGATATACCTTGTTGAAACCATGGCGGGACTCAACCACAAATGTCGAATACAATGAAAATGGCAAATCAGTGATCTGTAAAGAATTAGAAAAATAAGTGTTACCACCAAATTATGAAGATGAGCAAAAGTATAACACTGAATGCTATCCAGACTACTTCATCTGTGGACAGAGATTTCCGGAATTTGCGATGAAGAGGTCCGCAATTGCAACCAGCAGCCATTTTTGGCAAATATGGGGAGAAATCAAAACCACATGTTTCAACTAATTATAGGTATGTGATTAGCCATATATCACAAAGACCAAACCAAAGTCTCCTAATTAAAAAGATTAAAGTTTTTCAATAATTAGAAGGCAAAAGCAATTTGTTTCATTTCCCATTATGCTGAAGGATTTTTTTTATTTAATTCACTTTTATCAGCGCCAAACAAAATCATGGCGACAAAGGTCAAATCCAATGATTCCAGGAAAACATCAACAATCATATCCCTAGAGGGGGGAGGCAGATGGAAATGTTCATATGCACCTGTGACCAAACCATAACTCCAGCTAAAAATGCTAGAGTGTGAAATATTTCGTTCTCTGCATTGAGACCAAGGTATATCAGAAAATCTTCTGCTATCTGCAATCAAAAAAGAATTAAGTCAACATTCGACAATGAGCAGAGAAGCAGAAAGAGCTTCTCAACAGAATGGCTCAATCACTCACCTTCCAAAACCAAGGTAATATCCGGAAATATAGGATGGCGGAGTCCATCAGTATGGTAACAAACTCGTGGACAAAATGGAAATAACTGAAAATAATTGGAACACCAAAAGAATTAATGGCCAAACAAGATAATACAAGAATCAGTGGAGTTAAATGACATTCCATGAACAAAAGGCAGGCAAACCTTTTGTCGAGACTATACGCCTGGGACTTCTTGAATTTTTCCTGACTGATTACTCCCACCAGAGGTTTTGGAAGTGTTGGCAATTTAAGAGCGGCATGTTGTCGTATATCAAGGTATGTCTCAAATATGTACATTAATATCATGAAACCTGGAAAGTTCAAAAGCACAATTAGAGGCAAATCACAAGATAAACAAAAAGAGAAGATACATTACACCATATAATCAGATAAATGGGAGGGGAATACATAACAGAATGTGACAGCAAATAACCAGTTAACTAAAAAGCAATCCGACGGAGGGATCCAATTTATGGAGATGAAGGTCATAAAGAGAATCACAAATTGAAGCAATGTAGACCTTTTTCACTCATTCAATGACGGTTAGACATCATTCAGTCCTAAGTCATCCGATCCTCACTAGGTTAGTTTTCAATCATTCATCAGAAGACATACCAAACTCCACGAAATTAACAATAGCAAATTTTCAATCTTTTCTTGCCTAGGCCGGGACCATAAGGTGTTTGTGAGTTGTGTGTACATTGTGTATATCCGCCAATATTTTTTCTATAAGAAAAAAATGAATGCAAGATTTTATCCGACTTGAGATGAAATGTGAGAAATTATAGCCTTAAAGGTCCATGCTCAAGTTGTGAAGCAAAAGAAACAACTCATACATGAAACCGTCAAGGTTTCCGACAACAACATCAATAGATTCTACAACTGCAGGATTGTGGACAATCAACACACTCATCAGTTTTCATGTAATTGAAAAAGATAAAAGGAAAAAAAAGGAACTGAGGTACAGCATGCAATACAATAAAAGATATTGATATCTCTAGATATACTGTGATAGGTTCTATCATGTCAATTATTACAGTTGAATGGTATATCTTCTAAAGTTAAAACAAATTACAAAAGCACATCAACTATACAAATAAAAGGCATCAAACGCTTATTCAAGTTTCATAAAGTTCTCTATTATTTGTCCAATCACTAATGGAGTTGATCTAACACGTCAAAGAGTACCCAGAAAGAAAGCTCTCTCTAACATGATACCACAGTTGAAGCCCTCCACATGCCAAAGGTACACCACTCCTCCAGATGGAGAGAATTGAGACAGCTAATTCCTCTCTCCCTTTTTCTTTCTTTTTTTTTTGGGTTTGTGGGGGGTAGACAGTTGAGCACTTAGAGTTAACTAGGTAAAATCATTTACTGAATCAAAAGGTCCTGCAGCCTGTATCATAATTCTTCTTGAAAGGCAAGAGCCAGACACCAACTATGTATCATCCTACATCCTTTTTGTACTGTATTAGAAGAATGAGTTCGGCACTTAAGCACTTCGAAATAACTTATGAAATGTATAAAGGAATGCAGCCTCTTTGCATGCATCATTTGTTATCATTTTTGTACTAAATTACAGAACAAGACAAAGTAACCATCAGCTTGAGGGATTATATAACAAGAGGTGGTAGACAGAGGAACTAAAGAACGTGAATAGGCGAAAACTCGAATACGGTACATTAGGGTTCTTCTGTATGAATCTTTCAAGTGAATAAAAAGAAATAACTTCAATTAACTTGACAACCAAATCAAGACAGGGATTCAGTATCAATCAATTAACAAATTTACAAAAATGAAACACCATTATCTCTTGATCTCGTACGAACTTGACAAATACCCCTAAAAGGCATCAAAAACGGTTTGGTGGTATGTTAACGAATTGGTCCACTACAAAAACAAGACTTCATAAGTTCAGGGACTTGAGAATGGAACAAAAACAGGGAGACTCAACCGTCTCCCGAAAAGAAATGCAGCTATGTTGAAATGACAATTATCTCGCTTGCAAACATATCCGGGCGGGATTAAATATATGACGGAGTACCCAATATTGTAATTATCATTGATCAACACGAAGAATACATGGCCCTGCAATAGTGTATTACTTTAGTAATTCCAACATTTGTTTAACCAATCCTAATTTGTTAAGAATTAATCGGATTGAGGATATGGCGTCATCATTAGCTGAAACTGAAATATCAATGATAAAGTATCATCACTTGGGGCAAATCACAGATTTCTAAAACGATTCAGTGCACAGCTCATTCAAATATTCTCTACTGTTCAATCTTATTGTACGTCCCTGAAAGAATATTTAGCACCACAGTAGTATGATCCTAAAATTATCAATAGAAAAGCACTAACTAAATAAACTTCCAACTTAATTCCTGGTAAAGTTTGATTACTAACTACTTCCTTCACCGATAAATGAAACAAGACTTTATGCAACCTAACATTACCTACCAATGAAAATTAATGACATTTACTCAAAACTTAGCCCATCCTTATAATTTACATATTTCTTGCTTTCCATTTTTACCAAGCATTCGAGTGCATATTCAGCAACATTTACATCAATCTACCTTCACTACTAAGCAATACATGTAGTTTTATGGGTCACTGTTACAAGTAATAAATAAATAAATATCGAAGCAGAAGGAAGTGAGAGCATACCAACAACGGCTTCCAAGTAGGGAAATGCCATGGATGATGATGAAGGATACATTTGTTTTTATGGCCAAATAGGAGGTCAATTGAATACAGGGTTTTATAGGGTTCTTGGGTAAGGTGTTGGATATTTTTGGTAAAAATGAAGGATAACACGTGCAGTACATAAATTTTGCACCTTATTTGTTTGCCTTAAGTTTTGAATATTAATAGTTCAGATTCAGTCCATTAAAAGTATTTTTTTTATTTCCTAAAAAAGTAGATCTATTTCTTGCTCTTCTTTTTCAACCAAATATCATTTGTTTCCTTTTGAACTAGTAATATCTTTTCGATTTTCTTATCATCATACGTCCTCTCAAAATGAGAAAGCCAAAAGAAAAATTTACACCATTAATAATATTATTCGGACTTACTAGCCCATATTTCAGTACCACCTTCATTTTGGCATCATGCATTACAAATGGCTACTTACCTTCTTAACATACTCCCAGCAAAGGATTAGCATATCAATCTCCCCTAAAAATTCTTTATCATAAAGATCATTCGTATTCTCATTTTAGGGTATTTTTTAGGTGTTTATGCTATCCTCTTTTTCTCATCCATTACAATTAACAAACTTCAAGTGCGTTCTACTGCTTGTGTATTTTTGAGTTATCCGTCTAATCATTGTGGTTATAAATATTATGATTTATCTTTTAATAAGATCATAATTAGTCGTCATGTCATTTTTTATGAAACTCAATTTCTGTTTGCTAAATTGTATAATTCTGTGTCCAACCCTTACAACTTTTTGGATGATGGACTCTCACCGTATGTGGTCCACCATTTGGTCTGTCCCACACCTCGGGATTTGAACTAGCAGACACCGGCAGGCCCACTGCCTGCTGGCCCAGAAAATTTCTGTCACCCAAATCAGCCAACAGGCCCACTGCTTGCTGGCCCAACCTGTGACCCCCCTCTCGGTCCAGTAAATTTTGACGTCACTACACCGACCCAGGTCCGGCCCACTTCTATTCCAAGTCAAGGGCCCCTTACTCGTAGCCAATGTGGTATCTTTAAACCAAAATGATATTTTAATCTCAACTCTAATGTCACTAAATCACCCCTACCATGTAATCCCGTGTCTGCCCTTCATGACGCGAAATGGAAAATGGACATAGATGATGAATATAATGTTATTATTGAAAATAAGATGTGGGAGTTGGTGCCCCGTCTGTCTGGTGTCAATGTGATTCGTTCTATGTAGATTTTTACTCATAAGGAAAATTCTTATGATTGTTTTGAGAGGCATAAGGCTCGTCTTGTAGGTGATGACAAAACTCAACATGTTGGCTTGGATTGTAGAGAGACTTTTAGTCCGGTGGTAAAACCGGTAACTATTCGCACTGTTTCAGTTTGGCTCTCTCAAAAGTATGGCACATTCATCAAATGGACGTGAAAAATGTGTTCTTACACGGTGATCTCAAGAAAACTGTACACATGCATCAGCCATTGGGTTTCAGGGACCCCGGTCATCCTAACCATGTGTGCTTGCTAAAGAAGTCAATGTATGGGTTAAAACAGGCCCCTCGGGCCTGGTATAAAATGTTTGCAGATTATGTGTCTACTCTTGGGTTTTCTCACAGCAGGTCTGATCATTCTCTGTTCATCTATCGTCACAGTACTTCTCTGGCATACATTCTGTAAATGTGGATAATATTATATTGATTGCCTCCTTTGATAAACTGCGCAAGTCTATCATATCTCTTCTCAGCTCCGAATTTGCTATGAAAGACTTTGGGCCTTTGAGTTATTTTTTAGATATAGTTGTAACTCGTCATGCTAGTGGTCTATTTCTATCCCAGAGGAAGTATGCAGCTGAGATTATTGAACGGGCTAGGCATTTCATCTTGTAAGTCATCTCCTACTCCGGTTGACACCAAAAAGTAAGTTGAGAAGTTAAGTGCTAATTCTTGCATACCATATGCAGATCTCTCCCACTATTGCAGTCTTGCTGAGGATCTTCGGTATCTTACGTTGACGATGCTCGATATTACTTATGCAGTGTAGCAGATGTGTTTATTCAAGGCACTCTTGATTATGATTTACACTTATATCCATCGTTTGTATCTACTATCATGTCTTATACTGATGCGGATTGGGGTGGATGTCCAGATGCCAGACGTTCGACATCTGGTTATTGTATGTTTCTTGGTGATAACTTAGTCGGCTAACGGCCAGGCTACTTTATCGCATTCCAACGCGGAGGCAGAGTATCGAAGGGTAGCCAATGTGGTGCCTGAGTCCTGTTGGCTGCGTAACATCCTCTTAGAGCTTCATTTTTCTATTTAGAAAGCTACCTTGGTATACTGTGATAATGTTAGTGCGATATATCTCTATGGAAATCCTGTCCAACATCAGCGCACTAAGTATATCGAGATGGATGTTCACTTTATTCGTGAAAAGGTAGCTCGTGGACAAGTACGTGTTTTGCATGTCCCTTCACGGTACCAAATTGATGACATCTTTACTAAGGGTCTTCCCTTAGTTTTGATTGAAGATTTTAGGGATAGTCTCAGCTTACAACAACCGCCCGCTATGACTATGGGGGTGTGATAGCATATACTATGTATATTCCTAATATACTATGTATATTCCTTGATATAATGGTAGTAATTTGTAGTATTAGAAAATGTATATTTGATTTTCGTAATTATAGGCTAGATTTACTATTGTATATCATGTATATAAACCTATTACATTAATGAAAATAATCAAGAGATTATTCTCTTTCAGTTGGCGTTCTCAAGAATCCCGATGGTTCCGAAGGCTTAATACAACTGTCTTTTACTCCCAACAACTCCCATCACGTCAGCCCGCCTAGATCAGAGCATTGCGGCGCGCATAGGCGAGGTGACGTCAGTGTGCTTACGTCGTCATAACTTTAGGGGAGTATAATAGCTTAGGTTTCAACTTATATATGTCAGACTTAGAAGAGAAGAAGGACACATTGTATTCTCTCTAAGCCAACACTTGCAACAAAAATCTCTCTGAAGCAAATACACTACTCTCAGGTGTTGTTCTAATATTATTCATTATTCATCCTAGATCTAGCTTACTTATTTGTCTTACTTGCTTATTCTTATAGCTTACTTGCTTTTTTATCTCGTAAATCCGTAATCAAGTTAGTGGTTCTGGACTCGTTAAAGTGGGTCTCCGGATCGGATACAACCTACTTGTCTTTAAACCTTTGAATACAAATCTCTAACTGTATTTTTTGTTACCGAAAATAGTTTGGCATCATCTGTAGGGATAGACAATTGTGTTGTTGTCTTGATTGTAGCTGATTTTCTTGAAAAACCTAAAGCGGAAACATTGCACTCAAAAAAGAACATGTCATGACAACACAACATTGCTCATGGATCGTAGGAACACGAAGGAAAGTAGATACTCATCGAACATCAGAACTTGGTGGACCGTTCGAAAACACTGCAAATGGAATCAGACCATTTAGAAACTCGGCGAACAGGGTCAGAGGAAACGATAGCCGCCCATAAAGCAAATCCTAACAAACCCCTGGATGATGAGGACGTTCGAAGCCACCCGGCGAAAAGCCATGAAGCGCGGCCCAAGGAGCGTTACCCCAAGAAAAGAAAAAGATGATTGCACTCCAAAGTGGAGGGGATGTTCAAAGAATCGGAAGCAGCCTTAGCTATGGTCTTGGCCGCAAATAACGTCATAATGGAGCACATGGAAAGTTTTTGAACTCCTTATCCGGGGTTACGCCGGATAGTCATCTAGCAGATGATGATGAAGCTACGGGAGCACTTAGTGCATCTATGGCAAACACGGAGAGAGCGGTGCCTATAACACCGGAGGCAGACCTGGCAAGACTTGTTGCGCTAGAAAAGGAGCTCCATGAGCGGATAAGCCAGATACCAGGGACTCCTCATGTGTTGAAAGGTGTAGGGGCGAGGAAATACGGGAAGATAACATACAGGGAGACAACGGCTCCGGAGCCTATTCCGAAGAAGTTCAAAATGCCTGACATACCTAAGTATGACGGCACCACTGACCCGAATGAACATATCATGACCTTTAAAGCCGCAGTCACCGAGCATGACTTTTAGTAGCACTAGATCGAATCCGTCATGCTGAAAAACTTTAGCCAAGCGCTCACAAAGGGAGCGTTTTCTTGGTATACTCTCTTAACTAAAAACTCTATTGATTTCTTTGTTGCTCTTGTAGATGCATTCATGAAAGCCCATGTTGGGGCTCAAAGAGTCGAAACCCACAAAAAGGACATATTCACCGTAAAGCAGAGGAAGGAAGAGCTACTCCGCAGTTTTGTGGAACGTTTCCAATGGGAGAGGATGCTGCTACCAGCAATCTCTGAGGATTGGGCGGCCGCAGCATTTACTAACGGCCTGAATAATCACAGTTCGGAGGTGTCAAGGAACTTTGAATGAAAGTTTAAGGGAGTTCCCAGCCAAGTCCTAGAACAAAGTAAATAACAGATATACCGCTAAAATGATGATAGATGCCAATCATGGGGCCTACACAGAAATTTGGATAGGGCAGCATGGGAGACCTCGGAACACTCCCCCATATAGGCAAAGGGACTCGAGGGTTTGGTATGAACCTTATTCAAACCGACCGCCACCCATACATGAAGGTCGATCGAACAAACTAAGGTACAATTAGGGTCATCCTAGGAGAGAAAAGGAAATGCCGCAGAAGAAGTCCGCGAATGACTCAGGACCACCGAGTGTGGCCTCTTACAATTTTAACATAAAGGTCATGGATCTGGTCATGACGATGAAGAATTTGAAAGAAGTTCGGTTCCCGGTGGCAGTTTGGTCCAACCCAAATAAACGGGGTACAGATATAGAGCTCTGGTGTGAGTTACATGGGATCCCGGGCCATTCAATGGAGAATTGTAAATACTTAAGGTATAAGGCCTACTGAGAAGGGGACATATGAATGAGTTCCTTAGCAGCCGATCTAAGTACACTAGGGAAAAGGGGAATGGGACTTCAGGGGAACACCCAGCGCAGCAGGGAGCGATCAACATGATCGCTGAAGGGAAGATGGTAGGAGTAGTGTCTTAGAAGCAACAGGCTGAAGGACCATCCCTGTCCAGAAAAGGATGAGGCATGATCCCAAAGACCTCAACGTCTTTAGCAACGAGGAAAGAGAAAGCATCGATAGCCCGTACGCCGATGTTATGGTAATTTCTATCTAAATATTTCAGTTTAACATTAAATGTGCACTTGTTGACCCATGTAGCGCTGTGAATGTTGTACAACTCCGCGTGATCAAGGAGATGCAACTGACCGGGAAAATAACTCCGATAATAAAAGTTTTGACCAATATCAACTTGTTTAGCGAAACAACCCGGGGACTGATTGAGCTGGCCACACACGTGAAAGGAGTTTCTATGAAAACTTTGTTTGACGTCCTCGAATGGTGAATGCCTTATAATCTGGTAATTGAGAGGCCGTAGATATATGCCATGAAGGTCGTCCGGTCTACCCTCCATCAAGTAATGAAGTTCTCGACACCTTGGGGAGTAGCTGTCATACTGGGAGACGTGGAAACCAATCCAGCAGAAATCATCTTAGTTGACAGGAAAGATGAGTTGGTCGGGAATAACAACTAGCAATCACATATGTCTGATTCCGGAGTCAACTCCGTAGTCGAGCAAGAACAAGAGCTGGTTAGGGGCCATTGCCCGGAGGATACGACAGATCGAATACCTCGGGGATTCGTGGCTCTAGAGGAGTCATATGCGGGAAGATCCACAATAAACGATCTTGAGCTTACCCCTTGCCGATCAGACAACCACAAAGAATAGTTATACTTGGGCTCGGGTCTAAACCCTAGGTTCCTGGAAAATTTAGTTACATTTTTTAGAAGTAACATTAGTCGCTTCACTTGGTCAAAATTAGATATCTTAGAAGTAGCCCCAGAACTAGCCCTCCATAAGCTAAACATTGATCCGGATTGTCAACCTACCAAGAAAAAAAGACGTTCGATGTCGGTAGAGCGAAGTTAATTCATCAAAGAAGAAGTGGCTCAACTCATCCAGTTAGGAGCGGTTCGAGAGGTAAAATACTCGGACTGGCTCGCGAATGTGGTGGTACTTCATAAGAAATCTGATACTTATCAAATATTTTTAGAATTAAAAGATTTAAACAAAGCATGCCTGAGGAGCTCGTACCCTATGTCGCGCCTAGATCACTTTGTTGACACGGTGGCGAGGCATGAGCTGCTTAGTATTCTAGATATGTCCATAAGGTTTGACCAGATACGGTTAGACCCGTCGGACCAGGAAAAAACTTTGTTCATAGCGGAGTATGGAACATATTGATATATTGTCATGCTATTCCGGCTTAAAAAATGCAGGGACCACTTTCCACCAACTGACCCAACGGATGTTCCGACATCAGTTGGGTCGGAGTGTTAAAAATTATTTAGATGACATAATCGTTAAGTCCCTGGAAACAGAGAAACATATTAGGCATTTGCAGGTAGTATTTCAAATTCTCAGCAAGTATAGTCTCAAGCTAAATCCTAAAAGGTGCACTTTCGAAGTAAGCTCGGGAAAGTTCTTGGGATTCGTAGTATCCAATAGGGCCATTGAGGCCAACCCGGATCATATCCATGCAATAGAGCAAATACCATGATACTCAATAGTGCTCGAGAGGTATAACATTTGACTAGGAGAGTAATGGTATTGGGGTGGTTCACAAAACTATGGCTAAGACGAGCACTGGGGAAACCCCATTCTCCCTAGTGTACGGAATTGAGGCCCTGATACTCGTAGAAGTATGGGAACCTAGCTTCCGTTACACCCAAACCACCGAGGAGTCTAATAAAGAAGCCATGGCGTTAGAACTGGAGTTATTGAATGATGAACCCTAAACCCTAAACGCAGGGAATTGGCTTTTATACGTCTGGCTGCACGAAGCAAAAGAGTAGAAAGGTATTTCAACAGGAAGATGAATCTAAGGCATTTCAAAGTCAGGGATTATGTCCTCCGAAAATTCACTCTCGCGACAAGGGACCCGAATGCGGGGAAGCTGCAAGCAAATTGGGAAGCACCATATCAGATCACGGGAATCGCAGGGAAAGGTCCATACCGGATCAAGGACGAGTCTAGAAAGGAATTAAAGAACATATGGAATGTCTACCACCTGAAGAGATTATACCTAAAAAAGGCAGGTATGTTTTGTCTTCGCAAAAACATTCAGTTTCGGTTAACTATCCCTTCTCTTGACAGTGATTGCTCACAATACAGAAAGCCCCCCCAAGAGGGGGCAGACATGCGTTGTACTATTTTCTTTGGCCTAGGTTTTGTCCCAATCGGGTTTTCTTGACAAGGTTTTTAACAATGCAGCAATTCTAAAGCATTTTGAGCTTAGCGTGTCACATCCCAAAACTCGACTTTCTCGAACTTCACGCTCGAGTTCTGGGGGGAAGGTGGAATGACTTATCTGCATGAAGGTCTCTTCAAATGAGGACTTGCTTAAATTGGGACTGCTGGAAGTCACTGAACTTGCTCGCCGCTTTCTTTTTAAAATCTTGTAAATACCCAAAAAAGGGAGTGTACTTACAGGATGAGTCATCTCCTATAACCTTGAAAGACTGAAATAAAAAAGCCTTAGCTGATTTTTCGGACTAAGTTGCACAATAAACGTTTGGGGCAAACTAAACTCAGAAGTCGTACAGCCCCGTAAACTCGCTTCAAATAACATGGCACGACCATAAGAGCCTCCACGCGTGCATATTTTTTATTATTATTTGATCCTTTATACCTTTACATGGGGTTGAGACGTCTTCCCTATCAGCACAAAAAATGGAGTATTTTCATTCATTTCGAAATCAGATGTCTTAAATCCTAATTTTGTGCAAGTGTTCCCGGATGTGACATTCTCATATTAGGTCAAGGCAAGACGACCTCAAACATAAAACGCAAAGATCACATAGGCGTGCACCGGTTGTTGAACCTTGGCTTAAACAACAAACACTTGAATATTAGCATAGTTCTGGTAGACATGCGCAATGGTCATGCCTCAATGGTTAAGTGCAAATTAAAAAGCCAACAGGTCATTATATGATCACAATTATTGCAAAAAACAAAGTGCATGTCAAAGCGTAAATAAAAGTAAAATGAAAGACAAACATGCAATTGTCATTTATACAAGAAGATGGTTGAACGCCCATAAAAGAACATTAAGAGGGGCATAGAGGCCCTAAATAACTAATAAATCAGAGCACGGGGGCTCAATTTCAAAAACAATAAAGGGCACAAGGGCCCGAAAATATCTATGAAATGGCACACAGGCCAACACAACTACAAAAATAAAATATTCATCATAGGGCACACAGGCACGCCTCAAAAACACTATCATTAAAAAGGGCACACAGGCCCCCACAAATTCACATGAGCTGAAAAAACTAGCACCAGCCATCGACATTGCTATTGATCATCACCGCATGAATAGATCCCTACACCCATGAATAGAGGCTTAAGATATACAAAGCTAAGACCGGGGGGGAGGGACACCCTCACAATCAGAAGAGCCAACAGAAGTATCAGATGAGGGGGCGTTTCTCCATGTAAGATATCTAAAACAGCCTCGGCTGCTCCCAAGTCCACCTATGCGTCAACAATGGCTGAGAATACGTCAATTGCTCAAATATCCACCCCTTGTAGAACCTCTAACCGGTCTAAAGGACAACATGATCTCGAAGCAAGGTATCCCTCTATTGGTCAGCCTCCCGTCGAAGCGTCAGCCGCTGGTTCCAGGCTCGAAGTCGAGCGCGAGAAGCCTCAAGTGCTTGCATCCTCGTCCGAGCAGTGTCGCGATCAAGCTCAGCCCAGACCAACCTCTCCCCCATTAACTGACGAGTCTGGGTCATGATATAGAAGGTCTTTTCCCTAGCTGCCAGCACCTGCTTGGCCTCCTCCCATTTGCCCTCTAGGGTGGTCCACCATTCCAAAAGATCTATGTGCTTAGCTCAAAGCTGGACAACCTTTTCCCAAAGATATCACTTCTCCTCCGCAGATCTCTCTACACTCTGGGAGGATGAAGGTGTGTTCTTGAAAATCTCAATGGTAAAGGAAACGACATCATGCCACTGAGAAAAAGTTAAAACGAAATAAATTTAGCCTATACATTCTCATTGGGAGCAAAGGGTGAAGTAAATGACCTAAATTACCAGAAGAAAGATGTCTACAAGATGGGCCAATGAAGCTTCCAGGCAGAGGTCAGAACCAACAGTAGTTAAGGAATGAACTGAAGGGCCCACACCCGCATCTCCACTCTCCGTGCTCCCGAGTTGACCTTCATTGACTCCCGGTTCCCTGACTACTTCAGTTCAGTTGAGGGGACCCTCACATCACCGGATGCTACAACCTCTTCTTTATCATCCTCCACTAGGACCACCCTCTTCACATCCTTCATCTCAAGTTCATTAAATCGGCAGCGTGTTCTCACATGAAACCAAAATCCCCGAGTTGGATGCCCCATCATCATCCGAAAGCCTTCACTTCTTGCTCTCATTGACCTCTGCGGCGACCTTAGTAATGCATGCCTGAGCCTCATCCAAAGTGGGCACTTTTTGGGCTGAACCACCTCTAGCATGAAGACATTCGAAGAAAGGAGCAGGGAGAGAAGTTAGGATAGTGTATCAACTCATAATCAGTAAGAATACAAGATCAGCAATAGAAGACTCACCATGGCTTTTGTATTTCCACTTATAGGAAAAAAGGGCTCTCTAGGTCCACTTAGTGCCCTGGGAGGCACGAAGCAGACTCATCACCCAACCAAAGATGTCGAGCAGGGGCTCGGGGACCACAAGGGCGCTGCAAAAATAAAGGATAAGACAGTCAAGAAAGGATCAGAAGAAATATAGGAGAAAGGGAAGAAAGTTACTTACGAGAGTTGTTCCAATGCTCCGGAAGAGGACCGAAATTAGTGCCCTGAAGGCGGTGGGTAGGAATCATCACGAATCGATTACATTATCCCCGATCGTGATCGTCCTCTGCATATATAATGTTAAATATAGTATAATTGATATGTATATATGAGAAGATATGAGAATATATTTATATATATGTGTGTGTGTGTGTGTGTGTGTGTTATTAGATAAATATGGAAATATTTCCAAATTCTAGTAATTAAGAAATTAGGAGATTATGTTATTTTCTTATTAATTTCTTTCCTTATATTTAACCCCATTTGCTTGAGGGAATAATCAAGCAACTTATTCTATTATCTTTTATTTTTCTTCTAATTTCTCATGGTATCAGAGTCTAGGGCTAAATTGTCCTAGAAAAAATTCATTTTTGGCCTAAAGTTTCTGGCAGAAACAAAGTCCTGGGAACTGGTTGTAACCTAACAACCAAATACGACAACCCCTACTCACAACCCACGTAATCTTTCTCCTCTACCTCCAGCAACCATTCTTTGAAAATCCCATGTGTTGAATCTGCGTGCGTGCCTCATCTCCAACCATTTTTTCAGGAAAAACTAGGTTCCTTTCTAGTCGACTTGACCTCATCTCTTTACATGTTGTATTAATTCCTATTGGATCTCTTTTTTTTCCTTCATCAATCACATTCTTGGTAAAATCTGCTAGTGTTCTGTTCTGCCCAGTTCTGCTATTTTTACCTCTATTCTGCCCAGTTCTATGCTATTTTCTGCCTCTATTCAGGTTTAATTAAATTTAGTTGATAATCAGAGTTGTTGCATTAAACAGAATAAAAGTCAGACTGTCGGAAAACCAACCTTCTCTTACATTGCACTCATTGTAATAAAAGTTACACTGTAAGAGAGGAATGTCGACTTCTTCTTTTACATTGCACTCATTGTAATAAGAGAGGACAAGTAAGAGAGGAATGCCAGCTTCTGCATGGGAAGCCTCCACGCAATAATGATCGCCCCCAATATGCAGCAAATATGACTCATAATAGAGATAGTATTCTACCCACACCTAATGCAAGGGATGGATCATATCAAGTTGTCACTTTAACTAGAGCATACTATAATGATTATATTCAGTACCAAACATCAAGGCAATATTCATCAACTGCTTGCACAATGCAACATGGTAACTCATTTGCTTATGTCGCACAATCTTCATCTAAAGAACAATGGATTCTTGATTTTTGTACTTCTAACCATATTTCTGGTAACAAGAACATTCTCTCTACTCTTATTACTCCTTCTACCCTCTCTACTTTTACTTTGGTTAATGGATCAAAGACTATTGTAAAAAGGGATATGTATATCTCACCCTCTACCTTTTATACCTTTAAAATCAGTCCTTTTCGCACATGAATGTCTATATAATCTTATCTACAATAGCAAATTAACCAAAAACTTGAAGTGTGTTGTAACATTCCTTGATGATTCTGTTCTTGTGCTCCATAGTACGGGCCAGATGATTGGAAAAGGATATGAGTCACAGGGATTGTACCTGCTATCCATCCTAACACCTCATGTTGCTTTCACTTCTACTACTTCATCTGACTTGCTCCATAGTCAATTGGGTCATCCGAGTCTCTTAAAATTGCAGAAGATGGTTCCTAGTTTATCTTTGTTGAAATGTGAGTCGCGTCAGCTTGGGAAACATACCGTTCCTCTTTCCCAAAGCGCGTCAATAATAGGACCACCTCTATGTTTGAAGTTGTTCACTCGGACATATGGGGCTCAAGTCATGTCAGCTCTTCCTTAGGCTTTCATTATTTTGTGACTTTTATAGATGACTATTTTCTATGCACGTGGTTATTTTTAATGAAAAATAGATCTGATTTATTCTCTATCTTTTAGAATTTTTGAGCTGAAATTCACAATAAATTTGGTATTCCCATTAAGAAGTTAATCAGTGATAATTGTTGACACCCAATTTTGTTCCCTCTTTTCCGATTATTTGTTTGCAATTTTAAATATTTTTGACGCCTCAAAAATAATTTTAATATATATATATATATATATATATATATAAGGCCTTTAATATCGTCGTCCATTCTCAATATCATCATTATTGTTATTATTCGTATTTTTACTATCATTTACTTTTTAAAATCATAATCATGATTTTACCATAATATTCTATGTTATTTTATTTTCGCAAAATGGCATCGCATTTCTATATTAAGCATTAAGCATAGGGATGGAAACAAATCAGATCTGGATAGGATCCTACTAGATCCAGATCCAGATCCGTTTTTCATACCTAAATCCAGATCCAGATCCATCGGGTCCATAAAAATCATATCCAAATCCGGATCCACCGGGTCCACGGATCGGAACTGGATCCACATGTAAAAAAAATTGCCTTGCTAAGAATGTAACCTTGCTAAGAATTTTTTTTGAACTGACAAACGATTTTTACTTAGCTAACAGTTTCCTGTGTTTCAATTTTGAAATGTGCATATGAGATATTTTGTTAGTTGTCTCGTTTTGATTGTGAGCTATTAATTGAAAATGTTGGACAATGACAATAGTTGTGGAAAATGCTGAGTAGTATTTCCACAATGCAGAACTTGCATGTGCTTGAAATCTTCACAAATGAAGTGAATATAATTTTAACTACTTGTCTATGGAGATGTTAGTCATTCACTAATATAACATTGATTTTATTATCGAAGTTACCTCTTTATTTTTTATTTTTGAGTTAACGTGGGGATAAATTAAACCTGTTTTGAGAATTAAACTTGCAAGGATGTGCTTAGCAATTTTAAGAAAATACTTATAAAATTACATTCTAGGTTATGAATATATTTAATAAAAAACGGATCCACGGATCGGATCTGGACCGGATACGGATCTCAGATACAAGATCCAGATCCAGATCTGATCCTTCATAAACGGATCCGGGTCCGATCCGGATCCGTCGGGTCCAAATTTTGAAGATCCATATCCTATAAAAGGGATATGGATCCACCGGATCCGGACCGGGTCTAGGATCCACTGCCATCTCTAATTAAGCATTTCGCAAATATTATGTTTTATTATTATCACATCGTTTTTTTATCTTTATAATTTACATCTTTTGCAAATCATCTTTTTATAATAAACCCCTTTTATATTTTAACCCACAACTCATTTTCTTTTTTTCTCACCCAAAACCTTCTACCAGCCCAAAAAGGGGCAGCCCAACCGGCTACCTCTACCTCAGCCAAATCGGCCCAAAACTCGACTAGCACAACCGGCCAAACCCATTTTATCCCCCCTAAAGCCTAAAGCCCAACCCATTTGCCCAAAACAAAAAAAAACAAAAAAGAAACCCTAAACTCATTTCCTCATCCAATACAGTTGCAATCCCTCTTTCTCCTCTTCCTTTCCATTTTCAGAAAAGCAACAAGCTTTGTCAATCATGGATAGAGTTTGCCTACTCCATTTGCGTGCTATGGTCCTTAATCACGTGAAGCCTGCAAAGTCCGTCCAAACGTTCGGATTTGAATGAGTCTTTTTGACCAATGTCAAAATCTGAAGCTAAAAATCCCGCCTAAAGGAGCCCTAGCAAACCCTAAGTTCATCCTATAAATATTAGCATGTGGAGTCCATTTTGAAGAGTTTTTTTTTGGCCGCCGCATCCTTCCTCTAAGCTTCCAAATACTTTATATTTCTTACTTAGCCTTCCTAAATACAAGCTTACAGTCACTTTTCACTGCTCGGTTTTCTTCTTCCTCAGATCTCTGTCACCTCCTAGCTTTGGCATGTATATCTTTTGATTTATCGTGTTCCTTTATCTGTCAGTAAGGTTGTAGTCTAGGGATGACAACAGATCGGATCTGGACCGGATCCTACTAGATCCAGATCCAGATCCATTTTTTATACATAGATCCAGATCCATCGGGTCCATAAAAATCAGATTCAAATCTGGATCCACATGTAAAAAAATTTGCCTTGCTAAGAATTTTTTTTTGAACTGACAAACGATTTTTACTTAGCTAACAGTTTACTGTGTTTCAATTTTGAAATGTTCATATGAGATATTTTGTTCGTTGTCTCGTTTTAATTGTGAGCTATTAATTGAAAATGTTGGACAATGACAATAGTTGTGGAAAATGCTGACTAGTATTTCCACAATACAGAACTTGCATGTGCTTGGAATCTTCACAAATGAAGTGAATATAATTTTAACTACTTGTCTATGGAGATGTTAGTCATTCATTAATATAACATTGATTTTATTATGGAAGTTACCTCTTTATTTTTTGGTTTTTGAGTTAACGCGAGGATAAATTAAACTTGTTTTGAGAATTAAACTTGCAAGGATGTGCTTAGCAATTTTAAGAAAATACTTATAAAATTACATTCTAGGTTATGAATATATTTAATAAAAAATTGATCCACGGGTCGGATCTGGACCGGATACGGATCTCAAATACAAGATCCAGATCCGATCCGTCAGAAACGGATCCGGGTCCGATCCGGATCCGTCGGGTCCACATTTTGAAGATCCATATCCTGTAAAACGGATCTGGATCCATCGGATCCGGACTGGGTTTAGGATCCACTGCCATCTCTATTGTAGTCTGGTGGATCTGAAGGACCCCTGCCTTAGTTCGCTGCACCACAAAAAAGTCGGCAATCTTTCTCTTCTTTTCGTCTCTATGATTTTTCATGTGTTTGTGATTCTGCAGATAGTGCGAAAATATTGTTAATTTTCTTCCATTTTTTGTGTTTGTATTTCTGTATCATAAAAGGAGACGTCCGGCATGCTTATTCTCAATCTTTGACGCTCTGCTAATTTGAATCGTCATTCTGTGTTTGTTGCTTACGTTATATGTATAAATACATTTACGTATTGATTTAGAAATAACAATGCTCTAATTTTTTTTTACTTTGGATCATGAGGTGAATACATATGGAAATAGTTATAAAATTAATACCAGATAGCAATTTTTACAATGTTGTTTAGAATATAACTAGCATGTACAAAGCAAAATTAGTCATTGATTAAAAATATGGCAAAGTATTTGAACATTAGTCACACGAACTTTAGAAAAACATTCTAAAATTTGAACTAGCATGAACTTCAAAATAATTGTCATAGAATTTCAGCTGTATAGGTTAGTGTCCGAAAATTTCACTTATATAAGTTTTGAACTCCAAAATATTTATATAAGTTTCAAACTCATTCTGAAATTTGATTTTAGCAATTCTAACTCCACAAAAAATTCTTGAAGTACATGCGGCATCCATGAACAAGGATCTTAATACAACAATTGTTGCTGTGAATAATTTAGAACAAATCATAATTTGAGTGTCTAACTAAAATTTGCTTGTAGATTTAAGAGATTGTCCATGTATAAAGCCATATAACAAAAGAGTAGGTTTTCTCTCAACTTTCATGATTCACAATTGTTCTATTAAAACTGTGATTACACACTCCGTGTGTTTTATTTCACTTGGCCCTTATACAAAATATAGTTTTTTTTCTTTTTTACTTATTCATATTAACAAATCAAGAGAATTTTATTATTTTTTTCATAGTATTTTTGTATTAAATAATCATATAAAGTACTAGTAGTCAAATTTGGAGTTTCAAAGCATCATTAATAAAGTTAGTTTAGTAAAATAAACCCTAATAAAAGTTTTTTTTAAGGAGTGCGTCAAGCCAATATGTGCCAAGTAAAATGAACTGGAGAAAGTATTTAATTGAGTTCTTGTACATTTTTCCCTTCAAACACATTGGTCTTTTATTTTTGCCTCCCGTATATGTGGTCTTTAATTTTTGCCCTTGCAGCTCATTTACTGAAAATATCCAGATGTACTTCGCTCGACATAAGTTTTGTACTATTTATCTTGGGAAACTGAAGTTTTGCTTCACTCAATATAAGTTTCGTAGGAATTAAGTTATGCAACATAAGTTGTGTAGTATTTTCAGAATTTGTTGTAGTGTTCAGAAAATTGAGTACATATGTTCTTTATCAATTTTGGGTTGAATAGCATGCCTGTTTTTGTAGAGTTTTATATATTTTTGGCCATTCTTATGTTGAGTTTTTAAGGTTTTTCCGTGTCCGACATAACTTGTGGGATATTAGAAAAAAATATAAATCCCCCTTTTAACTTATCTCCAAAACTCATTTTAGTAATTTAACTTTTAGGGTGTTTCTGTACTTCATATTCTTGTTTGAAGTGAAATTAATACTCCCTTAAAAATAAAGAACTAATCTTGTTACTGATGGCGGTGCATGCGCCACCACGTTAGCGCCACATCAACATCGCATCAGTGCCACGTCTGAATTATATGATTTTCATTCTACTATCTTTCTTTCTTTTTTATTCAAAGATTTTCTTTTATCAATCATATTCACATTATTCCTAATAAATTATTAAAATTTCTTAAATAATCACATTTTCCAACACTAAAACCCACACACTGCCGTCCCCGGAATCCGCCTTGCCGGAAATACCAAACTTCACTACACCTTCAAAATTTAAATCTCTTTTCTATTAAAAACCCAACCGCACCTCCTAATGAAACAACAACAACACCACATCGCAACAACACCCTCAAAGATCAGGTGTTTTTTGCAAAAAAAAGTTAATTTTCCGGTGAGTATTTATATCTTTTTCGGTGATTTTGGGCAGAGAATCCATGGTCTTTAATTTATTGTATCAGTTATATCTTTTATTTTTCAGTAGAAATCATTGTCTTCTCCGATGTTCTTTTGAACGGATAGTCGGGTAATTTTCTTGATGCCAGAAATGAGTTGTCGGAGATGGTGTCGGCAAACTTAACATCAAGCTTCTTGTCGGAGTGGTGTCTGAAAACTTAACACCAAGCTTTTTGTTAAGAAGGAAAGCATTAAAAATGAGAAAATAAATTATGAGAATCCAAGTCCTGCACTCTCCCCTCCCTCGCCTTGGTTAGTTTGTATATTTTTTTATGTCCACCTTTTCCCTCTAATTCCACGTACAAATGTTTAATAGCCATCATTTTCACCGTCGTAACCGCTAGCTTTACCTCATTCCTCGAAATCTTATACAATTCCCTATTCGTTCACTTCTCCATCTCATTCTTGCTTTCTACCAATTTCGTATAGGTCGCTTTTTCGCTTCCACCTTCTCTTGAACTTTACCATTCCACTACCAGTCCCCTCGATGACCACCACGGCTATCCCGCAAAACCCTTAGCACTTCTCTAGCAACCTTTCGAATGCAACTAAAATGTTTGTTTTCACCTGAAAGTACTCTTCCAGTTCAAAAATTGGACTCTCCCTCCCCTCCTTATTTCTGTCTGAAGAGGGAAGAAGGAAGAAGGCAGGCAGTACTAAAAATTCCCAAAATTTACACTTAAGTCCCTTAGCTTATATCCATATCGTCTTCCCACAAATATACCCTTTTCACTAATAATTTTTTAAAAATAATTATTTAACTTATTTTTTTAATCAAAAAATGTCACGACACTTTAAAAAATAAGTCTATCTATTTTTTTAGTAGATTTATTTTTCAAAGCCACGTAGTAATTTTTTTCCTGGTGGGTCAGGTCTGGTTCATTTAAAAAAATATCTCTATGGTTTTAAGAAAATAAGTCTACCCATTTTTTTTAAACAAACCAGACCCAAATCACCAAAACAAATTTACTACATGCCTTTTAAGTCTATTAAAAAATGGATAGACTTTTTTTTAAAGCCATATGACATTTTTTAAATTAAAAAATAAGCTAAATAATATTGTAAATTATTTGGTCTACAAAATGGTATATTTACACCATTATATGTACCACTTTTTTAACGAGGGGTATATCTACTCTATATCACAAAGTTGAGGATATATTTGCACCTTTTTCCTAGATTTTATAGTGTTCTTGAGTTTGCACTAAAATTCACATTAGATTAAATATCATCAATTTCAAATTTAATTCACAATCGAATTTAAATAGAAGAAAATTGTATAGAATTATAATTATTGATAAACACATAGATTTATTTCTATTTTAAACGCAAGTTAACAATAAAATAAGAAGCAAATAAAGAAAGATCACACTTAGGACAGTAACTTGATATCTTATTATATTTAAAATAATATCTTGAAAATCACTCCTTTTAGATCTTCCTTAACTACCCTTCATCCCACCACACCAAGTCCAAGGTCCTCAAAATAATACTCCTAAATAGACAATATAATAAACCAATTTTTCCAACTCCACATTAAGAAAATATTTTGATTTGGTGACCCCCAAAAAAAAATAGTCTCACGAAAACAAGAATTTGTTGAACTATTGAATAGAAGAGGCTTAGAAATCATCGATCCAAGAAACAAAGTTTACTCTCTAATCCACACCACCCTTGCCTCTTAATTAGGCATTTTACTGGTACGTTTCTCCTTTTTTTTCCCTCTCAAAAGACCCCCAAAATTCTTGAATTTTTTTTCCAGCTGAAGATACTGTAAAGGAGTCATTTGGTTTTAACACAAGTTAGGTTGAAATTAGTTATGCCCTAATTAATTATTAGGGTCATATTTGCCATTCAACTTTCGAAAAATGATCATATTTGTCCTCTGTTAAAATATGAGATCAAATATGTCCTTTTCGTTAGCAAACTTGTCACATTTGTCCTCCAAGGACGGAAATTCCATGTGGATGCCACATGGAAGACACATGGCAGGTGGACCCACATCGCCACCCCCACTGCTTCTACTCCCTCTATTCAGTCAACCAACTCGCTGCTCCGGTTCAACCGGAGCATCCAACCACCCCACCGCCACACTAGCCACACCTCCGACAACCATGGGAAACACAACCAGAACCACTAAAACAACATCAAACATATAATTTTTCTCTCCACATAATCGTCGTCGCCGACCGTCACTATCGGAGCTCCGTCCGACCCACCAGACCACATCACCGGCGAAAGCCACCACCAAGCCACAACCCAGCAACCACCGTTGGTGAGCTCACTACTCCGACCACCGGATCTATACGTGTTTATCACTAAATTTTAAGCTATGAATTTGATGCTAGTTCTGTTTAACTGTTGTGTTTTTTTTCTTGATTGTGTTGGTGCATGTTTTTGTTTGATTTTGAATCGATCGGTTTTGAAAACCCTAAATTGATGTGGCTATGTTGGTTGTTAAGGTCGGTGATTGCGGGATCTGTTTGATCAGTCAAACGTGATGACTTCAGTGAGTAGAGAACTGGTGTTTCTTATACTTCAGTTCTTAGATGAAGAGAAGTTCAAGGAAACAGTACACAAGTGAAGACTCAATCTTTTAATTTTTGTATTCGTAATTTTAATTTTTAAAGGTTGCTGTTTGTTTAATGTTCCTGTGGAGAGAAAAAATATATGTTTGATGTTGTTTTAGTGGTTCTGGTTGTGTTTCCCATGGTTGTCGGAGGTGTGGCGGTGGAGGCGGCAGCGGTGGTGAAGGGCATCGACAATGGGGTGATTGGCTGCTCCGGTTTGGTCGACTGAACAGAGGGAGTAGAAGCAGTGGGGGTGGCGATGTGGGTCCCACCTGCCATGTGTCTTCCATGTGGCATCCACATGGAATTTCCGTCCATGAACGGCAAATCCGCAAATGTGATAACTTTGCTAACGGAAATGATATATTTGACCCCATACTTTAACGAAGGACAACTATGATCCATTTTCGAAAATTGGTGACAAATATAACCCTTTTCCCTATTAAAAATAACATGTATTAGAAATTATTTATTTACAATAACACCTTTTACCTTATTTAGTACAAAAAAAATTCAAACCTCATAGATATTTTTGTTATTTATATTATTTATTCAGGTTGACTAATCCTAGTACTATTATTCCCCATTTGAAGAAATAATTTATTTCGATACTATTTCAAAATAATACATTACTAAATTTTTATCTCAAAATTATTTATGCTTGTCCACCTACCAAACACCCTTTTCACTTCAAAAATTAGTGAAGAAAATAAAAGGACCCATCCCGATCCCATCTCCCTTCTCATTTCTGTCTGAAGAGGGAAGAAAGGCGGGTAGTACTAAGATTTCCCAAATTTACACTTAGGTCCCTTAGCTTAGATTCATATCATCTTTCCGCCCAAAATCAATTAATCTAACACGTTATGATTGTTACACTTGTACAAAAAAAAAACGCATTTACTACGTGTACAAAATTCTCTGTTTTAATTTTTTCTTATACTTCTTTATGTTAATAATCGTGCCTTTCTTGTTTGTTATGCGTATCAATGACAGGTTGGTCTAAGAGAGTTGATGGGTCCGGTCAAGAAACCTTCAGAAAACCCGAAAGTAGATTATGATAATGTGAGGTTACTGTTTATAGAAATTCTTACTATATATTTCAAACAAGTTATTGGTACTTTCTTGATTTATAGACCATAACCACCAATGTTAGGTAATGGAAAATCAGTCGATTTATTTAAACTTTACTTAATTGTAAGGGAAAATGGTGGGTATTTAAGTGTTTCTGAAAATGGGTTATGGGGTTTAGTTGCTAAGAATTGTGGGTTTGATTTGAGTTGTGGGGTAGCTGTTAAGTTGGTTTATGTTAAGTATTTGGATTCATTAGAAAGATGGATGTTGAGATTCAAGAAAAGTAGTGATAGTAGTGTTAAAAATGAGGTGAAAAAATGTGGTTTGAGTGATGTTGAGTTGGATATGAAGGATATTTTAACGAAAATTTCGGGTAAAAATGCAAATTTGGGTGATTTTGAGGTGTTGAATGAAAATACTGAGAAATTTGATGGTAAAAGAATTTTGGTGAAATTTGGAGAAAATGCAAATTTGGGTGATTTTGAGATGTTGAATGGAAGTACTGAGAAATTTGATGGTAAAAGAAATTTGGTGAAATTTGGAGAAAATGAAAATTTGGGTGATTTTGAGGTGTTGAATGGAAGTACTGAAAAATTTGATGGTAAAACAAATTTGGAGAAATTTGGAGAAAATGCAAATTTGGGTGATTTTGAGGAAAATAGGAGTGTTCTGCATGGGAGAGATGAGTGGTTAACGAAGTCGAGTGTGGTTGAGGAAGATTGGATTAGTAGGAAGAGGAAGAGAGAGTCTTATTTGGATATAGTGAAGTGGATTAGTGAAGTTGCGAAGAATCCTTGTGATCTTGCTATTGGTTCATTGCCAGAGAGGTCTAAGTGGAAGGATTATGCGAATGAAGTGGTATGGAAGCGGGTTTTGATGCTGCGAGATGAAATGCTTTTGAAAAGGGATGTGGATCCATGTGCTCAATACTCAATATGGCAGGTATTTTCAGTTTATTTCTGGAGATTGATACTTCATATCATTATGAATTACGTAGTACTGTAGAAGTTGCTTTAGACAACTTGTATATATATGCCTTATTCGTTTTGTGGATAGAATGTCTTATTTCTTCAGTTCCAATGGAGAGTTCAACTCATTGTTATAATTTGTTGCTTTATGGTCATTTTGATGCACATGTATGTGTAGTGGTGGTTGGGGGTGGGGACTGGGTAACTGCATGTTATGTGATGAATTTTGTGTGACATCTTTATACGTATCTTTCAATTGTATCACATTTGCTTAGAAATGTTCTAGAAGATCAAAGGGGGTAATTGCTTGGCATTTGATGGATTTTGTATGGAATCTTCATCCATATCTTTCAATTGTATCACATTTGCTTAGACTTTGTTCTAGAAGATCAGAGGTTACACCGAGGTTTAACTTTTGTTAAGTTCTGCATTGGTTGATGGAATGAGTTGTAATCTCCTTATATAGTCTTGGGCAGTGCTCTCCTCACGAGCTAGCTTTCGGGGTTGAGTTAGACTCAATGACCATATATTCACATGTTATTTGAGCCAGATCCATCGGTCCTTGTTATTGTTTCTCAATGTAGGCCCGTAATCCACACTTCAGTTGAGTCCCAAGCGTGTGGGGGACTGTTAAGTCTCACATTGGTTGACGGATGAATTGCATTCTTTTTATATGATTTTGGCCGATCCTCTCCGCATGAGCGAGCTTTTGTGATGTATATAAGTAGGGGAAAGTGAGGGTGAGTTGGTCGGAGTTTGGTTGGAAACGGATTGACACGAAAATGGGGGCAAGTGGAGGTTGTCGGGTGGGACATTTTTGCCGGGCAGGGGGTGTTTGGAGGGGTACACGGGTAGTTTAGGGTGGAAGTGGGCTAAGGCGTTATGTGGGGTTGTTCTAGACGAGTTGAGGGTTGTATTGGTGGTCGATGTGTGGTGGTTGGGTGATGGTAAGATGGCGGAAATTGACTGGAACAGTGAGGTTATCGGTAAGGGGTGTTTTGCAGACTGCTTGATGTTGTCGGGGTTGGACGGATATGTATGGGTGGTTTTGGTTAATGGCCTTTGGTGTGGGTGTTTGGGAAGTGTTATGGTGTATGATGGTGAAAGGAATAGGGTTGTGCACAAGTAATGGACACGAGGTTGTTAAGTGCAAGCTCGGGTACAAACCATGTGAGGGTCGGTCGAAATAGACAAGGATAGAGACGCGAGGTTGCTATGGGCAAGCTCGGGTCGACACCAAGTGAGGTAGGCCAATTGGACAAGGATTTGACTGAGGTTGCTTAGTACAAGCTCGAGAACAAACCAAGTGAGGGAGGCCAATGACCTTGTGATAGTAATCGGATAGGCCCTTGGCTTGGGTTTGGTTGGATCACAAAAGTTCCAACTTCAACTTGCACCGAGGGGAACCTTAGTTTGGGTTTAGCTAGATCACAAAAGTTCTAACTAGACTTGCACCAAGGGGTTGACCCACAAATGGATCGAGGTTCGGGCCACAAAAGGACCGATGGCCCATAAAAGGACCAACTAAGATAAACAACACAAAAGTTGAGTAACTTAGCAAATGAGTAAAACTCAAATATTTTTCATAAATCTTTCACATCTTTTTACATCAAGTATACTAATACATAGACTCTTCTAGGAGGGTAACAAAAGAGACACAAACTTGAACCACTTTGGCCACAATGGGAAAGGGTTCGGCACTCTTGGCCAAAATGGGAAAGGGTTCGGCTTATCTTGGGGACCAAGGATGAATCCAACCTTTCATGCTTTCTAGACCACCCTTTTGTGTTTCCCATGTAGTATGCATGAACTTAGGCCACTCATGAATCATTCCCTTGGAATACATTTGGAAGCTTCCATCTTGGGCATGTACTTTGGCCGAAAGGAAAGGGAAGAATACTCGGCCAACCCTTCATGTTCCCTAGATCATTCTTGGTGTCTTCTATGTAGCTAAGTACATGAACTAGTTAAGTTCATGAATTATCTCCTTGGAAGCCTCATCTTCTAGATGGTTCTTGGCCTTGTCACTCGATCTTCTTACACGGCCTAGTCTCCTTTTCCCATTACACGTCCTAGTCACTCTATCCTATTACATGGCATATTAATTATGTCCTAAGAAGAGCTAGTAGTTAAACTAAGAATTAAAATAAGTTAAAAGAAAATGGTCTCGGCCAAGACCTACATACAATCCGAAAATAAAATGACTTCGTCTCGAATCTTCACGTGATGCCGTCCATTCTACTCCACACTTCGTCCCATTTTAAGCATGTAATCATAGATTGACGGGCAATCGTTGGCACCCTTAATAAATCACCTCTCGGCTCATGTTGGGAGTTTAAGTTCACGGACTTTCTTTCATCATTTTGGGATTGAGTTAGACTCAAGGGCCATATCTTCACACAATATGTCAAGTCAAACTACCTTGCTATTATTTTCTTGATAGTCAATTATGAAGTTGACCAAGAAATCCATACTGAAAGTTGCATTAGGAGACATCATGAATGCAATGTGCGACCCCTATGTGTAGGTCTATAGGGGCAGCTGTTGTTTATAGTAGGATGAGATCCTCTAGATGAGGCTATAACAAAATATATTTCATAAGTTGATGAAATAGAACATTTATGGAAAAACCCAACAGGTCCCAATAATGTGTAAGGAGAGGAGCCATGTTACTCTATCAAATAAAGAAATGGCATAGAGATGCATTATCTCTTCTTAATTGTGGTAGGTTATTAAATGCACATGCTAAGTAGAAGAGAACACAGGACATATGTGCTTCAACTTGGGTAAAGATGGTCTAGACATACATAGCTAAAGGGTGAAATTATGAAAATTAGAGAGGCTACCAACTGCTGTTGTTAGATCTTTGTAGAAAATGTCAAAGAGTATTCATTGTTCAGCAGGAAATGTAATGGGAATTTGATGAATCATAGGAGGTGATAGAAATTCAGATGGGCTACTAAAACTGGGTTGTTATTAGCTTTAACTAATAATCTAGACTTGAGAAAACTCCTAGCGACTCACTTAAGAAGCATACTAATCTTTGTCTCTTGCAATTTTAATTAGCGCCATTAATCTTATTTGGGTTTATGTCGTTTGTATGTGGTATTACGTTATCCCATTAAGACAGGATAAGAAATGCAACATTTTTCAAGCTGAGTGTTTGTCCACCCTGTAGCATGTTCCAGATTGATTAACCAATGCACTTCCATCATGTCCGTCTTTTAATGACATGTTTATAACTGAGAGAACTTCCTACTTCCTGGTGTGATTTATTTTTATGCACAGCATGCCATTTTTACAAGATAAGTATAGCAACCGAGACAGTGCATCACTTGGTTTATGTGCATCTTTATGACACTGCAAGTAAAATTCACTAATTGCATAGAGCTGCAGTACAGAGTGTTGTATCTTGCTCTTCAGCTCCTCTTTTTATCCTAGCATTTACACTTATCTAGCAGATCATGTTTACGTGAACATCCAAAATTTATGGAAGATCACAAATTTTGTCCAGGCCTGGTTTAATTTAGAAAATTCTTTGCCTTTTAGATAAAACAGAAGATGCATCCATCTATGTATGATGATAGTTCCGGTTCTGGAAGATTAAGATGCAGTCAGCGGGTCCTATCTGCAAAAGATCCTCTGAAAAAGAGGTGTGCACTTCTGTTTTCAGTGTCACCTTCAAGTTCTCAAGATGAGGATGAGGTTGATGGACCGACTGACTCTTCTACAGAGTCAGCAGTTGGTTTTTGGTGGAAGCAGCGGAGAAAGAGAATACCAGTTGGGCCACAGTTTCAAGCAGATATTCCCGAATGGATTGAGGAGATCTATGAAAGTGACTCTAAATGGTCGGGCACCCAAATCTGGCCACTAGACAAACAAGTTAAAAAAAGAACGTTAATTGACAGAAATCCTGTCGGGAAAGGAAGGAAACCTATCTGTGGCTGCCGATCTCCAGGTTCTTATGACTGTGTCAAGGTTCATATTTTCGAGAAAAAGAGGAAGGTTAAGATTGATTTGGGATCAGCCTATTATCAGTGGAAATTTGACTCTATGGGTGAAGAAGTTGCACTTTCTTGGTCAAGAGAAGAAGAACGAAAATTTCAGGATATAGTAAAATTGAACCCTTTATCTGAGGAAAAGAGTTTCTGGAATGAGATTTTTAAGTTCTTTCCAAACAAAAGCAGGGAGTCTTTAGTAAGCTATTACTTTAATGTCTTACTTCTACGTCGCAGAGGCGACCAGAATAGGACTAGTGCCAGTAATGTTGACAGTGATGATGATGAATCAGAATATGGACCGAGATTTAATTGTTTTGGGCGGGATGCTAAGTTCTCCATCTTCCGTTCCCCAAAGAAAAACACTTCTGGATCGAAGGTAATACATGAATCATGATTGCAGTGATGGCATTTTCCAGAACTGTAAATTGCAGGAGTTTTCTTGTGCTTTTGTTCTTCAGCAAGTTATATTGGCAGTGGAATTGTACTTTTTTTTTGGGTCAGTAAATTTTGGGGGTTGAACGGAGTTTTAAGGATATTGTTTTTTCTCCGTTTCTTAGCCTGCACAGCTTCTCCCCATGTTTTGATCACGAACATGTGTATGGATGTTTCTTTACATTAACAAGTTCTTGAATTAGTGAAGTACTCAAAATTACAGCGGATCGAGACTGCAAGGAACACTGTCGCTTAACAGCAAAACATTTTTGTAAGTTGATGTACACATGCTGCACTTTCTGATATCCTCATCGTTTAATGAGATTATATTTTCCAACTCTTTTGCCTTTGCTTCTGTGTTCTAAAGATTTTAATTAGCCCATTTATTTACGTTTTGGAAGTCTATCTTCTATGTGTGTTTAAAACAGAGCTGGAGCCTTTCTGGGCCAAGCAAACATATCAAGATATCTCAGCTCATCAGAGAGAGCTTTATTAGGGGTAAAATGAGAAGTCTAAGGTTAAAAGGGTTTCCAAATATAAATATGTGCCTTTTTAAAAAAGGCTTGAACCTCTTGCTCGTATACTTTATCAGCTGGAAGGGTTGAATTAATGCAGTTGGCCTGCAACCAAAAAGGAACCAACGTACTTCTTCACTGGATGAATTTGACATCTCATTGGCATGACTATGATGACAGTATCTAAGTTATATATTTCTATACTATTTGTGTATAACATGTAACAACAACAACATACCTAGTATAATTTCACAAGTGGGGTCTGGGGAGGGTAGACTGTATGCAGACCTTAGTCCTATCTTGGGAGGTGAGGTGCAGACCTTAGTCCTATCTTGGAAGGTGAGGTGGAGAGGCTGTTTCCGAGCGTGAAGAACTGCATCATAGCATGTTAATTATCATATTTACAATAGAACTGCATTATCATTTGGAAATAAGGTGAATAACTTGAGAGATCGACCATGAAGCACGATCATATCAAGAACAAAATGTTGTTGAAAAACAAACTAATACAGTAAATATTATAGATTACTTAACAAGCTCCGACTCAAAACCTGTATACATTGAGGCTTCAGCCTATATTCCTTAAGCTCTGGTAATAATAATAGTGTTGCTTCTTAGTTCATATTAAAGAGGGAAAAAGAAAAATAAGTTGCATAACTGAAGGTGACTGATTACAGATACACTAGCTAGTATCACAAAGAGACAATACTTGTTCCAACCAAACTTGCAATAATCACCATGTTAAGAGTCCCACGTCGGCCATCTCAAGGGATAGGTGGTCTCTTTATAGATTCAAGATCTATTTCTTTACACACCAACTACTTGTTGCAATACCAATCCGCCCCGCCAAACGGCACTTCCTTCCCGCTCCGACCAGGCTTACAACGGTTGCAAACCAAATTGCTACCACAATCACTGTCTGATCCGCATGGTGTCTTGCCGCACGACATTACCTTACCAATACCCCGTCTAGCCACTACTTGCACTTTTCCTGCGTAGTCAAACTCAAAATCTATCGCAGATTAATTGATACAGGTATAAGGTATGTATGTATATAAATTCAAATAGCTAGTACTGAAGAAGGAAGGTAAAGCAATATAATGAACCTGTAGTTGCAACAAGGATAACAATCAAGAAAAACGCAAATTTCATTTGTGAAGCCATTAATTTGCACGTGATGCTACAAATGAATGAATAATGGGGGAATTAAGAATGTATGTATGTGTGGTGTTGTTATCTCTTGATTAATAGTAGTATTTATAGGCACCCATTAGTGCGTAAAATATTCAATTATATTAATATCCTAAGAGACAAAAACGTACATTTAATGGCACCTATAAAATAATGCACCCTAATCTTAAGCATGGAGTATCAGTTAATGGCTCTTCCTTTCTTGCTTATCTGAACGTGAACTTCCAGATGCTGACTTTTATGATTCTAAGTTTACTTCGAGTGATAATATCATCTTAACACTCGTTGGGAGAGGTTGGATGGATTTGTCTACAATATTGCTGATTGGTTTGATGTGTTTGGTACTCCTTCCGTTCAAAAAAGTGACACTTTTCATTTTTCGAAAGTCAAACTTCCTAATTTTAATTGTGTGAGAGAACATAGAATCTTTAATTTTTTCAAAATAAAATTTACATATTTAAAAATTATGTAAAAAAAATTATAAGTCATCATAATTAATAATTTAAAATATTTAAAAAATTACGATCAAAGAACAACCTATTTGACTTTTAAAAAGCTAAAATTGTTAATATTTTTGGAACGGATGGAGTAACACTTTTGTGACTCACCTCTCAGGACCTTGTACTGATCATGCATGCATGATGCACCTCTCCTCATTTCAGCTGGGACTAGTGATACTAACCATGTGAAGTATTTCAAGTTCATTAACTTCTGGATGGATCACTTTGATTATTTGGATATTGTCCGACATGCTTGGTCAATTGATATAACAGGAAGAGAAAATTTTAAAAATGACTATAATTTGGTGGCTTATTGCATGTTGTAGCTATACTTTCGGTATTTATTATTTGTAAATGTGAGGTAAAGCTACGTACAATAGATCCTTGTGGTTCGGCCCTTCTCCGGACCCCACGCATAGCGGAAGCTTAGTACACCGGACTACTCTTTTTAGCTATTTTTACACTATATTCAATTTGGTTGTATTCATGAATACAGTTCATGACAAAATAATTCAGTGTATTCATGACATCAATTCGGCTGTATCCATGAATACATCAAGGCGAAATATAATGTATACAAGGATACCATCAACAAAAATTCAAAAAGAACATAGTGATTTGCCAAAAAATTTCTCCTTCGAATTACAGAAATACAGGCAAAAATATAAAAAATATACTGTATTTACACACAAAAATAAAAAATACACTCAAATTCGGTCAGATATGAGAAATACAATTAGAAAAATCCGGCGAAAATACAATACTGTTGCTTCTTAGTTCATCATTAAAGAGGGAAAAAGAAAAAGAGATGCAATAATGAAGGCGACTGAAACACATAATCGCACAATTTAATGTGATAAGCCATAAATGGAAGTAAAATCAAAGACATTGTGCATTTAGATATTCTGATATTTTGAAAAGAATTAAATAAAAAGGGAGAATCAAGCACAAGATACTTTTACTAAAAAAAGGAAGAGAAAATAAAAAATAGGAATCACATTTGTTCTGATCTTAGGGGAGAAATAAACGCAAGACAAGATAAAAGTGAAAAGAAGAAGAAGAGAAAAAATTAAATTATAAAAAGAAATCCGACCTGCCGGATTCGGACCAGCGACCTAAAGTGTTAAATATACCAAATATACATGAGATATACACGTTATGCACGTGTATATCCTATGTATATTTGGTATTGGATGGTCACAGTTATTGATGCATTATTGTACACGGTTTGTAACATTATCGTACAAGGTTTTGTATAGTTGTAGTATACCTTAATTAGTCTTGTACTCTTACCATAATTGTATAGTTCATCTCCAAATAAAATAAGGTTTTAGGAGTAGAATAGGAATATGATTCTCCTATTATGTCTTTCTATTAATGAAAATAATCAAGGAGATTATTTCTTTCATGGTATCAAGAGACTAGGTCTTGCTTCCGCCTTTGCTCTCGGTTTTTGTGCCATTTCTCTGCCACAACCATCTCCGTTTTCCGTCCCCCTTCACCGGAATTCGTGATATTATTTACCTCCACTCTTCCCAAATTTCCCCTCCTCTCCCTTTGTTATTTCGTTATGTCTAAGAACAATTTTCATCCTGCCCTCATGGTTTCTAACATCAAGAACAACATCCCTATTATTCTTGAGATGGAAAACGTCCAATATGCGACGTGGGCAGAATTATTTAAAATTCACGCTATCTCCCATCAAGTCATCCATCACATAATTCCTCCCGCTGCACCTATTCCCGCGGAGGATCCTCAGTTATGGATTACTCTTGATGCTACCGTTCTCCAGTGGATTTATTCTACTATTTCGGTTGACCTCTTACAGACGATCATTGAGCCGGACATTACGACTATGGCTACCTGAAATAGATTGCGTGACATATTCCAAGATAACCAACATTCACGTGTTGTCACACTCGAGCAGGAATTCTCTCAAGTTCGCATAGAAGAATTTCCAAACGTGTCTGCCTATTGATAATTCGGGCCAAAACTGTGCTCATGGTGGCGGCAAAAATAATCGTAAGAATAATGGCAAAAACCGCGGGGGCAAACACGACTATTCAGTGGTGGTTCCGGTGGACAACATTCCGGCAGTGGGCCCCGTCCAATCAACAGTGGGCCTCCTCCCTATTGGTCCCAGCCGTGGGGCCTATGGCAGTGGGGATGGGGCAGTGGGCTGTGGCCCAACAACCCCTATTTTTCAGGTCCTTCCAATGGGCAGTGGGCTGGACAGCCCCAATTCAGGCCCAACAATTAGGCTACTGCTTCTCGTTTCAGCACTGGGCCAGGGCAGCAGGGTAGACTGCTTGGGCCTCGGCCTACACAAACATTCTCGACAGTGGGCCCCACACCTACTCACACCGACATTGAGGCCGCTATGCACACACTTGGGTTAACGCAACCGGATACGAATTGGTACATGTACACCGGCGCGACTACACACATGACATCCGATCAAGGTACTCTCTCGTCTTATTAAAATTTGAGCAACCCTCGTGGTATAATTGTCGGTAATGGTAACTCTATTTCAATTCAGGGTTATAGTCATAAAACGTTGTCTCCCCCCAATCCATCCCTTATCTTGAAAAATACTTTACACGCCCCTAAATTAATTAAAACCTTAGTGTCTGTCAGGAAATTCACCACTGACAATTCCGTTTCTGTTGAATTTGATCCTTTTGGTTTCTCTGTGAAGGATTTCAAGACGGGGAGTCCTCTCATGAGGTGTGATAGTAGGAGAAATCTTTATCCTATCACACCCGGTTTCAGTCCATCGAGTCAAGCCTTGCCGTCAGCATTTACAGCCCTTGATCCTTCCTTGTGGCATGCTCGTCTTGGTCATTCGGGATCTTCTATTTTGTCGTCATTACATTAAAATAATTTTATTTCATGTAAGGGTACGAATAGTACTCCAAATTGTCAGTCTTGTTCTTTAGGAAAAATTGTTAGATTGCCGTTTGTAGACTCAAATTCTCATATTTAATGCCATTTGATATTATTCATAGCGACTTATGGACGTCTCCTGTACTTAGTTCTTTGGATCATCAAGATTATGTTATCTTTTTGGATGATTATTCTAAGTTTTTATGGACATTTCCGATAGCGAAAAAATCTCAAGTTTTTTCCGTCTTTTTAAAATTTAGAGCATTCATTAGAACCCAATTCAAACGAGAAATTAAAAATATTCAGTGTGATAATGGCAAAGAATATGACAATGGGGTGTTTCGGGAATTCTGTGCTAATAATGAGATCAATTTTCATTTTTCTTGTCCTCATACATCTTCACAAAATGAGAAAGGCGAACGCAAAATTCGTTCCATAAATAACATTGTCCGCACTCTATTAATTCATGCTTCCGTACCCCCATATTTTTGGCATCATGCTCTTCAAGTGACTACATATCTCCTTAACATATTCCTTCCAAAGGTCTGATATATTCTTCCCCCTTCAAATTTTATATAATAAGACTCCCTTTTATTCTCATCTTTAGGTTTTTGGGTGCTTGTGTTGTCCGTTATTCCCGTCCACTACAATTAACAAACTTCAGGCTCGGTCTACTCCGTGTGTGATTTTGGATTTTCCGTCTAATCATCGTGGTTACAAATGCTTTGATTTATCCTTCAATAAAATCATCATTAACCGCCATGTAATTTTTGATGAAACCCAATTTCCATTTGCTAAAGTTAATACTCCCGAGCCTAGTTTGTATAATTTTTTGGATGATGGTATATCCCCGTATATTACTCACTATTTTTTGGACATGTCCCACACTCAAAATTCTCCAGCGGGCCCACTGCCCGCTGGCCCCACTGGTCCTTTGCACAATACCGTCACTGGGTCAGTTCTAGCGATTGGGCCGGTCCGGCCCACCCGGAACCGGTCCGGTTCCGGCCGCCGATTTACCGTCTTGGGCTAGCAGGCCCACTGCCTGCTGGCCCGTCCGTCCCGAGTCCAGAAAATTCCCAAAATTCGCCCACTTCTTCCTCAAGTCATAGACCGGTCACTCGTAGTCAGCGGAGTGTTTTTAAATCAAAGAGACATTTTAATTTAAATTCTAATGTTCTTACATCACCCTTACCCCGTACTCCTGTGTCTGCGTTAAATGACCCAAATTGGAAAATTGCTATGACCGATGAATATAATGCTCTTATTGATAATAAGACGTGGGAGTTAGTGCCCCGTCCATCCGGTATTAATATTATTAGGTCTATGTGGATTTTTACTCATAAGGAAAATTTAGATGGTTCATTTGCACGACATAAGGCGCGGCTTGTGGGTGATGATAAGACTCAACAGATTGGGGTGGATTGTGGTGAGACATTTAGTCCGGTGGTCAAGCCGGCTACTATTCGCACTGTGCTCAGCTTGGCTCTTTCGAAAGCATGGCCTATTCATCAGTTAGATGTAAATAATGCTTTTCTACATGGTGATCTCAAGGAAACAGTCTATATGCATCAGCCTTTAGGATTTCGGGATCCCAAGCATTCTCATCATGTCTGTTTGTTGAAAGAGTCATTCTATGGGCTTAAGAAGTCTCCACGGGCCTGTTATACACGGTTTGCCGACTATGTTTTAACTATTGGGTTCACCCACAGCAGGTCGGATAATTCATTATTTATCTATCATCGTGGTTCATCCTTAGTCTATATTCTGTTGTATGTAGATGATATTATTCTGACTGCTTCTTCCGATACCTTACGCCAGTCTATCATGACTATGCTCAGCTCTGAGTTTTCTATGAAAGACTTGGGGCCCTTGAGCTATTTTTTGGGGATTGTTGTCACTCGTCATTCCGATGGTTTATTCTTGTGTCAACGGAAATATGCAGCTGAGATCATCGAGAGGGCTGGGATGTCATCCGTAAGTCCACTTTCGCTCCAGTTGATACTAAGCCCAAGCTTAGTGCCGCGGCCGGCGTACCCTATGAGAATCCGACCCGCTATTGCAGTTTGGCAGGGGCCCTTCAGTATCTTACCTTTACGAGATCAGATATTACATATGCTGTCCAGCAGGTTTGTTTGTTCATGCATGATCCCAGAATTGAGCACACGAATGCGCTCAAACGCATCATTCGGTATATTCAAGGTACACTTGACTATGGTTTGCATTTATATCCATCCTCGACTTCCACACTTGTCTTGTATACGAATACTGATTGGGGTGACTGTCCCGACACCAGACGGTCTACATCGAATTATTGTATGTTTCTAAGCAACAACTTGGTTTCCTGGTCGGCAAAGCGTCAGTCGACTCTATCCCGCTCAAGTGCCGAGGCTGAATATCGTGGGGTAGCTAATGTGGTCTCGGAATCATGTTGGTTAAGTAATTTACTTTTGGAGCTTCATTGTCCCATTCAGAAGGCAACCTTAGAGTATTGCGATAATATTAGTGCCATCTACCTTTCTGGTAATCCGGTTCAGCACCAACACACTAATCATATCGAGATGGACATTCACTTTATCCGCGAAAAGGTTGCTCGGGGTCAGGTACACGTCTGTGATGTCCCGTCAAGATATCAAATTGCAGACATCTTTACAAAGGGTCTTCCCTCGGTCATTTTTGAAGATTTTAGGGACAGTCTCAGCGTTCGAAGACCGCCTGCTATGACTGCAGGGGTGTGTTAAATATACCAAATATACATGAGATATACACGTTATGCACGTGTATATCCTATGTATATTTGGTATTGGATGGTCACGGTTATTGATGCATTATTGTACACGGTTTGTAACGTTAATGTACAAGGTTTTGTATAGTTGTAGTATACCTTAATTAGTCTTGTACTCTTACCATAATTGTATAGTTTATCTCCAAATAGAATAAGGTTTAGGAGTAGAATAGGAATAAGATTCTCCTATTATGGAAATATGTAACTTGTATAAATAATATTTCAATTAATGAAAATAATCAAGAGGATTATTTCTTTCATAAAGATTTCAACTCTCACAGTACAATCTTCCGCTCAACAAACTGAGCTAAGGTCGGGCAAATTTCAAAAGTCGGATCTGATTTTATCAAACAGACCCAATATGTAAGAAATATGTATTGTCACAAAATATTACTCCCTCTGTTTCAATTTATGTGAGTCCGATATAACCGTAACCGTGTATATATAGAAATATATCTTCGACGCTGTCATTTCGAAATGTCCGCTTCAACCGCTCTTTCACCTCCCAAAGAACAAAGTTGGCTTGATGAGCCCTTTACTATTTGGAGAGTCTATGAGATAGTTCTTTGAACACGTTTTCCTTACATTTTTTCTAAATTATTTAAATTATAAATTATCATGACTTATAGTACTTTTAATGTAGTTTCTAAATATATAAATTTTATTTTTACAAATTTAAAAAATCTATGTCAAAATTTAAGGTCAAAGTTATAAATTTTGACCCTCGTATTCTGAAAGGTTCACATAAATTGAAACAGAGAAAATATTTGTGTTTAGAACTACTAATATATGTACAAATATCAAATTTTAAACTCAATAATTCAAATAGTCTGAGTTTAGTGGCAACTCGCATTCCTAAAAAAAAATAAAAAATTCATAAAATTTAAATTCTAGATTCGCCTATTTGTATCCCTTTATAATTGTCGTTTTATGAGATTCCGGTGAAATTTTGGAAGAGTGCGGGCAGAGCGGGTTTGGAGTGGTTAATTGGGTTGTTTGATGTCATATTTAGGAAGACACAGATGTCCGAAGAGTGGAGGTGGAGTACGATGATTCCTTTATACAAGAACAAAGACGATATTCAAAACTGCAACAACTATATAGATATCAAGCTGCTGAGCCACACAATGAAAGTTTGGGAGAGGGTGGTGGAGTGGATGGTGAGGAAGTGGGTGTTAATCTCCGAGACACAGTTCAGATTCATGGCAGGGCGATTAACTACGGAAGTTATTCATCTTGTGCGGAGAGGGTACATCAATATAGGAAAAGGAAGAGAGACGTGCGTATGGTGTTCATTGACTTGGAGAAAGCATACGACAAAGTCTCAAGAGAGGTCTTATGGAGATGTTTGGAGGTTAGAGGAGTTCCAGTAGCATACATTAGGGTGATAAAAGATATATGTGATGGAGCTAAGACCCGGATAAGGACAGTGAGAGGCGACTCAAGACACTTTCCTGTCGTGTAGACCTATCCATCGGGTCGGGGACCCGCCCGACCCGACCCGAAAAAAGCCAGGGCCAGGGTTAGCTTATAGCTGACCCGCGAGCCACTCGACCAGAAAAAGCGGGGACCCAATCTTATGTAGGGTTAGGCCAGGGTCAGAATATCTTACCCGTCTGATCTGGCCCGACATCCGGCATAACCCCGACCCGCGTGTCTTTTTAATATAATTTATATTATTTTTCCTTCATTAATATTTATTTTGTACTTATATATTTTTGCCATTAAAGTTATATAATACATGTTTTTATAAATATATGTATTGCTCTAATCTACATTGAGCTTGACATAAAATAAGATAAAAATGTAGCTGATTATTAATAAATAATAATATGTTTATATCATAATGTAGGGAGAGAAAGTAGTTGTAAATTGGTGCAACTTTAAATGATCATAACTCTGCACTCGGATGTTCATTTTACCCATTTTTTTTCATTTTGAGTATTTTTTCGAGACGAGGCCGGTCAAACTGCCGTACGGAGGTTTGGCGCGGCCAATATTTAGAAAAACGTCAGTTTTCCCAATCAATTTGTGTTTTCCCCCAAATCGATTTCTAATTTTCCCTTTTCTTTAGTAAACATCTCACGATACACAATAGATTTCAATGTTAAAATTTCGTGGTGATGTAGGTGTAAATGTCAATTTCAGTGTTGGAAATTCAATTTTTTTAAAAAATAATCCCGCGACCCGACCCGCCAAATCCCTTGCCCCTCCGGCGGGTCAGGGCTGACCCGTGACCCGTAGGGTCAGGGCCAGAGTCATAATTTTTTATAAAAAATAAGGTCAGGGCCGGGCCAAGGTCTAGCAAGCAGAAAAAAAGCCACCCTACCCGACCCGAGCTTTGGACATGTCTACTGTCGTGATGGGGTTGCATCAGGGATCAACTCTTAGTCGTTTCTATTTTTTCTAGCGTTAGATGTATTGACGAGTCACATTCAAGTGGATGTACCATGATGTATGTTATTTGCGAATGATATTGTATTGATTGACGAGACGTGGAGTGGGGTGAACGCTAGGTTGCAGGTTAGGAGACAAACCCTGGAGTCTAAAGGTTTCAGGTTGAGTAGGACTAAGACTGAGTACTCGGAGTGCAAGTTTAGTGCGGTGATGAGTGTCGCTGATGTGGAAGTGAGGCTGGACTCACAAGTCGTCCCGAGAAGAGGGAGTTTCAAGTACCTTGGGTCTATAATACAATTTAATTGGGAGATTGATGAGGATGTCACACATCGTATTGGAGTAGAGTGGTTGAGATGGAGGCTAGCATTCGATGTCCTGTGTGATAAGAATGTGCCACTAAGACTGAAAGGTAAGTTCTACAGAGTAGTGATTTGACTGACGTTGTTATACGGGGCGGAGTGTTGGCCGGTTGAGATCTTTCATGTCTAGAAAATGAAAGTTGCAAAAATGAGGATGTTGAGGTGGATGTGTGGGCTTAGTAGGAGAGATATGGTCAGAAATGAAGAAATTCGGGATAAGGTGGGAGTGGTCTCCGTGACAAACAAGTTGCGGAAGGCAAGGTTGAGATGGTTTGGAAACTTTTGACATGTCCAAAGGAGAGGAACAGACACTCCAGTGAGGAGGTATGAGAGGTTGGTGATGGAGGGTTGGCGAAGAGGTAGAGACAAGTAGAAGAAGTACTAGGAAGAGGTGATCAAGCAGAATATGACGAGTCTTCAGCTTCCTGATGACATGACCCTAGATAGGAGGGTGTGGAGGCCGAGGATTAGGATAAAGGGCTAGTATTAGGATTAGTATTATTTTCCTTTAGTGTAGGATCAATATTATTTTCGTTATTTTATTTTAGTATTCTCATTTTTCTTATTTTTAGTTTTTTATTCTTACCTTCTTGTTCTTTCACTTCGTTCTTTCATTTTATTGTTGATTTACTGTTGCTTTTCACTTCTATTTGAGCCGGGAGTTTATCGGAAACAGTCTTTCTATCCGTCAAAAGGTAGAGGTAAGGTCTCTGTTCACTACCCTCCCCAGATCTGACCTGGTGGAATTATACTGGGTATGTTGTTGTTGTTATTTACTCACAAACCTGTTTAAATATAATGACAAATTTTAAAGTAATTTAACTTTGAATTTTTCATTTTGTCCTTAATGAAATGTTTATAGCTATAGAAATCTCCAAATTTATTTAAAATGTACAAATTTTAAAAGTCAATTTTTCTTAAATTTCGCGACCGGTCAATTATACAACATAAATTGACCGGTGAAGTTAATGAATTTTCAATCAAAATTTGAGGAAAAAAACTTTACATTACTCGTAACATATAAAAGTTATTGAAGTGGAGAAAACCTACATATATGTCTGATTACAGTTTTTAAAGGAAGTTATTACCTTATAATGGTGGTAAATTATATCTTGTAAAATGTCAAATTGAGAAGAAGAAAAAAAGTACTCCATCCGTTTCAAAATGTTTGTCTTGTTTTCCTTTTTAGTCCGTTTAAAAAAGAATATCTCTTTCCTTTTTGACAACTCGTTCATTCCAACTTTTCCACATGACATGTTTAAGATCACAAGATTAAAGATCATTTTGTATATTAAACACATTTTTAATTTATGATCACAAGATTCAAAAGTCTTCTCTACTTTCTTAAACTTTGTGTCAAATCAAAATAAGACAATCTTTTTAAAACGGAGAGAATAGTACATATTGTTGGGGTTAATAATTTATATGGTCATCCAAGTATACCAAATTACTCATTAAAGCCACTATTATTTGAATAAACAAAATCAGTCAAGTTCACCAATTTATTCACAAAGTCACTCAAGTTAGATCATATTATCCACAAAGTCATTCAAATTTTCAAGTGGTTTATGGAATTATTGCTTTTGTTTTCTGGCTAAAATGACTTAACTTGACATTATTGATATAAAATAAATATAAGTGACTTTAATAGGCAATTATTATACTTGTATGACCATCTAAGTTATTTATTCCACATTGTATTGTAAAGTATACTACCCCATTTTGCGGGTATCTCGATCTGAATTATGAAATTGCACGTTTTTTTGGGTAAAGTGTTTAATAATTTAATTCATATTCAAATTGGACTATTCAAATATAACTTTTTACGTCATGGAACAAGATATAACTTCATCAAGAAAAAACATAAAGTCACCCTTAAGTTAGTTTTTTTTCCATCAAAAGGACACTTAAACTTTGTAAAGATCCTCTAACCCTCTTGAACAACTTCAAAGTAGTATATACATCCCTTTTTTCCGGCCAACCCAAGTTGCAAGAGAATATGGGCAAATCACGCACCAACCATCAGTTGCCATGTTTCATATTAAGTTTGAGTACTTTTATTTTTAAATTATTTCTAGTTAATTCTTTTTTTTTCTTTCTCCTTTCTCTTTTTTTTTGTATTTTGTTAACCCAGGTCTCGAGGCGACTTGTGCCTCCCTATCGCTAGTACCTGCACAAGTACTGGTACTAGACTCCAGGGGATGATGGGACCGGTCCTTCAGCACCCCACCACCAGGTAAATCGCGGGATGTGCACCCCGTGGTCAGTGTCTGTTTGCGTCCAACGGATCAATGCTACAAGGTTGACCCCCTCTTTTGGCTTGGCGGGGAATGAACCCACACTGCAACATGCCCGCGCGGCTTTTAGCGCCCAGGCTATACCACAAGGTATATGCCCCGGAGGACGATATCCATTGAGGGGATTCGAACCTGCGACCCTAGGGTACAGGCAAGAACCTTTCACCAGCAAGCTGGAGCTCTTTGGATCCGTTGGACGCAAACAGACACTGATCACGGGGTCGCCAAACAACCACAATTATTTTTTGAAAATCAAAACCACCCACCAAATAATCAAAATCTAAAAGTTAGAATTACCACTAGACCAAAAGCTGAAATTTAAATCATCACCTTCTCCGGCTCCTTATCCCAAATCGACCATCCTTCACTCATCTCTTAACCTTACCACTTCCAATCTTCATTTTTAGGAGGGGAAAACATCACTGAATCAAACAAAAAGAGAAAAGAATAAGAAACAATAACATTGTTTTTTCAAAACAAATCGAGCAATAATTATGTCACGACCTCTTTTACCGGAATCGTGGTGGCACCTACATAATTTCACCAGTAGAGAACCATTCCCAAATATTAGCAAACAATAATATAAATAAAATGGAAGAATACAAATACTAAAATCTCTATCTCATAAAATAACGCGGAAGGAAATGATAGTTTGAAATATTCAAAAACACCCCCAAGTGATCTAGTCTGAGCATATAAGAGCACTAATCAAAACAGTACAAGTATGAGTAAATGGGCACACAGGCCAAAACCGGATACATAGTCTGAATATGTCTCTCCAATACAAACAAAAGATAATAAGTAGAGATAGAGTATCCAAGGGCATGCTGGAAAGAGCATCCTCACCCTATATACTGAAGATCACAACTCTAACTCAGCCACGTGGTCCTGTGGAGGTGGAAGGTACTGAATCTGCATAAAAAAATAATGCAATAAGTGTAGCATGAGTAAACAACGAACCCCCATAAACATCATAGATCGACAACGATGGAAGATACATAATCAGAGATAAATACCAAGTTAACACCAAATAATCCTATACTAACAGTTCAATAACCAATTAAGTCACATAATCAACACAATGTCCATAGAGTTCAACATAATATCTGGTATCATGTAACATGAATATTCCCTTAAAATCATAAATCCAACCACAATGTTCACAATAATTTAATAACAAGTCTCAATCACAGATTATCAATGATATGGCATGGATATGTATGATATCGATGCAATGTATATGCTAGGTACCTTTCTCAATCTGGTATACAGTACGTTAAGGTTTAATTATAATCCATACACTCATGAGGGACCCACGAAGTCCACATACCACTCCTAGCCAGTCGAAATTCCACACACGAATCTGACTAGAGCCCATGACTCATTTGTCGAGTCTAAATCCTATTGCAGGCGTGCAACTCCGTTCCCCGCGTATCAATATCATCTCAAGTGCCATAATCTCATAATACTCTTACCTTTTCGGCCTCTTGGACCACTGTATATCCATACTACTCCCACATCAAGTCACAAAACTATGAGTGTATGAATGCAATAACAATATAACGCAACATATCATGATATAATGAGATGCAATCAAGTATAGAGATGATATTCACATGCTTTCATTGATCTAAAAACACAGACAAATCCAAATCAAATCAGGATATCATATCGAAAGCATGAGTGATGAGTAAACAAACAATAGCAAACATGGCGACGAGCCCACATTTGGCAAAAAGCCCAAATAAACAGCAGTCGGAACCAACACAAGGCTGGTTCCCCAAATCTACCTATCATCACAGTTCAACACCGATACCTACTCAACCGTCCATCACAACCGTCTGAGTGAGATCCCCAAACACGCAAAATACCCCTCAATATTTATAACTAATTACGTACTTCTATCGGAGTCTAAAAAATCTAAACCGTAGCCTACCTCAAAGCCGAATAGGTGCGCTACCAAAATCAAGCCTCGGTGATAGCCTTACCCTTCCTTTACACCTCGTGATAATCAATATTTATTCACACATATTAAATCGTTAATACAAAACTAACTCAATTAAAGCAAGACTTTAAATACCCATCTCGGACCCACACGATCAAGACTCTAACTTTAATGCTCAAAAACCTCTATTACATACTAAGTAATCAAGCCCTTTAGTTAATTGGAAATCTATTCAAGTTTGATCCCACAATTGAACAATAATAAAAAAATCTCCAATTTTAAACCTTAGAAATTTCCCCTTTATACTCAAATTAAGACTTATAACATGATAATCTAACACAATGCAATCCTAATTCATGATATTAACACAATATGATACATAAATCTCCATTAAAATCATCTATATATCTCTCTTATTCTCACAACATGCATAACTCATCTTTCCCAACTCAAATGATATGCTAAACCACCATTAATAAGCTTAGAATAATAAACTTAAACCAAATAATGAAGGAAACTCTTACCCAATGGTTAAAATTGCTCTTAAGTCTCTGGTTATACTCCCAAACGACAGTGGTATTGAGATAGACTATTTTGGGAAAACATTTTCTGACCTAAGAATTATTTATAGGACCCTGAATAGTGTTTTCGCCCCAGCGGAATCGACATCACTGGAGCAGACCCACTACGGTGGAAAACTTTTCGCTGGGGAGAGAGTCACTTGACACCTCACCACAATGAACCCGTCTCCACTGTGACAGTACTCCCCCGACTTTCAGATTCCACTTTGATGAGCCAACCTCTCGCTGAGGCGGACCTACCAAAGCGAATCCTGGTGTCGCCGTGGCGGACATTAGACACCAGCAAATGGAAAATAACTAAATCCTTCATTGAACATTCGAAACACTTCCAGAACCCCTCGAACACAAGTGAGACATGCCCGTCTAAGGTAAACAGTGCTACGAACTCGCTCATACCCTCTGATTTCACAACTAACCGAGCTAAGACATACATTTCTAAAGAATCGCCTGGGACAAACTATAAACTAAACTTTATAATAAGGCCACAAAATACATCCAATTACCTCGGGAAGCGAACCAATGACTTGACCAAGTCATAAATGATCTTTTGAAACCACCGGAGGTGATGAAACCCAAAAACAAACCCATCTAGCCAAATTTCAACTTTGAATCAAACTAACGAACTCTAAGTATCTATTTTTGAGTTTTTTTTATCTGAAACTCATAAGAATGGACCTCAGAATCTGTGCCACCCATCCTCATGTATCACATACCCCGCAAAGAGCCTATGGAAAGGGTCAAATAAGCAAATAAGGGTCTTTAGCTAAAAATGACTAGATGGATCGTTACATCAGATACCAATTAAAACAACCTTCGTCCTCGAATGGAGAGAAACCAACAAAGGAAACGTACCAGAAGAAGTGAACAAGCCAGGATATCTGGTCCACATATCAAACTCGGTCTCCCAAGTCGCATCCTCTATAGGACAATGCCTCTACCGAATCTTCTCTGAAGCTATCTTCTTCGATCTCAACTTCCTAAGCTGCCTGTCCAAAATAGCCACAGGCTCCTCTTCGAACTCCAAATTCTGATAAAGTGACACGGAGTCCCACTGAATGATATAAGAACCATCATCATGATACTTTTTCAGCATGGACACATGGAAAACGAGATTAACGCCTGAAAGACCTAGTGATAGAGCCAACTCATATGCCACCTCCCCAACCCTCTAAAGAATCTCAAAAGGTCTAATATACCTCAGACTCAACGTGTCTTTCTTACCAAACCTTATTACACCCTTCATGGGTGAGACCTTCAGAAGAACTCTATCACCAACCATGAACTCTAAATCTCAGACATTTCAGTCTGCATACTCCTTCTGCCGGCTCTAAGCTGCCAGGAGCTTACCCTGAATCATCTTTATCTTCTCCAAAGATTCCCTCAATAAGTCAGTACCCTAATGACGGACCTCGAATGCGTCAAACCAATCAATGGGATATCAACATCTTCTACCATACAAGGTCTCGAACGGTGTCATATCAATACTGAAGTGATAGTTGTTATTGTATGCAAACTCTGCCAAAGGTAGGAAATGGTCCCAATGACCACCAAAATCAATCACACAGGCTCGTAACATGTCCTCTAATATCTGAATTATCCGTTTGGACTGATCGTTGGTCTGAGGGTGAAATAAGGTACTAAGATCCAAGCGAGTACCCAACTCTCTCTACAATGTCCATTAGAAATATGAAGTAAACTAGGTACCTCGATTAGATATGATAGAAATAGGAACCCCATGAAGACGAACAATCTTGCGGATGTAGATTTTACCCAACTTCTCTGCATTATAAGTTGTTTGAACCAGAATAAAATGCGCGGACTTGGTCAATCTGTGAACAATGACGTAAATAACATCAAACTTGCCCAAAGTCTTGGGGAATCCCATAACAAAATCTATAGTGATCCTCTCCTACTTCCACTCGGGAATGGAAATCCTATGAGACACATTACCTGGACGTTGGTGCTCATACTTAACCTATTGGAAATTCTGACACCGAGTCACAAAATCAGCAATGTTCCTCTTCTTCCTCCCCCACCAGTAGTGCTGCCGTAAATCACGATACATTTTAGTAGCACCCAGTTGAATCGAGTACCTAGAGCTATGGGTGTCCTCTATAATCAATCTAGTTAAATCTCCCACACGAGGCACACATACTCTACCCTTAATCCTCAGAATGCCCCACTATCAATTATGGCCTCCTTGACCTCGCCACTTATCACCTTATCTTGAATCATGCACAACCTTACATCATCATACTGGCGCGCCCGAATATGATCTAAGAGAGATAACCTCGCCTCCACACAAGCCAGAATAACCTACCCATAAATTCAAAAGATCAAGCCTCACAAAATGATTGGCTAGCGACTGGACCTCTAATGCCAAGAGACGCTTAGAAACAGTCAAACAAGCTAAACCCCCATACTAACCTTCTTTCAGCTCAAGGCATTCGCCACCACATTGGCCTTGTCCGGATGATACAAAATGGTCATGTCATAATCCTTCAACAACTCCATTCATCGATGCTACCTGGAGTTCAAGTCCCTATGATTAAACATGTGCTGAAGACTGCGGTGGTCAGTATACACCTCATAATGGACACCATAAAGATAATGCCTCTAAATCTTCAAAGTAAAAACAACGACAACCAATTCCAAATCATGCACATGATAGTTCTTCTCATGCACCTTCAACTGCCTCGATGCATAAGTAATAACCTTACCCTCATGCATCAACACACAACCCAACCTAATTCTGGAAGCATCATAGTATACAATAAAGTCTTTTGCCTCTACCGGAAGAGATAAAATTAGGGTTGTGGTCAATAAAGTCTTGAGCTTTTGAAAGCTCTGCTCACACATCATACCACTAGAAAAGAACCCCTTTCAAAGTCAAATGCGTCAAGTGAGAAGCATTGGAAGAGAAACCATTGACGAACCGATGATAGTAGCTAGCAAGACATATGAAACTCCGAATCTCTATTATAGAAGTCGGTCTAGGCCAGTCCCTGACTGCCTCTACCTTTTTGGGTCAACCATGATCCCATCCTTGGACATCACGTGTCCCAAAAATTCTACAGAACTCAACCAGAACTCACACTTTGAAAACTTCGCATAAAGCTCATTCTCTTATAAAATCCCAAGAACCACTCTCAGGTGCTGCTTATGGTCCTCCAAACTCTTTGAATATATCAGAATAAAATCAATAAATATAATAATAAAAGAATCCAAGTACAAATTAAATATCCCATTCATCAAATCCATGAATGCTGTGGGGGTATTGGTAAGCCCGAATGACATCGCCAAGAACTCATAATGTCCATAACGAGTCTGAAAAGTCGTCTTGGGCACATCCTCGACCCGGATCTTCAGCTGATGATACCCAGGCCTCAAATAAATCTTTGAAAATACCAAAGCACCCTGAAGCTGATCAAATAAGTCATCAATATGCGGAATCAGATACTTGTTTCTGATGGTGACCTTGTTCAACTATCTATAATCAATGCACATATGCATACTGTCATCCTTCTTCTTTACGAACAAGACATGAGCACCCCACGGAGATACACTCAGTCGAATTAGGCCCTTACTAAATAAATCTTGAAGCTGCTCCTTCAACTCTCTAAACTCTGCTGGAGCCATACGGTACGGAGGAATTGAGATTGGTCGAGTATCCCGCTCGAGGTCAATACAAAAGTCAATATCTCTATCTGGAGGTATACCCGATAAATATGAAGGAAAGAGCTCCGCAAACTCACTAACTACCGAAACATAATCAAGAAAGGGGTCTCCGCACTAGTATCTCAAATATGCACAAGATAAGCCAAATAGCCCCGGTGCACTAACTTCCTAGCCCAAATATGAGAAATCATGTTTCTAGGAGCAGGGTTGGGAGCGCCTCTCCACTCTAACTTCGGAAGACCAGGCATAACTAGCGTGACCATCTTGGTGTAACAGTCTAAAATCGCATGATATGGTGATAACCAATCCATACCCAAGATACGATCGAAATCTACCATATCTAAGATAACCAAATCTACCCAAGTCGTAACCCATGAAAGTAACTACACACATGCGATATACTCTATCAACAATCACAAAATCATTGACTGGTGTAGACACACGAATAGGAAAATCAAGTATATCACAACACATATCTAATTTAGCAAAAACGTAGGCACACACATAAGAGAATATAGACCCTGGATCAAATAACACAGTAGCAACTCGATGATCGACTGAGATGATACCTATAATGATTGCGTCCGATGCCTCAACCTCAACCCTATAAGGGAATGCATAGCAATGAGTGCACCCTACCTTGGATTGAGTACCCTACTGGCCACCTCAGCCTGAATGAGCTCCACCTCTCCCCGACTGGAATCCACCATGACCAGATTGATGGCCACCACGGTCAGACTGAGATCCTCCCCAGCTAGCCTGACTACCACATCTAGATGTCTATGCTGGGATCCTATGTGCATGAGAGCCACCCAAAAACTGCCTGGGGCAATCTCTCCTGAAGTGCCCAACCTCCCCACAAGTATAACAAGCTTTGGCTGCTAAGTTCTGCTGAATATAGATAGAAGAAAATGAGATGTCATGGTCTAAATACCGAGACTGAGAACCTCTCGATGACTAGCCCCCATTGCGTCTCTTAATATTCTAAAGAACTGCTTGAATCGATCGACTAGGCTGTGACTGCTGATATCTCCCCTAATATCCATAACTACGAGAAGTAGAATCACTGAACTGTCCAAAATGACTAGCCCTCTTGTCGGGCTCATGTTTAGGCAACTTTCCCCTCACAAACTTTATCATCCTAGCATGCTCGGTAATGATCTCCAAAGAGGCTCCAGAGGTCACTAACTGCAGTATATCCAACTAGAGTGGAATAGTCAACCCTCTAATAAAACATCTCACTCAATCCACCTCAGTAGAAAGCAATGGCGCTGCATAGCGCGATAAGACATGAAAGCGAGTCTCATACTGTGCAACTGTAGAACTCATCTGCTTAATCTTCTAGAACTCATCACACTTGCTCAAACTCAAGCTCAAAGGTACATACTTCTAAAAAAACACCATGTAGATCTGAACCTAAGACAATGGAGGTGTCTTCGCGGGCAAACAATCAACATATGCCCTCCACCACTGTTTTGCGTCACCTCTATGCTGAAGGGCCACAAAACTGACTCCATGAGTCTCAACAATACCAAGAGTATTTAATCTCTCATGGCTGCTCACTATGAACTCATACGCGTCCTCCTCAGGCTGACCAAAGAATTCTGGAGGTTTCATATTTGAAAAGTGCTCCTAAATCTTCCGCTCATCATGTGTCATAGCTATTCCTCTAATTTTTTTTATGTTGAAACTTTATGTCAGCCAGGGGACCCTGATCATAAATGGGTTGTTTGTCCCGGTGAAAGGGACGCTCTCCTTTTAATCGCTCTGGCGCATATGTTGAATAGTTGTTTTATGCATTCATCTATCTTTCAGGTCCGGGATCAAACTCTAGAGCATGAACCTCATCAATATGAAGCACTGACATCACCGCTAGTTGAACCCTGGGAGTACGAACTTAGGGGTATGAGTCTGCCCCACTCTGACACGGGTCAGAGAACCACTCGGAGTAGTAAAATATACGCCGGTCTGAGCAAAACCATCAAGAACACTCAATAACTTGACCAATGTGTCCTCTAGAATCGGAGTAGCAATAAATCCAAGATGATTCTAGGCTGACCCCATCTCCCCCTCTAGCATATCATCTTGAGGTTCAATAACCAGTTCAAGGGAAAAAGATCTCGCACGAGCCTGACTAACTCTCTATGCCCTGCCCCGAGCTGGTGCTGCTGCTCTGGCCCTACCCCGACCCCGAGCACGACTTCTGTCATAATCGCTCACTATCGGTGCCAGTGTCAGTGCCTCCTCTCTCATTGCGTCGGCATAAATTCTCACTATCTGTGAGAGAATAGAAACAAAGGTCAGATACCAATTTGATTCAACTTAGCATGAAGGATGAAAAATATGAAATTTCCTAAATGTCTCATAGCCTTTTGAAGATAAGTACAGACATCTTCGCACCGATCTGCAAGACTCTACTAGACATTGCTATTGTATTTAAGACTATTTAACCTAGGGCTCTGATACCAACTTTGTCACGACCCCTTTTACAGGATCCGTGGTGGCACTTACATAATCCTTCCAGTAGGCGGACCACTCCCAAATCATTTGCAAACAATGATATAAATAAAGCAGAAAAATACAAATACTAAAATCTCTGTCTCATAAAATAACGCAGAAGAAAATGATAGTCTGAAATATTCAAAAATACCCCCAAGTGATCTAGTCTGGGCATACAAGAGCACTAATAAAAATAATACAAGTATGAGTAAATGGGCACACGGGCCAAAACCGGATACATAGTCTGAATATGTCTCTCCAATACGAACAAAAGATAATAAGTAGAGAGAGAGAGTATCTAAGGGAATGCTGGAAGGAGCATCCTCACACTGTATATTGAGGATGACAACTCTGACTTAGCCACATGGTCCTACGGAGGTGGAAGGTACTGAATCTGCATCCAAAAATAATGCAGCAAGTGTAGCATGAGTACACAACGTATGATATGGATGCGATGCATATACAAGGTATCTTTCTCAACTTGGTATACAATACGTCAAGGTTTAATTATGATCCGTACACCCATGAAGGACCCACGAAGTCCACATACCGCTCCTAGCCAGGTGAAATTTCACACACGAATATGACTAGAGCCCAGACTAATTTGTCAAGTCTAAATCCTATTGCAGGCGTGCAACTCCGTTCCCCGCGTATCAATATCATCTCAAGTGCCATAATCTCATAATACTCTTACCTTTTCGGCCTCTTGGACCACTGTATATCCATACTACTCCCACATCAAGTCACAAAACTATGAGTGTATGAATGCAATAACAATATAACGCAACATATCATGATATAATGAGATGCAATCAAGTATAGAGATGATATTCACATGCTTTCATTGATCTAACAACACAGACAAATCCAAATCAAATCAGGATATCATATCGAAAGCATGAGTGATGAGTAAACAAACAATAGCAAACATGGCGACGAGCCCACATTTGGCAAAAAGCCCAAATAAACAGCAGTCGGAACCAACACAAGGCTGGTTCCCCAAATCTACCTATCATCACAGTTCAACACCGATACCTACTCAACCGTCCATCACAACCGTCTGAGTGAGATCCCCAAACACGCAAAATACCCCTCAATATTTATAACTAATTACGTACTTCTATCGGAGTCTAAAAAATCTAAACCGTAGCCTACCTCAAAGCCGAATAGGTGCGCTACCAAAATCAAGCCTCGGTAATAGCCTTACCCTTCCTTTACACCTCGTGATAATCAATATTTATTCACACATATTAAATCGTTAATACAAAACTAACTCAATTAAAGCAAGACTTTAAATACCCATCTCGGACCCACACGATCAAGACTCTAACTTTAATGCTCAAAAACCTCTATTACATACTAAGTAATCAAGCCCTTTAGTTAATTGGAAATCTATTCAAGTTTGATCCCACAATTGAACAATAATAAAAAAATCTCCAATTTTAAACCTTAGAAATTTCCCCTTTATACTCAAATTAAGACTTATAACATGATAATCTAACACAATGCAATCCTAATTCATGATATTAACACAATATGATACATAAATCTCCATTAAAATCATCTATATATCTCTCTTATTCTCACAACATGCATAACTCATCTTTCCCAACTCAAATGATATGCTAAACCACCATTAATAAGCTTAGAATAATAAACTTAAACCAAATAACGAAGGAAACTCTTACCCAATGGTTAAAATTGCTCTTAAGTCTCTGGTTATACTCCCAAACGACAGTGGTATTGAGATAGACTATTTTGGGAAAACATTTTCTGACCTAAGAATTATTTATAGGACCCTAAATAGTGTTTTCGCGCAGCGGAATCGACTTCACTGGAGCAGACCCACTACGGTGGAAAACTTTTCGCTGGGGCGAGAATCACTTGACACCTCACCCCTCGCCATAACGTACCTGACTCCGCTGTGGTGGTACTCCCCTGACTCCCAGATTCCTCTTCGGTGGGTCTGCCTCTTGTCGAGGCAGACCCACCGAAGGGGATGATGTTGCCGCCGTGGCGGACACCAGACACCAACGGATTGAAAACAACCAAATACTCCATTGAACATCCAGAACACTCCCGGAACCCTCCGGACACAAACCATACATACTCTCTAAGGTAAACAGTGTTACAAACTCGCTCATACCCTTAGATTTCACAAATAACCGAGCTAAGACATACTTTTTTAAAGAATCTCCCTGGACAAATCAAAATCCAAACTTTACAAATAAGGCCACAAAATACACCTGATTGCCTCGGAAAGCAAACCAATGACTCGACCAAGTCATTAATGACCACTCGGAACTACCAGAGGCGACATAACTCAGAAACGAACCCATCTTGCCAAAAGTCAGCTTTGAGTCAAACTAACCAACTCTAAGTGTTTAGTTTTGGATTTTTCATCTGAAACTCATATGAATGGACTTCGGGATCCTTGACACCCATCCTTGCGCATCACAAACCCCACACAGAGCCTACGAGAAGGGTCAAATAAGCAAATAAGGGTCTTTAGCTAAAATCGACCAGACGGATCATTACATATAAATTTAATGTAACCAAACAGTAAATATGAAAATTGTCCTCTCGATTCTGGCTAGATAATTGTGAACCATGATTCTGAGTATTTCCTGTACTACAACTGAACTCCCACTATAAAAATCAAGAAAGACTAAGAAAAAAGAAAAATAAAGAAGAAGAAGAATTAATGATGGATGCAGAAGAAAACTCGAGAGACAGAAGATAAAGAAAAGGAACAGAATGGGAAAGTTAATGGGTAGTGAAGATAAGGAAGAAGACTTGGTAAAGTAAAAAACAAATAAATCATAAAATACTTATTTAATGAATGAAATGTAGAAACAAAATAATTTTTTACTTTTTGCTTACATCACGCTCTCTTAGAGAGTACGATACACTCTTCATACCAAATGGGTCCATCAGAGGGTAATAAATCCAATCTGAACAAGAATAAGGGAGTCACAGGACCCTTACAAAGTTGAAGTATTTTTTTCTAAAAATGAGGACCAGTTTATGGGGGACTTCATGTATTTTTCTCTAACTTCATCCCTAGATGTATTTGTCAACTTTCCTCCTAATATATTGAACTTATTAGTTCTCTCCATCCTCACTTCCCAAGCTTACACACTTTCCTCTATATGTCCAGTTTCCATTCCTTTCCTATCAAATATTAGTGATACCCATAATTAGAAGCTTACACTTGAAAAGAAAAAAAAGATTTTCACCTAGGGCGTATTACGTTTTTTCAATGAGGGGAAGGATAGAAGCGATTGCAGTGAATAGGTGATCTGAAATGAAGCACTTCGTCTATAGACATGTAGAAAGGATAGAATGTGCGTCTAATCATTCTTCTCGAATCGCTCCAGTAAGATGGACCGGGGGAGGGGGTGGGGGGTCCATCCAGAGAAAACACAACACGATAGAAGAATTTGCTCCGACTTGTATGCATCAGGTTCATAGAGATAAATACATTCAAAATGATAAATTTTAGCGACTCATATTTTAAATAAAGATTGTCATGTGAAAAACTCATTTTTGGGGTTGTTCCTATTGGTTTGCGAAAGTAATGGGAGACTTGCTCTATAGTCCCCCTAGAGACTTTCACCCCTAGTATTCTATATGCGCAAAGACGCTTATTTGCCATTTATTAATGTCTGAGCAAATGGTTGCAACAATGAGATTAAAATGTCCATTGAGCGGAGGAACGGTCTAGTTGGTCGATGATGTGGAACAAAAGTATGTACGGAGTTTCTAATATCAAATGTTTGCTTTATTTTATACGTTGTCTTCTTCTACTCTAGCTTAAATTGACTTATCTTGGTGGTACGAGGAAGTTTGGAGTTGGTTTCACCCTTTTGAGCCCATAATATATGTAGGGGCGTAGCTATAATATTAGGTATATATCCGAATGAATTTAATAATTTTTGTTTGAATTTTGTATTTGTATTAAAAAATACATTAAATATGTATAAATATTTAATTGTAAAATCAATTACTAAAATGAGTTGCGAGTTAGTGACAAATGTAGAATTCATAAATTTCAAATTTTACTTCCGTCTAAATATATTTTGCTATAACTGCATCTCTTATAAGATTGCGATCACAATCCTTAATGGTTTGGTTCTATATCATGACCCAAATATAGCACATAGGTTGCGGCGGGGCACCTGTGCTACTACCCATATAACGCAAATCCTCCAAGTTATACCATGCATTAATTGAAGAATGAAAAATAGGAAATATTCATAACCGTTCCAATATATCAAAATGCAGAAAGTCAACATAAAACATAAGTCTTCCCATACAATCCAAAGTGACCAAGTCAGGGGGCTACTAGTTTGAATACAAAATACGAGTGGCAGCTTGAAAATAAGATACTAAATCTGCTAAACTGGAAGGGACTGATGAAAGATGGAGTCACTGATCAGCTAAGGGATTACCACTTGCTACACCTGCACATACGCAACACCTACGAGTCTAAAGACCCAGCAAGAATATCAATTGACCTGCCCTCTCAACTTATCCTTGAGGAAAGTCTTTAGAAACTGCTGGTAATGTAAGTAAATCAACAGAATTAAAATCGGATACGGATAATAACTATAGACGCAACATGATAATTGTGATAAACAAAATTTATGGGGCATATGTTGCATGTATGACCCGTCCCATTTGGTGTACCAGTCTCATGTCGTACCTATCTAGGAGGCGTAAGAGACTATCTATTTGACTCTTGTATTTTTTCACCCTCCCGTCTTACCCGATCTCACTAGCATATGTCAATTAGACATATGGCATTATTGTACAGAGGCAGTGCGTGCTCAATCAAGTGATGAGAATGCTACACATATCACATCATACTCAGATCAATAGAATTATATATCAACAGTGTAAATATCACACAATGTTACCTCTAGGTCTAACTAGATACTTCAATATAACCTAGCTCATGTTTTCCTACTCACACAAACTAACTGGTTTAAATACACATAATAACACACATAATATATTTGCTTTTAGGGAAAATCAAGCTAACTAATAGTTAAATCCTCCCTTGCCTGAAATTTAATAATCAAACTTCTATCTGAAACTCCAAAGTTGACCCAAACGAGCTCGTTGGCTTCAATTTCTTTAAGTCATCAAATAACAGACTCAAATTAGTCTGGTGAAATCATTCACATAATTTTAAGATGCCTCGACATCAAGGTCAACTCTTGATCAACTCAAATTCGATCATCGGGCCTACGGTCAAAAATTCAAACTTGAACATGTGGACGCGTTACCAAGCTAAGGGATTAAATACAATAATTAAAATAAAATTCTAGGTCAAATAAGTGATTTACCACTTTCAGAATTAGGAAAACATTATCCAATTCAAGTGCTACGATTTGATTTTATGGTTCAAATTTTATTAAAATGTTGGCTTGTGATGACGATGACCGATAATTATGATTAACAACAGTGGTAGTTGTAGATGGTAATAGCTGTAGTAGCTGTCACGTGACCCATGAAGGACTCAGAAGGTCCATATACCCATTCGATCCCATCGGATACCAGCTCTGTGGCTGAAGTGTCATATCGGTCATCACTCTAATAAACATGTATCATATCCCTTAATTCGACTTTCCAAGTCATTATTAGTGATTTACCAGTAACCATTGTAAGGTATGTATATAATGTATGCATATAATGTATGAATACACCATGCAATCAGCATAATCAGTTTATCAGTATTTATCAGTCCTAAATCAAATGTCCCGACAATGTGTAGAGTGATAAATGCATGACAGTCAAATCAGGATATCATATCAATGGCTACAAGCCCAAGTAAACAACAAGCATACCAAACTAAGCGGACTCTTGCACAACATATCGTGGCATGAAGGCTAAACACATAAACTCATTCACTTGCTATACTATTAAATCATTGATTTCCCACTTAAGTTCCCCAGGTACCCATATTAGTGCTCATCACCTCACTAATACGGGACCTCAAGTTCTCATTAGTTCATTACATAACATACCAACACATAACGCTATACTAGAATTTAGAAAGTCCAAACTTGCCTGATTATAGCTGAAGACTCACGTAGTCGCCTTTCCTCTCCGTCGAGCCTTCTCACGAGCCCACTCTGATCAATTACATTAAGTACAATGAGATAACATTCTAATGTTATCCATAATCCCCTAAGCTAGGTTACAAAGGAATCCCGGGCCCACATTATCAAAATACTAACATTTCTACCCAATTAGTACTAACACATGCTAAGTATTCATAATCTCAAGTTAATTAAACAACAAAGATGAAAGAGTCTCCAATTTCATGAATTAAAGAAAAGCCCCAATTTCACGAATTAAAGAAAAGCCCCAATTCTAACTCTAGAATTTCCCCGAATTCCCAAAAGGGGTTTTCACTTGAAATTGGTCACATAAACATCATCCACTAGGTGAATATAACACTAGTTTACAATAACAACAATAATAATCAATAATCAATTGTAAATCCCCAACTAGAACTCTCTAATTCTCAACAAACATTTCTCTTATTTTCCCCCAATTAAGAATCATACTTAGGATGAAATATACTAGTACATATTAATGAAAGGAAAAGGGTTACCTTAATGATGAAAACTCCTTGAATTTATCACTATCTTGCTGCCCAAGCTTGAGTCTCAATGAGGGAATAAATGTGGGGACTGAAATGAATGATAGGTCAAATCCCATATTATAACAACACAGTGGTCTGTTCCAGCGGACTCGATTCAGTTGGGGCAGACTCGCTCCGACAGGAAACTTATCTGCTGGGGCGAATGTCACTAACATCCCGACCTTTCGCTGGGGCAAAAGACACCTCCGCGGAGGCGAATGCACCCCTGCAAGGAAACCATCTGCTTCGGCGGATCTCAGATAAATGAGAGGTTTCCGCTTCGGGGAGCCAAGCCACCACTGAGGCAGAGCCGCAGAGGCAAATGCCTGGTCATTAGAATGAACACCGGCAACCAGCAACAACCCAAAGATAAGAAATCCGCTATCAACCACCCGAAACACTCCCGTAACCTCCCGGACACAAACCAAACATGCTACCATATCAGAAAACACATTCCAAACCTGCTCGCGCACTCAGATTTTATGGAAAAGGTCTCCAAAGCTCTGGTTTGACTAAAGTCAACTCTTAAGTTCTAATTTCATAATTTAACAAACTAACCACCAAAACTCATTGGGCTGCATCGAGAACTGAACCAAATGCTCGACTAAGTCATAATAATCGTTTCAGAGCTAATGGAACTGACGAAACTACGAATGGAGCACTTTTACCCAAAAGTTTACTGTGGTTTTTTCTCAAACTTAGCTAAAGGGGTATGAAACCTATCCGATCACCTTGGAAATTGTGCCATCCATCCCCGCAAGTCATAAGCAAGCATATAAATCCTTGGGAAGGGTAATCTAGGGCTTCTTGGAAAAATAAGCAAAATGACATTTCGAGTGGTTACATCATGTACCACTTAAATAAACGTTCATTCTCGAACGGTAAAGAAAAGAAAGTACATGGTCACTCAAAAAGCTCAGGGTAGTTAGCCCGCATATCGGAATCGATCTCCCATGTAGCCTCCTCTACTAGGGGATTACTCTGTTGCACTTTCACGGAAGTTATCTCTTTGAAACTCAACTTTCTAACTTGCTTGTCTATAATGGCTATAGGCTCATCCGCATAAGCTATATCCTGATCCAACATTACCGAGTCCCAACTAATCACATGAGAATCATTAACAACATACTTTCTCAGCATCGAGACATGGAATACCGGATGCACACTAGATAAACCAGGAGGTAATTCCAACTCGTAGGCCATCTCGCCAACTCAGTCTAAGATCTCAAAAGGGATAATAAACCTCGGGTTGAGCTTGCTCTTCTTCCCAAACACCATCACACCCTTCATAGGCTAAACCTTCAGCAATCCCCGCTCACCAACCATGAACTCCAAATGATAAACTCTCTGATCAACATAGCTCTTCTATTGGCTCTGGGGCTGTGAGAAGCCGATCCTGAATCAACTTAATCTTATCCAGTGATTCCCTCAAAAGATCAGTACTCCAAGGTCGAACCTCAAATACATCCAACCACCAAATAGAAAAACGACACCTCCTACCATACAAGGCCTCAAATGGCGCTATCTTTATACTCGAATAGTAGTTGTTGTAAGCAAACTCCGTCAATGGTAGAAACTGATCCCATTGACCCCCAAAGTCAATCACATAGGCTCACAACATGTCCTCGAAAACCTGAATAGTCAGTTCAGACTGGCCATCGGTCTGAGGGTGGAAACCTGTACTAAGATCCACTCTAGTACCTAACTCCTTCTGTATAGACCGCCAAAAGTGAGAAGTGAACTGTATACCCCAATCATAAATAATAGAAATTGGAACCCCGTGCAATCAAACTATTTTTCAGATGTAAATCTTGGACAACTTCTCAGAATTATAGGTAGTTTGGACTGGAATGAAATGGGCAAATTTGGTCAACTTGTCCACAATGACCCGTATAACATCAAACTTGCCCAAAGTATGAGGCAATCCTACTATGAAATCCATGGCGATCTACTCCCACTTCCACTCAGGAATGGGCATACTCTGAAGACCAGGCCTCTGTTATTCATATTTCACTTGCTGACAATTCAAGCATCGGGACACGAACTCCAATATATCCCCCTTCATCCTGCACTACCAATAATGCTGTCTCAAGTCACGGTACATCTTCGTAGCTCTCGGATGGATAGAGTACTTCAAACTATGGGCCTCTTTCATGATCAATCTAGTCAAGTCAGCCACCCTAGGAACACAAATCCGACTCTTATTCCTCAAAACACCATCACTATCAATCACTACCTCTTTTGCCTCTCCCCGCAACACCTTATTACAGATTTTTCACAATTGAGCGTTATCAAACAACTAGGACTGAATCTACTATAACAAGGAAGACCGCACCTCCACGCAAGCCAATACCCTACCCGACTCAGAGATATCAAGCCTAACAAATTGATTTGCCAAAGACTGAATATCCCTGGCCATGAGACGCTCCTCTACACGTAACATAGACAAGATATCCATGCTCACCGCCTTGCAGCTCAAGACATCTGCTGTCACATTCGCCTTACTCGGGTGATACAAGATAGTCATATCATAATCCTTCAGAAGCTTCAACCACCAACGCTATCTTAAATTAAGATACTTCTGGTTGAACAAGTACTGAAGACTATGATGGTTAGTGTAAACCTCGCAATGCACACCATAGAGGTAATGTCTCCAAATCTTCAAGGCAAACATGATCGCCGCCAACTCTAAGTCATGGGTGAGATAATTCCTTGCATGAACTTTCAATTGTCTCGAACCATTGGGTATGACTTTCCCTTTTTGAATTAACACATACCCAAGACCCACTCTTTATTAAAACTCTCTCCCTTGATCGGCAACGTCAAATTATGAGCGATAGTCAATAAGGCCTTGAGCTTTTGAAAGCTCACCTCACAAGTATCGGACCACTCGAAAGGTACCTCCTTCTGAGTTAATCTAGTAAATGGGGCTGCAATGGATGAAAACCCCTCCATAAATCACCGATAATACCCTGTGAGTCCAACAAAGCTTCGAACCTCAGTAATAGAAGTAGGCCGCATCCAATCCTAAACCGCCTCTATCTTCTTAGGATCCACCATAATACCATTTAGTCACCACATGACCAAAGAAATACACCAAACTAAGCCAAAACTTGTCTCTTCGAAAATTTTGCATAGAGTTGCTTCTCCTTCAGAATACCCAGCACGATCCTCAAATACTGGCCGTGCTCATCCTTGCTCCGCGAGTATATCTAGATATCATCGATAAACATAATCACGAATGAATCCAAATAGGGTCTGAACACGTCATTCATCAACTCTATAAAGGCTAAAGGTGTATTTGTCAACCAAAACAACATCACCAGAAACTCAAAATGCCCATATCTGGTCCAGAAGGTTGTCTTAGGAACATCATCATCCCTGATATTCAACTGGTTATAACCGGATCTCAAATCAATCTTTGAAAAGGCTGAATAACCCTGTAGCTGATCAAATAAGTCATCAATGCGCAGATACTTATTCTTGATAGTCGCCCTATTCAACTGCATGTAATCAATACACATGTATATAAACCTATTTTTTTCTTAACGAATAACACTTGAGCACCCCAAGGAGAAACACTAGGCCGAATGAATCCCTTACTCAACAAATCTTACAATTCTTTTAATTCTCTCAACTCGATCGGTGCCATCTGATATGGAGCCATAGAAATGGGCTGAGTGCGTGGCTCTAGATCAATACAAAAGTCGATATCACGGTCTGATGGAACATTGAGAATGTCTGTAGGAAACACATTTGGATACTCCCGAACTACTGGAACGGAATCTAAGAAATGAGTCCCTCGTGTTGCAACTTGAGGCCTACCCTTGCCTCTACCTTTACCTCGCACCCTGCCCCGGGCACCTCATCTGACAACAGGTCCGGGATCATCATCTCTTCCTACGGCTGATATAGTCTTTACCATCTGTGAGAAAGAATGAAACAAAAAGTTTAGAATTCAATCATGATCAATCGCATGAAAGATTAAAAGAATTGGAGTTTCCTAAATGTCTTATAGCCTCTCGAAGATAGGTACGAAACTCTTTGTACCGATCCACAAGAATCTACTAGACACTGCTTGTACTCATGATATCATTCACCTAAGGCTCGGTTACCAATTTGTCACGACCCGAAATCCCATTTGTGCCGTGAGGGCACCTACCCTAACCCGTAGGCGAACCCGGCCAACAACATATGAAAAGCAAAAATTTGAATATGGAAATAAGGAAGTAAAATAGGAATAACTAACAAGTCTAAAGATATAAATACATAGTCTGAAATAAACCCATAAGTGGTTCGTTAGTCATGAGTGCCAAGCTCTAACAAGGAATACTAGTCTGAATAATAGAAATACATAAAATGTCTGAAAGTAGCAATGAATCATAGTATGAGAATGTCAAAGAAAAATATAATCATAGAGTGGAGATCCAGTGTCAAGGAAGAAGTTGCGGCTCACCCTGGACTCTGAGTATCATGCGCTCTGATGTGGGGGATGGGGATCAAGTTGCTCCCGTATCGCCTCCTGGTTCAGTACCTGCACATAGAGTGCATCAAGCGTAGAGTGAGTACAAAAATATGTGTACTCAGCAAGCATCACCGACTGAACCTAGCTATAATGGTGGCGAGGGCTGGTAATTTCCGATGCCTCTATCTACTAGTTAGTTACTTAAGCATAAGAATAAAATAGTTAACCAACCTACATAAGTCTACAGTTAGTCAAACATAAGTACCCTCAAGTCACACGTTGCATAGGTCTAACCTAAACCCCCTTCAAGGCGTCTAGATCCCTTAGCAAGAATAAGCTTAAGCCAACAATATTCCTTCTAACAATATAAAGGTCACAAGTATGATAGAGTTCAACCATGGCACATTCGACATCAATTACATATCATAATATAAATGGATGCAATGCAGAATTATGTGTACGAATGCAAGTGACCACAAATGCCTAGTACACACACGCTGCTGCAGTAGCTGTCATGTGACCCATGAGGACTCATAAGGTCCATATATACCCATCCAATCTCATCGGATACCAACTCTATGGATGAAGTGTCATATCGGTCATCACTCTCATAAACATGTATCATACCTCTTAATCCGACTTCCTAAGTCATTTTTAGTGATTTACCAGTAACCAATGTCAAGTATGTATGTAATGTATGGATGACATGGATATAAAAACACCTTGCAATCAGTATAATCAGTTTATCAGTCTTAAATTAAATATCCCGATGAGATGTAGAGTGATGAATGCATGACAGTTAAATCAGGATATCATATTAATGGCTACAAGCCCAAGTAAATAACAAGCATACCAAACTAAGCGAACTCTTGCATAGCACTTCGTGGCTCGAAGGCTAAACACATAAACTCATTCACTTGCTATACTATGAGTTCATTGATTACCTACTTAAGTTGCCCGATACCCATATTAGTGCTCGTCAGCTCACTAATACGGGACTCCCAAGTTTCCATTAGTCCCATTAGTTCATTACATAACATACCAATACATAACTCTACACTAAAGTCTAGAAAGTCTCTACTTGCCTGATTATAGCTGAAGACTCACTCAATCACATTTCTTTTCTGCCGAGCCTCCTCAAGAGCCCACTCTAATCAATTATATTGAGTACAATGAGATTACGGTCTAATCTTACCCATAATCCCCTAAGCTAGGTTGCAAAGGAATCCCGGGACCATATTATTGAAATACTAACCTTTCTACCCAATTAGTACTAACACATGATAAGTATTCATAATCTAAAGTTAATTAAATAACAAAGCCCGAAGGAGTCTCCAATTTCATGAATTAAAGAAAAGCCTCAATTCTAACTCTAGAATTTCTTCAAATTCCCAAAAGGGGTTTTAACATGAAATTGGTCACATAAACATCATCCATTAGGTAAATATAACACTAATTTACAATTACAACAACAATAATCCAATAATCAATCCTAAATCCCCAACTAGAGCTCTCTTATTCTCAATAAGCATTTCTCTCATTTCCCCCTAATTAAGAATCATACTTAGGATGAAATATACTTGTACACATTAATGAAAGGAGGAGGGTTACCTTAATGATGAAAACTCCTTGAATTTATCACTATCATGCTGCCCAAGCTCGAGTCTCAACGAGGGAATAAATATGGAGAATGAAATGAATGCTAGGTCAAATCCCATATTAAAACAACATAATGATCCGCTCCGATAAACTCGATTCCGTTGCGGCAGACTCGCTCCCGCGGGAAACTTATCTGCTGGGGCGAAGGTCACTAACATCCCAACCCTTCGCTGGAGCGGAAGCCACCTCCGCGGAGGAAAATGTGCCCCTGCGAGGAAACCATCCGCTTCGATGGATCTCAGACAAATGAGAGGTTTCCGCTTTGGCGAGCTAAGCCACCGCTGAGGCAGACCCGCTGAGGCGAATGCCTGGTCGCTGGAGCGGACACCAGCAACCAATAGCAATCTAAAGATAAGAAATCCCACGTCAAACACTCAAAGTACTCCCGGGACCTTCCGAACACAAACCAAACATGCTACACTATCAGAAAACACATTCCAGACTTGCTTGTGTACTTGGATTTCCCAAAAAAGGTCTCTAAGGCTCGGGTTTGACTAAAGTCAACTCTTAAGTTCTAATTCCATTATTTTACAAACTAACCCCCAAAACACACCAGGCTGCCTCGGGACCCGAACCAAAGGCTCAACTAAGTCATAATCATTGTTCCGGAGCTAGTGGAATTGATAAAACTACGAATGGAACACGTTTACTCAAACGTTTACTATGGGTCAAACTCTTAAATGCTCTTAACTTAGGATTTCTCAAACTTAGCTAAGTGGGTTCGAAACCTACCCGATCACCTCGGGAACCATGCCACCCATTCCCGCAAGTCACAAGCAAGTATATAAATCCCCGGGAAGGTTAATTTAGGGGTTTCTAGTCAAAACGGGAAAAATGACTGTTCGAGTTGTTACAATGTCGGCCACCACCTCAATTTTATGGTGGAATATACGGACTGTACAAGTGATGTACTCGTACATTGCACCGTACTTCACCAAAATCTAGGATACTTCTCTGAACAATTATACGGTCCATCAGATAATTTATACAGTTCATGAAACATAAGTATGGACCGTACTTTGTTCAACGAAACGTATCCTCATCAATTTGTTTAAAAAATATACTTCCCAATACTCCCGTAAATAAGTTTTGAATTATCGTTGTCCCTTCATAAGTCTCATACTTTCTCGTAATGCACAAGTTAATCAATGACACAAGTTGATGTAAAATCACGGGGTGTAACAATATCTACAATATTAAATGCACAAAGGCCCTTAGCGAGATGTCGTTCGTCCTTTTTACCTTTTAAAAATTGATTTCCGGCCAATAGGTAAAATATTCATCCTAATAAGGGTCCACCTTGGTTATATAATAACCCAGGAGGCAACTAATTTATGTTTTATGTGTTAAGAAAAATAATGTTATATCACAAAAATAAGTTAAATATATTATTTATTAGCCATTATTCTAATATTAATTCTAGCATTACATGCCATTCCAACGATCATTATTTGATCCCTTATTGCAGATATTACTTTGTGGTTTTGTAACATCTCCTTCCTTCGTTAGTATTTACTCATCTTTATTGGTATTAATTTTTGGCCTTTTTAATTGGCATTAACCTTAATATGGCCATTGGAGCTTCCATTGTTATGATAATTCTATATACACTAGTCTTCTTCAACTTCTAGAAATAAGAGAGATGAGATCCCAAGAGCAAAATATTCTTTTTTTCTTCATTTTCTTTTGCAGGGTTTTATATATTATTTAATATTTGTTAGATTTTAGCTTTTATTTTTATACAAGAAGAGCTTGTTGAATCTTTGGGGATATACCTATATCGGGTGAAATATCCTAAGGATAATATTGTCTTAATTGACGCGCCTCAAGCTATGAGATTATTTAAGAATTTCCTACGATGTTCGTGATCAAGTATTTTCTGTAAAATTTTCAACATTGTGCTTCCAAATTTAGATAACAGTTAAAACATGAATCATTTAACTTCCTCTTCTAGGAGTAAAAACTGAAATGGTACAGTAGAGCAGAGAAGCACTCATGCATACTTTATATAAACACATGTAAGGATTGTGCAAGTTCCACTTAATTTTTATCAATGCAATAACTGCGCGCATATGGTTACTACTAAATGGTAATGAAAAGGCTACTTTCCAATTGTTATGTTTTTCGTTAATTACTAACTTAAAGAGTAGCTCAACTATAGAGTACAACAAAGTGCTGGGAAAGAACACATAGAACAACTTCTGCAATTGGCTTAGTAATAGACATTTATCTATAGTGTATCCCTAAAATTTAGGTCTCCTTCCTATACCTTAGATTTAGAAGTCCATTTTTTCAGCGGATTACACAATAAATTTTCATTCACTTTCAATTTTGTTTAGATATAGGAGTTTTTCTATTCCTATGATATTTGTTATAATTCATATAATTCATGAATTCTTACAAGGCAATAACAAGAGTGAAGAAAAGAGAATAAGAATATTTTTGATAGTGAATTGGTGAATAAAAGAAAAACAATTAGATCCCTTTATATAGGGTCTAATACATAAGACATAAGGATGGTTTTCCGATGTGAGACATTTTATTACAAAGTTTAACAAATGCTAACATCCCCTCTCAAGCTCGCGATGGTGTAGAGAGAAGCATCGAGAGTTTTCCAAGAAAGAACCGGTGACGCCGTAAGGTATGCGCCTTTATGAAGAAATCTGCAAGTTGCATCGAAGATGAGACAAACGGCAAGGATAGCGTGCCTTGTTGAAGATGATATTGAATAACATGACGATCAATCTCAATATGCTTGGAACGTTCATGAAAGATTGTGTTGTGCGCAATCTAAATAGAACTCTTATTATTGCAGTACATCGATGTCGGTGAGGAAAGAGAGACACCCATATCAGCCAATAACCGACGTAACCATACAATCTCACATGTAGTAGAGGCCATATCACGATACTCTGCCTTGGTTGAAGAGCGAGAAATAACATCTTGTTTCTTACTTTTCCATGAAATGAGTGAATCTCCTAAAAATACACAATAACCAGTAGTGAATTTCCGATCAGTCGGGTTACCAGTCCACTACACATCAGAAAATGTACGAAGCTCCAAGGATGAGGTCGATGGAAATAAGAGACTGATAAATCATTCCTCAGACATAGCGAAGAATACGCATAACCGCAGCCAATGTACAAATCTAGGAGAACAAACAAACTGGCTGACAATGTGAACAACATATGCAATGTCAGGGCGAGTAATGGTGAGGTACACCAGGCTACCCACAACTGAACGATATGAAATGGGATCAGGAAGAGGATCCCCGTCAGTAGGGGTATAACGAACATTGACCTCAAGAGGAGAGTCAATAATACGAGTATGTGTGAGACGAGCCCGCTCAAGAATATCTGCAGTGTACTTAGACTGAGAGAGAAGATTTCCCTTCTCATAATAAGCTACCTCAATGCCTAAAAAGTAACATAGATGACCTAAATCTTTCATCTCAAAGCAACAAGACAAAGTAGATTTTAGATTTGTGGTACCATCAATATCATCACATGTAATGATCATATCATCAACATACAACAAAAGAAAAATATGACATGCAGGGGCAGATCTAACAAATAACGCCGAATCATGAAAGCTGGAACTAAAACCAAGAGAAGATACTAGAGTGGAGAACTTATCGAACCAAGCTCTTGGGGCTTGTTTGAGACTATACAAGGCCTTCTTAATCCTGCACACCTGTCCTGGACTATGTGAAACACCAGGTGGAGGGACCATGTAAATTTCCTCTTGAAATCCCCATTTAAAAAGGCATTTTTAACATCCATTTGTGAAATATGCCAATGACAAACAAAGGCTACTATAATAAGAACCCGAACAGATGTCATCTTTGCAACAGGTGCAAAAGTCTCCTCATTATCCATACCATACTCCTGAGCAAAACCCTTTACAACCAAACGAGCTTTATATCGCTCAATAGAACCATCATACTTAGTTTTAATCTTGTACACCCATCGAGAACCAATAGTGTTCTTACTAGACGGTAGAGAAATCAAATCCCAAGTACCAGTTCTGTCCAAAGCTGACAGTTCCTCACTCATAGCCTCTTGCCAAAGAGGATCACGAGTTGCCTCAGAGTAAGAGGTAGGCTCACAAAAAGAATTAATAGAAACTAAAAAAAGGTGAATGATGGAGAATAGCAAGAATAATCATAATTGGATATTTGGGTAGATCGATGAGTGCGTTTAGGATAGCAAGGTGGATATGGATCCACAATCACAAGAGGTTCTGAAACAATCATAAGAGGAGGGAGAGTATCAATATCATGGGACCTTCCAGAAGACTGAGAAGGAACAGACGATATAGATGTAGAATCAGATGGGCAATCAGTAGTAGTAGTGAAAAGATAAATATCAACAAGGACATATTTTGACATGCCATGTGAAGTAGATGAGATGGAGAAGAAAGGAAGATGCTCAATAAAGGAAATATTACGAGAAACATATAATTTTCCAGAAACTGGATTATGACAACGATAACCTTTCTGCCCAACCCCATATCCAGGAAAAACACAAATAGCGACACGAGATGATAACTTTATACGCTCTGCATGTGGACGCAAAACAAACATGTAGAGCCCAAAAATCTCAAATGGGAATATAGTGGGGGGTGGGGGGGGGGGTGACCAAATAGTTCAGCATACAGAGAAATTCCAGAATTATAAGAGGTAGGAATCCTATTAATAAGATAAATAGATGTAAGGACAGTTTCTCTCCAAAATTCGCTAGGGACACTAGCGGACAAAAAGCATAGATCAAGCAGTCTCAACAATATACCTATGCTTTCTCTCGGCTATCCCATTTTGATCAGTACAAGAAGATTGATGTATTGTACCATCAGCTTTGAAAATACCAGAAAGATCTCCACTAGTATACTCACCCCCCAAAATCAGTCAGAAAATATTTAATAGTGGCAGAATGTTGAGTTTTCACATAGGCTTGAAACTCAGCATAAATATGAACAAGATCAGAACGCCGTTTCAGCAAATGAACCCAACAATAACGAGTATAATCATCAACAAAAGAAATATAATATCTGGAGCCTCCCTTAGTAGAATAGGTGCTGGCCCCAATCATCAAAATGAACTAGATCAAATGGTTCAGAAGAAGTAGAAGTACTCAGATTAAAAGAACGAACACGAAGAGCGAAACCAGAAAAGCGAAGCCAACAAGCATGAACAAGACAGAACAACAATGGAACTGCAACAAATTAACTTTAAATTAAGGTTCGCAAGAGGGAATGCATAATTAAAAAATGGCATGCAAGAACTTATGAGATTGGCAGTAGAACCGACCAATATCATAATGCAAGAATTTATGTAATAGGCGGTAGAACCGGCCAATAATTTAAAATAGTATTAATTTAAAATTAATATTATTTTATTCTCTTATGTTAGAATTCATATAATTCATATAATTCATGAACCCTTACAAGACATTAACAAGAGTGAAGAAAAGTGAATAAGAATATTATTGATAGTGAATTGGTGAATAAAATAAAAGCAATTAGATCCCTTTATATAGGGTCTAATACATAAGACATAAGGATGATTTTACGATGTGAGACATTTTATTACAAAGTTTAACAAATGCTAACAATATTAGGAGTCATTTTTTCCCTCTAATAATTTAAGTGGCTATTGAAATTATTAGTGTATAGTGGGAAACAAATTACAAGGAGTAGAAAATGGGTATTTCAACTTAAATTGCCATGACAATTTTACCTTATATATAATGAATTGTTCAGCACTACTTTTTTGGAAAAAATATTCATAGCAATATATTAATTTGGCATGTCCCTACTTATAGTAAGTGAATATCATTTGTCGGCGAAACTAATTCGTCTTTACAACAGTAACGAAATTGACAAAAACATTGCATGATGAATTTATAACTTGTGAGTCTTTATGAACCCTAAGGTCACCATTAATTGAAAATATAAAATAAATATAACAATTCGGATTTTGGGGTTGGGATTCATCCCCACAATAAATTAGATGAAAATTTATTTTAAATTTTGAACACATTAGAAATCGTTAGAAAAGTTTCTGGTTACAATTTTTTGTATATCATTAGAAAAAGTTTACATTTTCAATATTTTTAGTGTTTTAGAATGAATTCACTAATTTTGGGACAATTATATAGCACAATAAGAAAGTACAAAGCCCCAAAATAAAATGCTGAGAGGTTGAACAATTGTTTTAAAAAAAAGATGAAATCAATAAAATCAAATTTAAAAAGTTCGTATAGAATTCTTAAGGAATAAAATCATAATTACAGTTAAATATTTAAATCTGGGATGAAATAATATCAAGAATTTTAATTAATAAAAAATAAGTTATTTCATTTGATATTGTTAACAAGAAATTAAAATTTTAATTAATAAATTAGCAAAGAACTCAATTTTGTTCCTTTTCAAATTCTTCACATTAGTAAATTTATTTTTCGAATTGAAAAACTCTTAAGTATAAATTTGTTTAATAAGATAAACTTCAGTGGTGAAAGAAATAAGAAATCAAGCAAAATCAATTACTATGTTGAATGTCAAATAGGTAAATGCAAATTTAAAGTAACAAGGATGAAATAGTAGAAAATAAAATATATTCTAAACCAATTGTCATTATTTAACAAATGAAAACTCTCATTATTATTTTATATATTAAATTATTTCACTATTAAATAAACATGAATTAGAAAAGTAAGCAGTGAAATTCATTGCTAATTCTATTTAGTTACGGGTTAGTAACTAATTATCAAAAAATAAAATCTTACCTAGGAGCAATTTAGTGATGGATTAATGAGGAAGTTCTAGCTAAGTCTATTTTTTTGTAGTGATGTTGTCAGAAGAGATACACTCTTTGATCACGCGCAAATCATATACACTGAAACTAGTCATTCAAATATATCCAAACCCATCAAGTGATTGCTAAGAAAAAACAAATAACATAAACACACTCAATAATTAAGATTCAAACTTTTAAAAACAACGCATTTACTATAATTAGATCTAAATAATTAAAATTCAAACATTTATTCAGTGCAAACAATGAGGATTTAGAGTCATTTTTCTCAATTGGTTTTGTAGCCATACAACTTTATTTCAAGTGTTATGTCAGATCTATCTAGAAACTTTTATTTTTACTTATAGAATATCTTAAAATAAATTCAAGATATCTTTATAGGATCATTTTTAAATTATAAAAGGCTTATGTTTGAATCATTCCTCAATAAATGTAAGATAAAATAAAGGCCAAGAAAGAAGAGAAAATAAAAATTAGTAAAAAGATTCCAACACGCCGGAATCGAACCAGCGACCTAAAGATTTCAGCAAACACCATAGTCTTCCGCTCTACCAACTGAGCTCAGATCGGCTTGCACTCACGGACCGCTGTTTGGTTATAATATTTAAATAATGAATTTCAAATAAAAATTCGGAGAAAAATAAATTTTACGTTACTCTTTAAAAGAAAAGTTATTGAACTTGAGAAAACCTACGTATATAGTGATTACTAGTTTAAGGAAATTATTACCTTATAATGTAAGTAATATATCTTGTAAATAGTTAAACTGAAAGAAAAAAAAGTACCAAACATTGTTGTACTCTAATATACCTCATTTTGCCAGTCATGAAATTACATCCAACAACAAAAACAATAATATATCCAGTGTAATCCACAAGTAGGATTTGGGGAGTATAGGCTGTACACAGACTCTACCTTAGAAGGTAGAGATGTTGTTTTCGATAGACACTCGGCTAAGAATAAAACAATAATAATAAAGCAATAAATCAATAACAAAGAAGGTCAAATAGGCAAAAGACCAGTAACTACAACAAAATAGTATGCTACGCGAAGAATGAGAGACAATAGATACTAACAGAAATTGAAGGACATGAAACTACAAAGGAAATACTACGACAACAAGTATGGAAATATACGCTTGGCGATGGTCTACTACCTACTAGCCGACTACCCTAATCCTAGTCTTCCACAACCTCCTATCTAAGGTCATGTCCTTGGTGAGCTGCAACTGCGCCATATCCTGTCTAATCACCTCTCCCCAATATTTCTTTGGCCTACCTCTACCTCTCTTGAAGCCATCCATAGACAACCTCTCACACCTCCGTACTGGGGCATCAGTGCATCTCCTCTTCATATGCCCGAACCATCTCAGCCTCGCTTCTTGCATCTTGTCCTCCATCGAGGCCACACCCACTTTGTCCCAGATATCTTCATTTGTAATCCTATCCCTCCTAGTATGCCCACACATCCACCACATCATCCTCATTTCTGCAACTTTAATATTCTAAATGTGAGATTTCTTGACTGGCCAATACTCCGCCCATATAACATGGTTGGTCTTACCACTACTCTATAGAACTAGCCTTTGAGTTTTTATGGCATCTTCTTATCACATAAGACTCCAGATGCAAGCCTCCATTTCATCTACCCCGCACCAATACGACGTGTGACATCATCATCAATCTCTCAATTATCTTGAATAATAGACCCTAGATACTTAAAACATCCATTTTTGGGATGACATATGTGTCAAGCCTTACTTCCACGTCTGCCTCCCGCGTCACGCCACTGAACGGACACTCCAAGTACTCCATCTTGGTCCTGCTCAACCTGAAACCTTTAGACTCCAGAGTCTATCTCCAAACATTCAGCATAGCGTTAACTCCCCCTCAAGTCTCGTCAATCTGTACTATGTCATCCGCAAACAACATACACCATGGTACCTCCCCTTGAATATTTCATATCAAGACATACATCACTAGGGCAAATATAAATGGGATAAGAGCTAATCCCTGGTGCAATCCTATCATAACTAGGAAGGGCTCAGAATCTCTAGTCATTGTCCTTACCTGGATCTTGACCCCCTCGTACATGTCCTTAATCGCGCCAGTATACGTCACAGGTACACCGCTAATCTTTAAACACCTCTATTAAACCTCTCTATGGACTTTATCGTAAGCCTTTTCAAGGTCAATGAACACCATGTGAAGGTCATTCTTCCTATCCCTGTATTGCTCCGCCAGTCTCCTCATAAAACCAAATTAGTTCTCTAAAAAAGTCACACTCCTCCTCACCCTCAACTCCACCACTCTCTCACAAACTTTCATTGTGTGGCTTAGCAACTTGATACCTTATAGTTGTTGTAACTATGAATGTCATCCTTGTTCTTGTACAACTGAATCATCATACTCCACTTCCATTCTTCTGGCATATTTGATATCTTAAAAACAACATTAAATAGCCTTGTCAGCCAGTCCAAACCTGCCATGCCTGCACTCTTCCAAAATTCCACCGAAATCTTGTCCGGCCCAGTCGCTCTTCCTCTGTGCATTCTACGAATAACACCCTTAACCTCCTCTACCTTTATACACATACAATACCCAAAATCGCGACTTCTCACGGAGTGTTCCTGATCCCCTAGCACATGTCTCTGTCCCCCTCTTCATTCAAGAGTTTATGAAAGTAAGACTGTCATCTCTGTCTAATGAATGCTTTCTCCACCAGTACTTTTCATCCTCGTCCTTGATGCACTTAACTTGATCCAGGTCAAGGGCCCTCATCTCTCTCGCCTCGACAAGCCTGTACAACTTCTCATCCCCACATGTGCCCTCTAATTTCACATACAAGCATTCAAAAGCTGTCGTTTTTGCCTCTGTTACCGCTAGTTTTGCCTCCTTCTTCGCCATCTTATACCATTCCCTATTCGTCTGATTTTCCTCCTCGTCCTTACATTCCACCAACTTCACATACGTCGCCTTTTTCGCCTCCACCTTCCCTTGAACTTCTCCATTCCACCACCAGTCGCCTCGATGCCCACCAAATCTACCTCTCGAGACCCCTAGCACCTCTCTAGTTGCTTCCCTAATGCAACTAGCAGTCCTATCTCACATAGTGTTCGCATCACCACTACTCCTCTAAGCCTATATATCCTTCAACTTCTCCCCCAACTCATGTGCACTGACCGCAGTTAATTAGCTTAATAACTTAAATCATATTCAAATTGCACTTTTTAAATTGGCTGTTATCATATTAGCTAAAATAAGATTTTTTTTGTTGATCTAGATGTAATTTTTGCATTTAAACAGGAGCAAGCAATAAAAATTCGATGCTTATTAATTTTACTCCATCCTTCTCTATCAAATGGCAGTGATACCATAATTAGAGGTTTAGACTGAAAAAAATAATGATTTTCATATTTGCCAATTCGACACTTGATCTCTGCTACTATGTCCATCGTTTTATTTGTTTTACTGACCGCTAAAAGCAAGCATATATATGTTAGTTTTTTAATACCATCAGGGGATGCTACACAATTAATGGAATTTGAGGCTCTAAAGAATGGATCTTGAGCTTAACTCAACCCCAAAAGTTAGCTTGTAGGGTGAGAATTGTCCAAGTTCATATAAGGAATCTATGTTCCCATTCCATTTCCGATGTGGAACTCTTAACATTCCCCCGCACGCCCATACCTCGTTAACTGGAGCGCAGACAATATAATTTGGGGGCTCAACATCGTTGAACAAAGAATTGGAATGAGCCTGACTCTGATACCATGTAAAGAATGAATCTTGAGCCTAACTCAACCCAAAAGCTAGCTTGTAGGGTGATGATTGTCCAAGTCCATATAAGAAATCCATGTTCCCATTTCATTTCCGATGTGAGACTCTTAACAAAAGCCTTCACTAAACCGTAAAAAGCAAAGCGTTCGCCAAGTGAGCTAACCCTCAACCCTTTTAATTGATTTTGTTCTAAGGATTTTAATCTTTTCAATAAACTTTGGATAACGGTAACCTAGGAAATATATATCTTCTCCTTTTCCTGTATAGTCCAATCCCTTTCAAGTGGCTATCGAATCACCATCTAATTAAAGTGCATTCTTTTGGAACTCCTAGACAAAATTATTGGTACATTCATTGACTTTGTTGTATATTGGGTGTATAAATATTGGGGTGAAAAAAGTTGGTATGCGGGTATAAGTTAAATGTATGACTATATGGGTGCAATTTGTCATGTTGAACTGTATATTTTTGAAAAGTTACCGTAATTTTATATGTGTGTCTTAGTTTAACTTGACATGTAATTTAAGAAATTAAGAAAGATTTTAAATATTATGATAGTAAGCTAAAGATGTATGTAATGTACGAAAATGTTGTTAAATCTTGTGGTCTTAAATATGTCATGTAAAATTTGAAATATTGTAATTAAAAAGTTACTAGATATAAAAATAACATTATTTTTTACTATTTTAAAAAAAGAATACACATTAAATAAAGAAAATATACTTTTCCATGAAGATTATTTTAGTGTCAGATAACGACTTAAAGTGACCTACAACAACATTACCAGTGAAATTCCATAAGTGGGGTCTAGGGAGGGTAGCGTGTATGCAGACCGTATGCCTACATGAGGAGGTAGAGAGGTTGTTTCAGATACACCCTCGGCTCATAATAAAGTAATAACAAAGTAGGTTAAATAGGAAAGAGGATCGAAAAACAAGAGACATTAAATAATAACATATATTCGAAAAACAAGAAACTATAGGAGAAACATTACGCCTAATAGTAATGAAGGAGCATTAGCTACAACAAAACATTATGCTAAGCGGAGAACAAGAGACAATAAATAATAACAGAAATCAAATAACAAGAAACTACATGAGAAATACTGCAACTACTAGTATGGAAGGATAAGCGAGACATCACTTCTACCCTAATCTGTGACATCCTCCACAACCTCCTATCTACGGCCATGTCATCAGTAAGCTTCAACTGCGCCATGTCCCGTCTAATCACATCTCCCAAATACTTCTTCGGCCTACCTCCACTTCTCCTGAAGCGATCCATAGCCAGCCTCTCACACATGCACTAGGGCGTCCACACATCTCCTATTCACATGCCCGAACCATCTTAGTCTTGCTTCCTGAATCTTGTCGAGGCACTACTGTCTTGTTTTGAATATCTTCATTTCTAATTCTATCTCTCCTAATATGGCCACGCATCTACTGAAACATCCTCATTCCACAACTTTCATCTTGACTTAAAAAATGATCATAGAAAAGAAAAGTATAAGATATATATGTTTCAACAAACTAATGGAAGAAGTGCTATATTGTCCCTTGACTACATATCTCATCACATGGTGCCCAACTGTTAGTTTCCACAAATAATAAATTTTTACTGAAAGAAATAATCATTTAATTATTTTCATTGATAATGAGAGGTATATATATAAATATACAATTCCTAAATATGGACAATATAGGAAAATAATTCTATCTTTTCATATTCTAATACCTTTTCCTAGTACAAGACTAATACCATAATTACAATTATACATGAATTACATTTTGTTGAGTCCAAATCGGACCATGATACACACGGTCCTTTACACCCCCGCAGTCATAGCGGGCGATTGACGTACGCTGAGACTGTCCTTAAAATCTTCAAATAGAACCAAGGGAAGACCCTTAATAAATATATCTGCAATCTGGTATCGCGAAGGGACATGGAGGACGCGTACTTGTCCACGAGCTACCTTTTCTCGAACAAAGTGTGTGTCCATCTCGATATGTTTAGTGCGCTGATGTTGGATCGGATTTTCAGAAAGATAGACTGCACTCACATTATCACAGTAGACCAAGGTAGCTTTCTGAATAGGATAATGTAGCTCTAGTAGAAGATTATGTAGCCAACATGACTCAAACACCACATTGGCTACCCCTCGATACTCGACCTCCACACTGGATCATGATAAAGTAGTCTGGCGTTTTGCCGACCAAGAGACCAAGTTATCCCCAAGGTACATACAATAACCAAATGTCGAACGTCTGGTATATGTACATCCACCCCAATCAGCACCTGTTTATGAAACAAGAGTAGAGACGGAGGACGGATATAAATGCAATCCAAAATCAAGTGTGCCCTGTATGTATCGTATAATGCGTTTGAGCGCATGCATGTGCTCAATCCGCGGATCATGCATGAATAAACACACCTGCTGTACTGCATAAGTAATATCCGTTCTCGTGAAAGTCAGATACTGAAGAGCCCCTGCAAGACTACGATAATGGGTGGGATCCTCGTATGGTGTGCTAGACGTAGCACTCAGCTTCGGTTTTGTATCAACCGGGGTAGAAGTAGACTTACAAGATGACATGCCAGTTCCCTCAATAATCTCTGCCGCATACTTTTTCTATGATAAAAATAGACCATCTGCATGACGAGTGACTGCTATGCCAAAAAAAAATAGCTCAAGGGCCCAAGTCTTTCATAGAAAATTCGAAACTAAGAATAGACATGATAGACTTGCGTAGAATTTCTGATGAGGTAGTCAATATAATATCATCAACATATAACAGAATATATGGCAGAGAAGTACCATGCCAATAGATGAACAGAGAATGATCAGACCTGCTGTGAGAAAACCCAATAGTAGGCACATAATATGCAAACCTTTTATACCAAGCCCTTGGGGCCTGCTTAAGCCCATACAAGGACTTTTTCAGCAAACAGACATGATGAGGATAATTAGGGTCCCTAAAACCCAAGGGTTGATGCATGTATACTGTCTCCTTAAGATCACAGTGTAAGAAAGCATTTTTCACATCCAGCTGGTAAATGGGCCATGCCTTCGAAAGAGCTAGACTAAGCACATTGCGAATGGTAGCCGGTTTGACCAACAGACTAATTCTCTCCATAATCCATGCAAACCTGTTGTATTTTACCATCACATACAAGAAGGGCTTTATGCCTCTCAAAAGAACTGTAAGAATTTTCTTTATGAGTAAAAATCCACATAGACGGAATAATATTAACACCAGGTGGATGGGGCACCAAATCCCACGTCTTATTTTCAATAAGAGCATTATATTCGTCATCCATGGCTAATTTCCAATTCGGGACATGAAGGGCAGACACGAGGTTATGTGGTAGGGGAGATTTAGGGACATTAGAATTAAGATTAAAATGCCTTTTTGATTTTAAAAAACCCCGTTGGCTATAAGTAACTGGCCCTTGACTCGATGTGGAATTAGACGGGATTGGAGGAATTACCAGGGTGGCAGTAGACTGGCCAGCAGGCAGTGGGCCTGCTGGCCCAATAACTGACCGAGAAATTGAAGATGGAATAGTTCTGGAAGTGGGCCGTGATCCTGGATCATCACTGAAAAAAGGACTGGGCTGAGATCCGGGACCAAGGTCGAGACGAGTTAGGCCAGCAGGCAGTGGACCTACTGGCCGAGTTGATGCTGGAATGAGATTTTGTGGGCCAGCAAGCAGTGGGCCTGCTGGCGGATTTGGGTCATGGGGCATCTCAGATAAATGGTGGAGAATATACGGTGAGATCCCATCATCTAAAAAATTATATGAACTAAACATCGAACTACGTAATTTATCAAACGGAAATTGGATTTCATAAAAAATAACATGGCGACTAATTATGATTTTGTTAGGGGATAAATCAAAATATTTGTAACCACGATGATTAGATGGATAACCTAAAAACACACAAGCTGTTGAACGAGCTTGAAGTTTGTTAATTGTAGTAGTCGGGAAAAGGGGATAGCATAGACACCCAAACACCATAAGATGAGAATACGAAGGATCTTTATTGTAATGAATTTTAAATGGGGATTTATATGCTAAGCCTTGGTTAGGGAGGATGTTAAGTAGATATGTAGCCATTTGTAAAACATGATGCCAAAATGAAGGAGGTAATGAAGCATGGGCTAGCAAGGTTTGAACAATATTATTAATGATACAAAATTTTTCTTCGGCCTTCCCATTTTGAGAGGACGTATGTGGACAAGAAAACCGAAAAGATATGCCATGAGTGTCACAAATATCCCGAAACGGCCCATTATCATATTCCCTGCCATTATCACATTGAATGTTTTTAATTTTTCATTCGAATTGGGTACGGATGAATGCGCTAGTTTAAGAAAGTGGAAAAAACTCGAGACTTTTTGGATAAAGGAAAGGTCCACAAAAAGTTAGAATAATCATCCAAGAATAAGACATAATAGCGATGACCCAAAGAACCTAGAGATGTCCACAAATCACTATGAATAATGTCAAACGGCATAAATGTACGTGAACTAGAGGCTACAAACGGTAATCGAACATGCTCTCCCAATGGACAAGAAGGACATAGTGGAGTACCTCGTGTACCCTTAGAATCAATAAAATTATTTATATGCAGAGAAAAAATAATAGATGACTCCCGGATGACCCAAACGTGTATGCCACAAGGAAGGAGCAAGAGCGGCAAACATGGAAGGTGTGGCTTGACTTGTGGAAATGGTTGTGGTGGTGAGTGGATAAAGTTCTCCCCTACTATTGCATCTCATTATAGGTATTCCTGTCGTGAAATCCTTCACAGAGAATCCAAATGGGTCAAAATTAATAGATACCCAATTATCAATGGTGAATTTTCGAACATACACTAAAATTTTAATTAAGTGAGGGGCATGAAGAATATTTTTTAAGACAAGAGGTGGATGTGGGGGAGACAAATTTGTGTGATCATAACCACGAGTTGGAATTGAATGACCATTTCCAACAGTTATACCACGATTGTTGCTCAAATTGAAATAAGATGAAAGAGTACCTGGTGCGAATGTCATGTGAGAAGTGGCACCAGTGTTATAAAGTCCCGATATTTAACGACTTTAGGTGGTTTTCAAAATTTTGAAATCCCCACAAACTATTCATTAACATTCAATATTGTTAAATACCCTTTGTTTTTAAAAAGATATATAGACCTTTGAATATGTGAAAATGAGATAAACTTACTGTTAGGGAAATAATTGTTGTATCTCACAAAAAAAAAGTTATAACACATTCTTTAACCTTTGATTAGCCTTTAACACCCTTTAAATTCAATTTGAGTAAAACATTGTTGACTACTTGAATGCATTAATGAGTCATTATTCTGATCTATCACTAACGTCTTTTTCCAAATATAAAATGACTCTTTTACTACTGTTTATTGCCTTTACCTCGTGCTCTTTACTGTCATTGAATCCATGAAATGATTGAGCATTCATTCAGACATAGAACCATCTCTTTAGATTAGGGTTGGCAATGGATCGGAGGTGGATCGGGTGGAGCTCAATCCGCCTCCACCCGCCAACCATCCATCCACCACCTGACCCATCCATCCACCACCTGACCCATCCATCACCCTATTTTTTCTTCATCCACATTCGATCCACCCATCATCCACGGGTGCTTCACAGATGAAAATTATAGCACAATCAGTCAATCACCTAAATTATATAACATAAAAATCATTTCCGGAGAAAATTAGGCCGTTATAGTGAAATGTTGTTATAACGAATGACAATTATAGAGTATGTATGATCTTTGTAATGCGAGGATGATAAATATGGGAAATTATTTGTAATATTTTGAAATTCCACCGATATAAAAAGAATAAAGGAACTTATTCTTTTTTAGATTTGAAATTCCAAGTAAATATTTTGTTTTTCTCTCAAGGGAGAAAAATAGAAATTAATAAGTAGATCAAATTAGTATTCATTTGAATTTTCCAAATTCGAAATGATATTTTTCTTAAAACGTAAACTCCACATATGTCCTTTAGATATTCTTTCAAAGGTGAAACAAAAGATCTATTCGTTCTCTGTTTTTTGTTTTTGTTGAAAAACTGTATCTAGTGCTAGTTGTATGACTTCAATCACAATTACATCAAGAAATTATGTCAATTTGTTGCACTCAGGTTTGCCTTTTGAAGTTATTAAGAAGACTTGCAAAATCTTAATTAGGAGCAGTGTCGGGTGAATGGATAGGTCGGGTGGTGGGTTGGATGTCCACCCGAATCCGACCAGATCCGTCACCCGATCCATCCGTCACCCGATTAAAATATGTGTTTTGTCGGATTTTCATCCATATAATCAGGTCGGATGGATCGGATATCCATCGGGTCAGGGTGAAATTGTCAGCCTTACTTTAGATGTTTCTTACTCATTTATAAATGAAGACAAGTCCTTCTTTTGTGATACATATTAATACACAATCTTCCACCTTCCTGCAAGTTACACATACAATCCACAATATATATATTCTCATATCCTATATTTTTTTCATAAGATAGAAAGAAACTAGAAAATACATAGAATAAAAGAAAAATCACCTTTAGCAATTGAGGAATTCCGAAAATGGTGTAGTCAAAGTTTGAGATTATCATTCGCGGTCATGAAGCAACAAAGGTGAGTTCTCTCACTCATAATTCTTAGTATAATCCCTTATTTTTAAGTTACAATACATATTGGAATATCACCCGGATGTTGAAAGAATGATCATGAAATTATTGTTAGTAAGTTATTTAATAACAAGTTTGGGGCATGAAATTACAATCTGTTTAGCTGAGTTATGTCTGTTAGAATTGGACAAAATTTTACAGGCATGTACATATCTCCTTCACGATCAGATTTAGTCCAAGTGGGGCTAAAACTAACATACAGTTTGAGAATTATCGCAGTTCAAAGTTTCTACCTCGAATCGAATGAAATCCGGAGGGCAGAACGTATAACGGAATAACTGTACATATTGGTGAGGAATATGAAAAGTTGTGCTGAATAAAAGTATTATATTTCTCTGTTCTCGACAGTTTGAGACTTTACAGAGATTAATCCGACTTACATATAAAACGTTATGACTGTTTTAATATTGTGTTTTGTTTTATAAAAATCTGGCGAAATAGTTTTCTGAGAGTTGTTAAAATAAAAGAACTGAATGTTTAGGTGAGGAATCCGAAAAGTTGTACTGAATAAAAGTTCTATATTTCTCAGTTATCGATAGTTTGAGACTTTACGGAGATAAATATGACTTACGGATAAAAAGCTATGACTGTTTTAAGTTTGTGTTTTTGTTTACAAAAATTCTGGCGAGATAATTTTCATAGGGTTGTTTCATGCGTGAATTAGTACTAGTTATACTAAGCATTTTTAGAGAAAACTTGGGATAGTGATAGATCCCCGTGTTACCTTTGACTAGGCGTAAGAAACACCTTATTTAAAGTTACGGTTCGAGAGTTATAACCCTTAAAAGTGGGAAGGGCGAAAAGTTGAAAGAAGAAAATATTATTTGAGTCTTTTGAACATATAACATATATATACAAATATATAAATGCATTGGATCGGGTTGCACGTACTGCAACAAATATATAAATGCATTGGATCGGGTTGCACGTACCGTAACAAATATATAAATACATTGGATCGGGTTGCACGTACCGCAACATTTATATAAATGCATTGGATCGGGTTGCACGTACCACAACAAATATATAAATGCATTGGATCGGGTTGCACATACCGCAACAAATATATATATGCTGGATCGGGGTGCACGTATCGCACTAAGTATATAATATGTTATATGGGATAAAGCAGGGGTACTGGTTAAACTGAGTATTTCCTAGGACGAGTGGGGAGGAGATTTTGCACGTGAATATTTATTGACTTATCTATTGAAGTGTTGAAATCTATTTTTCACAACATGCTTATTATGTTTATAATGTAATTGTAATTAGAATATTGTGAGATTACTTGGATTGTAAGGCGAGGTTCTCACTCAACTCCGTATGGTAGAGCTGACTCTTTTATCTAACATGTTTCAGGAAAGCATGACAAGGGGAAGGTTCCGCAACAGGGCTAGCGATCGTCCCGTAGTCCCATTTATTTCACCAATCCATTGCTTTGGATTTGGTGACTTTCGTTCTTAAATAAGTAGGTGGGAGAAGTTAGTCTCCTTATCTCGGGGGATGCCCCATATGAGATGGTTTCCTTTCAAACTTCGAAATTTCTATTTCCGTATGTGGAATTTCCATTGAATATAGGTAGAGGTTATGGTTGCACAAGCATGGGCTCACGCTCTTATTAATTAAATACATGACATTTTTTTTTACTTTTATTGTTATTACTACTTCCGCACTTAAATACAGGTTTAATTTGGAAAGAGGTGTATTAAAATGGTTCGCTTGGGGAAGATGAAAAGTTGTCCAGGTGCCATCACGCCCTAAGGGAAGACTTGAGAAAAGTCAGGGCGTAACAAGTTGGTATCAGAGCTAAACCAGGTTAGGAGATTCTAGGAAACTTTCTTGAGTTTGGTGTTTGAACGGTTGCGACGGTGTGCGCGCCACCTTAGTAATAAGTGAACGGGATAAAATCCTAAACAATTTCACTTCCTTCATACTCTTCTCGTGCCTATCTTGAGTCTTTTCAAAGACTTGGTTCTCGTACTACCTCCTTAAAAGGATTATGGAAGAAGATTGTGCAACGATAAACTAACTAACAATTATTTTTGTAGTTATGGTTACAATACGAGTTCCAACCAAGATGGAAGTGCTCATAGGAACGAAAAGGATAATGCAAGCTCAGAAAGAGTTCATGGATCGTAAGATGGACCCAAGAGATGACTTTGGCACATATGTGGATGACACAATCATACGATGTATGAATTTTCTTAGGGCTAGACGGAAGAGGCAATCATCTGACCCGACCTTTTTTCAAATCTCCGATTGGAGTCATACTACAGATAATAATCAACTCTACCCCGGAAGATTTTCACTCCTTGTTTAGAAGAACAAAGATGCTAATGGGAGATATTAAAGAGGCTCCTTGCTCAAATTTCTACGTCAAGTAAAGGAAGCCTGGATGATGAAGGAAAGAATGGACAATAAGGAAAGGGAGGCAAGGAACATGGTTCACAAGGAGCTGAATGCCAATCTGCGGAGTAGGCGATTCACGCGGTTAAGCCCTTTAAAACGTGTTGTAGTAAATGCAAGTTTGAGTTGGAGATCTATAATGGGTGATGGAGAATTATCTGATAAGATTTAGTATAATGTTATATCATTTTAGAATAAGATGGTATGAAGTATTATGAACGCAAGAAGGAAATAATATGATGTTTTTTTTTGCATTTTACCTTTCTTGTGGTGTTGTATGCTTATGAGGTATAAGAAAATGTTGGTAGTTAAAGTAGACATCCCGTCTTCTAAAATATAGGCGTGTTTGTCTTTACAGAAAATGGTAGATTCACAAGTACCGGTGGTGCGAAGATCGATCAGAACTACCCGAGGAAGAGCGAGGGGACAATGGCAACCCCCAAGAGTCCCGGTACAGGAACCGAGGGTTCAAGAGGAGGTCCACCACGAAGCCCCTATACCTCCAGTTGAGGGAGCGGTGTCTGAAGATAGCGTGGAAAATGTTGAAAAAAATGAGAGTTAAACGGCCCAGAAAATGGTGGGACAAAAATTAGATAAACTCATAGAGTTGATGACAGTTGCAGTTCCACACATGGTTCAGCATGCACCTAGTGTTTCAGTGATGGCCCCGACCCAGAATCCGACGGCCCAGGAACCAGTTGTGACTGCACCACTGGCCAAAATATAGAAGCTCAAGCAGTCCTGGATATGCTATGGGCGAATTTTATGAGAAGAAGGGAACCTGTCTACTCAGGAAAGGACTCCAAGTCCGACCCAATAGTGTTCCTTGATGAGGTACAAGACCTAATGTTTACCCTAGGATGTATGGAGACGCATGGCATCAATTTTATAAGCGCACATTTAGTGGATGATGCAGGGGTGTGGTGGAGGAATTTTAGAAGAAATCATTCCGTGATGTCACCACCAATGACGTGATGGTGTTCAGAGCAGCATTCATTGAGATATATATGCCTAACAACCGAAAAGATGCGCTCAAACGTGAGTTTGAACAGTTGAAACAAAGGGACCGCAATGTGCAAGAATACGATACCTAATTCATGAGATTGTCGGCAAACAACGCACACATTATTCCTACGGAAAGGGAGAAGGTCAAAATATATGTTGAGGGTTTAAAACAGAACTTGGCAGATAAGGTAGTGGCATTAGCCCATGATCGGACTTACCTTCAAATCGTCGACATGACAATGAGGGTAGAAGGTTTTGATAAATAAAAAAGAGAGCATTCGCAGAAGAGGTTTCGATCGTCGGGATCCTATAATCAAAATCAAAACTAGAGGCAAGAAGGTAGTAGGGGTTCTTCAAAACTGAGCCAGTCAGTAGGCCTGTCTCATTACGGGCCTCAAGGGCATGAATGGTTCAATCATCAAGGTAGCAATGCCAAGGACACCAACCCCAACGCAGGGAGTGATAAATCGATTTGTAAGTTTTGTCAAAGGAAACATTTTGGAGAATGCAGGTTCTCACAGAAAGGTTGTTATAATTGTGGAGAACCAGACCATTACGTCAAAGATTGCAAGAAGAGACCCAAACTCAGTTTTCTCATGGGAGGTCAGAAGCGACCACAACTGCCCACAAGGGAAATCAAGGCAACCAGTCCCGACAGAGTTAGGGAAGTCAACAGTCCAACAATCCTAATTGTCTCTACGCTTTGCCTAGAGGAATGAGGCAGAGGCATCTAATGCGGTAGTCACAGGTATTTTGTTGGTCTCAAGTATTCCTGCACTTGTATTATATGATCTCGGCTCTACATCTTCGTATGTGTCAATGGGTTTTGCTAAGTCTACAATAGAACCTTCATGTTTAAGTGAACCCTTTGAAGTCATGACACTAGTGGGCCCCCCAGTTTGGGCCTCTCGAGTAATTAAAAATCTTCCGTTAGAGGTAAATGGTACAAGAACAATAGCAGACTTAGTATTACTTGATATGGTAGACTTTGACATTATTTTGGGTATAGATTGGCTTTTAGCATGTTATGCCACGTTGGATTGCAGGCAAAAGGTTGTAAAATTATATTTTCCCAGGGAACCAAAAGTTTTTATAAGGAGTAGGATTGGGACACCTTCGAGTCGGCTTATTTCCTACCTTAGGGCTCAAAAGTTATTAAGAAGTCACAAAGTGGAATACTCTTACCTGGCCAATATAATGGATACCCAAAAAGAATCCCCCGAAGTGCATGCTGTCCCTATTGTTTGAAATTTTCTGGAGGTTTTCCCTGAAGATCTTCCAGGCCTTCCTCCAGATAGAGAAGTAGAGTTCGCTATAGAGTTAATTCCGGGTATAAGGCCCATCTCTATTCCTCCATATCGAATGGCCCCAACTGAATTGAGAGAGTTAAAAGAACAATTGAAAGACCTTTTGGATAAGGGCTTTATAAGGCCTAGTGTTTCCCCATGGGGTGCACTAGTCCTTTTTGTGAAGAAAAAGGACGGTTCGCTCCGAATGTGCATCGATTATCGACAACTCAATAAGGTCATGATCAAGAACTGATACCCGTTACCAAGAGTCGATGATATTTTTGACCAACTTCAGGGAGCCAGTTATTTTTCCAAGATTGACCTTTCATTCGGGATATCACCAGCTGAAAATAAATCCTGATGATATATCCAAAATAGTCTTTAGAACCCGATATGGACATTATGAGTTCTTGGTCATGTCTTTCGGGTTAACCAATGCCCCAGCAGCTTTTATGGACCTCATGAACAGAATCTTCAAACCATTCTTAGATTTGTTCATGATTGTATTCATCGATGATATTCTAATTTACATCAAGAGTGTTGAAGAGCATGAATAACATATGAGGGTAGTGCTTCAAGTCTTAAAATAGGAGAAACTGTATGCTAAATTTTCAAAGTGTGAATTTTGGTTGGAAAAGGTAGCCTTCTTGGGCCATGTTGTGTCAAGAGATGGAATTATGGTAGTAGTGAAGAACTGACCAAGACCTACTACTCCGACAGAAGTTAGGAGTTTCTTGGGTTTGGTTGGGTATTATAGAAGATTTGTAGAAGGTTTCTCTAGTCTTGTTGCTCCCTTGATCCGATTGACTTAGAAATCGGTTAAGTACCAGTGGTCAGAAGCATGTGGATCAAGTTTTCAGAAACTGAAGGGGTAGAACATGCCTGAAGTTTGTTAATTGTGGTAGATGGAAATAGTGGATAACACAAGCACCCAAAGACCTTAAGATGGGAATACGAAGGAGTCTTATTATATAGGATTTGAAGAAGGGTTGAATATGCCAAACCTTTGGTAGGAAGTATGTTAAAAATATATGTAGTCATTTGTAGAGCATGAAGCCAAAAGGAAGGGGCACGGAAGAATGGACCAATAAAGTTCGGACAATGTTATTAATGGTACGAATTTTGTATTCGGCTTTCCCATTTTGTGAGGACGTATGAGGACAAGAGAAATGAAAATTTATTCCATTAGTATCACAAAAATCCCGAAACAACCCATTATTATATTCTTTGCCATTATCACATTGAATATTATTTATTTTCCTGTCGAACTGGGTACGGATGAGTGCTCTAAATTTTAAAAAGATGGAAAAAATTGAGATTTTTTCGCTAACGGAAAAGTCCACAAAAAATTAGAATAGTCATCCAAAAGGAGAACATAATAATTGTGGCCCAAAGAACTGAGAACAGAAGATGTCCATAAATCGCTATGAATAATATCAAATAACATTAAAGTACGAGATGTAGAGTCTACAAACGGTAATCTAACAAGCTTTCCTAGAGGACAAGATTGACAAATTGGAGTACTACGTGTACCCCTTACAATAAAAAAAATTATTTTTATGTAATGAAGAAACAATAGACGACCCAAGGTGACCCAAACGTCCATGTCATAAGGAAGGAGCGAGAGCCGCAAAAGTAAATGGCAAGGCATGACTCGAGAGACCGGATGTGGGCGTGATAGGATAAAGATCTCCCCTACTATGACATCTCATGAGAGGAATTCCCGTCTTGAAATCCTTCACAGAAAACCCAAAAGGATAAAAATCAACAGAAACCCAATTATCAGTGGTAAATTTACGGACATACACCAAATTTTTAATTTAGGGGCATGAAGGGCATTTTTCAAGTTAAGAGGGGGATGGGGGAGACAAAGTTTTATGACCGTAACCACAAATTGGAATTGAATTTCCATTACCAACAATTATGCCATGATTGTTGCTCAAACTGGAATAAGACGAGAGACTACCTTGGTCGGACGTCATGTGACTAGTGGCTTCGGTGTCCATATACCAATTTGCATCTTGGGGATTAAACCCAAGTGTGTGCATCGCAGCTTCAATGTCGATAGGGGTGGGGCCCGCTGCATGGTGGGCCTGCGAAGGCCGAGGCCCAAGCACACTTGCTTGTTTCCCCGACCCAATAGACTGTCTCGGGTACCACTGTGGTTGGGCAGAACTGGGCCTGGAGGCTGAACCTGGAAATTGGGCCCAAGGCTGGTTGTGGCCATACGACGGAAAATAGGGGTTGTTGGGCCCAGTTCCATAGCCATGGGCCCTAAGGCTGTGGCCAGTTGGCTTGCGGCCCACTGTCCCGAGGCCCATTGCCACCCCCGTTATTGCCACCTCGGTTTCCGCCACGATTTTTACCATTAATTTTGCGATTTTGACCTTTTTTGCCACCACCGTTGTTTCGATTTTGACCGAAATTGTTGGAGATGGATGGAGAATAGTTGGAGTCGGTCACCATGACGACAGAAGGGGCCCCAACATCCGCTTTTATAGCCAAGCCTGCTTCTTCGAGCGTGAGCATAGAACGGGCCTGATAAACTGCGGAAGTGGACTGCTCTGATGAAGAAGCATACCGACGCCACTATAGGCCTCAGATAGGCCTGCAACCATCTGAAGGACAAGACGATCGTTGGTAACGGGTGCACCAACGTTGCGGAGTTACTCCTTCAATTCTTTCAACCTTTTGCAGTAAGCTGAAACGTTAGGGAAGTCTTCCATATTGGCGTGGGAGAATTCCTGCTCAAGGGTAACAACATGATAATTTTGATTATCTTGGAATATATCACGCACTCTATTCCAAGCAGTCATCGCCGTAGCTTTTGGTTCGATAATCATCTGCAATAGGTCGGTGGAGATAGTGGAGTAAATCCACTGAAGAACAGTAGCATCAAGGGTCGTCCACAATTTAAGATCATCCTCGGGTTTAGGCACCTCCGTATCAGCAGGGTCCGAGGGAATATGTGGTGGAGGACTTGATACGACCGTGCGTGAACTTTGAACAGTTCAGCCCACGTCGCGTATTGGACGTTTTCTATTTCAAGAATGATAAGGGTATGGTTCTTGATGTTAGAAACAGTAAGGGTAGGGTGAAACATGTTCTTAGCCATCACAATCAATGCAGGATGTGACGTAGGAATTTGTGGAAGAAAATTTGGAAAGGGAGAAGGGATCACAGTGCACGGAAACCGAGGGGAGAGCTCATAATTCGAGGCATAAGAGAGAGGAGAGTTTGGGAGAATTTGTGACCTAGACTTCTGATACCATGAAAGAATATAATCCGTTGATTATTTTCATTAATGAAAGAGTATATATACAATTTATAATTTTTCATAATAGAAAAATCAAATTCTTATTCTACTTCCAAAACTCTATGCTAGTTGTACAAGAATTCTATAATTATTGTAAGTGTACAAGACTAATTTAATAAAATATTTACACTAAGTAAATCTTTCCAAAAACCATGATATACACGGGTTTGTATACCGTGTATACCACGGTTTCACATATGATAATTTTGCCTTGTGAAACCATGATATACATGGTATACAAACCCATGTATATCACGGGTATAACTAACAAAATCATATTATCATGGGTACTTGATTACTTGAACGAATTTCTAGACTAAGAGACTTGTAGGCATTTTTCCAGTGGTTTGCCTAACTCTATTCTTATTTAAGAAACTGCATAAGATTAAGTAATTCCATCACAGAACAACAAGAAAAATTCTACTAATAGTATTCACTATCAGAACGAGAAGTTTATTGTTTTGGCTAATTATTTTGGTAAATGGAATAATATTGTACTCATGTTCAACCTGCTTTGAAGAAGAGAGAATTGCTCTGTTGCAGATCAAATCAAGCTTAAAACCTTATCCTGACCCTTTTCCATCTTGGGTGGATGATAAGAAAAGTGATTGTTGCCAATGGGAAGCAGTAAAGTGTAGCAATACTACGATGCAAGTAATTGAGCTTTCTATCAATGGGATATGTGTAGGATTTTGTTGGGTACAAAGCACATAAATAAGGCACAACGGAAGTTTAAAAGTTTTGTTTCTTACTTACTCCAATAATAATTCTGGTATGGTTATATAACAATGGAACTTATAACATAAAAAATTTACTTACAAGTTAGTATTATCTAGAATCTTTATCTACCATAAGGTGCACACGCGATTGCCCTTCTGATTGCAAGCTTCAAGCTTCAATGTACTTCTCTTTCGAAACGCTAGGAAATCCGGCAGAGGTTCGAGAGGATTTGATTCTAATTCTATAAGGCTTAGAATGTTTTTCAGAATTGGTATGTTGAATAATGAGGTGAATGCCTCTATTTATAGTTGAAAAATAGGTCAAAACCGGATTAGGGTTTGACCTTAGGCCTAGCCCAAAAATCGAGGCAGAGGCGCCGCGGCGCTCGACTTTATTTTTTTCGTGCATTCTTAATTAAATCCAAAATCCAATTTTGACTTAATTAAAATAATCATTAGTCATTTAAATGTCTCGATTCCAAATCGAACATTTTAATTACTCTCTCAATACATCCTTAGATCGAAACGGACAATCGACATAGTGTGACCCTACAAGCCTTCTCATATCGATATTAATCAAATTAAGGTCTACACGGAACTCCTAGACGACGTCGGAAGACGAACTCAATATGTGAAGTACGTTTACACGAATCCAGTAAATTTAACCTTTATGTGGTAAGATAAAATCCTTTTTTCACGACACACCCGATCAAGCTTAGGATTTGTCAAGTGTCTATCCAAATGACTTAATCATTGTATCTCATCTACATTAGTTAACAACTAGACCATATTCTAAATATGTCTATTGCGTTGGCCAACGACTTAGTCAACCTAATATCACTGAGAATCCGAGTGTTCTCTCGAATATACATCCGAGGAATGAATCCTAATCTTGGCTCAACTACCACCTTTAATCCACATCGTAATGTACCCAATACAAGCCGTATCTCAACCTATAAGGCATTTGAGCTTAGGACGGGATCAAAGTACATTACTTTGTAGACAAGGCGCGTATTGACCTCAAGTCTAAGGACTTCTATCTCCCACACACTGATCATACCTTAGACAAGTATAACAAACAGTATATCAGCAGGGTATACCAATACTTCCAAAGTATCCATGTGTCCATCACGATTAATCATTACTCATAGTAGGTGAGACATACTACATCCTCTAAGGACGTGATGCAGACCACATGTCGACTTATAACATATCATCGATATTCCATTCTCGATGATCATTAGTCGAGACTATTTTAAGAGTTACGATCTATCATTAATATCTCACTCTATTAATGACAACGTAAGCTCAAGGGATGCACATTAATGAATAATTACAAACAATCAAATAATAATTCAATAATTGCAAATGCTAAAAAATATTAATCTCCATTAATAATAATATGAATGTGTATAAAATACATTTATCCTAATACAGATTGTCTCTACGACGTAAATATACTTTCATTATTGCCAGCTACATATCTATATTTCAACGCCTCCATGTTTCTGCCCTTTAAATATCTTATGGCTCTTTACTTACCTGAAAACTACTTGCAAGGTTGGTTTAAGAATGAAGGTCTGACTCGATCTCTTTCTTGCCCTTCAATTTCTGTTATATTAATTATTGTCACTTGTTCTACGCTCAGCATATTGTTTTATTGTATTATTGTAGTTACTGTTTTTCTTTTCTAGTTGACCTGCTTTGTTATTGCTTTACTATAAGTCGAGGGTCAATTAAAAACAACTTTTCTATCTTCTTAAGATAGGGGAAAGGTCTGTGTACACTCTACTCCATACCCAACTTGTGTAATCACACTGGGTATGTTGTTATTATTGTACTTATATTTCGTTATATTTCAACTAACATTTACAGATTATTTTGCAGGTTTTGATAAGTTGTCAAGTTAAGGAATTTGGAGGTTCTTGATTTAAGTTTTAATATGTTTGATCGTGCTGTTCTGTCCTCTCTCAGTCAGCTGTCATCTCTCTAAGTTTTTAAATCTCTCCATCAATCCTTTGGACTCCAATGTGTAATACACCTAGTATGTTCCTTAAAAAATAAAATACAATATATACTTCCTCCATTTCATAATAATAGATGTTTTTAGCTTATGCACACCCTTTCAAAAATTACTCACTCCTAAAATATTATGAATGTTTTTGCTAACTTACCATAATTAATGTTTATAAAAGAAAAACTACTTAATGATTATTTATTACATAACTAAAGGTAATTTTGACAGAATAAGGTCAATCTCTTCTTCAAATCCTAAAACAACATTTATTTTGAAATAAAATGAAAAGTTTAAAACATCACTTATTATGGAAAGGAGCTATGTAAGTTCATGTTTTAATGTATAATTTGAAATATATACTTCTCAAATCTGATTGACTGATTGTATTGCAGGCTTGGAGAGACTCTTAGGTGTGAACAACTTGGAAATCCTTGATTTACGTTTTACTCTCACAAATCAAAGCAGACATCCTATCAATATTGAGTGAGCTTTTCTAATTTCTTCATCACAAACATTATAAATCTTTTTTTTTTTTTAGAATTTTATGCCATTTGAATTACTTCCTCGGGTCATTTTATTTGTCCACTATACGAAAAATAAATTTTTACTTTTTATTTGTCCACTTTAACATAACAAGAGAAAAACAAAAATCAATTCCCTATTTTACCCTTAACATTTACTACTAATCCTAACTCATTTTTCACGTCCATTGAGATTATAGTACACCAATTAATATGAATATTATGATAGAAATATGTATTTTATTTATTATTTTTTTAAAAGAGTGCAAAATTTATTGTGAACAAGTAAAAGTGAACCGAGGATATATACGTAAGTTCTTTACTAATATATAGTGACTTCTTTTACTTTATGCAGATTTAAATGATTTCACCAGCTTGAAGTACCTGGATATATCCGGGATTTTTTTATTCACTTTTGGATCATCTAGATACGGTTAGTAGGTTTTCTTATGTGGTTTAGTTTTAACTTTTATATCTTCATGTCATCTTTATCTGTATGGCAAGTAAAGTGAACTGGAGGAAATATTTATGTAGCTATGGCTATAAAAGTTTATTACTGTATCAAAATAAAATGAAAAGTATAAATTTAAATTATTTCTATATATATATCATTCTTTTTGAACGCTAATAAGAAAATAATGTCATCTAAAATGGAACAAATGAGTTACATGTTTCTAAATGTGTTATTCTACCATGCAGGTTTAACAATGTCAGCGGGATTAGGAAACTTGGAATTTTTGAGTTTAGGATGGAACTCTTTTAATAACAGCATATTTTCATCTCTGAAAGAGCTTACATCACTCAAGTCTCTAGATCTTTCTTACAACAAATTGGAAGGAACAATTTTTGCACAAGGTTAGGACGTTAACCATAAATAACTAGTTTTATCTGTCTCAATTTATATGAGAGTTGACGTATTTATCACTCAAACAACTTTTTCTTTGACTCAATTTCAAACATAGATTCTTGAAATATTTTATAATAAAAATTACATATTTGAAAAACTAATACTAATTCACAATATATGAAAAGAATTGAAAAAAAATCGTAGTCAAATATGACTCCCCGAATGGATACCCTCATATAAATTGTAAGGAGATAGTATTCATTTATCTAATTTACCTTTGTTCTAATTACATTTAATTTACTGTCTTACTCATAGGTGTGTGTGTTCTTATTTTAGAGTTAGATGCTTTAAGCAATTTGGAGGAGTTGGATTTAAGCGGCAATGAGGTCAACGACTTTCAAACTTTAAGAGGTAGACAATATGAAATAAATGTCACTTTTCGTCCTCATACAAGAATGTTGGAAATTCGACAAACTCTTTTAATCTCCCAACAGAATCTTCTTAACTTCATTCAACTAATTGCTTAATTTGCATAAAATTATTCAATAAATTTCATAAATCGTCACATAACTTTATTTTTTAATAAAAAAGCTCACAAAACTTTCATCCTATCAAAACAAAAGTCATAATTACCGAAAATCCAACCTTCGATAGCGATAATTTCTTACTCTATATTTTAACTTTTTACTTTTTAATCTTATAAATACAGGCCCAATCAAAAAAGGATCGATCTGATCCGATCTAGCCCACTTTTTGAAAGATGTAGTTAAACTATGTGCGTTACAGTTTGTTGGATAGTAAGAAAAAGAATTTTATGAAGTAATAGCTACTACTAGTTATCAATGCATCAGAAGGCTATCAGAAATACTAATCTTGAGATAATATTTTTTTAATTCATTGACACTTTTAGTTGTTTGATTGACTAGAGTTGTTTCCATGGAGTATTTTGTATGAGATTTTAAAGAAAAGAAAAAAGTAAAGAAAAGGTATGAATAAAAAGATAGATACTCAGAATCAGATAGCCCTGGAGACAATAATCTGTTGGAAATTAGCCTTTGGCGGGAGTTGCGACCGACCAACTTTAACGGCTTAAACACTAGTGTTACATATGTTGGAGAATCCGGTTCTTCACACATGCATGATGTACTAAGTACGTAGATAACCGTAGGGCCAAGAATCGTCAAATTTCATTGAGAAATGAAAGAGATATTGGTTCACGAAGTAAGGTGTTTGAATCATGGAAAAGTGTGGTGTGTGATCAATTCTCCCTCATCGGTAGAGGAAGAAAGAATTGTTGTGTATATAAGACTCGAAATTGGTTTGGGGTTTGGGACCCCAAGGGGTATCCCATGTGTTTAAAGGAGGGAAGACCTAGATGTGCTTCGGTTCGAGGAAAGACCACACGCGCGCCGCCGGGTTCCGGGTTCACGGGCTGTGGGCTGTGGGCCATCCGATATTATCTTTTTGGGCCGAAAACTTTGCCGTAAGTACGCTTTGATCCCGTGTTTCGGATGTACGGTTTGGACCGAATTCTTTCGGATGTACGGTTTGGTCCCCGAAGTTTTCGTAAAATCGAATTTCGACGGTCCGGAACGAAACGTCCAACACTCAATTCAACCATTTATTTTGGCTGAATTACACCTCATATAATGGCCAATCCGTTGGCAATTTTCTCCATTTATTTGGTGGCTTTACTACCTCCATAATGGTCATTATTTGGCCAATAATGGATGTTATGGAGGCAATCAAACAAATCCCTCTTCCTCCTATATAAACACCCCTTACACCATTGTTGAGGCACACTTGATATACACGAAAAATACACAAAGCGTAAAAGCGCTTCTTCCTAATCTTCCAAGCATCATTTCGTTATTCAATATTCTTCACGGTAGCTTTTGAGTTTCCTTTGCTCAATAGTTCCATTGTTGTTTTATCTTGGGAGACGAATTGTCCAGGACGTATAAAGGATACATACGGGGCAATATTGTCTTAAGGACAGAGTGCCACACTCGACTCAGCAAAAACAACTTTCCAGTTTTCTTGATCAACAAAATAGTAATTTCAGTTTGTTGTTATATTGTAATTTTCAGTTTTATAGTTGAATTATAATTTCAATTCTTACATAAGCAGTTACTTGTAATTTCCGTTTCCTGCAAATCCTTGTAACCCCAACATAATCACCATCGGTTTAGATAAATTTCTTCAAAATGGAGATGCAAAATTGGGAGTAAAAAATTGGATACATTTGAAGATGATAAACAATTGTTTAATTATCACTTATCGGTAGGTTAAAAAATTGGGGAGACATTTCCTTGACGACACATTCTTTTCTCATAGTACCCTAGATGCGAGCCTCAATTTCACCCACCCCACTCAAATATGATGCACGCCATCCTCATCAATCTCACGTCTCCTTGAATTGGACCCAAGATACTTGAAACTACATTTCTTGGCTAGGACTTGTGCATCGATTTTCACTTCCACCTCCGCCTCTTGTGTCACACCACTGAACTTGCACTCAAGATACTCTATCTTAGTCTTGCTTAACCTGAAACCTTTTGACTCTAGGTTTGTCGCCAAACTTTCACCCTGTCATTAACTCCATCACGCGTCTCGTCAATCAGAACTATGTCATCAAAGAATAACATACACTACTACACCTCTCGCGGAACTATGGCTTTGATACCAAATGACTCTCAATCACTCAAATTCTTTTGAAACAAGTGAGGAAATATAATTCTTTTGAAACAAGTGAGGAAATATAATTCTTTTTTAATTCACTCAACTCGATTTCATAGAATGACTATACGTGCATAGGTATTATAAAACTTTTCTGGCATATGTATCTTATTCTAGTTAATGCATATCTTAATTTATTTCTAATTTATTTTAATCTTCCTAGTTAATGAACAAAAGCATACATGCATCATTACCATTAATTTCTTTATAGATGAACTAAGTAAATTCATGTACCTGTGAATTTCAACAGAATTAACAATGAAAGAAACAGCAATTTTTATAACTTGTTTTATAAATATCATAGGAACCAAAATCACGAGCCATATCCGAGTATTACAATTGAACTCTATGATGTCCAACATAAGCAACCTGCCAGACCTCAAGAACCTATACTTTGAGAACAATGATTTTACAGGAATTTTTTTTACTCCTGCTGGTAAGTAAAGAAGAAAAGGGAACTCGTGCTTTTCATTTTTTTTTTGTATATTTCTGTTGAAGAATGAAAAAAGTCCCACATCCGTGGTTAATGAGATAGGTGGTCTCTTTATATGGACTTGGGCAATCCTCTAGCTTTTATGTTTGAGTTAGGCCCAAGTACTATTTCTTTACATTTCTTTTTCGGACCACTACAACATTATTATTTTTCTACGTTTGTGTTTTGTCTGCATAATTAAGCACTGGGAAATTTGAGCAATTTGGAGCAGATATTCCTTGATGGCACATCACTTGATGGGAATTTTCTTCAAAGCATAGGATTTGTGACATCTCTCAAAGTTTTGTCCATGTCCTATTGTGGACTCACTGGTACTCTCTCCCAAATAGGTAATTGCTCAATCACTTGCGATGTTTTATCTTATGTGTTTGCTTAAGTTTATAACGCTTAAATGTACGTAGTAAAGCTCGTTATATAACTTTTTGGTTAATTGCTCATATGCAGATTGGCGCGGTCTTGAAAACCTCCAAGAGCTCACACTTCGTGACAATAACTTTCATGGAGGTCTTCCATCTTGTGTGGCAAACTTGACATCTCTTCGACTTATCGATATATATAACAATAGCTTCGCCGGAAATATTGCATTTTCTTCACTTTCTAAACTCACATCTCTTGAATCCCTTTTCATTTCTCATAATAGATTTGAAATCCCGATTTCTTTTGAGGCCTTCTCTAATCATTCAAACCTTGTAAGGATTGAAAGAAATAATCCCCTTGATTATTTTCATTGATTGAATAGATATATATATACAAATTACATATTTTCATAATAGGAAAATCCTACTTCTAAATTCTTATTCTACCATAATTCTAACTATACAATTATGGTAGGTGTATAACACTAATTAAGGTATCCTTTTCATTAAAAAATACTACAAATATATATACCATGTATACAATATCCTAATATCACTTGGATAAGTAGATCTGGCCGAGAGGCCCAACAAATCCTTTCTTCTGGCGGACAACCCACTGCCGAGAGGCCCATTGCTGCGGCCCACTGCTGCTTCCTTCTTCTGGCGGAAAGCCCACTGCCGAGAGGCCCACTGCTTCCCACAATTCACTGCTGCCCACCGTTTTAATCCAGTGATATATATGTGATATACACTGCTGTATATTCAGTGTATATCACATGTATATTGCTCTGTTTAACACACCCCCGCAAATAGCGGGCGGTTTTCGAACGCCGAGACGTCCCTAAAATCTTCAAAGAGAACCGCTGGTAGACCCTTTGCAAAGATGTCTGCAATTTGATAACGAGACGAGACATGGCATACGCGAACTTGACCCTTTGCAACCTTTTCACGGACAAAGTGAATGTCCATTTCGATATGCTTGGTGCGTTGGTGTTGAACGGGGTTACCTGAAAGGTAGATGGCACTAATGTTATCGCAATATACCAAGGTTGCCTTCTGAATGGGACAATGAAGCTCCAAAAGCAAATTACGTAGCCAACATGATTCGGAGACCACATTCGCTACCCCTTGATATTCTGCCTCTGCACTTGAGCGTGATAGAGTTGCCTGACGCTTTGCCGACCAGGAGACCAAGTTGTTGCCAAGGAACATACAGTAGCCAGAAGTTGACCGTCTGGTGTCGGGACAACCACCCCAATCAACATCCGTGTAAGAGACAAGTGTGGATGTAGATGAAGGATACAAGTGCAACCCATAGTCTAGTGTCCCCTGAATATACCAAATGATGCGTTTGATTGCATTCATGTGCTCAACTCTGGGATCATGCATGAATAAACACACCTGCTGAACCGCTTATGTAATATCCGGCCTGGTAAAGGTAAGATACTGGAGGGCCCTGCAAGACTGCGATAGCGGGTCGGGTCCTCGTATGGTGCACCTGCTGTGGCACTTAGCTCTGGGTTTGCATCAACTGGCGTGGAAGTGGACTTACAGGATGACATCCCAGCCCTCTCGATGATCTCAGCAGCATACTTCCGTTGAGACAGAAACAACCCACCTGAATGACGCTTGACGGCAATTCCCAAAAAATAACTCAAAGGCCCTAAGTCTTTCATAGCAAACTCAGAACTGAGCATGGTCATGATAGACTGGCGCAAGGCATCGGAAGAGGCAGTCAAGATAATATCATCCACATACAACAGAATATAGGCCAATGACGAACTACGGTGGTAGATGAACAAGGAATTATCTGACCTGCTGTGAGTGAACCCAATAGTCGAAACAAAGTCAGGAAATCGTGTATACCAGGCCTGTGGAGACTGCTTAAGCCCATATAATGATTTCTTCAACAAACAGACATGATGAGGGCGGTTGGGATCCCTGAAACCCAACGGCTGATGCATATAGACTGTTTCCTTGAGATCACCATGTAGAAAAGCATTCTTGACATCCAACTGATGAATTGGCCAGGTCTTTGAAAGTGCCAAGCTAAGCACAGTGCGAATGGTAGCCGGTTTGACCACCGGACTAAACGTCTCACCACAATCAATTCCAACCTGCTGAGTCTTACCATCACCAACAAGTCGCGCCTTATGTCTAGCAAAGGACCCATCTGAATTCTCCTTATGAGCAAAAATCCACATAGACCCGATAATATTAATACCATATGGACGGGCACCAACTCCCACGTCTTATTATCAATAAGAGCATTATATTCATCGGTCATAGCAATTTTCCAATTAGGGTCATTTAATGCGGACACAGGATTGCGGGGCAAGGGGGATTTAGAGACATCAGAATGTAAATTAAAATGTCTTTAGGTGTAAAAATACCCCACTGACTACGAGTGACCGGTCTATGACTCGAGGAAGAATTGAGTGAATTTTGGGAATTTTCGGGGCTCGGGACGGACCGGCCGGCGGGCGGTGGGCTGCTGGCCCAAATCGATAAATGCTTTGGGCTTGGTTTCGGACCGGTTCCGAATGGGCTGGACAGCCCAATTGCTTTCGGAACTGTTCCAAAGGTGGCGTAAACTATTTGGATGTGACGATCGTGGGTCCAGCGGGCAGTGGGCCCGCTGGAGGATTTTGGGTACGGGAGATGTCCGAAAAATTCCGAATAATATACGGGGATATTTGGTCATCCAAAAAATTATATGACTTAGGTTCGGGAGTATGAACTTTCGTAAATGGGAATTGAGTTTCATCAAAAATGACATGGCGATTGATTATGATTTTCTTGGAGGATAAATCAAAACACTTATAACCACGATGATTTGACGGATAACCCAAAAACACACATGGGGTAGACCGAGCCTGAAGTTTGTTAATTGTGGTGGATGGGAATAACGGATAACACAAGCACCCAAAAATCCGAAGATGGGAATAAGACGGGTTCTTATTATACAGGATTTTTAGGGGGGAAGAATATGTCAGACCTTTAGAAGGAATTATGTTAAGAAGATATGTGGCCATTTGTAGAGCATGATGCCAAAAATATGGAGGGATGGAGGCATGAATTAGGAGAGTTCGGACAATGTTATTGATGGAACGAATTTTGCGTTCGGCTTTCCCATTTTGTGAAGATGTATGAGAACATGAAAAATGAAAATTTATCCCATCAGTAGCACAAAATTCCCGAAACTCCCTATTGTCATACTCTTTCCCATTATCACATTGAATATTTTTTATTTCTCTTTCGAATTGAGTACGAATGAACGCTCTAAATTTGATGAAGACGGAAAACACTTGTGATTTATTCGCAATTGGAAACGTCCACAAAAATCTAGAATAATCATCTAAAAAGAGAATATAATATCGATGACCCGTTGAACTAAGAACAGGAGATGTCTATAAGTCGCTATGAATAATGTCAAATGGCATAGAAGTATGAGAATTGGAGTCTACAAACGGCAACTTAACAATCTTTCTTAAAGAACAAGAGTGACAAATTGGAGTACGACTCGTACCCTTACAAGAAATAAAGCTATTTTTATCTAAAGCTGATAAAATAGAAGATCCCGGATGACCCAGACGAGCATGCCACATGGAAGGAGAGATGGCTGCAAAGGCTGACGGCACGACTGGACTCGATGGACTGAAACCGGGCATGATAGGATACATATCCCCCTACTATCACACCTCATGAGATGACTCCCCGTCTTGAAATCCTTCACAGAGAAACCGAAAGGATCAAATTCAACAGAAACAGAATTGTCATTTGTGAACTTTCGGACAGACACTAAATTTTTAATCAATTTAGGAGCATGTAAAGTATTTTTCAAGAGGAGTGGTGGATTGGGGGAGACAACATTTTCTGACCATACCCTAGAATTGGAATAGAACTGCCATTACCAATAATTATCCCTCGAGGGGTGCTCAAATTGGAATAAGATGAGAGAGTACCTAATTCGGAAGTCATGTGAGTAGTGGTCCCGGTGTCCATGTACCAATTTGGGTCCGGTTGAGTCAATCCCAACGTGTGCATCGCGGCCTCGATATCGGTCTGAGTGGGGCCTGCCGCATGATGGGCTTGCGGAGGTCCCCGGGGGGACTCCGGCCGTGCCGGAACCGGGCCGTAACCGCTTTGTGGTTGCCGTTCTTTGGGCCACCGGCCGATGGGCCGCCAATGCTTTGGGTATTGGGCCTGGACTGTTGGCCAGCCCACTGGCCGTTGGAAACTATTGCTGGAGGGTACGCGTTCCACTGCCATTGGCCCCACTGCTGGGCCCATGGCGGTGGTGGGCCACTGTACCCTGGCTGGGACCCACCGCCTGTTTGTTGACCACCAGAACCGCCACTAGAACCGCTGTGTTTGCCCCCGCGATTTTTGTTATTATTCTTGCGATTATTCTTGCCGCCACCATTATTATGGTTTTGGCCCGAATTATTACCAAAACCCGAAGGACTAGGAGAGGACGCCACCATGACAACTGGCCTTGCTCCGGTAGCCGCCTTTTTAGCCAAGCCGGCTTCTTCCAACGTCAGCATGGAGCGGGCTTGATGGAAGTCGGGAAGAGGGTTGCTTTGGCGAAGGAGAGTTCCGACACCATTATAGGCCTCCGAAAGACCGGTAACCAACTGTAGGACTAGACGATTATTTGTTACTGGTGCGCCAACATTACGGAGTTGATCCGCCAACTCCTTTAGTTTCTTGCAATATGCAGAAACGTTCGAAAATTCATCCATTCGAACGAGAGAGAATTCCTGCTCGAGTGTGACGACACGGGAATGTTGGTTGTCTTGGAATATGTCACGCAATCTATTCCATGCAGCCATAGCCGTCGTATCTGGCTCCATAATCGTCTGTAGAAGGTCCACTGAAATAGTGGCGTATATCCACCGAAGAACGGTAACATCAAGTGTAATCCATAACTCAGGATCCTCCGCAGGAAGGGGTCTAGCGGGAGGAATGATGTGATGAAGAACTTGATAAGATATAGCGTGAATTTTAAACAACTCCGCCCACGTTGCATATTGAACGTTTTCCATCTCAAGGACAATAGGGACACTTAGCTTGATATTGGAAACCGTGAGGGCAGGGTTAAAATTGTTCTTAGACATATTGAAAGAACAAAGAAGGAGGGGAAATTTAAGAGAGGTTTTTGAGAGCGGAAGACAAAATTTTGGAGAGAAAACCCGAGGGGGGGGGGGGGGGGTTCTCGGCCACAAGGCAAAAGTTTAGAGAAAAACTTTTGTGTAGACCTAGTCTCTTGATACCATGAAAGAAATAATCCCCTTGATTATTTTCATTGATTGAATAGATATATATACAAATTACATATTTTCATAATAGGAAAATCCTTTTCCTATTCTACTTCTAAATCCTTATTTTACCATAATTCTAACTATACAATTATGGTAGGTGTATAACACTAATTAAGGTATCCTTTTCATTACAAAATACTACAAATATATATACTATATATACAATATCCTAATATCACTTGGATAAGTAGATCTGGCCGAGAGGCCCAACAAATCCTTTCTTCTGGCGGACAGCCCACTGCCGAGAGGCCCACTGCTGCTTCGCTTCTTCTGGCGGAAAGCCCACTGCCGAGAGGCCCACTGCTTCCCACAATTCACTGCTGCCCACTGTTTTAATCCAGTGATATATATGTGATATACATTGCTGTATATTCAGTGTATATCACATGTATATTGCTCTGTTTAACAAGGATAAAGGCTGATGCAAATATTGGAGTTCAAGAAACTGAAAGTCATGCTTGGGTTCCAATGTTCCAACTGGAAGAATTTACCGTGTCAAAATGTACTCATTTTCAAATGTTGCCAAGGTTTCTTTACTACCAAAAAGAGTTGAGAAGCCTTGATCTTTCGAAAAACCAATTCAGAGGAAAATTACCAATTTGGCTATTGGAAAATAACACACAGCTTGAAGAATTTCGCTTGAGTGGTAATGATTTCATTGGATCCTTCAACCTGCCTTCACATGCCCAACCCAATATCAAGTCCGTCAAGGTATCAGGGAATCGATTAAGTGGGGAACTTCATGTTGGATATCGTAAAGCAGTACGGGAAGTAAATAAATATTACAAGTGTTCGAAAGGATAAACAAATAGGCCAATGTTCAGAACTGCCGCAAGCTTGTTGAGTCTTGAATCTTGATAGCCTGAAATCAAGAAACACTAAATCTGGATTGTTACAACTGTGTGCTGAGTCGAGTGATGACACTCTGTCTTTAAGACAAGATTGCCCCGTATATATGCTTTTACGTTAACAGAAAATAGTCTCCCAAGATAAAACAACACTTTAATCAACACTACAAAGCAAATAGGTTGATTCTGACGAAGAAAACAAATACGAAATGACTTGCTGAAGAACGAAAAAGGAAGGAAGAGTATTGAGTTTTCCGTTCACTGTTTGTGGACAGAATTTCAGTTTCTCTTCTGTTTGTCTCTGTGTATATATGTTGTCTCATTTTTGCTGTCTTTTTGTGTGTTTGTGTGTAACACAATTGAGCCAAAAAGCATCAATATATAATATAAGGGAGGCTGCTCAACTGCCCAAGACAAGGCTGTTAATGGACATTAGTAAGGGCTGTTAATGGCCAATAAAAGAGGGTTATTTATGGAGGAGTTAACAACCAAGTAATGGCTGGTTAATGCTCCAAAAATCAGCCCAAACGGTAGGCAGAAACTTTCTGCCTTCCGTTGTTGCCAAATTCATCTTTCCAGAAACTCTACGGACCAAACTGTAAATATTAAACAATTTGGGGTCAAAGAGATAATATCAGAAGAAGCCCACGACCCACGACCCACGCCCGGACAGGACGGGACGAGAGGGCGGCGGCGGCGCGCGTGTGGGCTTAGAGTTGAACCCAAGCACATCTAGGTCCTCCCTCCTTTAAACACATGGGATACCCCTTGGGGTCCCAAACCCTTAGCCAATTTAGAGACTTATAAAGAGAGCAATTCTTTCTTTTCCCACCGATGTGGTAGATTTGTCCCACACCATATTTCCATGCCTCAAACACCTTACTTCGTGGACCAATATCTCTTTCATTTCTCAACGAAATTTAACGATTCTTGGCCGTACGATCATCTACTCACTTAGTTGATTATGCACGTGTGAAGAGACAAAGCCTCCAATATGCGGAACCCTAGTGTTTAATTCATTATATATTGGTGGACGCACCTCCCCACCAAAGGCAAATTTACAACAATCCCCTCTTGAAAGAGATTTTGGTGCACACACATGGTGCCTACTTTCAGCAATCTTTCAGCGAAAAGATATTGCATCAGGAGAGGTAGCTTCTACTTTGAACCTTCCCTAGTTGAATACCACCGGACTTACTTCCTGCGCGGTGAACGTGATGTGTTGAACCGTCAGTGTTTAGTGTAAGCCAAGATAATGATACCAACACAATAACTCTCCTTATTCATTTTTTTTCTTACGGTTTTGTCCGTTGTGGCCGTGGACACACTTGGATTATTAAGTGCGTTTATTGGAGGTGGCCTGTCCTCGCACTTAAATAGGTGATCTCCTACAAGGTATCCTGCTATACCCCACTTCACAAGTGTTAGGAATCATTTAAAGTTTTCCCAACCTTAACCTCAACCGTTTGAGGATCGTTAAAGGTTTGGAAGCTTAACATTTACCCACCATGCAGGTAGCACTTTAATGTCTATCACGGGAACAACTTTGGATTCATGTTTCCCTACAGAAATCATCATTCGAAGTGTTATTGCTTCCACCTAAGTGCTCAACTGAACCTTTTTACAGCTTAGTTTTCCCATTGAACCAAATTCTTGGGATCTCTAATTAGTATGGTTGGGTTACCATCACAAAGGTTCGTATTATTTGGGTTTTAAGCCCATTCCCCTAGACAGCCAGAACACTTGATCTCTGGGTAGTCCCTTAGTTAAAAGGGTCTGCTATATCCTTTGATTAGTAATAAAGGAAGTGACACCCATGATGATCAACTGCCATACGGTCTTATGTCTCCAAAAAATCTTGATAGATATGTCCAGATGCCGTCATCCGTGTCCTTCCTAACGCCGACCGACTAGCCACAGTGTATAACTGCTGAAGGCATGTGTTTCTCCCAATAAGGGACGTCCTCTAAGGAGTCGTGAAGTTACTCAACTTCTTTCATGCTTTGTATAAAATGATAAACTCTGATTCCATCATGAATCGGGCGATGCAGGTTTGCTTAGAGGATTTTCCAAGACCCACCATACACATTTACTTGTGGCTTTGGTGTTCTTCAAATCTGATGTCCAGTTTGCATAACTGTGTTCTCCCAGAACTACTGGACATCCAGAATACCATGATCCGTAGATAAGCGAATATTTCAGATATCGTCATATTCGACTTAAGGCCTTCTATCGATCATTTTTAGAATCATCAGTGAACCTTAGTTCAACTGATCTTCTTTGTAAGTCGATACTAGGTCAGTTGTAGTGTGTAACATACATTGAACTACATCTGACCTGCGCATATCGCTCCTTGTATATGGGTGCACCATGATTCCAATCAGTTATATGATTCATATCCATTGGTGGCTTCAATGAGACTGTTAACTATCTCACAACTGGGTTTGGAGTTAGACCAGTACGTTAGATGTCTTAGAAATCCCAACTCCTAAGAAGTCATCTGTGATACTCATATCTTTCATATCGAGACTTTGTTTCAATATGACTTTCACTTTCAGACTGTTGATTCTCCAACTGTTGGCTTTCTAACTTCAGAGTCAATGTTTCTGTGGTCAGATTCATTGTTTCTGTTTTATCTGAAACTTCCAGGACCAAAATGTAAACATTTCAGGGACCAAAATGAAAGTTCAGGAAGAAGCCCAACAGTCCAGCAAACCAACTCTGATTCTCCCCTTCCAACTCTCCGGTTAGGAAGGTTGTTTCAACATCCATGCTACGCAAGACTGCAATGGCCCTGGATGTTAAGTTATTCACAGGGAAGCACATGTATAAGTAGCCGAGGCCTTATACTTGTCGGTAGATCCATCTACTTTGTACTCACGTTTGAGTATTCTTTTCCACAACCCAAAGGTTCTTTTTCCGGAGGAAGATTAACCATTACACAAGTATGGTTCTATATGATGGAATATATTTCTCTCTTTAGCTTATTTCCAAAGCAACGCCTCTGGAGATGACAATTATTTGTTAATTTTCCATGGTTCATTCTCAACCATACAAGCTAGAAGGCCTGGAACAAGTCTTTGTCCCCTCTTTGCTCTGTCTCAGTTCAACATCTAGAATCCATGAGTTCTGTAGATCTGGAATATTAAGTTCCGGATAGACAACAAATTTCGAGTCCTGTAGATCCGGAACGTCTAGTTCCAGACAGTCAGGCCCTCGCGGGTTCTTGTTAACCTTGAGCAATTACTCCTTTTTCCTTTTCAAGGAAAGTTATCTTCAAAGAATTCAACATTCTTTGACGCCAAGAGGTGATAAGCACTACTGTTATTTGCAGTTTCAGTGGATATGCAATTTACAGTCTTAGGTCCAACTTGACATGTTTCGGTATTCCAACTTCTACCGAACCACCCCACATCACAACATTTGTTTGTGAGACCATTTCCATGTCTCACACGGAAGGTTATCCTTATCCTTATGCGAGTTCAATTGAGAATCGCATTAGCGGTAAAGATCGCCTTGCTCCGCATAATTTGGGCGTACGACTTTGCGCTTGGCTAACACCATTAGACTGAGGTGAGTAATGAGCAGTCGTTTGATGAATAATGATTCACATTCTCCCCCTCTATCACTACGAATTCCTCAATCCGTAGGCTTTAGTTGATTTTCAACTTCTGCTTTGTAGCGCTTATCCACTTCAACAACTTCATCTTTGCTTTTCAACAAAGGATACAATACGTTGTACCATCATCAATGAAGGTCACAAAGTACTTGTCTCCCACCTCTATTTTGTATAAACTTCAAATCACCCAAGTAGGTGTGACTAAGTTCTAGAGGAGCGGTGCTTCTTTCACTATTCCTTTGACGGAATTTGGAAAGGGTTATTTTGCCTCTTCGCCTACTTCACATTTATTTTGTGGGTTTATGTCGACAGAAGACAACAATCTCAACTTCGTTAGCTTTTGAATGACTTTTTATTTAACGTGTCTTAATCTATGATGGCATAGATGCACAGATTACAAATATATCATTCATTTGGTTACAGGCATACTGTACCATTCTTAGTTCTTATAGACATGTTGGACTAGTCTCAAATCAGCTTGACCAACAGCGTCCCTTAAACCAAGTTTGGGACATGTATCACCTCATCTGAGAGTGATCCCATTCCCTGAAGTCCTATTGAGGACAACCTCTCCAACCCCTTCTACTTTAGAGGTAGAGTTGCTTCATATGAACAACCTCTTGCCCGTGGTTAGGGCGTAACCGGATCATATGTGATCTGGATACTTTAGCCCACTCCATTTGCTTTGGCAGACTGAGTGTCCAATTTCTTTTCTGCCTTTCTTGTGGCCTTCAAATCATTTAAGACCTGGAAACTCTGGCCTACCACACTAGGTGTCCATTACTTTTCCTATGAAATGAATTATGGCCCCACTCCAGAAGCCCGTAGACTTGGTATGACTGAGTGTCCAATATCATCCTATCAAAGGAATTTTGGCCCCACTCCAGTCGCCCGTAGGCTTTGTATGACTGGGTATCCAATATCATCCTATCAAAGGAATTTTGGCCCCACTCCAGTCGCCCGGAGGCTATGTATGACTAAGTGTCCAATATTATCCTACGAAGGATCTTCTGCCAAATAGTGTGACAGGCTCAACGTCTTTAGCTTTTAGTCTTCTTCCCTTATGATTGGTGCCCAGACGATTCTTGGCGCTTACTTAAGAGTGGTAACAGTTTTCGCACAATTAGTGGATCTTTCTCCCTCATATGTGCGAACATAGTTTACACACTTTTAATAATTACACTTTAAAGAACGGATCTTTTTAATTCGTTTACAAAATCTAATCTTTAAACGGGAAGGAAGATGAGATTAAACTTCTGATTTTAAAGCGTAAGGAATATAAATTATTTCGGAAAAACATTTTCATATTCCTCCTTACTTTAAGCCCTTTTTAATCAGACATCATTTAATCTTATTTTTGCCAAGGAAGAAAAAATTACTTATCCCAATTTCGGATTCTGGCCCACTTCAGTCACTTCATCGGACTGAGTGTTCATTTCCTTCTTACCATAATTCGGATCCTTTGTCTGGGACATATATAGGCCTTCTGCTATAAGATAGAACCACATCTTCAGTCTTCTCCTCTTGTCCCAGTTGACATCCTCAGCCTCTCGTGGGCGCTTATTACCACCACTCTGAGGAGTGGTGACACCATGAACACGTTGACCTTCAACAACATAATCATCATTCTCTTCTACCAGAAAACCACATCCATATCCAGATTTGGTCACACAACTTTCGATCGACATCTTTCGAACACTAATACAACTCTTGTATTAAATTTGTTAGATATCGTAAAGCAGTATGGGAAGTAAATAAATATTACAAGTGTGCGAAAGGATAAACAAGTGGGCCAATGTTCAGAACTGCCGCAAGCTTGTTGAGTCTTGAATCTTGATAGCCTGAAATCAAGAAACACTAAATCTGGATTGTTACAACTGTGTGCTGAGTCGAGTGATGACACTCTGTCTTTAAGACAAGATTGTCCCGTATATATGCTTTTACGTTAACGGACAATAGTCTCCCAAGATAAAACAACACTTTAATCAACACTACAAAGCAAATAGGTTGATTATGAAGATGTGGTTCTATCTTGTATATATGTTGTCTCATTTTTTCTGTCTTTTTGTGTGTAACACAATTGAGCCAAAAACATCAATATATAGCATAAGGGAGGCTGCTCAACTGCCTAAGACAAGGCTGTTAATGGACATTAGTGAGTGCTGTTAATGGCCAATAAAGGAGGGCTATTTATGGATGAGTTAACAGCTAAGTAATGGCTGGTTAATGCTCCAAAAATCAGCCCAAACGGTAGGCAAACTTTCTGCCTTCCATTGTTGCCAAATTCATCTTTCCAGAAACTCGAGGGACCAAACTGTAAATATTAAATAATTTAGGGTCCAAAGAGATAATATCATAAGAAGCCCACAACCCACGCCCGGACCGGACGATACGGGCGGGCGGCGGCGGCGGCGCGCGTGTGGGCTTAGCCTTGAACCCAAGCATATCTAGGTCCACCCTCCTTTAAACACATGGAATACCCCTTGGGGTCCCAAACCCTTAGCCAATTTAGAGACTTATAAAGAGAGCAATTATTCATTTTCCCACCGATGTGGTAGATTTGTCCCACACCATATTTTCATGCCTCAAACACCTTACTACGTGGATCAATATCTCTTTCATTTCTCAACGAAATTTGACGATTCTTGGTGCTACGGTCATCTACTCACTTAGTAGATTATGCACGTGTGAAGAGACAAAGTCTCCAACATGCGGAACCCTAGTATTTAATTCATTAAATATGGGTGGACGCACCTTCCCACCAAAAGCAAATTTCCAACACTTCACACAAATATAAGTTCAGTGTTTCCAAATCTTGCAATATTGAGAATGGGTGAAAATTGTCTCGAGGGCCATATACCTTCCGGTGCTTGGGACATGAAACATCTACAAGCATTAGATTTGTCACACAACCAATTTTCAGGAGAACTACCAACAGAACCTGCCATCCCACCATTATTAGCACGGTTGCATTTAGATACCAACAAACTCATAGGCGAAATCCCAAAAAGTCTTTTTTCCATTAGTTTGGTATCGCTCGATATCAGCCAAGATAGTTTGTCTGGTATGATTCCACTGTGGATGGGTGAGATGTCAAGATTGTCAGTACTTACCATGTCTCATAATCAACTTCAAGGTCTTATTCCCATGGAGTTGTGCAACCTTAGCATTCTACAGTTCCTAAACTTGTCACATAATCAATTCTCCGGATGGTTTCCATTTTGTTTCAATCATTTGGGGTCACTAGAACACCTTTTTCTCAACATGAACCTCCTAGGTGGCAACCTCACCCATGTACTCCTAGACAACTCTAATTTGCTCACTTTGGATCTCAGTAATAACAAATTCATAGGAAGCATTCCACAGTGGATTGGCGACCTTTCTACATTGAACATTCTTTTTCTTAAAAGGAATCAATTTGAAGGTGAGATTCCAAACCACCAATGCCATCTACAAATATTGAGAATGACGGACTTATCTCATAATAAGCTTACTGGTTCAATTCCTCGTTGCCTTGCATCATCCAACTCGCAACAACGTGGACGATGGAGAAATCCTCCCGGCCATCAGGTCCGAATGTAACCCTCTACTTCTTCCCTTAATTATGAAGGTAACCCTCTACTTTACATGTCTGGAATTGATCTTTCTTCAAATCGGTTAAATGGTGATATTCCTGTTGAGCATGGAAACTTAAGTGAGATGCAAGTACTAAATCTTTCGCACAACAATCTCATGGGAGAAATTCCAAGAACATTCTCCAATTTGCATGATATTGAATGCATAGATCTCTCCTACAACAATTTGAGTGGAAGAATTCCTCATCAGTTACTAGAGCTTCATTCGTTGGCGGTCTTTAGTGTAGCACAGAATAATTTGTCAGGTGCTATCCCAGACCTTAAAGGCCAGTTCAATACGTTTGACGAAAACAGTCATGAGGGCAATCCATTCCTTTGCGGGCCACCATTGCATATTATTTGTAGAGGTACTCAATTGGAACATCCCTTCCATTCAAATAGTAATGAAAATGATCAAGAAGGTGGGTTCATAGATATCGAGATATTCTACATAAGTTTTTCAGTGGCTTATCCCATTTCTTTCCTCGGGGTCATCATAACTCTTTGTATAAATCATTATAGATGGTTTTGCTTTTTAGAGAACCTTGTATTATCATGCTACTATTTTATGGTGGATAGGTTTACTATTTGTAGAATGTAATATCTTGTTGCTCAATAACAAAACAATCATATTTTCCATTTTATATATGTAGTACCCGAGAAACTTACAAAAATAAAGATATTTTGGAGTGCGTCTTTTATACTAATTTTAAGGTACTTGTGTAATTAGAGAATGATGAGAAATTGGAAGACATTAATTTATACCCATGAGCTTATTGCTTATCTGATGTAAATCATTTGTTAAAGCTTTAATAGATTAGGGGGTGAACGGAGTTTCAGGGATATCAATTTTTTTCTGGTTCTTAGCCTGGAGAGCTTCTCCCCGCCGCGCGTTTTGATTACAAACATGTGTAAGAATATTGGTTCCCTAGGGTTTTTGTTTGGTTGTTATACGCAACGGATATTGAAAACTTATTTTAAACCCAATAAACGTAGAACTGTTTGACTATAGGGTAATTTAAAACCGTAAACATAAGACTTGAATAGTATTTACATGTTTACAATAGCTGGAATCTTTATCAATTGTGGGTGCACTCGCAAATGTCCTTTCGGTTGCAAGCTCCAAGCTTCAATGTATTCCTCCTTTGGAAAGCTAGGAAATCCGACAGATGTTCGAGAGAGTGTTTTGATTCTGAGTCTCTAACACTTAGAATAATGATATGAAAATCAAGTGTCATGAATAATGAAGTGTAGGTCTGTATTTATAGGTGAAAAAAATAGGTCAAACCGGATTAGGGTTTGACCTTAGGCCTGACCCAAAAAATTTCAGCACATTCTTAATTAAATACAAAATCCAATTTTGACTTAACTAAAACAATCATCATTCATTTAAATATCTCGATTCTAAATCGAATATTTAATACTCTCTCAATACATCCTTAGATCGAAAAGACAATCGACATAGTGTGACTCTATAGGCCTTCACATATCGACATTAATCAAATTAAGGTCTACGCATGTAGAATCTCGTACTTTCGGGTCACGGTTTGCATCACTAGGCGTATGTAAAATCGTTAGGCGTGTGTAAATAGACTCGAGCGTTGGGAAAATTTATGTTATATTTATGTATGATAATAAAGAGATTATTATATAAAATGATGCAGCCCCGAAATAATTTTGGACATAATAAGTGTGACGATGAGGATTAATAATAATAGTTGTTTATCCCCAAAGAGGTTATGGACTAGTGTCATATCACACAAATTATGACATTGAGTATATGAATGTCTTATAAGTTATTAAGATTTAAGTGAATTGGGATCACAAAATTAATTGTGTGTATAATTGATTAATTGTGGAATTGATTAATCTTAATGAGGACAAGCGTAGTGGGGGACATCACGTGTAACATTGTAAATAAGCTATCTGATGACTGGCCTAAGGCACTGCCACGCCCTCCCCCACATGCACACCTTACCTTTTTCTTATATGAGCAAATCGTGATTTATTGATTCATGAGACTCCAACCTTTTTTGGTTGTGTACGAAAATAGAAACAACACCCTTTTTCCTTAAGATTTACTTATCACTCACCCTTTGCAGTAATAGGAATTAGAAACAGTAACATATCCTCTCCAAATCCTTCATCCATTTAATTAACAATAAGTTAACTTGCAATTTTAAATAGACAAAGGAGGTTGATCTAATCATTATTGCTTAAGGCTCAATTTAAGGTATGTTAAAGCAAATTATTTCTTTCTTTTGGCATGTTCCATGCAACGAAATATAACTATGATATTGTTCCATAATTTATTCTACTCCTAGTAGTTAAGAATATTCATATTATTGATTCTTATGCTAAAAGCATGTCTAAATATGTTCCTAAGTCCTTATTGAGGAATACGGAAAAGATGTTGATATTCACAGTGTTAGCCAAAGGGGAAAAGATATTATTGTCATACGACAAATTCAGAAAATGTTTTATTGTCATTCATGCATTTTTATTTGCATCATATTATATATTATCCTGGACCCATTTGTGCTATGCACACTACTATATGGTAAATATTATGTATATGTAGGGGATATGGGGAAAGGAAAATACGTTATATACGCACACCACCTGCAGCTAGTACAGACTATCACTTAAAAAAGAGTCTTATGAGGCCAAAATGATGTGATGCCCATGTGTGGCCGATATAATCTGATGCCCACAAAGGCGGTTATGGACAGGAAGAGCCCATGTGTGACCAATATATATGTATATCGCATTTGCATCATGCATACATTCATTAACCATTATATGGTATGATGCCCACAGAGGCTGTTATGGTAAGGAATATGCCGATGAGGCCGATGTATATGTATACCGCATTGTGCATGACATTTAGGCATATGTATTAGGATCCTCAGGGATAATTATTGTTGGTCGATTGTTCCTGTTTCAATTTATTGTTATATCTATGTTATGTTATTATTCATGTCTGACATACTCAATACATCAGTCGTACCGACGTCCCTTTTATCGGGGGACGTTGCGTTTCTTGCCTGCAGGTTCACATAGGCAGGGTGACAATTCACGTTAGTTGATTGCAGATCCAACGGATTTTTGGAGCACTCCCCTTGTTCGGAGTGTTGGTCTAATTTCGGTACGATATATTTTTGCTTGTATATATGGGCATGGCGGGGCCCTGTCCCAACCTTTGATGTTGCTACTCTTAGAGGCTTGTAGACAGGTGTTCTGTGGATAGTGGTCCTTTATAGCCTTGTCGACCTTGGTATGGTTACTTATATACATATGTTGGTTTTCTGTATAAAGGTCTCACATAATTTTCTTTCGGCTTAGTCTGTAATTAATGATGATTAGGTGGTAAATGTATGATTAACGGTACCCGGTGAGCGGGATTCGGGTGCCCGTCGCGGCCCTCCGATTTGGGTCGTGACAAACTTAGTATCAAAGCATGTCTGTCCTAGGGAGTCTACAAGTCGTGTCTAGTAGAGTCTTGTTTATGGGTATGTTGTGCACCATACTTATAAACATGAGGCTATCTGATATTTTAGGGATGGTTTCTATTTTTTCATCTCATAAATCGTGCTATAGAACTGAGTTATAAGTATTTTACTCCTAATCCATTTCGTGCTTATGATTCTAGCGATGCCTACCGCAAAGAAGAAGTCCTAGAGTATGAGGGAGTTGAATACGGCTGCGGGCGAAGGTACCAACCGATTGCCACCTGTTAGCGAGGGCCAGAGTGAGACCCTCGGTACAACTCCTTCGTATGGTTCTCCTAGTACATCACCATCGGAGGAGAATAGTAGAGCTGCAACACCCCTAGTTTCTCCATATGATATCCCAGCCGAGGATCTTGATATGCGGAGTGCGGTACAGTTCCTGACACGATTGGTAGCCGCTCAGGCCCAACGTCAGGTTCCCAGTCCTTCTGATAGAGCTACTAGCGCAAGAGCTCGAGATTTCATCAATCTAGACCCTCCGATATTTACAAGAACAGACTTGAACACAGACCCGCAGAATTTTCTGGATCAGGGACAACGCACTTTGCGGGTGATGGATGCTACCGATACTGAGTCCGTAAAGTTTGCTTCTTATAGACTGCGGGATGTCGCAGTAACATGGTTTGACACATGGGAGCAATCTATGGGACCTCGTGTGTCACGACCCAAACCGGCAAGGGGGACCCGGATCCCACCTGCCGGGTACCACCAATCGTACATCCAACACTTAATCATAATTAAATACAAACTAAGCCAAATAAAATTATATAAAATCTTACCATAAATCTAATTTTCATATATACATACCCATACCAAGGCCGACAAGGCCACACATGACAACTAACCACATGACACATGTCTATAAGCCTCTAAAGAATACATGACATTACAATGACGGGACAGAACCCCGCCATACCCATATGCGTATGCAAAATACTGTACCACGACCCGACTGCAACTCTGAAACAAATAGAGTGCTCCAATATCAGCTGAATCAGCAACCTACTAGCGTGAACCGTCACCCTCTTTAACTGAACGTATGAAACGCAGCGTTCCCCGACAAAAGGGACGTCAGTACGACTGATGTACTGAGTATGTCAGGCATGAACAATATTATAACATGGATATAACAACAACTGAAACAGAAACAACTGACCATCAGTAAATATCTCTGAGGGTCCTAATACATATGCCTAAATGTCATGCACAATGCTGTATACATATACATCGGCCCCATTGGGCATCTTCCTTACCATAACAACCTCTGTGGGCATCATACCATATAATGGTTAATGAATGTATGCATGATGCAATGCGGTATACATATATATTGGCCACACATGGGCTCTTCCTGTCCATAACCGCCTCTGTGGGCATCAGGTTTAATCAACTAACGTGAACTGTCACCCTGCGTATGTGAACCTGCGAGCATGAAACGCAGCGTCCCCCGACAAAAGGGACATCAGTACGACTGATGTACTGAGTATGTCAGGCATGAACACTATTATAACATGGATATAACAACAACTGAAACAGAAACAACTGACCATCAATAAATATCTCTGAGGGTCCTAATACATAAGCCTAAATGTCATGCACAATGCGGTATACATATACATTGGCCCCATTGGGCATCTTCCTTACCATAACAACCTCTGTGGGCATCATTTCATGTCGGTGTCTGTGGGCATAATATGTCTAAATGTCATGCATAATGCGGTAAATACATATATACTGGCCACACAAGGACATCTTCCTCCCAATCATACATATATATATTTTGGCCCTTAATCAGACATCTTCCTTCATTAAGCCACACAGGTTAGCCACACGGGATTTATCATTATCATATCCGAGTTGATCAGGTGGTCTGTGTTTCCCGTTTCTCATCCCCAATATACGGTCCTGGGTAAAACATGAATGCAATGCAAATAAAAATGCATGAATAATAACACAATATTCCAATCTCAACAGGTAACATAATACCTTTATACATTCGGCTAACATTGAGAATATCAACACATTTTTCGTATGCCTCAATAAGGACTTAGAAATAATTTTATACATGCTTTTAGCATAGGAATCAATAATATGAATATTCTTAACTACTAGGAGTAGAATAAATTATGGAATAATATCACGATTATATTTTGCTACATTGAACATGCCAAAAGAAAGAAATAATTTATCTTAACATATCTTAAACCATCTTGAACCAGTCCGCTCTACCAGAGATTTCAAGAAACACTAACTTCTTACCTTCTTATTAAATTATTAAAAGGGGAAGGTTGACTATAAAGTTGGCTTCAAAAAGCCCAAGTGTTGCTCACTTTATTTGTTCTCAAAACGATGTCACATCCTAGTACTACTACTATTTTGTACCTTTTCCTTTTTCCAAAATCAAAAGACAAAGTAAATTGTTGAATAGAAGTACACTGCCTATGTTTCTTTTTTTTCCAAATCGTACAAAAGGAGAAAAAAAAGGTTTGGAGGATTTGACAATGCATCACGATCTGCTCTCTTCAAAGATATGACCAACTTAATCATTAAATTCCATTAAATTAGCCCTCATCATTATGTCTTCCACTTAACTTTGTGTCCCCCATTAATTAATTTATACATATAATTAATCAATTACACACAGTTAATTATGTGATCCCAATTCACTTAAGTCTTAATAACATATAGGACATTCATATCCTCAATGTCATAATTTTGTGATATGACACTAGCCCATAACCTTTTTGGAGATATACAACCATTATTATTAATCCCCGTCATTACACTTCTTACGTCCAAAATTATTTCGGAATTTTATCCTTTTATATGCTAAACTCTTTATTAGCATACGTAAATGTGATCCAAAATTTTCCCAATGCTCGGGTCTATTTACGCACGCTTAGCGATTCAAACCTTGACCCGAAAGTACGATATATTACATCGTGCTGCGCCAGCTGGATGGGAAGAGTTTTCAGAGGCTTTCTTACAACATTTTATACTAGTCGAGCTTCGACGGGCCAGACAGGACAGATTCCTACGTCTTGAACAGGGCAGCATGAGCGTTCGAGAATATATCTTGCAGTTTAATTCCTTGGCTCGATATGGTCCTATAATTATAGCTGAAATGAGTGACCGGGTACACAGGTTCATTACTGGCTTGGGGCCACAATTGGTCAACGAGTGTACTACGACTTCTTTGAATCCGGATATGGATATTGATCGCATCCAGGCTTATGCACAGAACCTGGAGGATCACAAAAGGCAACAGCGGGTCGATCGTGAGCAGGATAGGGGCCAGCATAAAAGGGCTCGATCTATAAGTGGCATGAGGGACTTCAAATGTGGGCCCAGACCCTAGCCTTACAGACGACCATCTTACCCAGCAGTCGGCGCATCATTGCCATCTTCAGGATCGAGGGATGATCGGTATATTCAAACGAGACCAGGCCAGAGTTCACAAGTATCAGGAACATATTATAGAGGGAATTCTATGCAGATGAGGCTGTCGTTGGCTCGATGTAGGTAGTGTGGTGGGACCCATGCAGGGTCGTACCAATAAGAGGGAAGAGTATGCTATTCTTGAAGGGGAGTATGGTCATATAGTGCAAAATTGTCCTACAAAAGATAAAGGTGTTAGAGCCCAGCTGGTCGGATCTGCAGCAGCTTCATCCCAATCAGTTCGCCATTAGGGCAGAGTCATCAAACGTTATCTGGTCGAGGCAGAGGAAGGGGCCAAAACCGTACTTATGCACTGATGAGATGACAGGATCAGGAATCCTCACCTGATGTCATTATAGGTACGTTATCGGTCCTTTTACATAATGTGTACTCGTTGTTAGATCCAGGCTCAAATTTATCATATATTACTCCTTTCGTTGCCTGTAAATTTGGTATGGATCTTGAGTTTATAAGGGATCCATTTGTGGTATCTACATCGGTTGGTGAATCGGTAATCGCTAGATGGGTCTATCAAAATTATGCAGTATTGGCTTGTAGTCATCAGACCGTAGCAGATTTAGTGGAATTAGAAATGGTTGACTTCGATGTTATTATGGGCATGGATTAGTTAGCGTCATGCTATGCTAATGTTGACTGCGGAACAAAGATTAGATTCCAATTTCTAGGCGAGCCAGTCCTTGAATGGAAAGGTAATACGGCAACGCCAAAAGGTAGGTTTATTTCATACCTTAAGGCAAGAAAAATGATCTTCAAAGGGTGTATATACCATTTTGTACGAGCAAGAGATGTCGATGCTGAACCACCTAGTCCTTAATCAATTCTGGTGGTCAATGAATTTCTTGATGTATTTCCAGACGAACTTCCAAGCCTTCCTCCTGAAAGGGAAATTGAGTTCGGTATTGATGTATTGCCAGACACTCAACCGATATCTATTCCTCTTTATAGAATGTCCCCAACTGAATTGAAGGAATAAAATGAGCAATTAAAGGATTTGCTCGAGAAAGGCTTTATTAGGCCTAGCATATCTCTTTGGGGTGCACCGGTATTGTTCGTATGAAAGAAGGATGGCTCATTACGGATGTGTATCGACAGCTAAATAAAGTTACTACCAAGAACAAGTACCCTCTTCCCTGAATTGACGATTTGTTTAATCAGTTATAAGGAGCGAGATATTTCTCAAAAATTGATCAAAGGTCGGGGTACCATCAGCTAAAGGTTAAGGAGAAGGATATTTCAAAGACGGCCTTCAGGACAAGGTATAGGAACCTCGAATTCCTAGTAATGTCATTTAGACTTACAAATGCACCAGCAGCATTTATGAATCTAATGAACAACGTGTTCTGCCCATTCTTGGACGTATTTGTGATAGTATTTATAGATGTTATTCTGGTTTACTCTCACTCAGAAACAGAGCATGTGGATCACTTGCTGATAATACTACAAATGCTCTGGGATCATAAGTTGTATGCAAAGCTATCCAAATGTGAGTTTTGGCTGAAGTCAGTGGCTTTTCATGGTCATATAGTGTCAGATGAGGGTATAGGAGTTGACACTCAGAAGATTGAAGCGGTAAAGAGTTGGCCGAGGCCTACGACTCCAACAGAGATTCGCAGCTTTTTGGGCTTAGCCGACTATTATAGAAGGTTTGTAGAAGGATTTTCTACCATATCAGCACCACTAACGAAGTTAACATAAAAGGCTATAAAAGTCCAGTGGGCCGATGCTTGTGAGCAAAGTTTCCAGGAGTTAAAGGATAGATTAACATCGGCACCAGTCCTTACACTCCCAGAGGGTCCAAAAGGTTATGTTGTGTATTGTGATGCCTCGGGAGCAGGTTTAGGATTTGTGCTAATGCAGCATGGTAAAGTGATTTCCTATGCTTTAAGGCAACTGAGGAAACATGAGAAGAATTATCCGACACATGATTTAGAGTTGGCCGCAGTAGTCTATGCACTAAAGATTTGGCGGCACTATTTATATGGTGTTCATGTAGACATTTTTATGGATCACAAGAGTCTGCAATACATATTCAAACAAAAAGAGCTGAATTTGAGACAAAGAAGATGGCTTGAATTATTGAAGGATTATGATGTGGACATCTTATATCACCCTAGCAAAGCTAATGTTGTAGCAGACGTCCTCAGCCGTAAGTCAATGGTTAGTTCGATGCCAGCGCAAGTCAAAATGAAGGAATTGGTAAGAGAGCTTCATCAGTTAGCTAATTTGGGAGTCCAACTAGTGGATTCGGAGGATGGTGGGTTTGTGGTCCAGAATGTGTCAAAATCATCTCCTATATCAAAAAATTAAGGAACGTCAATGTGAAGACCCTAGGTTGAATAAGATAAGAGAGAGCATTCAACATAAGAAGACCACGACCTTTGAGATTGAAGAACAGGGAACTCTCAAGCACCAGGGTCGTCTATGTGTTCCAAATGTAGCAGGATTGTGGGATAGAATTATGACAGAGATTCATTATTCACGGTACTCTATTCATCCAGGATCAACTAAAATATCTCATGATCTCAAGAGTATTTATTGGTGGAATGACATGAAAAAGAGTGTGGCAGAGTTTGTAGCTCAGTTCCCCAATTATCAGCAGGTAAAAATAGAACACCAAAAGCCTGGTGGCTTGACTCAGAACATCGAGATTCTGATATGGAAATGGAAAATGATCAATATGGACTTCATTACAGGATTACCTCATTCCTATCAAAAATTTGATTCTATTTGGGTAATTGTTGACAGACTGACCAAATCAACTTATTTCTTGCCGATGAAAACTACCTACACTGCCGAAAATTACGCGAAGTTATATATTAAGGAGATTGTTCGACTTCATGGTGTGCCTATCTCTATTATATCTGACCGAGGTGCTTAGTTTACAGCTAACTTCTGGAAGTCATTTCAGAAAGGGTTAGGCACCCGGGTTAATTTAAGTATGGCTTTCCATCCTCAGACAGACGGTCAAGCTGAGCGGACGATTCAGATGCTCGAGGATATGCTACGAGCTTGTGTACTAGATTTTAAGGGATATTGGGACGATCATTTACCTCTTATTGAGTTTGCATACAACAACAGCTACCATGCTAGTATTAAAATGGCTCCATATGAGGCTCTGTATGGATGGAGATGCAGATCTCCAATTGGGTGGTTCGAGCTGGGTGAGTCAGAGTTATTTGGGCCTAACTTAGTACACCAATACATAGAGAAATTAAAGCTTATCCAAGAACGATTGTTAATAGTTCAGAGTCGTCAGAAGTCACGCAGATGTGCGACGACGAGACTTAGAATTTCAGGTAGACGACTGGGTATTTCTGAAGATTTCGCCGATAAAAGGTGTAATGAGATTCAAGAAGAAAGGAAAGCTTAGTCCAAGGTATATTGGTTCATATCGTATAATCCGAAGAATCGGTCAGGTAGCATATGAATTGGACTTACCTTCAGAATTGGAGTTTGTTCATCCGGTCTTCCATATTTCCATATTGAGAGCATGTGTTGGAGATCCTTCTCGAATTGTACCGATTGATGATGTGAAAGTTACAGAGGATCTATCATATGTAGAAGTTCTTGTTGCTATCCTAGATCGACAAGTCCGCAAGCTGAGGACTAAGGAAGTAGTTTCTATGAAAGTTCTGTGGTGAAATAAGAACGTGGAAGGTTGGAGAGGAAATGATGCACAAGTATCCATACCTGTTCCAGACCAACGCCGAGGTTCTGAAAGGAGCATAAGGTGAGCTCTATCTCATGGTATTATAATTAATGCTTGAAGACCATGAGAGGTCGGATGTAGTGATATATGAAGGTAGTTATATTTTTGGGCTACGTAACGGGGATTAGATATGTCACCCCAACATTCGAGGATGAATATTTCTAAGGGGGAAAGGATGTAACATCTTGTACTTTCAGGTCACGATTTGCATCACTAGGCGTATGTAAAATTGCTAGGCATGTGTAAATAGACTAAAGCGTTAGGAATATTTATGTTATATTTATGTATGATAATAAAGAGATTAGTATATAAAAGGATGCAACCTCGAAATAATTTTGGACGTAATAAGTGTGACGATGGGGATTAATAATAATAGGTGTATATACCCAATGAGGTTATGGACTAGTATCATATCACACAAATTATGATATTGAGTATATGGAGGTCTTATAAGTTATTAAGATTTAAGTGAATTGGGATCACGAAATTAATTGTGTGTATAATTAATTAATTGTGGGATTGATTAATCTTAATGGGGACAAGCTTAGTGGGGGACATCACATGTAACATTGCAAATAAGCTATCTAATGACTGGCCTAAGGCACTGCCACGCCCTCCCCCACATGCACACTTTACCTTTTTCTTATATGAGCAAATCGTGATTTATTGATTCATAAGACTCCAACCTTTTTTGTTTGTGTACGAAAATAGAAACAACACCCTTTTTCCTTAAGATTTACATATCACTCACCCTTTGCAGTATTAGGAATTAGAAACAGTAACATATCCTCTCCAAATCCTTCATCCATTTAATTAACAATAAGTCAATGTGATTCATTGTATGTGGCTATATCATCATAAATTCAGGGATAGTGGTGAGCTTGAATGCCATAAGGAGAGACTTATGGCAAATGGCACACGACAACATGAGGACATTGATTGTTGTGAGACCTTCAGTCCAGTGGTTAAACCTACCACCATTCGTATTGTTTTCACCATTGCTTTGGGGAAGAACTAGCTGATTCATCAACTTGATGTGAAAAATGCGTTCCTACATGGAGATTTGAAAGAAATCGTCCATATGCATCAACCATATGGCTTTGTGCATCCATCGGCTCCTCAGAATGTATGTCGTCTTTGCAAGTTACTCTATGGCTTGAAACGAGCCCCCAGGCTTAGTATGAGAAATTTTCCACTTACATCATGCAGATTGGGTTTGTGTGCAGCAAAAGTGATAATTCACTTTATATTTTTCGTCGAGGTAACGATACTACATACCTTTTGCTCTATGTGGATGACATTGCCCTGAACGCTTCCTCTGATGTGCTGAAAAATGAGATCATTACCTTGCTCAAATTAGAATTTTCCATGACGGACTTGGGTAAGTTGAGTTATTTCTTGGGGATTTCCGTGACTAGATCCACAAATGCAATGTTCCTAAGTCAGCGTAAGTATGTTGAATAGATTGTTTACAGGGCTAAAATGGCAAACCGCAATATCATGCCTACTCCAATTGACTCAAAGTCGAAGCTCAGTGCCAATGATGTGGATCCGATGCGTGATCCTTCTTTTTATAGGATTCTTACTGGTGCACTTCAGTATATTACCTTCACTAGGCCCGATATTGCCTATGTTATTCAATTGGTGAGTTTGTTCATGCATGCTCCTAGGGAGCCTTACTTTACCTCTCTTAAACATATCATTAAATACGTTAAGGGCACCCTGACTATATATTACATCTTTATACATCTGCACATACCAAGATAATATCGTACATGGACGCCGATTGGAGTGGCTGTCTTGACACACATCGATCTACTTCCGGCTATTGTATATTTTTGGGTGATAACCTCATTTCGTGGTCTATAAAACGGAAAGTCACGCTTTCCCGTTCAAGTGCAGAAGCAGAATATAGAGGCGTTGCGAACATTGTTGCCAAAACTTGTTGGCTCAGAAACCTCCTTCTAGAGCTTCATTGTCCATTTTGGAAGACATATATTGTATACTTTGATAACGTATTTATTGTCTATTTATCTCATAACCTGGTTCAACATTAGAGAACCAAACATATTGAGATGAATTATCATTTTGTTCGTGAAAAGGTTGTCATGGGTCATGTTCGGGTGTTACATGTTCCTTGTCCCTATCAGTACACATATATATTTACTAAGGAACTTCCTCGGCAGTTGTTCCTTGACTTCAAATCTAGTCTCAACGTCCGCCCTCCTCCCGCTCCGACTGAGGGGGTGTGATAGAGAATTTATTAATATTATTCATATATTATGTAATTATGATTTTGATGTAATTATGTAAACTAGATATTCTCATACAATTAGCTTTGTACTTGTAAACACCTATATATATTGTATTAATGAGAAGCCTCCAGACAAGGAGAATTATACAATTCTACATAAATCACTAAAAAGAACAACATAGGAGCACCTACAAAGGTGGCTCCCGGCTTCGTCATGCCAAGATATATACGGTTTGGTTGCCCCTTCCATGCTTAGATCATATTATTGAATACAATTTGACCATTAATCACTCCACCAAAAGGAAAGTTGGAGCTTATCGAAACACTACAATTTGAGAATTCTAAAATCTCCCTATAAGTTAGATGTACTGCTGGCTATAATTCTTTCTATGAACAGACCATTGATGAACACATAGAGATTCACATATAGGCATGTTTTGTACATAGCTGTTATTCACCACTTTTGTGGTTGTTTCTAGTCAAGCTTTGTATACCTCTTTCGTTAAATCGATTCCAAATAAATACTTGAGCAATTACAGATAAACGAAGGGGAAAAGTTAGAGTAATTTAGTGAGGTTTTATGATAAATTAAATTGTGAAAGAGGTGGTAGAAACGTTACAACCTCATAAAAAGGTTTTGGATTAACTCTTCATGGTTTGTATTCTTAAAATGTCTTTCCCTTTTAATTGAGTAATGAATGTGGACAATTATTAATTTATTGATGGCATTTTAATTTTCACCAAATATTTTGTGGGAAATATTAGAGAAAAAGACAAAAAAGGAGAAAAAAGATAAATAGGTTTTTTGGCCAAAGAGAGGTGTCATATCACCTACTCTATTCCTAGCTTATATATATATATATATATATATATATATATATATATATATTGATTCTAAGATGAATTTTGTTAAAAGCGACAATATCATGATTCAAGATTTTCAGACTTAGGGTGTGTTTGGTACGAAGGAAATATTTGAATCTCTCTTCATTTGGTAGAATAGATTTGAAGTCCAGTTCTTTCTAGGCATTTTGACGTAAATAAGAAAGACCAAGACATAATATTACTCATTGTGTCTATATATAGAACCTCTATAATCATAACATGAGAGAAAATATCAGTGACAAGACCTTCGGCTATAACCAAAATGAAACACAAATCCAAATACATTAGGAGAATACTCCGACTGAAATGAGGTTGACCATAAACATGTGGAAAGTTTGAGGGTTGACTAGCGAGGATCGGTGTTGTCCTAAGAATTTGAACCTGCATCGTGAAATGCAGCACCCCCGATAAAAAAGAATGTGAGTATTGTGGAATAGTACTCGTATAATAAGGTAAAACCGAATATAAGAGAATAACACTTGACATATACATATATTGTATTACAAGATATGAGGAAATTACACATACATCAAGTGAAATCTTTGTTGTTATGCTCCTTAAGTCCTTATTTAATGTAAACCAAAATTCAAATACAATTGCAAAGAAATTCTTAATGATTCAATCGTAAAAGTCATGCACTATGAGTTAGTTCATGGAACGGAGTCTCCCTCACTGCCATGCAATAACTATATATGCACCATGGACTGTAACATGGTGGGCAGTCTCCCCTACCAACATGATGTAACATGCATCACCTGATCTCTCCTACTACTAGGCTATAACTCGTCTAGACTTGAAACTCACAAGTAGAGCATGTGGATCTTTCAAAACATCTACTAATCAAGCTCATTTAGCACTCAAGGCCCAAAATTTGTAGGTATAAATGATGTCAGAAAGGTTAAATAAGAAGTAAGCTAAGTCGAGAGACGACTCTCTATCTTTAAGACAAAATTGTCCCGTATATATGCTTTTACGATAATGGATAATAGTCTCCCAAGATAAAATATCAACGATCAACAATACAAAGCAAGTACTGTTGATTCTGGCGAAGAAAAAGAATATAGAAAGACTGCTGAAGAGGAGAGGATTTATGTGTTTTTGTTTTTCAAACTGAACAAAACAGACTGTGTTTCTATTTTTCGAACTGAACTGAACAGACTGTGTTTCTGTTTCTGTATTTGGAACAAAACAAAAGAGTCTCTGTGTTTTTATCAGTTCTGTAAGAGTTTTGTTATTTTTTATTGTATATTGTAAACCGAACAGTAATGTTCAATTTATAGTTGAAGAGGAGGGTCGTTGCAACGTTTCTGCAATCTTCCGAATCGTTGTAACGTTTTAGAAATCTTTAGAGACCAAAGTGTAAATAAGAAATACTTCAAGGACTAAAAAGAAAATTTCATAAGAGAGCCCACAACCCGTGGCTCGTGACTCGAGTCGGATCGGATGGGCGGGCGGGCAGCGGCGGTGCACGTGTAGGGCTTAGCCCCGAACCCAAGCTCACCTATGTTCTCCATCTTCTTAACACATGCTAAAAAATAGAGCTTGTATAATACTCAATCTTTCCATCTTCTACCGATGTGGAAGATTGGTTGTTTGGCCAAAACAATCCATCTATTCATGTCTCAAACACCTTACTTTGTGTACCAATATCTCTTTCATTTCTTAACAAAATTTTATGATACTTGGCACTAATATTATCTACTCATTTAGTAGATTAGGCATATGCGAAGAAACAATGTTTCCGACATGTAGGGCCCACGTGTTTAAGTCATTAAAGACTGGAAAAATTCAATCCCACATAGTTAAATTTCCAACAATCCCCTCTTGAAAGAGAATTGGTGAACACAGGGTGCCGAGTTCAGCAATCTTTCAGCGGAAAGATATTGCATCAGGAAAGGTAGCTTTCAGCTTTGAACCTTCCTTAGTCGATTACGATCGGATTTACTTACTGCGCGGTGAACGTGATGTCTTGAACCGTCAGTGTGTAGTGTAAACCAAGACAATGATATCAACATAATAACTCCCCTTATTCATTTCTTCTTATAGTTTTATTCGTTGTGTCCACGGGCAACTCTTGGATTCTTAAGTGCGTACATTTGAAGCGGCATGTCTTTGTACTTAAATAGGTGATCTCCTATAAGGTATCCTGCTATACCCTACTCGCAAGTGTTAGGAGTCATTAAAAGTTTTATAAATTTATCCTTTACCCATTATGCAGGTAGCACTTAATGTCTATTGCAGAACAACTTTGGGATTATATTTCTTTAAAAAATAATAATCCGAAGTGATCTTACTTCAAGTGAAGCGCTAAAATTGAACCTCTACAGTTTAGTTGTCCCATTGAACCAAATTCTTGGGATCTCCGGTCATTAAGGTTGGGTTACCACCATAAAGATTCTTATTATTTGGGTTTTAAGCCCATTCTCCTAGACAGGCAGAATATTTGATCTTTGGGTAGGCCTTTACTTAATGGATCCGCTATATTATCTTTGATTTGACGTAATCAATGGAAATGACACCCGTGGTGATCAACTAGCCTAACGGTCTTATGTCTCTGACGAATATGTCTAGACTTGCCATTGTACATACTCGTTCCGTGTCCTTTCTAAAGTAAATTGGCTATCACAGTGAATCATCACCGAAGGTACGGGTTTATCCCAACAAGGGATATCCTCTAAGAAGTCGTGAAGTCATTCTACTTCTTCTCCTGCTTTATCCAAAGCAATAAACTCTGATTCCATCGTGGATCAGGTGATGCATGTTTCCTTATAGGACTTCCAAGACATAGCCCCACCACCAATTGTAAAAACATTCCCACTGGTGGATTTGATGTTCTTTATATCCGATATCCATTTTGCATCACTTGTATCCTTCCAATACGACTGGATAACTTGAATAATGTAATACGTATATCACACAAATTATGACACACTAGTGTCATATCACACAAATTATGACATTGAGTATATGGAGGTCTTATAAGTTATTAAGATTTAAGTGAATTAGGATCACGAAATTAATTGTGTGTATAATTGATTAATTGTGGGATTGATTAATCTTTATGGGGACAAGCTTAGTGGGGGACATCACGTGTAACATTGCAAATAAGCTATCTGATGACTAGCCTAAGGCACTGCCACGCCCTCCCCCACATGCACACCTTACCTTTTTCTTATATGAGAAAATCGTGATTTATTGATTCATGAGACTCCAACCTTTTTTGGTTGTGTGCGAAAACATAAACAACACCCTTTTTCCTTAAGATTTACATATCACTCACCCTTTGCAGTTATATCCCTGTTATGTTATTATTCATGTCTGACATACTCAGTATATCAGTCGTACTGACGTCCCTTTTGTTGGGGGACGCTGCGTTTCATGCCCGCAAGTTCACATAGGCAGGGTGACGGTTCACGTTAGTTGATTACGGATCCAACGGATTTTTGGAGCACTCCCCTTGTTCGGAGTGTTGGTCTAATTTCGGTGCGGTACATTTTTGCTTACAAATATGGACATGACGGGGCCCTGTATGGCCTTGTCAGCCTTGGTATGGGTACTTATATACATATGTTGGTTTTCTGTATAAAGGTTTCACGTAGTTTTTTTTCGGCTTAGTCCGTAATTAATGATGATTAGGTGGTAAATGTACGATTAGCGTTACCCGGCGGGTGGGATCCAGGTGCCCGTCGCGGCCCTCCTATTTGGGTCATGACAACGCGGAACTGCTAGACGGCGCCGCAAGACAAACTTAATATGTGAAGTACGTTTACACGAATCCAGTAAACTTAACCTCTATGCGGTAAGATAAAATCATTTCATTCACGACACAACCGATCAAGCTTAGGATTTGTCAAGTGTCAATCCAAATGGCTGAAAAATTGTATCTTATTTATATTAGTTGACAACTAGACCATATTCTAAATATGTCTATTGCGTTGGCCAACGACTTAGTCAACCTAATATCACTGAGAAGTTGAGTGTTCTCTCGAATATACATTCGAGGAATGAATCCTAATCTTGGCTCAACTACCACATTTAATCTACATCGTAATGTACCCAATACAAGCCGTATCTCAACCTATAAGGCATTTGAGCTTAGGATAGGATCAAAGTATATTACTTTGTAGAATAGGTGTGCATTGACCTCAAGTCTAAGGACTTCTATCTCCCACACGCTGATCATACTTTAGACAAGTATAACAAACAATATATCAGCAGGATATACCAATACTTCCAAAGTATCCATGTGTCCATCACGAGTTGCCATTACTCGTAGCAGGTGAGACATACTACATCCTCTAAGGATGTGATGCAGAACACATGTCGACTTATCACATATCATTGATATCCCATTCTCGATGATCATTAGTCGAGGCTATTTTAAGAGTTACGTTATAATATTAATATCTCACATTATTAATAACAACGTAACCTCTAGGGATGCATATTATAGAATATTATAAACAATCAATTAATGATTCAATAATTGAAAATGCCAAAATATTAATCTCCATTAATAATAATACGAATGTGTATAAAGTACATTTATCCTAATACATATTGTCTCTAGGACATACATATACTTTCAGGTTCACACTTCCAAGTTCTTGAATAAGTGAAGTATGCATAAAGTACAAAAGAATAAGATTTGAAGGAACATGGGCTCACTTAACAGCAAAGTCTCTCTGATATCCTCATTATCTAATGAGATTATATTTTTCGGGTTCTCTCTTAACAACAAACTCTTCATCACACCTCTTGGGATGAGGCCCTTCTTGGAACTCTGCATGTACCGGGCTACCCTTTTCTCTTCAAAAGCTGAAAAGAGCAAAGCCATGTGCTAAAGGGTTTATTCCAAACACAATTTAATAATATGAAGGGTGATATATGTTGGCCCCAAAGGGTGTGGCCTGTCATAAAAAGTATAAATCCCACTGAAGTTTAATGGTGTCATTTTAATACTATAACAGATGCCTAATTAGAGAGAAGCATATATAAGGAATCCAGAGCAGTGCAAGATAAGTGAAATTTAAATCAGCTAAGCAACCGGATTTTTTTCTTTCTTGGATTTGACATCTCAGTAGCATGAGTTTCATGATATACGCGTCATGAAAAGAATTTGTATCTTATCACTACTGTAATACTATAATTTAACTTGTTATGACATGCTAGGCGTGTATCAGATCTGACAATTCACTTTACCTATAGTATTACATTGTCATTTGGAAATATATTGAGTAACTTAAGTCACCGAGCATGAAGCACAATCACATCGATCAAGAACAAAATATTGTTGCAACAACTAATATTACTGATTAGATAACAAGCTGACTGAAAAACTGTTGAATATTGAAGCTTCAGCCTATCCCTCAAGATCTTGTAAGAACAATATTTGCAGCTTCTTAGTTTATAAGTAATTAAAGAAGGAAAAAGTAAAGGACTTGCAATACTAGGTGACTGAAACATATAAGGACACAATTTAGTGTAATCAGCCATAATTGGAAGTTAAATGAAAGACATTGTGCATTAGTTACATACTTTGGCATTCTACGAAAGAGTAGTCTTGGAGCAACGATAAAGTTGTCTCTGTGTGACCTATAGGTTACGTGTTCGAGTCGTCAAAGTCTAAACTAATGCTTGCATTAGGTTAGACTATCTACATCACACCCTTTGAGGTGCGGCCTTTCCCCGAACTCCAGCTTTGTGTAACGAACTGCCTTTGAGTTTTGTATTCTACCATAATTCATTTGATTTAATGGATCTAAATTATTTGTACTTAGTTAATAAATCAATGCATAAATAGAGTCCGAGCTAAAAAGTAATTACGCTGTACATCTTCAATAATAGGACTCGCATTGTTGTGATCTTAGGGGAGAAATAAACGCAAGACAAGATAAAAGTGAAAAAAATGAGAACAGAAAATTAAAATTATAAAAATGATAAAAACGGTTCCGACCTGCCGGATTCGAACCAGCGACCTAAGGATTACAGCATTCAAACTACAGTCTTCCGCTCTACCAACTGAGCTAAGGTCAGTTTGTACCGATTGATAGTTGTTTTTGTCTATATCCAAATCTATCAATAATGTACTCAAATATAATTTTGGAATAAAAGAAATTTTACGGTACTCATAATAGAAAAAAGTAACTTAATACGCATACGACGAGTTACTAATTTTAAGGAAATTATTACCTTATAATGTAATATATATTGTAAATAATCAATTTGAAAAAACAAGTATCACACATTGTTGTACTCAAACATATATACTACTCCATATAACTTCCTAGATGTGATTACTTTTCTCTTGTTTCTTTCTATGTCCAGTTTTCATTCCTTTCCTTTCCTTTCAATTACTCCCTCCGTCCCAAAATACTTGTCACGTTTTTCATTTACACGTTCCTTAAGAAAGCATTTATAAAGATAGTATTTTCACTATTTTACCCTCTTAACACATTTCATCTAATCTGTCCCCAATAAATATCTACTCCATCAATGGCGAGAACCTCTTAAATGTTGCTAATTAATACAAGGATAAATTGGGAAAAAAACTACTTAATTTTGTCTTGGTTAAATAAAATGACAAGTATTTTGAGATAAGTAAATTTAATAAGATAAGTATTTTGGGACGGAGGGAGTAATAGTGATATCATGATTAGAAGCTTACATGGCTTGAAAAGAAAAGAGAAAGATCTTCGTATATATTTGCCGATACTTAATGTTCAAAGAAAATTGTTGTAAAGTTGAGATTAAATGCTCATTAATCGGAGGAATGGAATTGGAGGCCAATTTATATACTACCTAATTTTAACTTTTTATATGTCTATAATGTATTGTCTTCTTGTACTATCGACTTATCTTGGTCGTAGTAAGTGAAAGTGCAAGAGGGGCCGGGGGATTATTTTTCTTTTCTTAGTCGACTATCTCGAAGTGTTAGTCGAGTGGTAACAGATATAGTGCAGAAATTAAAAGCTGAAAGTAAATTATACCAGATGTTTTATATTGGTTCGGACTCAATGTGAATCCTAATCCAGTCCTCTTGGATTGCAAGAGTGTTCTCTGCAGCTCTTTTAAAATTGAGTTTGATACAATGATAGTTTGAATGAATTTCCTACTTCTACACTCAAACACTCGAAATCTTTTGATACAATGCCTCACCAACTATACTATATATCTTCTCACTTTTTTGTATACACTATAAATAAATCACTCAGAATTTCAATGCTTATTAAAAGTAAAGTAGAGAGCTTGAGAAGTTGAGACGAAAGTATGTGTTCTTCGTCTTTAGAGTCGTCCTTTATAGTTTGTGAACGGTAAGCTCTTGCAGAGATGGCAACCTAAGAGATTTAATCCTTGGAAAAAGGAATCGTGAATTCTCTTTTCCAAGAATAAGACTAGAGCTTTTTAATGCTGCTTGATCTTCCTTTCTTGTGTACTTCATGGTTGGATCTTTAGTGTGTAGCTTCCTTAACTGTTTTGTACTTATTTCCTTGTTGGAATTCGCTTGATTGATGCACCAAGATACTTGGTACTAGTTTCCTTTGTTGAAGTGATGTTGATTGATACACCGAGATCTTTCGTGGTACTTGATTGATTTCTTCCATAGCCTGATGAATTTTTCTAGCCGTTACCTCCATAAATAAGTTATTACTTATTTATTTGTTTAGACTTCTGACGGCTTCTCTTGTTTTTTGCACTTTGGGTTTTAGTAGTCAGCTCCGTTGGTGGTTCTCCCCTTGAAATGAACTTGGTCCTTATTAGTTAGTTGGGCCTTGTTTTTTCCTTGTGAGCATACCTGCGCAACCGAGTTTGTTATCATTAAAATTTAAACACTAACAATCTTCCCTTTTTTTATGATGACAAGAAAATAACTATATAGTCAACTTTCCTGTTGAAGTGTCGATTGATACTCCCCCTGAGTAGTTGATTTGTTGTGCTCCCTCTGAGTAGTTCACTTATTTTGCTCCCCCCTAGAGTAGTTGACCATATTGTTTGCTCCTTTTTCTCCCCCTTTGGCATCAATAATATATATATATATATTGTTGACACCCAATTTTGTCCCGTCTTTTTCGATTTATTCGCAATTTTAAATATTTTTGAACTCCTCAAAAACAGTTTTAATATAGGCATATATATATATATTTACTATTATTTTCAATATCACTATTATTATTATTATTATTCACATGTCTTACTATCATTTGCCTTTTTAAAAGTCTAAATCATAATTCTACCCTAATATTCTATGTTATTTCATTTTCGCAAAATTGCATCGCATTTCCATTTTTATTAAGCATTAAACATTTCGCAAATATTATATTTTTATTATTATTATCACATCGTTATGTTATTTTAAATAATTTACATCTTTTTATAATAAACTCATTTTTATTTTAACCAACTCCCCATTTTATTCCCCTCACCCAAAACAATATCAACCCACCACAAAAATCACAGCCCAAATGAACCCACCAAAGCCCAACCCAAATCGGCCACCTTTAACAAACCCCACCGAAGCCCAAGACCTAGGCCCACTCGGCTGGCCCAACATCCCAACACCCCTTTAACCAAACCCTACCTAATCTCAAACCAGAACCAAGTCCTCCATCATCTCACCGCCGATACACCTCTTGAACCGCCGGATAAACACCAACACCACTGCCACCATCGCCCTCTCGCATCACCCGTCCCTTTCTCCCATTTTCTAAGTCGAGTCAGAGTTGAAAGCTCCTCTGAAATCATCTCGAATAGAGAAGAGATGGAAACGATAATATCCCTCGGTCTCAAGCTTGTTTTGCCCTTAAATCAATAGGTAATGGTAGCATCTCTGTCCCAATATCCCCATTCTTTCCAATCACCTCTGAAAAGACAGAAAATTTATACTTGCACCATTTCCCCCCTCTTTTGGTTGGAATTCGAATTTCGAATTCTAGCCGTTGAAACCCCTCAATCCTGGCTATAAATACAACCATTTGGGTTATGTTTGAAGGGGGTTTATTTATTTTTTGGACAGAAAAAGGTCTGGTTTTCAAAGCTGTTAACTAAGAAAAATCGATCTTTTCTCACGTCTTCTTAAAGTTTTTCAGAGGCTTCTGGTTTAAAAATTTCCTCCTTTGTTAAACAAGTTTTGAATCCAAAAGAACTGAAAAATCCCTTCTTTTACTCTCGTTTCTGGCTCGGCAAAGCCATAAAATATTTAAGCTCTTGTTCTTTTTCAATCGCATAAACAAAACTTCTCCGAGCAGGGTTGACGATTCGAAACGACGCATCGGTTCGCTGCCTGTAGAAGGTCAGTAAGCTCAATTTCCTCTCAATCTTGGTTTCTTTTTGTGCTTTTTTTCTTAAACTAATTATGTGTTAGTTGTTAGTACTATTATATCTGTTTAGCATGTTTTAACTAGGCTAGATTTAATTTTGTTCATTATCTATTAGGTTCATATTTAATAGTATTGTTTATACATTACTATAATGTGAAAGGGTGATGTACTGTGTGATATGTATGCTGGTTTGATCATTTGTTAAGCTTGGTTAAGAGACCGTTAAGATCAAAATATGGCATATTATGGCATTAGATGATACATGTTACTGCTTAGTGTGTTGTTTGGTGATTTGCTTGTTAGTTTGATTTAATGTATTTTTAGATAAATAGATTAAATTCAATGTGACAAATGATCTTTATTCCAGGAGATTAAATCACTTAGTTTCTAACTGATTTAGACAAATTGTCCAACTGGTTAAATGTGATATTAATCTTATGAACTAATGTATATGCTAGTAAAACTATGTGTGGTTGAAGGTTTCTTAGGACATTTGACTGGATTATCTTGTTTAATATTCCATGTTTAGAATAGAGTGACCTAAGTATATTTTCAAATCTGCCTAAGTGAAGAGCATGCCTAGTTTTGATCCTTCCAGCATGTCAATCCCAGATTATTTTCCCTGATATGCACATGTTCCATTTCATTCTGCATATATTTCTATGCTTGATTATCATGGCACTAATTTTAGCTCTCATATATTCATCAAACTCCATCCTATTATGTGTTGGTTTCGGGATGTTATTTGATCATGTTAGGGTCCTGTTGAAACATGCCTCTCTTGCTGAACTCCTTTTATGGTTTATGTGTTGATTGACTGGTAACTTGCTCTATGTTCCCTAACCATATCATGCTCCAATTTTTGGGATAGTATTAAGTTGAAAGAACAGCATGATCATGTTCCTGTAGGTTTTCCAGACCACCAATGGCTCTGTTTTTTTCCTAATTTAAAGTGTCATCCTGTTTAATGTAGTGAGAATAGGATTTTATGTGACTAATTTGGTTCATGTTGGTCCTGTCATGGCCTTTTTAGAGGATTATTCTGTTCACGTAGGCTTGTACATTTCCCTTTGAATAACCACTGCTTAGGGTACCTAGATCACTACTCTTGATGCATTCATGCCCATTCTGATCTGTTTTAAGTGCCTACCCCCATTTGTTTCAATATTGGTTTGATTCATGTATATGTGTTAATGCTAAGTCATGGTGCAGCCCCGGTTTGTATGTTCGTATGTTGTTTGTTGGATGTATAATAGGACTAGTATCCTATGTATATTGCTTAATCTAAATGACTTTGCACCCTTTTTGAAGTGTAGTCTTAAATGGATATATTAGCTCATCTTCGTGCTAAAAATGTCTTCCTAAATTAGTCATCTACCTGTTTTGTTCATCTATGTATTTTTATTTATCTAAAGTGCTTGCCATGCCTATGTGTTGACTGATCTGGATATATGTATGTGTGTCCAAGATCATGTAGTGTACTAGTAAGGCCTCCTCTTCCCCTTTTCCTCTCTACACAACTTAAATCGCTCACTGTTTTTCTTTAAGAACTCCCCTAAATAAGCTTTTGCTCTTGTTTTTGGCTTGAGATACATTATTACTTCCCTTTATGGGGAAGTTGTTGGATCTATCATGATATACCTCAAAGTATACAAAGCCCTCTGAACTTCTATGCATAATGTTTCCACTCCTTCCTTCCATATTATGTCTTTTTCCTGTCTTTATTTGAGACTTTCAGAATGTATATATGTGAGTTTTTATACTTATCTTAATATGCTGGTTGAAAGCCAAGACAAGCTTCGGGTTTGGTTTATCCCCCCTCTGATTGCCTGCCATGCCTAAGGTTTTAGAAACTTTTTGATCTTGTTGCGGCATCAGAATATAAATGGTGGTAGCTCCCCCTTCACTATTTTGTCTTTCAAGCTTAATGTTTGACATGTTGTTTATGTTCAATCTTGAAGTTTCTCTTTAAGTTGTGTCATGCTTCTTTTGAGTTGTGACATGCCCTGTATCTCTTGATACTCATTCTTCACTTTTCCTTTTTCTTTACATGACATGGGGGAGTTCTGAATCCCAACATTCATATCATCTTGTACAATCTGAAGCAAGTGTTGCACTTGAGTTTGGGCTGCTTCATTTTGGAACCCATTGACTGCCTTTCTAAAGCAGTGCTGCTGCTTTACGGAACTGCTGCAAACTTTGAGATGTTGTTTTTGGGTTGATGTTGCTGCACTTTAAGTACATCTTGTTGCTGCTATATCAATAGTGATGTTGAACCTAATAGCTGCTGCACTTTAGTCATCGGCTACTGCTTATTTCAAAAAGAACAGACTGTTACACTTGATCAAAATGGGCTGATTTGAACACGATACTACTCTTAGGCCAATGAAATTGAATTTGAGGTCGCGCCACTTCGGAAATTGCCCTTCTGTTTCAGTTTGTTGTCTTTGTATTATTTTACTGATTTGAACAAATACTACACTTGGCCGATGAAAAATATCCGTCGATTTTGAGGCCTCCACAGTCGTAAAGATGAAAAATATAACTTCTGGGCAAGGATGAGACTTAAACCTTTTTATTTCATCCGAGAGATCAACATGTTTAGTAGGCTAGGCGACTAAAATAACCAACAAGTTATATGTTCGCATCCACGACGTGATTATAATGATCTTTTCTTTTTCGTCCGAGAGACCAACACGTTTAGTAGGCGAGGCAATCAAAATAACCACATAATCATACGTTTGCAGCCATGACGTGATTGGAATGGTCTTTTCAAAATTTAAGTCTGACCCCTCCGTGATCAAAACACTCATTGTTTTGGATACGGACCCGAAGTTATTTGTATTTAACTGTTTCTAACCGTTTGTTCTTGACAGCTTGCAAGGAACAAAGTCAACGAAGGCAGATACTCCTCGGAGATTATTTATTTTGTTGTTTTTACTTTCTTTAAATTCAAGCTTCATCTCGCTCTGTATTGTAATATTATTTATTGCACTTATGTAATTATTGAAATGCTTAAAATAGGCAGACTTAGAATTAATTCATAGGATAGTCTAAGATTGGAAACCCGCCGCTAGCTTATTTACTTGTAGGCTCGGTTAATTCAAACTTAAAAACCCTCCGCTAGTTTATTTATTTTTAGGCTGGTCATGCATATTTAGAATTTTCAAAACAAACTTTGATCATCTTCTGTTTACTTTATTAATTGTACAACTCAAAATGATTTCCAAAAATTACTTCTTTGACATTATAAGTAATTCGTTTTTCTCCTTGCTATTTATTGTCACAAATGCATACTTTTTCAACTTTATATGTATTTTTCTTTTATACCATGCAAATGCATACATGTACAAAATGCATCTCTTTCATTAATTATTTGCAAACATCTTTTTTAACTTCATACTTTAAACATGCATTTTTCTTAGTATAATATTAACCTGAGTTTGACCGGATAACCGCAAGTTAGCGGATCTTAAAGGATGCCTAATCCCTTCCCTTTAGGATAATAAAGAACCCTTACCTAGAATCTCATTAGTTTCGCAGACCTTAGAATTGGAGTTATATTGCAGCATTTAGTTAATATTTAGGTGCCCTAATTCACCTTAGAATAATTAGGTGGCGACTCCTTAATCCGATACCCAGGAATCACCGGACACGTTGTGCTCCGCTTTGATCGAACAGGTCAAAACAGGGCGCGACATATATATATATATATATATGCCCCGCAAAACATAACAGTCTACAAGACACCATATAGCAAAAGGACTTATGTCCCATAAAAAGCACATTGTTTGAATACAGATCACCAAAACACATAAATAATCTTAACAAAACATAAGAAAGCAGGCAAGTTAAAGTTCCTCCACAACATCATGCTGCTGCTGCTTACCCTCCTCCTCAAGTTGATGTTGTTGTTGCTTCTCCTGGTAATGTTGGGAAATAGGGAGAAAAAAGTAAGCCAAAGTATTGACAATGGCATCCTTAGTGACCTCAAGAGTATCAAAGAACTTTCAGGCAACTTAGCCATACTTATTTGCAACTGTGCAGACAATTTTGCAGCTTCCTTCAGCATTAGCTCCAATTTAATCCTCAAACGAGCAACATCACTTCATGTTTGTTTGGTAGACTCATGAATTTTCTCAATGCGGAAGAGATAGGATGCCATCATGTCTTTGAGAGACTCAACTTTAGCATCAAGAACATTGAGTTTGGTTTCACATAATATTCAGGCATGATAGGAGATGAAATAGAGGTTTTGATTTTAGAAGGAGAGTCAAGGTGTAGTTATTCAGGGACATCCTTGGCGAGCCAAGTATCCCTAGTGAGAACATACCACATACTACCAAAAGCTCTAGAGTTGTAGCATTGTTTGATAAGGGTGCTGGAATAGTCATCGAGATTGATGTGATGAGCCTAAAAAATAGGAGCAATGACAAAGTACATTCTATCATGTAATTGATGACAATAACGAACTTTAAGTAGTAAGCAACAAGAGCATCACGTTGGGTGTTGTTGGAGTAAGACCCAACACGATAAATAATGGTAGCTCACACAATGTGGTAGAGAACACGAACTTCAAATGTGATATCAAAAGGACCAAATTGAGCAGGAATAGAGGGGGAGTTTGATAAGACCTTTTTGTCTTGATCAAAGAAGACATTCAGAGACTCGGGCCAAGAAATTTTGGCAAGTCATAAAAACCATAGTAAGATCAACCTAGAATAGAGTCAAGAATTGCATAATCCAACACAATATGAGTCGCAAGGACCAAAATTTCAAGTTCATTAGGTTTAGAGGAGCGAAGATTTGCATAAAACATTCGAATAGGGGTTTCATAAATACGAGTAGGGTTTTGAAAGAAATTTCCCCATCCTGGATAAGTGAAGAGATTCTTTACCTTGCAAGATTGAGATTGCATGAGGTATAGATCAACAATGCGACCAATGATGATGGATTTGTCTTGAAGAAAAAGAAAAAAATCTCTATTTGGGAGATCTCAAAATTTTTGCTTGAGATCATGAAGGCTCTCTTGGTCAGACTTACTTTTCTTGGCAGAGTTGAAACATGCATCATGATCAAGGTAGGCCTGGGAATAAGGCCCAGACCGGCACAATGGGAAGGTCTTCATCCGGCTTAAAATTCAGTGACCATTTTTGAAGCCACATTTGCATTCCCCCGATTTCAATAACCCTATGAAAGTATACAGATTTGAAATCCGCTTCATTTTAAAGTCTATGAATACAATAAAGTTGTCATATACACCAATCATAGTTGTAGCTATCAATGGGATGATTTTGGTAAAACTAGATCGAAGCTTATCAATTTGGGGGTCTAGGTTTTGAGAATCTACCTACCAATGTGTATTTGCAGTCCTCAGCCAGAACTCCGTAGTAATCGGATGCTTTGAATATGAGCGTTGGCACTCCATTGTGAAAAGTTCTTCTTCCAACCACTGGTTCTCTGTCCGGTCGAAGAGTCACAGAGAAGGATAGGGTTGAGCTGATTGTGGTAGAGTATGCCATTTTTTTTAGCAATAGCAGTGGCAGGGCCTTGAAGAGCAGCAATGCTTTCCTTTTTCCCATCCCCACCCACCAGTGGCGTGCCTTCCGGCGATGCCATCGAGAAGGGGCTAGAGCTTAATTACTGTTAGAGAGAATTTTGTGAGCCTAAAAGGATAAGTAGTTTAGAGAGAGAATTAATTGATGAGAAAAGATATTGTGTTTCACACCTAGTGGATGAAACTTAATGTCTTGTATTTTCATGTATATAAAATAAGACAACAAATTTTTATAAGAGGAGGTTTTATGTCTCTATTCCAAAGAAAGAACATAATGCATTCCTTAGACTCTTGAATTAATTAAGGAGGACATTTTGAATATCTGGTTCAAAGATCTGGATACAATGAATGTCTTTGACTCCTTGGTTATTAAAGAGAAGACAATTATACCTTCTACCCAAAGGAGAGGTGTAATAGATGTCTTAGACTGTTTAAATTTATACATTAATACTCATGATTACTCTAATCTTTTGTGTTATTTTCCTAGAACTGTTAACATCATGACTACTATTCCATTGAAACTCTGACTAGTAGTAACTACAAAAAGTGAAAATAGAATGTTGAAATAATGCTGGGTTTGATGGGCCTAGACTTTGCAATGAGTGAACCAAAACTTGATGAACCTACAACGACTAGTTCTTATGAAGAAAAGGCTAAGTATGAGAAGTGGATGAAGGCCAACAAATTAAGCCAAATGATCATTAACATATCCATTTCTGATCAAATAAAATGTGAAATTAAGGATAATGGAAATGCAAAAGATTTTTCCAGTGTCATTGGGCAGAAATTCCAAGAATTTGATAATGCTAAGATAGGTAGCCTAATTGATTCCCTTTCCACCATAAGGTATGACGTTGTAGGTAGTGGAAAACATTGCTACCAAGCTGAATAGTTTATGTGTCCCATTATCGAAGAACTTATCACGTTTGTGTGGTAGATGAAGGAAGGGTTCAAAAAGAGAAAGGTGAGGGCATAGTGAACCTTGTTAGTTCGTCTAGATCAGTTGATTAACCCTCTTATAAAGGAAAAGGTGAACCCAAATTTTATTGAAAGAAACATAATCTGTCTTGTCATCCAGATGGTCATAAGCCTAGTGGTAACCAAGGCCAGTCTCATAATCCTATTGACCCTCAAGCTTTGATTAAGAAAGAAATTCGGTGTTGAAATTTCAAACAAATAGGTCATAAGAAAGCTGATTGTCCTCTGAAATAGAAACCAGGTAATCACGTGGCTTTCATCTGCTTTGAAACTAGTCTTGTGGATGTTCCTTGAATTCTTAATGGTTGGATAGTGGTTCAACTGTTCATGTAATGAATGACATGCAATACTTGGTAAGCAGACATAAGCCAAGAGAGGGTGAAGCCAGTGTAGATGTGAGCAATGGAGTAAAAGCGAAAGTAGAGTTTATAGGAACTGCTATTTTGTATTTCAAAAACAATTCTTGTATTCATTTAGAAAATATTGTTTTTGTACTGTCCATGAGACAGAAACTTGTTTCTCTTTCACTTATGGACCAATCTTTTATGAATTTCAATTAAATAGTGGTTTTGTTAAAAAATTCTTATGATTCACATGTCGTTGGTGATGGTTTTTTTAGTGATGGTCTATATCACTTAAATGTGTTGAATGAAAAATTTTCTGCAATAAATATTGATAAAGTTGTACACAAAAGGTCTACTTCGAGTAATCACAAATTTTTCATTACTTTGATTGATGATTTTTCAAGATATTGTTATATATACCTTTTAAACGAGAAGTCCATTAAGATAGTGATGTGATGTCTGACCGTGAGGGTGAGAGTACTACATAAAATATAATGAGTCTCATCAATATGTGGGGCCTTTTTTGCTTTATTTTTACAATAATGTGCTATAGTAGGACAACACACCATGTCAGGTAATTCTAAGTAGAATGGTGTGGTTGAAAGACGAAATCGTACTCTCATGAAAATGGTGAGAAGTATGATGTCAAGGACTATCATGTCTGGGTATATTTGGGATGAAGATTTACAAATATCAACCTATATTCTAAATAGAGTTCCTATAAAATCTGTCTCTAAAACCCTTTTTGAACTCTGGACGACCCGAAACTCTAGCTTGAACTATTTTCATATTTGGAAATTTCGGGCTGAAGTTCGTATTTATACACCCAATGAAAAGAATATTGATCCTAAAACTACCTGTTATTTCTTCATACTATCCAGATCACTCTAAAGATTTTTCTGTCCTAGGCCTGGCACAAGAATTGTTGTTGAGTCCACTTAATGCATAAGTATAATGTTTGTAATTGTACATGTGACAAGAAAATTGTGTTGAAAGAAAAGGAATTCATTGTTCATGTACCTATTATACATGAAAAATTGGTAAACCAACCATTTCATAAGGGGGGGGGGGGGGGATTTAAGGAACAATGATAGAAATTTTGTAGTCCTTGAGCATAATGAAAATATTGAACCACCTCGTACATCACAAAGAGAAAGAAAATATGTCCTTTCCGATGATTTTATCGTGTATGTGATTGAAAATATTAGTGACAATGGAGAGCTTACTGATCCTTTATCATATGCTTAAGCCCTTTCCTCTCCGTATTTTGAAAAATGGCGTAAGGTAATGGAAAATGAAATGCGCTATATGGAACACAATGGAGTGTGGGAGTTAGTAGAGTTTCATGTAGGTTTCAAACCTATTGATTACAAGTGAGTGCTTTAAACAAAAGAGACTCCAATAAAAATATAGACGACTACAAAGAAAAGTTAATTGCTAAGGGTTATACTCAGAAAAAAGTTGTTGATTATAAAGAAATGTCTTCTCCCATTTCATCAAAAGATGCATTTATTGTAGTCATGACTCTTATGGCTCATTTAGATTTAGAGTTGCACCAGATGGATGTTAAAACTATTTTCTGCAATAGTAGTTTCTGTGTAGAATCTTACATGATTCAGCTTGAATGGTTTCAGAAAGTTGGTAAACAATATCTAGTATGTAAGCTTAACAAGTCCATGTATGGCCTTTAACATCCTTCAGATAATGGTATTTGAAATATGTTGTGCATGACACCCCACATCACTAATCATTCGCATTGAAAAATATATAGAGTCGAGTATGCCCAATTCACATATGGTTTTTGAGTAGTTTCGGTTTCATATGTGCTTACCTTTTAGATTTTAATTTACAAGGTAGGGTTCTCTATATATCCTAACTAGCTAGCTAGCTAGAACGAATTAATGATTTACTTACCTGGGTATGAATTTTGAGGACATTATTTGAATGTGTACGATATGTAGCATTCAAATTAAATGTCCTCATATGAGCCTGAAACGGCAGGAAGTTGGATGTGTTGGAATTTGAACTTGTGTTAATTGGTTATAGCCTGAAAGGATAGTGACGTGGCCCATGTGGTGGATAAATAAAAGGCATAATACTAAATTGTTATGTGTGTGGATAAGTTGGGCTCAATAACTATTGACATGTGATGGGTAGGCATTCTCTATAAATAGAGACCAACCCCCATTTCCCTTTCTATCAGAAAACCCTAGCATATTATGTTCCTGCATACGTGGTATAGTGGTTGACGCCCCATCGGTCGAGATATCTAGTGGATCGTGAAAGTTGATCTTAGGCTTAACCGCTGATTCCTTCATCTGGTGCATCCATGGAGATGAACGATACGCTTTCTTTATTCTATCTCAAGATTATGTTATGCTTGTGTGTTAATATCTACTATGGCTACGCATTAATTATCTTACAGGATGGTGATGGCAGAAAATCAACAGCAGTAATACAGCGGCGTATGATTTTGTACAAGCACCACCATGCCATGGCTAGCATACAAGATACAAAACCAAAGCTGAGAGCTACCTTGATGGTAATGTGGATGTTCAACTCCACCAAAAGTATATTATTGTATGAATTAATAATGCTAGCTCAACTTTGATTAATACGCGTTATTATGTTTTATAATAGGGGTTTAAGGTGACTGTTTTTAGAAATGGGGAGTCGACAGACACAGTCCCCCAAGTTTGTCCCAGTGCATTACATATATTTGTACTTTTACTACAATAAAAAGAGGAGACCTATCTTTATTCTTCTTTCTTTTATTAAATATCCTTGTTCTTTCCTTCTAATTCATCAGCTCTCCTTGCCCCTAGAGCAATCGATCACCATATTGTACATGAATTTAGAATTTAAATTTTATGGAATTTGAATTCGTCTTTGTATATTTTTTTTATACAACCGGATTCAAAATTTAAGTTTTATAGGTTTTGGATTCGCTCTTTATATATATTCTTTTCTTCAAAGGCGAATTCAGGATTTGAATTTTATGGATTCTTGATTTTCCCTTGTACTTTCTCTTTTGTAAATGTGCATGGATTCGGAATTTAAACTTTATTTAAGACGACGGCCTCAAATGCTAGAAATTGAGTTCTAAATGTAATTTTATTACATATTAAATGAATTTCATATAGATCATATATATATATATATATATATATATATATATATATATATATATATATATATATATATATATATATATATATATATATATATATATATATATATATATAATATATATATATATAATATATATATATGATTTGGGTCTAAACTATTGGGTCTGCCAAATCTGTATCCTGAAAACTACCTCCTTTGATCGGTCGCTAATTTGGGACTAGAACTAGACTTTTAGGGACAATTTTTCTCGTCATTAAAAACCATTTTATTATAGTGGTAATTATAGTTGTGTATGACATATGGAATTTCATTATAATTATGTTTAGACATATAAATAGATCTATATAATTACTATATGCTATATAATGATTACACAAATTCAATTACTATTACTATATGTATTGATGTGGTCCAGGACAACTTCTCCCTTTTTCTTCCCATAAATTTCTCGGTATATTCTTGTTTGACAAATTTAACCTGCAAAATCCTGTATCCTCCAGTGGGTATCTTCTCCAGTTCATCCAGTTCAGCGTTCATTTTTTAACACGTGTCCACTTTAGAGTTCAATGGATCTGATCTAACTTTACTAACCACTACATTCTAACCATAGTTAAAATAACTTTTACCAGAATTCATTCCGCCAAATATACCGTCAGTAAGCTCTCTTCTGGATGGAGAAGAGTGGTTCGCTAGCGGAGGAGAAGAGGCCTCTTGCTCCGACCGAGACATTTGGAAATGGAAAAAGGGGGTTGAATTATTTCGAATACATGTTTGTGCTTGCAACGTCCTTGATCACATCGATGCCACCACCCCCTCTCCACCCGGCGTCGACAACCCAACGCGGAAGCACCTCGATGCAATCGTCAAACAATGGATATATAGCACCATACATACCATTATGAAGACAGATGCTTCGCTAACGAATTATGGATGAGACTAGAAGAAATACTTCAAGACAACAAACATACATGTGTCATGTATCTGGAGGAACAATTTAACAACATCCGTCTTGAGAACTTTGTTAACATATCAGACTATTATAAACAACTAAAATTAGTTGTTGATCAATTGTCTAATGTTGGAAATCCGATTTCCAAAACAAAGATGGTTTTGCAACTCATTAATGGGTTGCCAAAATGTGAGTACGATACACTTGCGATGATGATTCAACAAGCTGATCCCCTCCCTATCTTCAATAAGGCCCAATCACAATTGCTATTGGAAGAGACAATACGTGCCAAACAAGACGAACATAATTAGAATGTGTTGGTAGTAGATGCACCGTCGACCACCCTTGCAACCGCCGGACCACCGCAATCCGCGGACTACCAAAATCAATGCGGTGGCAGAGGCTAAAGTCGACGCAATGGATGCGGCCACAGAGGAAGGGGCTGAGGAGGTCGGTCCAATTCCGGTGGACAGCCACGACAGGCCTAGTCCCCATATCCGTGGGCCAGCCTAATGTCGTGGCCAACCCCTAGAAATTGGGCTTCCCCTCCCCTCCTTGCCCTTACCCAACTGCCCCGGCACAACACCTGAGTCCGACCCCGAGTATTCTGGGCCCTGCTCCAACAGTCCGACGACGCATGGTACATGGATACGGGGGGCACATTCCATCTTACTAGTAACTCTGGTTATCTGCCTCGACTATTTAATTTTAGCAATCCTCAATTTATTTTGGTCGGAAATAGAAATCGCATTCCAATTAAGGCTATGAAACCACCACCTCACCCTCCCTTTACCCAAAAAATGTCATATATGCGCCTAACATCATTAAAACCTTAATTTCTTATAGGAAATTTACTACTGACAATTTACTACGTAAACAAATCTTACGAGATGTAATAGTGTGGGGGACCTCTATCATTTCTCATTCAATTCTGCTGCAAGTGTCAATCCATATACCTCTCTAGTTGTAATCTCTCCATCAACTTGGCACGATAGACTTGGGCACCCAGGAGCACCAATTTTTAATTTTCTTAGAAGTCAAAATTTAATTCAATGTAATAAATGGAAATTTCCCCACGATTGCTACTCTTGTCCTTTATGGAAGCATGTTAGACTTCCTTTTCAATCATCAATGAGTGTAACGTATTCTCTTTTTGATATCATTCATGCGGATTTATGGACATCTCCAATTACTAGCAAACTAGGTCACAAATATTATTTGGTATTTTTGGATGATTTCTCTCACTTTCTTTGGGTTTATCCTCTAAAATAAAGTCCCAAGTTTACCCTATTTTTCTTGAATTTCAAGCATATGTTAAAACCCAGTTTGAGAAAAACATCAAAACGTTTTAATGTGACAATGGTCGTGAGTTTGACAATTCCCCCTTTCATAAATTTTGTGCGGATAATGGCATGGTGTTTCGATTCTCTTGCCCCCATACCTCCCATCAAAATGGAAAAGCCGAAAGAATTTTGCGCACCATCAACAATATGATCCGTACTTTACTCTTTCATGCTTCTATTCCCCTTCCTTTTGGGTCTACGCATTGCACATGGTAGCATATATCCTTAATATATTACCAACACGTACTCTTCATAATAAAACTCCAACCGATATTCTCTTCCATCGAATCCCTTCTATGGTCACCTTCGATCTTTGGTTGTCTATGCTACCCGAATCTCCCCTCAACGCTCCTCACAAACTAGCGCCTAGGTCCACTCCTTGCATCTTCTTGGGTTTCCCATTGAATCATAGGGGGTACTTATGCTATGATTTGTCCACAAATAAAATTCTAGTCTCTCGCCATATCACATTTAAGGAGCACATTTTCCATTCGCAAACGTCCGAAAATACCAAGTCATTGATTATGGTTTCCATGACAATTCGGACACATCCCCTCTCATTAGAAATGTAATACATGGGATTAGTAATTCGGCCCCACCCGAGCCTCCGACACCTGCCACGTCTTTCGTCGAACCCCAACACACTGCCTACCTACGGGCAGTGTGCGTCACCACCCTCCCCTTACTCGTCACATACTGCCCACTGTCAGTAGCCTATCCCGCTGTCACGACCCAAATTGGAGGCCGCGACGGGCACCCGGACCCCACCCGCCGGGTACCACTAATCACACTATCAAACACCTAATCATAAATAAATACGGACTAAGCCAAAAATATTATAGAAAATCTTAATCAGAAATCCAATTTTCATATATACATACCCATACTAAGGTCGACAAGGCCACACATGACAACTAACCACATGACACATGTCTACAAGCCTCTAAAGAATACATGACGTCATAAGGACGGGACAGGACCCCGCCATACCCATATGCGGATGTAAAATTACTGTACCACGACCAACTGCAACTATGAAACAAATAGAGTGCTCCAATATCAGCTGAACCAACAACTTACTAGCGTGTATCGTCACCTTCTTTAACCGAACCTGCGAGCATGAAACGCAACATCCCCCGACAAAAGGGACGTCAGTATGACTGATGTACTAAGTATGTAAGGCAAGAACAATAGTATAACAGGGATATACCAACAACTGAAACTGAAACAACTGACCAACAGTAAATGTCTCTGAGGGCCCTAATACATTTGCCTAAATGTTATGCACAATGCAGTATACATTTACATTAGCCCATTTCGGGCATCTTCCTTACCATAATAGCGTCTGTAGGCACCATATCATGTAATGATTAATGAATGTATGCATAATACAAATCGGTATACTAATTTCCATGTCCTCTCATAACCGCCTCTGTGGGCACCATACCATCACATAATGATTAATCTTTCGAATGTATGCATAATTTCCCTTTTCCCACAAATAGTTTGTACCAGCTGCGGGTGGTGTGCGTATGTAACGCCTGGTATACTAATGAATAATAATAAACATCCGGAGCGACATAATATCCTTTACACCTTTGGTTAACATTGGGAACATCAACATCTTTTCCGTATGCCTTAATAAGGGCTTAAGAATATATTTAGACATGCTTTTAGCATAGGAACCAACAACATGAATATTCTTAACTATTAGGAGTAGAATAAATTATGGAGCAATATCACGGTTATACTTTGTTACATGGAACATACCAAAAGAAAGGAATAATTTGCCTTAACATCCCTTGAGTAATTTCCCCTTTGATAGCTATTATAAATTCCACACGACGCGATGAAGTCAAATCTGTATTCCGAACATTAACATTTGATGGAGAGGTTTCAACTCCAATACCGTGATTACTAAAACTTTATTATAAGCGCTTGAGACCAACTCCTATATAAAAATCATATGTTGGACATCAATCCTCATGCGACCCTTGTTAACATGGATTTGAAGTGGCGATGGTTCAATTTGGTGATAAGCACCCCTAATGACTAACCTTTGAATAACTAAAGTAGTTTAGACTTGGTGGCTAAGAGTAATAGGTGATCCACATTAACTTTTGCGGTAATCTCATGACTTAGTCATTAGGTATTTTACATTCTAGAAAATTCATTTCTTATATTAAATAATTCTAGCCATTTATTACCTTAGCACTTAAGTAATCTATGAATTAAATATAGGATAATGTAATATAATGAACTTGGTCTTCGAATATATGAAATCTGTAGAAGTTAAGTTACTTAATGGCTGCCACCTATTAAATAATAAAGCCTTAGTCATTAGGTAACTTAATCTTAAGGCTACACGTTCAATCCCACCAAATAATGTCCCTCCATTAATAATTAATCACCCTTAATTAATCAATTACATACATAATTAATTCTAGATTCCACTTCATTTAAATCCTAAAAACTCATAAGACCTTCGAATACTCAATGTTATAATTTCCTAACATGCCACTAGTCCATAACCTCTTTGTGCACGCACCAAATTTATTTCCTCTTCCCGTCGTCACACTTCTTACGTCCAAAATTATTTTGGGGTTTAATACCTTTTTATATACTAATCTCTTTATTAGCATACGTAAATATGATCCAAAATTTTTCCAATGCTCGGGTCTATTTACACACGCTTAGCTATTCTACATACGCCTAGCGATTTAAACCGTGACCCGAATGTACGGGATGTTACACCCGCCTTGCCCTCTTTCTATGTCGAACACCCCCTGCCCCCGTCTGCCCAGATCACACGCAACCCGACCACATCCCATAAAATGCCACCCGTCTGGTGTATATTCCTACACACCGAATGGAAAATCATGTACAACACATGATCTTCAAGCCAAAATTTCACTTTAACCTATCTACTCAAACTATCTCACCTCTACCTAAAAACCCAACAATAGCCAAACTTGACCCAAATTGGAATGCGGTCATGCGTGAGGAATTTAATGCGCTCACTAAACAACACACTTTGATCTTGTCCCAAAACTGAATGAAGTCAATGTGATTCATTGTATGTGGCTATATCATCATAAATTCAGGGATAATGGTGAGCTTGAACGCCATAAGGAGAGACTTATGGCAAATGGCACACGACAACATGAGGGCATTGATTGTGGTGAGACCTTCAGTCCAGTGGTTAAACCTACCACCATTCATACTGTTTTGAGCATTGCTATGGGGAAGAACTAGTCGATTCATCAACTTGATGTGAAAAATGCGTTCCAACATGGAGATTTGAAAGAAATAGTCCATATGCATCAACCACATGGCTTTGTGCATCCATCGGATCCTCGGAATGTATGTCGTCTTTGCAAGTCACTCTATGGCTTGAAACAAGCCTCCAGGCTTAGTATGAGCAATTTTCCACTTACATCATGCAAATTGGGTTTGTGTGCAGCAAAAGTGATAATTTACTTTTTATTTTTCTTCGAGGTAATGATACTACATACCTTTTGTTCTATGTGGATGACATTGCCCTGACCGCCTCCTCTGATGTGCTGAAAAATGAGATCATTACCTTGCTCAAATCAGAATTTTCCATAACGGACTTGGGTAAGTTTAGTTATTTCTTGGGGATTTCTGTGACTAGATCCACAAATGCAATGTTCCTGTGTCAGCGTAAGTATGTCGAATAGATTGTTTACAGGGCTAAAATAGCAAACCGCAATATCATGCCTACTCCAGTTGACTCGAAGTCAAAGCTCATGGGGATCCGGTGCGTGATCCTTCTCTTTATAGGATTCTCGCTGGTGCACATTAGTATATTACCTTCACTAGGTCCGATATTGCCTATGCTTTTCAATAGGTGTGTTTGTTCATGCATGCTCCTAGGGAGCCTCACTTTACCGCTCTTAAACATATCATTCGATACGTTAAGGGCACCCTTCACTATAGATTACATCTTTATATATCTGCACCGACCAGGCTAATATCGTACACGGACGTCGATTGAGGTGGTGTCTTAACACACATCGATCTACTTCTAGCTATTGTATATTTTTGGGTGATAACCTCATTTCGTGGTCTATAAAACGAAAAGTCACGCTTTCCCGTTCGAGTGCAGAAGCAGAATATAGAGGCGTTACAAACGTTATTGCCAAAACTTGTTGGCTCAGAAACCTCCTTCTAGAGCTTCATTGTCCCTTATGTAAGACATATATTGTATGCTTTGATAATGTATTTGTTGTCTATTTATCTCATAACCCGGTTCAACATTAGAGAACCAAACATATTGAGATGAATTATCATTTTATTCGTGAAAAGGTTGTCATGGGTCATGTTCGGGTGTTACATGTTCCTTCTCCCTATCAGTACACATATATATTTACTAAGGGACTTCCTCGGCAGTTGTTCCTTGACTTCAAATCTAGTCTCACCGTCCGCCCTCCTCCCGCTCCGACTGAGGGGGTGTGATAGAGAATATATTAATATTATCCATATGTTATGTAATTATGATTTTGATGTAATTATGTAAACTAGATATTCTCATACAATTAGGTTTGTACTTGTAAATACCTATATATATTGTATTAATGAGAAGCCTCCAGACAAGGAGAATTATACAATTCTACATAAATCACTAAAAAGAACAACATAGGAGCACCTACAAAGGTGGCTCCCGGCTTCGTCATGCCAAGATATATACGGTTTGGTTGCCCCTTCCATGCTTAGATCATATTGTTGAATACAATTTGACCATTAATCACTCCACCAAAAGAAAAGTTGGAGCTTATCGAAACACTACAATTTGAGAATTCTAAAATCTCCCTATAAGTTAGATGTACTGCTGGCTATAATTCTTTCAATGAACAGACCATTGATGAACAAATAGAGATTCACATATAGGCATGTTTTGTACATAGCTGTTATTCACCACTTTTGTGGTTGTTTCTAGTCAAGCTTTGTATACCTCTTTCATTGATCGATTCCAAATAAATACTTGAGCAATTACAGATAAACGAAGGGGAAAAGTTAGAGTAATTTATTGAGGTTTTATGATAAATTAAATTGTGAAAGAGGTGGTAGCAACGTTACAACCTCATAAAAAGGTTTTGGATTAACTCTTGATGGTTTGTATTCTTAAAATGTCTTTCCCTTTTAATTGAGTAATGAATGTGTATAATTATTAATTTATTGATGGCATTTTAATTTTCACCAAATATTTTGTGGGAAATATAAGAGAAAAAGACAAAAAAGGAGAAAAAGATAAATAGATTTTCTGGCCAAAGAAAGGTGTCATATCACCTACTCTATTCCAAGCTTTATATATATATATATATATATATATATATATATTTATTTATTCTAAGATGAATTTTGTTAAAAGCGACAATATCATGATTCAAGATTTTCAGACTTAGGGTGTGTTTGGTACGAAGAAAATATTTGAATCTCTCTTCATTTGGTAGAATAGATTTGAAGTCCAGTTCTTTCTAGGCATTTTGACGTAAATAAGAAAGACCAAGACATAATATTACTCACTGTGTCTATATATAGAACCTCTATAATCATAACATGAGAGAAAATATCAGTGACAAGACCTCCGGCTATACCCAAAATGAAACACAAATCCAAATACATTAGGAGAATACTCCGACTGAAATGAGGCTGACTATAAACATGTGGAAAGAAAGAGGGCTGACTAGCGAGGATCGGTGTTGTCCTAAGAATTTGAACCTACATCGTGAAATGCAGCACCCCCGACAAAAATGAATGTGAGTACTGTGGAATAGTACTCGTATAATAAGGTAAAACCGAATATAAGAGAATAACACTTGACGTATACATATATTGTATTACAGGATATGAGGAAATTACACATACATCAAGTGAAATATTTGTTGTTATGCTCCTTAAGTCCTTATTTAATGTTAACAAAAATTCAAATACAATTGCAAAGAAATTCTTAATGATTCAATCATAAAAATCATGCACCATGAGTTAGTTCATGGAACGTAGTCTCCCATACTGCCATGCAATAACCATATATATACCATGGATCGTAACATGGTGGGCAGTCTCCCCTACCACCATGATGTAACAATGCACCATGATCGTAACATGACGTGTAGTCTCCCCTACTACTAGGCTATAACTCGTCTGGACTTGAAACTCACAAGTAGAGCATGTGGATCTTTCAAAACATATACTAATCAAGCTCATTTAGCACTCAAGGTCCCAAAATTGTAGGTATAAATGGTGTCAGAAATGTTAAATAAGAAATAAGCTGAGTCGAGAGATGGCTCTTTGTCTTTAAGATAAAATTGCTCTGTATATATGCTTTTACGATAATGGACAATAGTCTCCCAAGATAAAACATCAATGATCAATAATACAAAGAAAGTATTGTTGATTCTAGTGAAGAAAAAGAATATAGAAAGACTACTGAAGATGAGAGGATTTATGTGTTTCTATTTTTCAAACTAAACAAAACAGATTGTGTTTCTATTTTTTGAATTGAACTGAACAGACTGTGTTTATGTTTCTGTATTTGGAACAAAACAAAAGAGTCTTTGTGTTTTTATCAGTTCTATAAGAGTTTTGTTAATTTTTATTGTATATTATAAATCGAACAGTAATGTTCAATTTATAGTTGAAGAGGAGGGTTGTTGCGATGTTTCTGAAATCTTCCGAATCGTTGTAACATTTTATAAATCTTCAGAGACCAAAGTGTAAATAAGAAACACTTCAAGACTAAAAAGAAAATTTCAGAAGAGAGCCCACAGCCCGTGGCTCGTGACCCGAGCCGGATCGGATGGGCGGGCGGGTAGCGGCGGTGAGCGTGTGGGGCTTAGCCCCGAACCCAAGCTCACCTAGGTCCTCCATCTTCTTAATACATGGGTTACCCCTTGGGGTCCCAAACCCTTGCTAAAAAATAGAGATTATATAATACTCAATCCTTCCATCTTCTACCGATGTGGGAGATTGGTTGTTTGGCCAAAACAATTCATCTATTCATGTCTCAAACACCTTACTTTGTGTACCAATATCTCTTTCATTTCTTAATAAAATTTGACGATACTTGGCACTAATATTATCTACTCATTTAGTAGATTAGGCATGTGCGAAGAAACAATGTTTCCGACATGTAGGGCACACGTGTTTAAGTCATTAAAAATGGGAAAAATTCAATCCCACATAGTTAAATTTCCAACAATCCCCTCTTGAAAGAGAATTGGTGCACACAGGGTGCCAAAGTTCAGCAATCTTTCAGCGGAAAGATATTGCATAAGGAAAGGTAGCTTTCGGCTTTGAACCTTCCTTAATCGATTACGATCAGATTTACTTACTGCGTGGTGAACATGATGTCTTGAACCGTCAGTGTTTAGTGTAAACCAAGACAATGATATCAACATAATAACTCCCCTTATTCATTTCTTCTTATTGTTTTATTCGTTGTGTCCACGGGCAACTCTTGGATTCTTAAGTGCGTACAATTGAAGAGGCATGTCTTTGTACTTAAATAGGTGATCTCCTATAAGGTATCCTGCTATACCTTACTCGCAAGTGTTAGGAGTCATTAAAAGTTTTATAAATTTATCTTTTACCCATAGGTAGCACTTAATGTCTATCGCGGAACAACTTTGAAATTATATTTCTTTAAAGAATAATAATCTGAAGTGCTCTTACTTCAAGTGAAGCGCTAAAACTGAACTTCTACAGTTTAGTTGTCCCATTGAACCAAATTCTTGGGATCTCCAGTCATTAAGGTTGGGTTACCACCATAAAGATTCTTATTGTTTGGTTTTAAGCCCATTCCCCAAAGAAATATTTGACTTTGGGTAGGCCTTTACTTAATGGATCGACATATATTATCTTTGATTTGACATAATCAATGGAAATGACACCCGTGGTGATCAACTACCTAACGGTCTTGTCTAAATATGTCTAGACTTGCCATTGTTCCATACTCTTTCGTGTCCTTTCTAGGAAGGCAATCTTAACATCCATTTGAATCATCTCAAGGTCACGGGTTTATCCCAACAAGGGATATCCTCTAAGAAGCTATGAATACCCTTATCCAACGTTAATCTAGAAATAGTGGATCGTATGTGTCGCTTATCGAGGACTTCCTTTTGACATAGCCCGACCACCGTTGGGAAAATTATGTTATATTTGTGTATGTTCTTTATATCTGATTCCATATATAAAAGGATGCATCATCATTGTATCCTTGGACGTAACAAGTGTGATATCTTGAATAATAATAATAGTTGTATATACCCAAAAGGTTATGACTAGTGTCATATCACACAAATTATGACTTTGAGTATATGGAGGTCTTATAAGTTATTAAGATTTAAGTGAATTGGGATCACAAAATTAATTGTGTGTATAATTAATTAATTAATTGTGGGATTGATTAATATTAATGGGGACAAGCTTAGTGGGGGACATCATGTGTAACATTGCAAATAAGCTATCTGATGACTGGCCTAAGGCACTGCCACACCCTCCCCCACATGCACACCTTACCTTTTTCTTATATGAGAAAATCGTGATTTATTGATTCATAAGACTCCAACCTTTTTTGTTTGTGTACGAAAATAGAAACAACACCTTTTTTCCTTAAGATTTAAATATCATTCACCCTTTAAAATATTACGAATTAGAAACAGTAACATATCCTCTCCAAATCCTTCATCCATTTAATTAACAATAAGTTAACCTGCAATTTTAAATAGACAAAGAAGGTTGATCTAATCATTATTTCTTAAGGCTCAATTTAAGGTATGTTAAGGCAAAAAATTTCTTTCTTTTGGCGTGTTCCATGTAACGAAATATAACTGTGATATTGTTCCATAATTTATTCTACTCCTAGTAGTTAAGAATATTCATATTATTGATTCCTATGCTAAAAGCATGTCTAAATATGTTCCTAAGTCCTTATTGAGGCATACGAAAAAAATGTTGATATTCATAGTGTTAGCCAAAGGGGCAAGGATATTATTGTCATCCAACAAATGTAGAAAATGTTTTATTGTCATTCATGCATTTTTATTTGCATCATATTATATATTATCCTGGACCCATTTGTGCTATGCACACTACTATATGGTAAATATTATGTATATGTAGGGATATGGGGAAAGGGAAAGGCGTTATATACGCACACCACCTACAGCTTGTATAGACTATCACTTAAAGAAAGAGTCTTATGAGGCCAAAATGATGTGATGCCCATGTGTGGCCGATATAACCTGATGCCCACAGAGGCGGTTATGGACAGGAAGAGCCCACGTGTGGCCAATATATATGTATACCGCATTTGCATCATGCATACATTCATTAACCATTATATGGTATGATGCCCACAGAGGCTGTTATGGTAAGGAATATGCCGATGAGGCCGATCTATATGTATACGGCATTGGGCATGACATTTAGGCATATGTATTAGGACCCTCAGGGATAATTATTGTTGGTCGGTTGTTCTTGTTTCAATTTATTGTTATATCTCTGTTATGTTATTATTCATGTCTGACATACTCAGTATATCAGTCGTACTGACGTCCCTTTTGTCGGGGAACGCTGCGTTTTATGCCCGCAGGTTCACATAGGCAGGGTGACTATTCACGTTAGTTGATTACGTATCCAACGGATTTTTGGAGCACTCCCCTTGTTCGTGTTGGTGTTTTCGGTCTAATTTTGGTGCATATATGGGCATGGCGGGGCCCCGTTTTTTGATGTTGCTAAATATGGAGGCTTGTAGACATGTATCTTGTAGATAGTGGTCCTGTATGGCCTTGTCAGCCTTGGTATGCGTACTTATATACATATGTTGGTTTTCTCTATAAAGGTTTCACGTAGTTTTCTTTCGGCTTAGTCCGTAATTAATGATGATTAGGTGGTAAATATACGATTAGCGGTACCCGGTGGGTGGGATCCGGGTGCCCATCGCGGCCCTCCGGTTTGGGTCATGACAATGCGGAACTCCTAGACGACGCCGCAAGACAAACTCAATATGTGAAGTACATTTACACGAATCCAGTAAACTTAACCTCTATGCGGTAAGATAAAATCATTTCATTCACGACACACCCGATCAAGCCTAGGATTTGTCAAGTGTCTATCCAAATGGCTTAATAATTGTATCTCATCTATATTAGTTGACAACTAGACCATATTCTAAATATGTCTATTGCGTTGGCCAACGACTTAGTCAACCTAATATCACTGAGAAGCTGAGTGTTCTCTCGAATATACATTCGAGGAATGAATCCTAATATTGGCTCAACTACCACCTTTAATCCACATCGTAATGTACCTAATACAAGCCGTATCTCAACCTATAAGGCATCTGAGCTTAGGACGGTATCAAAGTATACTACTTTGTAGAATAGGTGCGCATTGACCTCAAGTCTAAGGACTTCTATCTCCCACACGCTGATCATACTTTAGACAAGTATAACAAACAGTATATCAGCAGGGTATACCAATACTTCTAAATTATCCATGTGTCCATCACGAGTAGCCATTACTCGTAGCAGGTGAGATATACTACATCCTCTAAGGATGTGATACAGACCACATGTCGACTTATCACATATCATCGATATCCCATTCTCGATGATCATTAGTCGAGGCTATTTTAAGAGTTACGTTATAATCTTAATATCTCACATTATTAATAACAACGTAACCTCTAGGGATGCATATTATAAAATATTATAAACAATCAATTAATGATTCAATAATTGAAAATGCCAAAATATTAATCTCCATTAATAATAATACGAATGTGTATAAAGTACATTTATCCTAATACAGATTGTCTCTAGTACATACATATACTTTCAGGTTCACACTTCCAAGTTCTTGAATAGTTGAAGTATGCATTAAGTACAAAAGAATAAGATTTGAAGGAACATGGGCTCGCTTAATAGCAAAGTCTCTCTGATATCCTCATTATCTAATGAGATCATATTTTTCGGGTTCTCTCTTAACAACAAAGTCTGCATCACACCTCTTGGGATGAGGCCCTTCTCGGAACTCTGCATGTACCGGGCCGCCCTTTTCTCTTCAAAAGCTGAAAAGAGCAAAGCCATGTGTTTTAGGTTTATTACAAACACAATTTAATAATATGAAGGGTGATATATGTTAGCCCCAAAGTGTGTGGCCTGTCAAGAGGTGGAGTTTAACCTTGGTAAATCCCATTTATAAGTAGCAATATATTCATAAAAAGTATAAATCCCACTGAAGTTTAATGGTGTCATTTTAATACTATAACAGATGCCTAATTAGAGAGAAGCATATATAAGGAATCCAGAGCAGTGCAAGATAAGTGGAACTTAAATCAGCTAAGCAACCGCATTTTTTTCTTTCTTGGACTTGACATCTCAGTAGCATGAGTTTCATGATATACGCGTCATGAAAAGAATTTGTATCTTATCACTACTGTAATACTATAATTTAACTTGTTATGACATGCTAGGCGTGTATCAGATCTGATAATTCACTTTACCTATAGTATTGCATTGTCATTTGGAAATATATTGAGTAACTTAAGTCACCGAGCATGAAGCACAATCACATCGATCAAGAACAAAATATTGTTGCAACAACTAATATTACTGATTAGATAACAAGCTGACTGAAAAACTGTTGAATATTGAAGCTTCAGCCTATCCCTCAAGCTCTTGTAAGAACAATATTTGCAGCTTCTTAGTTTATAAGTAATTAAAGAAGGAAAAAGTAAAGGACTTGCAATACTAGGTGACTGAAACATATAAGGACACAATTTAGTGTAATCAGCCATAATTGGAAGTTAAATGAAAGACATTGTGCATTAGTTACATACTTTGGTATTCTACGAAAGAGTAGTCTTGGAGCAACGATAAAGTTGTTTCTGTGTGACCTATAGGTTACGTGTTCGAGTCGTCAAAACAGCCACTAATGCTTGCATTAGGTTAGACTATCTACATCACACCCTTTGAGGTGCGGCCTTTCCCCGAACTGCCTTTGAGTTTTGTATTCTACCATAATTCATTTGATTTAATGGATCTAAATTATTTGTACTTAGTTAATAAATCAATGCATAAATAGAGTCCGAGCTAAAAAAGTAATTACACTGTACATCTTCAATAATAGGACTCACATTGCTGTGATCTTAGGGGAGAAATAAACGCAAGACAAGATAAAAGTGAAAAAAAGGAGAACAGAAAATTAAAATTATAAAAATGATAAAAAGGCTCCGACCTGCCGGATTCGAACCAGCGACCTAAAGATTTCAGCAATCAAACTACAGTCTTCCGCTCTACCAACTGAGCTAAGGTCGGTTTGTACCTATTGTTAGTTGTTTTTGTCTATAAACAAATCAATAAATAATGATTCAAATATAATTTTGGAATAAAAAAACTTTTACGGTACTCATAATAGAAAAAAGTAACTTAATACGCATACGACGAGTTACTAATTTTAAGGAAATTATTACCTTATAATGTAATATATCTTGTAAATAATCAATTTGAAAAAACAAGTATCACACATTGTTGTACTCAAACATATATACTACTCCATATAACTTCCTAGATGTGATTACTTTTCTCTTGTTTCTTTCTATGTCCAGTTTTCATTCCATTCCTTTCCTTTCAATTACTCCCTCCGTCCCAAAATACTTGTCACGTTTTTCATTTACACGCTCTTTAAGAAAGCATTTATAATGATAGTATTTTGACTATTTTACCCTCTTAACATATTTCATCTAATCTGTCCCAAATAAATATCTACTCCATCAATGGTGAGTACCTCTTAAATGTTGCTAATTAATACAAGGATAAAGTGGGAAAAAACTACTTAATTTTGTCTTGGTTAAATAAAATGACAAGTATTTTGAGATAAGTAAATTTAATAAGATAAGTATTTTGGGACGGAGGGAGTAATAGTGATACCATGATTAGAAGCTTACATGGCTTGAAAAGAATAGAGAAAGATCTTCGTATATATTTGCCGATACTTAATGTTCAAAGCAAATTGTTGTAAAGTTGAGATTAAATGCTCATTAATCGGAGGAACGGTCTAGGTAATCGATAACGCGGGACAAAAAAAACCAAAGCCTTTATCGCAAATGTTTGGAATTGGAGGCCAATTTATATACTACCTAATTTTAACTTTTTATATGTCTATAATGTATTGTCTTCTTGTACTATCGACTTATCTTGGTCGTAGTAAGTGAAAGTGCAAGAGGGGCCGGGGGATTATTTTTCTTTTCTTAGTCGGCTATCTCGAAGTGTTGGTCAAGTGTTAACAGATATAGTGCAGAAATTAAAAGCTGAAAGTAAATAATACCAAATGTTTTATATTGGTTCGGACTCAATATGAATCTTAATTCAGTCCTCTTGGGTTGCAAGTGTGTTCTCTGCAGCTCTTTTAAAATTGAGTTTGGTACAATGATAGTTTGAATGAAGTTCCTACTTCTACACTCAAACACTCGAAATCTTTTGATACAATGCCTCACCAACTATACTATATATCTTCTCACTTTTTTGTATACACTATATATAAATCACTCGGAATTACAATGCTTATTAAAAGTAAAGTAGAGAGCTTAAGAAGTTGAGACGAAAGTATGTGTTCTTCGTCTTTAGAGTCGTCATTTATAGTTTGTGAACGGTAAGCTCTTGCAGTGATGGCAACCTAAGAGATTTAATCCTTGGAAAAAGGAATCGTGAATCCTATTTTCCAAGAATAAGACTAGAGCTTTTTAATACTGCTTGATCTTTCTTCCTTGTGTACTTCATGGTTGGATCTTTAGTGTGTAGCTTCCTTAACTGTTTTGTACTTATTTCCTTGTTGGAATTCGCTTGATTGATACGCCAAGATACTTGGTACTAGTTTCCTTTGTTGAAGTGATGCTGATTGATACACCGAGATCTTCCGTGGTACTTGATTGATTTCTTCCATAGCCTGATGGATTTTTCTAGCCGTTACCTCCATAAATAAGTTATTACTTATTTATTTGTTTAGACTTCTGACGGCTTCTCTTGTTTTTTGCACTTTGGGTTTTAGTAGTCAGCTCCGTTGGTGGTTCTCCCCTTGAGATGAACCTGGTCCTTATTAGTTAGTTGGGCCTTGTTTTTCCTTGTGAGCATACCTGCGTAACCGAGTTTGTTATCATTAAAATTTAAACACTAACAATCTTCCCCTTTTTTATGATGACAAGAAAATAACTATATAGTCAACTTTCCTGTTGAAGTGTCGATTGATACTCCCCCTGAGTAGTTGATTTGTTGTGCTCCCCCTGAGTATTTCACTTATTTTGCTCCCCCCTAGAGTAGTTGACCATATTGTTTGCTCCTTTTTCTCCCCCTTTGGCATCAATAATATATATATATATATATATATATATATAACAGTCTACAAGACACCATATAGCAAAAGGACTTATGTCCCATACAAAGCACGTTGTTTGAATACAGATCACCAAAACACATAAATAATCTTAACAAAACATAAGAAATCATGCAAGTTAAAGTTCCTCCACAACATCATGTTGTTGCTTACCCTCCTCCTCAAGCTGATGTTGTTGTTGCTTCTCCTGGTAATGTTGGGCAATAGAGAGAAGAAAGTAAGCCAAAGTATTGACAATGGAATCCTTAGTGACCTCAAGAGTATCAGAGAACTTTCAGGAAACTCAGCCATACTTATTTGCAAATATGCATACAATTTTGCAGCTTCCTTCAGCATTAGCTCCAATTTAATCCTTAAACGAGCAACATCACTTCATGTTTGTTTGGTAGACTCGTGAATTTTATCAATGCGGAAGAGATAGGATGCCATCAAGTCTTTGAGAGACTCAACTTTAGCATCAAGAACATTGAGTTTGGTTTCACATAATATTCAGGCATGATAGGAGATGAAATAGAGGTTTTGGTTTTAGAAGGAGAGTCAGGGTGTAGTTCTTCAGGGACATCCTTGGCGAGCCAAGTATCCCCAGTGAGAACATACCACATACTACCAAAAGCTCTAGAGTTGTAGCATTGTTTGATAAGGATGCTAGAATAGTCATCGAGATTGATGTGATGAGCCTAAAAAATACGAGTAATGAGCAAGTACATTCTATCATGTAATTGATGACAATAACGGACATTAAATAGTAAGCAACAAGAGCATCACGTTGGGTGCTGTTGGAGTAAGACCCAACACGAGAAATAATGGTAGATCACACAATGTGGCAGAGAACACGAACTTCAAATGTGATATCAAAAGGACCAAATTGAGCAGGAATAAATGGGGGAATTTGATAAGACCTTTTTGTCTTGGTCAAAGGAGACATTCAGAGACTCGGGCCAAGAGATTTTGGGCAAGTCATAAAAACCATATAAGATCAACCAAGAATAGAGTCAAGAATTGCATAATCCAACACAATACGAGTCTCAAGGACCAAAGTTTCAAGTTCATTAGGTTTAGAGGAGCGAAGATTTGCATAAAACATGCGAATAGGGGTTTCATAAATACGAGTAGGGTTTTGAAAGAAATTTCCCATCCTTTATAAGTGAAGAGATTCTTTACCTTGCAAGATTGAGATTGAATGAAGTATAGATCAACAATGCGACCAGTGATGATGGATTTGTCTTGAAGAGAAAGAAAAATTCTCTATTTGGGAGATCTCAAATTTTCTCTTGAGATCAAGAATGCTCTCTTGGTCAGACTTACTATTCTTGGCGGAGTTGAAACATGCATCATGATCAAGGTAGGCCTGGGAATAAGGCCTAGACGGCGCAATGGGAATGTCTTCATCCGGCTTAAAATTCAGTGACCATTTGTGAAGCCACATTTGCATTCCTCCGATTTCAATTACCCTATGGAAGTATACATATTTGAAATCCGCTTCATTTTAAAGTCTATGAATACAATAAAGTTGTCATAAACGCCAATCGTAGTTGTAGCTATCAATGGGATGATTTTGGTTAAACTAGATTGAAGCTTATCAATTTGGGGGTCTAGGTTTTGAGAATCTACCTACCAATGTGTATTTGCAGTCCTCAGCCAAAACTCCGTAGTAATCGGATGCTTTGAATATGAGCGTTGGCACTCCATTGTGAAAAGTTCTTCTTCCAACCACTGGTTCTTTGTCCGATCGAAGAGTCACAAGAGAGGATGGGGTTGAGCTGATTGTGGTCGAGTATGTCATTTTTTTAGCAATAGCAGTGGCAGGGCCTTGAAGAGCAGCAATGGTTTCCTTTTTCCCATCCCCACCCATCGATGGCGTGCCTTCCGGCGACGCCATCGAGAAGGGGTTAGAGCTTAATTACTGTTAGAGAGAATTTTGTGAGTCTAAAAGGATAAGTAGTTTATAAGAGAATTAATTGATGAGAAAAGATATTGTGTTTCACACCCAGTGGAGGAAACTTAATGTCTTGTATTTTCATGTATATAAATAAGAGGACAATTTTTTATAAGAGGTGGTTTTATGTCTCTATTCCAAAGAAAGAACATAATGCATTCCTTAGACACTTGAATTAATTAAGAGGAGACTTTGAATCTCTGGTTCAAAGATGAGGATACAATGAATATTTTGACTCCTTGGTTATTAAAGAGGAGACAATTATACCTTCTACTCAAAGGAGAGGTGTAATAGATGTCTTAGACTCTTTAAATTTATACATTAATACCCATGATTACTCTAATCTTTTGTGTTATTTTCCTAGAACTATTAACATCATGACTACTATTCCATTGAAACTCTGACTAGTAGTAACTACAAAAAGTGATAATAGAATGTTAAAATAATGTTGGGTTTGATGGGCCTAGACTTTGCATTGAGTGAACCAAAAGTTGTTGAACCTACAACGACTAGTCCTTATGAAGAAAAGGCTAAGTATGAGAAGTGGATGAAGGCCAACAAATTAAGCCAAATGATCATGAACATATCTATTTATGATCAAATAAAATGTGAAATTAAGGATAATGGAAATGCAAAGGATTTTTCCAGTGTCATTGGGCAGAAATTCCAAGAATCTGATAATGCTAAGATAGGTAGCCTAATTGATTCCCTTTCCACCATAAGGTATGACGTTGTAGGTAGTGGAAAACATTGCTACCAAGCTAAATAGTTTATATGTTGCCATTATCGATGAACTTATCACGTTTGTGTGGTAGATGAAGGAGGGGTTCAAAAAGAGAAAGGTGAGGGCATAGTGAACCTTGTTAGTTCGTCTAGATTAGTTGATTAACCCTCTTATAAAAGAAAAGGTGAACCCAAATTTTATTGAAAGAAACATAATCAGTCTCGTCATCCAGATGGTCATAAACCTAGTGGTAACCAAGGTCAGTCTCATAATCCTATTGACCCTCAAGCTTTGATTAACAAAGAAATTCGGTGTTGAAATTTCAAAGAAAAATGTTATAAGAAAGCTGAATGTCCTCTGAAATAGAAATCAGGTAATCACGTGGCTTTCATCTGCTTTGAAACTAGTCTTGTGGATGTTCCATGAATTCGTAATGGTTGGATAGTGTTTCAACTGTTCATGTAATGAATGACATGCAATACTTGGTAAGCAGACACAAGCCAAGAGAGGATGAAGCCAGTGTAGTTGTGAGCAATAGAGTAAAAGCGAAAGTAGAGTTTATAGGAACTGCTATTTTATCTTTCAAAAATAATTCTAGTATTCATTTAGAAAATATTGTTTTTGTACTGTCCATGAGACAAAAACTTGTTTCTTTTTCACTTTTGGACCAATCTGGTTATGAATTTCAATTAAATAGTGGTTTTGTTAAAAATTTCTTATGATTCACATGTCGTTGGTGATGGTTTTTTGAGTGATGGTCTATATCACTTAAATGTGTTGAATGAAATTTTTCGCAATGCATATTGATAAAGTTGTACACAAAAGGTCTACTTTGAGCAATCACAAAATTTTCATTACTTTGATTGATGATTTTTCAAGATATTGTTATATATACCTTTTAAACAAGAAGTCCATTAAGATAGTGATGTGATGTCTGACCGTGTGGGTAATTCTAAGTAGAATGGTGTGGTTGAAAGACGAAATCGTACTCTCATTAAAATGGTGAGAAGTATGATGTCAAGGACTATCATGTCTAAGTCTCTTTGGGATGAAGCTTTAAAAATATCTACCTATATTCTAAATAGAGTTCCTATAAAATTTGTCTCTAAAACCCCTTTTGAACTCTGGACGACCCAAAACTCTAGCTTGAACTATTTTCATATTTGGAGATTTCGGGCTGAAGTTCGTATTTATACACCCAATGAAAAAAAGATTGATCTTAAAACTACCAGTTATTCCTTCATACTATCCAGATCACTCTAAAGATTTTTCTATCCTTAGGGCTTGGCACAAGAATTGTTGTTGAGTCCACTTAATGCATAAGAATAATGTTTGTGATTGTACATGTGAAAAGAAAATTGTGTTAAAAGAAAATGAAGTCATTGTTCATGTACCTATTATACATGAAAAATTGGTAAACCAACCATTTCATAAGGGGGAGGATTTAAGGAACAATGATAGAAATTTTGTAGTCCTTGAGCATAATGAAAATATTGAACCACCTCGTATATCACCAAGAGAAAGAAAATCTGTCCTTTCCGATGATTTTATCGTGTATGTGATTGAAAATCTTAGTGACAATGGAGAACTTACTGATCCTTTATCATATGCTTAAGCCCTTTCCTCTCCGTATTTTGATAAATGGCATGAGGTAATGGAAAATGAAATGCACTATATGGAACACAATGGAGTGTGGGAGTTAGTAGAGTTTCATGTAGGTTTCAAACCTATTGATTGCAAGTGAGTGCTTTAAACAAAAGAGACTCCAATAAAAATATAGACGACTACAAAGAAAAGTTAATTGCTAAGGGTTATACTCGGAAAAAAGTTGTTGATTATAAAGAAATGTCTTCTCCCATTTCATCAAAAGATACATTTATTGTAGTCATGACTCTTGTGGCTCATTTAGATTAAGAGTTGCACCAGATAGATGTTAAAACTGTTTTCTGCAATAGTAGTTTGTGTGTAAAAGCTTACATGATTCAGCTTGAATAGTTTCAGAAAGCTGGTAAACAATATCTAGTATGTAAGCTTAACAAGTCCATATATGGGCTTTAACATCCTCCAGATAATTGTATTTGAAATATGTTGTACATGACACCCCACATCACTAAGCATTCACATTGAAAATATATATAGAATCGGGTATGCCCAATTAACATCTGGTTTTTGAGTAGTTTCGATTTAATATGTGCTTACCTTTTAGATTTTAATTTACAAGGTAGGGTTCTCTATATATCCTAACTAGCTAGCTAGCTAGAACGAATTAATGATTTACTTACCTGGGTATGAATTTTGAGGACATTATTTGAATATGTATGATACGTAGCATTCAAATTAAATGTCCTCATATGAGCCTGAAACGGGAGGAAGTTGGATGTTTTGGAATTTAAACTTGTGTTAATTGGTTATAGCCTGAAAGGATAGTGACGTGGCCCAATTGGTGGATAAATAAAAGGCATAATACTAAATTGTTATGTGTGTGGATAAGCTGGGCTCAATAACTATTGACCTGTTATGGGTAGGCATTCTCTATAAATAGAGACCAACCTCCCTTTCCCTTTCTATAAGAAAACCCTAGCATATTATGTTCCTGCACACGTGGTATAGTGGTTGACGCTCCATCGGTCGAGATAGCTAGTGGATCGTGAAAGTTGATCTTAGGCTTAACCGTCGATTCTTTCCGCTGGTGCATCCATGGAGATGAACGATATGCTTTATTTATTCTATCTCAAGATTATGTTATTCTTGTGTGTTAATATCTACTATGGCTACGCATTAATTATCTTACAGGATGGTGATGGCAGAAAATCAACAGCAGTAATACAACGGCGTATGATTTTGTACAAGCACCGCCATGCCATGGCTATCATACAAGATACAAAACCAAAGCTGAGAGCTACCTTGATGGTAATGTAGATGTTTAAATACACCATAAGTATATTATTGTATGAATTAATAATGCTAGCTCAAATTTGATTAATACGCATTATTATATTTTATAATAGGGGTTTAAGGTGACTGTTTTTAGAAATGGGGAGTCGACAGACACAGTCCCCCAAGTTTGTCCCAGTGCATTACATATATTTGTACTTTTACTACAATAAAAAGGGGAGACCTATCTTTATTCTTCTTTCTTTTATTAAATATCCTTGTTCTTTCCTTCTAATTCATCAGCTCTCCTAGCTCCTAGAGCAATCGATCACCATATTGTACATGAATTTAGAATTTAAATTTTATGGAACTTGAATTCATCTTTGTATATTTTTTTTATACAACCAGATTCAAGATTTAAGTTTTATGGGTTTTGGATTTGCTCTTTATATATATTCTTTTCTTCAAAGGCGAATTCAGGATTTGAATTTTATGGATTCTTGATTTGCCCTTGTACTTTCTCTTTTGTAAATATGCGTGGATTCAGAATTTAAACATTATTTAAGACAACAACCTCAAATGCTAGAAATTGAGTTCTAAATGTAATTTTATTACATATTAAATAAATTTCATATAAATCAGATATATATATATATATATATATATATATATATGTGTGTGTGTGTGTGGGATACAATTGTTGTAGGAAACGCAAAGTAAGTAACTATTACAATGGTAGAAAGGATAAACAAACTATTACAATAAAACTGGAAATCAAAACCTTAACAAACTACTTGTGTGATTTGCTGAGTTGAGTGATGGCACTCTGTCTTTAATAAAAGATTGCCTCGTGTATCTCCTTTTACGGTGTTGGGCAATAGTCTCCCATGTACAACATCAACTTAACAAATGAGCAAAGGAAACTCAAGTGTTATTCTTGAAGAACTTTGAGTATAGTAACTTTGCTAGAGAGGAAGAATATGAACTCTGAAAATTCTGGAGTATTTTCTAAGTGTTGAGTGTTGTTCAATTGAGCCAAAGTCATCAATTTATAGTGTAAGTAGAAGACCCCTCAACTAGCCAACTAATGGCCTTCAATAGCCATGTAATTGCACTTGATTGAGGGGTTACATTCAGCCAAATAACGGCTGAATTCATATGCCAAGTAATGGAGAATCAATGCTCCAAAACCAACCCAAAGGTTAGATTTTTCCAACTTCCCATCAAATCTTTCTGCCTCCGAAGCGCCGCGGCGCTGTGAATTAGCCCCGCGGATCCAGTGACTAACCAACCAATTTGCGCCGCGGCTCCAGCGGTGTGGCGCCGTGGCCCTTCACGACTCTGCGGCGATTTCCGACTCGTTTCATTTTACACTTTGTACACTTCTTCCTTCTTTTACCAATGTGGAATACTTTGTCATTTGGCTAACAACCATCCATAATTCTATGTCTCAAACGTATTACTTACGTACTAATATCTCTTTCACTAACGAAATTTGCAATACTTGGCACTACGTGTGCATGTGTGTGGAAACGACGTTTCCGACGTACGGACCCTAATTGTTCGAGTCATAAATTAATGGGATATACTTAATTCCACATTTAATAAATTTCCAACAATTCTCTCTTGAAAGAGATTTTGGCACACACACTTGGTGCCTTTTATAGCAATCTTTTGGCAGACCGATGTTGCATCTGAATGGGTAGCATACGCTTTGACACTTCCATAGTTGAATACCATCAGACTTACTTACTGCTCGGTGAACGTGATGTCTTGAACCGTTAGTGTTTAGTGTAAGCCAAGTCAACGGTACCAACACAACAACTTCCTCTACTCAGTTCTTCGTAATGTTTTATCCGTTGTGGCTGTGGACACTTCTTGGATTCTTAAGTGCGTTCATTTGAGGCGGTCTATCCTCACACTTAAATAAGGGTGGTCTTCTACAAAGTATCCTGCTATACCCCACTTTACAAGTGTTAGAAACCATTAAAAATTTCCCCAAACCTAACCTCAACCGGTGAGGATCATTAAAGGTTTTGGAAACTCAACCTTCACCCACACTGCAGATAGCACTTATAGTCTATAGCGGGAACGACTTTGGATTTGGTGTTTCTTTACAGAAATCACTATCTGAAGTGCTCATGCTTCCACCAAAGCGATCAACTGAACCTTTACAACTTAGTTTTCCCATTGAACCTAATTCATGGGATCTCCAGTCAGTAAGGTTGGGTTACCACCATATTGGTCCTTATACTTTGGGTTTTAAGCCCATTCCCCTAGACAGGCAGAACATCTGATCTTTGGGTAAGTCCTTTGTCAGCGGGTCTGCTATGTTATCCTTTGACTTTATGTAATCAATGGATATTATACCCGTGGTGATCAGCTGCCTAACAGTCTTATGCCTCTGTTGAATATGACGAGACCTACCGTTCTACATAGAATTTTGTGCCCTTCCTAGAGCCGACTGGTTGTCGCAGTGGATCATTACAGAAGGTACGAATTTTTCCAGCAAGTAACATCATTTAAGAAGTCATGAAGCCACTCAACTTCTTCTCATGCTTTATCTAAAGCGATAAACTCTGATTCCATCGTGGATCGGGTGATGCAGGTTTTCTTAGAAGATTTCCAAGACACATCCCCACCACCAATTGTAAATACATATCCCACTGGTGGACTTGGTGTTCTCTATATCAGATATCCAGTTTGCATCACTGTACCCTTCTAGTACAACTGAATATCTCAAATAATGTAACTCGTAAGTTAGCGTGTATTTCAAGTATTGTAGTACCCGATTCAACGCCTTCCAGTGATCATTACTCAGATTACGGGTAAACCTAGCCAACTTGTTGACTCCATAAGCAATATCAGGTCGGGTGCAGTTAGTTATGTACATCAAACTACCAATCATCTGTGCATATTGCTCCTGGCATATGGGTGCACCACGATTTTTATCAAGCTTTTGATTTCTATCCATTGGTGACTTTATAGGCGAACTGTCATACATCTCGAACTTTCTCAAAACATCCTCGATGTAATGAGACAGAGATAAGACCAGTCCGTCAGACGTCTTAGAGATTTTTATCCCTAAGATGACATATACGATACCCATATCCTTCATGTCGAAGCATTGTTTCAACATGTTTTTAGTCTCTAGAATTATGCTAGGACTGCTCCCTGTGATCAACATGTCATCTACATACAGACATATCATAACAAATGAGTCAGAGTTACCTTTCATGTAGACACATTTGTCACACTCATTAACGGTGAAACCCTTTAATAGTAGAGTACTATCAAATTTTTCATTACATTGCTTCGGGGCTTATTTCAGCCCGTACAGAGATTTGACAAGCCGACAGACTTTCTTCTCTTGCCCTGGAACCACATACCCCTCGGGTTGGTCCATATAAATCTATTCTTCCAAATCACCATTTAGAAAGGTTGTCTTGACATCCATTTGATGTATCTCAAGGTCACGCAACGCTGCGATCGTAATGAATACTCATACAGACGCTGGTTAAAACTACTTATAATAAAGGGATGAGGTCCGGCTGACCCGTAATGGGTTCAATATATATGGCACGCTCATCCTAGACACCGGGGAGTACGTGTCAAAGTAGTCAAGGCCTTCCTTTTGCTGATAGCCCTTGACTACCAACATGGCCTTGTACTTATCTATAGACCCATCTGCTTTATACTTCCATTTGAGTATCCACTTACAACCCAACAGTTTATTTCCCAGAGGAAGATCAACCAACTCCCAAGTATGGTTATGCAGAATGGAGCCTATTTCACTCTCAATAGCTTCTTTTCAGAGAGGTGCCTCTCTGGAGTTGATAATGCTTCAGCAATAGTCCTTGGTTCATCATCAACCATATAAGCTACAAAGTCAGGATCGAAGGATTTATCCTTCCTAGCCCTTTTACTCCGCCTTAGTTCCATCTCTGGAGTTTCCAAGTTCTGAGAATCTAGAACACTAGATTCTGGATATTCAGCCACTTCGAGATCCACTAGATCTGAACCATCTAGATCCGAGTCGTCAATGACTCCCGGTTCTTGAGATCTTTGTTCATAATTTTGTTTGAGAGAGGTTATGTCTTTTTCCTTTCTAGGAAAGGTATCTTCAAAGAATTGAGCATTCCTTAATTCCATGATTGTACCCCCGTGGATATCTGGAATAACTTACTTATGCACTAAGAAGTGATAAGCACTAGTTCTATTTTCATATTCGATGAATATGCAATCTACAGTCTTAGGCCCAATCTTGACCTGCTTTGTCTTGGGTACTTCAACCTTTGCCAAACAACCCCACACCTTTAAATATTTATAGGTGGGTTTCTTTCCTTTCCATGATTCATATGAAGTTTTGTCCTTACCCTTATGTGGGACTCTGTTAAGAATCGTATTAGTGGTAAGGACAGCTTCTCCTCACATGTTTTGGGGAAGACCGGAATTGATGAGCAAGGCATTCATCATTTTCTTCAACGTGCGGTTCTTACGTTCTGCCACACCGTTCGATTGAGGTGAGTATGGAGCCATCGTTTGATGAACAATGCCTGATTGGGCACAATATTCCTCAAATGGCGCTACTTATTCTCCTCCTCTATCACTGTGAATGGATTTAATCCGCATACTTAGTTGGTTCTCAACTTCTGCTTTGTAACGTCGGAATGCTTCAAAGGCTTCATCCTTACTTTTCAACAAGTAAAGGTAACAATACCTTGTGCTATCATCAATGAATGTCACAAAGTACTTGTTCCCCCCTCTAGTTGTGCAAACTTCAAATCACATGTATTTGTGTGAATAAGTTCTAGAGGAGCGGTATTCCTTTCGAGATCGAAAAGAAAGCTTTGTGAGTTTTGCCTCTACGCACACCTCACACTTATGTTGAGGGTTTATGTCGATAGATGGCAACAACTCCAACTTTAGCAACCTTTGGATGGACTTGTAGTTGACATGTCCTAATCATGATGCCATAAATTAGAGGACTCAAGCAAGTAAGAAGAAGAGGCTTCAATATTATTGCTTGTGCGGTATACAGACATGGTGTTAACTTTGAAGAGGCCTTCACAGACAAATCCTCTTCCCACAAACGTTCCATTCTTAGTGACTACAAATTTATTGGACTCAAACACTAGCCTAAAACCAGCATTAACCAATAAATGACCTGAAATTAAATTTCTTCTAATCTCAGGAACATGCATCACTTCCTTCAGAGTGAGCTCCTTTCCAGAAGTCATCTTCATAACTACCTTTCCAACCCCTAGCACGTCAAAGGAAACGTTGTTTCCCATGAACAACTTCTTGTTTGTAATCAGTGTATAAGTGGAGAAGGCATCTCTATTGGAACAGATGTGTCTTGTAGCACCTGTGTCCATCGACCACTGCATGGGATTCTCAACAAGGTTTGATTCTAGCACCACCGATGAGAACTCCTTAATCATGTCGTCCATAAACTGGTCTTTGACGACGTTAACTTGTGCCTTGCCCTTGTCGCGCCCTATTTTGACCTGGCTCGGGTCAAAGCGGAGCACGGACGTGTTCAGGTGATTCCTGGGTAAAGAGGGTTGAGGAGTCGCCACCTAATTATTTTTACGGTGAATTAGGACACCTAAATATTAAACTAAATGCTGCAATGTAACTCCAATTTTAAGGTCTTTGAAACTAGCGAGATTCTAGGTAAGGGTTCTTTATTATCCTAAAGGGAAGGGGTTAGGCATCCTTTAAGATCCGCTAACTTGCAGTTATCCGGTCAAACTCAGGTTAATTATTACTAGAAAAATATATGTTTTTACAAGTATAACAGATTTAAAGATGTTTGCAAATAATTAGTAAATGATGCATTTTAAAAAGAAAGATACATGTAGAGATTTTTTAAATATGCATTTGTATGTATTTAAAGAGAAATACATGTAGAGTTGAAAAAATATGTATTTGACAATTGATAGTAAAACAAATTATTTATAATGCCAAAGAAGTAAAATTTGGGGAATCAATGAATTGTAAATTGACAAAAGATAAACTTATTCGGTATGATTTAATAAAGCAAATAAAAGATGACAAAAGTTGTTTTGAAAATCTTGAATACGCGTGACGAGCCTAAAATAAATAAACTAGCGAAGGATTTCTAAGTTTGAATTTAACCGAGCCTACAAATAAATAAGCTAGCGACGGGTTACAAATCTTAAACTACCCTATGAATTAATCCTAAGTTTGCCTATTCTAAGCATTTCAATAGTTACATAAGTGCGATAAATAATATTACAATACAAAGCGGAATAAAAGCTGAATTAAAGAAAGAAATAAAAATAAATAAACTCCGAGGAATATTTGTCTTTATTTGCTTTAATCCCTGCAAGCTGTCACGAACAAACGGTTAGAAACAGTTAAATACAAATAACTCCATATCCGTATTCAAAACAGTGAATGTTTTGATCACGGAGGGCTCAGACTTAAATTTTGAAAAGAACATTCCAATCACGTCGTGGCTGCAAACATATGACTAATGTAGTTTATTTTGATTGCCTCGCCTACTAAACGTGTTGGTCTCTCGGGTGAAATAGAAAGGATCACTATAATCATGTCGTGGCTGCGAATATATAACTTGTTGGTTATTTTAGTCACCTCGCCTACTAAACATGTTGATCTCGGATAAAAAGGTTTAAGTCTTCATCATTGCCCGAAGTTATATTTCCGTCTTTTCAACCGTGGAGGCCTCAAAATCGACGGATATTTTTCATCGGCCGTGTAGTATCGTATTCAAATCAGTAAAATTAAATCGGAACAGAAACAAGCGGCCAGCAGATAGCGATAGCGATAGCAAGAGTAGCAAAAACAGAGGCGAGAAAAACAATTTCCGAAAATGACGCGGTGTCTAGTTTAAAACAAGAAAACAGTAGAACAAATATTTGAATGCTTTGAAACAAAGAACTCGAAATAGAAAGCAATGTTTGAAAAATGCGCATTCGGTTTAAAACGATAAAAAATGATAAAACAAGATAAAACAATGAATCAAACGGGAGCAAATCCGAAACAAAAAAACACGCCCGAACAACATCGCGGTATTTATTCGAAACAAAAAAACAAGAAATATCCGTCGCAAGAAATTTAAAACAGTAAACTTAATAACAATAATATATCCGTTGTACGGATGTCTAAAACAGCTTAAACTAAAAAAAACAGAGAAGCGAAACGAAAGAAAAGCTCGGCCTCGAATTCAATTTCGTCGGCCTTAATGCGATATTAATAAAACAAGAAAAACGATTACAAAGAAACGAGCGGTGAGCAATTTAAAATACCCGACCCGAGTTCGAAATTCGGAAATATCCAAATCGGGTCGACCCGACCCGAATCGGTGACCCGACCCGAATCGGTGATTCATACCCGAAATCGATTTCAGTATCGATTCGATAACCAATAACAAGAATATGAAATGCAAGAAAATTTGGAAAACCCAAACCGGTCGACCCGACCGGTCGATGACCCGACCCGAATCGGTATCGAATCCGAAATCAAATGTTCACCAAATTCGGATAACAAATAACAAGAATATGAAAATGCAAGAATTCGAAAATGTTCAAATCGGTCGACCCGACCCAGTGTCGAAATGACCCGACCCGAATTGGAGTTTCAACCGGAATCAAATAATTTCATCAATTTCGGATAACCAATGATAACAACAAGAAAGAATGTAAGAAAATTGGAAATTTAAATCGGGTCGACCCGACCGGTCAAGAACCCGACCCGAAAATCGGTGATCCAAATCAAATCTTAACACCAAATTCGGATAACCAACATACATAAATATGAAATGCAAGAATTCTAAAATGTTACCCGAACCGGGTCGACCGAGTCGGGTCGACCCGACCCGAAATCGGTGAAAAAAATCGAGAATCAAGGGGATGACAAACCTTTTCGGACTTGATTCTTGAACAACAAAGAAGCCAAAATGCTTTAAACTCAAGAACACAACAAAATATTTATGTATATATGGAATAATCTTCCGAAAATCCTTCCGAAAATCTATTTTTCTCCCCCGAAAATCTCCTTTTTAAATGAAGAACAATCATGGGGTATTTATAGGTGGATTCCCCCCCAAGAACGTTCAAGGAATAAGTTTGAATTTCAAAAATAAAGAGCCAAAAATCGCGGATTTGAGGGGCATGGGTCGCGGGTTTTATGGTGTCAGCGCAATAGAGGGGGTCGGTGAAGGCGAGGGGTTGGTGTTGGCAGGGGGTTGGTGTTGGCAGGGCGAGGTGACCGGCGACGTGGGGTCGCCGGTATGGGGGTGTGGGGTCGACGGGTTATGGGTTTTAGGTTTTGGGTTTTTGATTTTTTGGGATTTTTATTTGTTTGGGGGGATTAAAGAGGGGAATGGGTTTGGGTCGGGGCGACGGGTCGTGTGAGTGGGCCTTGGTTGTGGGTTGTGGGGTCGGGGCGATGGGGAATAATAAAAAAAGGGAGTTGGGCTGAGGGGTGAAGGGAAAAGGGGAAAGGGAATTGGGCCGCGGGTTTGGCCGACTGGGCTTCGGTTGGGGGAATTGTTTTAGGGACTTTGGGCTTGTTTGGTGTGGGCCGTTTGGGGGGGTTTGTTTTGTTTTGTGGGTTTTGATTTATTTTGGGTGAGGGGAGATTAAAGATGGTTGTTGGGCTTCGGTTTTGGGCTGGCCGGTTGGGTTGAAAAATAAAAGGGGAAGTTGTATTGTTTTGGGTTATGTAGAAATTGTTTTGGGTTTTAAAATATAAAAGGGTTTTAACATTAAATATATATATATATATTTTGTAAAAGATGTGAATTATTTAAAATAATATAACGAAGTGATAATAAAAAATATAATATTTGCGAAATGTTCAATGCTTGATAAAAAACGGAAATGCGATGCCATTTTGCGAAAAAATAAAATAACATAGAATATTATGGATAAAACTATGATTATGATAAAGATGCAAATGATAGTAAAAAATGCGAATAATAATAATAATAAGATATATACACATACATGCCGATATTTTAAAATTGTTTTAAAAGTGTCAAAAATATTAGAAATTACGAATAAAATCATAAAAGATGGGACAAAATTGGGTGTCAACAGATGCCCCTCTTTGGACGGAGACGATGAAAGAGTTTTCGGCCAAAGAAGTTGACTGAGTAGCCAATTTTGTCCCGATCATCGGGACTCGAAGGAACGATTAGGGATGCATGGTAAGAAATAGAATCCCCGGGGGGAAGAAGTTGAAAAAAAAAAAAGATGGTGCACATTCAAACAACAATGCCCCAGTGTCGACTTAGGATGACACTGGTCGTTGATGCGAGAAACTAATGGGAAAGAGCGGATCGACGTTCGAAGTAGGTCGCTGACCAATTTGCCTCGGTTCGCCGTAAGAGATAGTTCCACGTTGTGATGAAGTTCCTGCAAATTAAAAAACTCCTGCAACCTAAAGCTTAAGATATAATTAGTGTATACCTGCTGAGAAAAAATTGTAGAGAATATAACTTGTAAATACCCGCATTAGGAGGTGGGCGCCTGACTGAAATTAAAATACCCTCATTATAAGGTGGGTGCCTGACTGAAATTAAAATACCCGCATTATGAGGTGGGCGCCTGACTGAAATTAAAATACCCGCATTATAAGGTGGGCGCCTGAAATGACGTCGTTGGATTGACGTGTTGTGTTGAAGACGTTGTAATAATGTAAAAGACAGTTGTTATGCTGCCTGTAACGTCGAGGACGTTGTTGTAATGTTGTTTTGCTGTAAAAGATAAATGATGTGCTGAAGACGTCGTTGTAATGTTGTTGACGTCATTGTAATGCTGTAAAAATAAATGTTGTGCAGAAGACGCCGTTGCGTAGGCGTGTTGTTGATGACGCCGTTGTATGGGCGCGTTGCTGATGACATCATTGTAATGCTATTGATGTCGTTGTAATGTTGCAAAAGATAGTTGTTTTGCAGAAGATGCCATTGCGTAGGCGCGTTGTTTGTGACGCCGTTGTATGGGCGCGTTGTTGATGACGCCGTTGTATGGGCGCGTTGCTGATGACATCATTGTAATGATGTTGATGTCGTTGTAATGCTGTAAAAGGTAGTTGTTTTGCAGAAGACGCCATTGCATAGGCGTGGTGTTCATGACGCCGTTGTATGGGCGCGTTGTTGATGACATCATTGTAATGCTGTTGATGTCGTTGTTGTAAGAACGTAACACTGATGTCGTCGTTGTATCGACGGGTTGTGTTGAAGACGTCATTGTGATGACGTTGTTGCAAGAATGTAATGCTGATGACGTTGTTGCAAGAATGTAATGTTGTTGTCGTTGTATAGACTTTGCTGATGTCGTCGTTGTATAGACGTTGATGATGTTGTCGTTGCATAGACTTTGCTGATGTTGTTGTTGTTGTAAAGAATAGTTGTCGTTGCATAGACTTTGCTGATGTTGTTGTTGTTGTAAAGAATAGTTGTCGTGCTGCCGTAACGTCGTAGACGTTGTTGTAATGCTTTTGAAGATAGTTGATGTGTTGCAGTAACGTCAATGACGTTGTTGTAATGCTGTAAAAGATAGCTGCTGCGTTGAAGACGTCATTGTAATGTTGTTGACGTCGTTGTAATGCTGTAAAAGATATTTGTTGTCTGCAGTAACGTCGATGACGTTGTTGTAATCTTTGTAAAGATAGTCTCTTTGCGTTGAAGACGTCATTGTAATGTCTTGTTGACGTCGTTGTAATGTCGTAAGAGATATTTGTTGTCTTTAAATACTTGTCGATGACGTTGTTGTAATGTTGTCATCTTTGCTGTAAAAGATGTAAGTGACGTCCTTGCCGTCAGTTTGCTGTAATATGGTTCCACGTTGTGCTGAATCTTCTGCCGATTCAAACTCATGTGGACTGTGAATTGAAATGTCGTCCTGGCACGGGCGAAAATGTGATGCGACGTCTTTGCCGTCGGGTTTGCTGTGTTGTCGTTCCCTGTGATTCGAAATAACATCTTTGTGCAGACATAATAGTCGGGACCCTGTAGGTCAAGATGATGTCTTCGTATAGATGCAAAACATGAACGTAATCCTTGTAGTGAGCTGTGATGCCAAAATTCTTTGGGAAATTGATCATAAGTGATGTGGCTTCCCTGCTTCTTTCAACCTGAAGAACCTGTACTCAAAGAAAATTTGTGAGTTTGGGGGAGGGGCGGTTGATTCGCGTTGACTTTGTAGCTTCTGCTCTTGATAGTTGCATGTTCCGCTGATTCGGACCTGTAGCCCCTATCTAGTTCCCAGTCTTGGCTAACCGCTAATGGAAACTGTTGAAAACAATTTGTTTATGAGAAAGTAGGCATATTAGTAAAAGTTCTTGTCGAAGTCTAACGAAAATATTTGTTGAAAATAATTTACTTATAAGAAAATAGGCATATCCGTAAAAAGTTCTTGTCGAACTCTAACGAAAATATTTGTTGAAAATAATCCGCTTATGAGAAAGTATGCATTTATGTAAAATGTCTGTCGAGCAGTGACATGCGGTGAAACAAAGCAAACGTCTTATCCAAAATTCTTCTGGCTGAAGACTTATTTTGCCGATGCTTTTCCATGTTTATCGGCGTCCTCTGGCAGTGATCCCAAAAAAAAATGCCCCAGTTTCTAATATGTGAGGATGATGATCTTTCGAACGGACCACCGAGTCTTGAGTGGGCTGTTTGCCTGGCCTATCAGGGTGATCAGATGGGTGTACTTTGTCTTTTGTGAGATAAAGGAGAAAATATTTCCTAATGGTGGGACCGAAGCCGATTTAGGCCGCCTACGTATCCCCATGAGGGAATCAGGTCGTGACGTAGTTCATTACAAGCAAAGGAGATTGTAAGGGTTTTTCTAAAAATGAGGCCGAAGCCGATGTGGCCGCCTACGTATCCCGCCGAGGGAATCAGGTCATGACGTAGTTCGTTGCAAGCAAAGGAGATTGTAAGGGTTTTTCTAAAAATGAGGCCGAAGCCGATGTGGCCGCCTACGTATCCCGCCGAGGGAATCAGGTCATGACGTAGTTCATGTTCAAGTAAAAAGGAACTTGGGAAAATTTGTGATCTAAAGAAACGGAACCCTACGTGGGTTCTATGCGTATCCCGACGAGGGAGCGCAACTTTTACAACATAGAAAAGTATTACATAGAGAATAACTAATCTTAGATATGGTATCTCTTCACTGCATCTGCATTGATGGTTTTTGGCCATTCTATTCTGATAAAGTTGCCCCGGACAACTGCGTCCATCTGCTTTCATCAATCAGTCTCTTAGTATATGATTCTGTGTCCACTTGACTGCGAAAGATATAGCATTGCCCCGGTAGAAGTCCTGATCGTAGTATGGTAGCCCAAGAGTACAAATGGCAAACGTCCGTGCCGATGCTTGTAACTTATCAACCATCCTGGTGTTTCATCCAAATCTGGCTTTGACTTATTCCAAAAAAATGCCCCAGTTCTTCCGGTTGTAAGTCTTCCTTATATTCGTCGAAGCCTTGCTTGTTGTTTGGGACCTTGTTTGCTTGTTTCATTATATGTCACATATTATCGACAGATTTATTAGTTTGCATGATGAAAAAGAAGAAAATTATTAAACAAAACAGATTTTAAACTAGCAAAAGCAATGCAGATTTGTCATTTTGAGCTTTCAAAAGGTGGAGGCAAAAATACATTAAAATGCATAAATGCGATTCAGGCCTCAATTTAAATCGCATTTTCATTAAGTACTAATACAATTTGGGTAGACATGATTGAGAAATAAAAGATGGGGTGCTCCGCTTGATTTTAGTCAACACAAATCAACCTTTGGGGAAATAAATTAGGCAAAATAAACCTGCTGAGAAAAAAAAATGAAGAAAACCAAGTTAGTATAAGACGAGTAATTATTGCTTCAAATAATATGAACGGAGTGGAAAGCAACACAGAATAGCAAGCAGATTGTATGAAAATTATATGCGCGTCCTAATATGCATGGGGCCTCTCTTATGCCAGAGGTGGGCCTAAACGCCAGATATGCGGGATTAGAATAGATTGATCCAAGCTGCTAAACTGCAATGCTTTTGTCAGAAATGAGACAAAATGAATGTACATTTCCCAATTTCGGCATGTCACGATTAGGCTTGGAATAGTCTATCATTATCACGCTACACATAATATGCTGATTGGTCGTTGGGTTGTGAGACCCGTAGACAATTTTGGCGGATTTCTTAATTGTGGAATCGATGCCAAAGATCGACCCACCTAAGGTGTATACATGCATGACTTAAAATAAATGGTGGTATAGCTCTATCCTAAATTTTCTAAGATTTGGCTGACTAGACACAAGGTTCCCGAGCGGACTACTCGAGTGAGAAGGCTACGCGGCCACCGGATGGTCCGGTCACTCCGCGCATACGCCACTCTCTCCTAAAATTTGGTAGATTGAAAGAAATTTTGCGGGTGCGCAAAACACACCTCGCGTGTAGTGTGTGATAGTGTCAATTTTCCAGAATGGAAGAAATATGAGCGAAATGCCAATTTAAGGAAAGCAGTAAAACAATATTGCAATTAAAGCAACTATGCAAAATTTCACAAATGAAACATATCAAAGCATTAAAACAAATAATGAGCAAAAAGTAAAGCACAATAATAATTAACCTGATTTTGCTATGATTAAGAACCTGAAATATCCCCAGCGGAGTCGCCATTCTGTCGCGCCCTATTTTGACCTGGCTCGGGTCAAAGCGGAGCACGGACGTGTTCAGGTGATTCCTGGGTAAAGAGGGTTGAGGAGTCGCCACCTAATTATTTTTACGGTGAATTAGGACACCTAAATATTAAACTAAATGCTGCAATGTAACTCCAATTTTAAGGTCTTTGAAACTAGCGAGATTCTAGGTAAGGGTTCTTTATTATCCTAAAGGGAAGGGGTTAGGCATCCTTTAAGATCCGCTAACTTGCAGTTATCCGGTCAAACTCGGGTTAATTATTACTAGAAAAATATATGTTTTTACAAGTATAACATTTTAAAGATGTTTGCAAATAATTAGTAAATGATGCATTTTAAAAAGAAATATACATGTAGAGATTTTTTAAATATGCATTTGTATGGTATTTAAAGAGAAATACATGTAGAGTTGAAAAAATATGTATTTGACAATTGATAGTAAAACAAATTATTTATAATGCCAAAGAAGTAAAATTTGGGGAATCAATGAATTGTAAATTGACAAAAGATAAACTTATTCGGTATGATTTAATAAAGCAAATAAAAGATGACAAAAGTTGTTTTGAAAATCTTGAATACGCGTGACGAGCCTAAAATAAATAAACTAGCGAAGGATTTCTAAGTTTGAATTTAACCGAGCCTACAAATAAATAAGCTAGCGACGGGTTACAAATCTTAAACTACCCTATGAATTAATCCTAAGTTGCCTATTCTAAGCATTTCAATAGTTACATAAGTGCGATAAATAATATTACAATACAAAGCGGAATAAAAGCTGAATTAAAGAAAGAAATAAAAATAAATAAACTCCGAGGAATATTTGTCTTTATTTGCTTTAATCCCTGCAAGTTGTCACAAACAAACGGTTAGAAACAGTTAAATACAAATAACTCCATATCCGTATTCAAAACAGTGAATGTTTTGATCACGGAGGGCTCAGACTTAAATTTTGAAAAGAACATTCCAATCACGTCGTGGCTGCAAACATATGACTAATGTAGTTTATTTTGATTGCCTCGCCTACTAAACGTGTTGGTCTCTCGGGTGAAATAGAAAGGATCACTATAATCATGTCGTGGCTGCGAATATATAACTTGTTGGTTATTTTAGTCACCTCGCCTACTAAACATGTTGATCTCGGATAAAAAGGTTTAAGTCTTCATCATTGCCCGTGGTTATATTTCCGTCTTTTCAACCGTGGAGGCCTCAAAATCGACGGATATTTTTCATCGGCCAGTGTAGTATCGTATTCAAATCAGTAAAATTAAATCGGAACGAAACAGCAGCAGCGATAGAAAGCGATAGCGATAGCGTAGCGAAAAAACAGAGGCGTAAAAACAATTTCCGAAAATGACGCGGTGTCTAGTTTAAAACAAGAAAACAAGAGAACAAATATTTGAATGCTTTGAAACAAAGTGAACTCGAAATAGAAAGCAATGTTTGAAAAATGCGCTGTTCGATTTAAAACAAAAAAATGATAAAACAAGAAACAATGAATCCGAAACGGGGAGCAAGCTAAACGAAAAAACAATACCCCGAACAAATCGCGGTATTTATTCGAAACAAGAAAAAACAACAGAAAATATCCGTCGCAAGAAATTTAAAACAAGAAACTTAATAACAATAATATATCCGTTGTACGGATGTCTAAAACAGCTTAAACTAAAAAAAAAAACAGAGAAGCGAAACGAAAGAAAAGCTCGGCCTCGAATTCAATTTCGTCGGCCTTAATGCGATATTAATAAAACAAGTAAAACGATGCCAAAGAAACGAGCGAGTGAGCAATTTAAAATACCCGACCCGAGTTCGAAATTCGGAAATATCCAAATCGGGTCGACCCGACCCGAATCGGTGACCCGACCCGAATCGTTGATTCATACCCGAAATCGATTTCGGTACAGTTCGGATAACCAATAACAAGAATATGAAATGCAAGAAAATTTGGAAAACCCAAACCGGGTCGACCCGACCGGTCGATGACCCGACCCGAATCGGTATCGAATCCGAAATCAAATGTTCACCAAATTCGGATAACAAATAACAAGAATATGAAAATGCAAGAATTCTCGAAAATGTTCAAATCGGGTCGACCCGACCAATTCGTCGTGACCCGACCCGAATTGGAGTTTCAACCCGGAATCAAATAATTTCATCAATTTCGGATAACCAATGATAACAACAAGAAGAATGTAAGAAAATTGGAAATTTAAATCGGGTCGACCCGACCTTAGATTCGACCCGGTCAAGAACCCGACCCGAAAATCGGTGATCCAAATCAAATCTTAACACCAAATTCGTATAACCAACATACATAAATATGAAATGCAAGAATTCGAAAATGTTACCCGAACCGGGTCGACCGGAAGTCGGGTCGACCCGACCCGAAATCGGTGAAAAAAAATCGAGAGAATCAAAGGGGATGACAAACCTTTTCGGACTTGATTCTTGAACAACAAAGAAGCCAAAATGCTTTAAACTCAAGAACACAACAAAATATTTATGTATATATGGAATAATCTTCCGAAAATCCTTCCGAAAATCTATTTTTCTCCCCCGAAAATCTCCTTTTTAAATGAAGAACAATCATGGGGTATTTATAGGTGGATTCCCCCCCAAGAACGTTCAAGGAATAAGTTTGAATTTCAAAAATAAAGAGCCAAAAATCGCGGATTTGAGGGGCATGGGTCGCGGGTTTTATGGTGTCGGCGCAACGAGAGGGGGGGTCAGTGAAGGCAGAGGGTTGGTGTTGGCAGGGGGTTGGTGTTGGCAGGGCGAGGTGACCGGCGACGTGGGGTCGCCGGTATGGGGGGTGTGGGGTCGACGGGTTATGGGTTTTAGGTTTTGGGTTTTTGATTTTTTGGGATTTTTATTTGTTTGGGGGGGATTAAAGAGGGTGAATGGGTTTGGGCTGGGGTGACGGGTCAGGTGAGTGGGCCTTGGTTGTGGGTTGTGGGCTGGGGCGATGGGGAATAATAAAAAAAAGGGAGTTGGGCTGAGGGGTGAAGGGAAAAGGGGAAAGGGAATTGGGCCGCGGGTTTGGCCGACTGGGCTTCGGTTGGGGGAATTGTTTTAGGGACTTTGGGCTTGTTTGGTGTGGGCCGTTTGGGGGGGTTTGTTTTGTTTTGTGGGTTTTGATTTATTTTGGGTGAGGGGAGATTAAAGATGGTTGTTGGGCTTCGGTTTTGGGCTGGCCGGTTGGGTTGAAAAATAAAAGGGGAAGTTGTATTGTTTTGGGTTATGTAGAAATTGTTTTGGGTTTTAAAATATAAAAGGGTTTTAACATTAAATATATATATATATATTTTGTAAAAGATGTGAATTATTTAAAATAATATAACGAAGTGATAATAAAAAATATAATATTTGCGAAATGTTCAATGCTTGATAAAAAACGGAAATGCGATGCCATTTTGCGAAAAAATAAAATAACATAGAATATTATGGATAAAACTATGATTATGATAAAGATGCAAATGATAGTAAAAAATGCGAATAATAATAATAATAAGATATATACACATACATGCCGATATTTTAAAATTGTTTTAAAAGTGTCAAAAATATTAGAAATTACGAATAAAATCATAAAAGATGGGACAAAATTGGGTGTCAACAAGACTTGGCCTTCTCTTGTTGCTCAGTCTCGAGCTTGCGGCAGTCCTTGATCATGTGACCAGGTTTCCCACAGTGGTGACAGTTTCCTTTGAACTTCTTCGCTGCTTGGGTCTTACCATCTTTCTGGAACTTGCATTTTTGCTTGGGTTCCCTTTGGCCTCAACCAGATTTGCCTTTGCCTCAGCGGGTTATTTACCCCTAAGCAAGGCCTTCTTATTATCTTCCTAAATTTGGAGTTTGATAATAAGTTCTTCAAAGGTCATCTCATTTGTCTTGAGTTTTAAGTAACTCATAAACTCATTTCATGAAGGAGGTAACTTTTCAATCAGTGATGCAACCAAAAACTGCTCGTTTGGTTTCATACCTTCCAAATCTAGGTGATGTAGAATCATTTGGAATTCCTGGACTTGGGACATCACTGTTTTATTATCCACCATTTGAAATTTTGGAAATTTCCCAATGATGAATTTCTTAGTTCCTACATCTTGTGCGTTGTACTTCTTTTGTAGCTTCTCCCACAACACTTTGACAGTGCCAACGGTGCAATACACCGTGTAGAGAGGGTCTGACAAGCAGTTCAATATGTAATTCTTACACATGAAATCACTATGACTCCATGCATCAAGAACCATCTTCATGCCATTAATGACATGGATACCTAGGCCCCCTTCACCCATTTCATAAGGCGAAGGGTCCATTTCATCTCCAGATTGTGGAGGATCTTCTGTTAGGAAACATGCCATTCCCATAACAGTCAGATAGAATAGCATCTTTTGTTGCCATCTCTTGAAGTTTGACCCCATGAAATTTTCAGGGCGTTCATAGTGAAATCCAGCGAGTAGAGGAACAACAACATTCCCTTGAGCGGCAGTAAAGGCGTTGGATGAGCCTTGAGCAACCGGAAAGGCATTAGGAGTGCCTTGAGCAGTGGGGAAGGCTGAGGGATTGCCTTGAGTAGCAGCTGCAGAATCAGAAGCAGTTTGATCTATGCCAGTCATCTTTCAAACTTACTTACAACCAATCTTGTCTTAAAATTGTTGGGATACAATTATTGTAGGTAACGGAAAGTAAGTAACTATTACAATGGTATAAAGGATAAACAAACAATTACAATAAAACTGAAAATCATAACCTTAACAAACTGCTTGTGTGATTTGCTGAGTCGAGTGATGGCACTCTGTCTTTAAGACAAGATTGCCCCGTATATCTCATTTTACGGTGTTGGACAATGGTCTCCCAAGATACAACAACAACTTAACAAATGAGCAAAAAAAAATCAAGTGTTATTCTTGAAGAACTTTGAGTATAGTAACTTTGCTAGAGAGGAAGAATATGAACTATGAAAATTCTGGAGTATTTTCTAAGTGTTGAGTGTTGTTCAATTGAGCCAAAGGCCTCAATTTATAGTGTAAGTAGAAGACCCCTCAACTATCCAACTAATGTCCATCAATAGCCATGTAATTGCACTTGATTGAGGGGTTACATTCAGCCAAATAATGGCTGAATTCATGTGCCAAGTAATGGAGAATAAATGCTCCAAAACCAGCCCAAAGGTCAGATCTTTCCAACTTCCCGTCGCAGCTTTCTGCCTCCGAAGTGCCGCCGCACTGCGGCTCCAGTGACTGACCAACCAATTTGCACCGAGGCTCCGATGGTGTGGCGCCGCGGCCATTCACGGCTCCGCGGTGATTTCTGACTCGTTTCATTTTACACTTTGTACACTTCTTCCTTCTTTTCCCAACGTGGAATACTTTGTCATTTGGCCAACAACGATCCATAATTCTATGTCTCAAACGTATTACATACGTACCAATATCTCTTTCACTAATGAAATTTGCGATACTTGGCACTACGTGTGCACGTGTGTGGAAACGACGTTTCCGACGTACGGGCCCAATTGTTCGAGTCATAAATTAATGGTATATACTTAATTCCACATTTAATAAATTTCTAACAATCTCCTCTTGAAAGAGATTTTGGCGCACACACTTAGTGTCTTTTCCAGCAATCTTTAAGCGGACCGATGTTGCATATGAATAGGTAGCATACGCTTTGAACCTTCCATAGTTGAATAACATCAGACTTACTTACTGCGCGGTGAATGTGATGTCTTGAATCGTCAGTATTTAGTGTAAGCCAAGTCAACGGTACCAACACAACAACTTCCTATACTCAGTTCTTCGTAATATTTTATCCGTTGTGGCCGTGGACACTTATTGGATTCTTAAGTGCGCTCATTTGAGGCGGCCTGTCCTCACACTTAAATAGGTGGTCTCCTATAAGGTATCCTATTATACCCCACTTTACAAGTGTTAGGAACTATTAAAAATTTCCCCAAACCTAACCTTAACCGGTGAGGATCATTAAAGGTTTTAAAAACTTAACCTTCACCCACACTGCAGATAGCACTTGTAGTCTATTGCGGGAACGGCTTTGGATTTGGTGTTTCTTTACAGAAATCACTATCCGAAGTGCTCATGCTTCCACCGAAGCGATCAACTGAACTTTTACTGCTTAGTTTTCCCATTGAACCTAATTCCTGGTATCTCCAGTCAGTAAGGTTGGGTTACCATCGTATTGGTTTTTATACTTTGGGTTTTAAGCCCATTCCCTTAGACAGGAAAAACATCTGATCTTTGGGTAAGTCCTTCGTCAGCGGGTCTGCTATGTTATCCTTTGACTTTATGTAATCAATAGATATTATACCCGTGGTGATCAGTTGCCTAACGGTCTTATTCCTCCGTCGATTATGACGAGACCTGCCATTGTACATAGAATTTCGTGCCCTTTCTAGAGCCGACTGGCTGTCGCAGTGGATCATTATAGAAGGTGTGGGTTTGTTCCAGTAAGGAACATCCTCTAAGAAGTCATGAAGCCACTCAACTTCTTCTCATGCTTTGTCTAAAGGCCTCAATTTGTAGTGTAAGTAGAAGACCCCTTAACTAGCCAACTAATGGCCTTCAATAGCCATGTAATTTGCACTTGATTGAGGGGTTACATTCAGCCAAATAATGGTTGAATTCATGTGCCAAGTAATGGAGAATCAATGCTCCAAAACCAGCCCAAAGGTCAGATTTTTCCAACTTCCCATCGCAGCTTTCTGCCTCCGAAGCGCCGCGGCGCTGTGAATTAGTGTCGCGGCACCGCGGCTCCAGTGACTGACCAACCAATTTGCGCCGCAGCTCTGACGGTGTGGCACAGCGGCCCTTCACGGCTCCGCGGTGATTTCCGACTCGTTTCATTTTACACTTTGTACACTTCTTCCTTCTTTTACCAACGTGGTATTTACTTTGTCATTTGGCCAATAACCGTCCATAATTCTATGTCTCAAACGTATTACATACATACCAAAATATCTTTCACTAACGAAATTTGCGACACTTGACACTGCGTGTGCACGTGTGTGGAAACGACGTTTCCGACGTGCGGGCCCCAATTGTTCAAGTCATAAATTAATGGGATATACTTAATTTCACATTTAGTAAATTTCCAACAATATATATATTTGTTGGGTCTAAACTATTGGGTCTGCCAAATCTGTGTCCTGAAAAGTACCTCCTTTGACCGGTCGCTAATTTGGGACTAGAACTAGACTTCTAGGGACAATTTTTCTCGTCATTAAAAACCATTTTATTATAGTGATAATTATAGTTGTGTATGACATATGGAATTTCATTATAATTATGTTTAGACATATAAATAGATCTATATAATTACTATATGCTATATAATAATTACACAAATTCAATTACTATTACTATATGTATTGATGTGGTCCAGACGAACTTCTCCCTTTTTCTTCCCATAAATTTCTCGGTATCTTCTTGTTTGACAAATTTAGTGTGCAAAATCTTGTCTCCTCCAGTGGGTATCTTCTCCAGTTCGTCCAGTTCAGCGTTCATTTTTTAACACGAGTCCACTTTAGAGTTTAATGGATCTGATCTAACTTTACTAACCACTACATTCTAACCATAATTAAAATAACTTTTACAGAGTTCGTTCCGTCAAATATACCGTCAGTAAGCACTCTTCTGGATGGAGAAGGGTGGTTCGCCGGCGGAGGAGAAGAGGCCTCTTGCTCCGACCGAGACATTTGGAAATGGAAAGAGGGGGATGAGAGAAGAATCTTAACCATGGTTAAAATAGTTTAGTTAATAAATGAATCTTGGCCACTAATAAATTTATCCGCACAAACAAAAAACCTCGTTAAAGATAGGAATTTTTTCTTTTGATTCTTCAATATAAAAAATAACCAAAATTTGAATTTTGAAAAATTAAAATATATTTTAAAATTTTATTGAAAATAAAAAATACAAGTTTCTCAACATAAAAAGTCAAGCATCTGCATTCTGAAATAATAATTACCAAAAATCTAAGATTCTGTATCAACAAAAAAAAAAGGAAGAAAACTACTTGACGATATCAAAATTGAAATTTTGAACCTATAAATTTATAAAATGATATATGTCAGTCATTGCTTTTTACCACCTAGAGCAGCTTTCACTTAACAAAGAACGCACATATCTCTTCACGTTTCTTATTTTCCTTCTTGTATGCACATGTTACTTGCAAATTATTTTCTTGGGACTGAACAAATCCTTATATGTTATACTGACTAAATTATTTTATTCGTCTTTATAACACCTGAGATCCTAGAAAAAGATCTAACTCCTTTTGTTAGGTGCCATAAATTCACAAAACATGCCTATATGTTTTGATGCCATAAAAAAAAATTACTATTTAATATATACTACTCCTAACAATTACAGTGGAAGATGAAAAATCAAGCAGTTATATTTAGAGACTTTTGGGACTCTTGAAATTAATAAAATATGAAAGTGGGAGTAAAAAAGGAAATAAAAAAAAAATATACGACATATAGAGTAAGAAAGATATCACATGCATCAATTTCTTAAGAAAAAGAACTTGATATTAGGTAATCATGTAAAAATACAATACATAAGAAATCACATTACAAGTGTATCATCAATTTAGTAACCAAAAGACAACAAATAAAAATTATGGCATAAATGAAACCAACAGAGACTGGTTCTCAAAACCCTGTTTGGTTCTAAATTACACCTAAAGTACAATGAAATAGAAAGATGATCAAAGTGCTCTATAAAATTTTCTATCTCTTAGAAAGTAGAAACCTCATAATATTTCTCAAATCCTAAGTAAAATCGAAGTTGCTCTTCGACAATATAATTATGAATTCAGTTACATATTATTTTTCAATTCAAGATTTGACACATACAGAGCTTATACATGGATATATAACATTAAGATAGAAATTGATAAAAAATATATTAATATTCTCCATATATTCTGTAATTATGATTTTGATGTAATTATGTAAACTAGATATTCTCATACAATTAGGTTTATACTTGTAAACACCTATATATATTGTATTAATTAGAAGCCTCCAGACAAGGAGAATTATGCAATTACATGGTATCAAGAGTCAAACCCTACCCTCCTCCAAAACCCTAAATCCGGCACCCCCCTCTTTTCTTTCGCACGCCGCCTGCAGCCCTTGTCCATGGCGTCTCCCGCCTCTTCCTCCTCCACCCACGACACACATCCTACTCCTTCTCCCCCCCCCCCCTAACACCTTTCAACTGGCCTTTGCCGTGACGAACATCAAGAACTTTATTTCATTGATTCTTGATCAAGAGGATGGTCAATACTCATCGTGGGTTGAACTATTTCGAATACATGTTTGTGCTTGCAACGTCCTTGATCACATCGATGCCACCACCCCCTGTCCACCCGACGTCGACAACCCAACGCGGAAGCGCCTTGATGAAATCGTCAAACAATGGATATATAGCACCATATCCAAGGATTTACTTCATACCATTATGAAGACAGGTGCTTCGGCTCACGAATTATGGATGAGACTAGAAGAAATACTTCAAGACAACAAACATACATGTGCCATGTATCTGGAGGAACAATTTAAAAACATCTGTCTTGAGAACTTTGCTAACATGTCAGATTATTGTAAACAACTAAAATTAGTTGTTGATCAATTGTCTAATGTTGGAAATCCGATTTCCAAAACAAAGATGGTTTTGCAACTCATTAATGGGTTGCCAAAATGTGAGTACGATACACTTGCGATGATGATTCAACAAGCTGATGCCATCCCTAGCTTCAATAAGGCCCAAACACAATTGCTATTGGAAGAGACTAGACGTGCCAAACAAGACGAACATAATTAGAATGTGTTGTTAGTAGATGCACCGTCGACCACCCCTGCACCTGCCGGACCACTGCAACCCGCGGACTACCAAAATCAGCGTGGTGGTAGAGGTTAAAGTCGAGGCAACGGATGTGGCGGCAGAGAAAGGGGCCGAGTAGGCCGGTCCAATTCTGGTGGACAGCCACGACAGGAGCAGTCCCTATATCCGTGGGCCATCCTAATGTCGTGTTCAACCCCCAAAAATTGGGCTTCCCTCGTAACTCTGGTAATCTCCCTCGACTATTTAATTTGAGCAATCCTCAATTTATTTTTGTCGGAAATAGAAATCGCATTCCAATTCAAGGCTATGACACCACCACCTCACCCTCTCTTTACCCTAAAAATGTCCTATATGCGCCTAACATCATTAAAACCTTAATTTCTTATAGGAAATTTACTACTGACAATTTTGTATCTATTGAGTTTGACCCTTTTGGTTTTTTTCTGAATGACCTACGTACGGGAACAACTCTTACGAGATACAATAGTGTGGGGGACCTCCATCATTTCTCATCCAATTCTGCTGCAAGTGTCAATCCATATACCTCTCTAGTTGCAATATCTCCATCAACTTGGCACGATAGACTTAGGCACCCGGGAGCACCAGTTTTTAATTTTCTTAGATGTCAAAATTTAATTCAATGTAATAAATGGAAATTTCCCCACGATTGCTACTCTTGTCCTTTATGGAAGCATGTTAGACTTCCTTTTCAATCATCAATGAGTGTAACATTTTCTCCTTTTGATATCATTCATGCAGATTTATAGACATCTCCAATTACTAGCAAACTAGGTCACAAATATTATTTGGTATTTTTGGATGATTTCTCTCACTTTCTTTGGGTTTATCTTCTAAAATATAAGTCCCAAGTTTACCCTATTTTCTTGAATTTCAAGCATATGTTAAAACCCAGTTTGAGAAAAACATCAAAATGTTTCAATGTGACAATGGTCGTGAGTTTGACAATTCCCCCTTTCATAAATTTTGTGCGGATAATGGCATGGTGTTTCGATTCTCTTTCCCCCATACCTCCCCTCAAAATGGAAAAGCCGAAAAAATCTTGCGCACCTTCAACAATATGATTCGTACTTTACTCTTTCATGCTTCTATTCCCCCTTCCTTTTGGATCTATGCATTGCACATGGTAGCATATATCCTTAATATATTACCAACACGTACTCTTCATAATAAAACTCCAACCGATATTCTCTTCCATCGAATCCCTTCCTATGGTCACCTTCGGATCTTTAGTTGTCTATGCTACTCGAATCTCGCCTCAACGACTCCTCACAAACTAGCGCCTAAGTCTACTCCTTGCATCTTCTTGGGTTTCCCATCGAATCATAGGGGGTACTTATGCTATGATTTATCCACAAATAAAATCCTAGTCTCTCGTCATGTCACATTTGAGGAGCACATTTTCCATTCGCAAACGTCCGAAAATACCAAGTCACTGATTATGGTTTCCTTGACAATTCGGACACATCCCCTCTCATTAGAAACCTAATACATGGGACTAGTAATCCGGCCCCACCCGAGCCTCCTACACCTGCCAAGTCTTCCGTCGAACCCCCAACACACTGCCTGCCTACGGGCAGTGTGCGTCACCACTCTCCCCTTACCCGTCACACACTACCCACTGTCAGTAGCCTACCCCACCTTGCTCTCTTTCTATGTCGAACACCCCCTGCTCCCGTCTGCCCAGATCACACGCAGCCCGACCACATCCCATAAAATGCCATCCATCTGGTCTCTATTCCTACACACCGCATGGAAACTCAAGCACAACATGGGATATTCAAGCCAAAAGTCCACTTTAACCTATCTACTCAAACTATCTCACCTCTACCTAAAAACCCAACAATAGCCAAACTTGACCCAAATTGGAATGCGGTCATGCGTGAGGAATTTAATGCGCTCACTAAACAACACACTTGGGATCTTGTCCCAAAATTGGAGGAGGTCAATGTGATTCTTTATTTGTGGCTATATCATCATAAATTCAGGGATAGTGGTGAGCTTGAACGCCATAAAGAGAGACTTGTGGCAAATGGCACAAGACAACAGGAGGGAATTGATTGTGGTGAGACTTTCAGTCTAATGGTTAAACCTACCACCATTCGTACTGTTTTGAGCATTGCTATGGGGAAGAACTGGCTGATTCATCAACTTGATATGAAAAATGTGTTCCTACATGGGGATTTGAAATAAATCATCCATATGCATCAACCACATGGCTTTGTGCATCCATCGACTCCTCGGAATATATGTCATCTTTGCAAGTCACTCTATGGCTTGAAACAAGCCCTCAGGCTTAGTATGAGCATTTTTACATTTACATCACGTAGATTGGGTTTGTGTGCAGCAAAAGTGATAATTCACTTTTTATTTTTCATCGAGGTAACGATACTACATACCTTTTGCTCTATGTGGATGACATTGCCCTGACTGCCTCCTCTGATGTGCTGAAAAATGAGATCATTACCTTGCTTAAATTAGAATTTGCCATGACGGACTTGGGTAAGTTGAGTTATTTCTTGGGGATTTTCGTGACTAGATCCACAAATGCAATATTTCTGTGTCAGCATAAGTATATCGAATAGATTGTTTACAGGGCTAAAATGGCAAACTGCAATATCATGCCTACTCCAGTTGACTCGAAGTCGAAGCTAAGCGTCAATGATGGGGATCCAGTGCGTGATCCTTCTCTTTATAGGATTCTCACTGGTGCACTTCAGTATATTACCTTCACTAGGCCTGATATTGCCTATGTTGTTCAATAGGTGTGCATGTTCATGCATGCTCCTAAGGAGCCTCACATTACCGCTCTTAAACATATCATTCGATATGTTAAGGTCACCCTTGACTATAGATTACATCTTTATACATCTGCACCAACCAGGATAATATCATACATGGACGCCGATTGAGGTGGCTGTCTTGACACACATCGATCTACTTTCGGCTATTGTATATTTTTGGGTGATAACCTCATATTGTGGTCTGCATAATGGAAAGCCACGCTTTCCCGTTCGAGAGCAGAAGTAGAATATAGAGGCGTTGCGAACGTTGTTGCCAAAACTTATTGGCTCAGAAACCTCCTTCTAGAGCTTCATTGTCCCTTATGTAAGCCATATATTGTATACTTTTATAACGTATCTGATGTCTCTTTATCTCATAACCCGGTTCAACATCAAAGAACCAAACATATTGAGATGAATTATCATTTTGTTCGTGAAAAGGTTGTCATGGGTCATGGTTGGGTGTTACATGTTCCTTCTCCCTATCAGTACACAGATATATTTACTAAGAGACTTCCTCGGCAGTTGTTCCTTGACTTCAGATCTAGTCTCAGCGTCCGGCCTCCTCCCGCTCCGACTGAGGGGGTGTGATAGAGAATATATTAATATTATCCATATATTATGTAATTATAATTTTGATGTAATTATGTAAACTAGATATTCTCATACAATTAGGTTTGTACTTGTAAATACCTATATATATTGTATTAATGAGAAGCCTCTAGACAAGGAAAATTATACAATTCTACATAAATCACTAAAAAGAACAACATAGGAGCACCTACAAAGGTGGCTCCCGGCTTCGTCATGCCAAGATATATACGGTTTGGTTGCCCCTTCCATGCTTAGATCATATTATTGAATATAATTTGACCATTAATCACTCCACCAAAAGGAAAGTTGGAGCTTATCGAAACACTACAATTTGAGAATTCTAAAATCTCCCTATAAGTTAGATGTACTGCTGCCTATAATTCTTTCTATGAATAGACCATTGATGAACAAATAGAGATTCACATATAGGCATGTTTTGTACATAGCTGTTATTCACCACTTTTGTGGTTGTTTCTAGTCAAGCTTTGTATACCTCTTTCGTTGAATCGATTCCAAATAAATACTTGAGCAATTACAGATAAAGGAAGGGGAAAAGTTAAAGTAATTTATTGAGGTTTTATGATAAATTAAATTATGAAAGAGGTGGTAGAAACGTTACAACCTCATAAAAAGGTTTTGGATTAACTCATGATGGTTTGTATTCTTAAAATGTCTTTCCCTTTTAATTGAGTAATGAATCTGGACAATTATTAATTTATTGATGGCATTTTAATTTTCACCAAATATTTTTGTGTGTATATATATATATATATATATATATATATATATTGATTCTAAGATGAATGTTGTTAAAAGCGACAATATCATGATTCAAGATTTTCAGACTTAGGGTGTGTTTGGTACGAAGGAAATATTTGAATCTCTCTTTATTTTGTAGAATAGATTTGTAGTCCAGTTCTTTCTAGGTATTTTGACGTAAATAAGAAAAACCAGGACATAATATTACTCATTGTGTCTATATATAGAACCTCTATAATCATAACATGAGAGAAATTATCAGTGACAAGACCTCCGGCTATACCTAAAATGAAACACAAATCCAAATACATTAGGAGAATACTCCGACTGAAATGAGGCTGACCATAAACATGTGGAAAGAGAGAGGGTTGACTAGCGAGGATCGGTGTTGTCCTAAGAATTTGAACCTGCATCGCGAAATGCAGCACCCCCGACAAAAAAGAGTGTGAGTACTGTGGAATAGTACTCGTATAATAAGGTAAAAGCGAATATAAGAGAATAACACTTGGCGTATACATATATTGTATTACAGGATATGAGGAAATTACACATACATCAAGTGAAATATTTGTTGTTATGCTCCTTAAGTCCTTATTTAATGTTAACAAAAATTCAAATACAATTGCAAAGAAATTCTTAATGATTCAATCATAAAAGTCATGCATCATGAGTTAGTTCATGGAACGTAGTCTCCCATACTTCCATGCAATAACCATATATGCACCATGGACCGTAACATGGCGGCCAATCTCCCCTACCACCATAATGTAACAATGCACGTGTAGTCTCCCCTACTACTTGGCTATAATCGTTTGGACTTGAAACTCACAAGTAGAGCATATGGATCTTTCAAAACATCTACTAATCAAGCTCATTTAGCACTCAAGGCCCAAAATTTATATGTATAAATGGTGTCAGAAAGGTTAAATAAGAAGTAAGCTGAGTCGAGAGATGGTTCTCTGTCTTTAAGAAAAAATTGTCCTGTATATATACTTTTACGGTAATGGACAATAGTCTCCCAAGATAAAATATCAACGATCAATAATACAAAGCAAGTATTGTTGATTCTGGCGAAGAAAAAGAATATAGAAAGACTGCTGAAGATGAGAGGATTTATGTGTTTCTATTTTTCAAACTGAACAAAGCGGTATCGTGTTTCGTTTTTTGAACCGAATGAACGCATCGTGTTTCGTTTCGTATTTGGAACAAAATATAAGAGTCTTTGTGTTTTTATCAGTTCTGTAAGAGTTTTGTTATTTTTTATTGTATATTATAAATCGAACAGTAATGCTCAATTTATAGTTGAAGAGGAGGACCGTTGTAACATTTCTGAAATCTTCCGAATTGTTGCAACATTTTTGAAATCTTCAGAGACCAAAGTGTAAATAAGAAACACTTCAAGGACTAAAAAGAAAATTTTAGAAGAGAACCCACAGCCCGTGGCTCGTGACCCGAGCCGGATCGGATGGGCGGGCGGGCAGCAGCGGTGCGCGTGTGGGGCTTAGCCCCGAACCTAAGCTCACCTAGGTCCTCCCTCTTCTTAACACATGGGTTGCCCCTTGAGTCCCAAACCCTTACTAAAAAATATAGCTTATATAATACTCAATCCTTCCATCTTCTACCGATGTGGGAGATTGGTTGTTTGGCCAAAACAATCCATCTATTCATGTCTCAAACACCTTACTTTGTGTACCAATATCTCTTTCATTTCTTAACAAAATTTGATGATACTTGGCACTTATATTATCTACTCATTTAGTAGATTAGGCATGTGCGAAGAAATGATGTTTCCGACATGCAAGGCCCATGTGTTTAAGTCATTAAAGATGAGAAAAATTCAATCCCACATAGTTAATTTTCCAACAATCCCCTCTTGAAAGAGAATTGGTGCACACAGGGTGCCAAAGTTCAGCAATCTTTTAGCGGAAAGATATTGCATCAAGAAAGGTAGCTTTCGGCATTGAAGCTTCCTTAGTCGATTCCGATTGGATTTACTTACTGCGCGGTGAATGTGATGTCTTGAACCGTCAGTGTTTAGTGTAAACCAAGACAATGATATCAACATAATAACTCCCTTTATTCATTTCTTCTTATAGTTTTGTTCGTTGTGTCCATGGGAAACTCTTGGATTCTTAAGTGCGTACATTTGAAGCGGCCTATCTTCGTACTTAAATTAGTGATCTTCTATAAGGTATCCTGCTATACCCTACTTGCAAGTGTTAGGAATCGTTAAAAGTTTTATAAATTTATCCTTTACCCATTATGCATGTAGCACTTAATGTCTATCGCGGAAAAGCTTTAGGATTATATTTCTTTAAAGAATAATAATCTGAAGTGCTCTTACTTCAAGTGAAGCGCTAAAACTGAACCTCTACAGTTTAGTTGTCCCATTGAACCAAATTCTTGGGATCTCCAGTCATTAAGGTTGGGTTACCACCATAAAGATTCTTATTATTTAGGTTTTAAGCCCATTCCCCTAGACAGGCAGAATATTTGATCTTTGGGTAGGCCTTTAGTTAATGGATCCGCTATATTATCTTTGATTTGACGTAATCAATGGAAATGACACTCGTGGTGATCAACTGCCTAACGGTCTTATGTCTCTAACGAATATGTCTAGACTTGCAGTTGTATATACTGTTTTGTTCCCTTTCTAAAGTCGATTGGCTATCACAGTGAATCATCACTGAAGGTATGGGTTTATCCCAACAAGGGATATCCTCTAAGAAGTCGTGAAGCCATTCTGCTTCTTCTCCTGCTTTATCCAAAGCAATAAACTCTGATTCCTTCGTGGATCGGGCGATGCATGTTTTCGTAGAGGAATTTCAAGACATAGCCCCACCACCAATTGTAAAAACATACACACTGGTGGATTTGATGTTCTTTCTATCCGATATCCAGTTTGCATCACCGTATCCTTCTAATACGACTGGATATCTTGAATAATGTAATACGTAAGTCAGCGAATATTTCAGATATCGTAGTATCCAATTTAACGCCTTCCAGTGATCATATCTAGGATTACGAATAAACATAGACAACTTATTGAATGGATAAGCGATATCAGGTCGGGTGCAGTTTGTAATATACATTGAGCTACCAATGAACTATTCATATCGCTCTTGGGATACGAGTGTACCACGATTCTTATTAATTCTATGATTCATATCCATTGGTGACTTCATACGGGGACTGTCATATACATCAAATTTCCTCAAAACACCTTCAATGTAATGAGATTGATATAAGACCAGCTTGTCAGTTGTCTTAGAAATCTTAATTCCTAAGAGTACATCTGCAATACCCATAACTTTCATGTCGAAAAAAAAATTCAACATATTCTTGGTTTCCAGGATCAAGTTTAGACTACTTCCGGTGATGAGCATGTCATCTACGTAAAGACATATCATGACAAATGAGTCAGAGTTCCATTTGATAGAGATACATTTATCACATTCATTTATGAGGAAACCATTTGATAATAAATTATTATTAAAACTTTTCATGCCTTTGTTTCGGGGCATGTTTGAGCCTGTAGAGAGATTTAACAAGTCGACATACTTTCTTTTCTTGTCCTGGAATTACATACCCCTCGGGTTGTTTCATGTATATTTCCTCTTAAAACTCTCCGTTTAGGAAGGCTATCTTAACATCCATTTGATATATCTCAAGGTCACGCAAAGCTGCAATGGCTATGAATACCCTTATGGACGTTAATCTAGACACAGGGGAGTATGTGTCGAAGTAATTGAGGCCTTCCTTTTGTCTGTAGCCTTTTATTACTAATCTGGCCTTACACTTGTAAATAGTTCCATCTACTTTGTACTTTCTTTTGAGTATCCACTTACAGCCCAAAGGTTTTCTTCCCTAAGGAAGATCAACCATTTCTCAAGTATGGTTTTGCATGATGGAATCTATTTCGCTTTCTATACATTATTTCCAAAGCGGTGATTCTGGAGTTGACAATGCTTCCTTAATTGTCCTCAATTCATTTTCAACCATATAGGTTAGAAAGTCTGGACCAAAGGTTTTGTCCATTTTGGCCCTTTTGCTCCATCTTGGTTCAACCTCTGGAACCCCTAAATTCTGTAGGTCTGGAACATTAAGTTACAGATAGTCAGTAATTTCTGAGTCATGTAGATCTGGAACGTCTAGTTCCAGATAATTAGAAACTCTCGGGTCTTGTTGATTTTGAGCATTTTGTTCATAACTTCGTTTGCGCGAAACTATTTCTTTTTCCTTTTTAGGAAAGATATGTTCAAAGAATTCAGCATTCCTTGATTCCATAATCTTACCCTCGTGGATATCAGGTATTTCCGACTTATATACTAAGAAACGATAAGCACTACTATTATTCGCATATCCGATGAATATGCAATCTACAGTCTTAGATCCAATTTTGACCTATTTTGGTTTAGGTACTTCGACCTTTGCCAACAGCCCTACACTTTCAAATATTTGTAAGTGGGTTTCTTTCCTTTCCATGATTCATAGGAATTTTTATCCTTACGCTTATGCGGAACTCTATTGAGAATTGTGGGACGGGACCTATTCGCGCCCCCCATATCCCGGCCTGTCCCGATCCCGACTCCCCCTCGTCCCCCAAATCTCATCCCAAATCCCGTCCCGTCCCGGTCCTCCCACTGGCCACCCATAGCTTTAAAACGATAATCATCAGGTGGAGGTGGGCCCTTAATAGTCATAGAAATTACTTCTTCACCCCTGAGAAGTAGAAGACCTAATGTACGGCGATCTTCACGTTCTTCTTTGGAACCCTTTATAGGTGGAAGCTTACGAAACTCTTCGCAATCGCCGAGTACGAGGTTCATATGGAGATCGAATGCCATGAACTTGCCGATTAATTGACGTCCATCTTGGATAGTAACACGCATACGGTAATTGATGTATTGAAGCATTTTGGAGCTCTTGGACATCGACACTGTTGATTAAATTTGAAGCGAAAACTTAAATGGGGGTTAGGGTTTATCGTAGATCTCAGAAATTGGAGAAAGCGATTGGGGAGTTAGGGTTTTGGAAATTAGGGGTTGTTTGGGGTCGTATTGGATTTATGTTGAAAAGGGCGGGGCATTCTGTATTTTCATTTCAATTATTTTCCCTCTCAAATGTTTAATTTTAAGTGTGTTTTTTTCATAATGGAATTTAATGATTTTAACACTTGTCTTCTTTTCTTTTTCAAATTTTAGATTAAAGTTTTTTAGAATAACTTTTCTTTATTTCAAATATAGTTTTAAGATATGGGGTTGTGGAGGACACAGATGCCCCCGTGCGGAGGTGTGAGAAGTTGGCTATGGACGGGTTCATGAGGGGTAGAGGTAGGCCGAAGAAGTATTGGAGAGAGATGATTAGACGGGATATGACGCAGGTGCAACTTACTGAGGACATGACTTTAGATATGAAGTTATAGAAGATGCGGATTAGGGTAGAAGAGTAGTAGGTACTCGAGCGTAGAAAGAATTAGTGGGAAGATCTTTTGTTTGATCTGGGGCGATGAAAAAAATCTAGTTCTCCCTACGGTCAATTAGCCCATGACCTCAAGATCAAGAAGAGCCAGCCATACATAGAAGACAAGGGAAGACCTTGCTTGACCAAATGAACGTAGCAGCAGGGATATTTAGAGATGGGAGCATAAGCGGATGAAAGGAATTTGATAATTGTAGTGTTACTATTGTAGGCTCGATTAGCCTATCATACTTATGGGCACATTATTGCTTTATAATTCATTGTAGTTTGATTTCTGCTGCTATGTGTTTTTAATGTATTTTGTTTAGCTTATTTAGTTATGTTAGCTACTGTTCTCTTTTGTTCGAATGCACTTTATACTATTTTAATTCCTTAACTGAGTCTGACAATTTCTCTTGCTTTACTCTTACTTTGTTTTGACTGCCTTGCTTGTGATTATGCTTTGCCTTGAGCCGAGGGTCTCCCTGAAACAGTCGCTCTACCTATCAAGGTAGAGGTAAGGTCTGTGTACACTCTACCTTTCTCAGACTCCACGGTGTGGGATCTCACTGGGTATGTTGTTGGGAGAGTGTGGACCAAGGAAATTTGGATGCGTGAATTTTATATTTTTTAAAATGTGTATTTTCTATATTGTGCGTGGGATTGAGGAAAATTAATTAATTGATGTTGTTCTTGTGAAAGATCAATGTATTTCAAAACATGACATTCTTGTGGGATGAAAAGGAAAATTTATTAAAAATTTTGTATTTATTTATCTAATGCATGTGATTTAATTAGATGAAGAGTTAATAGTTGGATCAAGTTGTATTCTTTCGGTTGAAAGTTGAATTTTTATCATTTTCCTTTTTCGTAATTCCCCAAAAAATTACTATCTACAAACTAAAATTGGACGTTGGTAAAACCTAATTATTCAATAAAGTAATATGACTTTCGTTCGATTTGAGACTTCCCAGATGTTTGACAACATTCTGTTTGTAATACTACTTATTTTATATAAGAATTCAAATTCATTCAACAATGTAGTAACAACTACACTTGCTTTGTACTAATACTCACTGTCGCTTCATGAATAAATAAATACTACTATATTTAGCTGTCGTAAAAAAATTGTTAATTAATTCGTTATTGTAAATATTTTGGATAGTTTAATGTCCAAGGCTTCAGAACACCACATGATCAACAGCAAAAATTAACTGGGCAATACAATTGGACAGAAGCATTTTCTCATTCCATGGACACACAATAATGGAGTATACATGTACAACAAATCAAGAACCAAAACAAGTTTGTACAATGTAGTACCAAAAAAACCACAACCTCAACTAAATGGATTACTTATTCTCATTTCATCATCATAACCTAACTCTATATCACCATTAAGAAATGATTATGATAAAAAAAACTAACTAATGCTTCACTTAATTACAGAAAGAAAGTGTTCCCTGACTATGCCAATGAATATTTCTCTGGCAGCCAGCTCACGAGTCCCGCAGCAGTTAAAGCTGTTAAACCTAAATAAGAAATTACACGTTCTATACCATACCGAGCAGATCTAGCAGGGGCTTATCAGCTAGCTCCTCGCCTTTTAAAGGCAGGGTGGATGACTTTTTTGCTAGAGTGTAGTTTGTCGATCCTTGCCATACATTCCTTCATCCTGTTCAATACAATAGGTATGGCAGATGCATTACTTGATATCTTCTCTTTAAGGAGCTGCGCTTTCTCAGCTTCTTTCTGCACCTCTCCAGCTAAGGCGGCACCACACCCTTCAACATCTGTGACAGTGATCAAGTTAATAATTAAAAAGAATATAAATGTGTAAATCCATAAATTTACTATCTTTGCATGTATCCCATTAAAATTCTGCAGGCATCTTTCACGGCTCCCACTAATGACAAAGCTAAAACCTTAACAGGGAAATTTGTGATGAAAGTGCATTTAGCTCCTAATCACTCTATGAACATGTCTCTAGCCTTGTAGCTCTCAAGCAAAAAAAAATCATTTGTTTAAAGGTAAAGTAAAAGCAAGCACTCATATTGAACAGAAAGAGGATTGTGTGGTTCCTCTTTCCTTTTATTGCAGTAGAGATCCCACAATGAATAGTAACAATTGTTCAACGGTTTAAAAGGTTCCAGATATATCTCGGGCTTAAAATTTCCAGGGAATCAGGACAAAACCTTTTCAGGTATCTATCCTATCAGGTGGAACCAGATAGTTATCTAGTTGATTTCCGCTTCCTAAAGTTCTTCGTATAATACATGAACTTATTTTTCTTAAGGTCAGTCTGATTTTTACTATTACCCCTATAATATTGTTTCAGAGTTTTATCTTCCAACTTAAAACAGTTAACCAGGAAATCTTCCAGATCTGAAGAACCTCTAGTTTTCAAGATCTGAAGCACCTCTGTGAAAAAGTTGAAGACCAAAAGAGACAAATATCTAGGCGATGGTTTATTATTTCTAAAGGTACTGGTCCAAAAAAAATTGAAAGGAGAAAGGTTTAATCAATTGCAGGGACAATCAAGGCACGCCGTACAAAAAGGAGGAAAAGCACATCTGGAAACACAACTCCATTCTGAAAAATTTACAGGTAGTTTAGAAACTACTTCCAGTATTATCAAGAGGCACCGAAACAATTTAAGAACATGTACTCCTGCTAAGATAATGTGAAGACCGTTCATTCATAAACAAACCCTTCTTTCAACATTTATGAAAAGGGAAAACAAGAAGAGAAAAACCAGTCACTCAACAAAAAGATTGTAGCAAAAGAAACTTATCTCCAGATAGTTTTGCACTCAACTGCACTATGATGGAACTTGCTCATAAACCACATTGCAAACTTCGTTTTTCTTTTTTATTACTATTATGTTTAAACTTCCCTTTTCATCCTTAGCTTATATTGCTGACGGAGGAGAAGAAGCACTTGCACTTCACTAATTTCCTTTTCTAATCATTTTACTAGCAGTGTTTGTTAGTGTGATATTGATTTTTGTTTGCAGAGTTTCAATTAAGAACGTAATACTCTTTTTCTCAATCAACAAGAACTCAAGAATATGAGAATAAGGGTAAAGCCATGTTGTCACTTGTCATAATGGCTTAACTTGATGGGTCAAGCTAAACCACAAACTATCCTTCAGTACACGACAACATGCAGATGGCCAAAGCTGTTTGACTAGTTTGGTGGCCTCAATATAAAGCTAGAACCGAATACTAACTTCCTATACAAGACCATAGACGACATGTTTGGTGGCTGCAAGCTGCATCCTACAGCAGAGTAGTAGATTTGACATAAGAATGCAAGAATAAGCTCTCACTTCAATGAAGAGATTTATGACACCACAATAGTTCACAGCACTACAAGTTCACTTATGTGTTAACCAACTCATAGAAGGCCTAAGTGAATAGAGAAAGAAGTTCAAGCGTTACGGCAGAAGGACATCCTTCTTACCATAATGTATGAGTTTCAAAGAACAAAATGGTTCCAAGTTCAAAGTCCAATATATTGATATCACTCCAAGTCTCCTCTCTACCTATGATCTCCTCAAACTCAGTGTACAACAGTTACACAGCGATTTCTGGACTCCCGGCTGACGCCAAATTCTAATAACCTCCCTTGGATCAGTAACTCACATAATAAGAACATGCTGTTTGAGAATTTTAACTATAAGATACGGATTTTTAGTTTATACTGAACTAGGATGGAGAAATTTCCTTATTATAAGGTAGGATAGACGATTTCTTATTCACAAGGAAACACTAAATCCTCTTTCAATTCACTCATTGCACCATTCTCCACCCTGTTCAACAAACCCTTAATCCACTCAGGCTTTTGTGCAATATACTTGGGATTTCTAAGCACGAGTTTTTTTATTCCTCACATCAAGAAAACCACAGTTTTTCAACAACAATACATTAGTCTCTATAATGTGCTTCTAAGACAGTTTGATAGTTGTGGTCTTCTTGTATTCTGAATTTACTTCAATATGTAAGAAATGGAGAAAGCCTCTCTACCCTGTAAAGGTAGAGGTAAGGTCTGCGTACATCCTACCCTCCCCAGACCCACTTGTCGGATAACACTGGGTATGTTGTTGTTGTTGTTTGTAAGAAATGGAGAAAGGTACCCAGGGTGTGGCCTAGTGTGGTCAATGTAGCTTGAATAAAGCCTACAGGAGATTAGGGTTAAAATCCTAGAAGAAACAAAAAAGGTAACTGATTTCTTTCCATCTACCTATGTGCGGGCAGAGTTGAGTGCAAAAAAACTGGCTGGGGCACCCTCTTTATTTAAAATATGAAGAAATGTTTGAGTAAAGAACACAAATTTGACCATTATAATACAACATACCCAGTGTAATCCCACAAGTGGAGTCTGGGGAGGGTAGTATATACCCAGACATCAACTCTACCTTCGTGGGGTAGAGATGTTGTTTCCGATAGACACTTGGCTCAAAAGAAACATAGTCAATGCAAGAATTCAAATAAAATAAGACAGCAAAATATTCAAATTTGACCATTATAATGTTCCTATTAAACAACATTACGACATAAAACACTGCTAATCAATGAACTATCTTTCAATCCCCAAACTAATTGGAATCGGCATTATGAATCGTCATTACGTTCCAATAATAAATAATTTCCGTTTAATTAACACTATGAATCTCAAAAACTTAGAAGCCAATAATAATAAATTAAAAGAAGAACCCTAGAAATGTACCTGATGTGTGTGGGTCATTGGAGCACCCAGGTTGAGATTCGGGTCCCTGGGTATTCAAAATGGGTCTTTGAGCAGCAAGAATGGAACCGAAAGTAGTATTAAGCTGACCCGGAAGTGAGGTTCTGTAATCAGCAACTTTATCAGCAATTTGGGTAACTACTTCTTCCAGTTGTCCTACTTCTTCTTCTTCTAGCTCCAATACGTCGTCGTATTGGGCTAGGGTTTTTGCTCTGCTCGAAATGGCTCTATTCGTTTCCATTACTTTACTGAGTTCGTTTGTAACTCGGTAATGAGGAGTAGAGAGAGAAACAATGGAGTACAGTGAGAGGAAATAGTGGAGGGTAGAGAGGGAAATTTTTGAAATGCTGAAACACAAGAAAAAAAAATTGAAATGTGACCAAAAAGGAGAGGAAAATGGTGGCAGGGAGGATATTTTAGGAACCTGCACATAACTCTACTTTTGGTTAATAAAATGCCTGCTTATGACCAAAAAAAAAAAGGAGAGGAAAATGGTGTCAGGGAGGAAGTCACATTCATGTAAGTCATTTAGGCTTAATTGTAGAACCCCAATCTAGATGAGGTGGACATGAATTTAATGGCTTACTTATGCGAGGGACCATTCTGTAAAAGAAAAGAAAATGATAAACTTATCATATTTTAAGCACTTGCCATCAGAAAATATATATCAACACAATACAAGGCCTACAAAGCCTCAACCTGCACAGACATCTGACTGACACACTATAACTGACCACAGATGTCACGCCCCGAATCATGTCCTGAGTACAACACGATATTCGGTGTCTGACTGTATGTGACCGAGTGAACCACATGACTTGTTGGATCAACATAGGCATCTAATATCATGAAATAATCATTCAAAACATAGAAATCTGAATACTGAAAATATATTTGCGGAAATAATATAAATAATCTGAATATATGACATGACATGTTAAACTAGTCTATGGAACCTCTGAATACGAGTCTGACTGCTAAAAATTATTTACCAGGACAAGGCTCTAGCATACATTTATTGTAAAGCATGACATGACATAAAGTAAATAGATAATAGCACCACGAATGAGATGAGGCTAACCAATAACAGATACGTGAGAATCCTAGCGAACTGATTCGTCGTACTGAAACTCCGTACTTGTATTGTGAGATGCAGGGCCCGAGAAAAAGGGATGTAAGTACATTTGAATTGTACTCGTATGTAAAGCAACTGAATGAATAAGTAAGGCACACGAAATAATAGGAACTGAAACTGAAACTGTAACCTGGACATAAGAATGTATAATATCTTACATGAATATAATAAAACATGGAAAATCATTTTAAGTGGGAGAGCTTTAGTATAACCGACATGAAATCACCATGCTAAAATGTGGCGTCTGATCTCTGTCCGATCAGCTAAGTCATCTCGTACCTTGCCGGAGTACAAGACATGAACATGACATGAATGGATCCAATAACCCGTAATGGGTAACATGAAGGAATCGTCCTAACTGGACGGATCGATCCTTATTCTACGTTGGCATACGTAGTTTCAGGTATTAAACATTCTCGATAATCTGTGCAACTCCCAAAATATGAACATGGATATATTTAGTTTAGGAGCCCATGAATTTTATAAATATGACTAGTAAATAAGGTTTGTAGATATAATATAACATGTATATAGTTTTCATAAGACATGAAAAACCATGGAGAATTTATGAAGTAAAACAATATTAGTTCGTAAATAATTCGTATTTCATGCTTGAAACTCATGGAATTGATATTATGAGCATTCATGGATTACGAACGGATTCATGACAATCATAATGACATATCATGAATACAATTAACGAAAACATGATATAAGCATGGTATATAGTTGTACATGTATTTAGGGTCATCATGAACTTGAGAAAAACCCTAAACTTATGAATTTTCATATTTTCATGGATGAACGTGGCGTAAGGAAGAACAATAACATTCCCACACGTGGATAGAAGACCTACATACCTTAATCGCTCTTAGTCTTGTAATAAAGTATGAATCTTGATGAATAATTTCTAAAAATCTGATCTTGAAACCTTGGGAAGGGTTTATTTTGAAAATACTATATTAGAAATCAATGATTTCACTTAGAACCTTTGTATAATTGATTAGAATCATGTGGAAACACATGGAAAGGACTTACCTTGAGCTATGAGAATGATGGGAGGAGAAGAATTTCATGTTAGGGCTTGGGAGAATGAAGAACGAAATAAAAAAGCTGAAAAATATCGTTTATATATTGTTCAGCAGTGGGCCGATTTCGCAGTACATTTGATGCACCGTAAAATATTTCACGGTCCGTGAAAGTGGTCGATCGTGAATCTGTTCTAGTGAGTCGATTTTCCCTTACCCTTTCTATGGTCCAAGAGACGGTCCGTAGAACATTACACGGTATAAATCACGATCCGTGAAATCGTGAATTAGAAACAGAAAGTTGGCTTTTAGAATCTATTTTACGGTGTAATTGATGGTCCGTAAAACTTTTTACAGTTCGTAAAACCTGACATAAAAGTGAAGAACGCTGATTTCGATAATTTTTAATCCCAACATTTTCCAACTTGGTTTTTAACCCCTGAATCATGAACAACACCTAGTTTAATGGTACGAGGTGTTACAACAGATCTCTAGGCTTTAGCCAGTTTGTCATAGGGGCCAGTAGGTAATCAAAGGTGGCCAACATGACCGAGTCAGACGCTCTTAGAGGCTTTTGTAGATGTATGGATATAGCGCCAGTTTGACCAGGATAGACACAGTGGACAGAATAAGAGGGCGATGTTAGATAGTGATTATAGGGGAACGCATAGTGGTAGGGTACCACAAATCTCTCGTTAGTCCGGAAGTGCCAATTCATTAGTCGGGTATGAGAGAGAGAGAGCGCACTGATACACACCATCCGCATGGGCCTACAAGGCCTCGACCTATACAGACACCAAACCAACATATTGAACCTGGCCACATGCATACACACGTCTACAAAAGCCTCTAAAAACATATGACCGATATAATATAGTCGGGACAAGGTGGGTCGCTCAGGTAAGTAAGACACTAGGTGTTTGCCCACCTCACCTAGATTGGGGTGTGACATTAATAAAATCTTAATCTTAATCATTCAGATTGCAGTCATTAAGTTTTTGTTTTTAAGTCTGAATGCTTAATCTTTAGATCTCAACAATTAAGTATGTTTGTTTAATAGATCTAAATGATTAAATCGATAACAAAGTCTTAGGCCTCATTTGTTTGCATTTAATAGAGGTTTGGATCTGAATGGTTCAGACATTACACCATTAATTGCATTTATTTACATTAAGATCTAAGAACTTATTTGGTCTAAATAGGTTTTAATCATTAAGATGTTGATCAAAGTCTTAATATCATTAAGAGGTATTTTTACCACCACTCTAACAACAACCACCAGCTCTACCTCCCACGTCTACTCTTCAAAACACCACCCCACCCATCCAACCCCACCTCCACTACCACTCACCCCACTGAACCCCCACCCCCACCCTACTACTAACCACCTCTGCCATCATAACTATCACCCCTCATCCCAACCCCTACTCCACCACCACCACCACCCCTACTACCTAACCCCTGCCCACTTACCTCCACCCATTCTCCAGCCCCCAACACCATTAACTACCTCTGTCGTCATAATCACCATTAATCGCCACCACTCACTGCTCCAACCCCACCCACTACCCCACACCATTGTTAGCCACCTCTGTCATCACAACCACCACTAACTACCACCATCATCGCCAACCACCAGCCACCACTATTGACACCGCCAATTACTAACATCAACCAACTCCACCATCACAACTACCAACCGCCACCATCGAGTCAATCACTACAACACCAACCACCTTCACTATCACAACTATTATCACTACTATTAATAGCCACTAGCACCAACCATCACCACAATCACCACTACAAAACATCTCCACTATCACTAACAAACATAAAATGTTTAATTTTTTACCAAATAATGACTTTATTTTATTAAATTATATTTATTTTCTAATATTTAGTTATTTTTTATTTAAATTATATATTTATTATATTTAATAAATACATTATGCGCATTCAAATGTTGAAAAACAAACAGTCTTAATCATTTAATGTTCAGATCTAGAGACAACATTTTAATCATTCAAATGTGCATTCAGATTCAGACGTATTAATCATAATAAAAATAAATAATATCATTAAAATGTCTATTCAATGATTAATAATGATGCATCAATTCTCTGCTACCTCCATCATCCACTATCATCAATTACCATTGTCGTTGCCCGCAATTATCAACTACACCACAAACTACCCACAACGACCATTATATGTCAATCACTATAATCAGCCATCATCGTCACTCACCATGTACAATCATCAACCACCACCACCATTACCACGACAATCACTAATCATTACAAACACTCACCACTATCAATTTTCACTATATATCGTCAACTATCACCATCATTTACAACCACTATCAATTATCACTATCATCCACCATAACTATCACTCACTACCACCAACTACCACCATCAACCCCTACTAGTAGCTATCATCACCACTAGGTAATGCCTACAATACTACCATTAGCCAATGTTATCCCCAATCAATATCCAAAACCACCACCCCTAGCCATCACCACCACCAACGCCCATATGATTTTTTTAATAAATTTTATTGATATAGTGTTAGATTAATTAAATATTTTGTTACATTTTATATTTAGTAGTTTTCCTTAAAAAAATCTATACATTCAAATGTTGAAAAATAATTAATTATTTAGTATCCAGTTATGTATTTAAATTCAGACATCTTAATCTTAATAGAAACAAATGTGTTAAGAGTCTCACATCAGATATGGAATGAAAACATGGACTTGGACAATCCACACCCTACAAGCTAGCTTTTGGGGTTGATTTAGGCCCAAGATCCATTTTTTACATGGTATCATAGCCAAACTCATTCCAATTCTTTGTTCACCGATGTTGGGCCCCCAAATTATATTATTCACACTCCAGTTAACAAGGTCTGGGCGTGCATGGGATTGTTAAGAGTCCCACATCGGAAATGGAATGGGAACATGGACTCTTTGTATGGACTTGGACAATCCTCACCCTATAAGCTAACTTTTGGGGTTGAGTTAGACCCAAGATACATTCTTTACAAAATGATGTTTAGTGTCGCACCCCAAATTTTGTTTGGTCTAAAAAATAAAATATCTTTAGAATTTGTGATAACTTGGTGAGTCAAAAGAATTTGTGATAACTTGGTAAGTCAAAAGAATTTTTGAAACTAATTTCCAGTCATCACTTAAATAAGAAATGAGATAAGTTAATTTTTGGCCTATTCAAGTTTGAAAACTAAAACAATGCCATCCTTAGAAAAATTAAATGACATAGGAAGGAAGGGAAGGGACAAAAACTGGTAATATCACCGAACACATCAGTCCGCGGTTAAAAGTTAAAAACTAAAAATGCATAGGAATATTATTTAACAATTATATATATATATATATATATATATATATATATATATATATATATATATATATATATATATTTAAAGCATGAATATAAATGTTGGTTGATCAAAATATCCTTCAAATATTGAACTACTTTTACACCCTTAATAATTTTTAATCCTATTTTTTTAGACATACCTTTTAAACCTAAAACTAACCTAAAAGCACGTTACTAACAATCTTTTGGAACACAATCGTATTAGTATTAGGAAGTAACTATTTCATTAATTATGTTCCAAAAGAATCACAATTTCATGCATGTTTTCAAGTTAACCATTAATGGTCTTAATGTAAGTTAATTTATTTATTCAGTGACATCATGTAAATAATTTGCATGATATTTTGAAACTCAATATTAAAATGAATGTGTCTTAGGTAAGTGAAAAATACAAGAGATATTCTTACGATATTTTCAAAAATTTAATCATTATGAGCCGAGGAAGTAGAATGGCAAAATCTTGGGGTGGATTGATATGATCACTCAATTTTCACTTTATTACATTAAAATCACTAAATTATTATTTGTAACGACAGAATCACTCAAGTTAATTTGTTAAATATCATAGAAAGACAATATCAATATTTATATTATTATAAATGCAAAAATATAAATGTTAGTTGAAAATTTTATTCTTATACAAAATATATTCTTATCTTCACAATTTTATAAATAATTTACGTTGGGTAACGTGCAACACAATAAAACATTTAATGCCATGAAAGGCAGAAATTTTCAACACTTTTGTATCAGTAAATGGTAATAAATAAATATATGATCACTTAATATCTAATATTGAGTTATCTTAGTTATAACACATTTTTAAAATAGGGAAAAAGAAGAAAAAAATAAATACCGAGAACATTAATTTCAAAGAAGTATTAAGTAGATACAATTCTATATTATAGTAATATTTTTGTAACAAATAAAATAAATGTATATAATTATATATTAAATAATATTATCTAATGTTTTTTTTACTATGATTGAGACTGATGGGAAATAACGTCCAACTGCACGTTCATAGAGACTAGTTATATTAAAAACACGAAGGACCTTAGAAATGTTGATTAAACTTTTTACCCTTCATTAAAAGACTCTAAAATAAACAAATTTGTCATTATTATTTTTCCTCATTAAATATATGTGTAATTATACATAAACACTAATAATATATATTTTTGAGAAAGTAAAAGTACCCATTGTTATTTTTGGTAATTTTTTTTTGTAAAAGTAAAAATCACTCTGATTTTTGGAGTCCTCTTTTTTATTTTGGCAAAAAAATTACTTTTTGCAAAAATGAAAAATCACGTTATTTACGAGTCCTTGCCAAATTTGTAAAGGACTGTAACTTAAAGGTGCATGTCACCCTACGTATCTATTTATAATGATTTCAAGAACCAATTTTGCAGTACTTACATATTGAATTCATGTTCGGTTTTTTTTTTTTTTTTTTTTTTTTTTATAGATTTTCTTGTATAATTTTAACTTCGTGTAACGATTTTTAATTTTGAATGATACAAATTATTATGGCTATTAAATTATTGTCATGTAACAATTTTTTTGGGGTTCTTTTACAGGTTTGTAATTTACTGAATTAATGACACGGATGAAAAAGTTTTGACTTTCATCATGGGAAGCAGAATTAGTTCTTGGGATCAGATTAATTTTATTAGTTTTGTCATCTCAATTTCAGTTATTTGACAGTTTATATCTACAAAACACGAATTGATAGCATATAATGAAAAACGTCGCGACTCATACATCACAATATGACTGAATAGTGTTGAGAACACTTTTAATATTTGATTATATTCTCAACACGCCTCCTCACATGCTAACCTGATTTTTTTTCATGGTCCAAACACGTGGAAATTCTTTTTTCGAGAGTGGGTGGCGGTGAGGTTTGATTCCAGGACCTTTGACCTGCTTTGATACCATATTGAAGTGTGTGACCATCTGATCTAAAAGCTTAAGCTGTTAGATAGAGCACACTTTTAATATTTGATTATATTCTCAACAAATAGTTTAACTGTAAATAAAATATGACATACTAAAGATAACTTCTTATCTTTAGGTGCTAATTTGGTTCGATCTCTATCTCAAAAATAAAAAATTTAGCACTTTGATTTCGGTATTATGATATTTGATATGATATTTGGTATGTTGTTAGAAATTTTAACAGAAACATATTATGAGGTAGTGTTTCTCAATTCTTAAAGGTTAAGGGGGTTAATTGAAATTTAATTTTAATTTTATTTATTGTCGGTTGGTAGGTATAAAAATATGCATTGTTCTACTGGCGTTGGTACTCTAATTAGTGACTATCCTTCATAATTTTACAACATTACTTTCTTTTGTTATCTCCTTTATATATAGTTCTATCCTCAATTTTGCTCGTCACTTTAAATCTATATTATTTAAAAAATAATGAATATAAATGTTGATTGACAAAAATATCCTTCAAATATTGAACGACTTTATATTCTTATTTATATTAATCTATTCACATCAATGGGTTGTTTCAGTAAAAAATAAAAAGACATGCTTAATGGAGGTGGAGTTTAAATAGAAATTAACTCTCAATTTAGTCCTCTTTTCTTGTTGGAACAGTATAAATGAATGAGTCCAAGTCACCAAAGGTCTCTTCCTACGCAAATTAATACTACTCCTACTACTCTGTTGAATGAAGGGAGGACATGCTGGGAGACAAAAATATGCTGTAAATTGTAATAATTAAAAATCTCTTAAGAAGAAGAGAAAAAAATGGTGTGAGATGAAAATATGCTATAATATTGAAAAATATTTTTACTGTTCAATTACTAAGTTATGTCTCACAAAAAAAATATTTCAAGACAACTAGTAAAATAAATATAACAGTGTTGAATAAAATTATAATTTTGAAAATTTTATCCAATATCTAGGGCGTTGAATTCCTAATTAACTAATAACATAATATTACTAAATTAAGCTACATAATAAATTTGAATGGGACGGGTTACTTATGAGTTGGGTCTAATATCTATGTAAGTCAATAAATCAGTATCACTTATTTTATACGTATGATATCTTATAATTTCATTAAAATGAGGGACATTTTTAACCGTAAAGAGCAATTGAAGTCCAATAGGTGGAAGGAGGGACAATTTTAACCTGAAAACTAATGTTAAGGGCAATAGGAGTCCAATAGGTGGAATGAGAGCAGATTTAAACAATTTTCAATATGTTAGGACATTTTTACCCTTTCCATTTTTCATTTAATGGCATTGCACATAGGCGAAAAAAGTGTAAAATGCTGATTCGATAATATTGATCGAGTTTTATGACCTTCACCATTATATTATTTTTATAAGAAAATTATTTTATATTGGATAAAATTCGAATACTTGACATTTATTTTTAGAGTATATATAAGTTGAAAGTTTATTATTTTAAGTAGACATTTCATAGAATTTGCCGCAGATATATTCGTGCAACGCATGAACATAGAAACTATTATTATTAAAAGTACGAAGGTTCTTAGCGAAATGTAATTAGCCTTTTTTATCTTTTAAAAGTAGCTTTTAAACTAGACATCATCTCTATTCTTCTCTAATACTCCCTTCGTTCATTTTTACTTGTCCACTATATTAAAATAGATTTTTATTTTTACTTGTCAAATTTAGCATATCAAGAAAAAAATTATTTATTTTTTCTGTTTTACCCATAACATTAATTGCTTATTTCAAATTATTTTTCAAATCCATTAATACTATGCACTAATTAATATGAACATCATGATAAATTATGCACTTTATTTATTATTTCTTAAAAAGTATGTAAATTGCATAGTAGATAATTAAAAGTGAACGAAGTTAGAAATAGACTTTTAAATCATTCTCCGAGAATTTAGTACTTCAAAATCAACTAGAACTTAGTACTCCATGTATTAAATCCTTCTTACCTGAGTCACTTTTTTCTTACAAATTTAGAACAGTTTCCCTTACTTTTAGGTGTAGGACTCCTCCTTTTTTTGCTGATAAATAAATCAAATACGAAAAGATATTTCATTGAATGACGATAAGAAAAAAGATTTGAAATTTAGTTCCTAATAAAGAAGGATATATTTCACCATTGGAGAGACGTACTGCGAATGGTTCTTGCTTTTCAATTTTGCTATTAATAAACATTACTCTCTCCATTCTCAATTTAAGTGTTCTATTTTTTGTTTTGGTTTGTTTAAAAAAGAATGTCTCTTTCTATATTTAGTAAATTTTTCAATTCAAACATTTTACATGGCAAGTTTAGGACCACAAGATTTAAAAGACTACACACATTTTTAATTTAAGACCACAAGATTAAAAAAAATTCTTTTATTTCATAAATTCGATGTTAAATCAAATTAAGAAACTTAAAATGGGACGAAGGAGTAATAAAAGTCTGAATAGAAAATAGGAATCTTCTACGTGTAGTTTTCAATTTAAGCTAAGGAGGCCTGGAAACTCAAAACTCCACTTTGAAGATAATGAATGTTTTTATGTGAATTTTGGTTTCATAATACGAATCTTTTTTTAATTATTTCAGCTAAAAATAGGAATCTTCTACATGTAGTTTCGCAAGCAGCTCTTGATTATTGTTATTATTGTTTTTAATTTAATTGGTTATATTGGTTTTCAATTTTTCGTAAGACGTGTCTTCTATTAACATAAAAAAGCTTATATCAAGTTTGCATAATAAATTTAAATTTAACTACAAATCAAAATGTTTATGTAAAAATAAACATTAAACTCAAAAAAGAAGCAATATTATCTCATTTTCCTATATTTGTAATGCTATTTGCATGTATAAATTCAAAGTTTTAGAATACAATTTTTAAAATTTACGCGTGATATCACGTGCAACGCACGTACAGTAAAGCTAGTTAGGTGATAAATTTGTGTATAACATACACACTTCTTACCTTCATTAATTTGGTGTAAATGAAGATACATAATACTTAACAATGATAAAAATATGTACAGGAACACATTTTTTACCTTTATTAATTTAGTGTAAACATCTATTACCAGTAAGTTTTAATACTAGTCAAGAATTAGTTGTCTAGATTTAAAAAGAAATTACTCACATCTCTTCAGACATTTTGTCATGTTATACATATTTTCCTTCTCATTTAAAATTTTGCACGAATCCTTTTAGTCTGTAACGTTTTTTAAATCAATTGTAGGACAATTTTTGTCACTTATTGGTTTTATTGACTTGTGTAGCAAAAATATATTAAGTTATATTTACTGTATCATATATTATAACCGATCAAGTTCCATTCAAGATTTGGGACTTGATCTGGACTAAATTTTCACTCTTAAATATAAAGGGAAAAAAAAATTGCAACAAAATAACATAAGTTTACCACTGTTTCTCACTTTTGGAAAAAAAAAACAGACTGTTGGGAAGTTTCATTATTATCATTTTTCTCCATGACATTGCTGCAAAAATCTGGACTCTTTCCAGTGTCATTCTTGACTTGAGTAGAATAATTGTAAGAAAAGTGTGTCAACCAAGTCTAGGTGGTGTAGTCGGTTATCACGCTAGTCTCACACACTAGAGGTTCCCGGTTCGAACCCGGGCTCAGACACATTCTTCTGTGCTTTCTGCATTATTTATTTTATTTGCAGACAAAATATTTAGTGTTTACTTCTGGACTAAATTACTGCTTTCTGCACATTGTTTTTTATTTGCAAGACAAAATATTTAGTGTTTACTTCTAGACTAACAACAACAATAACATACCTAGTGTAATCCGACAAGTGGGGTATTGGGAGGGTATGAACTTACTTATGGACTAAATTACTGTATTTAATTTGTTGCTTGCAATAGACACACATTTACTGGCACATGTGTGTATCATTTGAATTCTAATATTGTTAATACAAATTTTGATACTACTTAAAATTGCTACAGGAACATGATGTAGTTATTGTTTATTCTATCTACTAGTTGCCAGAGAAGCACTGTGCTCTTTCATTTAAAGTTAGGGGTCCAAATAACATCTTCATATTGTATCTCGCCAAAAATGTCAAGATCTTCAATTCAATCTAAGGGTGAACAATTTTAACATTTCAAGCATTTCTTGGAGGATACTTCTCACAAGATACAAGTATATGGTAATCTAATTTGTGCAAAAGGTTAGCATATGAAGGATGACTTTAGGCTAATAGTAGGAGACTGACAACTATCTGAGGACATGACCTTAGATAGGAGAATATGGAGGTCGAGGATTAGGATAAAAAGTTAGTACATAGTTGAGTAATATCACATTCTGTGTAGGAGAGACAGGGGGCTAGCCTCATCTTCTCCTTTCTTAGTAGTATTATCTAGGTATCGCATAGTTTCTTACTCTTCAATGTATTAATATTTGTTGCTTTATTTGTTTTGTATCTTGATATTTTGCTATCTTATCTTCCTTACAATCCTGCATCGATTACGTTTCTTTTGAGCCGATGGTCTATCGAAAACAACCTCTCTACCCCACAAAGATAGGGGTAAGGTCTGCGTCTATCCTCCCCAGACCCCACTTATAGGAATACACTGGGTGTGTTATTGTTGTAGTAATACAATCTCCTCATTCAAGAGGGATCGCGATTACTGGACTAACTGAGAAAATTGTTTCCTCATTCATGTCTCTTCTACTATATTTCCATGAGTATCATGCTTCTCATTAGGTTGTACATGAGATCATACACATTTTTGTACATGTCATTCTGAAGCCAAGTCTGACGTCACTGAATTTAGAAGCTGAACTCAACGCGTTTTATTTTTCTAGAACAAATACTTTCTATACCAACTCTATATTTACACAATAGAAATAGGTATTCCCTTGTTTTAGTTTTCCCCAAGTATTGGAACATTCATGTATGGTACATTCCCTCTTTCTGTACAGTTAGCTGAAGTCATGATAGACAAGACTTCAGTATTTTGTTTAAGCGGTACTTCCTAATCATCCTATAAGGTTGGCCAACCATTCGGAGAATGTTCACTAAAACGTCTCTTTCTTTTGCTGTTTAATCTTTCTTGAATCTGCTTTTCGTTTGCCATTGCTTCCTGGATGTTGTCGCGAACACGGTGACAGAGCTCATCAAGCGCAAGCATTGGAAATGGCTCCTCAATAAGGACACCAACCTGCAAAAATGGACATTCTCTTTTGGTTAAACAAGAGTTAACTGATATTATTTGAAATCTGTATACTCCTCAATAGTGGCGGAGCCAGGATTTTCACTAAGGGGAGTCAAAACATACAGAAGTAAACACTCCAAAAATCAAGGAGATTCAACATATAATATATATATACATAATTTTTTTTTTAACCTATGTAGTGTAATTTTTCGGCGAAGGGGTGTCAAGTGAGCAAGGTGGCTCCGCTACGGTTCCTCAACTAGAACGTTAATAACCTAGCTGAGACCTCCGTATTGGACAGTGTCAATGCTCCCATCAAATAAGAATTGTTTAACTTTGATTCTCTCTTCTCTTTAGTTTTATTACTGTTTTCCTTTTTGGGGGATTTCAAATTGGGGAAGGTTACACTATCATAAACCCTTGGAGCCTCAGACCATTTATCAGACACTGTGTAATAAGACCATTAAGTTTAGCACTTGAACATAGCGATTTAAATTGAAGATGATATCCGTTGGAATACCTTGACGGATGTAGAGTTGCCACACCGCGTTCATCTGAACACAGTACTTTCAATGCGGAGCATAAATTTATGTGTAAATATTCATTAAAATTGCAACAAATGGTATATCTGAACCTATTATTTTAAAAATACAATGGGTTCAATGCTAAGAACCTTAACGGATGAACACACAGAGTTTAAATCCTGGGATACGCCTCTGCCCCACCAATTGACACTTAAGAGAAGATACAATATGTTCATTTATACTTTTTTTTCTTGAGCTATCCTATTGAATAGTATGGCAGGCCAAGTCGTAACAATTTAATACAGTCCTGCCTTCAAACAAATTGATCTCTACTGTGGTAAGTAATTACATTGTAAAGCATTTCTTCCTCGTTAGAATATAGATGGAAAACCTTAAAAGGAGGAGAAGAAAATGAAACCTGACCTCTTCGATGCAGAATAAGGAAGCAGCACTTATGAAAGTAGCTGGAACCACAATCCAGTGGCAATCATCCCAAAGAATTATAGGAAGAGTGAGATGCCAAAGGACCAAGAACCTTGATGTCAACCGAGTGTACGAAAGGGGAATAGGTATGCCCACAAGTTGTTCACATACACCAATACCTTCATGGAAACAAGAAATCTTCGAGTCCTGCACTTTTTAAAACCATAAGTCATTGGAGACCATTCATAAGGTTTAAATCTTAAGAGCATCTTGTAAGTAATGAAATCAACGTGCTTAGCAAGTGAAGCTCCTTCTTAAAGGAACTCTAAAGAACAGTTGATTATCAAAAGGGGATTTTCTCATTTTTGGCCGGTCGGCCGAAATATACAAAACAAACAACTGATTATGTATATAACATGTATATTTGTGTATACAATATGTATAATATATGTATACTTGTACTTAATATACATTACATATACATTTTCAGGATAATATTTTTTAGAGCGGTCCAGATAGGTAATTATACCTTATCAAAATACAGAAACCCCTCAATTTTTCTTCCACAATCCATCAAGAAAAGGAAATTGATGAAAACAGACATCCCTATGGATTGTTATTTTCATTGATCTTCTAATACACCAAAAGGACAAGGTTTGAAACAGAAACAAATGATGTAGCCCCTCAGAGACTTTCCTACATAAAAAAGTATATCTTCTTGAAGAATAATTACCAGCTGACTCAGTTTCGTCCCCTCCAAGTTTAACGACTGAAGGCTCTGAGAGATGAATCCAATGATGCAACGAGGGCGATGCTTAGAACTAAGGACTACTGCTAAATCATCAGCCTCAAGTAAGTTTTTGAGATCACTTGCTATATCCGAGCCATATGTTATGTGGCACTGCAAAGAGTATTGTAATCTTAGTGCTTAATAGTTAATACTATGCAAGATGCAAGGAGCATTATCCCTTTGCTTATCATAGAAAATTAAAAAAATAGGACTTATTAACATATCAGTTAGCAATGAGATCGAAATACCAGATATTCCATGTTTAAAATGTAAAATAAGGATTTAAAGCTTCTATGAATTCAAGGTCATTTCAGATAACCCTCAACAACAATACTGTGATAGAAGGCCTACTAATGCAGTTTTGAGAAAGTTCCTTTTGATTTATGATTGAACGATGGATAGAAAACGTTAAATCATTTCTCTAAGCTTAAACAAGGAAGAATATACATGGCCATTGGAATTTTGAAAACAATTCAAAATCCACTCACTAGATTCATTTGTAATTTACGGCTACATTTCATACGTGAATTTCCAGCGACATTCTACAAATTTACTGCAATTTCAGCCTCAACTATCTGATCACTGCTTCAGCCAACAGTTGCAAATTATTCCTACTTTCACTTGTAAATAGTGATTTACTGAATGTTTTGTCATCTCGTCCTTTATTTTTCTATTTCGTAACAGAACTAGTTGCAGAAATACCATATCAGTAACGATGACTAATGAATTTCTCTCCTACACGGAGTGCAGGCAGGAGCGAATGCATTTGTTGGCAACGGGTTCATATGAACCAGTACTTTGGTGCGGAGTATAAATTAATATGTAAAAAATCACTAAAATTGCAATAAATAGTAAATATGAATCGATAACTTCAAAAATATAACGTGTTCAATATTAAGAACTTTAGAGGTTGTTTGGTTGATGGTTAGGAAGGGAGTTATTCATGTATTAAAATTATGCATAGCTAATACCATGTGTGGTAGCAATTTAGTTGCTTTGTATAAATTTCAACACACCAAGTACGGTGTTTGGTTATCATTTTACAATCCCACTTAAATAAACATGTATAGGTTATGAGTTAATTTTATGTAACTATTTTACGCGAGGTGAAGATGGAATTGTTAGGATTTGAGTCCAAAATCCTACCTAATAAAAAAACAGTAAATAAGTGAAGTAAATCCACTTTGCCACTGCAGATTTTACTATAATCAAATAGGGAGTTTGAGTTTACAATTCTCTCATTCTCTCTTGCTCGACCTCTAAGAAAGAAAAAACGGCGCCCTAGTCTATATATAGCGAAAACTAGGACGAACATAATACAAGACTAAAATTCCCAAAATACCCTCCACTAGGGTCTTCCCAAAATTCCCAGGTCGATCAGTGTTCCACACTCTGCGTAGGGTTCATAGTGTCAGCGGTGAATTAGGCTCCACAACTCAACAGGAATAACTAATACATAAATAACTAATCCCCGCATAACTAAATCTTACAAGTATTACTAATACTTCCATGACTCTAACTAGCAACCAAACAACCCCTTAAAGGTTGAACAGATAGAGCTTAAATCCTGGATCCGCCTCTGTGCGAGACCAATTGTAATCCCATAGCAAGAAATATTGAGCATAATTTAAGGGCACAAATAAAAATCTATGGTATATGCACAAAGACTATAGTGAACCAAATTGATTAACTAAACCAAATATATACCTTCAAGGCAACTGGAAATGCCATGATATACTGCAAAAGTGCCTCTTTAAGCACAGCATCCCTCTTATCAACACAACCAATCACCTGCCTAGCAAAATCATTTGTTCCAGCAATCACTTTAGTCCAAGCCTTCTTCCCTGCTTCGAACCTCGAGTACGATGCCTCGGTCCTAAATACCAACAGAAGCGCCAAAGCCGGAGCTGTCAACTGATATGGCTGTGGACTTGCCCTCAACACAGGGAAAAACTTAGGCAACCAATGCATTGAAACTGCAGAATTATAACTAGCAATCACAAAAGCAAATGAAGTAAAAGCTATAACAGGAGGAATCAACGACAAAATCACCCGAGAATTGAGGCTCGAAAACAAATGCCTAATATGCCTTAAAGAACTTCTATGTTGCACCCAAGTTTCATGGTTGTATAAAGATCTCTTTTTTCTCATACCCCCTTCTTGAATTTTGTCAGCCCAATCGGGTATTATACGGATAATCGAGACGAGGGTAGAGATTAGATTTGAATCTTGTGGTGGTTTTGAAGGTTGAGAAGAACAGAGAACTCTGAAAGTGAGCTTCTTGTAGCTAAGTAAATTGGAAGGTTTCTTGAGGGTAAAATGGGAAGAAAAAGATGCATTGGTGGGAGATTGAATGGTGAAAAGGGTTCTTGAATTTGTCATTGAAAGGGAATTAGGGTTACGGTTTGGAGGAAGGGGACAACATGGGAGTGTTTGAAAGAGGAATAAACTATTAGATGGGTGGTTGGTAACGGTTAATTTGTGAATATCCTTTTTTCACCTGTTCAAGAATTAGGAATTAAAAAGGAATAAACTAAAAAGAAGGAAGTGATGGTGTCACAGCAAGGTGAGTCAAGGTCCAAGACTCATGACTACTCAAAATTTCATAAAATCCCCCCAACTTGTCGCGAAAATTCAATTTAGCAATTTAATTTTATGAGAATTTAAATACTCCTAAACAACTTTCAAGTAAAATTAAAACCATTTAAAAGTACAAAATCGCATTTGTGGTGGGAGGTGTTCTACACACACCTTCACGTGTCAAAAACTCATTTTTATATTATTTAAAATGTTGTAAATTGAGAGAAAATAAGACAATATAAAATAAGAAATAGATGAGACAAGGAGAAGTCTTTCTTATTTCAATTATGTTCAAGTCTCTTCAAGTGTATACAAGTGTTTTCAAGTGTGTCTTACATAATGTGAGAACACTTCTATTTATAGGATGTTGTGATCATCCTAAGAGTTACAAGACTTAAGTACACACTTTAATAGATACATGATAAGGTCGGTTCATAGAATGAGAAGGGCGTCCATACAATTAAATGGATTCGTAACATATTTGAAAATTTGGGAAACTAAATGGACAACCACATAATGTAATGTATTCATCATCATAACGTAATGTATTATTAACACTCTCCCTTGCATGTCCATTTGAGGGATAGCATGCCTTGTTAAAACCTTACTAGGAAAACCCAGTGGGAAAAATCTATAGTCAAGGAAAAAGAGTACACACATCTTGTAATACGCATTGAGTGTTGCCTCATTAAAAACCTTACCAGGAAAACTCAATTAGGACAAAATTTTGGCTAAGGGAAAAAGAGTACAACGCGTATTTTACTTCCCCTGATGGAAATTTCACTTGATATCTTATAGACGACGCATTCTAATTTTATATCTCAGTTTCTCAAAGGTTGATGTTGGTAATGCCTTAGTGAACAAATCTGCAAGATTATCACTTGAACAAATCTGTTGAACATTTATCTCACCATTCTATTAAAGATCGTGTGTGAATTTTTTTTTACTGAAATATGCTTTGTTATGTATCCTCCCTTCAATTGAGCTGTACATGCATCATTATCTTCATACATTATTGTTGGAATCTTCGTTTGCATTGAAAGACCACATAATTGCAAAATTTGTTGAGTCATTGATATCAGCTATACACTCTCAACTGGCTTCATGAATGACTATTATATCTGCATGATTTGAAGATGTAGCTGATAGGAATTGTTTCGTTGAACGTCATGATATAGATGTATCTCTACAAGTAAATGGTAGACTATTTGAGATCGGGCTTTATGTGGATCAGACAAATAACCTACATTTGCATAATCAATCATATCTAATTTAAAGTTATTAAAATAAAATAATCTCATATCAATGGTTCTTCAGAGGTATCTGAAAATATGCTTAACACCATTCAGTGTCTTTTTGTTGGTGAGGAACTGAATCTTGCCAATAAGCTTACTGCAAAAGTTATATCTGATCAAGTATTATTAGAGAGATACATTAGTGATCCAATTGCACTAAGATACAGAGTTTCATCTCCAAGGAGTTATTCATCATCTTTCTGAGGTTGGAATGAATCTTTATTTATATCAAGTGACCTTACAACCATCGATGTGTTCAATGGATGTGCTATATTCATGTAAAATACCTTTAGTATCTTTTCAGTGTATGTATATTGATGGACAAATATACCATTATTTAAATGTTCAATCTGCAGGCCTAGATAAAATTGTCTTCCCAAGATCTTTCATTTCAAACTCTTTCTTCAAGTATTCTACTGCCTATGAAAGTTCTCTAGGAGTTCCAATGATATTTAAATCATTAACATAGACGGCTATTATAACGAATTCAGATTCAGACCTTCTTACAAAAATACAAGGACAAATAGGATTATCTTTGTATCATTCTTTAAGCAAATACTTGCTAAGACTATTGTACCACATTCGTCCTGATTGTTTAAGTCAGTATAAGAATTTCTGAACTTTTATTGAACAAGTTTCTTGAGAGTCTTTGTATGCTTTATGCAATTTAAGTCCTTCAGGAATCTTCATAAAAAAATTGTTGTCTAGTGAGCCATATAAATAGGCCGTGACAACATTCATTAGGCACATATCAAGTTTTTGATGCACTGCCAGACTTATCAGATATCTGAGAGTGATTGCATCCACAACAGGAGAGTACGTCTCCACATAATCAATACCAGGTCTTTGCAAAAACCTGTATGCCACAAGTCATGCTTTATATCTGACGAGTTCACCTTTTTCATTTCATTTTTATACAAACACCTATCTGTACCCTACTGGCTTGACATCTTCTTGTGTTTGGACTATTGGTCTAAAAACCTCACGTTTTTCAAGTGAAGTCAATTTTGCTTGAATTGCGTCCTTCCATTTTGTCCAGTCTCTTCTCTGTCTACATACCTCAACAAATTTTGGCTCAAGATCCTCATCTTGTTGTATTATTTCAACAACATTATAAGCAAAAATGTTATCGACCACAGTATCATTTCGGTTTCACCTTTTTTCGATCGAGCACAACTTATTGAGATCTCTTTATTCTCAATGTTTTTAAGTACCTGGACCTCCTTTGTGGTATTATCATTTGTTATGTCTCGGGGATCTTCTTGAGAAATTGCTTCCATATTATGAACATTTACTCCTTTTCTTTTTCAAATTTTTTTATTCTTAGAACCGATTGATCTACCACGTTTCATACATGGTCTAGACTCATTTTTATTAACCGTTTGTCTTTCCGGGACATTAACTCGAACTGAAGCATTTATAGTTGGAATATGAGATTTAGTAACCTTGGAAGATTAGTAAATGCATCTGATAGTTGATTTGCAACATTCTGCAAATAAATTATCTTTTGAACCTCTTGCTCACATTGATTTGTTTGAGGATCTAAATGAGATAGCGATAATGCATTCCAATCTATCTCTTTTTCCAACTGCTTATTTTCTCCCCCTAATATTGGGTAAACTGATTTATTAAAATGACAATCAACAAACTTTATCGTAAATAAATCTCCAGTATTAGGTTTCAAATATTTAATAATAGAAGGAGATTCATACCCAACATATACCCCAATCTTCTTTGGTACCCATCTTTATGTGTTGTGGTGGAGCAATGGGAACATATACAACACACTCAAATATTCTAAGATGGGAAATATTTGGCTCTTGGCCAAAAGCCATTTGTAATGGGAAGAATTTATGATAACTAGTTGGCCTTATGCGCACAAGTGTTGCTGCTTGCAAAATAGCATGCCCCCATACTGAAACAGGAAGTTTTGTCTTAATCAGTAATGGTCTGGCTATCAACTGGAGCCGTTTTATCAATGATTCTGTTAGATAATTTTGAGTATGAACATGAGCAACCAGATGTTCAATCATTATTCCAATTGACATACAATAATCATTAAATGCCTGAGATGTAAACTAACCAACATTATCAAGATGAATTTTCTCTATTGCATAATCTGAAAATTGTGCTCTTAACCTTATTATTTGAGCCAATAATCTCGCAAAGGCCATATTGTGAGTTGATAATAAGCACATATGTGACCATCTTGTAGATGCATCTATCAAGACCATATAATATTTGAACGGTCCACATAGAGGGTGAATTGACCCACATATATCACCATGTATACGTTCCAGAAATGTAGGGGATTCAATCCCAACCTTAGTTGCAGATGGTTTAATAACCAATTTTCCTTGAGAACAAGCAGCACAAGAGAATTTCTTTGATTGAAGAATCTTTTGGTTCTTCAAAGTATGCCCACATGAATTCTCAATTATTTTGCGCATCATATTAGAATCGGGATGGCCCAACCAGTCATGCCAAATGATAAAATCATTGGAACCATTAAATCTTTTGTTTACCACAACATGTGTTTCAATGACATCAATGCTTGTATGGTACAATCCAGAAGAAAGTGTGGGTAACTTTTCATGCACAAATTTTTCTCATGATCTTATTGTAGTAATATAATGGTATTCAACATTCCCTTCATTCACAGTGTCAACATGATAATCATTTTGGCGAATAACCTTAAAACTTAACTAGTTTCTTTGAGACTTACTATAATACAATGCATTATTAATGACCAATATTGTTCCTCCAGGTAGTAACAAAGCCGCTCTTCTAGAGCCCTCGGTTTATTTTATACTACCTGATATTGTATTGACATAGGCCTTTTTATAACCAAATGAGAGAAATATTTCTTTTCTCTTAGTATCTTATGCATTGTAGCACTATCTAGAGACACATCTCTCCACTACTCATCTTGGATCCGATTGAAGATTGGACAATTTTATTTATTTTCATAAAAATAAAAATATATAAGATATATTGAAACTAACAATAGAGAACTTAAGTACTTCATGAAGAAGAACATGATAATCAAAAATACATAAATAAGAACAATAACATAATTGATTTTCCCTAGTAAATTATCCAATTTTAATTTTGATCTCCAAAGAAGTCTTCAACTTCCAAATGAGTAATATCATTGAGGCCATCAAAAACATCATCTTTCAAAGCCAAATTTTCTTAAGCATTTCCATCATATTTTGTGAGGGCCCTGCCTCAGCATCATTTTTAAGAGTCAAGCGTGACTCCACCCGGGCATTAGTAGAAGAGGTTCCACCTCTATTGCCCTTTCTTTTGAAAGAATTTTGACAAATCTTAGAAAAATGCTTAGGCGCCCGACATTCACTTTTTCAGTGACCTTTCATACCATAACGATGACAGTTGCTATTTGAAGGATTTCCTTGAGAATTCATATTGTTCTCTCTTTTATTATGACCATCACCATTACGATTATTATATCGTCACTTGCATTTGACCTTATCCTTGCCACACTCACGTACATTATTATGGTCCTGATTATGATCTCTCACTACCACATTCACTTCAGGAAATTGAGCAGATTCAGTGGGACGGGCTTCATGATTTTTCATCAAACGGGCATTTTGTTCCTCAGCCACCAGAAGGCATGAGATCAAAATCAAAATACTTCTGAAAATCTTTCTCACGGTATTGCTGTTGTACCACAATATTTGAGGCATGAAAAGTTGTAAGTGTCTTTCCATCACGTCCTTATAATTTATAGTTTCCTCATATAATATTAACCGGGAAGTGATCCTGTGTACAACATAATTATACTCAATTACGGTCTTAAAATCTTGAAATCGTAAGTGCACTACTCATAACGAGCTCTTGGCAATACCGTGACCTTTAGATGGTCATGTACGCCCCTTCAAATTAGTCCATAGTTCAAATGAATTTTTCAAGATTAAATATTCACATTTTAACCCTTCATCAAAATGATGGCGAAGGAAAATCAAAGCTTTTGTTTTATCCTGACTTGATGCTTCATTTCCTTCGACTATAGTATCACCAAGCCCTTTAGTGGCAAGGTGTATTTCAGCATCAAGTACCCATGATAAATAGTTCTTTCCAGAGATGTCAAGTTCCACAAATTCAAGCTTTGATAAATTTGACATAGTGAAAACTATCATAAAAATAAATAAATTAGAAATGATAAGAATTTTTATTAGTGAAATTTTTCAAAATCATATGGCAGTATACCAACTCATGAAAAGAAAAGTTTACATCTACTGTTACTTTATCATGTATCATAATAAATTAAAAGGGCATCCCGGTGCACTAAGCTCCCGCTATGCGCGGGGTCCGGGGAAGGACCGAACTAAAATGGTCTATTGTACGCAATTTTACCTCACATTTAAACATCCTAGCATATATAATTATATCATAATAAATTAATACTTAATATTCAATTACACTATGTATACTAAATGGAAATGTGTAATTAGATAAACTCAAATAAATTTAATTAATAAAGTATCATTTATGTCAATTACTTAATCTAATGTTAACTTTTATAATCGTTCAGAAGATCAAACAATTATAAATCATTCTAGGGTGTTAACACTAGATAAACATACTAGCATATATAATTATAGTTGCATGAAAATAAATTATCATTATTTTTATTCTAAACTAATATGCTAATCTTTGGTATTAAACATGTAACATATGATTGCATACATTATATTTATCAAAAGCTAAATTAGGATCCGACGGAAGCTAGTGAAAAATATACTAACATATATTTAAAATTGAAACTAGTGTAAAATCAAACTTAAAAGCCTTCTGCCGTATAACTTATTAATATTATAATATTTGTAAGAATAAAACTGTAAACACATACCGGATGAAGAAGTATGATCAACTTCAAAAAAACAGGAGTGAAATTAGAGCCTTGTGGATGATTCTAAGTGACTATGATTTGATCAATTCATGCTGATAACGTGTTGTAAATTGAGAAAAAATAAGATAATATAAAACAAGAAATAGATGAGACAAGAAAAAGACTTTCTTCTTATTTTAAGTATGTTCAAGTCTCTTCAAATGTATATAAGTATCTTACATAATTTGGGAACACTTCTATTTATAGGATGTTGTGATCATCTAAGAGCTACCATACTTAAGTACATATATATGAATTATGTTGGTTCATTGAGAAGAGCACCCGTACAATTAAATGGACCCAACCATCTCTTCCCCACATTTCTTTTATTTTTCGTTATAATCGCCGGCGAACACCTACATCAGATTCTCCGACCTGCAAATGGTAAGTCCGAGAATGCCAAATATGTGTTACAGATATCCACCCATAGATATATACAGATATAGGAGGAAGAAAATAGAATATTCTTTTCTCCATCCTTGGACGTTCTGTCCCTATACATCAGCTTCTACCTGCTCCTTCTCTTTCCACCTTCTTCAATATTGTTTACAGTCCCGAACGGAACCCTAACAGTGATAGCACCTCCGTCAACAGTAGATCTCTAAGAAATTCCCAATTCTCGGATGAAACCAACGCCGAGGATTGAAGATGATGAGAGTGGATGAAGAGTAGAGAGAAACTGAAGGGGAAGTGGTTGAGGCCATTAATGAAACTCCCTTTTCAAAGTTCATGCGAAAAAAAACTGAGCCAGATTTCTTTTCCTGGTGAAGAGGGTTCTCCAAATAAATGGCCAAGATTAATTTTTCAGAATATTAAGAAGAAAATATTTTATTTGAATTATTCTGTTGGTTTTTTTTTGCAAAATTAAAATTTGGGATATTTTTTTCAACAATGAAATGTAAGATTTTTCTCTCTTTCACAACGCTTGAATCATTGTCGCGTTGGTTCCATGCGTTGCTTTCCTCCTTGACCTCGTGGGTACTCGATAAATCTTCAAAGCTTTTGATTTTGTTTGAACAAATCCAGTTTCATTTTAGTTTTTTGGAGAAAAATCGCTTTTCATCTGGATTGATTATGGCAAAAATTGTCATAATTGTTGAGTGATTTTTGTTATTTTTTCTATTTTCTAGAGCTTCATTGATGTTGATGGAAGAAGTGTTGGAAATTTGTCTTTGGTGGGGAGGTGCGTCCACCCATATTTAATGAATTAAACATTAGTGTTCCGCATGTTGAAGGCTTTGTCTCTTCTCACGTGCATAATCTACTAAGTGAGTAGATGACCGTAGGGCCAAGAACCGTCAAATTCGTTGAGAAATGAAAGAGATATTGGTCCACGAAGTAAGGTGTTTGAGGCATGAAAATATGGTGTAGGACAAATCTACCACATCGGTGGGAAAATGAAGAATTGCACTCTTTATAAGTCTCTAAATTGGTTAAGGGTTTGGGACCCCAAGGGGTATCCCATTACTTGGCTGTTAACTCCTCCATAAACAGCCCTCCTTCAATGGCCATAAACAATCTCACTAATTCCCATAAACCTGCCATTAACAGCCCTCCATAATGGCCATTAACAGCCATGTTTTGGCAGTTGAGGAGTCCCCCCCTCATGCTATATATTGATGTCTTTTGGCTCAATTGTGATACTGAAAGTATACAGAAAAAAACGAGATAGAAATATATACACAAACATAAACAGAAGAGTAAAACACAGTCCAAAACGTGAGCAGTAATGTTGGGACGAAAAACAGAAACTCTTCCTTCCTTTTCCATATCTTCAGCAAATCGATTCATAATTGTTTTCTTCGTCAGGGTCAACCTATTTGATTTGTAGCGTTGATTAAAGTGTTGTTTTATCTTGGGAGACTATTGTCCGTTTAACGTAAAATCATATATATGGGGCAATCTTGTCTTAAGGACAGAGTGCCATCACTCGACTCAGCACACAGTTGTAACAATCCAGATTTAGTGTTTCTTGATTTCAGGTTATCAAGATTCAAGACTCAACAATCTTGCGGCAGTTCTGAACATTGGCCTACTTGTTTATCCTTTCGAACACTTGTAATATTTATTTACTTCCCGTACTGCTTTACGAATATCCAACATCTTAAGACAAGATTTGTATTAGTGTTCGAAAGATGTCGGTCGAAAGTTGTGTGACCAAATCTGGATATGAATGTGGTTTTCTGGTAGAAGAGAGTGATGATTATGATGTTGAAGGTCAACATATTCATGGTGTCACCGCTCCTGAGAGTGGTGGGAACAAGCGCCCACGAGAGAATGAGGATGTCAACTGGGACAAGAGGAGAAGGCTGAAGATGTGGTTTTATCTTGTAGCAGAAGGCCTATATCTGTCCCAGACAAAGGATCCGAATTATGGTAAGGAGGAAATGGACACTCAGTCCGATGAAGTGACTGAAGTGGGCCAAAATCCGAAATTGGGATAAGTAATTTTTCCTTCCTTGTCAAAAAATAAGATTAAGTGATGTCTTATTAAAAAGGGCTTAAAGTAAGGAGGAATATGAAAATATTTTCCGAAATAATTTATATTCCTTACGCTTTAAAATCAGAAGTTTAATCTCTTCTTCCTTCCAGTTTAAAAATTGGATTTTGTAAACGACTTAAAAAGATCTGTTCTTTTAAGTGTAATTATTAAAAGTGTGTAAAGTATGTTCGCACATACGAGGGACAAAGATCCACTGACTCTGCGAAAACTGTTACCACTCTTAAGTAAGCGTCAAGAATTGTCTGGGCACCAATCATAAGGGAAGAAGACTAAAAGATAAAGACGTTGAGCCTGTCACACTATTTGGCAGAAGATCCTTCATAGGATATTATCGGACACTCAGTTATACAAAGCCTGCGGGCGACTGGAGTGGGGCCAAAATTCCTTTGATAGGATGATATTGGACACTCAGTCATACAAAGCCTACAGGCGACTGGAGTGGGGCCAAAGTTCATTTGATATGATGATATTGGACACTCAGTCATACAAAGCCTCCGGGCGACTGGAGTGGGGCCAGAATTCATTTAATAGGAAAAGTAATGGACACCTAGTGAGGTGGGCCAGAGTATCCAGGTCTCAAATGATCTGAAGGCCTAAAGAAAGGCAGAAAAGAAATTGGACACTCAGTCTGCCAAATCAACTGGAGTGGGCCAGAGTATCCAGATCACATATGATCCGGTTACTCCCTAACCACGGGCAAGAGGTTGTTCATGTGAAGCAACGCCACCTCTAAAGTAGAAGGGGTTGGAGAGGTTGTCCTCAACATGACTTCAGGGGATGGGATCACTCCAAAAGGAGTTGATACATGTCCCAAAACTTGGTTAAGGGACGTTGTTGGTCAAGCTGGTTTGAGACTAGTCCAACAAGTCTGTAATAACTAAGAATGATACAGTATGTCTGTAGCTAAATGAATGATGTATTTGTAATCCGTGGATCTATGTCATCATAGATTAAGACACGTTAAATAGGAAGTCATTCAAAAGCTAACGAAGTTAAGATTGTTGTCTTCTGTCGACATAAACCCTCAAAATAAATGTGAGGTAGGCGAAGAGGCAAAATCACCTTTCCAAATTCCGTCAAAGGAATAGCGAAAGAAGCACCGCTCCTCTAGAACTTAGTCACACCTAGATTCTTTAAAATGGTCATATCAACATTCAACAACACCAGTAACTATCAATATGTTAAATGATAAAAGTATAGCTTAAAGTTGAGGAGAACGCCAAAGCTATGAGATCCGGTTCCTCTTGATCTATTGTTGTAATCATTTCCCCAAATTCTTACTTGGTTAGATGACATATTTCTCATGTTAATATTAATGGTCTAAATTTATTTAATTAAATATGGGTCTTAATTAGTCATAGCTAGATAATAAATATTTTCATATATTTGCTCTAAATTAGGTTTAGCAATTTCACATTTGTTGCAATATAATTTCGAATGATCATGACTTAATAGTTAATATGTAGTAATGTAATCTGAGATTTTACATTAACATGTTACCGAGCTCTTACATAGGCAACATTATACAAGGAAACATATTATAAAATTTAAAAATATTTTTTTATAATATTACAAGTTTCTATAATCATATATGAGCAACAACTTTTTAAAAATTGGTTAAAACCTTTGCCAGTAACACAATAAGTCTCGAGAAAATAAATATCAGCAATAAAAATTGATCCACCATATGGAAAGGAATAACTACTTTCAAGTTTTTTTTTTGAACAACAAAGATAGTATTATATTAGCTACGGAGTCAAACTAATACAATCCATACTTGTGTCACGTAGGACACATTGATTACCCATACTAGCTAGCAAACTACAGTTTTTTCTATCCAGATCTTTCTTGACTAATATAATAAGGGAGATTAACAAAACGATGAACTTTGTTAACGACAGACATCTTGCAAGCTTCCTTAGCCAAAACATGAGCCGCCTGGTTGCCTTGTGGAAGTTATGCTCCAGCTGAAAATATATTTATGTCCTAGAGACAATCTGTATTAGGACAAATGTACTTTATACACATTCGTATTATTATTAATGGAGATTAATATTTTGACATTTGCAATTATTGAATTATTAGTTAGTTGTTTATAATATTGTATAATATTCATCCCTAGAGGCTACATTATTATTAATAATGTGAGATATTAATATTATAACGTAACTCTTAAAATAGCCTTGGCTAATGATCACCAAGAATGGGATATCGATGATATGTGATAAGTCGACATGTGGTCTGCATCACTTCCTTAGAGGATGTAGTATGTCTCATCTGCTACGAGTAATGGCTACTCGTGATGGACACATGGATACTTTGAACGTATTGGTATACCCTGCTGATATACTATTTGTTATACATGTCTAAAGTATGATCAGCGTGTGAAAGATAGAAGTCCTTAGACTTGAGGTCAATACACACCTTGTCTACATAGTAATATACTTTGATCCTGTACTAAACTCAAATGCCTTATAGGTTGAGATACGGCTTGTATTGGGTACATTACCATGTGGATTAAAGGTGGTAGTTGAGCCAATATTAGAATTCATTCCTCGAATGTATATTCGAGAGAACACTCAGCTTCTCATTGATATTGGGTTGACTAAGTCGTTGGCCAACGCAATAGACATATCTAGAATATGGTCTTGTTGTCAATCAATATAGATGAGATATAATGATCAAGCCATTTGGATAGACACTTGGCAAATCCAAAGCTTAATCGAGTGTATCGTGAATGAAAGGATTTTATCTTACCACATAGAGGTTAAGTTTACTGGATTCATGTAAACGTACTTCACATATTGAGTTCGTCTTACGATGCCGTCTAGGAGTTCCGCGTAGACCTTAATTTGATTAGTGTCGATATGAGAAAACCTGTAGGGTCACACTATGTTGATTGTCCTTTCAATCTAAGGATGTATTAAGAGAGTATTAAATATTCGATTTAGAATCGAGATATTTAAATGAATGATGATTGTTTTAATTAAGTCAAAATTGGATTTTGGATTTAATTAAGAATGTGCTGAAATTTTTTGGGTCAAGCCCAAGGTCAAACCCTAATCCAGTTTGACCTAATTTTTCACCTATAAATAGAGACCTACACTTAATTATTGATTACACTTGATTTTTATATCATTATTCTAAGTCTTAGATACTCAGAATCAAACACTCTCTCGAACTTCTGCCGGATTTCCTAGCTTTCCAAAGGAGGAATACATTGAAGCTTGGAGCCTGCAATCGAAAGAGCATTCGTGTGAGCACCCACAGATGATAAAGATTTCAGATATTGTAAACATGTAAGTACCATTCAAGTCTTATGTTTACGATTTTAAATTACCCTATAGTCAAACAGTTCTACATTTGTTGGGTTTGAAATAAGTTTTCAATATCCGATGCGTCCAACAACCCAACAAAACCCTATAGTGGTATCAAGAGCTAGGGTTGTTTTGTATGATTATGAGGTAATTAGTTAATAATAATATGGGTTAGAATTTATTTAAATCTGAAATTTATGTCGTTTAAAGCTTGAAAATCTAATATCTTAAAAGCACATCATCCTTGTCTCCCAAACTATTAAACAATAATGTAATCGAGGAAGTCATTCCGATCTAACTCTTCTAAGTCAATGCGCGTAACCGGTTCATTGCGAACATGGTGCACTGAAGCGAAGAACGAGAAAGGATTGGATGATGGTCGATGAACGTGTTATTTGATAGTGAAGGGTAACGAAGATGAATCTGCAATTTGACCCTGAACCAATTTTAGAGTTTCAAAAATGCGAATTTTGTGCTTCTGAGACGGAGGCGCTGCGGCATCGAGCACTGTTCCAGCATTTTTTTTTTAAATAAAAAATTTGGAACAGTGAACAGTACCGAACACTGTTCCGGCGTGAACAGTAGCGACAATCACTGTTCCGGCGGGTAGTGGCGGTTTCCGAAATTGCAATTTATCCCTTGGGGTAAATCTGAATTTTTTTAGAAGTTTCTGGAATTGCAATCTGGTCCCTGAAAAAGTTTTTAAAATCATCAGATTTGATCCTTGGGGAAAATCTGTAAATTTTAGAAAAGCAGATTTGGTCCCTTGGGCCAAATCTGTAATTTATTTAAAATTCTGGAAATTACAGACAGGTCTCTGAAATCTGAAAATATTTTCTAAAAATTAAAATTGGATTTTCTGAATTTAAAAGGGATTCAAAATTGAAATTTTAAATTCTTGAGGGACTAAACTGTAAATTTTGAAAATCTGGAACTTACAGAAATATTCTGAAATTAAGTTTTAAAAATCAGAAAATGTTTAAGGGCCTGTTTGGATTCTTAAATTTTAGAATTTAGACAAGTTAACCCATCATTTTTATTAATTATATATTATTGAATAATATACGAACTATATGCTAAGTGTTTAAATGCTTTCATTTAATAATTAGTATAGTGTCCGCTATAACTGTCTGGGCAGGCGACGCCCAGTATTTGATTAAACCATCTTATATCATGCATAGTGTGTTGACGCCAACTATATGTGTCATTAGTTTTGCATGATATTAAGATGTCATATTGGATATGGCGTAAAAAAGTTGATCCTGGTTAAAACCCTGAATTAAAATGTTCTCCAAAATTTTAAATACAAGTCTAAATTAAAATGTGTCGTCCATTATAATTGTTACAGTGCAAAATCCTTTTCGGCGATACGAGTATTTATGCCAAAGCATTTGCTCTAAGTCTACGAGGACCCAGACTCTTTCATAGATGTGTTTTAAATGTAAAGGTAAATGATAAACTTTTGGGGTATTTACACCAAAGTGTTTGCTCACAAAGGCCAAATTTACTTAGATACATAAACGCAGTCGTGTAATGGGGTTGACTTGCTTAGACAAATTTTGGCGCCAAAGTGTCGGACTAATCTAAGGACGCACGATTAAATATAATATTTGATCAACCAAGAGTTGCAATTAAGTTTTGCAATTGGTTTAGAACCAACAAGATGTGTTATTGAAGTTATCAGCCAAAGCAAACACGGAGATAGCATAGGCTTGGATCTTGGCCCATTATGATCTCAATTAATATAGGTATGTATTCTACCATGGGGACGTAGAAGTATGTTAAAATAGTGGGAGCTAATTAAACAAAAGACCATGTTGATTAGCCTAAACGAATGTGTATAATAGGAAATAAATTTTGAGTTTGATTTCCAGTCTATCTAATTCTTCAGATTATCAAAGATGTCGAGCTTATCATTGAAAATGTTGATTGAAATGAACAAACTTACTGGACCTAACTACCTTGACTGACTAAGAAATTTGTGAATAGTGCTGAGATAAGAGAAATTAGAATACATGTTGGACACGGTGTTCCCAACAGTCCATGCGACAGACTCTGTTGAATATGCCTCTTTTGATAAGGATGCTTACCAAAAACACCTAGATGATGCCACTTCAGAACAGTGCCGTGATGTTGTCTTCCATGTCTATAGAACTTCAGAGACAACATGAGAACATAGGTCCCTATGAGATGCTCGAACACTTTAAGAGTCTCTATGACTCACAATCCCAGACTATGGAATATGAGTTACTGATAGAACTTTTTAAGTGTAAGCTCAATGAAGGGGCCCAGGTCTCGTAGCATGTGTTGAAGATGATAGGGCTGATAAAGAGACTTGCTTCAATTGGAACGAAGCTGCAAAAGAATGTCGCTACCACCCTCATCCTGAACTCTCTCCCTCGTTCCTTTGAAAATTTCATAGTGAATTACAATATGAATGGAACGAAGGCGAGTCTGCTGAAGCTGCACAACATGCTCAAGACCTTTGAGTCTTCCACTTCCAAAGGCAAAGCTGTGCTCATGGTGAGCTCTACTAGCCAAGCCAAGCCGAAAGGTAAGGAATGGCAGAAGAAGAAGGGCAAAGCAGTCGCTGCGTCCTCAGCTATGAAGCCTAAGGGAGGTGTGAAGAAGAAGAATGTGAATCGGGCTAAGGATGTATGCCTCAACTGCAACAAGAAGGGGCATTAGAAGAAGGACTGCACTGCACCAGGAGGAGGAAAAACACCAAGTGCTTTTACCTCTGGTGGACAAGGTATGTATGTCATTGAAATAAATATGTCTATAAATAACTCTCATTCCTGGGTATTGGATACCGCTTGTGGCTCACACATTTGTACTAATGTGCAGGGGTAACTGATAACAGGAAGGTTGGACCAAGAGAGGTGGACCTACGCGTTGGAAATGGAGCACGAGTGGATGCTGAGCGCATAGGAACTTATAGATTAAATTTGCCTTCTGGCTATTGTCTAGTGTTAAATGATTGTTACTATGTACCCTCGTTAACGAAGAATATCATTTCTATCCCTGTTTTGGACATGAAGGGTTTTTCCTCATATATTTATAATGAAGTCAAGTACTGTCTTTTGATAATGTTATATATGGAACTGCTCCTCTTGTGGATGGATTATATACACTAAACTGTAGTCAAGAAATATTCAATGTACAAAACAAATGAGCTAACATAAGTAATAGAAACTCTACCTACCTATGGCATTGCAGACTTGGTCATATCAACGAATCAAGGATAGCAAGGTTGAGGAAGTTAGACTACCTCAAACCATTTGACTTGGAGTCTTATGGTAACTGCGAATCTTGCTTGAGAGGAAAGATGACCAATAAGCCACTTTCTGGGAAAGGTGTGCGAGCCAAGTAGGTGCTTGAGTTGGTCCATACTGATGTATGTGGGCCATTTTTTACTTAAGCTAAAGGAGGTTTCCCATACTTCATCACTTTTACTGATGACTTCACAAAGTATGGATATGTGTGTATCTTATGAGACATAAATCCGAGGCTTTTGAGAAGTTTAAAGAGTACAAGTCGGAAGTAGAGAAGCAACTTGCAACAAGTATCAAGACCCTTCGATCGGATCGATGAGGTGAATACTTGAGCAAGGATTTTCTAGATTACTTAAAGCTACATGGAGTCAATCAGAGTGGACACCTCCTAGAACACCACATATGAATGGTGTTGCCGAAAGGAGAAACCGAACCTTATTAGATATGGTTCGATCCATGATGAGCTTCTCAGCTCTACCGACATACCTTTCGGGACATGCTATACAAACCTCAATATATGTTCTGAACAGGATTCCTTCCAAGTCAGTAGAAAAGACACCCTATGAGATATGATGTGGCAAGAAGCCAACTCTTAAACGTATGAGACCCTGGGGGTGCCCTGCATATGTTAAGAAGATGCTCACTGACAAGTTGGAATCCAAAAGTGAGAAATGTTACTTCGTGGGGTATCCAAAGGAAACTAAGGGATACTACTTCTATCTTCCTGGAGAACGTAAGGTCATTGTTTCCAGGAACACAATTTTCCTTGATGAAGAATATGTCTACAAGGAACATAGTTGCACAGAGATAGAACTTGAAGAATTCAAGAACCGCAAGATAACATAGATGTTGAATCCTTGCCGAATGACCAAGGCAAGAATTCAGTGGGAGTATTTGGCGAAGATTGGGTACTTCAAGTACGCCCTTCGGCCAGTAGAAGTGTTACGAGGAACAATGCAGAAATGCAAGATCCTCCTACACAGCCTTTGGGAGTAGATGCAATGGTTGCACATCCTCCCATTCATGAAATACATGAAAATGATAATCCTAAAAGCTCTCAAGTTAGTGGATTATCTAACACGCAAGAACCCTCTCACAGTCAGAATATACCAAGCATTGAACTACAAAACAATCAACTCCGTAGGTCCATTAAGACTCATCGTCCTCCTGAAAAACTAAATCTACTTGTGGAAACACATAGTGAGATAGATATTCCCGATAACGATAAGCCTACAACCTGTAGCGAAGAAATGTTGGACATTGATTCGAAGAGATGGCAAGAAGCCATGAAATTCGAGATGGAATCAATGTACATCAATCAAGTATGGAACTTGGTTGATTTGCCAGCTGGGGATAAACCCATAAGATGCAAATGGGTCTTCAAGAAGAAGATCGATGCATTTGGAAATGTATAGACTTATAAAGCAAGGTTGATGGCTAAAGGTTATAATCAACGGCCTGGGGTCGATTACGATGAAACATTTTCATCTATTGCTAAGATTAAGTCCATTCGGATTTTGCTTGCAACAGCTGCATATTATGACAATGACATTTGGTAGATGGATGTCAAAACCACTTTTCTCAATGGTAATCTAGTTGAGGAGATGTATATGAAACAACCTGAGGGTTTTTTGCTTGAGTCCAAACCAAATACTGTATGCAAGTTACAAAAGTCCATTTATGGGCTTAAGAAAGCCTCGATGAGTTAGAACATTTGCTTTGACAAGGCTATCAAGTCATTTGATTTGTTAGAAGCAAAGAGGATCCCTGTGTTTATAGTAAACGCAAGGATGGGAGTATTGCCTTCATTATGATATATGTAGATGACATATTGATAATGAGAGACACTAAGACTCTCATGCAAGTGAGCTGGAAAAGTTCTAAACAAGCTACAACTGCTGATTCGACAATAGAAGTTGAGTACATTGCTGGATCAAAAACTGGTAAAGAAGTTGTCGCGATTTCTGAGTTCCTGAAGGAACTAAGGGTAGTTCCGAGTGCCAGTTGTCCAATACCTATTTATTGTGACAACACTGGTGCGATTGCACAGGCTAAGGAACCAAGATCAATAAACAGAAATAAGCATGTACGAAGGAAGTACCACATACTCAGGGAGATGGTGGAGACTGAAGATATTAGATTAGATTATGTTCCCACAAACGATAATCTAGCTGACCCATTCACTAAACCATTAAGCTTAGTCAAGCATAATGATCATTTCGAGAATATGGGCATTAGATATGCTGGAGATTGGCTCTAGGCCAAGTGGGAGATTGAAAGTATATTTATGTCCTAGAGACAATCTGTATTAGGACAAATGTACTTTATACACATTCGTATTATTATTAATGGAGATTAATATTTTGGCATTTGCAATTATTAAATTATTAGTTGATTGTTTATAATATTCTATAATATGCATCCCTAGAGGTTACGTTGTTATTAATAATGTGAGTTATTAATATTATAACGTAACTCTTAAAATAGACTCGGCTAATGATCATCAAGAATGGGATATGGATGATATGTGATAAGTCGACATGTGGTCTGCATCACTTCCTTAGAGGATGTAGTATGTCTCATCTGCTACGAGTAATGATGGACACGTGGATACTTTGGAAGTATTGGTATACCCTGCTGATATACTATTTGTTAGACATGTCTAAAGTATGATCAGCGTGTGGAAGATAGAAGTTCTTAGACTTGAGGTCAATACACACCTTGTCTACATAGTAATATACTTTGATCCTGTCCTAAGCTCAAATGCCTTATAGGTTGAGATACGACTTGTATTGGGTACATTACGATGTGGATTAAAGGTGGTAGTTGATCCAAGATTAGAATTCATTCCTCGAATATATATTCGAGAGAACACTCAGCTTCTCATTGATATTGGGTTGACTAAGTCGTTGGCCAACACAATAGACATATCTAGAATATGGTCTTGTTGTCAATCAATATAGATGAGATATAATGATCAAGCCATTTGGATAGACATTTGGCAAATCCTATGCTTGATCGAGTGTATCGTAAATGAAAGGATTTTATCTTACCACATTGAGGTTAAGTTTACTGGATTCATGTAAACGTACTTCACATATTGAGTTCGTCTTACGATGCGCCATCTAGGAGTTCCGCGTAGACCTTAATTTGATTAGTGTCGATATGAGAAAACCTGTAGGGTCACACTATGTTGATTGTCCTTTCAATCTAAGGATGTATTAAGAGAGTATTAAATATTCGATTTAGAATCGAGATATTTAAATGAATGATGATTGTTTTAATTAAGTCAAAATTGGATTTTGGATTTAATTAAGAATGTGCTGAAAATTTTTGGGCCAACCTAAGGTCAAACCCTAATCTAGTTTGACCTAATTTTTCACTTATAAATAGAGACCTACACTTCATTATTGAGTACACTTGATTTTTATATTATTATTTTAAGTCTTAGAGACTTAGAATCAAAACACTCTCTCGAACCTCTGCCGGATTTCCTAGCTTTCCAAAGAAGGAATACATTGAAGCTTGGAGCTTCAATCGAAAGGGCATTCGCGTGCGCACCTACAATTGATAAAGATTTAAGATATTGTAAACATGTAAGTACCATTCAAGTCTTATGTTTACAGTTTTAAATTACCTTATAGTCAAACAGTTCTACGTTTGTTGGGTTTGAAATAAGTTTTCAATATCCGCTGCGTCCAACAACCCAATAAAACCCTACAACAACAACAACTTCCTCCCCTGAAACATTAACCATCTGCAATGTAATATAAGATTGTGATAAGAAGCATTACCCTGATAGATGGACTTGATTACCTTGAAATAAGTTTTCAATATCCGATGCGTCCAACAACCCAACAAAACCCTATAGTGGTATCAAGAGCTAGGGTTGTTTTGTATGATTATGAGGTAATTAGTTAATAATAATATGGGTTAGAATTTATTTAAATCTGAAATTTATGTCGTTTAAAGCTTGAAAATCTAATATCTTAAAAGCACATCATCCTTGTCTCCCAAACTATTAAACAATAATGTAATCGAGGAAGTCAAGTCATTCCGATCTAACTCTTCTAAGTCAATGCGCTTTATCGAGACATAACCGGTTCATTGCGAACATGGTGCACCTGAAGCGAAGAACGAGAAAGGATTGGATGATGGTCGATGAACGTGTTATTTGATAGTGAAGGGTAACGAAGATGAATCTGCAATTTGACCCTGAACCAATTTTAGAGTTTCAAAAATGCGAATTTTGTGCTTCTGAGACGGAGGCGCTGCGGCATCGAGCACTGTTCCAGCATTTTTTTTTAAATAAAAAATTTGGAACAGGTGAACGAACAACTTTTGATCAACAATTGTTGAAGTGTTTAAATATATTTTTTAAATTAAGTGTTCACCCGAATCGAACACTTGTTCCGGCGTGAACAGTAGCGACAATCACTGTTCCGGCGGGTAGTGGCGGTTCCCACAAAACCATCAATCATTGAACCACCTACCGCGGAGCTCAAACCTCTTCCTTCACATTTGAGGTATGTGTTTCTTGGTCTAAACAACACCTTGCCCGTTATAATTTCAAAACGATTGACAGAAGATCAACGTGAGATATTATTGGCTATTTTGAAGAGGTATAAAAAGGCCATTAGATGATAAATTACGGATATTAGGGTAATTCCTCACTGTGTTTGCACTCATAAAATAAAACTTAATGAAAAATGTATTCCTAGTTTTGAGAATCAAATGAGGTCGAATCCTCCTATGTAAGAGGTTGTGAAAAGGGAGATAATCAAATGGTTGGATGACGGTGTAGTGTACTCTATAACGGATAGTAAATGGGTGAGACCGGTCTAATGTGTGCCAAAGAAGGGTGGTATTACCATGGTGATTAATGAGAAGAATGAATTGATACCAACTCAGATGGTTACCGGTTGGAAGGTGTGTATGGACTACCAAAAGGTGAACTATTAGACAATGAGGGATCATTTCCCAATGTCGTTCATGGATCAAATTCTTGATAGACTCATGGGGAGGAATGTCTATTGCTTTCTAGATGGTTATTCGGGTTATAACCAAATCAATATTGCTCTTGAGGATCAAGAGAAAACCACTTTCACATGCCCTTATGGTACCTTTGCTTTTAGAAGAATTCCCTTTGGTTTATGCAATGCTTCCTCCACTTTCCAAAGGTGCATAGTGTCCATATTTTCTGACATGGTAGAGGAATCCATTGAAATCTTCATGGATTACTTTTCTGTGGTTGGAGACTCTTTTGATGTTTGTCTAGAGAATTTAGCTTCACTGTTGAAACGTTGTGAGGAGACCAACTTGGTTCTCAATTGAGAAAAATGTCACTTTATGGTCAAGAAGGGAATTTTTCTTGGTCACAAAGTTTCGAAAAAGGGCATAGAGGTTGACCAAGCCAAAGTTGAGGTAATTTTTAAGCTCTCTCCACCCATCTTCGTCAAAGGTGTCCGAAGTTTTCTAGGCCATGTCATATTTTATAGGAGATTTATCAGAGACTTCTCTAAGGTGGCAAATCCCTTATGCAAATTGTTGGAAAAAGAGACCAAGTTCGTGTTTGATGAAGCATGTCTCAAGACTTTTGAGTGTTTGAAAGAAAATCTCACTTCGGCACCCATCATTATTGCTCCGGATTGTACAAAGCCGTTTGAACTCATGTGTGATGCTAGTGGTTTTGCCATGGGGGCTGTTTTTGGCCAAAAGAGAGAGAGGATTTTCCATCCCATTTATTATGCAAGTAAACCTCTCGATGGAGCGTAAATGAACTATACTGTCACCGAGCAAGAGTTTCTTGCAATTATATATGCTTTTGAGAAATTCCGAGCCTATTAGTTGGGGACTCATGTTATTGTACACACGGATCATGCGGCTCTTTGTTATCTCATGGCTAAGAGGCAAAGCCTAGACATACATTGGGTTTTACTTTTGCAAGAGTTCGATTTTGAGGTGAAAGATAGAAAGGGGTGTGAAAACCAAGTGGCGGACCACTTGTCAAGACTTGAAGAAGGTGGGAAGCCAAGTGATGGGCTTGAGGTAAATAATTTTTTTCCGGATGAGTATGTCATGGTGGGGTCAGATGATATAATTCCATGGAATGCTAATTTTGCAAACTATCATGCGAGTGACATTATGCCAAGTGATCTCACTACCAATCAAACGAAGAAGTTCTTGAGTGATGTACAGAAATTTTATTGGGATGAGCCCTATATTTTTTGGATTTGTGCTGATAACATGATAAGAAGGTGTATTCCCGAGGTTCACATGATACCCATACTTGAGACTTGCCATTCATCTCCTGTTGGTGATCACTATAGTATTACAGGAACCGCGGTGAAAGTTCTTCAAAGTGGTTACTATTGGCCAACCATCCATCAAGACGCCTATGATTTTGTGAAAGAGTGTGAACAATGTCAAAGGTATGGGGGCATCACAAGGAAACATGAGCTACCTTTGACACCTATTCTTGAGGTGAAATAAATATATCCTTGTGGCGGTTGACTATGTGTCAAAATGGGTGGAGGTCGTAGCGCTTGCAAATAACAAAGGAAAGAATGTCACCGCGTTCTTGAAAAAGTACATCTTCTTGAGGTGTGGTACTTCTAGGGCTATCATTAGCGATGGGGTTCCCACTTTTGCAATAGATTGTTCAAAGCTCTTCTAGAGAAGTATGGAGTGAAACACAAGGTGGATACGCCCTATCATCCTTAAACAAGTGGGCAGGTAGAAGTTTCAAATTGGGAGATCAAAAGTATTCTATCCAAGATGGTCAATGTCACAAGAACCGATTGGTCACGAATGTTGGATGATGCAATTTTGGCATACCAAATGGCTTTCGAAACTCCTAATGGCATGTTGCCTTATAGGTTGGTGTTTGGCAAAGCTTGTCATCTCTTGGTTGATCTTGAGCATAAGGCCATGTGGGCCTTGAATAAATTGAATCTCGATTGGATTGATGCCTCAAACTTAAGAGTAGAGCAATTGAATGAGATGGATGAATTCCAACTCAAAGACTATGAGAGTTCGAAACTTTACAAGGCTCAAATAAGGCACTTCTATGATAAGCAGATCTTAAAGAGAGAGTTTAGCCAAGGGGATCGGGTTTTGTTGTTCAACTCAAGACTCCGATTGTTTCCCAAAAAGTTGAAGTCCAAGTGGTCGGGGCCTTTTGAGGTCACACAAGTGTTCCCCCACGGTGCCATAGAGATTGCTTGCCCAAGTGGGAATCAGATCAAAGTGAATGGGCAAATGTGAAGCACTAATTGGGAGTGTCTAATGAAGTTAAGATAATTGAGGTGATATACCTCAACGAGCCTTGAAAAAAGGTAACAATGTCATGTCGCGATATAAAATTAGGCGCTTCTTGGGAGGCAACCCAAGTTTTTGCCTTTTAAAAAAATTATTTTGATGTTTGTTTAAGTGTGTAGGATGCAAAGTTGCAGGGAAAACTAAAGCGAAAAGAGTGTTGGAGCAACCAAAACTTCAAAATCTGAGCATGGGAATTGAAAAATGTACCGAAGCCAAAATTGTGAGGTTTGTGGTGTGTATGCGACACCGCATTATCTGAATGCGGCCTCATTTCATATCGCATATTGCTCCCCATAAATTTCCAATGAGCAAGGTAAAATCAAAGTTTGTGGAGCGAATGCGACACCACATTCCAAATGGGAAGCACTATGCGGTCGCATGTCATCAACGCAGATAAATGTCAAATGTGAAGAGAATGCGATGCCACATTCCATGTTTGAGGTTGCATTCTTAATGCATCTCTGACGAATATTTAAGGCTAAATTGAAATTCAATTTCCCACTTTCCTTCTTCAAAGCACTCATCCGTTACACTCCCCACTCACCTAATCAATTTTTTTGGCTTGAATCTTGCCTAAACCTACTCTATCACTATTCTCACATCCATCAGTTGTGAAATTACTCTCCAAAAGTCATGGAATCTCCCTCGTCCCTATTCTACATTCAACATCAAAGGTATGGCTTCTTTACCCCAAAATTCTTGAAATTTCTTTGACGATTGGCTGGGTAAGCATGTTGTTCTGATTTGATTGAATTATATGATTGATTTTGATGTCACCCATGCCCATATTGACTGTATCTGTGTGGGGGGGGGGGATCTGAAATAGGCTAGGGATGCCTAGGGCTACTAAAGTGGGGTAGATCTGTGATTGGTTGAATTTGAATTGATTGGTGAAATTTTAGTGTTTGAGTAGTGCATGTTGGTATTAAGGACGAGTTGAATTCCCCGATGATGGATGGTTAACCACTTTCATAAGGGGAGTTGGCCGCGGGTGTGTGTGTTGGTTGTGTGACTAATGCGTTTGTGCTAATAATAGTTAGTTGGTGTGTTTTTGGATCTCTATTTAGTGTAGATAACTACTTGGGGGTCGTTTGGTTTTGGATTGTTTGGAACTGCTCTGAAAATCTCCATTGATGGCTGGGGAAGATGACCCAAACGTGACTTCGCATATGCCTTATGCGATCATATTTGCGTCGCATTCCTCATGGTGGCCTGACTGTCACCAAGCCTAATGGCAGGAGTTTGTGGACAATATGCTCCAACACATTCATAGAATATGCCCGCATTTCACATTGCATACTCCGTTGCAAAATTAGGCAGTGAAGTTAGATAATTCGACGACATTGCGACGTCTATGTGACACAACATATTGCGTATGCGGTGCTGAACTTAGTAAATGCAATCACATTTCACTCAATGCAGTGCCACATACTCTTTATGTGACGCTGCATATGCAACACATACTGCCACGTTCAGTGTTTTAATTATTTCCCCCATGTTCTTTTGCGTAATTGTGGTTTCTTTTAGAATGCTTTCGATAATATAAAAACAATAAAAATATTTTATGCTTTTCTTTTTACATTTTGGTATTAATATTTCCTTCTATGCAGAATGGTTTGAGGAAAATCTATTGTTGAAAGAAATACATGCAAAGATATGACAAAATCGGGGAAGAAGAGAAAGGCACCCACTCCTTCGGAGGACCAAGAGGAGTGGACTCATATGGAAAACAAGTCTACTATGCCCTCCAGCCTCAATCTCCATCTTAGGTTGTGGGGGGTAGTAGTGTGACTGCTCAAGCAATAAGACAAGAGCTAGAAAGACGGATACGCATAGAAGATGTCCTCCGGTTCAAGGATGATGGAGTGAAGGAATGCTTTGACAAAAAACACACCTTCAATGTTGAAAAGCCAATTAGCCTTAGAGGCTTACAAAATTCATTACCCTCGATCCTCAAACAAATGAATAAGAGGAACTGGATTGTCTTCACCAAACATCCTGGAGAGTTTGTACTCATACTGGTGAGGGAATTCTATGCTAGTCTAGGGATTACAATTGGGAAAAATAAGCATTATTTAGGTAGTTGCCATATCTGTGGGGGGTAACAGTACCATTGTTCCATGAAGGATCAATTCCATTTATTTTGGCAATAATGGGACCCCACATCGAGAGTATGAGGTAAATATTTGGAGTGATAACATTGAGAGCCAACATGCATGGTTGGCTGAGGTAATAGCATCTCCGGGCACTACACCTCCATGGATTCACCCCTGCACTCCTATTCAGAAGGTGTGCCTCAACATTGATGCCAAGTTTTTGCTAACATTCATAAGTAGCTAGTTCTGGCCTTTTCAAAATGAAACTTTGGTGGGTCTTCCCAAGGCAGTGCTCCTCAGATGCATTATGACAGGGGTCCACTTCAACATAGGAAAAATTATTTATTATCATATCATCGATCGAGTTGGCAGACCACACGATCATTACCATTCCCCTACTTGATTGTTGCTCTGTGCCGAAGCAAGTTCTGGTCTATGGCACACATCATAGGTGCAGTGGATTCAAAAGTTAAAAAATTCATCAAGACCATTCCAGACATAATCAAAGCTGCAACTGCTGAGGCCAACTAGGAATTGAAAGAATGGGTATATGGGCTTAAGAAGAGGGTTGAAAAGGTTGAGGCAGATGACACTGAGAATATGGCAAGTATCAAGAGAGACCTTGCCTAGCTTTAGATAAAGTTTCATACCTCACATGCTCTACTATTTGCGGCTATTGGTACGGATATGGGACTACCAAATGAGAGTGTTCCGATGGATACTGTGGAGAGTAGCCCAGACAGAGAGGCTCCTGAGGATGAAGAAGATGATGTAGGTATTGATCAGGAGGCATACGCGACTTTAGATGATTTTAAGCCCCTTCCTAACACCCTGGATGATGATCTTTAGGCAGGGTTAGCTTCTTCATTCCAAACACAGCATCCGCAGGACTATACTGATAAGGAGTTGGAGCAAGAAATCCAGGCAGCCCGTGAGCACTCATTGATGGACTTGGTTGAGCAATGAAAGAAGGGTATTGAGGCCCCTTCTCCATCGACTGATGATGCTAGTTCATCTCATTCACAGGCTTCTGGAGCCATTCCATTTGATGATATTTTTGTTGCTACTCTACCTATCGAGCCTGGTTTAGCTCCTTCTGATATGGCTCAACATGACGCTTGATGCATTCAGGGAGTGCTCACCTCTTTTTGCTTTTATTTTGGTGCACAATGCATGATTTTTTTAGTTAGGGGTGGGTAACTTGTATATTCGTGGGTGGGAGTTGGATTCTGATATTTTTGTTACTTTGGTTTGTAAACATTTAACTATTCGGATGTTTTATTTGTTTTATTATTATGTTGACATTTGTCTTATGTTTTTTATTAGTATTTTCATATTATTTGTGTGTGTGTTTGCCCATGTGTCGTGGTATTATCTATATCCTTGGTTTTTTTAGTCGTGGTTCTTTTCCTAAGGATGTTATTGGTCTTTTGAACCCGGTATTTTTAGGTAGTGTTGAGTCGCTTTTCTCAATGATAGATAGTTGGGTAATTTCTTAAGGGAATTAAGCTTTTTTGTATGTCATTGTGACTTGTTTGGTAACAATACATTGAGATGTGTGCATGTAAGATTGATACCCTTCCAAATTTTTAAAAAGTTCAAAACTTGAGTTTTTATAGGATGAGAATGATTGATTGGCAACATTTGACTCATTGTGTAACTTTTGGATAATATTTTTATAAGTTTTGCACTAGTTGAGTTGTATGGAAGTCAATTTCTCATCTTCTAATAATGCATGGGCCATGTGTGGCGAGCTTTGTTCAAATAGGCTTTTGTGCTTACTTGTATCTACTAGAACTTGCTCGGTCAGTATAACAAATCTTACCTTAAGGATGGTTGTTGTAGAAATGAACTTAGGCATTCTTTGTTTGTTCAAAATACAACCCTTCTAGCCCTTTTTATTTGTTTTTTTTGATAAAAAAATGGGGGAAATTGTTGAATAGAAGTTTGGAAATAAAAGTGGCATCAAAAGGGAAGAATAATCTTGCAAAGGTTGAGAAAAAGGAAGGAAGCAAAGAGGAATCAAGGAAATGACCTCAACATGAAAATATGTGTAGAGTTCAAGGAAGGTGTAGTCACTTCATATCCAAATGAGTATCCTACCCTACCCTAAGCCTACATTGCAACCGAAAAAGTCCTTAGAGATCTCCAAATGATCACCCTTGAGTTAGAATTGAAAGAAAGTAAGGGCAAGCCTATGGTTTGATACTTATTACACTTAAGATTCTTTATTGAGTGTGAATGATTGATTCTTGTCCCTTGCTTACTTCATATATCTTTGTGTGTGGGACTTTCTTCTTGTGAAGGTACATGTGTTATGAAAAAAGGGTTGACAATTGTGCTTTCTTTATGAGCCAAAAGGAGTATGAACAAGAGAGTGGGAACCTCTAGTCATACTTTGAGGCTTGTGATTGCCTTATCATTCTATCAAATGCAATTTTGTGAAAAAAAAAGAGGTGGTTACATGAAGTGAAGAAGCATGTTTATATTCTCATTATTGGTACCAACCGACAATCATATGCATCCATCATGTTAGTGGTCGAGTCTTGTGTGAGTTTTTTGTTTGAGTCACAATTTTGTGTCATTGTTTGAGGACAAGCAAAAGGTTAAGTTGGGGGTGTTGATAAATTGTGACTTTTAGGATTATTATCACTTACTCCTGATACTTTTAGTTGTCTTTTAAGCAAGTTTACTATTTATTTATAGTGTTTTCATGTATTTTGAGGTATTTGAATGTTACGCCTCGTAGTTTCACGTTCCATCGTGTCATCGATTGATACCGATATCCCGGGAAGAGATGTGATCTTACGAAAAGATAATGATAGTTTATATGTTGTCTACGGAAGTACTGGAGTGTATAAAAGTTAAACGGATTGAAGAAGATATGATTTGATGAAATCTGCAGAATTCCAAATTGACGGCCAAAATGTACGCACAGTACAATTTTGTATGGACCATACAAATTGGATTTTCCCACCATACAAAACCCTATAGAATTGTAAATTGCAGGATTGATTATACGGTTCAATTATACGGACCGTATAATTGCACCATATAAACATGTGATGCAATTTCTTTTTCGGGTATAAAGTGATTCATTCAACTTTGAGAATTCATTTTCACTTAGAACAGACCATAAATCATCCCCTAAACTCCCTCCAAGGTATATTAACATCCTAGGCTTAAATATAAACCCAAACAAGCAAAAAAAAAGTGTTAAATCCCGTAGTTATCGTGATAATCGTCTTCTCCTTGTAGAATCAATTCCGGAGGACCCTTGGAGGCAAAGTAATCTATTGTTTTAAAGAGATTCTTGTGTGTAAAGATAGGTTTTATCCTCCTCTACATATTCTTATAATTAATAGATGTTTTGTAACAAGTTGTGGAACGATTTTCATAGTCAAAACATGTAAGGGTTTGCAATCATAGTATATGGTCTTAGAGGTTTCTTAAGAGTTTCAGGTTGACTTCTGTACCCATATCTCTTAGGTTATATCTTTTGTTTACATTTATTAACTGCCTTACATATTCAGTACATCTTTTGTACTGATGCCCCCTTTATGAGGCACTGTGTTAATGCTCGCAGGTATATATAGACAGAGCGGCACTCCTCCTCAGTAGGTTGCCAGTTCAGTTGTGATTGTTGCACTCCCCTCTATCAGAGTTGTTGTACTGGAGTCTTTAGGTACTGTTGTATATGTTACTAGCATTTTGGTTATAGCGGGGCCCTGTCTGACATGTTGATGTATTATATCACTCTTAGAGGCTTGCAGACTTGTGTATAGTGGGTGCATGTATGTTGTGCTCTTGTTGTCCCCCTTTTGTTAGTAATGTACTCTTATTTTGGCCTTGTCGGCCTTGGATCTGTATATATATATCATGTTGGGACTTTTCTGCATGCAAGTTGTCATACATTTTTGTCTTATATGGTTATATAGAGCCCTTGTTAGCCCAAGTTTCGTATTACAGGTTTTAGATACTACAGTGGTCCGTTTAGGCCTTCGGGTGCTGAGTGCCGGCCATACCCCCCATGGTCAGGGTGTGACAAACTTGGTATCAGAGCAGGTCTATCCTAGGGAGTCTGCAGGCCATATCTAGTAGAGTCTTATTTATAAGTGTGTTGTGCATCACACTTATAAGCAGGAGGCTACATGATATTTAGGATGGTTACTGTTTTCCTAATATAGATCATGCGATATCGCTAAATTGTAAGTGTTCACTCTTAATCTTCATCTTGTTTATGTTCTCAGTTATGCCTGCTACTACTAGACGATAGAAGGCTCTACAGAAGTTAGACGAGGAGTCGGGAGAGGGTGCCAGTCGGGTACCACCCGCTGATCTGGGGAGACAGAAGCACCAAAATGAGACTGTATCTCGGGCCTCCAAGACCCCACCCCCACCACCACTTCCAAAGGGATAGCGGGGAGCTGATGAACCTCTATTTTCTCCTCCGGTTGCCTATAACCGGAATCTAGATATGCAGAGCACGGTGCAACTGTTGACTCGACTAGTGGCCTCTCAGGCCAGGGTTATACTCCCGATGTTGCTAATAGGGCTGTGAGTGCCAGTGTTTAGGATTTCATTAACCTGAACCCCCCAGTATTTACAGAAACATATCCCAATGCAGACCCACATAATTTTTTAGATATGATGAAGAAATCTTTACGAGTTATGCATGCTACAGATGCTGAGTCAGTAGAGTTGGCTTCCTATAGGTTGTGTGATATGGTCGTAACATGGTTTGAGACTTGAGAGCAGAATCGAGGACCCCAGGCCCCACCTATAGGTTGGAGGGAGTTCTCTAAGGCATTTTTACAGCAATATCTATCGGTCAAGCTTTGATGAGCCAGGCGAGATAGGTTCTTACATTTGGAGCAGGGTAATATGAGCGTCCGAAAGTATAGCTTGCAGTTCAACTCTTTGGCGAGGTACGCTCTATGATTGTTGCTGATATGAGCGACTGGGTATATCAGTTTGTTAATAGTTTGGGGCCGCACTTGGTGAATGAGTGCACTACAACTTCTCTGAACCCGAATATGGATATCTCCCACATTCAGGCCTATGCACAAAATCTAGAGGACCGTAAAAGGCAGCAACAAGTTAGTTGAGAACATGATAGGGGCCAGCATAAGAGGGGCCCGTCTATAGGTGATACAAGAGATTTTCGAGGTAGGTTTAGGCTTCACTTTCCTAGGTGCCCATCTTACGCGATGACTAGTGCACTACCATAGTTTTAAGGTCAGCGTCATGATCCAACCACTTATTCTGGTCAAGGTTAGAGTTCACGAGCGTCAGGCTCCCAGTATATAGGAGAATCCAGTCAGGCGAAGCCACCGATTCGATATTGTGGTTGATGTGGTAGGACTCATTTTAGGAAATGCCGCTGGGATTCAGATGTGTGTTATTAGTGTGGGAAGCCTGGTCATATTATGCGGTTTTGTACGACAAGAGACGGGGGCGGTATGGCAACCGACAATGTTTGTAACAGCTTCTTCTTTATCAGTACATCCTTCTGGGCAGGGTATACAGACCTCGACTGGTAGAGGCAGAGGAAGAGTAGCAACATCTAATTTGAGCGGTCCCCAGAACCGCATATATGCCTTGTCAGGTCGGCAGGACCTTAAGTCATCTCCAGATATGGTTACAAGTATATTATCCATCTTCTCTCTTGACGTATATGCTTTGATAAATCCGGGTTCCACCTTGTGATATATTACACCCTTTCTTGTTGGTAAGTATGGAAAGGATCCTGAATTATTACATAAGTCATTCGAAGTGTCTACGCCCGTGGGTGAGCTCGTAATTGTTAGTCGACTGTGTAGGAATTGTGATGTGAAGATCTATGATCACCATATTGTAGCCGACTTAAATGAGATGGAAATGGTAGAATTTGATATTATTATGGAAATGGATTGGTTGGCTTCTTGCCATGCTAATGTTGATTGTTGGACAAAAGTTGTTCATTCAAATTTTCCAAGCGAGCCCATCATTGAATGGAAGGTAAATGTTGCAGCTCCCAAGGGTAAGTTTATTTCTTACCTTAAGGATTGAAAGATGATCTTGAAAGTATATATCTACCACCTCGTGCAAGTTCAGAACGCGAAGGCAAAGCCTTCAGCCCTTCAGTCAGTTCCCATCGTTAGTGAATTTCCGATGTATTCCCTAATGAACTTATTGGCATTCCTCCTAAAGGAAAATTGATTTTGCTATTGACATGCTCCTAAACACCCAGCCTATATCTATTCCTCCGTATCAAATGGCTCATGTGGAGTTAAAAGAATTGAAAGCTCAGCTGAAAGATCTTTTAGAGAAGGGCTTTATTAGGCCAGTACTTCCCCGTGTGGTGCACCAGTGTTATTCGTTCGTAAGAAAGATGGTTCATTGAGAATGTGTATTTATTTTCGTCAACTGAACTAGGTGACCATTAAGAATAAGTACTCTCTCCCCATGATCGATGATTTGTTTGATCAATTGCAAGACACTAAGTAATTCTCAAAGATTGATCTTAGGTCTGTATATCATCAGCTACGGGTTAAGGATAAAGATATTCCAAAGACCGCTTTCTGGACTAGATATGGCCACTACGAGTTTCTCGTTATGTTTTTGGGTCTGACCAATGCGCCGATAGCCTTTATGGATTTGATGAACTGGGTATTCAAGTCGTTCCTGGATATATTTGTAATAGTGTTTATTTATGACATTCTTGTATACTCTCGATCAGAAACTGAACATGTAGATCATTTGTGATCGGTGTTACAGTCACTCCAGGATCACAAGTTATATACTAAATTTTCTAAATGTGAGTTCTGGTTAAACTCAGTGGCTTTTCTGAGTCAAGTAGTGTCGAATGAAGGCATCAAAGTGGATGGTCAGAAGATCGAGACGGTAAAGAATTGGCTGAGGCACACTAATCCTAATGAGCTGTGTAGCTTCTTGGGCTTGGCAGGTTATTATCAGAGGTTCGTAGAGAATTTCTCTTCTATTGCCGCTTTGCTAAAAAAGTTGACGCATAAAGCAACCAAGTTTTAATGGTCAGATACTTGCGAGAAGAGTTTTTTGGAGTTGAAGAACAGATTAACATCAACACATATGTTAGCGCTACCTGAGGGATCAGAGAGTTATGCGGTGTACTGCGATGCCTCCAAAGTGGGGTTGGGCTATGTTATGATACAGTATGGTAAAGTCATTGCGTATAGTTCGAGATAATTAAGGAAACACGAGCAGAATTACATGACCCACAATTTTGGAATTGCCGGCTGTTATATTTTCTTTGAAGATATGGCGTCATTATCTATATGGAGTTCATGTTGATATATTTACAGACCATAAAGCTTGCAGTATATATTCAGGTAGAAAGAGTTGAACCTGAGGCAGCGAAGATGGCTTGAGCTACTAAAAGACTATAATATGGATATTTTATACCATCCGGGTAAGGCAAACATTGTAGCTGATACATTAAGTCATAAATCGATGGGCATCCTAAGATATGTGAAAGATGACAAGCTAGAGATGACCAAAGACCTATACCGATTGTCCAGTCTAAATATGCGATTGCTAGATGCAGGAGATGGAAGTGATATAGTTTAGGACGCCATTGAGTCTTCTTTAGTGGAAGAAGTAAAGGCAAGACAATTTGATGATCCATCCTGGGTAAGGATTAAAAAAGGTGTTCCCTTTCAAAAGAAGAGGTTGTTTGAGTTGTCAAAAGATGGAGTTCTCAAGTATAAGGTCTAGTTCTGTGTATTCAATGTAGAAGGACTTCGAAGGCGGATCATGGTAGAGATTCATCAGTCCAGGTATTTTATTTATCCTGGTTCTACTAAGATATATCATGACCTTCAATATCTATATTAGTGGAACGATATGAAGAAGAATATCACAGAATTTATTGCACAGTGCCCGAATTGCCAATAAGTTAAGATTGAGCATCAGAAGCCAGGGGGATTGCTGCAGAATATAGAGATTCTGACATGAAAATGGGAGATGATCAATATAGATTTCATTACAGGATTGCCTAATTCTTGTCGGAAGTTCGATTCTATATGGGTTATCATGGATCAACTCACGTGGTCAGCTTATTTTCTACCTGTCTGAATCACTTACTCAGTGGAGGATTATGCTAGGCTTTATATTAAAGAAATAGTCCAACTTCATGGAGTCTCGTGTGTCTATTATATCTGACAAAGATGCTTATTTTACAACTAACTTCTAGAGGTCCTTCCAGAAAGGTTTGGGTACTCAAATTAATCTCAGTACAACTTTTCATTAGCAGACTGACTGACAGGCCGAGTGCACAATTCAGATGCTCGAAGATATGTTGTGAGCCTGTGTTCTAGACTTTAAAGGAAGCTGGGAAGACCATTTTCCACTTATTGAGTTTGCATATAATAATAGTTACCATTCTAGTATCCAAATGGCACCATATGAGGCACTATATATGCGGAAATGCAGGTCTCCTATTGGTTGGTTCGCTATTGGCAAGACAAAACTATTAAGACCTGATTTGGTGCAACAAACTGTAGAAAATGTAAAGTTAATACAAGACAAATTGTTGACAGCTCAGAGTCGAAAAACGTCTTATTCAGATAATCGACGTCAGGACTTAGAGTTTGTTGAAGGGGACTAGGTATTCCTAAAAGTGTCACCTATGACAGACCTGATGAGATTTAGCAAAAAGGGTAAGCTTAGCCCTAGGTATGTCAGGCTATATCAGATTATTCAGAAAATCGACTAGGTGGCTTATAAGCTTGAGTTACCCTCGGAATTGGAAGCGGTTCATCTGGTATTCTACGTGTCAATGCTTCATAAGTGCCTAGGTAATCCTTCTCATATTACCCCCATTGAGGATGTTCAGGTCACGACGGATCTGTCATATGAAGAAGTTTCTATTGCTATCTTAGATCGCCAAATCCGTAAGCTACAGAACAAAGAGGTAGCCTTGATTAAAGTACTTTAGAGGAATAATAATATATAATAAATGACATGGGAAGCCGAGGAAGATATGAAATCCAGATACCCTCATCTATTTCAGACTTTAGGTTCATATTAATCTCCGTACGATATGATTCATCTATATCTATCCTGTTTATCAAATTTGATCTATATACCTTATTTAGGTGGTGGTGTTGAGACAAGTATATCAGGTACAGCTCAGACATCAGTAGGAAAATGTTAAGGTGAGTTATGACTAACATTTTTTTGTTATTCTAAGCACAAGCAGTCATGAGATGCCGATTTGATGTTATCTTGTTGTGATATTTCCCCGTATGGTGTTGGATATGTGTTTGGGATGCTTGACATATTTTGGCATAGTCCTGTTTATAAAGGAAACTCTGCCAAAATTTATAGAACCCCTGAGAGTAAAGAATACTTCCAATATTCGCGGATGAATGTTCCTAAAAGGAGAAGGATGTTACGCCTAGTAGTTTCATGTTCCATTGTGTCATCGATTGATACCGATATGTTGGGAAGATATGTGTTCTTAAGAAAGATAATTATAGTTTATAAGTTGTCTACGGAAGTACCAGAGTGTATAAAATTTAAACGAATCGAAGAAAATACAATTCGACAGAATTCCAAATTGACGGCCAAAATGTACGGAGCGTATAATTTTGTACGGACTGTACAAATTAGATTTTCCCACGTACAAAATCCTACAAAATTGTAAATTGCAAGACTGATTATACGGTCCAATTATACAGATCGTATAATTTTTTACGGACTGTAAAATTGCACCGTATAAAATCTGGTGCAATTTGTTTTTTGGGTATAAATTGATTCCTTCGACTTTGAGACTTCATTTTCACTTAAAATCATCGCATAAACTCTCTCCAAGGTATCTTAAGATCCTAGACTCAAATCTAAACCAAAACAAGCAAGATAAATGTGGTAAATCCTGTAGTTATTATGATAACCATCTTCTCCTTGTAGAGTCGATTCCGGAGGGCCCTTGGATGCAGAGTAATCTATTGTTTTGAGGAGTTTCTTGTGTGTAAGGTAAGTTTTATCCTCCTCTACCTATTCTTATGATTAATAGATGTCTTGGAACAAGTCGTGGAACGATTTTTGTAGTCAAAACTTGTAAGCTTTTGGAATCATAGTTGTATGACTTGTTGAGCTGTTTTACTTGAAGTATGAGGTGGAGTTGATAAACAAACTGGTTGTATGTTTTTTGAGATTAAGGAAAGTGCATTTTGTAGGGTTGTGGCGTTGAATTACATAAGTTTTCCTTATAGAGAAGTCTAAGAATCCTATGTACTTAAGTTGTTCGATAATATGCCTAAGTGAGCTTCTCTATAGGATATGGATTCGATATTGATACCAAATCCTTTATATAGATAACCATCCATAAATGGTTCTAAAACACGTGGGACGTTGGCAACTTTGTGACAAAGATATGTATGGAAATTTTCCTTCTTGGCATGACTTGACATAATGTTTGTTTGAATAAAGTTCCATCTTATGAAATTGAGTAACAATAAGCCTTTCTTAATAAATTGATCCTAATCTTTAGGTATTTATAATCTATGGCATCTCTCGGATTCTATCTATTCCAAGTTGGTTGTATTGATATTCTTTAATGTAACACCAATAATAGTAGTTGGAGGATAACGACGATAGGTTACTCCGACTCTTCTTGTGATGTCCTTTGAATTCTGTCTTGCATTGCACTTATCTATACACATCTATTTTCTTATTGAGCCGCACTATAGTCAGTCGGGTATGACACTTATATGTGCACACCACTGCATTTTGTTTTGATATTACCGAGTCCCACATCTGGGACGAGTATGATCGAGTCCTCTTCGAGCCCGGAAATGATATCACTTGACCCACAGAGTGACGTGATACTATATTATATAGCCCCACCGAGTGGCTTAATTTACAGACATGCATATGTTTATACTTGTGACAGTATATGCTCTCAAAGGTTTTTTATGAGTTTCAGATTGACTTCTGTACCCATATCTCTTAGGTTATATCTTTTGTTTACATTTGTTATTTGCCTTACATATTCACTACATCCTTCGTATTGATTCCCCCTTTCAAAGGCAATGTGTTCATGCCCGTAGGTACAGATAGAAAGAGCGACGCTCCTCCCCATTAGGTTGTCGATTTAGTTGTGATTGTCGCACTCCCTTATCTCAGAGTTGTTATATAGGAGTCTTTAGGTACTGATGTATATGTTACTAGCATTTTGGGTATGGATGGGCCTTATCCTGACCTGTTGATGTATTATCACTCTTAGAGGCTTGCAGATTTGTGCATAATGGGTGTATGTATGTAGTGGCCTTATCGGCCCCCTTTTTGTTAGTAGTGTACTCTTCTTGTGGCCTTTTCGGCCTTGGTTATCTATATATATATATATATCATGATGGGACTCTTATATATGCAGGTTGTCATACATTCTTGTCTTATATGGTTATATGGAGGCCTTGTTGGCCCAAGTTTCGTATTACAGGTTTCAGATACTACAATAGTCCACTCAGGCCTTCGGGTGCTGGGTGTCGGCCATACCCCCAAGATCGGGGTGTGACATTGAAGCTCAAGGAATAAAAGGAAACAAAATAGTAGTAAAGACAAGACAAGCACCTGAATGCGATGGGGTGCGACACCGTAAACCCTGTATGCGGCTGCAAGGGGATCGAAAACTTGGACCAGAAGAGTTGACAAAATTAAGCACTATGTGATGAGTATGCGACACCACATTTCCATATATGCGGTCGCAAACTCTTGGTGAAATCAACCAGTGAGCTGAATGTAAAAGGCAGAAATACGAAGCAAATGTGGCATCGCATACCTATTATGAGATCGCATACCCAAAGCTGAGAAACAATAACGAAAAAGGACAAAAGATAAAAATGTGGTGACTCCTTGTTACACCATGTAGCTTCACGTCTTGTTGTGGCATTGATGGATACCAATGTCTCAGGAAGAGGTACAACCTTATGAAAGGGTAGTGAAGGTTCGCAACTTGTTTATGGAAGTACCGTAGTGTTTTGAAGTTAAATTGATTGAAACAAGTACGTTTCGACGAAATTGTGTATTTTGATGGGGAGTTTGATGGACCATTAAGTTACTTGATAGAACGTCAAAATGCAAGATGGAACCATCAAGTTTACTGATATTTTGAGGATTGTAGGGGCTGGATTGACGGTCCAAATTGACAGACCGTCAAACAGGCCATCAATCTACGGTGGTGCAGAATTTTTAACGGGTTTAAATCGGGTTCCTTCGATGTGAGGCTCATTTTATATCCAAACCAGACCATATACTCTCCCCCAAACCCTCTCCATGATATTCTAACACCCCAAGATCAAATCAAAGGTCAATTATTCAAGATTAACGCCATAAATTATGTAACAACCATAAGACTCATCTTCTCCGCATTAAGCCAGTTTTGGAAAACCTTGGAGATGGAGTAAGCTCGCTGTTTTATGGGGATTTATATGCATAAAGGTAATTTTCATCCTCCTCTACTTATGTTTCTGATTAATTGATGATTTGGAGAAAGTTATGTAAGGTTTTCATAATTAAAACTTCGTAAGCTTATGAAATCTTCGTAATAGAAGTTGTTGGGATATTTCACTCTAATTATGAATAGAATTGGATAATTGGACTGATTGTGAATGTTATGGATTGATAAGAACATGGTTTGAAGGATTTGAGGTTGAATCACCTAAGACTTTTCGTATAAGAATAGCTTAAAGAATCGGTTATGCTTAAGATTATCGAAGAATACCGACATGAGTTTTCTATGGAAATCGTATTTTATGATCCGTGGGATTAAATTACATAAGTATCCCTCGTAAAGAAGTCTAAGAATCCGAGGTGTTCAAAGGTTGTCGATAAGATACGTAAGTGAAGTTTTCTATGGAACTTTGACTCAATATTGGTATTAATTCCTTATATGATATAGATAATCATCTGTAAGAAGTGTGTGGACTTGTAGGACAATCATAGCTTCATTGAACAAGATATGACAAGTCTCACTCTTCATTATTTTGGCATGATCTACGAAGAAACATAACTATAACCCCATTACTTCAAAAAGGAACTCTATTCTTAAGATTGAAATCTTGCGGACCTCATTGTTACATATTGACATATGTTTCCTGGATTTTATTGTTGTTCCTTGTCGAGGACACTTATTGCCTTGTTTTCCTTTAGAGCTTTTAATTTTCTTATGGTACTGGTTGGCTCTCAGATAATTGGAACAAACGCGGTTACATAATAATCGGAGGATAACGACCTCGAGTCACTCCGATTGAATTCATAAGGCTGTTTTGAGTCATTCATTGCATTTCACTTATATATGTATCTATTTTCTTACGGAGTCGCGCTATAGTCGGCCAGTTATGACACTTATATGTGCACACCACTGCAGTTAGTTTTTATATTATCGAGTCCCACATCTGAGCTGGGTATGACCTAGTCCTCATCGAGGCCGGGTATGATATATATATATATATATATATGATATGATTTGCCCCATAGAGAGGCTAGATATTACATTATATGACCCCACTGAGCAGTTTGATTTTACATACATGCATATATCTTCATGATTGTGATAGGTAGGCCCTCAGAGGCTATTTATGAGTTTCAGGTTGACTTCTGTACCCATATCTCTATGTTATATCTTCTGTCTACATTTGTTATCTACCTTATATATTCAGTACATCTTTCGTACGGATGTCTGTTTCTGAGGACACTGTATTTCATGTCCGCATGTACAGATAGAGATGCAGATGATTCCTCATAGTAGGTGATATGACTTAGCTGAAGTCCATCACGCTCCTTTATTCCAGAGTTGTCTAGGTATGATGGTTGCATGTATGTATATAGTTGGGTACGACGGTGCCTTGTCCCAACTAATGCTTGTCAGTATACTCTTTAGAGGCTTGTAGACAATTATGTTGTGTGATGTGGGTTGTGTGTGGCCTTGCCGGCCCCTTCAGTAGACTTATTGTATATGTATCAGCCTTGTATGTCTTGTTATATATATATATATATACAGTTTGGGCCTTTTCTGAGTGCATGTGGCTATGTATTTGTTCAGCTAGGTAAGTATCGAAAGCCTTGTCATCCTATGAGTTGTTGAGTATGTCGCAGATATCCGGGTTTGTACACTCGGGCCTTGGGGCACCGGGTGTCGGCCACACCCCCAAGGCTAGGGTGAGACAAACTTAGTATTAGAGCAGGTCAGTCCTAGAGATGTCTACAAGCTGTGTCTAGTAGAGTCTTCCTTATGGGTGTGTTGTGCGCCACACTTATAAACAAAAGGCTACAAGGCATTCAGGATGTTACCTTTCTTGAAAATCTAGATCGTGCGTTAGAAGAGAAGTCATAAGTAACTGAATTCCTATCTTTTCATCTTGATCTTCCTTTTTAGTAATGCTGAGATCCAAGAAAAGTACTGATAGTAGGAAATGGGTTAGAAATGCAAGAGAATGTACCAGTCCATAGCCACCTGTTAATATTGATCCGAGGAATATAAGGTCACAAGAAGGGAATGTGATTCTATGGAAGAAGATCCATCTGTGGAAGACGATATGTTTATGGAAGAAGATCCCGCGGAAGATTTGTCTATGGAGGAGGACCCATCTGAGGCTCCAGAAGAATCGCCATTTTAAGTGCCATCTATTCCAATGGTGTTGCCAGATCATAAGAGGGCTCGCGTAATATAGAGGTCATCAGTGAAAAAGTCATTTATGGTTAGGTTAGGAATGAGTGGTACTATGTATACAACATCGCCCCCATTTATCTTCCCAGAGCAGGGTCATGTTCATATGCCCCCACAAGATAGTCCTTTCGAGAGACTAAGAAGCCCAATGTCATGGAAGTCAGTTAATCAAGGTTTGCCCCTAACGAGTAGAAGCGAGGAAAAAGTAACCAGTAGACAGACCGAAAGATTTGGGATGGAAGCAGGTGCTGAAGAATTTGTGTTGAGAGAGGCATCAGATCGAAGCTCCCGGGTGGCAATCAGGCAAGCACAAGAAGATGTTAGAAGTAGTAGACCACGCTGTCAACAATATAGAAGGAGACATGTGAGAGTATGTTTATCCGATGTCGGGCTATGTTTTGGATGTGGAGCTTTGGGCCATAAGGCCAGAGAATGTCCCGAGAGATTTCAGTCGTTGTGCCATCAGTGTGGACATGTACATTATGGGCAATGCCCGAGTGATGTTGAGGAATGTTATTGGTGTGGGAGCAGAAGCCACAGAGTGTATAGATGCTCGAGATTGAATCATGGGGAATAGCAGGCCCTAATATTACTCAGAGTTATGCAATCAATCAGGTATGTTGATAATTTATTAAGAATGGTTGTGTTTATGCCTATGATTGGTCTGTTATCATTGATGAAGAAATCATGTCACACAAATATATATAAACCATAAATGGATAATATGAGTGGAGGGTGGTAAGTGAAACCACAGTTATGTTCAAGGTTTTAAGTAAAATGACTTAGGAATCAATCATTTCTTAGCTACATACATACTCAACACCCTTAGGCTCTGTAGCGTGAGTGATACTGGAACACAAAATATATATGAATGTGTGACTAAAAAGGGATACTTACGAACCCAAAGAATTAATGGGAAACCTTAGAAGAATGATAAGGAAAATGGATTTCTGGGAAAAGGTTACTTGAAGCTTTTCTCAAACAGTTAAGGAAAAAAGGATGTGAAATGTTATACATAAGCTAGGAACCCTAAACAAAGGTGTTATGACAACGTAATGAGGCCGAAGGGTGTTTCTCACCCAAATAGATTGGTGGAAAGCCGGGAATGGTAAGAATATTGATAACAGGATTAGAGCGAGACCCAAGTAACATGATTGCCACTAAATGATAAGGATATTAGTAAAGAAGTGGTACTTAAGCCTTTCGAGCGAAAAATATAGTATCCGGCGTCCATAAACGATGGTACTGAGAATACACTAAGATGAGGAATCTTTAAAGGAATACAAATCAGTAATATACAAGTTGATTGGCAGAGCAACGAATAGAGAAGGACCCTAATACCAATTAAGGGGAGGAAGCCCGAATCAACGACAAGATTGAATCCATCCATGATTGGAATTTGAATATGTCAAGTGTTAGTTCTGCCACGAATATTGATAAGACATTTAAGGATATGTGAGTGGAAGTAAGAACAAATGAAGCCTAATGTGAATATATAACAAGGCAATAAGGAAATGGTCTAAGATAAATGATAAGAGGAAGAGCTAAAGAACAAGAGCAAGGGAACAAGACATGAGCGGGCGAGTAATGGTAAATTTTGACTGCCAATGAACTAGAAACCTTACAAGAAGGCTAATGTAATGGTCATGAGGATAAGGACATTAGTTACTAAGGAAGCCGAAATTGAGGAATAAAGGCAGCAACTTTGACTCAAGTGCGGTAACCACAAAAGGAACAAGTAGATTAACACCTTGCAAAAAAGCAGGTAGGTGTCAAAGGTTTGATTTTGAGGACAAGTTTCCAAGAGATAACCAACGAATGAATAGTTGAATATAATGTATAAGGGATCTTGGAATTACAAGGGGCGGGTATGTGTTCTTAGTATAAAGGACATGTTATTTTCGAAAGATAATAATTCCAAAGCTAGTAAATATAGCATACACTCAAGAGTCAAGGCTAATAGAAGAGAAATGACGTCGAAGATGAGAGAATGTCTTATCTTCAATATTTAACGAGAAAAAAAGAAGAGAAATTTAAGATAAATAAAAAAAGGAATGATACGAATCGAGAAAGAATATTTCAGCCAATGTTGAAAATAGCTAAGGAATTATGAACCTATCCTGGAATTCATAACATCGCCAAATAGGTGAGCACGAGACCTTATAAAAAGCACGGAGTTCTAATGTAATGAACATGAAGATAATGGACCATAGGGTCTTGTACTGATGACAACCGAGGGCTATCAAGGAAGTTACGAGAAGGAATCACCCAAAGAAATAATAAGTGTCAGTCATAATAGAACCGAATGATACCCCCTGCAAGCTGCGGGTAAATGAATTTTTCCTTATATTGCAAATAGAAGGGAAGAAGGGCAAGGTGTCCCATCTAAATCACATTGGAAGATTTTGTGATATGGAGTAAAGGTAATAACGGGAACCTTATCAAGATCCAAGAATTTAGAATATCGATTATTAACACTCGAGAAGATTTTCCCTTAGAATTGAGATATAACACGAGTAATGAGTGACCCGGGGATCGTTGTGGGCCATATTACCATTGGAAATTATTTTGGTTCTGGATATTTATGCCTAAGTGCCTCGTCATTCTACATTGTAACAACTAAGTATGTCTATACAATTGAAGTTGGTCAAAAATTTATCTTGAGGGCTATCTCAAGCCATTGTACAACCGCTCGTTATGACAAACAACTAATGACAGAACCGGTTTGAAAGAAGCTCTATATATTTAGGACTTCCTTTGTCCTGTCCTAAAATAGCCAATGAGAATTTTGGTTCAGACCACCAGATCCAAGCAAAGAGTGAATGTATGGAACTTGGAAGAAGTTTGGAATAAGGGTTGATGACTATTAAGCGATCTATTACCAGATTGATAACTAAAAAGCTATACACGACAAAGGAGTAGGACTCTTATCGAATCACAGAAGAGAAAGGAACCCAAAGTAATAATATCAGATTTGAGGTAGTAAGATATGAGAGAATACCTAGAGTAATGATGAGATGTTTTAAGAGATTTGGTGTTAGGAGAAGGATTCAACTTGACAATGGAGGAAGATTCCATCGAAGTATATTCGCGATCATAATACCGAACTCAATTAAGAAAGGAAGTAAACAACAAGCAGAATATAATCCCAACCTGAAATGCTTATTCGAAATTTACTTAAAGTAAAAGTGAAAGGGATTTACCGACAATTTTTTTTAAGCCCAGTACATTTTTCAGAACTTGTGTATCGTATAAGGATACTATAGAGAAATAAAAAAGAAGAGTAGAAGAAGGAATGGATTCTAATAACCCCATTAGTTTCACGTCCTTGACTTTGGCGATCATCATGCCATAATCTTTCATCATCATCTTATTTATGTTTCATGCTTACGAACTTTGTCACCTAAATTCCATCACAAGATGAGAATTATAACACAGAGAGGAAATACATAGCACATATGTCATAATTCAATAGCTTAGAACAATTACAACCACCATGTAATGGCGTAAAAAGGAGATGTATGACTGTGTAGGGGTCGATAAGTAATCCTATAAGGTAATAGCTATAGCATCTGATTGCATGACAGGTTGAGATAGTCCTTAGTCTCAAAGAACTCTATCAGGATGGTCAAGGAACCTGAGAATCGCTATACTCGAATGTTTTAAATTCCAGCTTAATGTCAGCATTTGTGCGAGATAATCCCTCTATTCCTATTTGGTTTACCAAAGTGAACCAGGACCCTTATTTATACGACGTTTCTGAAATAATGTATCAGGTGCAGTTTGGATGTTAGCAAGAGGATGATGAGGTAAGTTATGGCTAAACTCTATTTTGACATTATAAGTATAAGTGGTCGTGTTGGGCCGATTTAATGTTATTTGGATATTATATTGTTCTGTGTGGTATTGGATGCGTATTTGGGCTATTTTGCAGGTTTTGGATAGTCGTATTTACAAAAAAAAACTCTGCCAACATTTTTGAAAAGCTTGAGAAGTAAGAATATCTCCAACATTCACAGACGAATGTTTCTAAGGGAGGAAAGATGTTACACCCCGTAGCTTCACATTTTGTTGTGACGTTGATGGATACTGATGTCTCGAGAAGAGGTAAGACCTTACAGAAGGGTAGTGAAGGTTCACAGTTTGTTTATGGAATACCAGAGTGTTTGGAAGTTAAATGGATTGAAGCAAGTATGTTTCGATGAAATCGGAAAACTGTTTATTTTGATAGAGAGTTTGACGGACCATCAAATTATAGGATGGAACTGTTAAGTTGACTGAGATTTTGAGGATTGCAGGGGCTGGATTGATGGACCGTCAAACTGGCCATCAATCTACGGCAGTGCAAAATATTTGATGAGTTTAAATTGGGTTCCTTCGATTTGAGGCTCATTTTCTCTCCAAACCAGATCCTAGAATCTTCCCCAAACCCTCTCCATGATATTCTAACACCCCAAGATCAAATCAAAGGTCAATTATTCAATATGAACGCCATGAATTTCGTAACTACCATAGGACTCGTCTTCTCCGCATTAAACCGGTTTTGGAAAACCTTGGAGACAGAGTAAGCTCGCTGTTTTAGGGGATTTTGATGCGTAAAGGTAAATTTCATCCTCCTCTACTTATGTTTATGATTAATTGATGATTTGGAGAAAGTTGTGAAAGGATTTCCATAATCAAAACTTCGTAAGCTTATGAAATCTTTGTAATAGAAGTTGTTAGGATATTTCACTCTAAGTATGAATAGAATTGGATAACTGGATTGATTGTGTATGTTATGGATTGAGAAGAACATGGTTTGAAGGATTTGAGGTTGAATCACCTAAGACTTTTCATATAATAATAGCTTAAAGAATCATTATGTTTAAGATTATCGAAGAATACCAACATGAGTTTTCTAAGGAAATTGTATTTTAAGAACCGTGGGATTAAATTATATAAGCATCCCTCGTAAATAAGTCTAAGAACCCGAGGTGTTCAAGGTTATCGATAAGATACCTAAGTGAAGTTTTCTATGGAATTTGGACTCAATATTGATATTAATTCTTTATATGATATAGATAATCATCCGTAAAAAGTGTATGGACTTGTAGGACGATCATAGCTTCGTTGACCAAGGTGTGTTAAGGATTAATCTTCATTCTTTTGGCATGATCTACGAAGAAACGTAACTATAACACCATTACTTCATAAAGGAACTTTATTCTAGAGATTGAAATCTTGCAGACCTCATTTTTTCATATTGACATATATTTCCTGGATTTTATTGTTGTTCCTTGTCGAGGACACTACTCGCCTTGTTTTCTTTTGGAGCTTATATTTTTCTTATGGTACTGGTTAGCTCACAGATAATTGGAACAAACACAGTTACATAACAATAATCGGAGGATAATGACCTCGAGTCACTTCGATTGAATTTATAAGGCCCTTCAGAGTCATTCATTGCATTGCACTTATATATGTATATATTTTCTTATTGAGTCGTGCTATAGTCGATCAGGTACGACACTTATATGTGCACACCACTGCAGTTGGTTTTAATATTACTGAGTCCCACATCTAGGCCGGGTACGATCGAGTTCCCATCGAGGCTATATATATATATATATATATATATTTTTTCCCCACAGAGGCTGGATATTACATTATATGGCCCTACTGAGCAGCTTGATTTTACAAACATGCATATCTCTTCATGATTGTGACAGGTAGGCCCTCAAAGGCTATTTATGAGTTTCAGGTTGACTTCTGTACCCATATCTCTATGTTATATCTTTTGTATACATTTGTTATCTGCATTATATATTCAGTACATCTTTCGTACTGATGTTCCTTTCCGGGGACACTACATTTCATGCACGCAGGTACAGATAGAGATGTAGATGCTTCCTCACAGTAGGTGACTTGACTCAGCTGAAGGTCGTCACGCTCCTTTATTCCGGAGCTGTCTAATGAACCAATAGGTATGATGGTTGCATATATGTATATAGTTGGGTATGGCGGGACCCTATCATAACCAGTTGTTGTCAGTATATTCTTTAGAGGTATGTAGACAGTCGTGTTATGTGATGTGGGTTGTATGTGGCCTTGCCGGCCCCTCCAGTAGACTTATTATATCCATATCGGCCTTATCGGTCTTGTTATGTATACATGTAAAGTTTAGGCCTTTTCTGAGTGCAGGTGGTTATGTCTTTGTTCAACTAGGTAAGTATTGTCAGTCTACGAGTTGATGAGTATGTCGCAGATATTCGGGTTGGTACGCTCGGTCCTTAGGGCACCGGGTGCCGGCCATACTCCCCAAGGTTGGGGTGTGACACTCCTGAAGTATGCAATTGCATCCTGAAGAATGTTGTACCGCATACGCGCCATATACTGAGCGGGGAGAAAACTGGGCATAAGAATGCGGCCAGAATGGGACCGCAAACTCCTAATGCGATCGCTTTCTAGTCAGCGCATAGCGACCCGTCAACTACTACTTTTTATTTTTTGTCCCTTCTATATAAATACTTGACATAGATTTCTGAGCTTATTATTCCATACTTTATTCTCTGAACCTACTTTTACATTTTGCATTAGAAAAGAAGCCTTTGGATTGTCCCTTTCAAGATATTCATTTGTCTTCATCTTCATTACTCGTTATAAGGATATGATTTCTATTAATTTAATTAAAGCTTTTGATTATGAGTAGCTAAATTATTAGCTAGGGTTGTGGGGGGGAAATGCTTTATCATGTAATTAGGTTTGAAATCAATTCATTAGGTTACATGATTGTTCTCTAATAACTCTTAGCTTTGTAATGTTTATTAATGGTGGTCAACATTGATAGTGCCTAAATTCTCTATCTAGTTTGGAAAAGTGGGTAGCTATTAGGATAAGAGTTATTGGAAATTATTCGGGGTTTTAAACCCCCCCCCCCATCTAATAGCTAGGGCTAGGAATAGCCTAGTTAACTTGAAATCCAATTGGGTGTTCCTAATTACACATCTTAGGGCTTGGGTGAGCCTTTGATAAAATTTATCAATTGGGTTGAAAAACCTTTTGATAACCCATTTAGCCCAATGATTTAGAACATGAATGTTGCTTATTTGAATTGATCCATAGCTTAATTGCATACTTACCCCGAAGGCATCACAATCCTAGTCCTCTCAATTTGATAAGTAAAAACTCAATTACTTGGTATTGTGTTATTGGATCACTGTCAATTTTATTATTTGTTACTTTGTCATATAATCGTAGTTAGAAACAAACAAAAAAAATTCTCTTTCCTTTGAAATATAGGCTAACCGATGAGACTTACAATTAAAGTGTACGTTTTTTTGTCGTATTTCCTGTGGGATTGGACCCCAACCTTTGTTGGGTTCTATATTTGCTAATGACCGTTTTACACCCTTTTCGGAGGTGTAATTTGGATGTATCAGAAAGCACCGTCAATATTTAGCTACTTTCATGTTTTATAAATTCACTGATGAAAAAAAGGAAGGCAGAAAAAAGTTCTTTAAATTTGGACGGCTTAATTATTATACGACTGTTGATATTTTGTTATCAATAAAATATTAATTAATGATCAGCCGAAATTATTGCAATAAATGTGAAATCACTAAATCTAATCGGGAGCAACCAAATTCAAAGCTATGCATGAAAGCTAGGGGAACGCTTAAGCTACAAAAAGGGAAAACATTGCAATGACTGAGAATTGAACCAATAATTTTGAGAAAATTTTGAATCGCCTTAATCTCTGAATCGAGTTTTTTAATTGTGTCAAGGAGATACATTTTATGTTATCTATTCATAAAATTTAAATTTATCTTATATATACAATGTAATTTTACAACGAAGGAGATTCAACCCTTACTATCACCTATTTTCTGCTGTGAATACTAAAGATAAAATCAAAAGATGCACGTGCATAGCACATAACTCCATCATGTAGATTATTCTAGCCATCACACTTAAAATACTATATCATTTAATGTAGTAAACAATTAATAAGCACAAGTCAATTTCAAATTTATTTTATATTAGATGAAAGCGGAACTATTAAACTTCTAAAGGAACTTAACACCTCTTCAGGTTACTGGCTTTCTCAGAAGTTGACAACCTAAAAACTTGTCAACCCCGATTAATAAGAAATATCTCTGATTCTTTCGCAAATGAATTAAGTTTTGTCCAGAGTTATTTTTTCATCTAAATCAAGATTTTTTTTTATAATATGAAAAATGCTTATTATAAAATATATTAATATAAAATAAAAATAACACTTTCAAACACTTACATCCTTAATGACAATCTACTCGTCATTGTGATTTTATGGTGTTGGCACTGTCAAACCATCTCCATTTGTATATGCCGGCCATAGGCCGTGGATTCTAAAATTTTGTGAAATAGGATTTATGCATGTATTCTGTTTTGACTCACAAAAGGAGGGGTTCCATTGTAGGACATATTGCATTTTAGCATAATTTGCTTAGCTAAACGTTTAGGGGACCAACATATTAAACATCGGAATAATGAGGAGCAATTTCATATTTTGTTTATAATAGACAAAGAAACTTTTCTTGCAAAACACCTCTTCAGGTTACTGACTTTCTCAGAAGTTGACAACCTAAAAAAATTGTCAAATCTGATTAATAGGAAGCATCTCTAATGTTTTCACAAATGAATTAAGTTTTGTCCAAAGTTATCTTTCCATTTGAAAATTAAGGATAAAAATAAAAAATGCTCATGAACAGCATGTGACCTCCATTGTGTAAAATATTCAAGTTCGTATTATTTGAAAAACTAATATTTAAGGAAACTTTATGCAAATATATATCTCAAACGAACAATTTACTTTTCACATAATCGAATATATATCTACACCTGAAACAACCAAATATCTAAAACATCTATTGTCTCTGCATAAAAGGAGGACATTGCATTGTGTGTATGTGTGTGTCCACACACACACAACTACATATATATTTGAGAAAGTACCTCTTGCAGATTGCAACAGGACAACTGTTTCTCCGCATCAACATTTTCAATTCCTTAAAATATGCGATGTTGTTGTTAATTTATTATAATACTTAAAGTCCTATGACAAGATAATATTGTTAATTATACACACGATACACGTGTATATTGTGTATATTTGGCTCTCGGATTTTGTCTTGTACCGTGTAGGATTAGTAGTATTTTAGTATCCTAGTTTAGGTAATGTTGTAATGTAATTAATATTGTACACTTACCATAATATTTGAATTACCATAAATGTATAGTTAGTATCCAAGTAGAATAAGGTTTTAGGAGTAGAATAGGAATAAGATTCTCCTATTATGGAAATATGTAACTTATATATATAGCCTTTCAATCAATGAAAATAATCAAGAGATTATTTCTTTCATGGTATCAGAAGTCTAGGACTAAATTGCTTAAGCTCTTCTCCAAGATTTCTCTCATTTTTTGTGCCCCTTCTCGGCCAAAAACTGCATCAATTTCCGTGCCTTTTCCTCGGATTTCGTGTTAAATTTACCTCCTCTCTTCCCAAATTTTCTACAAAATCACCTATTGTTATTTCGTTATGTCGACGACAAAGAACACATTTTCTCCTGCCCGTGTTGTTTCTAACATCAAGAATCACATACCTCTCATTCTTGAAATAGAAAACGTCCAATACGCGACGTGGACCGAGTTGTTTAAAATTCACGCTCGCTCGCATCAAGTCATCCATCACATAATCCCCGCGGCTCCTGAGGATACGGAGGTGCCTCAACGTGAGGATGATCCTAAGTTATGGACAACGCTTGATGTCACCGTCCTTCAGTGGATTTATTCCACTATCTCTACTGACCTGTTGCAGATGATTATTGAGCCACACACTACGGCAATGGCAGCTTGGGATAGGCTGCGTGACATATTCCAAGATAATCAGAATTCTAGAGCTGTTACTCTTGAGCAGGACTTTTCCCACGTTAACATGGAACATTTCCTGAATGTTTCAACGTATTGCAAAAGGTTGAAGGAATTGGCGGACCAACTCCGCAACGTTGGTGCGTCCGTTAGTAAAGATCGTCTGGTTCTACAGATAGTTGCTGGCCTCTCCGAGGCATTTAGTGGCGTTGGGACCCTACTTCGTCAAAGTAACCCTCTCCCAACGTTCTATCAAGCCCGCTCCATGCTTACTTTGGAAGAAGCCAGAGTGGCTAAAAAGGTGGCTACCGGGGCAAGTCCCGTGGTCATGATGACGTCCTCCACAAATTCTCCAGGGTGTGTTGATAATTCGGGCAAACACCGTGCTCACAGTGGCGGCAAGAATACTAGGAAAAATAATGGAAGAAACTGCGGTGGTAACGTCAGCAGTAGGCCCCACCCCATCAATATTGGGCCTCAGCCCCACTGGTCCCAGTCTTGGGCCCCCTGGCCGTGGGCCTAGACCAGTAGGCAGTGGCTCAACAATCTCGGTTGTTCAGCGCCTCCAGTCCAAGGTAATTGGGCCCAATTTCAACCTTCTTTTCGGCCCAGCTACTCCAGCCCAGCCTCGGTCCAGCGATCCAGTGGGTACTGGGTCAGTAGTGAGGTAGGCCTAGGCCCCACTAGGCCCATCATGCAGCGGCCCCCACTTCTACCGACATAGAAGTCGCGATGCACACGCTTGGAATAAATCCTTCGGACCCAAATTGGTACATGGACACGGGCGCCACTACTCACATGACATCCGATTCAGGTACTCTCTCGTCTTATTCCAATTTAAGCAACAATCGTGGTATAATTGTTGGTAATGGTAATTCAATTCCAATTCGTGGTTATGGTCATAAAACATTGTCTCCCCCTCATCCACCCCTTATTTTGAAAAATACCATTCACGCTCCAAAATTGATTAAAAATTTGGTGTCTGTCCTAAAATTCACCACTGATAATTTTGTGTCCATAGAATTTGATCCATTTGGGTTCTCGGTGAAAGATTTAAAAATGGGGAGTCCTCTCATGAGGTGTGATAGTAGGGGAGATCTTTATCCTATCACGCCATGTTCCGGTCCATCGAGTCAAGCCTTGCCGTCAGCGTTTGCAGCCATTGCTCCTTCCTTGTGGCATGCTCGTCTAGGTCATCCGGGATCGTCTATTTTGTCTTCCTTAGAGAAAAACAATTTTCTTTCTTGTAAGGGTGAGCGTAGCACTCCGAATTGTCAATCTTGTTCTTTAGGGAAAATAGTTAAGTTGCCATTTGTAGACTCTCAATCTCATACTTTAATGTCATTTGATATTATTCATAGCGACTTGTGGACGTCTCCTTTTTTAAGTTCTTTGAGTCATCGGTATTATGTTCTCTTTTTGGATGATTATTCTAAGTTTTTATGGACGTTTCCGATAGCGAAAAAATCTCAAGTTTTTTTCCGTCTTCTTAAAATTTAGAGCATTCATTAGAACCCAATTCGAACGAGAAATCAAAAATATTCAGTGTGATAATGGCAAAGAATATGACAATGGGGTATTTCGGGAATTCAGTGCTAATAATGGGATCAATTTTCATTTTTCATGTCCTCGTACGTCTTCACAAAATGGAAAACCCAAACGCAAAATTCGTTCCATAAATAACATTGTCCGAACTTTATTAGTTCATGCTTCCGTACCCCCGTCTTTTTGACATCATGCTCTACAAATGGCTACATATCTCCTTAACATAATTCCTTCCAAAGGTTTGACATATCCTTCCCCCCTTCAAATTTTATATAATAAAATTCCTTCATATTCACATCTTCGGGTTTTTGGGTGTTTGTGTTATTCATTATTCCCGTCCACCATAATTAACAAACTTCAGGCCCGGTCTACTCCATGTGTGTTTCTGGGTTTTCCGTCTAATCAGCGTTGTTACAAATACTTTGATTTATCCTCTAATAAAATCATCATTAATCGCCATGTCATTTTTTATGAATCCCAATTTCCATTTGCTAAGGATAAGACTCCCGTGCCTAATTCGTATAATTTTTAGGATGATAGTATATCCCCGTATATTATTCACCATTTTTCGAACGTATCCCGCACCCAAAATTTTCCAGCGGGCCCACTGCCCGCTGGTCCCACTGTTCTATCACACACTGCAATTCCTAGTACAATCACTGCGCCAGTTTCAGCGATTGGGCCAGTCCAGCCCAATTCTGGAACTGGTCCAGTTCCTGCGTCTGTTTACCGAGTTGGGCCAGCAGGCCCACTGCCTACTGGCCAGTCCATCCCGAGCCTAGAAAATTCCCGAAATCCGCCCAATTCTTTCTCGAGTCATATACCCGTCACTTGTAGTCAACGGGATGTTTTTAAACAAAAAAAAAGACATTTTAATTTACATTCTAATGTCTATAAATCACCCTTACCCTATAATCATGTGTCTGCCTTAAATGACCCGAATTGGAAAATTGCTATGACCGATGAATATAATGCTTTTATTGATAATAAGACGTGGGAATTGGTGACCCATCCATCTGGTATTAATATTATCAGGTCTATGTGGATTTTTGCTCATAAGGAAAATTTAGATGGTTCATTTGCCCGACATAAGGCGCGGCTTGTGGGTGATGGTAAGACTCGGCAGGTTGGTGTAGATTGTGGTGAGACATTTAGTCCGGTGGTCAAGCCAGCTACCATTTGCACTATGCTTAGCTTGGTTCTTTCGAAAACATGGCCTATTCATCAGTTAGATGTAAATAATGCTTTCCTACATGGAGATCTCAAGGAAACAGTCTATATGCATCAGCCTTTGGGACTCAGGGATCCCAAACATCCTCATCATGTCTGTTTATTGAAGAAGTCCTTATATGGGCTTAAGCAGTCTCCACGGGCCTAGTATATGCGGTTTGCAGATTATATTTCAACTATTGGGTTCACTCACAGCAGGTCAAATAATTCTTTGTTCATCTACCGTCGTGGTTCATGTTTGGCCTATATTCTGTTATATGTGGATGATATTATTTTCACTACCTCTTCTGATGCCTTACGTCAGTCTATCATGACGATGCTCAGCTCTGAGGTTGCTATGAAAGACTTGGGGCCCTTGAGCTATTTTTTGGGGATTGTTGTCACTCGTCATGCAGGTGGGTTGTTCTTATCTCAAAGGAAGTATGCAATTGAGATCATTGAGAGGGCTGGATGTCATCCTGTAAGTCCACTTCCACTCCAGTTGATAATAAGCCCAGCTTAGTGCCGCGGCCGGTGTACCATACGAGGATCCGACCCGCTATCGCAGTCTTGCAGGGGCCCTTCAGTATCTTACATTCACGAGGCCAGATATTACGTATGTTGTCCAACAGGTGTGTTTGTCTATGCATGATCCCAGAGTTGAGCACATGAATGCACTCAAACGCATCATTCGGTATATTCAGGGTACGCTGGACCATGGTTTGCATTTATATCCCTCCTCGACATCCACACTTGTCTCGTATACGGATGCTGATTGGGGTGGCTGTCCGAACACCAGACGGTCTACGTCTGGATATTGTATATTTCTCGGCAATAACCTGGTCTCATGGTGTGTAAAACGTCAGTCGACATTATCCCGATCCAGTTCTGAGGTCGAATATCGAGGGGTAGCTAATGTGGTCTCGCAATTATATTGGTTACGTAATTTGCTGTTGGAGCTTCATTGTCCCATTCAGAAAGCAACCTTGGTTAATTGCGATAATATTAGTGCCATCTACCTTTCTGGTAATCCGGTTCAGCACCAGCGCACTAAGTATATCGAGATGGACATTCACTTTGTCCGTGAAAAGGTTGCCCGTGGTCAGGTACGCGTCTGCCATGTCCCGTCGAGGTATCAAATTGCCGACATCTTTACAAAAGGTCTTCCCTCGGTCCTTTTTGAAGATTTTAGGGACAGTCTCAGTGTTCGAAGACCGCCCACTATGACCGCGGGTGTGTGTTAAATATACACAATACACACACGATACACATGTAAATTGTGTATATTTGGCTCTCGAAATCCGTCCTGTACCGTGTAGGATTAGTAGTATTTTAGTATCCTAGTTTAGGTAATGTTGTAATGTAATTAGTATTGTACACTTACCATAATATTTGTATTACCATAAATGTATAGTTAGTATCTAAGTAGAATAAGGTTTTAGGAGTAGAATAGGAATAAGATTCTCCTATTATGGAAATATGTAACTTGTATATATAGTCTTTCAATCAATGAATATAATCAAGGGATTATTTCTTTCAAATATGATAGAGAAGGACTGCACATACATAAGAAAAAATACATAATGTCCAACCACATCATGCAAAATATCATATTCAGTCTAGAAATTATGAATATCACTAAGGATGACATAAGATAGAATATAATATAATTCAGTTAAATTAGGTAAAAGTTTAAATTGTATTCGTGACTCGGTGATGGTAGAGCGTCGGTGCTCGTTGCACATTGTGTCATGGGAGTGATGCCATAACTATATTATCTCAGAAGCTATGCATGAAAGATTGGATCAACAAAAGTTTGACAAGATTGTCGGCTGAAGTAAGACACTGCTACAGAGAGGCTAATTCTGTAGTAGATGTATTAGCTAATGTACACAAAAATTGATGTTGAATATGATGATCTTAGACTGAAATTACGTTATTATTTAAATCGGAAATTGTAAAGACTATCAGGATTAATTTGATAGGATCAGGGACCGAAATAAGTTTTGTGCAAAGTTAACTTTCCATCTGAATATTCAATGGCGAGACATGATTTCACCAACGGAGTTCAAAATATGAAGAAGTAAATACGCGAAAATTACAGGATGAAAAATAGAGCAGCGCGGTGAAGGTAAAGACTAAACTTAACCTGCTAAATTTAAACTCACCTTCGCATGCATGTTTAACTTTTTTCCTACTTTTTCTCTGCTTCATTGAGCCCTTCTTAAAATTTCTTTGGTTTTTTCCTTTCATTTGGAGGGTTTTACGTTATTTAGATGTTGTATTAGTAACCCTTCAATCATATATTACTTTGAAAATCACCAAGATTCTTTAAAATGATGTAAGGATTGAATTACTAATATTACAATACATATTCAGTATTGAACAATGAAAAAAAATACTCAACAACGCCAGTATCAAAATACTCAAAAAAAGTTGCAAGAACATCAACCTCTCACCTATACAAAGTGAACGAAAATCAGTTAGAAACTCAACAAAATTAGGTGCAAATTGAAACTTCTAAATAGAACAAATCCAACAAAATTATACAAAAATTGACATACCGAAAACAAAATTACATACCTGTTGTTTTGGCAACCCCAAAATCTCCTTCCCGGATTGTCATCAGACCATGAAATTCTCACCACTGCCGGAAATCCACATCTACAAACTCTAGTCATGAATACAATTTAGAGAAAAAATAACAAATATGACTAAGAAATTCATCAATTAAAAAATGAAGGAGGTGTATTATAATGGAAGTGAAGAAAAATCTTGAATTTCAAGTTGTTTTATATTTTAATAGAGGAGTAAAGGATGATGTAGTCGTTGTAAAAGGAAACAAATTAAAGGGAAAAAATTAAAATGGGATCTTTTACCGTTTGAAGATGATGTGGAAGTTTCTCACGAGCGTGTAGGAGTTTTGACACACTTGATATGCGATGTGTCAAGTCGGGGGTGTATTTAAATTCACTAAGTCAAGAATAGGGATATTTTTAAATGTGGCAATAGTTCAAGGACTAAAATAATAATCCGTGTCAAGTTTAGGGTGTTTTCACCACTTCAACCATATAATAATGATCAACACATATGATTGAAAATATTACATCTATGATTGCTACAAATGGATATCAATATGTGAGCCTGGATTTCAATTTTCTCTCATCTAAAGAAGGGTTTTTGAAGGGAGAGACACATTGAAATAAGGGTGAAATAGTGACAGATTGTTTTCTTAAAATTTTGTTGTTAATTTTCAAAAGGATATGTGTATTTTTTGTTGCCTGGACTAAAGGTGCTGAAATTTTGCTGACTTAAAGGATATAAAATGTTCGGGATTATATTAAAAGGACAAAGTTAAACTACTCTCAAAGATAAAGAATAATTTTGGCCAAAAGCTCATCCAGAGTTACCTATTCATTTGAAAATTAAAGATAAAAACAAAAGATGCACGTGAATAGCACGTGGCCCCCACTGTGTAAAATATTCAAGTTCGCTTCACTCGAAAAAGCTAATATTTAAGGAGACTTTATGCCATGTATATTTCAAATGAATAATTTACATTTCGCATAATATAATATATATATATATATATATATATATATATATATATATTTACACATAAAACTACCACATTTCTAAAATGTCGTGGTCTCTATATGAAAGGAAGGACATTGTGTTGTATATATATATACAATTAACTATAAATTTGAGAAAGTACCTCTTGCACATTGCAGCAGAACAGCTGTTTCTCCCCATCAAGATTTTCAATTCCCTGAATTGTGATTTTTTTTTGCTACTTTATTATAATACATAAAGTCCTATGACAAAACAATATGCTAGAGAAGGATTGTGATTTATCATTGTGGAAAGCTCCGACCTTCAAAGTTGGATTACGATTAGTGGGAAGCTCCAACCTTCGAAATTGGATTACGATTTTGCCCTTGTAATGAAACACTATTCCAACAACATTTGTGTATAAAAATGTAAATGTGCAATCTAATAAAAATAAAAAAGTAAATTGGAAAAATATGAATGTAGGACATTGAAATTATCAGTTTAAGCATTAATTCTCTGCACTCAAATTAAATTGCAACTTTTAAAAGTCTAATGAATATTACAATTATAATTGAACAAACCGTTACTTATCATGCTAATGGATTAGCTCATCTGCCAAAGAATACTATCAGACATACAATTTAATTATTAATGAATTACTTTATCTATTAAGGAAATCATCTTGTCCATACTAATCTAAATCTAAACTAATCTATTATGTATATAATTAAGTGGGAAGCACCAAACTAAAACATTAAAAAATCAAAATAACCCTATAAAATTGAATTATTATAATACCTTCAAAATAAGTAAATTAGTGATTCATGACATTTAAACTAGGGGTGGCGATTGGGCCGGGTCGGGGCGGGACAGGACGGGATTTTGGGGGACGGGGTGGGGGTCGGGACCGGGTCTTGGCGGGATTGGTGGGCCGGCATAGGTGGGACGGGAAGAGGTCTCGTCCCGTCCCACATCCCGCCGGAAGAGGGGACGGGATTTGGGGGGACGGGTCGGGTCGGGTAGGGGGATTTGGGGGGATTTTAATTTTTTTTAGGCACTTAATTTTAAAAATATATATAATAAACACTTAAATAATTAAACAAGATAGTGAATAAAAACATCTCAATGCTGTTTTTGTGCCTCTTATATTATTTAATAGAAATATGATTTATTTTGTAATACAATTTCAAAATTGCAACTTTATTTTGTAGTTCAAAAGTTGCAAATCACATAGTAAAATTGCCATTAAAAATATTGCATAGTCAACCATACTCTTTCTAATTTCCTCACAATCTCTTAAGGATCTTATGTTGGAATTGGAAGTTGTTGGTCAAATTGTTTGACGTCGCTTCTTGCTCCCTCGGACAAGATCTCATTGTAGTTGTAGTCGTATTCTTCGTTGATCTCTAGTTAACCGCACCTTCTACGCACCGCTCTAATCCAATCTCTGAATAAAACTGTAATCTCCAATCTGTCTCCCGCCAATGAGTGTATGTGCTCTCCTATTTGAAACCTTCCAGTAGAAAAAACGCTTTCATAAGCTGTTTATGACGCTTGAATATTCAACACATCTCGGGCCATCTTTGATAGTGTCGGAAATGTCTTCTCATTCTCCCTCCGGTATTTCAGCAAGTCTTCACGTCTATCTTCATTGACAATTGATTTGTACGGTACAACACCCTGCAAAACATAAACATCATACTCGCTAATTTGTGAAGAACTTGAACCACTATACATTCTATTTCTAAGGCCTTGAATACTAGAAGCAGAAACAACATGTCTTTTATTAGGTTGCAGTGAAGTAGAAGAAGATGGTACAAAAGTCGGTTGATTATTTGCACTTTGCTCTAGGTAATATTTTTGTTTTGCATTCAGTGTGTATGCTAGACATAACTTCTTCTTTAATTGGTTCGTTGGTTGGTTATTCAGTTGGGTCTGTTGGAAGTATTTCTAAGCTTTCATAAATCGTTTCAACAAGTGTTTTACAACCGTCTACTTTAATAGTAGGATTTAATACAACACCAATAAAATAAATAGTGGGAATAGGAAAAAAGTATTTTTCTAATTTTATAAACAGTTTTTAATAGCTGGTTTGTAAGTTGGTTTTTGCATATATTCATAAAGTAACAAAAATATTAGAGCTATATAAAATAACATAGATGAAATGGTAGGATAATAAATCCCGGAAAATTCCTTAGTAGCTACAAAAAAATTCTCTAAAAATGTGATAAGTTCCAAAATTTTATTTCAATCATCATCTACAAGCATATATGTTGGATTTTGATTATGGGCATTAAATAATAATGTTATAGGTCTTCTATACTCGTGAGCAACAAGTAGTTGCTCATACAAAGAATTCCAACTAGTCGAAACTTCTTCTGTAATTTTTCTATAAGGTAATCCACAATCATGACAAGTTTTTTTATACTCTTTGCGTCTTTGTATTTTATTACCTTTAAAAATAAACTTTATAGCAAATTGAAATTTATCAAGAATGTTTTCAAAAAGCTTTAGGACATCCTTTACAACTAAGTTATAAATATGGCATGCACATCTAACATGAAAAATATCAGAAAAAGATAGAGTTAATCGAGTTTTTAAAATGTTTACAGCATAATCATTAGAAGAAGATTTATCTAATGTAATAGTCATAATTTTATTAGTAATTCCATAATATTCACAAATTTCATGAATATTTCTTGAAATAAAAGCTCCAGTGTGCCTTTCATCAATAAATCTATATGCTAATATACATTTTTGCATAGACCAATTCTGATCCATCCAATGACATGTGACAGTTAAATAATCATTACCGTTAGTACTACGGCCTATATCATAAGTGATATCCACTTTGCCATTAAAATGATACAATGCATAACGTAAATACTGTTGATATTTATGGAAAATTTTAAAAACATCTCTTTTAACAGTTGATCTAGAAAACCGTTAAAAGCAAGATTATATGTTTCTCTAATGTAATGAATAAAACCAGGAGATGAAGGAAATGAAAAAGGTAAACCCTCCACAACAACTAATTTTGCTAAATTTTCCCTATCTCTGTGTTTATCATATTTAGGACCTATAATTCCCCCGTCATCGGGTTAATTCAACCCTGTACTTGGTCGAGGATACTATGTGAACCTTGTCCCGACTCAGAAGGCATTTGCACACCCGATTTTCAGCCAGGTATTGGTTGTACCTTGCTTTGTGAGAGTTTTCTACATGTCTCATTAAACCTGCCGTCCCACCTTGACCTTTTCCAGTTTTAAATTTATAAACTTCGCAACAAATTTTCTATATAGCTAGTTGATTATCAATGTCCCTATCAAAAATATCTCATGCAGTTGATTTTAATTTTCGTTGTTTTTTGCCTCAACTCATACTAGGGGAAATAAGAGGCATTCCAGTTTCAGTTTCAGGTTGAGACTTAGTCTGAGCTTGAGGTGGAGGTGCACTAGTGGGTGTGTTATCTAAATTATCTTCTAATTCATTTTCTAAATTAAAGTTTGGTTAAGATGTAGAATAAACTTCATGATCTAATGGTATATTAATATTAACATTAAAAGATCAGTTTTATCTATATGAGTGAAATCATCGTAATTAGGATTACTAGAAGATGCACGATTACCCCAGTTACCCATAGTACCTCTACTAGAAAAACGTCCAATTCGTTCCATTATAATTATGTAAATAAATAATTAAAGATAATAAAATTAAGTACGATAATTAAAATTAAGTAACAATAATAATTTAAAGAAGGAACGAAGGTACCAAACGCCGACGTAACGTCGACGTGTAATCGAGGTTGAAAATTGAAACTTTGCTCGATGATCCTCAAGCTAGTTGTCAACTTCACTCCCAATTTTTGAACTTTGATAGAAAATAGCAAATAAAATATAATATTTAGTAGGAAATGTAGACTTGTAGAGAGAGGGAGAGAGAGAGACTAGAGAGATGTTAGGAAGATTTGTGAGAAAAATGAAGAGAAAAATGAGGTATTTATAGTTGAGAAATTAGGTTAAAGTGTAAATATACTAATTTAGGGGTTAAAATAAATATTAAGGGGGTAGGGGGGTTTATGGGATGGGGGGCCAAAATGGTCGTTATAGCTGTTGCCAACGATTAAAATTGAAATTGAGTCATTGTGCAATGGTTATTTCTACAAAGAGGGAGGGGGACGGGACGGGATGGGCGGGACGAGCCCTAATCCCGTCCCGAGTTTGATCCCTTATACCGACGATGGTCATCCCGATTTGTTTTTTTTTGGGGGGGGGGGGGGGGATAGCGGGATGGGTCGGGATCGGGCCTACCCGGCCCACTGGACATCCTTACTTTAAACTCAAATTATTCCTTAATATGATGTAGGAAAACGTGAAAAGAAGGTCATTGTCTAATAAATCCCCTATTAATCACTATAATAATGTAGGGTTTTGTTGGGTTCAAAACACATAAGTAAGGCACAACGGAAGTTTAAAATTTTGTTTCTTACTTACCCCAACAACATTTCTGGTATCGTTATACAAAAATTAAACTTGTAACATAAAGCATAAACTTACAAGTTATAGTATCTGGAATCTTTATCTACTATAGGGTGGACACGCGGTTGCCCTTCCGATTAAAAGCTCCAAGCTTCAATGTATTTCTCTCTCTGAAAGCTAGGAAATCCAACAGAGGTTCGAGAGAGTATTTGATTCTAAGTCTCTAAGGCTTAGAATGATTTTCAAAAAATTGGTGTGTGAATAATGAAGAGAATGCCTCTATTTATAGTTGAAAAATAGGTCAAAATCGGATTAGGGTTTGACCTTGGGCCTGACCCAAAATTCAAGGCAGAGGCGTCGTGGCCCTAGGGTATGGGCATCGCGGCGCTCGACGTGCTCCTGCACTACCTTGCGGCCCTAGGGTATGGGCGTCGCGGCGCTCGACGTGCTCCTGCACTACCCCGCGGCCCTAGGGTATGGGCATCGCGGCGCTCGACGTGCTCCTGCACTGTCTCGATTTATTTTCTGTGCATTCTTAATTAAATCCAAAATACAATTTTGACTTAATTAAAATAATCATTATTCATTTAAATATCTCAATTCCAAATCGAACATTTAATTACTCTCTCAATACATCCTTAGATCGAAAAGACAATCGACATAGTGTGACCCTACAGGCCTTCTCATATCGACATTAATCAAATTAAGGTCTACGCAAAACTCCTAGACAGCGACGGAAGACGAACTCAATATGTGAAGTACGTTTACACGAATCCAGTAAACTTAACCTTTATGTGGTAAGATAAAATCCTTTCATTCACGACACACCCGATCAAGCTTAGGATTTGTCAAGTGTCTATCCAAATGGCTTAATCATTGTATCTCATCTATATTAGTTGACAACTAGACAATATTCTAAATATGTCTATTGCGTTGGCCAACGACTTAGTCAACTTAATATCACTGAGAATCCGAGTGTTCTCCCGAATATATATTCGAGGAATGAATCCTAATCTTGGCTCAACTACCACATTTAATCTACATCGTAATGTACCCAATACAAGTTGTATCTCAACCTATAAGGCATTTGAGCTTAGGATGGGATCAAAGTACATTACTTTGCAGACAAGGCGCGTATTGACCTCAAGTCTAAGGACTTTTATCTCCAACACGCTGATCATACTTTAGACAAGTATAACAAACAGTATATCAACAGGGTATACCAATACTTCCAAAGTATCCATGTATCCATCACGAGTAGTCATTACTCATAGCATGTGAGACATACTACATCCTCTAAGGATGTGATGTAGACCACATGTCGACTTATCACATATCATCGATATCCCATTCTCGATGATCATTAGTCGAGGCTATTTAAGAGTTACGTTACAATATTAATATCTCACACTATTAATAACAGTGTAACCTCCAGGGATGCATATTATAGAATATTACAAACAATCAATTTATAATTCAATAATTACAAATGCCAAAATATTAATCTCCATTAATAAAAATATGAATGTGTATAAAGTACATTTGTCCTATTTCAGATTGTCTCTAGGACATAAATATACTTTCAATCTCCCACTTGGCCTAAAGCCAATCTCCAACATAACTAATGCCCATATTCGCAAAATGACCATTATGCTTGACTAAGCTTAATGGTTTAGTGAATGGGTCAGCTAGATTATCGTCTGTGGGAACATAGTCTAATCTAATCTCTTAGTCTCCACCATCTCCCTGAGTATGTGGTACTTCCTTGGTACATGCTTGTTTCTGTTGGTTGATCTTGGTTCCTTAGCTTGCACAATCTCACCATGTTGTCACAATAAACGGTTATTGGACAAGTGGCACTTGGAACAACCCCTAGTTCCTTCAGGAACTCAGATATCGCGACAACTTCTTTACCAGCTTCCGATCCAGCAATGTAATCAGCGGTTGTAGCTTGCTTGGAACTTTTCCTTCTTACTGCTCCACCATTGAAAATGAACGTGTACCCAGACTGAGATTTGTAGTCATCGGCATCCGTCTGGAAGCTAGCATCAGTGTACCCAGTAGCTTCTAGCTTTTATTCTCCACTATAGACTAAGAAGTAATCTTTAGTTCGTCTATGATACTTAAGAATGCTCTTGACTGCCTTCCAGTGTTCTTCCCCAGGATTCTGCTGGAATTTGCAAGTCATACTAAGTGCAAAGGCCACATCTGGCCTAGTACAGGTCATGTCATACATGATCGATCCTATAGCCGAAGCATATGGGATCCTTTTCATGCGTTCAAGTTCTATAGTATTAGAATGACTATCATTCTTAGATAACTTGATGCCTTGTCCCATTGGTAGACCGTCTTTCATGGTATTTTCCAAAGAAAAACGTCTAAGCACTTTGTCTACGTAGACTGACTATGACAGCCCCAACAATCTGTTAGGTCTATCTCTATAGATCATAATCCCTAGAATGTAGCAGGCTTCACCTAAATCCTTCATCATAAAGGCACTAGACAACCACTCCTTGACTGACTGTATGAGAGTCTTATTGTCTCCCATTATTAATATGTCATCTACATATATGATAATGAAGGCAATACTCCCATCATTGCGTTTACTATAAACAAATGGATCCTCTTTACTTCTGACGAAATCAAATGACTTGATAGCCTTCTCGAAGCAAATGTTCCAACTCCTCGAGGCTTGTTTAAGCCCATAAATGAACTTTTGTAGCTTGCATACATCATTTGGTTTGGACTCAAGTGAAAAACCCTCAGGTTATTTCATATACACATCCTCAACTAGATTACCATTGAGGAAAGCAGTTTTGACGTCCATCTGCCAAATGTCATAGTCATAATATACAGCTATTGCAAGCAAAATCCGAATGGACTTAATCTTAGCAACAGATGAAAATGTTTCATCATAATCGACCCTAGGCCATTGATTATAACCATTAGCCACCAATCTTGCTTTATAAGTCTGTATCTTGCCATATGCATCAATCTTCTTCTTGAAGACCCATTTGCATCCTATGGGTCTAACCCCTGTTGGCAAATCAACCAAGTTCCAAACTTGATTTATGTACATCGAGTCCATCTCCGATTTCATGGATTCTTGCCATCTCTGCGAATCAATGTCCAACATAGCTTCGCTGTAGGTTGTAGGTTCATCGTCATTAGGAATATCAATCTCATCGTGTGTTTCAACAACGAGATTAAGTCTTTCATGTGGATGATGAGTCCTAGTGGTCCTACGTAGTTGATTATTCTGCGTTTCAGTGTTTGTTGCATTCTGGTTGTGAGAAGATCTTTATGTGTTGGACAATCCATCACCTTGAGAGCTTTCAGGAATGTCATTTTCATGTATTTCCTGAATGGAATGATGTACAACCATTGTATCATCTTCCATTGGTTGTGTATGAGAGCCTTGCATTTCTGCACTATCTATCATAGCACTCCCACTGGCTGAAGAGTGTACTCTAAGTACCCAATCTTCACCAAATACTCCCACTGAATCCTTGTTTAGGTCATTCGACAAGGGTTAAACTTCTGTGTTATCTTGTGGTTCTTGAATTTCTTTAAGTTCTATCTCTGTGCAGCTATGTTCCTTGTAGACATATTCTTCTTCAAGGAAAGTTGTGTTCCTGGAAACAATGACCTTATGTTCTCCAGGAAGATAGAAGTAGTATCCCTTAGTTTCCTTTGGATACCCCACGAAGCAACATTTCTCACTTTTAGATTCCAACTTGTTAGTGAGCATCTTCTTAACATATGCAGGGCACCCCCACAGTCTCATATGTTTAAGAGTTGACTTCTTGCCACACCATATCTCATAGGGTGTCTTTTCTACTGACTTGGAAGGAACCCTGTTCATAACATATATAGAGGTTTGTATAACATGTCCCCAAAGGTATGTTGGTAGAGCTGAGGAGCTCATCATGGATCGAACCATATCCAATAAGGTTCAGTTTCTCCTCTCGGCAACACCATTCATCTGTGGTTTTCTAGGAGGTGTCCATTCTGACTGGACTCCATGTAGCTTTAAGTAATCTAGAAAATCCTTGCTCAAGTATTCACCACCTCGATCCGATCGAAGGGTCTTGATACTTGTTGTAAGTTGTTTCTCTACTTCCGACTTGTACTCCTTGAACTTCTCAAAAGCCTCGGATTTGTGTCTCATAAGATACACATATCCATACATTGTGAAGTCGTCAGTAAAAGTGATGAAGTATGGGAAGCCTCCTTTAGCTTGAGTCGAGAATGGCCCACATACATCAGTATGGACCAACTTAAGCACTTCCTTGGCTCGGACACCTTTTCCAAAAAGTGATTTATTGGTCATCTTTCCTCTCAAGCAAGATTTGCAGTTACCATAAGACTCCAAGTCAAATGGTTCGAGGTAGTCTAACTTCCTCAATCTTGTTATCCTTGATTCATTGATATGACCAAGTCTGCAGTGCCATAGGTAGGTAGAGTTTCTATTACTTATCTTGGCTCATTTATTTTGTACATTGAATATCTCTCGACTACAGTTTAGTGTATACAATCCATCTACAAGAGGAGCAGTTCCATATATAATATTATCAAAAGACAGTACTTGACTGCCATTATAAATATACGAGGAAAAACCCTCTATGTCTAAAACTGGACAGAAATGATATTCCTCATTAATGAGGGTACATAAAAGCAATCATTCAACACTAAACAATAGCCGGAAGATAAATTTAATCTATAAGTCCCTACGTACTCAGCATCTACTCGTGCTCTACTTCCAACCCGTAGGTCTACCTCCTTTGGTCCAACCTTCCTACTATCAGTTAGCCCCTGCACATTTGTACAAATGTGTGAGCCACAAGCAGTATCCAATACCCAGGAATGAGAGTTATTTATAGACATATTTATTTCAATGACGTACATACCTTGTCCACCAAAGGCAGGAGCACCTAGTGCTTTTCCTCCTCCTGGTGTCGTGCATTCCTTCTTCCAATGCCCATTCCTATGTTGAGTCATTCATCCTTAGCCGCGTTCACCTTCTTCTTCACACCTCCCTTGGGCTTCATAGGTGAGGGCGCAGTGACTGCTTTGCCCTTCTTCTTCTGCCATTCCTTGCCTTTCGGCTTAGGTCGGCTAGAAGAGCTCACCATGAGCATAGCTTTGCCTTTGGAAGTGGAAGACTCAAAAGTCTTGAGCATGTTGTGCAGCTCCGGCAGAATCGCCTTCGTTCCATTCATATTGAAGTTCACTATGAAGTTCTCAAAGGAACGAGGGAGAGAGTTCAGGATGAGGGTGGTAGCGACATTCTTTTCAAGCTTCGTTCCAATTGAAGCAAGCCTCTCTATCAGCCATATCATCTTCAACACATGCTACGAGACCTGGCCCCCTTCATTGATCTTACACTTAAAGAGTTCTATTAGTAACTCATATTCCATAGTCTGGGATTGAGAGTCATAGAGACTCTTCAAGTGTTCGAGCATCTTATTGGGCCCCATGTTCTCATGTTGTCTCTGAAGTTCCATAGACATGGAAGACAATATTCGCATTGCGTTGAAGTGGCATCATCTAGATGTTTCTGGTAAGCATCCTTATCAAAAGAGGCATATTCGTCAGAGTCTGTCGCATGGACTGTTGGGAACACCGTGTCCAACACGTATTCTATTTTCTCTTGTCTCAATACTATTCACAAATTCCTTAAGCTAGTCAAGGTAGTTCGGTCCAGTAAGTTTGTTCATCTCAATCAACATTTTCAATGATAAGCTCGACATCTTTTATAATCTGAAGAATTAGATAGACCGAAAATCAAACTCAAAATCTATTTCCTATTATACACATTCATTTAGGTTAATCAATAAGGCCTTTTGTTTAATTAGCTCCCACTATTTTAACATACTTCTACTACCCAATGGTAGAATATGGACCTATATTAATTGAGGTCATAATGGGCCAAGATCCAATCCTACGCTATCTCCGTGTTTGCTTTGGCTAATAACTTCAATAACACATCTTGGTAGGTTCTAAACCAATTGCAAAACTTATTTGCAACTCTTGGTTGATCAAATGTTACATTTAATCTTGCGTCCTTAGATTAGTCCGACACTTTGGTGCCAAGATTTGTCTAAGCAAGTCAACCCCATTACATGACTGCGTTTATGTATCTAAGCAAATTTGGCCTTTGTGAGCAAACACTTTGGTGTAAATACCCATAAAAGTTTATCATTTACCTTTACATTAAAACACATCTATGAAAGAGTCTGGGTCCTCGTAGACTTAGAGCAAATGCTTTGGCATAAATACTCGTATCGCCGAAAAGGATTTTACACTCTAATAATTATAATGGACGACACGTTTTAATATAGACTTGTATTTAAAATTTTGGGAAACATTTTAATTCAGGGTTCTAACCAAGATCAACTCTTTTATGCCATATCCAATATGACATCTTATCATGCAAAGCTAATGACACATATAGTTTGGGAACCGTCAACCCAATATGCATGATATAAGATGGTTTAATCTAACACTGGGCGCCGCCTGCCCAGACAGTTATAGCGAACACTATTCTAGAAATGTAAATGACAAACATTTTGACATTTAGCACATAAACAATATACTTATCAAATAATATATTGTATAATAATAATCTTGGGTTAAACATTCTGAACTCTGAATTTTTATTTTTTTTTGTTTCTGGACAGGTGGGGCCACGACGCTAATCATTAGTGTCGCGGTGCCACTAAGGCAGAAGCCTTTCGATTTCTGAAAAAATGCATTAGCGCCGCGGCGCTGCAGAGGCAGAAACATTTCTGCTTCTGTAAATGCATTAGCACCGCGGCACTCCACTCTGGAGCCGCGGCGCCACCTTGAAACCCCGGCAAGCGCCGCGGTGCCCTTCCATAGGGTCGCGGTGCTCATGTCCTGACAAATGTTTCTGTGTTGATTCTCATAATCGTTCGAGCCCTAAATCCAATTTAGGGATCAAATCACAAGTCCTTTATCATCACCCACCATTATCAATAACGCTCATATCGAGCATCATCCGTTCTTACTCGTTCTTAGCCGTGCACCGTGCAATGAGCCGAACAACACACTTTTGGCTTAGTTCGAGTTAGAGCGGAATGACTTCCTCGAGTTAGTGTAGGAGATAGTTTAGGGTGATATCAAAAAAGGTCAACATTCGTTCGAGACATGTTGGATTTCAAGAAACCTCATTTTAATCCAATTTTATGTTTAACCCATATTATTATTCTATTCAATTGTTATATTACCATTGAACCAGTCTAGGCTCTGATGCAACTGTAGAGTTTTGTTGGGTTCAAAACACATAAGTAAGGCACATCGGAAGTTTAAAATTTTGTTTCTTACTTACCCCAACAACATTTCTGGTATGGTTATACAACAATTAAACTTGTAACATAAAGCATAAACTTACAAGTTATAGTATCTGGAATCTTTATCTACTATAGGGTGGACACGCGGTTGCCCTTCCGATTGCAAGCTCCAAACTTCAATGTATTTCTCTTTCGGAAAGCTAAGAAATCCGGCAGAGGTTTGAGAGAGTATTTAATTCTAAGTCTTTAAGGCTTAGAATGATTTTCAGAAAATTGGTGTGTGAATAATTAAGAGAATGCCTCTATTTATAGTTGAAAAATAAGTCAAAACCGGATTAGGGTTTGACCTTGGGCATGGCCCAAAATTCGAGCCAGAGGCGTCACGACCCTAGGGTATAGGCGTCGCGGCGCTCGACGTGCTCCTGCACTGTCTTGATTTATTTTTCATGCATTCTTAATTAAATCCAAAATACAATTTTGACTTAATTAAAATAATCATTATTCATTTAAATATCTCAATTCCAAATCGAACATTTAATTACTCTCTCAATACATCCTTAGATCGAAAAGACAATCGACATAGTGTGACCCTACAGGCCTTCTCATATCGACATTAATCAAATTAAGGTCTACGCAAAACTCCTAGACAAAGACAGAAGACGAACTCAATATGTGAAGTACGTTTACACGAATCCAGTAAACTTAACCTTTATGTGGTAAGATAAAATCCTTTCATTCACGAAACACCCGATCAAGCTTAGGATTTGTCAAGTGTCTATCCAAATGGCTTAATCATTGTATCTCATCTATATTAGTTGACAACTAGACCATATTATAAATATGTCTATTACGTTGGCCAACGACTTAGTCAACTTAATATCACTGAGAATCTGAGTGTTCTCCCGAATATACATTCGAGGAATGAATCCTAATCTTGGCTCAATTACCACCTTTAATCCACATCGTAATGTACCCAATATAAGTCGTATCTCAACCAATAAGGCATCTGAGCTTAGGACGGGATCAAAGTACATTATTTTGCAGACAAGGCGCGTATTGACCTCAAGTCTAAGGACTTTTATCTCCCACACGCTGATCATACTTTAGACAAGTATAACAAACAGTATATCAGCAGAGTATACCAATACTTCCAAAGTATCCATGTGTCCATCACGAGTAGCCATTACTCGTAGCAGGTGAGACATACTACATCCTCTAAGGATGTGATGTAGACCACATGTCGACTTATCACATATCATCGATATCCCATTCTCGATGATCATTAATCGAGGCTATTTAAGAGTTACGTTATAATACTAATAACTCACACTATTAATAACAGCGTAACCTCCACGGATGCATATTATAGAATATTACAAACAATCAATTAATAATTCAATAATTGCAAATGCCAAATTATTAATCTCCATTAATAAAAATATGAATGTGTATAAAGTACATTTGTCCTAATACAGATTGTCTCTAGGACATAAATATACTTTCAAATAATGCACGATTGGATTTCTTTCATTTGCTATTATCATTTTCATTTATAACCTATAACTGCTACACATACAATTTTAATAGTGTTAGAGAAAATGAGGAGACATTGATCATTGACGTAATTTAAAAATAAGAAATTAGGAACTGCAAAAGACGTAGCATAATATTTAAGAAAAGTTGATTGCCCATAGTGATCCACAGTTTATATGGCAGCAGGCCGATAGTGAACACTATGCTCCTAAGATAAGAATATTGATGTTTCCTTATTTCTTTATTCTTCAATTGTTAGAATAGTATATGATAAACAAAGATCAATGGAGTTGGATTCAAGAGTTCGGATTTTGTTTGAGGTGCCAATTTTTGCTACGTGAATGTACATAGCTTTTGTGGTTTTTGTTTGCTTTGCTTTCAGGATTAGCTTTTTTTAATATATTGTTGATTTGTCCTTTTACACTCGATATATAGCATATGATGTCATTGCACATTTATTTATCCTGACTTTCTTTTCAGGTATGAAAAATAACTTATTTTCTAATATTATTTTGTCAAACTGTTATCGCCTCGAATTTTGTTTTTTGCCATTTTATTGGCTGATGAAATCGTGAGACAAATTGATTCCTTCACTTAAGCGATTTGGGCTGGAAACGGAACTCTAATTTTCAGCAATGGGTTCCCCAACTACTCCAAAAAGCGTTAGGACGGTGGTATGAATAAACTAAGAGGTATGAAACATGAATGCAACTGAGTACAGTAAAGTAAAGGACAAAACAAAGTAAAAGGATAAAGATAGATAAAAATTGAGTTGTTTGATTGATTGGTTGTTTCTCTATCTACCAAGAATGATCCTATTTATAGTATAAAAAGAAAAAAAGATGTGCAACGTGACCCCCCCCCCCCCCCCCATGTCAGCCATCAAGTAACCCACTAAGATCAATGGCCGACTATGGGGGAGGTGGTGCCAATTTTCTCGCCCTCTACTCCTGTTGCTCGGATAATGACCCTTTATTTTAGCTGTTGTTGGCCGTTATCGCTTCTAGGGGTTCGGAAACTCTTTTGACTTAGTCATTGAGGCGTCTGCATCTGAGTGGGTCCAAGTCGTACCTCTAACTAACAACTAGGCTAAGATGCCATAGTAGCTGATGAAGTTCTTGTATTCGAAGGCTAGGAATAAATTCGGCTCTGGAATAGTTTGGTTGTCACTGAATTCGACTAAACACTTAAATTATTTTTGAGTGTTAATAATTTCCCTCCTACATTAACTCGAGTGTGACTGTTGAATTGATGTATCTGAAAGTAGCCGTCATCTCAGTCTGACAGTCGTGCATGTCACTTCAATCATCTCGTCTCCAGTGCATGCAATGATGATTACTTCTGAATTGGGTTTCCCCTTCAACCGAGGTGTCTTTATTACCACGAATCGGTCTCAATATTTTCCAATCGTGTATTCGAAGAGGTAGCCCAAATTTCCATCGCTCATTGAGATCTATTTAAGAAGAGACATCTTTTTGAGAATTTTTTACTTGATCTTATAGTCATCTCCGATTTCTTCCTTTCTGCATAAAAAACTCTAATCTCGGCCTTTTCTTACTCCGATGCCATGGCTTCTTCTCCCTCTTCTCATAAGATATATGGGACCACTCTAGTCGATAAAGACCTAATCAATGCCTTGGTCATTGTTGATGAACAGTTGGTTCTGGCTCCATATGGTAGACCGAAACAAGGCGATGTTGTTTTATCTCAACCTCTTAGCCCGATGACTTATGACCTTCCCCTCACCTGCGACAGGTTCACTGTCGATCGCTGTCCGGCTAACCTACGTACTTGGCTGACCAAGGTTGCCAACTATTCTGTTTGGGTGGACCGGGTCAAGTATGCTAAAGGAACCGAGTGGAGGCGTATGGGTCTTTACGACACCATTATACTACCGGGGTTTGATATCTCCTGCAATATCGGCCTCATATATGCATTTCTTAGTTATTGGTCGACTACCGCCAATGCTTTTGTTTTTCCTGGGGGATGATGACTCCCACCATTCTTGATGTAACGGCGATACTAGGACTTTCGATATTGGGAGCTGAAATGCCTACCCTGAGTGAAATCAAAGTTTCCGACTTGGGGATTGTTGTTTCGAAAAAATCTTCCAGCTATGGTTGTTTTATGACCGCTAACCGCCAAATTTTGCCTCTTCCGGTCGATGATGTTGAACATCATGATTTTCTGCTCTATTGGTTTAGCCGTTATTTCATCTATACGGGCTCTTGTGCAATTGTCAAGGAGCTGGAGATTTGTGTGGCTTTGACCGTTACAGGGAAAGATGTCAGTTGGGCATCCCTCTTCTTGGCTTACTTGTACATGGCTCTGGGCGATGCTCAAGCTAGGTTAAGGGATTCTCAAAAGCTGGATACTTTGCCAGTCCTCTGTGGTTCCTTTAGTTGTGGATCACTTTGTATTTCCCAGAGTTCATCCTTGACGATTTTGATCGCAGTCGTTCTCCATTATATCCGTCAATGTTAGCCGACACTCTTCGGGGAATACCTCTTGTACCCCAGGATATTTTCACTGCAGTCTCCACCTGCATGATCTGTCTCGAGACCATTACGCAGATTGGCAATCGGTCCTTGAAAAATGGGCCACTCCCTATTGGGTTCATCAAATAGCCGATGTCAACCTTTCCTTCACTCAGCAGAAGGTCATGAATAAAGTGTGGGGACGTATCCTTATGGCTAGGGATCTTTTTCTGGAGGCTTGAAGCACAACTCAAGGCATAACAAGTTGACCACAGAGCCTTATCGACCCAACTTTGTGGCATGACAATTTGGCCTGACACATCACATACCATGGCCTCAGTGTAGTGTTACTCATTCGACCCACCGTTGCTCTCTGAATGCTAAGCAGACAGATGAGGTAGTCGCCCATAATCTTGATAAGCTTGCTATTTTTGTCTGGCATCCGTTCTCCCCAAGGGCCAACACCACTGTTGCTTTTGTTGACTGGTGGAAGGTAGAGAAGCAAAATTCATCCAATCCTCTCTGGAAGTCTATTGCGATCGGCTGATCCAGGCAAAACAGAGGGATCGGTTGGTCCAACCGAAGAAGAAAAACCCAGCAGACACTAAGCTAAGGACGAAAGAAGTTCCTTCAAATGTGGTTTCCATCAATTCGGCTAGACCTACTGCCTCTTGGTCTTCCGTCAGGCTGCGGCAGCCGAAGAGAAAAGGTGAATTGTTTTTCTACATATATGTTGGCCAGAATTTCTTATACATTTTAGGCTAACACTTTTTATGTATCTTTCACTAACTTCTTCCCCCTCAAGGTTTGTTGATTTGGAGACCACTCCTACTAAGGGATCTCCATCGCCCAAGCAGTCTGTTTTAAAACAACCCAGGCTAGGTGAAGGGGTTGTTATTTGTGAGCGTAGGGAAGAAAGATCTCGCGGAGCCGAAGTCCCTGTTTCTGAAGAGGATGATGATGAGGTATATCATTTATCTGCTTCGACTACCTTTGTATCGACTATCTTTCATTACTCATGTTTCTTGGTTTTGTCTTTCAGGATACATTATTAATAAAATACAATAGGCGGCGAAAAGTACATGATGCCTTTCTCTATGTCGGGGGGCATCCTCTTTGGCTTGTACTTTCGAATACCCGCAGGATTCTCCATCGGCTAACCTCGATATCATAGTGTCTCCTGTTGAGGCAGCCGAAGAGGTTGACGTAACTGTAGAGGTATATCATTTTAACTCTGAAGCCCTTCCAGTCTTGTTATCAACTATTTCTAGATTCCTGCCTCTCTTCTGAAACTGTCCCTTTCTGTACATGAAACAGCTAGGGAAGATCCATCGGCTGAAGCCAGCCCAATTGATTACTCAGAGGCGTCAGTCGAGATCGGACCTGAGGACGTACTTTTACAGTAATTTGGCTCATCCAACATCATACCTTCACCCTCTTCGCCGGTTGCTTCATGACGACTATCTGTGGCTGTTGATTACTTATGCATGCCCCAAAATCGATGGGTAATATTTCTTCAAAATGTCTACTATTTACATTTCTTTTCCATGCATGTTTATCGCTTGATCCATATTGCCTGCAACCCGTGGGTTCACTACGAAGGGTCCCTTCCTAGTCTGGTGATCATTAGCCGATTTTACGATCTTTCATTTCAATCGGCGGGATGATTTTCCAAACTAAGTCTCCTTCGGCAAACCTCTTTAGGCTCTATATGTTTGTCATATGCTTTGGTCATTTTACATTTACCGGCTTTGACGCTTTCTATCATTGTCAGTCGATTTTCATCTAACCGACCCAACTTCATTAGCATGGCCTGCTGATATTCTTCCAAACTTAGAAAATTTGGTTTGGCCATCCGTAATGATATTACTTCAAAGGACAATACTGCATCTTGGCCATGGATTTAGCCGATAGGATGTCATCCCCGTAGCTGTAGATTTGGAGTTTATGATTGCCCATTTCATGTAAGACATGTCTTTGTAAATTGAGTTTATTCAAACTTTGCACAAAACTTACACAACACGGGGTATAAAATAACACTCGAGTTTTGTACAAGCGTAGAACAAAGACAAACAAAGCTAGACGTAAAATTGCTATAGGCAGCTCAAATGTTGTTGGCCGCCAGATCTAGTTTTCTGTCGTGGTTCCCCATCTGCGATGCCTCAGCTATCCTTGCCTCAGAACTTAGGGCGGTCAGCCGATTCCACAGGTTACGTATGATTTGGGCTTCCTTAACCATTTAAATCCTCCAAGGCAAGTCGTGGTTCAGCTAATTATTTTATTTCAAACCCTCGCGAGGTAAGATTATAGGATTCCCAAGATCCTTTTTCATACTGCTCTGTGATGGCTATGGGAGCCATATAGGGTGAATAAAGGACAGTCTCTACGTTCTGAACCACTGGTCGGAACGGGTTATCATTCGCTGGGATGATTTCTATCTTGTCTCCTTCCCAAAAGATGAGCTTGTGATGCATGGTAGAAGGAAGGTATCGGCTGGTGTGAATCCAGTCCCTGCCTAGCAGAATGGTATAAGACGGCTTGCCATCTATTACAAAGAAAGCAGACCTGCCCGTTTTAGGACCTACAGTGATTTCTGCTACTAGAATTTCCAATGCTTCAGAGGCTTCTCCCATAAAGCTAGCCATTTTCATGTTAGTTGGAATGAGATCCTCATTTATTTTGTTAAGATTCCTCAAGGTAAGAAGCAACATCACATTCAGCACAGCCCTATTGTCGACAAACACCTGACTAATAATTTTGTCCTTAATGTAAGCCTTGACGTAAAAGAGTTTGAGGTGTTTAACCATATCTTCTGTAGGTGCACCAAATATGGTGCTCAAAGTGTCCCTAGCCGGGGTATCAGCTATTGTTGCCCATTCTGCGTCTTCTATGCAAACTTCACCTTCTAGGCTATCCAGCGTAGAGCGCCTAGCCCAGAACTCAGATGGGATTAGGCTGACCATTTTAATGTATGCCCATATCTCATCAACCAGGCCGTGGCTAAATAAATCGAGGATGGAGTCCCCTTCTTTATCCAATTCGGCTGACCAGAAGCTCATATCTTCCATTTCCAAGAGACAAATAGGGATCGGTTGGGGATCCTTTGACTGAATCATCTGCACGATATGTGGGATTGCCTCGATTAAAGGTCCATCCAGGGCCACGTTCTCTTTTCGGGGTTCCTTCATCGGGTTGTCGGTATGTTTTTCATCTAGCTTTGGTTGACCCGACGTCTCTCCTTCAGGCGACATTGCCCTTAAAACAACTGAGTCGAATGCATGCTCGATAGCCTCGGCTACGGCAGACTCAGGAATCCCATGATTTTCGACTGCCTTGGTGTCAGAAATTAGATGCAATATATGTTGCATCTTACGCAAGGCCTTGACACGTTGCATCCTTCTTTTCTGAGTCCTTGATGCGACTCTCGGTGGTGCCACTTTCTTTCTGGCAGCCTAATTGACAGACCACACTCCCCTCTTCTGTGTTGGCAGCTGGTTTAATCATTCTCCGGATCTCGCCTGGTCCTCATTTCTCATCGTGATGCGTAAGGACGAAACACCCTCGTTTACGTTAAACTCAACACTTTCTGTTTGGTTTTAGGGAGTGGTTCTTCATCTATTCGAGGCATTCTTGGCTGTCGGTTGGTTGGCATCTGTACTTTCCCCCAGGCCTATGCTTGGAGCTGAGGGACCCTTCTAAACCTCATGGTTTGTTCCTGAAGTTCTCGTTCAACGTCCCTCGAGTATTTAGGGTGGCCATGAAAACTGCTCCTAACTGGCTGCCTGTCATCGCGAATGTCAAGTTGGTTGCCTAATCGGTTGAACACAGAAGTCTTTATGGCCTTCTTCTCTTCGGTAGGTTTCTTTGGGACCCACATATTTTTCATCGGCTGTCTCCCTTTGGTGTCCCTTGACTCATCGAGTTTAGCTAAAGATACCATAAATATTGATACCGCGGGAAAGGGGTCGGTATCAATGGACATTTCAGCCATACTCTTTTTTGGCTAGCTTGAATCTCCCCTCTGTGATGCCCTTTTGGATCGCCTTTCTGAAGATCAAACAATTAGAAGTAGACTTATTGTATGAATTATACCACTTAAGTACTTCTTATCTTCGAGTTCCTCGGCAGGAGGAATCCTATGACTATCAAGCAGCCGAATCTGCTTATCTTTTAGCAGATGATCAAAGATCTGATCTGCCTTCGTGATGTCAAACGAGTAACCGACCCTGTCATCAGATGAATTCGCCTCTTTGCCTTTTACGACTTTCAAGGCTGGGCAAGAGTAAACCTTACCCCTAACAATCTCGACCACCATTGTGTCTGTCGTGCAGTCGGTTGACTCTGAGTCGGACTCATCCTCTTCAATGATGGATACGAAGTGGGAGCCTCAATTTTGGCTGGCTCTTCTCCGCTCCTTCTCCTGGACGTACTGCTCTATTTGGCTAGCCTTTTCGGCTAACTGGCTCAGCTCAGAGCATGATTGTCCCACCAACTTCTCCTTTAATTAAGGGTGCATGTTGTTGATTATCATGTGTACACATTCAGACTCGGGGAAGTGTATGGTGCATTTTCCAACCTTCTTTCTGAATCTCTCGACAAAATCGGCAGCCGATTCATCGACCTGCTGCTTGAGATTTGTTAGATCAGTCATGGTAACCTGAGGTTGGGGCCAATAGAACCTATCATAAAAGAAACCCTCTATGTCAGCCCATCTCTATACGGAAACATGAGCCAAAGATGAGTACCATGCGAAGGTTGTTCCCTTTAGAGAGAGAGGGAATAGCTGCAACTTGTGATACTCATTCTGGCCAGCCTCGCCGCATTGGGCAGTAAATCTACTGATGTGCTCGATAGTGGATTTGTCGTCATCGCCAGAGAAGATGGAAAACTCTGGTATTTTGAAGCCCCTCGGCAAAGGTGCTATCCGATCTACCCAATCGGGGTAAGGCTTTTTATAAACAGGCATGTCCAAAGGTTTCAGTTGGATGCCGAAATACATTTGCATAGTATTAGCAATAATTTCTGAGTTTATAAGTTGTGTCGTCCCCTGCCGATTCTCGACTGGATTCGGCTGGTAGGCGTTCTGCACTGGTGGCCTCCATTCTATACTTTGTTGGATAGGGTTTTGAAGGTTGTAGGTGGTATGTTGGCATTACCAATAGGTGGGGTAATGCCCCATTGTTGTTGTTGGGTATGGCCACCAAAGCCTACAACTTGAGCTCCTAGAATGGCTAACGGAGCCTGAGAATAAGGAGGAATAATATTCGATAGCTGCTCTCATCGGACGTCGGTCGTTCTTAGAAAATTTACGCTTCCTGGAAGGTATGAATTGGGTACTAGCAATGACTGTTGGAATGGTATTCCACTGTAAACAACGTCACCAGATAGCTGAGTTAAGTCATAGCCAAGGGCCATCGGCTGCCAACTCGACTGGCCAACATTATTCGCCTGCATCGTAGGGTCATTCGTAGAAATGTATGGCATAACGGGCGGCAATCCAAAGTGTCTTGGAGACTGAACTAGTGGTCAAGTGGCACATTTTCCCTTGGTCAAGTGGCACATTTTCCCCCTCCCCCCCCAAGGTTCGGCGACGACCATGCAGTGTGCTGGTTGCCAGACGATTGGGCTTGTGTTCTTAGGTGCGCTACCGGCTGCACCTGAGTAGGAACTAGCTGATGCACATGCGGCTGAGGAACAACACCGGGAGTCACTGTCTTATGCTGAACATCACCGCTTGTCAGAGGGATGACAGAACTAGTCGAACATTCTCCTGGGTGCATTCAGTTGGTTTCCACCTCCCTCGCTTGCTGAACCTCATTATGTACCATCGGCTTCACAATGTCAGCCAACTATTTAGAAACTTGGTACATAATGTCGTGGATGCCCAAGTCGATCTGTTGTCTAATAAAAGACGTGGTCATTATGGTTGGACCTTCAGATTTGCTAAATTCTTCCACAGCTTGGGTTGAGGGAGGAAGTGGAGGGGTATCAACCGATGTAGGCATACCCGAGGAGGATGCTGGTTCGTTGTTCCTTCTGGGAGGATTTTGTTTAGGATGTGACTGGACTCGGGGTTCATTTTCTTACCGGACCTTAGGCGCATACGCCAAGAATGATCCTGACCTGGAGAATCAAACTTTGCTATTAAATCACCTATGGTCCCACTGGGCGTGCCAAATTTATTCTCGCCCCGAATTTTGTTCTCTGCCATTTTATCGGCTGATGAAATCGGGAAACAAATTGATTCCTTAACTTAAGAGATTTAGGCTGGAAACAAAACTCTAATTTTCAGCAATGGGTTTTTCAACTACTCCAGAAAGCGTTAGGACGGTGTTATGAGTAAACTAAGAGGTAAGAAACATGAATGCAACTGAGTACAGTATAGTAAAGGATAAAACGAAGTAAAAGGATAAAGATAGATAAAAATTGAGTTGTTTGATTGATTGGTTGTTTCTCTAAATACAAAGAATGATCCTATTTATAGTACAAAAAGAAAGAAAAAAATTGTACAACGTGACCCCCCCCCCCCATGTCAGCCATCAAGTAACCCACTAAGTTCAATGGCCGACTATGGGGGAGGTGGTGCCGATTTTCTCACCCTCTACTCCTCTTGCTCGGATAATGGCCCTTTCTTTTAGCTGTTGTTGGTCGTTACCACTTCTAGGGATTCGGAAACCCTTTTGACTTGGTCGTTGAGGCGTCTGAGTCTGAGTGGGTCCCAGTCGTACCTCTAACTAACAACTCGGCTAAGATGCCTTAGTAGCCGATGAAGTTCTTGTAGTCGAGGGCTAGGAGTAAATTCGGCTCTGGAACAGTTCGACTGTTACTGAATTCGGCTAAACACCTAAATTATTTTTGAGTGTTGTTGACACAAACTTTCATGTCTTTAAATTGTATCATTTTGTTCTTTCATATAGCTTTCACCCGTTATTATCTTCATCTTTTAATGTTTTTTTCCTGTATCTAGCAGTATGTTTAGTAACATATATATGATTACGATTCTTGGTTTACAATATCAGAGTGTGCCTATGCAGTTGAGATTCATTAATTTACTGCTTTTAGCTTGTATGTTTGGAGCTAAGCATTTAATATATGCTTATCTATACTATTATGGGAAGTCTTGAACTAAAAAAAATTAAAAATTAAAATAACACGTAAGGCGTGAAGTCTTTCTCACCAAAAGCAACAATTATAAGGAATTGCATCACTCCAAAGAAACATTAATATTACAATCTTATCATTTCACTTTTATTGAGCTAAATAAATCGGATCAGTATTCAGAATTTTATAACTCAAACATAGTGTTTAATAATATTTATATGGTTCTTTTAAAAATTATATACTCATCGATATGGGTACACACCCAAAACACGTGCCAAAAACTAGTATATATAAAAAAGTACATCATGTGAATCACATCTTGCAAAATATCAAATTCAGTCTTGAAAAATTAAGGTATGAATATTATTGAGGATGACATAAGATAGAATATAAGTTTATAATCTAGTTAAACTAGGTAAAAGCTTAAAAGGTATCCCTGACTCGGTGATGGCAGAGCACCCGATGCTCGTTGCACGTTGTGCCATGGGAGTGATGCCAAACTATCCCTTTCTTCAGAAGCTATTTTTGTCCTAAAAAATTCATACATGTATTAGAATTCAATCAAGTTTGGATCAGAGAAGACTAAATTTAATCACAATCAACATGGAAACTAAATGGTTGGATCAACAAAATTCAGGATAGTTTGACAAGATTGCATGGTGAAGCAAGACACTGCTACAGAGAGGCTAATTCTGTAGCAGATGTATTAGCTAATGTACACGAACATTGGTGTTGAATATGATGATTTTTGGCTGAAATTAAGTTATTGTTTCAATCGGGGATTGTAAAGACTATCAGGATCAATTTGATAGGACTAGAGACCGAAATAAGTTTTGTTCAAAGTTAACTTTCTATCTGAATATTCAGCGGCAGAGATATGATTTTTATCAAAGAAGTTCAAAATATGAAGAATTAAACACGCGAAATTACAGGATTAAAAATGAAGCAGGGTGACGAAAGTAAAAACTAACCTTAACCTGCTAAATTGTAACTCACCTTCTCATGTCCCGTTTAAAATTTATTTCCTACTTTTTCCCTGTTCCATCGAGCCCTTCTTAAAAAAAATCATTTTTTTCTTTCACATACAGTGTTTTACTTTATTATAGATGTATTTTTTTCTATCGAATTAATGACCTTTAAATCATATATTATTTTGAAAATCGCAAAGATTCTTTAAAATTTTATAAGGATTGAATTACTAATATTACAATACATATTCAGTACTCGACAACACTAAAAAAAAAAAAAAATTACTCAACAACACCAGTATAAATATGTTAAATGATAAAAATGTAGCTTAAAGTTGAGGAGAACGCCAAAGCTATGGGATTGAGTTCCTCTCAGATTTATTGTTGTCTGCATTTCCCCAAGTTATTACTTGGATAGATGAGACATTTCTCATGTTAATATTAATGGTCGAAATTTATTTAATTAAATATGGGTCTTAATTAGTCATAGCTAGATAACAAATATTTTCATATATGTTAAAAGTCTAACATCGGAAATGGAATGGGAACATGAACTTTTTTATATGGACTTGAACAATCCTCGCCATACAAGCTAGTTTTTGGGTTGAGTTAGGCCCAATATTCATTCTTTATATGGTATCAGAGATGGGTGTGCGGGGAGTGTTAAGAGTCCCACATCGGAAATGGAATGAGAACATGGACTTAGACAATCCTCACCCTACAAACTAACTTTTAGAGTTGAGTTAGGCCCAAGATCCATTCTATACCATATATTTGCTCCAAATTAGATTTAGCAATGCCACATTTATTGCAACTCAATTTCGAATGATCATGACTTAATATGTAATAATATAATGATATTTTACATTAACGTGTTACCCATCTATTACATAGGCAACATTATACAAGGAAACATATTATAAAATTAAAAATAATTTCTTATAATATCACAACTTTCTAGAATCATATATAAGCAACTTTGGCAACTTTTTAAAAATTGCTTAAAACCTTTGCCAGTAACACAATAAGTTTCGAGAAAATTAATATAAGCAATAAAAATTGATCCACCATATGGAAAGGAATTACTTTCATGTTTTATACATTCAACGATAAAAAAAAATGAAGGCAGAAAACAATTCTTTAAATTTGGGCGGCATAATTATTATAAGACTGTTGATATTTTGTTATCAATAAAAATATTAGTTAACGATCATCCAAAATTATTACAATAAATGTGAAATTGCTAAATCTAATCGGGAGCAACCAAATTCAAACTATGGATGAAAGCTGGGGAACGCTTAAGCTATAAAAAGGAAAAGCATCGCAATGACCGACAATTGAACCAATAATTTTGGGGGAAATTTGAACCGCCTTAACCTCTGAGTTGAGCTTTTCAATTGTGTCAAGGGGATATAGGTGAAAGAAATAATCCCCTTAATTATTTTTATTAATTGAACGATTATATATTCAAATTACTTATTTTCATAATAGGAGAATCATATTCCTATTCTATTCCTAAAACCTTATTCTATTTGGATATTAACTATACATTTATGGTAATATAATTATTATGGTAAGTGTACAATACTAATTATATTACAACATTACCTAAACTAGGATATTACATATTTACCATAAATCACACGATACAAGGTAGCCAAAACCGAGAGCCACAACCGAGAATATACACAATATACACATGTATAAATCACACGATACAAGGTAGCCAAAACCGAGAGCCACAACCGAGAATATACACAATATACACATGTATATTGTGTATATTAAACACACCCCCGCAGTCATAGCGGGCGGTCTTCGAACGCTGAGACTGTTCCTAAAATCTTCAAAAAGGACCGAGGGAAGACCCTTTGTAAAGATGTCGGCAATTTGATATCGCGACGGGACATGGCATACGCGAACTTGACCACGAGCAACCTTTTCACGGACAAAGTGAATGTCCATTTCAATATGCTTAGTACGTTGGTGCTGAACCGGATTACCAGAAAGGTAGATGACACTAATATTATCGCAATAAACCAAGATTAACTTCTGAATGGGACAATGAAGCTCTAAAAGCAAATTACGTAACCAACATGATTCCAAGACCACATTAGCTACCCCTCGATATTTAGCATCAGCACTTGAGCGGGATAGAGTTGACTGACGCTTTGCAGATCAGGAGACCAAGTTGTTGCCAAGAAACATACAATAGCCTGACGTAGGATCGTCTGGTGTCCGGACAGCCACCCCAATCAGCATCTGTATACGAGATAAGTGTGGACGTCGAGGAAGGATATAAATGCAAACCATAGTCAAGTGTACCTTGAATATACCGAATGATGCGTTTGAGTGCATTCATGTGCTCAATTCTGGGATCATGCATGAACAAACACACCTGCTGGACAGCATACGTAATATCTGGGCGCGTAAAGGTAAGACACTGAAGGGCCCCTGCAAGACTGCGATAGCGGGTCGGATCTTCGTAGGGAACGCCGGCCGCGATACTAAGCTTGCGCTTTGTATCAACTGGAGTGGAAGTGGACTTACAGGATGCCATCCCAGCCCTCTCGATGATCTCAGTTGCATACTTTCGTTGAGACAAGAATAATCCATCGGAATGACGAGTGACGGCAATCCCCAAAGAGTAACTCAAGGTATAAGTCTTTCATAGCAAACTCAGAGCTAAGCATGGTCATGATAGGCTAGCGTAAGGCATTGGAAGAGGCAGTCAAGATAATATCGTCCACATATAACAGAATGTAGGCTAAGGACCAACCACGACGGTAGATGAACAAGGAATTATCCGACCTGCTGTGAGTGAACCCAATAGTCGAAACATAGTCAGCAAACCTTGTATACCAGGCTCGGGGAGACTGCTTAAGCCCATATAAGGAATTCTTCAATAAACAAACATGATGAGGATGATTGTGATCCCTGAATCCCAAAGGCTGATACATATAGACTGTTTCCTTAAGATCCTTATGTAGGAAAGCATTATTTACATCTAACTGATGAAATAGGTCATGCCTTCGAAAGAGCTAAGCTAAGCACAGTGCGAATGGTAGCCGGCTTGACCACCGGACTAAACGTCTCCCCACAATCTATACCAACCTGTTGAGCCTTACCATCACCTACAAGCCGCGCCTTATGTCGAGCAAATGAACCATCTGAATTCTCCTTATGAGAATCCACATAGACCTGATAACATTAATACCAGATGGACAGGGCACCAACTCCCATGTCTTATTATCAATAAGGGCATTATATTCATCAGTCATAGCAATTTTCCAATTCGGGTCGTTTAAGGCAGACACAGGATTACGGGGCAGGGGGAATTTAGAGACATTAGAATGTAAATTAAAATGTCTTTTTGGTGTAAAAACACCCTGTTGACTAAGAGTGACGGTTTATGACTCGAGGAAGAATTGGGTGGATTTTGGAAATTTGCTGGGCTCGGGACGGATTGGCCAGCAAGCAGTGGGCCTGCTGGCCCAACTCGGAAAATAGGAGCAGGAACTGGACCAGTTACAAAATTGGGCTGGACTGGCCCAATCACTGGAACTGGCCCAGTGGCGGTACTGGTCCAGGCATTGGGTGACGGACTAGTAGGGCCAGCGGGCAGTGGGCCCGCTGGACAATTTTGGGTGTGAGATACATTCTAAAAATGCTGAATAATATAAGGGGATATACTATCATCCAAAATATTATACGAACTCGGCACAGGAGTATTAACTTTATCAAATGGAAATTGGGATTCATCAAAGATGACATGACGATTAATGATGATTTTATTGGAGGATAAATCAAAGCATTTGTATCCACGATGATTAGATGGAAACCCCAAAAATACACACGGAGTAGACCGAGCTTGAAGTTTGTTAATTGTGGTGGACGGGAATAACGGATAACACAAACACCCAAAAACCCGAAGATCTGAATATGAAGGATTTTTATTATATAAAATTTGAAGGGGGGAAGAATATGTCAAGCATTTGGAAGGAATAATGTTAAAGAGATAGTTAGCCATTTGGAGAGCATGATGCCAAAAAGACAGGGGTATGGAAGCATGAATTAATAACGTTCGGACAATGTTATTTATGGAACGAATTTTGCATTCGACTTTCCCATTTTGTGAAGACGTATGAGGACAAGAAAAATGAAAATTGATCCCATTATTAACACAGAATTCCCGAAACACCCCATTGTCATATTCTTTGCCATTATCACATTGAATATTTTTAATTTCACGGACGAATTGGGTTCTAATGAATGCTCTAAATTTTAAGAAGGTGGAAAAAATTGAGATTTTTTCGCTATCGAAAACGTCCATAAAAACTTAGAGTAATCATCCAAAAAAAGAACATAATACCGATGACCTAAAGAACTAAGAACAGGAGATGTACATAAGTTGCTATGAGTAATATCAAATGGCATTAGAGTATGAGATTTTGAGTCGACAAATGGTAACTTAACAATTTTCCCTATAGAACAAGACTGACAAATTAGAGTACTATTTGTACCCTTACATGAAATAAAACTATTTCTATCTAATGACGACAAAATAGATGATCCCGGATGACCAAGACAAGCATGCCACAAGGAAGGAGAAATGGCTGCAAAGGCGGATGGCAGGGCTGGACTCGATGGACTGGGACTGGGTGTGATGGGATAAAGATCTCTCCTACTATCACACCTCATGAGAGGACTCCCCGTCTTGAAATCCTTCACAGAGAAACCAAATGGATCAAATTCAATAGAAACAAAATTGTCAGTAGTGAATTTACGGACAAAGACTAAGTTTTTAATCAATTTGGGGGCGTGTAGGGTATTTTTCAAGATAAGAGGTGGATGAGGGAGAGACAATGTTTTATGACCATAACCACGAATTGGAACAGAATTACCATTACCAACAATTATACCGCGAGGGTTGCTCAAATTGGAATAAGACGAGAGAGTACATGAATCGGATGTCATGTGGGTAGTGGCACCGATGTCCATATACCAATTCGGGTCTGATTGAGTCAAACCCAGTGTGTGCATCGCGACCTCGATATTGGTCTGAGTGGGGCCAGTTGCGTGGTGAGCTTGCGGAGGCTGAGGCCCAAGAATTCCGAACTGGGTTGTCCTGGGCCGTAATTGCTGGAACTGGAATTACTGGGCCAGTGGGCAGTGGGCCGTCGAGGTTGCTGGGAAGCCCACTGGCCAGATGCTGGAAATTGTTGTGGAGGTGGGTCGTAGGGCCACTGTCCACTGGTCCAAGCCCACGACCTAGAGGCCCAAGGTTGAGACAAGTGGGTCGGTGGCCCACTGTAACTGGGATGGGGTCCACTGCCACTGTTTTGGCCACCGCGACTTCTGTCGAAGTCGCCACATTTGCCCCCGCCATTTTTTCCATGATTTGGCCATTCTTGCTGCCCCCGTGAGATCGGTTTTGGTTTGAATTGTCACCAAAATTTTGAAGACTGGTGGAGGAAGTCATCATGACCATGGGACTAGTATTAGTAGCCGCCTTTTTAGCCAAACCGGCTTCTTCCAAGGTAAGCATGGATCGGGCTTGATAAAACCTTGGAAGAGGATTACTTTGACGAAGGAGAGTTCCAACGCCACTATCGGCCTCGGATTGGCCAGCAACCATCTGTAAAACAAGACGATCTTTACTAACTGGCGCACCAACGTTGCAGAGTTGGTTCGCCAATTCCTTCAACCTTTTGCAATATGCTGAAACGTTCGGGAAATTTTCCATGTTGACGTGGGAAAAATCCTGTTTAAGGGTAACATCTCTGGAATTTTGATTATCCTGGAATATGTCACGCAGTCTATCCTATGCAGCCATCGCCGTAGCGTCTGGCTCAATAATCGTCTGCAATAGGTCGATAGAGATAGTTGAATAAATCCACTGAAGGACGGTGGCATCAAGTGTTGTCCATAACTTAGGATCATCCTTGCGTTTAGGCACCTCCGTATCATCAGGAGCCGTGGGGATTATGTGATAGATGACTTGATGCGAACGAGCGTGAATTTTGAACAACTCGGCCCACGTCGCGTATTGGACGTTTTCTATTTCAAGAATTAGAGGGATATGATTCTTGATGTTAGAAACAACAAGGGCAGAGTGAAACGTGTTCTTTGACGTAGACATAACGAAAGAACAATAGGTGATAGAGGGATTTGGAAGAGAGATTCGGAGAGCGGAAGAACAAATGGCAAACCCGAGGAGGAGGGTTCGGTCTTGGCAGAGAATAACAACAAGAATTTGAGAGAAATTTTTGTTTGACCTAGACTTTTGATACCATGAAAGAAATAATCCCTTGATTATTTTTATTAATTGAAAGGCTATATATACAAGTTACATATTTCCATAATAGGAGAATCCTATTCCTATTCCATTCCTAAAACCTTATTCTACTTGGATTCTAACTATACAATTATGGTAAGTATACAAGACTAATTAAGGTAACCTTTACACTACAATATTACAACAATATACACCCATAATATACATCCCGTGATGGGCCAATATCTACTGCCCCTGATGGGCCAATCCGAGACGGGTTTCAACTTAATATACCCGTGATATACACTATGTATACCAAGTGTATATCACGGGTATATACCTTGTTTAACACTTCTGATGGAACTAAATCAGACACCTTTTCAATTTACTGGCTTTCTCAGAAGTTGACAATCCAAAAATATTGCCAGACCCAATTAATAAGAAACATCTCTGATTCTTTAGCAAATGAATTAAGTTTTGTCTAGAGTTATTTTTCCATCTAAAAATTAAGATATTATTATTTTTTATAATATGAAAAATGGCTATAAAATACAAAAATAAAATAAAAACAACTTTTAAGCACTTACATCCGTAATGACAATCTGATGGTCATTGCAATTTTATGATGTTGGCACTGTCAAACCATCTCCATTTGCATATGCCGGTCATAGGCCGTGGATTGTAAATTTTTGTGAAATATGATTTATGCATGTATTCCGTTTTGACTCACAAAAGGAAGGGTTCCACTGTAGGACATATTGCATTTTAGCATAATTTGCTTAGCTAAACGTTTGGGGGACCAACTTATTAAACAATGGGATAATGAGGAGCAACTTCATATTTGTATAGCCGAAGAAGCTTTTCTTGCAAGACACCTCTTCAGGTTACCGACTTTCTCAGAAGTTGACAACCTAAAAAAATTTGACAGATCTGATTAATAAGAAACATCTCTAATGCTTTCCCAAATAAATTAAGTTTTGTCCAAAGTTACCTTTCCATTTGAAAATTAATGATAAAAATAAAAAATGCACATGAACAGCACGTGACCCCCATTGTGTAAAGTGTAAAATATGCAAGTTTTTTTATCATTTGAAAAACTAATATTTAAGGAAACTTTATGAAAATATATATCTCAAACGAACAATTTACTTTTCACATAATCGAACACATATCTACACCTGAAACAACCAAATTTCTAAAAAGGAGTATTGTCTCTGTATTAAAGGAGGACATTGCATTGTGTGTGTCCCCACACACACACCTATTTATAGATTTGAGAAAGTACCTCTTGCGGATTGCAACAGGACAACTGTTTCTCCGCATCAACAATTTCAATTCCTTAAATTATGGTATCTTTTTGTTAATTTATTATAATACTTAAAGTCCTATGACAAGATAATATGATAGAGAAGGACTGCACATATATAAGAAAAAGTACATAATATCCATCCACATCATGCAAAATATCAGGTTCAGTCTAGAAAAATTATGTTATGAATATCATTAAGGATGACATAAGATAGAATATAAGTTAATTCAGTTAAATTAGGTAAAAGTTTAAAATGTATTCGTCACTCGGTGATGGTAGAGCGTCGGTGCTCGTTGCACGTTGTGTCATGGGAGTGATGCCAAAACTATCACTTTCTCAAAAGCTTTGATGTCCTAAAAAAATTCATACGTATATTAGAATTCAAAGGAGTTTGGATCATAGACTCTAAATTTACTCACAATCAACATGAAAGATTGGATCAACAAAATTCAGGATAGTTTGATAAGATTGTCAGCTGAAGTAAGACAGTGCTACAGAGAGGCTAATTCCGTAGCAGATGTATTAGCTAATGTACACGAAAATTGTTATTATTTCAATCGGAAATTGTAAAGACTCATGATTAATTTGATAGGATCAGGGACCGAAATAAGTTTTGTCCAAAGTTAACTTTCCATCTGAATATTCAATAGCAAGACATGATTTTCACCAACGAAGTTCAAAATATAAAAAAAGTAAGATGAAAAATGGAGCTGGACAGCGAAGGTAAAAACTAAACTTAACATGCTAAATTTAAACTCACCTTCTCATGCCCTGTTTAACTTTTTTTCTACTTTTGCTCTGCTTGGTCCAAAATTCTAGTTCGTTGCACTCACCCTTCGTTTCTGTTAATCATTCATGACCCCTGAATGGAAGATAAACGACTTTACTAAGCAAGCTGATTCCCACGACCCGATTCTACCTCAGTGGATTCCCGAACAACTATCAAATCAAATGAGTAAGCAGTAGACTTAAAGTCTAAAGTTTCAGATATCAATAGTAGTGAATATCCATAGTCTTTTTTCCAATATTCAATTGAGACTTTCTTTAAATTTCTTGTGCTTTTTCCTTTCACTTGGAGGGTTTTACTTTATTTAGATGTTTTATTTTTTTCTTTCGAATTAGTAACCCTTCAATCATATATTTCTTTAAAAATCACCAAGATTCTTTAAAATGGTTTAAAGATTGAATTACTAATATTACCATATATGTTCAGTATTGAACAATAAAAAAATACTCAACAACGCCAATATCAATATGTTAAATGATAAAAGTATAGCTTAAAGTTGCGGGAATGCCAAAACTATGAAATTCAGTTCCTCCCGATTTTATTGTTGTCTTCATTTTTCTAAATTCTTACTTGATTAGATGACACATATCTCATGTTACTATTAATGATCTAAATTTATTTAATTAAATATGGGTATTAATTAGCCATAACTAAATGATAAATATTTTCATATATTTGCTCCATTTTTTCCTCTTAATTTTCTTCTTTATTTCTTTAATAAAGATATGACATAGCTTTTCTTAATCCATGCATCTCAAATACTCACCATCATTTAATTTCATAATTATCTAGTCACAAATTTAATAAAATAATTTATCTATAAAAAAGTAGTATTTTCAGTGTCTCAATTTATATGATAATCCTACCTTTTCGGTCATTCTAGAGAGAATCATATATTTTCATATTTAGTGCATAGATTTGATAAAATAATCTATCTATAAAAAAGTAGTATTTTTAGTGTCTCAATTTATATAATAATCTTACCTTTTAAGTCATTCTAGAGAGAATCATATATTTTTATATTCAGTGATAATTTAATTTTAAAATATTCATTTTATTTCTAAGGAGATAATTTATAAATCACATAAATATTTATGCATTATTTTAAATCATAAAGTTCAATAATTTATTTGACTGAGCATGAAGTTTAAGAAATATATTTTTTTTAGTATTTATGATCTAAAAAAATTATAAATTTTTTATGTGACTTGAAGTTATTTCGTTAGGAGTAAAAAGGTAAATTAAAAGTTGAATTGTTATTAAATATAAAATATCATTGTGCGGGTATAAATTGGTAATACCTTAGCACATTTGCTCAAAGAGAAAAAGACCAACACTGCATAGCGCCAAGATTCACTATATTTCGGGTCCTACCATCAGAGTACAAAGTAGAATCCATGGAAGCCCCTAACACTGCACCACCACCACCAACTCAGGCACCCATGAATAGAAAGAGGCCACTTGACTTATCCAAATTACAAAACTCTCCTTACTACAAGATGAGACTCATTGTTAGAGATCTTCGACCCCATGTTATAGAGGTAAATTTTCTCTAATAAAATGTTATAAATTTACTTGCTTTGGATTTTTTTTGCTATTATTGCTTGTGGGTGTCCTTCAATTTTTGGGTTTTGTAAAAATTTCTATATGTTGTGACTTGTTTTGGGCTGTTCTTGATATTATTGCTTGTGGGTGTCCTTCAATTTTTGGGGTTTCCAATTAAAATTAAGTTTTTTTTTTCTTCTTGCTTCTCTATATAAATTGAAGGGACTTGGAGTAACGCGTAGAGTTGGGTCCTGGTCATGGGTTCAAGCCACGGAAACAACCTCTTGCAGAAATATTTTTTTCCCAATTAACTTTCTCTTAGCATTGAATTTAGTATTTTTTTTCTTGCTCTGATTCCATTTTTGGTATTTTCTTTTCTTGAAAACTAAAAATGTCACATTTCCCATTCAATGTTGGGGTAGTATTTTCTTTTATTCAGTTTAATAGGTTTCTAGCTTCTGTGGTGGTAGATTTGACGTTTATGATAATTTGAAATTTGTGAATAAACTTGATTTTGTTTGGTGCTCTTGTTACTAAGCTTGTGTCGGCGGAGGTATCATATATGATGTGGGTTCTACAAGCTTTGGTCCAAATCCTATGTACAGTCAAAACTCTCTATAATTGCCATTCGCTATAACGGCATTTCACTATAACGGCCTTATTTTCTCTGGAACCGATTTTTCATGTTATATTTTACTTCTCTATAACAACATTCTATCTATAACATCAATGACATTAATTATAGCGGTACACTCTTTATAAAATTATCTCTCTATAACTGTCATACTTAAATATTGTGTAGTAATATTTGTAAGAATTATATTATGTATAAAAAAATAAAATATCAAAATATTTATGACAATCATCAAAGAAAAGATTGAATTCTTTTTAGCTGAAAGTTTGGACAAAAATCTTCATTAATTTAAGCGTTATATTATTACTAAGTGTCTGAAATTTATGAAACAACCTACAATTGTAGAAATACCATTCTCCATTGTTGGAGCAATACCGAAATTCTTCCTACATATGAAAACCCCAATATTAATAGTGAAAATTTAGAACTTGTTGAGGATGTTGGTAGTGTGTCATCACTTATAGCCCAAATCCCATATCATAGCACCAATCAAGCAATGGATGGTACCATTTATACGGTGTTTGACACAACTCTTCTAATCTTTGAAACTTACACTAATGAAGACATTATTGCACAAGTGATTGTGACAATGAAAGTGTTGATGAAGAGCCTCAACCTATTGCTACTTGGGGTGAGATAGAAGAGTCAACTGTTAAGCTCTTAGAGAACCTTCAAGGGAAAGCTATTGAATTCCCTTTTGCTGAAAGTTTGGGAATTTTTTTTCGTCAATTCAAGAGTTATATTATCGCTAAGAGACTGAAACTTACGAAACAATCTACAATTGTAGAATTCTTATGTCAAACTTGAAATTGTATTTAAATTCTCAATTAATTTAAATGCATATGTTCCTTAGATTTCAATTCTTTATCGGTATGGTACAAGTAGTCATGAATTTATTTGTAATTTATTAGTCTTTTTAATTTTTAATTTATGAGATATGAAAATCAATTGAAATTTTAACAAGTATATTATTTTCGTTTATAGCATAAAAAGTACAGTAAAATAATACTTTGCGTACTTTCGTTTATAACGGCTAAATGCGATCCAAACATGAAATGCCAGTATACATATATAATAACACCTCACTATAGCGGCCATAAAATTCTCGGACAAACGCTGCCACTATAGAGAGGTTTGACTGTATGTATTAAAAATCATTATATACATACAAAATTAAATTTAGAACCTAATTACTAGCAATTGAGGCGTGTCCTAAAATGCAAAACCCATAATGTTCAATTCCTGCCTCCACCTCTGAGCTTGTGGGTGTTGCTTGATTCTGGTCCTGCTGATTAGATTTCTTTGTATTATAGAATTTAGTATTTTTGTTGGGGTTCCTTTTTAAAGGTCCGCATTTGCTGTTCAATGTTGGAGTACAATTTTCTCTTTTGATTTCTTTTCTCCATTTGAAAGAGGTTTTCTAGCTCCTATGAGGGTAAAGATTTGACATTTATCGTACTAGGGCTTTTGGGTTTCCTGAACATTTTTGGTGCAAATTATCCATGTATACACTAGATGTTGGAAGAAACTACTGTAGCAGCGTTAATTCTTTAAAAAAAACTATTGTAGCAGCGTTAATAGCTTTTGTTCCTGCAATATGATTTATAGTATTAGTTATCCTATATAAGTTGGAAAGTTGGGATTTGGGAATAGGTTTCCTGGGTGATAAAGTAGGATGAGAAGATCTTAGAATTCTGTATGGTTTAAGCAGGTTAATATTTCAGTGAATATCATTTCCCTGTATAAGTTTAACGAGATCTGCATGAAGATCTCTCTGCAAGATTGTACAAATGCCGTACACATGTCATTGTTTGCTAACCTGAGTAGTACTTAAGAAGCCACATCGCCGTGTCTCTGTAAACGTATGTCCAGAACTTGGCATATCTCCACTAACTGTTTTGCCATTTACTCTGCGCGTGTCAGCCATGACCGATGGTCAAATATTCTATAAAAAGAACTTGACTGCTTTAATAGAACATGGGGGTGCTTACTTGTCCAAGATCAAACCAACAACAACAACACACCTAGTGTAATCCCACACAGTGGAGTCTGGGGAGGGTAAGATGTATGCAGAGATTACCTTTACCTTTGTGGGGTAGAAAGGTTGTTTTCGATAGACCCTCGGCTCAAAAGATGTAGTCAATGCAGAAATTCAAGGAAAATAAGACAGCAAGATATCACAATAATAAAACAAAAAAAGCAACACATAGGAATACACACATAAGATTATGGATCTACGCGAAACCTAAATAATACTACAAAACAATGGAGAAGAGGAGATGGAGAGGCTAATCCCCTACCCCTTGGCTCAAAAGACTAAGTTGTTTGATGTCATTTTTAAGACGGCAAGAATGCCCGAAGAATGGAGGTGGAGTACGATGATTCTTTTGTACAAGAACAAAGGTGACATCCAGAGTCGCAACAACTATAGGAGTATCAAGCTGCTAAGCCACACTATGAAAAGGTTGTGGAGATGAGGGTGAGAAGAGACATGTCTATTTCTGAGAACCAGTTTGGATTCATGCCGGGGCGTTCGACTACAGAAGTCATTCATCTTATTAGGAGGTTGGTGGAATAGTATAGTGAGAGGAAGAGAGACCTATATATGGTTTTCATCGACCTCGAGAAGGCATACGACAAAGTCACTAGGGAGGTTCTATGGAGATGCTTGAAGGTTAGAGGTGTACCTGTGACGTACATTAGGGCGATCAAGGATATATATGATGGAGCCAAGACCAAGGTACGGACAGTAGGAGGAGGCTTGAAACACTTTTCAGTGATGATGGGGTTGCACCAGGGATCAACTCTAAGCCCATTCCTATTTGCTTTGGTGATGGATGGACTAACGCGACAAATTCAAGGGGAGGTGCCATGGTGTATGTTATTCGCCGATGACATAGTCTTGATTGATGAGACCCGCAGCGGAGTGAACGCTAAGCTGGAGGTTTTGAGACAGGCTCTGGAGTCTAAAGGGTTCAGGCTGAGTAGGATCAAGACAGAATACTTGGAGTGCAAGTTCAGTAACAGGAGCGACCTTGAGACAAACGTGGAGGTGAGGCTTGGTACTCTGGTCATTCCAAATAAAGAAAGTTTCAAGTATCTCGGGTCCATTATCCAAGGGAATAGAGAGATTGCTGATGATGTCACACATCGTATTGGTGCAAGGTGGATGAAATTGAGGCTTGCTTCTGGAGTATTGTGCGATAAAATGGTGCCACCAAAACTTAAAGGCAAGTTCTATAGGGTGGTGGTTAGACCGACTATGTTGTATGAGGCGGAGTGTTGGCCAGTCAAAAATCCGCACATCCAAAAGATGAAAGTTGCGGACATGAGGATGCTGAGATGGATGTGTGGGCATACAAGGAGGGATAATATTAGAAATGATGATATCCGGGCCAGAGTGGGAGTGGCCTCGGGGGAGGATAATATGTGAGAAGTGAGGTTGAGATTGTTCGAGCATGTGCAGAGGAGACACAAATGCTCCAGTGCGGAGGTGTGAGAGATTGACTATGGATGGGTTCAGGAGGGGTAGAGGTAGGCCGAAGAAGTATTGGGGAGAGGTGATTAGATGAGATATGACGCAGGTGCAACTTACAAAGGACATGACCTTTGATAGGGGATTGTGGAGTACACGTATTAGGGTGGAAGAGTAGTAGTTAGTTGAGCGTAGTCCTACTTACGCTTACATACTGGTAGTTGTAGTGGTATTATTGTAGACCTGCTTAGCCTATCGTACTAATATGCGCAGTATTGCTTTATAGTCCATGTCGTTTGATTCCTGATGCTGTGTATTCTTTCGTGTACTTTGTTTACCTTATCTACTTGCGTTAGTTATTGCTTCTTTTTTTCCAGAATGCTTTATCACAGCTTATCCGCTTTTGTTACCATCATTGTGATACTGCTTTAAATTTCTTGTCCGGGTCTGACCGTTTTTCTTGCTTTGCTTGTGTTTATGCTGTGTCTTGAGCCGAGGGTCTTTCGGAAACAACCGCTCTACCTACCAAGGTAGAGGTAAAATCTGCGTACACTCTACCCTTCCCAAACCCACGCTGTGAGATTTCACTGGGTATGTTGTTGTTTGTTGTTGTTCTTTCAACCCATTATCCCAATTTCAAGATTAATTTTCTATGGTTTCATGAATCGATGTTTAAATCCAAAGTTTTCTTCAAAAGTGTAGTTTACGATGTCCATGGAACATAATATACGAGATTGGAGCGAAGGGATTGTCTCTTTGTCAAACCCTAGAATTTTCAAAACTTGTGCTCTTGAGATAATCTTGAGATTTTCTTCAAAAGTCTATAGTTTCTATGATGTTGAGGAGTTAGGGAATGCATTTAATGGACTAACTCTACCAAAGAGGGTATTATATTCTCACCTCAATGTAGCATCTACGGTGTAGAGCTCCTCCTCCTCTCTAACCCCTTCGAAATTTAGCTCCAAATAATATAACCTCTCTGTACCTGAAATGCCTTTAAAAGGCTTCAGCGATGGACACCACAACTGACGCTTTGCATGGCCAAGGCCCACGTCGCTGATGCCTTACATGTTCTTGATGCCAACATTGGCATTTCAACTAGGCATCACGCCAGCAATTTCATTTGATTCCAAATATGCATTTCTCACTTGGTCTCATTTATTACTTCTTTGTCGCTTTTGTCTCCTTATCTTGCCAATTAATGATTCATAAGATTCCAATTATTCGTAAGATCCAAATGATACTAATCATTGCTGTAATGATTATTCCTATTAATCATTACTAAGATTCCTTGATAGTAATTAATTGTCCCCCAAGCAAATTACATTGATTCGTACAATTAGTTCAAACACTTATCCGATGAAATTTTAATTTATTCCAAGCCATACCAATGTTAATTACAAGTGTTTCCGTGACTTTGTTACACTCTTGACCCCGTATGACACGAGTTTGACTAAATTGCATCCTTAAGCTCGAAATTAGTCTGAATTAGTTATAGAAAATTCACGGGGCTTCACAAATATGAACTTTTTTTTTGATAAGGTGGGTAAAATTTTATTAAAAAAGTACCAACTTGGAACAGAAGTTACAACATAACAGAAGGCACAGTCTAACTGGCCATTACATGCTTCTTCCTAACATATCTAGGAAATCAAGATACTGATCCATGCCTCCTATCATGCTCTGCTTACACCAAAAGTACAAGTTATGGAAACATCTGTTTTTGACGAGGGAAATTTGACTCTTTTTATCTTCAAAGCATCTCTTGTTTCTTGGCAGCCATAGGGTCAATTGGATAGAAAGTGGAATTGTTCTCCAGATCTGTTTAAGACTCTTAATTGTCTTCTGATTCTGCCAACATTCCATTCATGCGCTTGACACTTCCTGGCATCACCCAAGTTACACCACAAATGCTCAAAAAGAAATTCCAGCACTGCCTAGCGAAGCTGCAATGCAAAAAAAGATGGTTAACAGTCTCCTGAGCCTCTTCACATAAAAGACGCCTATTGCCCAAAACAATCCCTCTCTTTTTGGAGGTTATCTTGTATTAAACAGGCCTCCAGAGTAGCAACCCATCCAAAACAAGCAACCTTGATGAGAGCCTTATTTTTCCAAAGCATTTTCCATCGCCATGTTACCTCCCATTGTCTCTCTTGCAACTGCAATACTTTGTAGCAGCTCTTAACACAGAATTTTTTGTCACAGTTTGCTGACCAAATTAAAGAGTCCATCTTATCCTTAATACTAACAGTGGAGCTCAACTGCTGTAACAACTGGCAGAATTAATCAATTTCCCAGTCATTAAGTCTTCTCCTAGAGTTCATTTGCCACCCAGAATTTGAGTAGAACTCAGCCAGCATTCCTTCCCTGTTAGTGGAACAGTTATATATTGCTGGGAATTTTATTTTAAGGCATTCATTTCCTATTCAAACATCTGTCCAGAATTTAATCTTGCAACCATTACCCACCTCTATTCTTATATACTTCTGGAATTCTGTCCACAAATTGCAGATATTCTTCCAAATTCCTCCTCTTGCAGTTGCTAAAACTGCACCCGGGCTCCAAATCTATTAATGGAAGATGTTTACTACTATCCAAATATAGGATATTGATGGGAACAAATTTTCTAAATAAGTATTTACCTTTTATTATTGCACACTCTTCTTCTTCGATGTGTATTACCATTTGTTGCTGCATGTGTTTTGCCTCTTTTTATTAGCAATATTATTTAGTACTCGCGTAGTTTCTTACTCTTCGATGTGCATTACCATCTGTTTAACATTTGCGTTGTATCTTGCTATTTTGCTGCTATACTTTTTGTATATGCTTCGAATTACTTTTCTGTTTCTTTTATTTTCTTCTCTTCTTTTTCTTTCTTTGAGTCTGAGGGCCTTTCGGAAATAGCCTCTCTGCCCCACAAAGGCAGGGATCACACTGGGTATGTTGTTGTCCTTTTAAAAAGAATGAAAACCCGTAGCTTAGAACTCCCAAAACTTGGAACAAAAAATTGATTTTTTAAAAACTGCTTATTTTATACCTAGTGCATTACCATGATAGCGGCACACCTGCGCGATCTCGCTAACCAAGGTGACTGGCCGACGCCATCACGGTGCAGGGACGTGACCGTGCTGCACAAGCTGGGCTTGGACCTAAGCCTTCACGATGTGGCAGCTGGGATGCGATCGCGTTTAAGTGGCTGGCCACTTAACACTATCGTGCTCCTGCTACGTGATTGCGTAGCACAGGGAGATGACACTTCGTGCAATCGTGGTGTACCAACTGACAGCAAAATCTGCGATCTCATTTTTGGGTCCAAATGATCTGAAATTCACCTCAGCCCATCGGCTCTCAACCCAAACCACCCCAACAAGTCCCGAATGGTAAAAACAATTGGTACAAAGGCTCAAATTATTATTTGGGGCATAATTACTCAAAACGAGGGTTTGGGTTGTAACAGTAATGGATGTTGGACAAGAATAGGGAGGTAAAAGAACACCCACAAAGTTGGGCATATAAAATATTTTTAGGAATAACTTAAGGGTGTAAATATGTATTTTCCCTGTCTAATACTATTATTTGTATCAAGCAAAATTTTTCGTGTTTTCATTTTTCAAATAGCTGCTCATTGCTTTGAGGTTGTCTGAGCGCATTAATTAGGAATTGAATCTGCATGACTTCCGTGGTCAAAGTTGTTGGGGCCATGTCGGAGTTAAAAAAGCATGTGGGATTTTCTCGTTCCTTATCTTTTAGTTTGATGGAACAAGTTAGATTATGTGATGAGGTCATTGCAGTGTTCCTCGGGACGAAGCTATGAATTACTTAAAGATTTTGTTCTTTTGGGCTAGAACACTAAGGCAATCAATAGGCAGGTATAAATGACTATGGCTGTGGTGACTTAAGTCGTTAAGCTCAGAGATCAGGAATTTAACCTGGTCCAACAGCAAGTGTCTCCAAAGAGGAGTGACTTCAGATCTATATTTTGGAACCTAAACTTGATTTTCCAGTTTGGTTTTTTGTTAGTGGAAACATTTGACTGGTCAGGTATTCTGGTCTCTGAATCCAGGAATATGGTTTCGTTTTGATAGCTTGTTAAGCTTAACTCTTTCCCTCTAAAGTAAATAACTCTATCATTGATGACTGGCAGAGAATAAGTATGTTTCAGAACCAGCTATTAAAAAAGAAAACGGGTAGCCATGTGCATGAACTTGTACCCAGGAATAATTCTACCTCATAGCCAATACACGTTTGACAAATGAACCAAGGATCACCTTTGTCTTGGGTTGAGACTGTAAATGGTTTCAAATTGCCAAATTTAACCAGAATAAGGAGAATGTTATGTGCAAAAATGAATGTGATGTCAAGTTTAATTTGTTATAATTTTCTCATATGTTATTTTTGTTTAACGTTTTAAAGTTCTCAAGATTCATTTTAAAACTATGAGACCTCATGCAATGTAAATGATGAACAAATATCTGGGGTCTTATCCATTAGCACCAAATGACACTGGGAAGAACGTTGGATGGGGCCAATCCATGGCCAAAATCTCACTGTTCTCTTTGCCTTAGAATGTTAATTCCTTATATAATTAGATGTTATAGGGTCTTACCTTGTTTTCGTCATCTTGAAGGTTCTCCGGACTCCTGACTTCCGCAATTGCAAGGCTGCTACTGAAATTCGTCAACGTAAGGTTCCTATCAAATTTATTCTTTTCGATTTCTTCATTTAAAAATTTGTCATGAAATACATCGCCAAGCCACTACCTATCTAACCCACACTAGTCATGACTCTTGAGATTATCTACATGCAGTACGTTTTCTTGTTTCCTGTTTTGCTGATACCAATTTGATGCATCACGTGAAAGTTCTGAAATCAGTAAGAAATGCATGGCTGTTTGCTTCACTGTCTTCTAGGTTACAATCGCGTGAATAAAAAGTAGTTTTAATATAACCTGGTTGGTTGCAGCATGCTAAGAGTTGCAACCAACCAGGTTATATTAAAACTACTTTTTATTCAGTTGGTTGAGCATGAGGCTTCCATAATGGAGGTCTCAGGTTCGAAACCTCCTGCCTACGACATTAGGGAATTTGCCTTCTGGGTCGAGCTCGTCGCACAGAGCTTGCCTAGTGCGGGTTATCTCTCCTGTGTGGTTTGCGAGTTATTACACATGAGTGGGGTTTATCTTGTGCGCACCCGAAGAGTAGCGGCTGCGGGTTCCCTTGTCATTAAAAAAAATAGTTGCAAGGTTCTTTGGTGGTTAAACATCTACCTTTCAAGCCATTTCTTCCTCGGGAGCTTATATGCCTTGTACAATGATTTACGTTGCAGCAACTTTCAGCTATTATTTAGGAAATGCTTGGATTTTATGTTTGCAAGATAAACTGATCGGATAATCTAAATAAGAACTTGTATTCAGTGTGATTCACTTTAGCTGGCACGTGGATGTATCATAACTGAACAATGTTTAAATATCATTAGCATGATCTGCCAAAGAGACGTACTTTTACTATTTTGCATGGTTAGATGAGTCAATTGCCCATGGATATTTCAACCTGTTGATATTGGAACCATTCAGGTCCTCTTTTAATTTTTTGTTGTCAAGCTATATGATCAAGATATTCAACATGACAATCATCATGTTATATCAGACAAGGATCCTCCTAAAGTGCTTGTAAATTCTGGCATGCAGAGTTGAATCTCCTGATGGATCTTTACAAGGAGGTGATGGAAGAAACAATAAACCCAGAGGCAGCTAAGGATGCACCCGTGAATATCAAGGATGGAGAAAAGCCTAGTGAGCAACAGAAAGACATGAAACCTCCTCCAGAAAATGGGGCATCTGCAAAACCCGAAGGGGATTCATCTCAGAAACAGCAAGCTGCAGAAGATGGGATGCAAGTGACAGGGACATATGTCGTTGGAGGATCAGCATTTGGCTGGAACTTTATAACATACACCACCGGGAAGGCCATCTATTATGGACGAACCAAAGAGGCCTTCCGAGCTGCAAATGTTAAATGATGAAGTTCCCAAAGTTCAGTTTTACTCTGTACTTTTGGGATTGGATAATGTGTGTACTATAATAGATTCGAATCTTTGGTTAGTCCTACAACCTCTCTTTCTACCTTGTATGTACCGAGAATGACTGCTGGATCGTCTAAAGCACTTAAATTTCAATCAGGATCCACCTATATGCTACTACTCATTTCTCATAACTCTCACTTGAAAACAATCTCTTTAACTGAGCTTGGTATGGCATGTGATGAAACTTGCATCTCAATAGCAATCTCTTTAAGGCAAAATATAAGGAACTAAATACACAAAGAAGTTAAGGGAATTTAACATCTAATATATATATATAAATAATAATTTTGATCTATATATATATAGTGAAACTTTTCGGTGAAATAGATTTGGCTGTGACCATTTAGGAAACATGACTGACATTGTGCACATTGCTGGACTTGAATCCCAGCAATCGATGTAATCATTTGGCAGCACATCAGTAAAATATAAATCAATTGTAGTAATCAACTGTGCTTCAATCTTTGAACTTGTTAGGGCTGATTATATCAATCCTTCATAATTGATTTGCTCTGTTCGGGCTCGTTATATTCTACTACTCCCAATAAATCTCCTTTGTGTCTGTTCTTCGAGATCTAAATTCTAAATCTTCTCAATGATATGAAAATTGACAAACAAAGAAATTAAGGGTGTGTTTGATTGGTTAAAATATTTGAAAAACGTTTTTTTTTTTTGAAATAGTAAGTCCTTAAAATAAGAAAAAGCGACTTTGTAGTTTAAACAATTTTCATTAGTGGTATTTCACCCCAACACACTGTTAGTCAATAATATGGGCAACAACCCATGTGAAAAAAATGCATGTGCATGTTGGTAGGTGCATCCTTTGTTGAGAAAAAAGGAAGAAAATGCCAAGTGAAATTGGCTTTGTAAATTGTTTGTCACCTACCATGAGTTTTTTGGAGCCTATAAATACACCTACTTAACTCCATTGTAAACATCCCAAAAACAAGAGAGAAAAACTAAGAGAAATGATCTTAGTGGAAAGCTTAAGCAAGAGAAACTTTTGAGAGAATTTTGGTGAGAAAATTCTTGGGTGTAATTGAGATCAGGGTTATGAGGTTGAGTGTTGTAAACACTTTTGTAATATTTCTCCCTTAATAAAAGATCTGCAACAGTCCGGAGATGTAGGCAACATTGGCCAAACTCTGTTATCAATTGTGTGTGTTACTGTTCTACTCATATCATGACGTAAGTAGGTTCTATCTAAGGAGGTTGGAATTTAAGTAGTCCATCTGTGACCCTCCAGCCGTTCCTGAGAACTTGCTTAGAGAGGTGGTTCTGTCTAGGAGACTGTCCGGATCTATCATGTGTTAATAGGACCACAATATTTTTTTACAGTCTTTCCTGGGAATCATCTAGTCGGTACATTCCCACAAATCTGGCGATATGAAAAGTAAGTTGGTAAATTTCACAACAACTGGTATCAGAGTTCGGGTCATTTTTGCAGCGAGGTTACTGTTTACGTGCATGGTACTATTCACATGAATAGTAAATTTGTGAATAGTAAAATTTTGTCTGTAATATCAGTTAATCGGCAACAGTGTTCTAATACATGGCGATTCGTAGCGATCCTGATGAAGCCAGATTTGAGTGGGAGCAATGGCCGCAGATGAAGGGAAGGTGAAGATCGAAAAGTTCGATGGTGCGGACTTTCGCTTTGAAAGATGCAGATTGAAGATTATCTGTACCAGAAAACCTTTATCAAACTTTCACAGACAAAAAGCCATCTGATATGAAAGAAGAAGATTAGAAACTTCTCGATAGACAAGCCCTCGAAGTTATCCAGTTGACGTGATCGCGCAATATTGCTTTTAACATAGTAAATGAAAGGACCATAACGAGTCTTATGAAGGCTTTCACAAGTATATATGGGAAGCCATCATCCTCAAACAAAGTTCATTTGATGAGGCGGTTGTTTAACTTGTGGATGACGGAAGGCGCATCAGTGGCTCAATATCTGAATGAACTCAACACAATCACAACCCATTTGAGTTCAGTTGGAATAGATTTCGATGATGAAGTTTGTGCTTTGATTCTCTTGTCATCTCTACCAGACAGCTGGAATGCTATAGTTACAACAGTCAGCAGTTCGTCAGGAAGTAGTAAACTGAAATTTGATATTGAGTGAAGAAATACGACGTAGAGAATCAGGTGAAGCATCGACCTCCTCAGCTTTACACACTGAGTCGAGAAGAAGAACTTCGAAAGAAGGTGAAATTATAGCAGATCAAAATCTAGACGAGGCATATCTAGATTTAGTCAGAAAGATGTCAGTTGCTACAATTATGTCCAAAAGGGTCACTACAAAAGGGATTGCCGAGCACCAAAGAAGAATACTTGTGCTCAAGAATCTGCAAACGTGACCGAGGAAGTAGGTGATGTGATGATTCTAAGCATCAGTAGTCCGGTGGAATACTAGATTTTAGATTCAAGGGAATCTTTCCACTCTACCCCATGCCGAGAAATCATAGAGAACTATGTCAGCGGTGATTTCGGGAAGGTCCATCTAGCCAATGATGAGACCTTGAAGATCGTGGAAAAAAGGAGATGTTCGAGTAAAGTTGCCGAACCAAACTATATGGAAGCTGCAAGGAGTAAGGCATATTACTGGGCTTAAGAAGAATTTGATCTCAGTTAGCCAGCTTGATGAAGAAGGTTACAAAACAACCTTTGCAGGCAGTATATGGAAGATTACCAAAGAGCACTTGTCAATGTTCATGGTAAAAAGTTTGGTACTCTCTATGTAACCTCAAATATAGGGAATACAGTTGCAGTAGCATAAGCTGATGGAAAGTCAGATCTATGGCACCAAAGGCTTAGTCATATGAGCAAAAAAGGGATGAAGACACTTCTGTCAAAAGGGAAGTTACCAGATCTGAAAAGCATAGATGTCAGCCTATGTGAGGATTCTATCTTCGGCAAACAGAAGAAGGTCAGTTTTGCAAAGATTGGCAAGACACCTAAGACAGAAAAGTTAGAGCTAGTCCACAAAGATGTATAGGGACCATCACCAGTACAATCTCTATTAGGCTCATTGTATTATGTCATATTCATTGATGACTCTATAAGGAAGGTATGGATTTATTTCCTGAAGAATAAATCAGAAGTCTTTGATACCTTCAGAAAATGGAAAGCAATGGTGGAAAAAGAAACTAGCTTGAAAGTCAAGCGACTAAGGTCTGACAATGGAGGAGAGTACACAGATCAGAGATTTAGAGAATTTTGCGCAAGCAATGGAATTAAGATGGAGAAAACAGTTCCAAGGACACCGCAGCAGAATGGTGTAGCAGAACTCATGAACATAACTCTAAATGAACGTGCTAGAGGCATACATGCCGGCCTACCAAAAACATTTTGGGCAGACGCTGTCAACACTGCAGCTTACTTGATCAATTGTGGACCCTCAGTACCCTTGGACGGTGGAATACCTGAGGAGGTATGGAGCGGGAAATAGATAAACCTTTCACACATGAAAGTGTTTGGTTGTATTTCTTATGTGCACATTGATTCTACTAAGAGAAGTAAATTAGATCCAAAGACTAACAAATGTGTCTTTATCGGATATTCTACTGTTATATGTAGATGACATGCTCGTTGCAGGAGTAGACATGCAAGAGATTATCAATCTGAAGCGAGAACTGTCGAAGGAATTTGCAATGAAAGATCTGGGCGCCGCAAAGCAGATTCTAGGAATGAGGATCACAAGAGACACAAAGTATGGGATTTTGATATTGTTACAGACTGAGTGCATCAACAAAGTACTCTCATCATTTAATATGCAAGATGCTAAACCAGTGAACACACCTTTAAGTGTTCAATTCAGACTTTCCAAAGAACAGTCACCAAATTCAGAGGAAGAGCGTACACATATGTCAAATTATCCATACGCCCCAGCAATTGGAAGCCTAATGTATGACATGGTTTGTACCAAACCAGATATTGCTCAAGAAGTTGGAGCTGTTAGCATGTACATGAATAATTCAGGCAAGGAACACTGGGAAGCAGTCAAATGGATCATCAGATATCTGTGAGGTACCACTAAAAATGAACTTTGTTTCAAAGTTGGAGATACGACTCTAACAGGCATATGGATGCTGACTTAGCCGGAAATGTCAACAACAGAAAGAGCACTACATGGTATGTCTATACTCTAAGAGGTACAACTGTGAGTTGGGTTTCTCAGCTGTAAAAGATTGTTGCTCTCTCCACAATAGAAACAGAATAAGTTGTTGTCACGGAAGCAAGCAAAGAGATGATATGGCTATAAGGTTTCTTGGAAAAATTGGGCAAGAAACAATAAGACCATATTCTGTATTGTGACAGCTAGAGTGCAATTCATTTGGCCAAGAATTCGTCCTTCCATTCAAGAACGAAGCACATACAAGTGCGATACCATTTTATCCATCAATTCTGGAATAAGGGATTTTAAAACTTGAAAAGATAAATGGAACTCAAAATCCGGAAGACATGTTGATGAAGGCGGTGACGATAGACAAACTGAAGCTATGTTCAGCTTCAGTTATCCTGCACGAAAGATGAAACTAGGAAAGAGCTGCTGCATCGATCAAGGTGTGAAGACATATTGAAATTAGTCTTCAAGTGGGAGATTGTTAGTCAATAATATGGGCAGCAGCCCATGTGAAAAAAATGCATGTGCATGCATGTTGGTAGGTGCATCCTTTGTTGAGAAAAAAGGAAGAGAATGCCAAGTGAACTTGGCTTTTTAAATTATTGGCTGCCAAATTTGTTGGCCACCTACCATGAGTTTTTTGGAGCCTATAAATACATCTACTTAGCTCCATTGTAAGACATCACAAAAACAAGAGAGAAAAACTAAGAGAAGTGATCTTAGTGAAAAGCTTAAGCAAGAGAAACTTTTGAGAGAATTTTGGTGAGAAAATTCTTGGGTGTAATTGGGATCGGGGTTGTGAGGTTGAGTGTTGTAAACACTTTTGTAATATTTCTCCCTTAATAAAAGATCTGCAGCAGTCGGAGACGTAGGCAAAATTGGCCGAACTCCGTTATCAATTGTGTGTTATTGTTCTACTCTCATCGCGACGTAAGTAGGTTCTGTCTAAGGAGGTTGAAATTTAAGTGGTCCATCTGTACCTCCAGTCTTTCTTGGGAACTTGCTTAGAGAGGTGATTCTTTTTAGGAGACTGTCCGGATCTATCATGTGTTGATAGGACCACGGTATTTTTACAGTCTTTCCTGGGAATCAGCTAGTCGGTACATTTCCACAAATATGGCGATAAGGAAATTAAGCTGGTAAATTTCCCAACACACACTCCACCCTCACCCCAACCACACACCCCTATCCTCACCCCACTCCGTAGTATTTTCTTTAATTATATATAAATGATTTTGGAATAATATTTTCTATTTATTTATCAAACACTAGAAAATAAATTAAAAAACACTTATTTTTTAGGAAAATATTTTCTTCATACCAAAAACACCCTAATTCTTTTCAGAAGCTCAAGAAAAGTTAGGACTATATTCAAGTTCATCAGATAAGGTACAATCATTACTATTTTATGAGGATCATAACTCTAGCAACACCTACATAACAATTAGAGCTACTATGCAAAATGAGAAATCATAGAGTCTTGAAGTTGAAGGCCTTGTAAAGATTGAATAATTTGCTTCTCGGTTTTGTCATCAGATATCCTTGGCAACATGCAACATTATGAGAAATCACAGTCTTGAACTTGATCAAGTTGAAGGCCTTGTAGAGATTGAATAATTTGCTTCTCATAATCAGGATTATTACCTTTTCTATTACTCTTTTGTTCCTTCCTCTTCATCATTCAAATTATGACATCTTCTCTCTTAACTTAGTTTGGGGGCACCTTTATCTATGAGATGATATTCTCTCACGTGCCACTCACTCTTTTTCAATGATGAGTTATCTCTACAGTAGTACCTGTAAAATAAATCATGGAGATTTTTATAAATAAATGGAAACAACAAGAAAAATATACTCACGGTAATCCCACAAAGTGGGTATGAGGAGGGTAGGATGTACGCAGACCTTATCTCTATCTTTATGGATTAGAGAGGCTGCTTTCGATAGACCTTCGGCTCAAAAGAAAAGTAGTTAATGCAGGGTTGCAAGGAAAATAAGACAGCAAAATAATAATATACAAAACAAATGAAGCAACACATTATAATACATGCATAAAGAATAAGGATCTACTCAATACCTAAATAATACTACTAATAAACGGAGAATATGAGATGAAGAGGCAAGCCCCCTACCTCTTCCATACAGACAAAACCTCACCTACCCACTAATCTTCTATCCTAATTATCGACCAACTCTTCCTATAAATAAATGGAAGCATAGGAATAAAATTCAGAACTCCAGCCATTATCAAAAACTTTGTTGAAGAGGAACAAAATGAACTGTTGGCGAGCAAACATGACTAGTTTTCAAAATCACTTTTCTGACTGTCACCTAATCCTAACACACTACTTTATTTATATTAAATACATCTTTTATTTATTTATGGACAATTCTAATTAGATGGAACGGTTTGAATTTTAGGATCCACCCAACTATGATAAGAAAATACCAGTGAAATGTAACGCCAAAAGCTAGCTCATGAGGTAAAAATTACACAAGAACATAAAGAGTCTTTTCATTTGTTCTAACCTTGGTGGATAGAGGTACTGGTACATGTTGCTGGTGGGAGGTGACATATATCTTGTGGAACTAGTCAAGGTGCGCGCAAGCTGACCCGGACACCTCGATTATTAAAAAAAACATATAAAGAATCCAAATATTTTTCCCGTAGATGCTCACACCTTATATTATTTTTTGTATATTTGGCTAGCGAATATAATTTTTTTGGGCGACCGACCAAATATGTAACTTGATCAATAATTTTCTCTCTGTGCAAACCATAGCTATCATAACTTTGATGGATAAACGTCTTTGTTTGTCTATGCTATGGGGTTTATGAGGAAACAAACTAGCAGGTTACACGAATTTTTACATATTGAATGAATTAAAAAGGGCAGCCCGGTGCACTAAGCTCTCGCTATGCACGGGGTTCGGAGAAGGGTCGAACCACAAGGGTCTTTGTACGCTTACCTCACATTTTTGCAATAGGCTGTTGAAATGTGAGGTAAGGCTGCATACAATAGACCCTTGTGGTCCGGCCCTTCGCCGAACCACGCGCATAGCTGGAACTTAGTGCACCGGGCTGCCCTTTTTAATTCATTCAAGATGTAAAAATAAACTTGAGAACTCATTAAAACAAAAAGATTTGTGGTTCAAATCTTGTAAATTAAAATCCGGGCTCCACATCTCCTCATAAGGGATGTTAATTAATTGTTACCCTGTTAGGTTGTTTCCTCCTAAACCCCATAGCATAGACAAACAAAACGTTTATCCATCAAATATATGATGGCTAGGGTTTGCACAAAGAGAAAATTCTTGAGCAAGCTACATGTTTGGTCGGTCGTCTAAAAAATTATATTCGCTAGCCAAATATACAAAAAACATACATTATTACATATTAAAAATATGCTATTTTATGTTAACCAAATAATATATATTTTCTCACGACCCAAATCAGAGGGCCGCGACGGGCACCCGGACCCTACCTGCCGGGTACCACTACGCATACAGTCCACATCTAATCACAATTAGCTAATCACAGCCACAAGGGCTGTCCCCCGACATATGAAAATAGTAAGTATGTAACATCTTAATCAGAAAACCAACTTATATATATAAAGAAATTCCCCTTTAGGTTAGATTATAATTCCCCCCCCCAAATTCCCTCATATGATTCAGTTCATATGACCCATATCATATAATCCGAAATACCTTTGAAATTCCCAAGGTATATCTCCTTGATAAAATACTTTGTAAATTCCAATATTTTAAATGAATATGATTATGGACGGTACTACCTCCTAATCTTTTAAATTCTTTAAATTCTTGCATTAAATACTTGGCTGGTTCAACCGGCTATTTGATTTAAATTTCCGCAGAACCTTTGATTTATGGTTTCCATAACTGGAACCTTAAATTGTAAGTTAATCTTTATTTACTTTTTGCATATTTCAATTATCCATTGATTCTTCAATCCCTTATATCCCGATTCTTTCCCTATCTGTTATCCCCTTTTGATCCTCGGCCTAAGTTTGGTATCAAAGCCATAAAGGGTAGAGATAGAGAGAATAGTGTCCAGATCAGATGAGATTGTTAGAGGTTCGGGTTGTTCCGAGGTTTTGTTCTTAGGATAGTCCGGGGTCGGTAAGTCCTCAACGAATGCAGGCAGTTATACCCTAGGGAAGGCCTTTGATTGTAGGAAGAGTCCGGGTGCTCTGTTATTAGGAGTTCCATAACATGGATCAGTTTCTTAACAGATCTACTTCTTGTGATTTTGGTTCATCTTCTTCCATGGATTCAAAGAAGATAATAAACACCGAAGAAATGTTGATACAAGATTTTGAAGAATTATTGATAATTGGAAAATACCGAGAGTAAATCGAGATCAGATTTACAAAAATTCCAAATACCAGTTATTCAAAACCGACTTCACTATCAAAATAGAGGAAAGAGATATCCAATTATCTCAACCTTTTGAAACAATCCAATTACTTTCTCAAAATTCCTTGAAGAGACACAGAGAAAGAAATTACAAATACATCCATATTGGATTAGTCCAAGAGGGGATAAAACCCATCACGAAGAAAGGATTAAACACCTCAATCCTTGCTATCTTAGGTGATGCCAAATTCACAAATTTTGAAGATTCCCTATTGAGTTCTGTTGAGTCTAGTCTCTGCACATGACCAATATCTTTTGATTGTTACCCAAATTTCTCAGTTTCTTTAAATGACAAAAATATCCAAAAATCCCGTGTCTTACAAATCAAGACTCACAATTACCAAATGCTTGAAGGCTCGATTCACGTAGCTATAATTTATAGAATCCATTACAAAGCTATGACTTCAACTTTTGCTACAAAAGTCAGATACCATAGTAAGAAAGGCGAAACCCTTCTTTTACAAACAGATCTTTTCAGATCTAACACCATTATACCAAGACCTATTAGATGGAAGGATATTACCCTACCAGACGAATGGATCTTAGAAGGTGTTGTCAAACCTGAACCTCAAGAGACTTCCGAACCAAATACCCGTCTTAGAGAAATAACCCAATACCAGGATGGTAGAGTCAATCTATCGTTCCATAGAAAATCTATGAGTAGTAGATACGATGATTCTAGTTCCTTAGAAACCCTTGACTTAGGAAGAGTCTCACAGATTCCCTCAGTCATAAATACTCCTTACAAAACAAAACCGAGACATTCTACGTCAGATCTACCCAATCTAAGAAACATAGACTACTCCAACGAAATACTGAGACCCGTTTATGAAAATTCCACTGTTAGAAAAAAGATAGAGGACCAGGAACCTACTAGTCCAACTTTTTCCTCGATTAGAGAACATAGTAAACGAAATTGGTGTTGTAGAAAAAGATTTCAAAGTAGACAAAAAATTCCTACAAAATGATTTTTATGAAAAATACAACCTAGAAAAACGAATTTGGTTCTTCAAAATGTTTTCAAAAACTAGGACACAAATACAGGAAAAATTCTACGAGTTAATGAACATAAGATAAACATCCTTTTCTTTGACTGGTTCAATTATTAGTCCTCCCAAAATTCCATTGATTATCCATTTTCTAGTACGATAAATCCCGTTACGACTAAGAACAAATAACTGGAGTGGGAAACCCTTGTTGATTCTAGGAAGATCCAGTCCAACAACCCTCCTTTACAAGGTATCAAGCTTAATATTCATGGCTGTCCTATAGACGCGATTCCTCTTAAGAATCCAGCAGAGGAAGAAAAAACAAATACCAATAATATCCTCGCACAAAACAATTTCACCAATATCAGTTTGAACACCCTAGGAAAACAACTCGATAGGGTAGAAAAACACATAAAACCCAACCCTTTAGTCACCATAGATTCCACAGGTACGACTAAGGATATGAAATTGAAAAGCCAAAGCCCTATCTTTAAACCTCTTTTAGGTGTCCAAAGATGGTGTCAAGAATATCCAGCAAAACAAGTTTGAATTTATTCAGGCTATCCAGAATTGAGTAGAATTGGGACATCCAACAGTTCTAATACAAAACACGTTGTTCCAGATACTCCACAATCTTCCAATAAAATCACTACTCTAACACATGACTCCGACGACAGTGATACTCCAAAACAAAAAACCTTTCGTTAACCATATGGATTGGCAAAGACCAATACAACAAGTACAACAACAACAACAATTACAGATTATTCCTGCCCCAGATCTGGGAATAGTCAAACCCCTAGCTCAATCCCATTTCAATGCCTCTTCCATTTATGATTGGAACATAGATGGGATGACCGAATACAATATTCTCAGTTTTCTTCAACAAATGACCATGGCTGCAAATGCCTACAAAACCTAGAACGGTACGCAAGACAAGACCATTGCAGAACTGCTCATCGCAGGATTCTCTGGTCAATTGAAAGGTTGGTGGGATAATTATCTCGCTGATCAACAAAAGGAAGATATCCTCAATTCCATCAAAACTGATGAAGAAGGAATAAACTCATAGATGTCGAACACCAAAAAGATTATTTGAATAAACTCCTCAAATCCATTACTGACGAGAAAAAATAATTCAAAAATACGATTTTGCCAAATACCTCCAAAATACTTACGACTTGACCAAAATCCTGAAAAAGGGTAAAAGGATGAAAGAATCCAAAGAAACCCCAGTTCTAGAACTCCAGAGGGAGGTGAAACAAATCAAAGTAGAGATCAAGGATCTACGAGAAAAACAATAACAAGACTCTCTTCTACTAAACACAGTCCTTTAAAAAACCCAGGGTAATTCTAAATCCAGTTCTGAGTCCAACAATTCCGACTCTGAAAATCCAGAAGAACCTCCTGACAACCTTTTTCTTGAAGAGGTCCCACAAGAATTCCTTACTGTCTTAAGACATATCACGTCCAAGAAATACCTTGTTCAGATAACCCTTAAGTTCTCAAGCAATTTTAGAATTACTACTATAGCTCTTTTTGACACTGGTGCTGATCTGAACTGCATTAAAACATGTCTAATACCTAATAAATTTCATGAAAATATCCAGGAAACTCTAGCGGCGGCTAATAACACAATGCTAGAAATTAATTCCCAAACCAGTGCATCCGTTATTATTAATGGAGTTTCTATAGCAACATCGTTTGTCTTAGTAAAAGACATTCACAACTCCGTTATCTTAGGAACACCATTTATAAATCTTATCACCCCGTATAAGGTAGATAATGATTTCATCTCTTTTGATTCCAATAAAAAGAATTTAAAATTCCCTTTTTTGACAAAACCAAAAGCTAGAGACCTCAATCTGATTAAAACTTATTCTTGACATCTAGGAGAAATAAGGAATAGTTTTTAGATCAGAATTCTGAGTCCCCTAGAAACTATGATACCCGTTCCATCAAATTAATTGATTCCTTTGCATACACAAAATTTTTGAAGCATAATTTACAATATCAAAAACGGTTTCAAAACATTGCATTAAAAGATATTTTCTGCAAAATTGATTCCTGACATTTTTTACTTTAAAAATCTTTTAACCAGTGGTTTACTAAAAAATAGGAGAGAAAACCCACAAATTTCTGATACTGGTTACAACGCAAAAATGTCCTATCACTTCCCCTTGCCCCACTGTCTGGGCTACAAGGAAAAAATATCCAGGAAGGACATGCAGGAATCCGGGAAATACTGTGTCCACGCAAAGTGTGGAACCTTGCTCCAAAAGAGAAAAGATGAGATACCTCCACCAATAAATACACAGTTGTTGCACCACAACAACAAACAAATTCCATGGCCCTAAAAAAACCCACAAATGCCAAACCAATAAAAGAAGAAAAAGAAAAATTCCCTGCCAAATCTCCCACTAAAAAACCCATGACAGGGTATGATGCAGTAATGAAAGAAGAAAATAAAAATGCCGCAGCATCTGTGCAAGAAACACCAGCACAGGAGATAACTGCTGAGAATATTCTACAACTCCTTGAGAAATCCCCAGAATTACAACAAGCATTGATACAACTTCAAAATCCCAAACAAGAAGTTGCTCAAAGCTCAGGAGAGGAAAAAATCTCTCAAAATTTTACAAAAATCGAAAAAGGAGAATCTTCAAAAACGCTTTCTCAAAAACAATTTTCAAAACTCCAACTTGAGAAAGAAGAATCTTCAAAAATCCTTTCTCAAAAATAATTTTCAAAAAATCAACTTGTGGTACCACAAGTCCCCAAAAAACCTACTCTTAAATTTTTCATAAAACCGTTTTTTAAAAATATTGTGACTCTTGAAAAAGGATTTTTTAATGAAGACTCTTTTTTAGCATTACAAAATTATTTTCGATCACAATGGTTTTACAAATCATGGGATATTTTAAAAACCCCATATTTTTACCGGGATATCCTTGAAATCTCAGGATCACCAACAATAAAAAATAATTATTTAAAAAATAACCCAGTTCCATCTTATTCCATTTGCAAAATGCTTAACGTAATTGCTCTATGCGATTGGGGGAATGATCTACCACAACTCCTAAATTTCCCAGATACCTACAAAAATGAGCCATTTTTTGATATTCCTTTTAATTACTAGGATTACCAACAAGATTGGTTCAATTCCTTCTTTATTCAAAATACCGACCAACGCCACACTTGTCTTTTCCATTTTGATACCTCATGTGATCCATCACAATTTCCAGCATGGTGGAATTCATGGTGGGAGCAATTCGGATCCACCCTAGAAATACAAAAACCAGAAGTCACTAAATCTTTCAGCCTCTTAAAATCCCAATATAAACCCTCTGAGGAAGAAAAACGATTTGTGCCTCTACACCTTTTTCACACAAAATTCCACTTACCATGGGTATTTACATGGTGGTAGATTATTCGGACAATAAAATCTCAATAATCCGAAGAAGATTCAAAGTCAGATGGTGGGACAACTTCAAAATACCATTAAGTCTCACACCACAAAAGGTCCAGGAATGGTTAAAATTCCGAAAATCCATTCTGGTACAGGCACCTCAACAAACACCACCGGCACCACTACAAACACCACCGACACAACTACAAACACCAAAGCACACCCAGTTCCTTTCACAAAATCCCAGATGGCCCTTGCAGCGGCCAAAAATCCAGAAGAAATGCAAGCCATAATTCTGAAATTTGCACCGTCTTCATCAAAACAAGGCTCTTCATCAGAGGAAGAAGAACCAGAGATTGATATTGAAGACAGTCCGGTTTTTGGCAACAGTGGATTCTGAAGAAAGTTACCAAAAGAATTCAAAATACCCGGAGTAGAGTTCAGACAAAATTCTGACAAAAGAAAGTGCTCGAAAAGCTACTTTAAAAAAAAAGCAAAAAGCAAAAGCAAAGATTCCAGCAATAATTCAAGAAAATGCCAAAATGATGAATAGTCATTCTCCACTCGGATGAATAGTCATTCTGCACTTAGATGAATAGTTAGATTCCTTTTTAATTACCAAAATGCCATGTAAAACTCCTATAAAAGGAGACTCCCTCTCCCTTAGCTAGATAAGTCATTTTTCCTAAGTCTTTCTCTTTCTAAACTAGAGAGAAGTGAGAGCTCTAAAGAAATTCTCCTTTAGGTTAGATTAAAATTCCCCCCAAATTCTCTCATATGATTCAGTTCCTATGACCCATATCATATGACTCATATCATATGATCAGAAATACCTTAGAAATCCTAAGGTATATCTCATTGATAACATACTTTGTAAATTCCAATATTTTAAAAAAATATGATTATGGACGGTACTACCTCCTAATCTTTCAAATACTTCATGCTTTTAAATTCTTTAGGAGTTTAAATCCTTCAAGCATTTGGTAAGCACAAAAAGGATTCAACATCTGGTCTGGATAATATTCTCTTTATTTCTTAGACGTGCTCTGATAAGTTTGGTATCAGAGCTATAAAGGGTAGAGATAGAGAGAATAGTGTCCAGATCAGATGAGATTCCTTGTTAGAGGTTCGGGTTCTTCCGAGGTTTTGTGCTTAAGATAGTCCGGGGTCGGTAAGTCCTCAACGAACGCAAGCAGTTATACCTTAGGGAAGGCCTTTGATTGTAGGAAGAGTCCGGGTGCTCTGTTAATAGGAGTTCCATAACATGGATCCGTTTCTCAACAGATCTACTTCTTGTGATTTTGGTTCATCTTCTTCCATGGATTCAAAGAAGATAATAAGCACCGAAGAAATCTTGATACAATATTTTGAAAAATCTATTGATAATTGGGAAATACCGAGAGAAAACGAGATCAGATTTACAAAAATTCCAAATATCAGTTATTCAAACTGACTTCACTATCAAAACAGAGGAAAGAGATATCCAATTATCTCAACCTTTTGAAACAATCCAATTACTTTCTCAAAATTCCTTGAAGAGACACAGAGAAAGAAATTACAAATACATCCATATTGGATTAGTCTAAGAAGGGATAAAACCCCTCACGAAGGAAGGATTAAACACCTCAATCCTTGTTATCTTACGTGATGCCAAATTCACAAATTTTGAAGATTCCCTATTGAGTTTTGTTGAGTCTAGTCTCTGCACATGACCAATATCTTTTGACTGTTACCCAAATTTCTCAGTTTCTTTAAATGACAAAAATATCCAAAAATCCCGTGTCTTACAAATCAAGACTCACAATTACCAAATGATTGAAGGATCGATTCCCGTAGCTATAATTTATAGAATCCATTACAAAGCTATGACTTCAGCTTTTGCTACAAAAGTCAGATACCATAGTAAGAAAGGCGAAACCCTTCTTTTACAAACAGATCTTTCCAGATCTAACACAATTATTACAGGACCTATTAGATGGAAGAATATTACCCTACCAGACAAATGGATCTTAGAAGGTGTTGTCAAACCTGAACTTCAAGAGACTTCCAAACCAAATACCCGTCTTAGAGAAATAACCCAATACCAGGATGGTAGAGTCAGTATATCGTTCCATAGAAAATCTACGAGTAGTAAATACGATGATTCTAGTTCCATCGAAACCCTTGACTTAGGAAGAGTCTCATAGATTCCCTCAGTCATAAATTCTCCTTACAAAACAAAACCGAGACATTCTACGTTAGATTTACCCAATCTAAGAAACGTAGACTACTCCAATGAAATATCGAGACCCATTTATGAAAATTCCACTGTTAGAGAAAAGATAGAGGACCAAGAAACTACTAGTCCGACTTTTTCCTCGATTAGAGAACATAGTAAACGAAATTGGTGTTGTAGAAAAAGATTTCAAAGTAGACAAAAAATTCCTACAAAATGATTTTTATGAAAAATACAACCTAGAAAAATGAATTTGGTTCTTCAAAACCTTTTCAAAAACTAGGACGCAAATACAGGAAAAATTCTACGAGTTTGTTAATGAACATATGATAAACATCCTTTTCTTTGACTGGTTCGATTATTATTCCTCCCAAAATTCCATTGATTATCCCTTTTCCAGTACGGTAAATCTCGTTACGACTAGGAACAAATCACCGGAGTGGGAAACCCTAGCTGATTCTAGGAAAATCCAGTCCAACCATCCTCCTTTACAAGGCATCAAGCTTAATATTCATGGCTTCCCTGTAGACGCGATTCCTCTTAAGAATCCAGCAGAGGATGAAAAAACAAATACCAAGAATATCCTCGCACAAAACAATTTCACCAATATCAGTTTAAATACCCTAGGAAAACAACTCGATAGGGTAGAAAAACACATAAAAACCAACCCTTTAGTCACCATAGATTCCACAGGTACGACTAAGGATATGAAATTGAAAAGCCAAAGCCCTATCTTTAAACCCTTTCAGGTGTCCAAAGATGGTGTCAAGAATATCCAGCAAAACACGTCTGAATTTATTCAGGCTATACAAGATCAATTGAGTAGAAATGGAACTTCCAATAGTTCTAATACTGAAACCCTTGTTCCTGATACCTCATAATCATCCAATAAAATCACAACTCTGACGAATGATTCCAATAACGATGATACATTAGAACAATTCCAAAATACTACAAATCCCAAAAGGAGTGTTTTCAGATACAAACATATAACATGCTACAAATGCAGCAGAAATGGTCACACTTTGAGATTTTGTAAAAAGAATAAAAAATTACAAAAACCATATTTGAATAAAGAAATAATCCAAAAAATCTCCTATCCTCTTATAAATTCCTCTGATTCAGACTTCTCTGATTCAGACTCTTCTGATTCAAGCTCCACTGATTCAACCACCAAAGCAGAATCTTACTATTTTTCTCTGTCTTCAGATGCTAAAAAACACCTTCAAGTAGATGAGTTAGTCACAACTAATTCATTCAAAAATCCTGATGATCATAAAAGAATACGCTTATGTGTATTAACCAATGATCAAGAAAAAGAGAAAAAATTAGCATAGAAATACCAGTACAGGAACTTCAAAAAGAGATTAAACAAGTAAAGACGGATATAAAAGAATTGAAAGAAAAACAAAAACGAGATTCTTTATTAATAAAAGCAATCCTTTCAAAACCTACTCCACAAAACTCCGATTCTCATAACTCGAAAGAATCCAATACAGAGAAAATCCCAAAAGACTTTCTAAGTATCTTGCGGCAAATCACGTTAAAAAGATACCTAATAAAAATAACCCTTCAATTCTCAGATGACTTTAGAATTCAAACAATTGCACTTTTTGACACTGGTGCTGATTTAAATATGATAAACAACTGGTATAGTACTAGAAAAAATTAGAGAAAAAACTCATGAGAAACTAGCAGTTGCTAACAACACGAAAATCAAAATTGATTCCAAAACCATTGCGTCAATAGAAAATGACGGAGTTTCTATAGTAATATCATTTGTCTTGACAAATGACATACACCGTTTTGTCATCTTAGGAACACCGTTCATGAATCTTATCACCCCTTATAAGGTAGATAGTGATTTTGTATCTTTTAAATTCAATAAAAAGAATTTGAAATTCCGTTTCATAACAAAACCAAAAACAAGAAGTCTCAACCTAATGAGAGCTTGTTCAATACACGAAGATGGTATAAATGCAAAAATCCAAGGAAAATCTTACCATCTACAAGAACTGAAAAAAGAATTTTCTTTTGAAAGATTAAAAACTCATTTAGAATCACCTGATGTTAAAAACGATATTTCTAATCTCCAAAATTCTTTTGAAACCGAATTATGTTCTGAGATTCCTAATGCCTTCTGGAGTAGAAAGCAACATATCGTAGATCTTCCTTACGAAAAGGATTTTTACGAAAAAAAAATTCCAACAAAAGCCAGACCAATCCAAATGAATGGTGATCTTGAACAACACTGCAGAAAAGAAATTCAAGATCTTGAAAATAAAAAAACTAATTTCCAAATCTAGATCCCCTTGGAGTTGTGATGCGTTCTATGTAAGCAAAAATTCCGAAATAGAAAGAGGAACTCCTAGATTAGTAATTAATTACAAACCTTTAAATACTGCCCTAAAATGGATTAGTTACCCAATTCCAAACAAAAAAGATTTACTACAGAAGTTACATTCTGCCTTGATATTTTCAAAATTTGATATGAAGTCCGGTTTTTGGCAAATCCAAATTTATGCAAAAGATCGTTACAAAACCGCCTTTACGGTCCCATTTGGACAAATACGAGTGGAATGTAATGCCCTTTGGTCTAAAAAATGCCCCTTCTAAATTCCAGCGAATCATGAATGACATCTTCAATGATTATTCCAAATTCTGCATTGTTTATATTGATGATGTCTTAATCTTCTCAAATTCTATGGAAGAACATTTCAAACACCTCAAACTTTCTTCTATGTTACAAAGAAAAATGGTTTGGTAGTTTCCAAATAAAAAATGAGCCTTTTTCAAACAAAGATTAGATTTCTAGGACATTATATATCCCAGGAGAAAATAACCCCTATAGAAAGATCCTTAGAATTCGCTAATAAATTCCCTGACAAAATCCTTGATAAAACCCAATTGTAGAGATTCCTAGGAAGCCTAAACTATGTTTTAGATTTCTGTCATGAGATTAATAAAATGGCGAAACTACTCCATGATAGACTTAAGAAAAACCCTATTCCATGGACTAATAACCATACTGTTTGTGTCCAGATTATTAAAAAGAAAGTGCTAGAAATCCCGTGACTTCATTTAGCAGACCCCCAGCTACCTAAGGTCGTAGAAACATACACCTCTGACTTAGGTTATGGAGGGATCCTGAAACAAAATTTGGGGGGGGGGGGGGGGGGGGGGGGGGGGGGTAAGAGTGTATAGTCCAAGATACTTCGCCCACTGGAATAATACCCAGAAAAAACTATTCCACTATTAAAAAAGAAACTTTGAGCATCGTCTTATGCATACAATAATTTCAAAGTGATTTACTAAATCAAATTTTTTACTCAGAATTGATTGCAAAAGTGCTAGAGAAGTTTTACAAAAAGATGTTCAAAACCTTGCATCAAAAAATATTTTTGCACGATGGCAAGCGATTCTTAGCATTTTTGATTTTGATATTGAATATATTAAAGGAGAAACAAATTCTATTCCAGATTTCTTAACCCATGAATTCCTTCAAAACAGAGAGAAAACCCCAGAAAATCCTCCAAGAAAAAAATACCTAAACACCTCTCACTCCTTGACAAATTCCCAGAACTACAAAGGCGAGATTCATAGACAGGAGATCATCCGAAAGGTAAACGCACTCAAAATTTTATAAAATTAGAGAAAGAATTTCCAAAACCCTTTCTCAAAAACATTTTTCGAAAAAGCTATTTTCAAAAACCATTTCTGGAAATTCAATTTTCAAAATCTGAACTTGTGATATCACAAGTCCCCAGGAAAACGGTTTGTGAGACTTTCAATTAAAATACCCCATTTTTTCCTTTTAATTACTGGGATTACCAACTAGCTTGGTTCAATTCCTTTTTTATTCAAAATACCAAACAAAGCCACACTTGGCTTTTCTATTTTGATACCGCATGTAATCCATCACAATTTCCAACATGGTGGAACTCATGGTGGGAACAATTTGGATCCACCCTAGAAATACAAAAACCAGAAGTCACTAAGTCTTTCAGCCTCTTCAAAATCCCAATATAAACTCTCTGAGAAAGAAAAAAGATTTGTGCCACTACACCTTTTTTCACACAAAATTCCACTTACCATGGGTATTTACATGGTTCGTAGATTATTCGGATAATAAAATCCCAACAATCCGAAGAAAATTCAAAGTCAGATGGTGGAACAACTTTAAAATACCTTTAAGTCTCGCACCAAAAAAGGTTCAGGAATGGTTAAATGCCCAAAAATCCATTCTGGTACATGCGCCTCTACAAACACCACCGGCACCCCTATAAACACCAAAGCACACTCAGTTCCTTTCACGGAAATCCCAGATGGCCTCAATGCTTGCAGCGACCAAAAATCCAGAAGAAATGTAAGCCATAATTCTGAAGTTTGCACCGTCTTCATCAAAACAAGACTCTTCATCAGAAGAAGAAGAAGAACCAGAAATTGATATTGAGGACAATCCGATTTTTGGCAACAGTGGGTTCTAAAGAAAGTTGCCAAAAGAATTTAAAATACCTGGAGTAAAGTTCAGACAAAATTCAGACAAAAGAAAGTTCCCGAAAAGCTACTTTCGAAAAAGCAAAGATTCCAACAATAACTCAATAAAATGCCAAAAGGATGAATAGTCATTCTCCACTCGGATGAATAGTTATTCACCACTTAGATGAATAGTTAGATTCCTTTTTAATTACGAAAATGCCATGTAAAACTCCTATAAAAGGAGACTGGCTCTCCCTTAGCTAAAAAAGTCATTTTTCCTAACTCTTTCTCTTTCTAAACTAGAGAGAAGTGCGAGCTCTAAAGAAATTCCCCTTTAGGTTAGATTAAAATCCCCCCCAAATTCCCTCATATGATTTAGTTCATATGACCCATACCATATGATTCATATCATATGATCAGAAATACCTTAGAAATCCCAAGGTATATCTCATTGATAACATACTTTGTAAATTCCAATATTTTAAAAGAATATGATTATGGACGGTACTACCTCCTAATCTTTCAAATACTTCATGCTTTTAAATTCTTTAAATTCTTGCATTAAATACTTGGGTGGTTCAACCGCCTATTTGATTTAAATTCCTGCAGAACCTTTGATTTATGGTTTCCATAACTGGAACCTTAAATTGTAAGTTAATCTTTATTTACTTTCTGCATATTTCAATAATCCATTGATTCTTCAATCCCTTATATCCCGATTCCTTCCCTATCTATTATCCCCTTTAGATCCCCGGCATAAGTTTCCTCTCCTAAGCTTTGAGCAACTTCTTGTTTGGGATTTTGAAGTTGTATCAATGCGTGTTGTAATTCTGCGGATTTTGCAAGGAGTTGTAGAAGATTCTCAGCAGTTATCTCCTATGCTGGTGTTTCTTGCACAGATGCTGCGACATTTTCATTTTCTTCTTTCATTACTGCATCATACCATGTCAGGGTTTTTTAGTGGGAGATTTCGCAGGGAATTTTTCTTTTTCTTCTTTTATAGGTTTGGCATTTGTGAGTTTTTTGGGGGCCATGGAATTTGTTTGTTGTTGTGGTGCAACAACTGGTGTATTTATTGGTGGAGGTATCTCATCTTTTCTCTTTTGGAGGAAGGCTCCACACATTGTATGGACAAAGTATTGCCCGGATTCCCGCATGTCCTTCCTGGATATTTTTTCCTTATAGCCCAGACAGTGGGGCAAGGGGCAGTGATAGGACATTTCTGCGTTGTAACCAATATCAGAAATCTATGGGTTTTCTCTCCTGTTTTTGAGTAAACCACTGGTTAAAAGATTTTTAGAGTAAAAAATGTCAGGAATCAATTTTACAGAAAATATCTTTTAATGCAATGTTTTGAAACCGTTTTTGTTATTGTAAATTATGCTTCAAATTTTTTGTGTATGCAAAGGAATCAATTAATTTGATGGAACGAGTATCATAGTTTCTAGGGGACTCAGAATTTTGATCTAAAAACTATTCCTTATTTCGCTTAGATGACAAGAATAAGTTTTAATCAGATTGAGGTCTCTAGCATTTGGTTTTGTCAAAAAAGGGAATTTTAAATTCTTTTTATTGGAATCAAAATAGATAAAATCATTATCTACCTTATACGGGGTGATAAGATTTATAAATGGTGTTCATAAGATAACAGAGTAATGAATGTCTTGTAGTAAGACAAACGATGTTGCTATAGAAACTCCATTAATAATAACGGACGCACTGGTTTGGGAATTAATTTCTAGCATTGTGTTATTAGCCGCCGCTAGAGTTTCTTGGGTATTTTCATGAAATTTATTAGGTATTAAACCTATTTGTATGCAGTTCAGATTAGCACCAGTGTCAAAAAGAGCAATAGTTGTAATTCTAAAATTGCTTGTGACAAATTTTTAAACCTTCCTATTGAGTTATACTGACAAGCTGTCCGTATGTAAACTCACAGTAGGGTATAATCTGTTTACCAAAATTCTCTTTGATTTTGTTCCTAGCCTTCTCTCCTAGAAGGGTAGGTAATCCGACCATGAATTTCTCTTTCCAGAATGGCTGGTTGGAATCTTCCCTGAGCATAACTCTGGTTAAGAAGGTATTTTTGTACCATTGGAAATCACTGAGTTTTTTGCATTTGAGGTTGGAAAGTAACTCGGCGTTTTTATCTTTCAAATGTGAAGAATCTCCTATGAAGTTTAAAGAGATTGTGAGAATCAAGGTTGCTACGACATCTTGTAGGGGTTCACCTTGTTCATCAAGGATTAATATTCCTTCTTCATCAGTTTTGATGGAATTGAGGATATCTTCCTTTTGTTAATCAGCGAGATAATTATTCCACCAACCTTTCAATTGACCAGAGAATCCTGCGAAGCAGTTCTGCAATGGTCTTGTCTTGCGTACCGTTCTAGGTTTTGTAGGCATTTGCAGCCATGGTCATTTGTTGAAGAAAACTGAGAATATTGTATTCGGTCATCCCATCTATGTTCCAATCATAAATGGAAGAGGCATTGAAATGGGATTGAGCTAAGGGTTTGACTATTCCCAGATCTGAGTAGGAATAATCTGTAATTGTTGTTGTTGTACCTGTTGTATTGGTCTTTGCCAATCCATATGGTTAATGAAAGGTTTTTGTTTTGGAATTGTTTTAGAGTATCACTGTCGTCGGAGCCATGTGTTAGAGTAGTGATTTTATTGGAAGATTGTGGAGTATCCGGAACAACGTGTTCTGTATTAGAACTGTTGGATGTCCCAATTCTACTCAATTGATCTTGTATAGCCTGAATAAATTTAGACGTGTTTTGCTGGATATTCTTGACACCATCTTTGGACACCTGAAAGGGTTTAAAGATAAGGGTTTGGCTTTTCAATTTCATATCCTTAGTCGTACCTGTGGAATCTATGGTGACTAAAGGGTTGGTTTTTATGTGTTTTTCTACCCTATCGAGTTGTTTTCCTAGGGTATTTAAACTGATATTGGTGAAATTGTTTTGTGTGAGGATATTCTTGGTATTTGTTTTTTCATCCTCTGCTGGATTCTTAAGAGGAATCGCGTCTACAGGGCAGCCATGAATATTAAGCTTGATGCCTTGTAAAGGAGGATGGTTGGACTGGATTTTCTTAGAATCAGCTAGGGTTTCCCACTCCGGTGATTTGTTCCTAGTCGTAACGAGATTTACCGTACTGGAAAAGGGATAATCAATGGAATTTTGGGAGGAATAATAATCGAACCAGTCAAAGAAAATGATGTTTATCATATGTTCATTAACAAACTCGTAGAATTTTTCCTGTATTTGCGTCCTAGTTTTTGAAAAGTTTTTGAAGAACCAAATTCATTTTTCTAGGTTGTATTTTTCATAAAAATCATTTTGTAGGAATTTTTTGTCTACTTTGAAATCTTTTTCTACAACACCAATTTCGTTTACTATGTTCTCTAATCGAGGAAAAAGTCGGACTAGTAGTTTCTTGGTCCTCTATCTTTTCTCTAACAGTGGAATTTTCATAAATGGGTCTCGATATTTCATTGGAGTAGTCTACGTTTCTTAGATTGGGTAAATCTAACGTAGAATGTCTCGGTTTTGTTTTGTAAGGAGTGTTTATGACTGAGGGAATCTATGAGACTCTTCCTAAGTCAAGGGTTTTGATGGAACTAGAATCATCGTATTTACTACTCGTAGATTTTCTATGGAACGATATACTGACTCTACCATCCTGGTATTGGGTTATTTCTCTAAGACGGGTATTTGGTTTGGAAGTCTCTTGAAGTTCAGGTTTGACAACACCTTCTAAGATCCATTTGTCTGGTAGGGTAATATTCTTCCATCTAATAGGTCCTGTAATAATTGTGTTAGATCTGGAAAGATCTGTTTGTAAAAGAAGGGTTTCGCCTTTCTTACTATGGTATCTGACTTTTGTAGCAAAAGCTGAAGTCATAGCTTTGTAATGGATTCTATAAATTATAGCTACGGGAATCGATCCTTCAATCATTTGGTAATTGTGAGTCTTGATTTGTAAGACACGGGATTTTTGGATATTTTTGTCATTTAAAGAAACTGAGAAATTTGGGTAACAGTCAAAAGATATTGGTCATGTGCAGAGACTAGACTCAACAAAACTCAATAGGGAATCTTCAAAATTTGTGAATTTGGCATCACGTAAGATAACAAGGATTGAGGTGTTTAATCCTTCCTTTGTGAGGGGTTTTATCCCTTCTTAGACTAATCCAATATGGATGTATTTGTAATTTCTTTCTCTGTGTCTCTTCAAGGAATTTTGAGAAAGTAATTGGATTGTTTCAAAAGGTTGAGATAATTGGATATCTCTTTCCTCTGTTTTGATAGTGAAGTCAGTTTGAATAACTGGTATTTGGAATTTTTGTAAATCTGATCTCGTTTTCTCTCGGTATTTCCCAATTATCAATAGATTTTTCAAAATATTGTATCAAGATTTCTTCGGTGTTTATTATCTTCTTTGAATCCATGGAAGAAGATGAACCAAAATCACAAGAAGTAGATCTGTTGAGAAACGGATCCATGTTATGGAACTCCTATTAACAGAGCACCCGGACTCTTCCTACAATCAAAGGCCTTCCCTAAGGTATAACTGCCTGCGTTCGTTGAGGACTTACCGACCCCGGACTATCTTAAGCACAAAACCTCGGAAGAACCCGAACCTCTAACAAGGAATCTCATCTGATCTGGACACTATTCTCTCTATCTCTACCCTTTATGGCTTTGATACCAAACTTAGGTCGAGGATCTAAAGGGGATAATAGACAGGGAAGGAATCGGGATATACGGGATTGAAGAATCAATGGATAATTGAAATGTGCAGAAAGTAAATAAATATTAACTTACAATTTAAGGTTCTAGTTATGGAAACCATAAATCAAAGGTTCAGCAGGAATTTAAATCAAATAGGCAGTTGAACCGGCCAAGTATTTAATGCAGAAATTTAAAAAATTTAAAAGTATGAAGTATTTAAAAGATTAGGAGGTAGTACCGTCCATAATCATATTCATTTAAAATATTGGAATTTACAAAGTATTTTATCAAGGAGATATACCTTGGGAATTTCTAAGGTATTTCGGATCATATGATATGAGTCATATGATATGGGTCATATGAACTGAATCATATGAGGGAATTTGGGGGGAATTTTAATCTAACCTAAAGGGGAATTTCTTTATATATATATATATATATAAGTTGGTTTTCTGATTAAGATTTTACATACTTACTATTTCCATATGTCGGGGGACAGCCCTTGTGGCCGTGATTAGCTAATTGTGATTAGATGTGGATTGTATGGGTAGTGGTACCCGGCAGGTGGGGTCCGGGTACCCGTCGCGGCCCTCCGATTTGGGTAGTGAGAAAATATATATTATTTGGATAACATAAAATAGTATATTTTTAATATGTAATAATGTATGTTTTTTGTATATTTTGCTAGCGAATATAATTTTTTGGACGACCGACCAAATATGTAGCTTGCTCAAGAATTTTCTCTCTGTGCAAACCCTAGCCATCATATCTTTGATGGATAAACGTTCTGTTTGTCTATGCTATGGGGTTTAGGAGGAAACAAACTAACAGGGTAACAATTAATTAACATCCCTTACGAGGAGATGAAAATCCCGAATTTTAATTTACAAGTTTTGAACCACAAATCTTTTTGTTTTAATGAGTTCTCAAGTTTATTTTTACATATTGAATGAATTAAAAAGGGCAACCCGGTGCACTAAGTTCCAGCTATGCGCGGGGTTTGGCGAAGGGCCGGACGACAAGGGTCTATTATACGCAGCCTTACCTCACATTTCAACATCCTGTTGCAGAAATGTGAGGTAAGGTTGCGTACAATAGACCCTTGTGGTTCGGCCTTTCTCCGAACCCCGTGCTTAGCGAGAGCTTAGTGCAGCGGGCTGCCCTTTTTAATTCATTCAATATGTAAAAATTCTTGTAACCTGCTAGTTTGTTTCCTCCTAAACCCCATAACATAGACAAACAAAAACGTTTATCCATCAAAGTTATGATGGCTAGGGTTTGCACAGAGAGAAAATTATTGATCAAGTTACATATTTGGTCGGTCGCCCAAAAAAATTATATTCGCTAGCCAAATATACAAAAAACAATATAAGGTGTGAGCATCTACGGGAAAAATATTTGGATTCTTTATATGTTTTTTTTAATAATCGTGGTGTCAGGGTCAGCTTGCGCGCACCTTGACTAGTTCCACAAGATATATGTCACCTCCCACCAGTAACATGTACCAGTAACTCTATCCACCAAGGTTAGAACAAATTGAAAAACTCTCTATGTTCTTGTGTAATCTTTACCTCATGAACTAGCTTTTGGAGTTGCGTTACACGGGTATTTTCTTATCATAGTTGGGTGGATCCTAAATTTCAAACCGTTCCATCTAATTAGAATTGTCCATAAATAAATAAAAGATGTATTTAATATAAAAAAAAGTGGTGTGTTAGGATATGGAACTCCTATTAACAGAGCACCCGGACTCTTCCTACAATCAAAGGCCTTCCCTACGGTATAATTGCCTGCGTTCGTTGAGGACTTACCGACCCCGGACTATCCTAAGCACAAAACCTCGGAAGAACCCGAAACTCTAACAAGGATTCTCATCTGATCTGGACACTATTCTCTCTATCTCTACCCTTTATGGCTCTGATACCAAACTTATCAGAGCACGTCCAAGAAATAGAGAGAATATTATACAACAATAATTCAAGAAACTGCCAAAAGGATGAATAGTTATTCTCCACTCGGATGAATTGTTATTCTCCACTTAGATGAATAGTTAGATTCCTTTTTAATTACCAAAATGCCCTGTAAAACTCCTATAAAAGGAGACTCCCTCTCCATTAGCATAATATGTCATTTTTCCAAAGTCTTTCTCTTTCTAAACTAGAGAGAACTGAGAGCTCTAAAGAAATTCCCCTTTAGGTTTGATTAAAAATCCCCCCAAATTCCCTCATATGATTCAGTTCATATGACCCATATCATATGACTCATATCATATGATCTGAAATACCTTAGAAATTACCAAGGTATATCTCCTTGATAAAATACTTTGTAAATTCCAATATTTTAAATGAATATGATTATGGACGGTACTACCTCCTAATCTTTTTAAATACTTCATGCTTTTAAATTCTTTAAATTCCTACATTAAATACTTGGCCGGTTCAACCGCCTATTTGATTTAAATTCCTGCAGAAACCTTAATTTATGGTACATATATATATATATATATATCAAGGGCCGACAAGGCCATACAAGACTACTACACATAGGACACATGTCTACAAACCTCTAAAAGAGTATATGACATCAAAGGTCGGGACAAGGTCCCGCCATACCCATATATACATGCAAAAATATATCGTACCAAAATTAGACCGACACTTAGAAACAAAAGGAGTGCTCCAAAATCTGTTGAGTCAGCCACCTACTAATGTGGATCATCGCCCTGTCTACGTGAACCTGCGGGCATGAAACGCAACGTCCCCAGACAAAAGGGACGTCAGTACGACTGATGTATGGAGTATGTCAGGCATAAGAAATATCATCACATAGATACATAATAATCCAAAATAGAAACAGTCGACAAGGATAGCTGATAGAACAATCGATAGAAACAACCGACAACCGACAGAAACAGCTAACCAGCAGTAAATGCATCTGAGCACCCTAATACATATGCCTAAATGTTATGCATAATGTAAATGCGGTATACATATAAATATTGGCCACATAAGGGCATCTTCCTGTCCATAACAACCTCTGTGGGCATCATTTCATTATCATATTGGCCACACAAGGGCATCAATATTGGCCTCTTCAGGCTCTTTCGTGATAGTCTGTACCAACTGCAGGTGGTGTGCGTATATAACGCCTTCCCTTTCCCCATATCCCCTACATATATATAATATTTACCATCAAGTAGTGTGCATAGCACAAGTGGGTCTAGGGTAATATATGAATATAATGCAAATGAAAATGCATGAATAACAGTAAAACATCCTGAGTGACATAATATCCTTATACCTTCGGCTAACACTGTGAATATCAACATCTTTTCCGTATCCCTCAATAAGGACATAGGAATATATTTAGACATATTTTTAACATAGAAATCAATAACATGAATATTCTTAACTGCTAGGAGTAGAGTAATTTATGGGACAATATCACGGTTATATTTCGTTACATGGAACATGTCAAAATAAGAAATAATTTGCCTTAACATACCTTTATTGGTCTTGAAATTCTTGTTGAAAATCTGGAATTATCCTAAAACATATGAGCACCGTTCGATAGCTTTGGACTATGCTAAAAACTAAGAAGAACTATTTCCATTTGATTTATTTTAAAATGGCAACAAAATGGTACGTTGCCTACAATTCCTATAATTGCAAAGACCTGTATAAGTTTAAAGTGAAAAGTTTGGTTTCAATTTCGTACAAAAAGGGGTTGGATGAGTTAATGAATCACGATGTTCTCCCCCCCACTATGTTAATATTAACTACCCCACGTTTCTTAACTCTCAACCTGCCATACTTAGCAAAAACACCTTAGTCATTAGGTGATTTCTTTGAAGACCACACGTGGAGATTCCCACTTACCATTGTCCCCCATTAAGATTATCAATCCCACAATTAATCAATTACACACATAACTAATTTTTGATCCCAATTCACTTAAATCTTAATAACTTATAAGACCTTCATATACTCAATGTCATAATTTTGTGATATGACACTAGTCCATAACCTCTTTATGTGCACACCAAATTTATTTCCGAACCCCGTCGTCCCACTTCTTACGTCCAAAATTATTTCGAGACTGCATCCTTTTATATGCTAAGTTGTTGATTAGCATACGTAAATATGACATAAATTCCCCGATGCCCGGGTCCACTTGCATACATTTAGGTGCTCAAACCACCGCCCAAAATTACGGGATGTTACATATTTGTTGGCTATTATCTTGATGGCCTGCTATTTATGTCAATTTCTCAAAATTCTATGCATCTTACAAAATGATTTTTCGGCAATAAAAATAAGAAAATTACACTACTAGAAATAGAGGTTTTTTCCACTGACATTCAGTGGGAAATTTGTGCTATAAAACATGATTTTCCCACCTAATTTGCACAGAACGCATGGTGGGAAACATGTTCCATCTGGGAAACTTCTTAATATTTTTCCGTGTGAAAACACTACTATTTAGGTTTATTCCACCCACATTCCGTGGAAAATAACCACAAAACATTTTTCTTTGGAAAATTCAGTGGAATAATAGAAAGTTTTTAATAGTGTTAATTCGTCAAGTGATGATTCCCAATAATGGATAACTCAAGCTGTGGTTATTGAGGACTCGCTTCCGCATGAAGAAACCGTAACTAGTATTTACATTATAAAACTATGAATTGGAAACTCCAAGAGTACGTACCTCAAAGTTTTGGTGTAGCCCATAAGTCTCCTCTGATCATCAAATATTTCCTTGCCTTTGCCTTTGCCTTTGCCTTTGCCAACAGATTTCCAAATCCCTTGTTTAGCCGTACGACAATATACAAATAGCGTGTGTTCTTCGTGCCCTCCGTAGCTTCAAAAATTTGTCGTGGGCACATTGCTTTGACTCCATAAATATCATCAAATTCCACAACTTTATGCTTGCATGGAAAACGCTTCCCTATTACGTACCTCACCAAATAGTTCATTATTTCCTTGTCCATTCGTGCTTTTTTTAGAGAATAAATGAAAGATCGATCGAGCAGTAAAGATCATGAAAAAGCAAAATTGACAGAGAATTTTGGGTTTTGAGTTTTACTAAATTTTTTGTGAAGGACTCAATTAGAACAAGAGGCAAAATATGTTATTCTTTCTCTACTAGGTTTTTTATTAGATCAGTTATTTCAAGTTAATGGGCCCAAAATTTGTGGACCCAAAAGTGTAAGATTTGGATTCATTAATTTGTGAGACAAAAAAAAAGAAGAAGAAATTTCATAAGCAGTTAGATTAGTGCTCTTTTTTGTTTCTTCAAAAAATAGCGACATGATTTTTCTTTCAAAACCTAGTACATACATTTTTTTTTTCAAAACGTACCATAGACAACTGTATGCTATCTATTAGCGAATATTTTCAGAATATTCTCCGTATATTTTGTAATTATGATAGATGTATATTTAAGGTAACTTAGGATTCTAATTGTATTAGGAATCAACTTTTGTAAGGTAAGTTAGGATTCATACCATATTAGGAATCAACCTTGTACAACTATATATATTGTGAATAATGAAAGGAATCCCCAAGGGAAATTATTCTATCTTTCATGGTATCAAGAGCCTAAAACCTAAACCCTACTCTTCTCCCTTCTCTTCATCAATTTCGGCCAACCAGAAATCTGGTTTCTGCCTCCCTCTCTCGGCCAACTAGAAAAATCCACTTCCCTTGGCCGACGTCAATCATGTCTTCCCCCACAAATTCCAGTTCATCCACTGGCACACTTGACCACATATCTCCACGTTCAGTATCTTCTTTTCATCCGGCATTCGCCGTTAACAACATCAAGAATTTTATCCCTATAATTCTTGATCAAGAAGACTGTCAATATTCCATGTGGATGGAACTATTCTACATTCATGCATGTGCATACAACGTGCTCGATCACATTGACAAATTTGTTCCTCGTCCCACCAATGTTATAGACTCAATCTGGCGTCGTCTTGACGCCATCGTCAAACAATGGATCTACGTCACCATCTCCAAAGACCTGTTATGCACTATCATGAAAACAGGTGCTACGGCACGTGAACTTTGGGTCCGGCTAGAAGAAATCTTTCAGGACAATAAAAATACTCGGGTTGTGTATTTGGAAGAGCAATTCAACAATACCCGCCTCGAGAATTTTAACATGTCCGAATATTGTAAGGAACTGAAACTCATAACCGATCAACTATCCAACGTCGGGACTTCTATTTCAGAAACCAAGATGGTGCTTTAACTTGTTGCGGGTTTACCGAAAGGTGAATATGACATACTCGCAACAATGATTCAAAAAGCCGACCCTCTCCCAAGTTTCAACAAGGCACGTTCACAACTATTGTTGGAAGAAACTAGACGTGCTAAACAAGAGGAACATAATCAAAAGGCATTAGCTGTTGACGGGATGACAACACCTGCGGCCAGCAACAACCAGCGAGCCCAAAGAATAAAGCAAGAGCGCGAAGCGCAGAGCAACGGAGGTCGTGGCGGCAGAGGTCGCAACAACAAAGGCAAGGGCCACGGAAAGGGCCAACGCAACCGGTGGGACCGGACAACGCCAACCATCGGACAGCGGCGCGTGGTCCAACCAAGAGCGGCGAAGTGGGCTCAACCAGCGAGAACTTGGCCTCGCCTCGCATTCCCGTACCCGACCGTAGGGGCCCGGTTCAATAGCCTTGGTCGACAAGCCTATTGGGCCCTGCCCCAGCCATCAGGCAGGCCCACCAGCAGCAGCAGCAGGCCCACCTGATTGTAGTCTAGCAAAGAAGAAGAACTACGAGCCCATTGCAGGTCCAAAACAACTCGCAAAGAAGCCCAAAGATCCCGGCCCCGACCGATTTGGGCCAGGCATACACCACCATGAACCTTCAACAGCCCGGCGAAAATTGGTACATGGACACCGGAGCCACATCTCACCTCACCCGGTCGTCAGGTAACCTATCTCAACTACGTCGGTTAAAGTGTCCTCAATTTATTACTGTCGGCAATGGTCATCGCATTCCAATTGAATGTTACGGTAATACACCCACCAAACATCCACACCCACCTTTCTCCCTAAACCACGTCCTATACACACCTAACATCATTAAAAACATAATCTCTGTTAGAAAATTCATTAGCAATAATTCTGTGTCTATCGAATTTGACCCTTTTGGTTTTTGTGTGAAGGAACTCAATACGGGGAAAATTCTTACACGCTGCAATAGTGTGGGATATCTCTACCCATTCACTCAATCTTCCGCTGACAGACCGCAAGCACCTATGTCCCTTGCGGCGATCTCTCCCTCCACTTGGCACAACAGACTCGGACATCCTGGAGACCCAGTTTTTAACTTTCTTAGGACTTCTAAGCGTATTCAGTGTAATAATGGGAAAATTGCCCAAGATTGTTTTTCTTGTCCACTAGGCAAACATACTCGTCTTCCATTTATCTCATCAAACAGTGTTACTTTTTCTCCCTTTGAAATTGTTCATGCTGATTTGTGGACATCTCCGATTGTTAGCTCTTTGGGGCATAAATTCTATCTAGTATTCTTGGATGATTTTTCACATTTTGTCTGGATTTACCCACTAAAATTCAAATCTGAAGTTTTTGCAAAATTCCTCGAGTTTCAAAAATTCATTAAGACACAATTTGAAAAATCTATTAAATCATTCCAATGTGATAATGGACGTGAATTTAATAACTCGGCATTTCACAATATCTATTCTAAACAAGGCATGGTTTTCCATTTTTCTTGTCCCTATACTTCTTCCCAAAATGGAAAGGCTGAAAGAATTATACGTACCATCAATAACATGGTCCACACACTTTTGTTTCATGCCTGCCTACCACCGCCTTTTTGGGTCTATGCTGACAAAATGGTAGAATTCCTTCTAAATATTTTACCAACTAGCACACTCCAAAACAAGACCCCTACCGAAATCTTATACCGTAGGCAACCATCATATGATCACCTACGTATTTTTGGATGCTTATGCTTCCCCAACATAGCCTCCACTGCACCTCACAAACTTGCCCCTCGCACTCTGCCATGTGTCTTCCTTGGTCTGTCTCCTAATAATCGGGGCTACTTGGGCTATGAAATTACCACTCGCAAAATCATCGTCTTCCGTCACGTCACCTTTAACGAGACAACTTTTCCTTTTTCCAATCTCCGGAAATTTCAGACCACCGATTACTTCTTTCTCGATGAACCAAGTTTGTCTCCGGTCATCCAAAATCTATACCAACAGCAGCCCACTGTTCCGACACCACTGCTGCCTCCAACAGTGTCGTCTGCCCCTCCAGCAGCAATGTTGCCACCCAGTCCGGCTCCCTGCTCTCGGTCCCACACACCACCCATGCTGCACCCTGTCAAGTCTACTGCACCACCCACACTGCCTCCAGTCTAGCAAGTCCAACAACCAGTTGAGTCACTTGCCTCTACAAAGAACATCGTTGTCCATCGATCCAAAGAAACGGGCCCGCAGCCCTACCAGTGCCTCCTAGTCCAGCAACCAATCCCGACCTCCCACTGCTGCCCTCTCATCGCATGGTGACTCGTGCACAACACGGGATCTTCAAACCCAAGGTTTACTTCAATCTCTCCACACAAACTTTATCACCCATAAAAAAGAATCCAAAACTAGCTAAATTGGACCCCAATTGGAATGCGACAATGTGCAAGGAGTTTAACGCTTTAACCAAGTAGAACACTTGGAATTTGGTACCTAGACCAGCTGGTGTGAATGTTATCTGGTGTATATGGCTATTTCGTCACAAGTTCAGAGATAGTGGTGACTTAGAGAGGTATAAGGCAAGACTAGTTGCAAAAGGCTATTATCAGCAGGAGGGTATTGATTGTGGTGAGACATTCAGTCCGGTTGTTAAACCGGCCACTATTTGGACTGGTCTCAGTATTGCTATGGGCATGCATTGGCCGATTCATTAGCTTGATGTCAGGAATTTGTTTCTTCATGGGGATTTGAAAGAGACTGTGTACATGCATCAGCCTCCTGGTTTTGTTCATCCGACAGCTCCGCAGTTTGTGTGTCATCTCAGAAAGTCATTGTATAGATTGAAACAGGCACCCCGCGCTTGGTATGATCGGTTTGCCAAGTATCTTCTGCAGATTGGTTTTGTATGTAGCAGGTGTGATACCTCTCTCTTCACTTTTCACCGAGGTAGCTGCACTGCATATTTGCTATTATATGTCGATGACATTATTCTTACTGCCTCATATGACGGGTTGAAGAATGAAATCATTGCTCTACTCAAAACTGAATTTTCTATGACTGACTTGGGCAAGCTAAGTTATTTTTTAGGTATATCGGTGACCAGATCTGCAACCACTATGTTCCTGTGTCAGCGTAAGTATGCAGAAGAGATAGTGTATAGGGCCAAGATGAAAAATTCTAAAATTATGCCAACTCCGGTGGACTCAAAATCCAAGCTTAGTGCCAATGAAGGTGCGCCAGTTTCTGATCCCACTCTATATCGGAGTCTAGCAGGTGCTCTTTAGTATCTTACATTCACTAGGCCTGATATTGCATATGCCGTTCAACAGGTGTGTCTGTTCATGCACGACCCCCGAGAGTCCCATTTTTCCGCCCTCAAACGTATTATCAAATATGTTAAGGGCACACTAAACTTTGGTTTACATTTATACCCTTCTGCCCCAACCAAGTTGCTAGCCTACACGGATGCAGATTAGGCAGGATGCCCCGACACACGTCGCTCCACCTTAGGGTACTGTGTATTTCTTGGGGATAATCTTATCTCATGGTCCGCCAAGCGGCAGGCCACACTACCCCGTTCGAGTGCTGAAGCAGAATATTGCGGAGTTGCTAATGTCGTCGCTGAGATCTGTTGGCTCCGAAATTTTCTTTTGGAGCTCCAGTGTCCATTACGCAAGGCGTCTATAGTCTATTTTGACAACATATCTGCTATCTATATGTCTCATAATCCACTCCAACATCAGCGGACTAAGCATATTGAGATGGATATCCACTTTGTGCGAGAGAAGGTTGTCCGTGGTCAGGTCAAAATTTTACACGTGCCTTCCTCTTATCAGTATGCAAACATTTTCACAAAGGGACTACCGCGACAGCTCTTTACCGACTTCCAATCCAGCCTTAGCATTCGGCCTCCTCCCGCTCCGTCTGAGGGGGAGTATTAGCGAATATTCTCAGAATATTCTCCGTATATTTTGTAATTATGATAGATGTATATTTAAGGTAACTTATGATTCTAATTGTATTAGGAATCAACCTTTGTAAGGTAAGTTAGGATTCGTACCATATTAGGAATTAACCTTGTACAACTATATATATTGTGAATAATGAAAGGAATCCCCAAGGAAAATTATTCTATCTTTCACTATCAATGTTTATACACTGATACATTTGTCTATGTACAATGATAGTATCTTATGTACTTTGCAATGATCTGTTTATGAACCATCTTCAACATTTAATTTATCTATTCTTCAAAAAATTTAATCATATATACCTAGAGGAAAAAGTGAGTCTACAAATTTAAATGAATAGTGTAGAAATATAGAAATATATGTGAAAGATCAAGAATTACGCACGGTAAAAAGTGTCGCCGGCCAAGGGAAGGGGATTTTAACGTTTTAACCAAGTAGAACACTTGGGATTTGGTACCTAGACCAGCTGGTGTGAATGTTATCCGGTGTATGTGGCTATTTCGTCACACGTTCAGTATCTTTTTTTCATCCGGCATTCGCTGTTAACAACATCAAGAATTGCTGGGGCAGGGCCTAAGAGGCCAGTCGACAAAGGCTACTGGAACTGGGCCCCTGTAGTCGGGTACAGGCATGCAGGCGAGGACCAGTTCTGCTAGTTGGGCCACTACTGCTGTTAGTTGGACATCTGCTGCTGCTGTCCAGTGGTTGGCTGATGGCCAGTCCACTGGTTGCGTTGGCCCTTTCCACGGCCCTTGCCTTTGTGGTTGCAACCTCTGCCGCCACGACCTCCGTCGCTCTGCTGCTGCTGCTGGAACTGCTGGTTGCAGGTGTTGCCATCCCGTCAATGGCTAACGCCTTTTGATTATGTTCCTCTTGTTTAGCACGTATAGTTTCTTCCAACAATAGTTCGGAACGTGCCTTGATGAAACTTGGGAAAGGGTCGGCTTCTTGAATCATTGTTGTGAGTGTGTCATAATCACCTTTTGGTAAACCCGCAACAAGTTGAAGCACCATCTTGGTTCCTGAAACAGAAGTCCCGACGTTGGATAGTTGATCGGTTATGAGTTTCAGTTGCTTACAATATTCGGACATGTTGTTAAAATTCTCGAGGCGGGTATTGTTGAATTGATCTTCCAAATACACAACCCGAGTATTTTTATTATCCTAAAAGATTTCTTCTAGCCGGACCCAAAGTTCACGTGCCGTAGCACCTATTTTCATGAAAGTGCATAATAGGTCTTTGGAGATGGTGCCATAGATCCATTGTTTGACAATGGCGTCAAGACGACGCCAGATTGAGTCTATAACATCGGTGGGACGAGGAACAGATTCGTCAATGTGATCGAGCACGTTGTATGCACATACATGAATGTAGAATAGTTCCATCCACATGGAATATTGACAGTCTTCTTGATCAAGAATTATAGGAATAAAATTCTTGATGTTGTTAACGGCGAATGCCGGATAAAAAGAAGATACTGAACGTGGATATGTGTAGTCAAGTATGCCAGTGGATGAACTGGAATTTGTGGGGGAAGACATTATTGCCGCCGGCCAAGGGAAGGGCAACAGTGTTGCTGCAGAGGCAGGAGACTCGACTAGTTGCTTGACTTGCTGGACTGGAGGCAGTGTGGGTGGTTCAGTAGACTCGACAGGGTGCAGCATGGGTGGTGTGTGGGACCGAGAGCAGGGAGCTGGACTGGGTGGCAGCATTGCTGCTGGAGGGGCAGACGACAGTGTTGGAGGCAACAGTGGTGTCGGAACAGTGGGCTGTTGTTGGTATAGATTTTGGATGACCAGAGACAAACTTGGTTCATCGAGAAAAAAGTAATCGGTGGTCTGAAATTTCCGGAGATTGGAAAAAGGAAAAGTTGTCTCGTTAAAGGTGACGTGACGGGAGACGATGATTTTGCGAGTGGCAATGTCATAGCACAAGTAGCCCCGATTATTAGGAGACAGACCAAGGAAGACACATGGCAGAGTGCGAGCGGCAAGTTTGTGAGGTGCAATGGAGGCTATGTTGGGGTAGCATAAGCATCCAAAAATACGTAGGTGATCATATGATGGTTGCCTACGGTATAAGATTTCGGTAGGGGTCTTGTTTTGGAGTGTGGTAGTTGGTAAAATATTTAGAAGGGATTCTACCATTTTGACAGCATAGACCCAAAAAGGCGGTGGTAGGCGCGTGCATGCAACGTAGTGTGCGGACCATGTTATTGATGGTACGTATAATTCTTTCAGCCTTTCCGTTTTGGGAAGAATTATAGGGACAAGAAAAACGGAAAACCATGCCTTGTTTAGAACAGAAATTGTGAAATGCCGAGTTATTAAATTCACGTCCATTATCACATTGGAATGATTTAATAGATTTTTCAAATTGTGTCTTAATGAATTTTTGAAACTCGAGGAATTTTGCAAAAACTTCAGATTTGAATTTCAGTGGGTAAATCCAGACAAAATGTGAAAAATCATCCAAGAATACTAGATAGAATTTATGACCCAAAGATCTAACAATCGGAAATGTCCACAAATCAGCATGAACAATATCAAATGGAGAAAAAGTAACAATGTTTGATGACATAAATGGAAGATGAGTATGTTTGCCTAGTGGACAAGAAAAATAGTGTTGGGTAATTTTCCCATTATTACATTGAATACGCTTGGAAGTCCTAAGAAAGGTAAAAACTAGGTCTCCGGGATGTCCGAGTCTGTTGTGCCAAGTGGAGGGAGAGATCGCCGCAAGGGATATAGGTGCTTGCGGTCTGTCAGCGGAAGATTGAGTGAATGGGTAGAGATCTCCTACACTATTGCAGTGTGTAAGAATTTTCCCCATATTGAGTTCCTTCACACAAAAACCAAAAGGGTCAAATTCGACAGACACATAATTATTGCTAGTGAATTTTCTAACAGAGATTAAGTTTTTAATGATGTTAGGTGTGGATAGGACGTGGTTTAGGGAGAAAGGTAGGTGTGGATGTTTGGTGTGTGTGTTACCGTAACCTTCAATTGGAATGCGATGACCATTGCCGACAGTAATAAATTGAGGACACTTTAACCGACGTAGTTGAGATAGGTTACCTGACAACCGGGTGAGGTGAGATGTGGCTCCGATGTCCATGTACCAATTGTCGTCGGGCTGTTGAAGGTTCACGGTGGTGTATACCTAGCCCAAATCGCCCGGGCCAGGTGTTGGGCCGGGTGCGATTCTTCCGCCACTCTTGCCGGACCGCAATGGGCCGCCGGCAGGCCGCAACCGGCGGACCGCCGCCGCTGCTGGCGGGCTCGCTCTTGGGTGGCCGGGGCAGGCGAGGTCCAAGAGGCCGGTCGACCAAGGCTACCGGAACTAGGCCCCTGTAGTCGGGTACGGGCATGTTGGCGAGGCCCAGTTCTGCTGGTTGGGCCACTGCTGCTGCTGGTTTGACCACTGCTGATGTTGGCCAGTCCACTGGTTGCGTTGGCCCTTTCCGCGGCCCTTGCCTTTGTGGTTGCGACCTCTGCCGCCACGACCTCCGTCGCTCTGCTGCTGCTGCTGGAACTGCTGGTTGCAGGTGTTGCCATCCCGTCAACGGCTAACGCCTTTTGATTATGTTCCTCTTGTTTAGCACGTATAGTTTCTTCCAACAATAGTTCGGAACGTGCCTTGTTGAAACTTGGGAGAGGGTCGGCTTGTTGAATCATTGTTGCGAGTGTGTCATATTCACCTTTCGGTAAACCCGCAACAAGTTGAAGCACCATCTTGGTTTCTGAAACAGAAGTCCCGACGTTGGATAGTTGATCGGTTATGAGTTTCAGTTGCTTACAATATTCGAACATGTTGTTAAAATTCTCGAGGCGGGTATTGTTGAATTGCTCTTCCAAATATACGATCCGAGTATTTTTATTGTCCTGAAAGATTTCTTCTAGCCGGACCCAAAGTTCACGTGCCGTAGCACCTGTTTTTGTGATTGTGCACCACAGTTCTTTGGAGATGGTGCCGTAGATCCATTGTTTGACGATGGCGTCAAGACGACGCCAGATTGAGTTTGTAACATCGGTGGGACGAGGAACAGATTCGTCAATACGATCGAGCACGTTGTATGCACATGCATGAATGTAGAATAGTTCAATCCACATGGAATATTGACAGTCTTCTTGGTCAAGAATTATAGGGATAAAATTCTTGATGTTGTTAATGGCAAATGCAGGATGAAAAGAAGATACTGAACGTTGGGAGGGGTTGTCAAGTGTGCCAGTGGATGAACCGGAATTTGTGGGGGAAGACATGGTTGCCGCTTGCCGAGGGAAGGGAAATTATTCCATCTTTCATGGATCAATGTGATCGAGCACAATATATATAGCTGTACAAGGTTGATTCCTAATATGGTACGAATCCTAACTTACCTTACAAAGGTTGATTCCTAATACAATTAGAATCCTAAGTTACCTTAAATATACATCTACCATAATTACAAAATATACGGAGAATATTCTGAGAATATTCGCTAATAATTATAAGTTGACTTAGTTGTTTAGAAGTTCAAAATTTAGCTTGAGGTTCTAAGTTCAAGTCCAGAGATTCGATTCCTCGACCTTAAGCCCGACGCCTAACTAATGATCCATTCTCTCTAGTTAATTGACCATGAGTTCCTTCAGTTAATATTAGATATATTTATAAGAATTATACACATAATATATCGAGTTTTGTCGGATAACTATGAATTCACGTGACCCATTTTTTACACGTAAATCCGCCCCTACGTTATTGCTACCGTATCGGCATTGACTCTAACAACTTTGACATGCTCGTCAATTTTATAGTGATAAAATAACTCGAGTTTGTAAATAGTTCAGGTCGCTTGATGGAGATTATATGACTAAATATCCCGGTTAAATTGTATCAAACAATCTGGTCATTACATTGTTTGCATTTAGACATCCAAATCTTATCAAATTTCACCTCAACTTAACTCTTCCTGTTATAAGAACTAAACTTTTCGTGCTTATAATCAGTCTTACTTCAGCTTATCTTAAAAGCGTAGTATACACAAAAGGGAAGATCATCTAACTATAGTATTTAACCGAAAATGTTAGTTTCAGAAACTTATGGGTTTCTTTTAGCGAAAGCGAATTTGCAATAATATGGTTCGTGTCATAGTCATCGGATTCCTCACGAAATGGATTGATTCCCTTATTTCCACAGCCTAAATATTTTCAAAAGATGTAGAATGTTTCTTTATAAAGCTAACCCTGGCCGCCATTTAAATGTGGAAACCCGTTGTTTTTCAACACTCATATTATGTATTTATACGATATAGGCAGAATTTAGAAGAGGATAAGCTAATGAGTTAATCAACAGCCTTTAAGAGTAGATCCGACCCAATAACTATTTCCAACACTAACAAATCATTGTATAATCAAAATGGATAACCTCTCAAAGATGTTTACAAACTGGACACCAAGTCTGAAGAAAGAAAAAAAACGAATTTAAATTTGTATAATCAAAATAGATAACAAGAATTTTGATCACAATAATAATTAAAAGATATGCAAAAACCTTTTCAAAATTTTCACAAACACAAACATTAATCAATAAAATTAGGTGACATGGGGTGATCAAGATTCTTCTTGTGGTTGCTTATCACCATCCTCATCAGGTTCCTTCTTATCTGGCTCCTCACTGTCATCTGGCTTGTCATGAGCAGGCTCTTGATTTTCATCATCATCGACAGGTGCCACAGAACTCTTCTTGTTATTTGCAGCCTTGAGGACATGCTGGTAATTTCCTTTCTCCATGAAAAGCTGAGCAAAATGGTTCTTGCAATAGAGGACTCCGTCAAGTGCAGCATATGTAGCATGAGTTAAAGAACACCCTCCATGAGCACACTTGAAGCATGATCTGTGGAATGCTTCTCCCTCCATTGTTACCTGTACATCAATCATCATCAATAGATAATTAATTTTTAGGGGTTTTAAGTAGCTATTATTTGACACAAAATGGGTACTAATCCAATCAATCATATTGATAGTGTGTGGTTGGTACGACAGAAGTCATTTTTAGGAAAATGATTTATTTTTAAAAAAAATATTTTTTTCTAAAAAAATGTTTGGATGTTTGGTTGGAGAGACTTATTAAAGATTAATAATAATATCAACAAATCAGGTAATGTTTTGTGCAAAATTTGAGTATTAAAATCGACAATATATAATATAATGTCTAAACGAAATATGGGCTAAAACAGAGGTATTAATTGTTAAACATTGAGATAATTGTGAAAGAAAGTGACTTAGACCCAGAGGTAAGGGAAATCTTTTCTTTCAAAAAATATTTTCTGACGGTCAAACACCGAAAAATGACTTAATTTCTGGAAAACAATTCCACAACATATTTTTCTTAATGCTAAACACATCCATAAATTTCATACCTTTTCCAGAGGGTAAACAGTTTTGGTGCAAGCAGCACATTTGTCTTGGGTTCCAGAGAACATGGCAGAGAGTTTGCTTGGGGCCTTTGTCTACACAAAAATTACATCTAATTTAAGTATTTAACAATTAGGAGGGTTTGAAGGAAACATAAAAAGTAACGGGGACTATATCAATCTTTATGTCACGAGTACAAGTCCAACATAATATTGTAGATGTGAAGTTTAATTTGAGATAACGTACCGCCGAATTTTCCCTCTCAGGCTTGGCTGTATAAAGGTTAATTATAAGGGTAAATATGATTAGTGAAAATGATGAAATTGGACATAAAAGAATGTTTCATGAATTATTAGAAAAAGGCAGGCTGTCTTACAAGAAGTCTGAAAGTTCTTGCTAAAATTTCCAGATTCCTTAAAAAGTTGTTCGAAATGTGTCTTGCAGTAGAGGACTCCATCCATGGATGAGTAGTTGCTCATCTGCCAAAAAAGTCACAACGACATAAATTAAAAGTGGCTAAATTGCAACAACAACATTGTTAAGAGTCCCACGTGGGAAATGGAATGAGAACATGGACTTGGACAATTTTCACCCTACAAGCTAGGTTTTGGGGTTGAGTTAGGCCCAATATCTATTATTTGCATGGTATCATAGCCAGAATCATTCCAATCTTTGTTCACCGATATTGGGCTCCCAAATTATATTTTCAACGCTCCAGTTAACGAGGTATGGATATGACGCAGGTGCAACTTACTGAGGACATGACCTTAGATACGGGGTTATGGATGACACGGATTAGGGTAGAAGGGTAGTATGTAGTACTTACGCTTACAAACTGGTAGTTGTAATGTTATTATTGTAGGCCTGCTTAGTCTATCATACTAGCCGACGCAGTATTGTTTTATAGTCACTTGTCGTTTGATTTCTGCTGCTATGTGTTCTCTAGTGTACTTTGTTTATCTTATTTACCTGCGTTAGTTACTGTTTCTTTTTCAAAATGTGCTATCATGACTTACTCACTTTTGATACCAGCATTTTCATACTGCTTTAAATTTTTTTCTCCGGGTCTGACCGTTTCTCTTGCTTTGCTTGTGCTTGTGCTTTGTCTTGAGCCGAGGGTCTCTCGGAAACAGCCGCTCTACCTACTAAGCTAGAGGTAAGGTCTGTGTACACTCTACCCTCCCCAGACCCCACGTTGTGTGATTTCACTGGGTATGTTGTTGTTGTTGTTGCTCCAGTTAACGAGGTCTGGGCGTGCAAGAGAGTGTTAAGAGTTCCACATCAAAAATGAAATGGGAACATGAACTCCTTATATGGACTTGAACAATCCTCACCCTACAAGCTAGCTTTTGGATTGAGTTAGACCCAATATCTATTCTTTGCAAACATATCCAGTATAGTCCCACAGGTGGGGTCTGAAATGGCCAGATTACAATGTACAAAAAAAAATGAAATAAGAGGCACAAAAACACGGGCCAAGTCGTTTTCACAATTCTTGATGATCAATTGCGCGATAATTGAATATAATTCATCGACAACTTGGTCGTTCTTAAAATTAAAAGGAATTGATTTCTCAATTGGTCACTCAACTAGGAATAGTTATTATCTCAGAAAGTCACTTTATTTATTGAAGGAGTTCAGAATCTAAAAAAAAAAATAACTTTTTGAGATAATAACTACTTGAGTGACCACTTGAAAAATCAACCCTAATAAAAAGCCACGATGTTATGCTTTCAAGATCCTATCTTGGCTAAATTTCTCACCAAATTTTAGCTTTTAACTGGTTTCTTTCTTCATTATTTCTATAAAAAAAATAACAGAAAAAAAGGTGAGAGAAGTTGAGGTGGGAGGCTGGGAGCTGGTGAAGTTGTCTGACTATTTTGTTCTGATTCTTTTCTATGGGCCAAGAACTTTTCTTATAATAAGTGATGGTGAGACTTGATCCGAAGACCTCTATGTACTCTGTTATCTATGTTGAAATTGTATAACCATCTTGTATAAAAGTTCAAATTGTAAAATATATAGCACACTTTTATTATGTCTTTAACAAGGGCTCATGCAAAAACAAAAGCAAATTAGAGGACAAGAAAGCTAGAGATAAAAAAACAAGATCATTTTTTACCACAAGAGTGCCTTTGCAGTGGCTACATTTGAAGCAGGACTTATGAAAAGTAGCTCCATCAGCAGACAACAAATCAACAAAGTAAACTGTCTTATCACAAGCTTTGCATTTATCCAATGTCCCTGTGAATGCCATTTCCTTATCCCTTTATTCTTAATTTCTTGTAACTCAAATCTCAATAACTTAAAAACTTTTTTGTCAATGAGAAATGGCAAGAGAAAAAAACTTCAATGATCCTATTTTTCACTTCTTATATCTAACAACCTTCTTGGTGACGTTGAGATTAAACAAGCAAATAAACTATTCATTAAATTTTCCGGATGAAATAATTAATAGAATTTTGCTACTACACCGATAAAAACACGACACGTGATTGGGAGATCCACTTCATAGGAGGTGAAATTGATGGAACTTATTTGCCTCTCAAAAATTGTGGATATAATTCTCTTCAATTGGAGTGAAATGAGGCCCTTTAATGACTCTTCACCATGACAAATTTGTATTTTTTGTTGTTCCTTCTAGGTAGTTAAGAGCAACTTATTAGGCTTGGCCTTTTCTTTTTTTTAATTTAACATTATCGCTTCATTTTCTTTCTTTTTTTTCCCCTTTAACGATTTTCCCCATATTACTCTTTCAAATACCAGGATTGATTTTTAAAAAAATTTCACTTTAGGGTTACAAATAATCAGTAGGGACATCATACACGTAAGAGTCAACTGATTAGGTAAACCTAAACCCACATGAAAATAAATTGTCTCGTATAAAATTAACAACCTCTAGAAATCCATGCATGCAAACCTAGCAAATAATAGAATATTATGAAAGAAAAAGATTTTATATGCAATAATCAATCAATATATATAATAAAACTAGACATAGATAAGGTGATGTGATATCTCTATGACTAGCATTTGCATTTATCTTTTTTCTCCTTTTTGAGATTTTTCTCATTTTTATTGTAATTTTTTGGTTTGATTTTAGCTAACATGTGGAATATGGATAAAACCTCATAGAATAAATGTAGCAATCAATCCCACATTAACTTTGCATTAGTCTTTACAGGGGAGGATTTACCTTATGCCTAGAGGTGTCATGTGACACTGCTTCGTCGACTTTTTTTACTAAATATGTGTATATAATTAAAAGGCAGAAGGAAAAATCAGGGTTATATTATATAAAGTGACACTCCTAGACATAAACGATAGCGTAGCTCAACGGTTAGTCACTTCATTTTGCTTCTCTCATTTACAAAATGATACATGTTGAGGTTCGAACCCCTGAACCTCTTGGAAGATACCAAGATTAAAACCAATCCGTTCAAATTCATAGTTGTCATTGTTGTGACAAGAATTGATTTACAAGCTGCTTCAATAATCAGTTGTTGTGCGGTTTATTTTTATATTTTTTTCTTTCTTGCCAATGAAATTGATTAAGAAAAATTTACAAAATTAAATTGATTAAGTATTTAGTATTATTTTTAATGAGGTTATTTTGAATACATTTTAAAAAAAAACTCATCGAGATAAATTATAGTAGTTCTTTTTTTATAGAAAAGTTATAGTAATGTACGCCAATTGTATTTATTTATATTTTTTTCTTTTTCATATGGTGATACATTATTTTATTTATTGTTTCTCTTTTAAAAATGTGACACCGCTAATGAAAAATCCTACGTACGTCAGTGAGTCTGTAGCCCACGATCATTTTCTATTTAACTCATTTTTAAAAATCTAAAAGTTGTAAATACATATAATTAAAGAATTAAATTATATTCTACAATACTTATTGAGTTTAATTGAACATTAATTAATAAAATCATTTAATTTCATATCTGTTACAAAACAGTTTTATACCTATAACATATTGTATATGGGTTTCCTACATAAGTTTCGAACCTATTCATGATAATCATTAACCTTTATTCTCTTATTTTGCTATTACACCTCTCTTATTGGTTTCTTCTCCTCTTCTCCATCATACTTATTACTTTATTTAATTTTCCAAATATTCCTTGATAACCAATTGAGCTGTCCAAGCGGACTTTTATTTAATGAGTGCATTTAGAGAGTGTAATAAAAAAGTTGAAACATAAACCTTTATTGTTGTAGTAATTGAGAAATGATATGAAAAGTTGTAACAGTGTCAAGAACTTATTGGAATCAACCAAATTCATTAGAATACTACCTGTGTGGATTTGACCCTTTTATGTCAATAGAAATTGTCACATGATCTAACAAAATAAGAACTAAATCTTATTTCTTCAAGGATATCAACAAAACGAAAGTCGGAAGCCTTCAAGATCTCCTTTAAAGGTGTAGTTTCGAAACGTGGCATGATGCTCAACATGAAGTGTGAGTTCTTTCTTTTATACTCTTTTAATTTATACAAAAATTATGTAGCATTGAAATAGTATTGGAAGTTATTAAGGAAAATGAGAAAATTTGTGAATAATTTTCTGGAGTAGAGAATACATTTAACAGTGTGATTATCGGCTAAGAATGGGGATGAAGAGGTGGTAGATTGGATGATAATGGAAGAAGAAAATGAATTGAATGGAAAGAACTAAAGAGGAAAAGGAAGGAAAAAAACCTAAAAAACATAGGAAAGGAAAGCGAGTGAAATGCAAATTTAAATCTCATAATTTTTATTACTTCCCTTTTAATTAACCAATCTATCCCTTTGTTTTTAATTTACATTTGAAATACGAAAAAAACTATAAAAGTAAATGATTTCAATTTTCAAGATATACACTAATATAGAAAATCATAGAACTAAAAAACATAATATAAGATGAAGATGAAGATGAAGATGAAGATGAAGATGAAATACTAAGACTGTAACGGAAAAATTAGATGAAACAATATTTCATATCATGTAGTAGTACTCTATATATAGAATCTAACAACAACAACATACCCAGTGAAATCCCACAATATGGGATCTGGGGAGGGTAGAGTGTACACAGACATTACCTTTACCTTAGTAGGTAGAGCGGCAGTTTCCGAGAGACCCTCGGCTCAAGTCAAAGCACAAGCCCAAGCAAAGTAAGACACACAAAGTGCGTAAGTCATGATAGTGCATTCTGAAAAAGAAAGAAGCAAAAAGAAGCAATAGCTAATGCAAGTAAATAATACAAACAAAATACACATAACAACATAAATCAAACGACAAGGGACTATAAGGCAATATGATAGGCTAAGCGAGCCTACATTAATAATACTACAACTACCAATTTGTAAGCGTAGGGAGGACTACGCTGGACTACCTACTATCATTCTACCCTAATACGTGTCCTCTATAACCCACTATATAAGGTCATGTCCTCAGTGAGTTGCACATGCGCCATATCCCATCTAATCACCTCTCCCAGTACTTCCTCGGCCTACCTCTACCCCTCTTATACCTATCCATAGCCAACCTTTTACACCTCCGCACTGGGTATTTATGTCTCTCATCTGCACGTGTTTGAACCATCTCAACTTCTATCCCTCCTTGTATGCCCACACATCCATCTTAGCATCCTCATCTTCGCAACTTTCATCTTTTGGGTGTGCGAAGTTTTGACTGGCCAACACTCCGCCTCATACAACATGGTCAGTCTAACCACTACCCAATAGAACTTGCCTTTAAGTTTTGGTGGAACCTTTTTATCGCACAAAACTCCAGATGCGAGCTTCCATTTCATCCACCCTGACCCAATACGATGTGTGACATCGTCATCAATCCCTCAATTCCCTTGGATAATGGACCCGAGGTACTTGAAACTCTCTTTCTTTAGAATGACCTAGGTAACAAGCCTCATATCCACGCCTGTCTCAAGGTCGCTCCCATCACTGAACTTGCACTCCAAGTATTCTGTCTTGGTCCTACTCAGCCTGAACCCCTTTAGACTCTAGAGTCTGTCTCCAAACCTCCAGCTTAGCGTTCACTCCGCTGGGGGTCTCATTAATCAGGACTATGTCGTCTGCTAATAACATACACCATGGCACCTCCCCTTATATTTGTCGCGTCAGTCCATCTATCACCAAGGCAAATAGGAATGGGCTAAGAGTTTATCCCTAGTGCAGCCCCATCATTACTGGGAAGTGCTCCGAGTCTCCTTCTACTGTCCGTACCCTGGTCTTGGCTCCATCATACATATAATTGATTGCCCTATTGTATTCCACAGTTACACCTCTAATATCCAAACATCTCCATAGAACCTCCCCAGGGACTTTGTCGTATGCCTTCTCGAGGTCTATGAAAACCATATGTAAGTCTCTCTTCCTATCCCTATACTAGTCCACCAACCTCCTAATAAGATGGATGGCTTCTGTGGTCGACCGCCCTGGCATGAATCCAAACTGGTTCACGGAGATAGACACTCCTCTTCTCACCCTCATCTACACGACTCTTTCCCAAACTTTCATAGTGTGACTTAGCAGCTTGATACCCCTTCAGTTGTTGCAACTCTGGATATAACCTTTGTTCTTTTACAAAGGAATCATGGTAATCAACCTCCATTCTTCGTGCATCCTCGCTCTCTTAAAAATGACATTAAACAATTCTGTCAACCATTCCAAACCTGCCCTGCCTGCACTTTTCCAAAATTCAAATGGGATCTCATCAGGCACGATCGCTCGTCCCCTGCGCATCCTGTGCACAACACCCTGAACCTCCTCAACCTTAATGTTTTTACAATACCCAAAATCCTGGTACCTACCAGAGTGCTCCAGATCTCCCAACACAATGTCTCTATCTTCTTTTTCGTTCAAGAGTTTATGAAAGTACGACTGCCACCTTCGCCTAATATGAGCGTCCTCCACCAGCACTTTTCCATCCTCATCCTTGATGTACCTCACGTGATCCAAGTTCCGAGCCCTCCTCTCCCTCTCCTTGGATATTCTGTACAATTTCTTATCCACGCCTTTTTCCTCCAACAGTGTGATCGTTTTCATCCACAACCCTCTTCTTCTTCTTCTTCTTCTTCTTCTTCTCCATCTTGATCTCCAAATCCATCACCAAAAGCTTATGTCTGGTTATAAGATCCTCCTTCAGAATAACCTTGCAGTCTTTACAAAGACCTTTGTCAACTTTCCTAAGGAGCAAAAAGTCTATCTGAGTCTTAGCTACCGAACTACGGAAAGTAACCAAATGCTCCTACTTCTTCAGGAACCTTGAATTGGCTATCACCATCCCAAAAGCTCTAGCAAACTCCAAAAGTGAGACGCCTCCCCCGTTCCTGTCCCCGAGGCCAAAACCTCCATGCACATTGTCATAACCCCCGGAAGTGTCCCAATATGTCCATTGAAATCCCCTCCTACAAATAACTTCTCAGTGGTTGGTATACCTCCTACCACTTCATCCAAATCTTCCCAAAAATGCCTCTTCTCCTCCTCTTTTAAGCCCGCCTGCGGCGCATACGCACTAGTAATGTTCATAATGCACCCTCCAACTACTAACTTAATCGCCATCATCCTGTCATTGACCCTCCTAACCTCTACCACCTGATCCCTTAGCTCGCTGTCTACCAAAATGCCTACCCCATTCGTATACAAGCACAAAAATAATAAACGTCCAAAGTAATTTTATTTGAAATATCACTCTAAGTTTACAAACGTGATATATCAAGGTGTAGGCGACGAGGTTTTTGTTTAGAGAAAAATTCTCTCCTATCTCGACTAATGTTATAAGAAGATCATCCTATAAATTACTACTATCTTCATGCTAATAATAAAACTTGACATTTAGTTTATTTGGATTTAAAAATAAAAAAGAATTCGTAAGATATTCTTATATCCAAATATTTTACAAAATAATTTTCGTATATTTAATTATGATCTTTATAATCGCGCGAAGTGCAAACAAGTTCACTAGTTACTATAAAAATGAAATAAACATAAATCGCGCCACTTGAAGTGCATGCTTTACTTTGACTATCGGGCATGAAAATGTTCAGGCCTACAAGGGAAGAAAGCTTATGCCGGAGATCCCGCTACTTTAGATCTGGTGTCTTGCTAAGAGCTAGTCTTTTACTATGGACAATGACATATATGCTAGTAGAAAATGTAGAGAACTTTAAGTGTTATATAAGCCAACTTTTAAAAATATTGAATTGAAACGGGCTTAATAGAACGACATGAATAATGATGATTCAAATAACCGATTCAATTGCTTGTAATTGGAACATAATACTTGTTGTACAATTCATTTGCATGTGCATATATTGGCTTATTGGTCGGTTCGGTTTTTTTAATTATCATTTGATTATTCGGGTATCAATTAAATATGCTAAATTGTTAACGAATCGATAAGATATTGAGCTGTTCGTTATCAATTTTAGGGGTTAAGTTCCGTCATTAGTTGCAATGTAAACGAATATTGAAAACATTTTATCAAAGCAAGGTAGACTTTCCTCAAAATAAATTGCAAACTTGACCAAAGACCATACGTAGAGTCAATGTGAATAGAGAACCGTAGAATCAATAGCAAAGCGGCTCTATAAAATATGAATAGGCTTAGGATATTACACATACGGACTGGTGGCAAGTTATAAAATTTCAATATTATGTTTTCCTACCTTGTCGATCACACCCTTTTTGCCAATTAAATAAATTATTGGTGCAAGAAAATTCCTTATACCGATCAGTGCACGTATTGATGTTTTCTTGCACCAAACTGTTTAACCCAAAAACTACAGTTGAGTTTGTAAGTGATTTTACGTATACATGGATTGATTCGTAAGCAAACGTAAGAAATTATCATAAATAAATAAGCAAATGTAAATAATAAGCAACAAACATAGCATGAATTGAGGAATCTTGATTGAGACTTGTCTCTGAAATTGGTCCGGTCCTTAGCTGAATTGCTTTGAACCCGAACCACTACTGAGAGCTTGGGAATCTCAAGTTCACAATGAAATCGTGCAAGTGTATGTAATGAGAATCATATGCCCTTTCAATATGAAGGTTGAGCTCCTTTTATAGTTAACAATACAAGATATTGACGTTAAAGAAATAATCTCAAATTTAATGCACTTAAATGAGAATAACGCCCATTTAATGAGAAAGGAGTAACTGTCGGCATCATGCCCAGAACGATTACGTACTGAGTCTCTTCGACCTTTTGTCGGTGTCACCTGGTTCAGACACTACCTGATCCTGCTCGGACACCCGGACTTATATTGGCACCCGATCTCGCTCCGAGGTAACCTTCAACCTTAGCAAGATGTGGACGTTTCCTTCGACCCTTTGATAAGTCCATGCCACATGTCGTGCCGATTTTTACCATATACAGATAGTCCCCACATTTTTCGGATCAAAGTTTACCGTATTGATGGGAAGTGGAAATGATCTCTCTAGTGTCTTCTCTTATAAGCTTTCTTTCAAATACTCTGAAATTAGCAGGAAAATGAATCATTTAACCTTCCACGTGATCTGACTCACGTCTTATCATTTTGCCACTCCTGACACATGTCTCTCCCTGATTGAACCGTTGTTTCAGTTCACGAACTGAAATATTTTGTAATGATGACTTCGCCCCTATAAAACCCTCTCATTTTTCACTTCTTAGATTTTACCTTTTGGTAAATTTCTTTCCATCCTTCGACTAATCAGCCTTCAATTTTTCATAATTTCTTCAAATCTTCAATTTTTCGCACCCTCTAACCTTTAAACCTTTAATCCTTCAAACCTTCAACCTTCAAATGTTCAAACCTTTAAATCTTCAAGCCTCATATCTTCAAACCTTCAAAAAACCATGACAAAATCTACCTGATCGTCTTCTCGATAATCTTCTCCGGCAACCTCCCCACTGCCGATTTCTGATGAAACCACCAGCGTCGGTGACCCTTCTGAAGCTCAGGCCACTACGAAAACCAAAGCCTTTGATATTCTTCCATTAACTTTCACTTTCGACACTGAATTCGCCGTTCAAACAACCTCCAAAAAGTCCGACCGGGGGAAGAGGCTAAAATCTGGCCGTCCTCTATCAAGGAGTCCAATCTCAAGATAGTCCTAGATGATTGCGGTTGGAATGATCTCTCTGAAATCATTGTTCTTGGTTCAGATGAAGATATCACAACCTTCTGGTCCGGATACTCCAATGTTTACACCTACCCATTCACTTTCATACTCGTCCCTCCAATCAACGACTTGATCCTTACAATATGCAGGACTTGCAATCTGTATCTTGCACAAATTGGTTCGTCTGTATGGAGGTTCGTTACTTGCCTCCAATTCTTGGCCAATTTGGTCAAAGAACCTTTCACCTTAGATCATTTGATCCGCTTATATTCGTCTCGATTTTTTTGCGGCGTGGTCGTACAACTATCCAATTGAGGATAATTTCCCATTCTCTCGAGCATCGATGAAAATCGAGACCATGGCTAGTTGGAACATTTTGTTGCGGTCCCGACTGCGGAAATTATCCCGGCTTGGTTCATGCCTTTCCTAGAGTAATGGAACATGCACCGTAAGTACTCAAAACCCTCTATTTTTTAAGATAACTTGCTTTTTAATCTTCCCTTTCTCTTTCAGTCGTTAAATGGATTCCGACCCACGTGGACAATCTCCATACTTGGGTTGAGAAAATAATCAGCAATCATCCGCATAAGAAGCGTGTATGGAAGAAACTCCCCAATAAATGACGGGTAACCCGTAACCACGTTAGTGCTCGACTAACCCCCCTTCCTTAACTTAAATAGTAGCCTTATGCACTTTTTCACTCATTTTTTAAATTTTCCGAACTAGCACGTCTACTGAAGGGGTCCTCTATCCTGAGGTCCAACCTATCTGCTGCTCAAGCTGCCCCCAATCCAGTTTTTAATTCGGCCACATCGGTTCAGCGCATCACTGAGCTACCAAAAAATAAGACTTCCAACTTCAAATCCTCGAAGCCTCCGAAAACACCTTTGGTCGGTTCAAAGAAAAGAAAAAGAGCTTCGGAAGCGGGTGGTTCTTATGAAGTCAAGACACCAACATCTCACCAGAATATATTTGGGTGAGAAAGACTACCCCCACCACTACTCCGACAGAAGACATTCCTGCCGAAGTTAGAGAAAAGCATGTTGTTGCTGAAGTAACCGAACCAATCTTGCTGCCAACTGATGTTGTAGCCACACCTACCACCACGACATCGATCATTGAGCCACTCATCATCGAGGATGATGATGAAGCCACAAATGAGTAGTCATTGGCTAAGAAAACCAAGACTTCCATTTCAACTCCTCCTCCACCATCACAACCGGCTCAAATCTTTGGGCAAGATGATTTTGAGCGCCTCTTCGAAGAGACTGGTACCTCCACAGCCCCGGCCGAGCGAACTCATTCCACCAGGTTTTCTCATCTAGTCATACCATACAAAATGACCAAATCTTCCAAGACCCCAAGAAATCACGCTATTTAGGAAGTTCGAGACACGTTCGATAAGTTCAAAGATTTTTTAAAAGCTTTTTAGGATTGTCATTGTAAGGGTTAAAAAATCGACTGAATCTTGCCCGAATAATTTCTTTGTTACGACAAAGCATGTAAAGGCAGAAAGATCGAATGAATCTTGCCTCGTTATTTTCCCAAAATAAATGTTTTGAATAAGAGAATGCTTTGATTGAAATCATTAGGCTTACGAGCTAACAAATTTCATAAAAGTCCTTAACTGGGGACTATCATCATAAAAATATCTGGAACAAAAATAAGTAAAGTTCTGAAGGCACCAGGTTAGAATGAACCCATCGTATTTCTAAAGACACTTGAAGTTGTCTAAAAAATTAGAAATAACTAAAAATCCAATATTCATGCCCGAAGTGAATAGGAGACGTCCTATTCGCAAGCAGAAAAGTAAGGACCTTACATTTAAGTCATCGAATGACTCAAACTGGAGGTAATTACCCTGTGTAGAGCAAACAAAGGGAAAAGTTTGTTCAAATTATTAGTCATTTTTAAGAAAGATGATTAAGTCATTTTTAAGACCGAAAATAACTTTTATTCGGCCCAACACAAACTAAGTGGTGGTTTTTTTTATTAAAACCCCAGAACTGGAGTTAATTTGCCCAAATTGAGTTAGAAGCTTATTTGGATAAGTGTTGAAAATAATAAAATGGTGACACATGTCGCTTGACAGAAAAGTCATAATAAAACAAATATTCACTTTATATACAAGACCGGTAAACTGATAGAGCAAAACATATTAAAAAAAGGAAATAAGTACAAAGGCATGAAACCCTAGATCTTAATCGAACTCGTATTCGAAGTCCTCTAGGTCATCATTGGAACTATCTCCATTCAACTTGCGGTAGGATTGGAGATTAACCTCTCTGGCTTCTTCAATTTTTATATCGATGTCAGAGATCCCATCCCGAGCTTGCTCCAAAGTGTACCTCTAAATGTTTCATTTGATGTGATCAGTTTTTAGTACTATCCGGGCCACCTCAGCCTCCGCTTCAGACAAAGCTTGGTCTCGTTCAGCCAAAACTTGAGCAAGTTGGGTAGAGATCTCGGCATACCTCTGGTTTGAAGCCTATGGTCATTTCTCAGCCCTTCGTTGGTTTGGGCTTGTTGGTCGGCCTGATCCTGAGACATATTCAGCGCAGCAAGTTCGGCGGCCCTGTCGGCTTCCATTATATCAAGTTAGGCACCAAGGCGATCAAGTTCGGCATTTAGAAATTCTACTTGTTGGGCTTGATAATGTTGAACTTCTTTTTGCTCTCCGAGTTGTTGAGTGAGGACTTCAACATCTTGGAAGAGTTTTCATTTTCTTCCTCAACAATCTTATTTTCCTAAGACAATCTCAATGTCATTCATAGCTCGGAGGTAGTTACCTTTGACCTGATCTAGTTCAGCCAGACATCGAACAAGTCATCAGCTTGCTGTAGTTGATCGTTCTTTTCTTGAAGAAGCCCTTTGAGGTGGTGGATTTTTTTTTCTTGGGAGTCCAGCTGCCCTTTAAGGTGTTCATTTTCATCCAAACACCGGATGAGGCCCTCACTAACAAGAACGGAGGACTCTAAAATAAAGAATCAAGGGAAAGTTAAAAATGAGAGATAAAACAATTTTCAACTTAGGCAATCAAGAAGAAGAACATGTACCCGATTGGCGGCGTGCATACCCTCGTTAAAGAAGAATGGCCAAGACACATTTTGCATCTTCTCCTTATCAGACTCTGAGATGAGGGGCCTCATGTAATTGGCACCCGACCGGACATGACAGAAAGTTCATGTCCTCTGGGAAGGAAATGGTAGCAGATCTCATTTTTCTTGGGTCCGAACTTGGGGATGAGAAAACGTTTACAAGCTTGGACTGGGAGCTAGCATGATTTCTCGAGGTCTTGGAAGATAAAATCTTTGAACTTATCGAACTTGCCTCAAACTTCCTTGTCGACGATATGACAGCCCCCTAGTGTTTGTGTTCGAAGTATGAGAACTCAAACATTATTTTCTTCTTCCATATCGGGCAGTCCCCAGTCCTCAATGCTTGGCCGGTATTTAACTCCGAAGTAAGTAACACTCTTTACATTGTTGCCGTATTTAAAATCTTGCCGAAAAATCCTTTTCGGGACAAAACTGTTCTAAAGGAAAAAGAGTGCAACACGTGTTTTCAAACCTAATTCTAACTTGGCTTGGATTTTTGGATGCTTACTCCGAACTGCTCCTACATGGGTTATACATAACATAATAATATCTATGAAATAGAAACGGCTAATGAAAACATACCTTAGCAATAGTATCATTTCAAATGAGTGATGTTCCAGTTATTCGTCAGTTTCTGACCATCTTCGGCTTTAACTGGTACGAGCCTTTACTAGTGATTCCTGACACTTTGTTGGGATATTCCCAGTTCGGACCCAATTTTCCTTCGTTGGGATTTTTGGTGTTAAAGGTCACTTTTTGAAGAACTAGGTCTCCTACTTGAAAGTGCCAAAGATTAGTCCTACGGCTGTAATATCTTCCCATCCTTTGTTTTTGAGAAACTAGCCGAAGTTAAGCTAACTCACGATGTTCATCCATCAAGTCGAGCTTTATAACCAACACTTCATTATTTGAATCTTCAATTTCATGGCCGAACCTTATGATCTGCTTGCCCACTTCCATAGAAATTAAAGCCTACACACCATAAACCAAAGAAAACGGAGTCTCCCTAGTGCTAGATTTTGGCGTTGTCCTGTATGCACACAACACCTCCAGTAAAATTTCTTTCCACTTGCCTTTTGACTCCTTCAGTCGTTTCCTCATATTCTAAATAATTATTTTGATTGTTGACTCCGCTTTCCCATTTGCACTTAGATGGTACGGAGTCGACACAAGCTGCTTAATTTTCAACCCTTGGAGGAGGTCATTTACCTTCTTCCCAATGAACTGTCCATTATCGCAAGTGATCTCCATTGGTAAGCCGAACTGGAAAATGATATGATCCCATATAAAATCAATAACTTGTTTTTCTTTGACTTTTTGAAGGCCTTCGCTTCAACCCAATTAGAAAAATAACCAATTATAATAAGATAAAGAGTACCTTTCAGGGTGCTCATGAGAGTGGTCCCACGATGTCCATCCCCCATTTCATGAATGGACATAGAGACAAAACTGGATGAATTAATTACGCCGATTGATGAATTATAGGTGTGTGCCTTTGACACTCATCATATTTTCGGACAAAGTACTTCGCGTCTTCTTCCATCTGAACCCAATAATTTCCGACCCTAATCAATTTTTGGACCAAATGTTCTGCTCCTAAATGATTACTGTAACTCCCCTCGTGAACCTCACACATCACGTAATCAGTTTCTCTGGGCCCTAAGAACCTTGCTAAAGTACCATAAAAAGACCTTCAGTACAACTAACCATCAACCAGACAAATCCTAGCTGCCTTAGTACGAAGTGCTCTTGACTCCTTCGGATCCGTAGGCAACTTCCCATCTTGAATGTAGTCGATAAACTTGTTACGCCAATCCTAAGTTAAGCTCGTTGTGTTTACTTCAGCATGACCACCGTCAATCCGGAGTTTAGCAGTTGCACAACTGTCCCTAAATTAAATTCCTTCGCATCCACGAACGACCCTAAATATAACCAAGGCACTCGCTTCATTTTTTTTCTCCTGAGATACATGCTCCATGGTTCATTCTTTGAAATGATGCAATATCACTTGAATTTTCTCTAAGTGTTTTTTTATCCTTTCCTCCTTTACTTTGAACACGCCATTGACTTGATTAACGGCCAGAAGCGAGTCATATTTTTCTTCGATGACCTCGACTCCCAAACTCCTTGCTAATTCTAAACTTGCACTCATATGCTCATACGCAACTTCATTATTAGTTAATTTCACAGTTCTTATCCCCTGTCGAATAATATCTCCTACCGGTGCCTTAAGCACTCCGTCGAGCCCGAACCTTTTCATATTTGAAGCTCCGTCTGTGTACAAGGTCCGGACCCCTAAAGTTTTTCCTGAAGTTAACAAAAGATCTTTTTCTACTTCGGGAATCATTTCGGTGTAAAGTCCGCTACAAAGTCTGGTAAAACCTGAGACTTTATAGTTGTTCTCAGTTTATACTCTATATCATACCCACTAATTTCTACCTCCCGCTTACCTAGCCTACTGGACAGTTCCAATTTATGCATCACATTCTTTAGTGGATAAATTATTATTACACATATGGGATGATATTAAAAATACGGTCTCAATTTTCTAGAGGCCATTACTAATGCTAAAGCCAATTTTTCTAAGTGAGGATATCTAGTCTCCTCACTAGCCAATGTCCTACTTATATAATAAATGGGAAACTACGTGCCTTTTTATTCTTGAACCAACATTGCGCGTACTGCTACTTCGGACACTGCCAGGTACAGGAATAACTACTCATTTGCCCTCAGTTTATGCAATAATGGCAGACTAGACAAGTACTTCTTCAAATTCCTCAAAGCCTACTGACACTCCGATGTCCACTCGAAGTTATTCTTCTTTTTAAACAAAGAGAAGAACCAGTGACTTTTCCTCGATGATCGAGAGATAAACCTTCTTAAAGCGGCTATCCTTCCGGTGAGTCTTTGCACTACTTTCACATTGTCAAGTACCATCAGTATCTCCTCGATGGCTTTGATCTTATCCGTATTAATCTTTATTCCCCGGTTTGAAACTATGAAGCCTAAGAACTTACCCAAGCCCACTCCAAAACCCCATTTTTTTAGGTATAGCTTCATGTTGTATTTTTGAAGTATGTCAAACGTTTCCTGCAAATGCTTCAAATGGTCCTCCACTTCCAGGGACTTAACTAACATATCATCAATATAAACCTCCATTGTGTTTCCTATTTTATCCTCGAACATGCAATTAACTAGGCGTTGATATGTTTCTCCTACATCTTTTAATCCAAATGGCATTACATTATAACACTAAGTCCTATACCTAGTTATAAAGGAAGTTTTCTCTTAATCCTCCGGGTTCATCTGAATCTGGTTATTACTGGAGTAAGCATCAAGAAAACTTAGCATCTCATGCCCGATCGTAGCATCGATCATTCGATCAATGTCCGGCAAAGGAAAAGAATCTGTTGGGAATTCCTTATTCAAATCTTTAAAATCTATGCACATTCTCAGTTTATTACCTTTTTAGACAAGACCACTACATTAGCTAGCCAATTCGGGTATTCAACTTCCCGGATGGAACCTATATTTAAAAGCTTTGTTACCTCATCCTTGGCAAACTTATGCTTAAATTCATCCATTGGCCTCCTTTTTTGCTTCACTGGGGGAAAACTCTAATCTAGACTCAGTTTGTGAGTCGTGATCTCTGGTGGTATACATGTCATGTCTAAATGGAACTAGGAAAAACAATCGGGGTTAGCTTTAAGAATTTCAATTGCCTGAGCCCCGGGGAGAACCTGATGCCTATGTATACCTTCCTATCCGGTAGATGCATGAACACGATGACTTGATCCAATTCCTCTATGGTTGACTTCGTGGCATCTGAGTTATTCAGCAGCACAAATGACCGCGGACATGGAAGTAATCTTTTTTTTCCTTGTGGTTTATTTTTTCCTCCTCCTCTTTCTTCGAACTCGTAAGGCCCGAATCCTGTGATTATTATTTAACCTCTTTGCCTATACTTGAATCATTCACTTCTTTTGATGTTAACACCACTTCCTCTACCACAAATATTTCCCTTATTGTCGGTTGCTCACCTCAAATTGTTTTTACTCCCTCCGTGATCGGGAACTTTAACATCATATGCAACGTTAAGGGTACTGACCTCATGTCATGTATCCAAGGCATGTCGAATATCACGTTATACCTCATTTTGCATTCGATAACATATAACCCCATTTCCTGAATTATCCTAGCTGTATTGACTAGAAGAGTAGTTTCCCCCTTCGTAGTTTCGATTGCCATGTTGAATCCATTGAGAACCCGAGCCGCCGACACAATTTGGTCCAACAACCCTAACTGCTCTACCACTTTCCAATGGATAATGTTGTCGAGCTACTTAGATCAATCAAAATAGTCTTAATCTAAAATTTATTAATAAAGACAGAAATTACCAAAGCCTCATTGGGTGCTTAATGATGCCCTCAACATCTTTATTATTTAAGGAAATTGTTCCCTCCGGTACATAATCTCTAGATCTTTTCTCCCGGGTGATTGACACTTTTGTGTTCTTTGCCATCATGATTGCTCCCTCGGAACACCCATTCATCCAATAACCATATCGATAATAGGTTAGGGCTCAATTGGATCTGCTTTCTTGCTTGCTTCTCTATTTCTGTAGTTCTCCTTTGCTCGATCACTTAAAAACTCATGCAGGTGGCCATTTTTCAACAATAGAGCCACTTCATCCCTCAATTGGCCACAATCCTCGATCCGATGACCATATTCCATGATAATCACAAACTAAACTTGGTCTTAGCCATTTTATTTCCTTGATATGCCCAATAGTCGAAACGAGTGTTGCAACATCGATGTTGAAATTATATTCAGATAACCTTGGGTTATCAACATTATTAGAAGAAGAATCGCGCGGTATCATTCCTGAATTGCAAGCCTCTACTGGTAGACCCTTAATCATTTCGCGTATCACCTCTGTCCGACTGAAAATTGTGATTGTTTCAACCTCTATCCAACCTAAAATTAGACCTCTCTAGTTGCCCGTAGGGCTACTATCTATCCTTCGAAGATTTTGACTCTAACTCAACTACCCTCTTTGATTTATCAAAATTCTTATTCCGACCTGTTGACCCTAGTGGAAGCTCTAGTTGATCATCCTCCACCCTAATTTTAGATTCGTACCAGTTATGCACGTCCGCCCAAGTTACCGCTGGGAACTCTAACAAAAAAAATTGAGCTTGAACAAGTCATTGGAGCTCCTGGGATTCAACCCCTTAGTGAAAGCTTCGGATGCGCATTCATCCGGTACCCAGGGAAGAAATATTCATTCCTTTTGAAACCTTGACACGAACTCCCGTAGCAACTCCGTATCATTCTGAGCAATTTTGAATAAATCTGCCTTTCTTGCTTGAACCTTCCACGATCCAGTATGTGACTTTATAAAAAGCATTTGCAAGCATTTCAAATGAGTTAATATAATGTTCATGTAATATAGTGTACCGTGTCATTTCTTCTTTAGACAGTGTTTCGCCAAACTTCTACAGGAAACACTATTTCAATCTCGTTTAGATGCATGTCATTGCCCTTTAATGCACAAGTATACGACATCACATGCTAATGTGGATCCGTTATCCCATCATACTTTGAGAGGTACAACATCTTAAACCTCTTCGGGATTAGTTTTGGTGCCGCACTTGGTGGAAATGACAATTAGATATATCTTTTTGAGTCCGGACCTTCATGATCGGAGGAGCTCCCAAAATCTGGTCTACCTATGAGTTCTAAGTTTCCACCTCCTTTTCATTATTGCCAATCCGTTTGGTTAAGGCTTCGAGCATCTTCAAAACCTCTAAGAACTCTTTAGTCCTCGAGCCATTAGCATTCTCATCGACCCAATCCTCTTCCCGGCCCAGATCATCATTGAGGATGGGGCATGGTTTGTCTGCCTCACTCACTCCACTTCTTTTCTTTTGCAACTGAGTTATTTCCTTTGTTGCTCTTTCATCATGTAAAACATCTGAACCAAATTTATTTCTTTTTCTGCATTGTTTGGTGTTTTTTATGGGAGCTCTTAGACCCCCAAGGTGCATTCACGGGGTTATCATCATTGACTAGATTATGGGGCGGAGCGCCATTTGGTGGAACAACGGGAGGAACCCCATTTAATGGACCACCGGGCAGAACACCATTTAATGGGTCAACGAGAGGAGTGTCATTGCCGCTCTCGTTGTGGTTGCTAATTTGAATGTCACTAGACATCTTGTGGTGCTTAATAGTAACCTGAAATCACAAAATCTAGAAAGAAACAAGTGAAATTTGAGTTTGAACAAATCACCATTATTATCCTTAGCCCTACAGTGGGCGCCAAACTGTTTACCCCAAAAAAGGTATAGTTGAATTTGTAAGTGGTTTTAAGGATACGTGGATTGATTCGTAAGCAAACGTAAGAATTGATCAGAAATAAATAAGCAAATGTAAATAATAAGTAATAGAAATAGCCTGAATTGATGGAATCTTGATTGACACTTGTCATTGAGATTGGTCCGGTCCTTAACTGGATTGCTTTTAACCTGAGCCAATACTGAGAGTTTGAGAATCTTAAGTTCACAATGAAATAGTGCAAGTATATGTAATGAGAATCAGATTCCCTTCCAACATGAAGGTTGGGTTCCTTTTATAGTTAACAATACAAGATATTGACGTTACAGAAACAGTCTCTAATTTAATGCACTTAAATGAGAATAACGCTCGTTTAATGAGAAATGACTAACTATCGGCATCATGCCCTAAACGGTTATGCATTAAGTCTCTTCAACCTTTTTCCGGTGTCACCTGATTAAGACACTACCTGGTCCTGCTCGGACACTCATACTTATACTGGCGCCCGATATTTCTCTGAGATAACCTTCAACCTTAGCAAGATGTGGACGTTCCCTTTGACCCTTTGCTAAGACCATGCCACGTGTCATGCCAGTTTTTTTTATAGTATACACAAACATTTATTCCATTCACAAAAGGGAATCAAGAAGGTAGCAAAATATGATGTCAAAAAGGAACTGAGTAGCATAAATCTTACAAAGTGAAGTTGAATACTAGTTAGTTAGGAGTGGGGTCCACAAGTTTGTTAGGTGGTTATAGAATTAGTTAATGAGACGTTAGTTTGTTAATGCAAAGCATTTAGAGTGCAATGATTAGCACATTTATAGCTATCTATACTCGATTGAAGTTGTATATATATGGATCATTGTAAAAGCATTTCAACTACACAAGATTAACAAAAATATATTTTTCTCTCTAAATCTTCTCTCTAAAGCTTCCTCTTTGCCAAGATATGAATCCATTAATGGCGTCAACTTGAGCTTGTGTATGTGGAGATTGTATCAATTTTACATGGTATCAGAGCAACACTCAATCCTATTCTAGAGTTATGAAATCAGAAAACCTAAATCACATAGCATATGTTCAAGATCGACATCAATGGCAGAAGAACAAGTCGCAACTATTGATCATCACCATCTACTGTATCTCCAAGCTTCGAGTGCTCCGGGACTGGTGTTGATTCCAATTAAACTCATCGGTCCAGAAAACTATGCTCTATGGAGCAGATCACTAAAAATCGCACTATGAGGTAAAGGTAAACCCTGATTTATAGATGGAACTTGTGTTAAAAGTAGTTATAAAGGTGAATTAGAAGAATTGTGGGGAAAATGTAATGCAATAGTGTTGTCATGGATTGGTAATACTGTTTCCACCGAATTGATTTCAAGTATAGTCTATGCATAAAATGCAAAGAGAGTATGGGTTGATTTTAAAAAAAGTTTGATAGATCGAATTTAATATGAATTTATCATCTTTGGACTGAGATTGCAACTCTAAGGCAAGGAATAGACTCAGTAAAAAGCTATTACTAAAAAATGAAGGATATCTGGGATGAATTTTATGTGATGATATCTACACCTTCGTGTGACTGTGAGGAATCTAGTCTATATGTTGATCATTTGAAGTCTCAGAGGTTATTGCAGTTTCTAATGGGCTTAAATGGGAGTAATAGCAACATAAGAAGTAATATTTTATCTAAGATATCAAAGGTGACAGTGAAGGAGGCTTATGCTATTGTAACTCAAGAGGAAAGTCAAAGTTGTCTCGGAGTTGTTGATGCACAAAAGGATCATTTGGTAATGTTAGCACGAAGAGCACGAGGAGGAGGATACATGCCTAGAAAACCAGGTATAGGACCTGGATATGGAGGAAAAGGGGCTGACATTCCATGTATTCATTGTGGATACAAAGGACATCACAATGATGATTGTTAAAGAATCATCGGCTCCACCAGATTTCAAAACTAAGACGAAGACAACAACACCAACACCACCAGGCAACTTCAAGCCATATGCTAATGTTGCCACTAGCTCCAGTACAAGTGTTGGTGTACAACAAAATTCAGGAGACTTCGTTCTCAAAGAACAACAGTATCAAGAGTTGATAAATAAGCAAGACAAGAACAATACAAATGAAGATATGTCCAATCTGGCAGGTATATCCTCATTACTATGAAAAGCTATAACACATTAATGGATAGTAGAATCAGGTGCATTTCATCATATTACTCCCTATAAGGGTATGTTATAAGTTATTAGAAGTCTAAAAGGACAACTTAATAATAATGTCAAGGTACCAACATGAGGAAGATCATAAATTACAAGCGCAGGAACCACATAAGTTCCAGGAACTTGTAGGAGAGAAAATGTGTTACATGTTTCAGACTTCAAGTTCAACCTTCTATCAGTATCTAAGATAACTAAGGAGCTCTATTGTGTAGTTTTGTTTTTCCGTGATTTTTGTGTATTTCAGGGGCTCTCCAATGGCAAGCTCTTAGAGATTGGTAAGTTGAAATGAGGATTGTAAATTTTGCAGGAAGGAATAAGATCCACAGTGAATGCTTCTATTTTGAATAAAGATGTAGAAGGAACATTATGGCATCTGAGACCGGGACATCTATCTATTGGAGTTATGTGATATGCTCAAATTACACCTAAGTTATGGAGTAAAGCGCACGTTGCCAAATATAGTAATCCAACAAGGTTGGGGTCTAATCCCACAAGGAATATGGTGAGAAAATGTTACTATCGTAGTGTATACTTGACGTAGGTCTTTGATCTAATTCTGTAACGATTGTAAAAGATTGTGTAATACTAATAGCTATATTGAATAGATTTGAATTTAGATAATTAAGATACCAAGATTGTGTCCCCACTTAGGTTAGATGTTATGCTCTAGGTATTAACGTAATATACTCCTTATGGATTGTGTATCGTTTGAACTTAATCTCTATGTGACCTCCTAATATTTCCCAATAGTTAGGAAGTATTTATCTTCATGATTTTCCCAATTATAGAGGACTGAAATTAAGACCGATTAATTATGCCAAGTTAAACTCTTCTTATCTCTAAGTGAGTTTATTAAATTAGAGTTAACGTCCCGAGTCCTTGATAATTACTTCTACCAAACCCTACTAATTTATCTAAGAAAAGTAGAATTTATTGTCTTAGATTAATATTTGCAACTACTAATCAACATGAACGAATAAGAAGTAATTAAATACTAACAATCCACAATTCGTATATTAATATTAAAAACATATTGCATAACACCCATCATGAGGTTCACAATCTCAGATAAAGGTTTAGTTACTCATATTATTGATCATAACAAAAAGTATTGAAATTGTCATTAAACATACAAATGAAGAATCGAAGATGAAAATAATGGAACTTATTCTTGAAACCCTTGAAAATATGTGAAGTACCCAAAGCTCTCAATACAAGACTTAAAATTGATGATAATCTAATAATAAAATCCTACAAAGTATTTATACAAGTCAAAAACTAAGAATAAAATTTGATAAACAGCTCCTGCTCATTAAATTCGATGGACCATAAAACATTCGATGGTCCGTCAAATCATTGATGGTGGACTTTCGATGGTGCAACTGACGGTCCGTCAAGTGTTTGACGGTACTGTCAACCTTCCCATCTCTTGACCTTTACAAGATAGTGAGCATCATATGACCCTTGGTAAGAACTGGTAGGAATCGACGGACCATCAAACATTAGACGGTCCGTACAATCTCCAAACTGTGATTTTTCTTCCATTTCCTTGTTTTTGCTTTCCGATTGCTAATTACCTGAAGCATAAATAAAACACATCAAAATAACACAAACGTGCTTAAAATAAGTAAAACTTATAGTTAAAAATCATCAAATGTGTCATAATTCCACGACATATAAACACCCCCAACTTAGAGTCTTTGCGTGTCCTAAAGCAATTAAAACAACACACAACACTACACAAATGCTCAGATATCACAAAGTAAAAATATCTACAATGGTTTTGGCAAGTAACTACCAGCACGTTACTCGTACAAACATGACTCCCCACATGTCCATAATAATAAACAAGACGTATGACTCAAGACCATTGTAACTAATAATGAAGCTTCAATCAATGACATCTAGTAATTACAGGAACCATTGCGCGCATGAATCTCAATTTACGGGAAACCAATCACTTTACAAACCCTTATGCCCTTACATAGACAAAATAATATCCCAACACACATATGTACAAACAAATGGTATATGAGACTATAAAAGAGAGAAAACACTCACTCACATAGAAATTCTCAAGTTACACATGCAGATACCATAGGCTTGCCCTCATTTTCAGTACCCTCGTCTTCGAATAATTCGGTTGTGATCACATTAGAACTTTTTCTGGGTTGTAATGTTGGCTTAGGGATGGGTAGGATGTATATTTGGATAATAGTGACTTACCCTCCTTGTACACTACACTTTATTCACCTTTTACGCCCTTCTTTTCTTTCTTTTTTTCTTTTATTGCCTCGGTGTGGTTTTATTGCTACTTTAGTTTTTTTGTACTACTTTTCAATATTTTCTTCTTCTTTTTTCTTTTTTATTTTTTCTACTATCTACAACCAACACACCATTTTCATTAACTAGGCAACTCACGTCTACCCAAACTTTAGGCATAAGCCTCATTTTCATCATTTTAAGTGTCAATGAGGGACCGGGTGCAAGAAGATGGATATTCAGAATAAAGGGTATTGGATCATTAATGGCTAGTCAAAAAATAGGCTTACATGCTCAAAATGGCAAACTAGGGATATTTCTATACATAGATTAGGCTTATGAATGGCTAAAAGGGTTCTGTATCAACAAACAAAGGCCTAAGATCACTTCACAGCTTAACTTATCCTAAGACACAAGACACGACTAATCAGGCAAGTTCTAGATTGCATATATAACAAGAAAATATATACACAAACACTCACAACACACTGGCATAAGAATTTTTCATACACTGGCTTCCCCGCTAAGCATTCGACACACAAGGTAATGTAATACTCTAAATGTCACAAAAAGAATTATGCATGTCAATTAAGTAACAAGTTCTGAGCCTACATCACAAAATATTCGGAGGGGAGTATTTTTCAAATATCAACATCAAGCATGCCTTAAGTTACTCAAATCACTACCACGTAAGTTAAAGTTACTCTATTTTATCTAAACACGACCTAAACAATCCAGGTTCAATAAAAATAAAATCCATCGGGAAAAGAACCATGGCAAAGAAAATCCATGAGGGGTCCTAAACACATATATACACTATATAAAGTCAAGTAGCCCCACCCACATTTTAAAAATCATGAATTATTCCCAGTGTAGTAAACTAAAGACAAGGGAGTAAGAACTACCCGAGGCTCTCTAAACGCGTTGCTAATCTTGAGGCGATGTGGCCTCTGAGGCATCAACTGTATTTGTAGCAGCATCACCAATAGTAGTACCAACATGCTCTGCACTGGTAGAGGTAGAGGAGGAGGCGAGGTCACTCCGGCTGAAGCACTACTGGATGAGGCACCAACAGTCCCGCTAGGAATAGAAGTGGGGTAATTCTCGATAAGAGAATTCTGGGTGGCTAATCGAGCATTCTGCTTCTCTATGCTTCGACCCCTAGGTTGATTCCTCTCTCGCAACTCATTACTCAAGTCATTGTCCTCATCTATTGGCCTCTTCCACTTATCATCTGCAAGAGTAGCAACTGGAGACTCTTCATCTGCAACTAACTGATAAACGGTGGGAAAAATTAAAATGTCCACCTTGTTGGTTGGAGGCGGATCCTCTAATGTGAGATGATTACGAGCCTACAATGCCTGAACTGCAGCTCTTAACTGCTATAACTCAGTTCAAAGTGACCCAATATCACTACTTGGACCTGACTGCTCGAGAGCTGCCAACTTAATCTCAAACTCATCCATGCGAGCATGTAGTACCTGGTGAGACATCTCCGTCGCTAGACTCAGTGGCTTTTTGAGTTGTCGCCTGATAACCTCATTCTATCTATTTGCCCTCTCTGTCTTAATCACGAACTGTATAAGGTTATCTCTAGTAAGGGCAAATGGGTTCGCAACTCTGGCTGCAACCTGTGGCTGTGTGGAAGGAATCTAGCTCGATGATAAACTAGGTGCAGCTGCAGATGGTGGCACAGTAGCCGTAGTATGGGCAGTCTCTAAGACAGGGGAAATAGTGGCAGGCAACACCTTTGTAGCATCAGTTGTAGCCCTGAAAGTCTAATCATCCTGGGGCTCCTCATGCCCCTCAAGTAATGCTGGTAAACTATCCTCAGCATCATGACCCTCCCTGAGGGCCTCATGTTTACACTTCTTCAAATCATGTACATGTGACACTGTGATGTGGTGATCTCTAGTCAGCTAAGTATGGATACGTGCTCTACGACATAGCTCAGTGATTAGACACGATAGAATGAAGGAAGTTGAAGGTTATGACGCTCTCCTCTGAATCTCCTCTGCCATACACCTTATAAAATTTACTAGGTACCGAGGCATCAATGCAACGACTAGAACAACTCAATTCGTGGTGAGTGTATTATCTGTCTACGTGGGAAAAATTCTCATTTGCACCACACTCCACCAAAAGTTTCCTTCGAGCGTCAACCAAAGTTTTAGTATTCTTTGTGACATATATGTAGCCTCACTCCGCTTACCAGGTCTTATAATCACTGCAGCTAGCCAATCATGTACACTCTGTAACTTAATCTGGTCTAGTTTATCATTCAACTCAGTTTTTAGGCTGGTGTAGTGTAATCATCACCAAAGTAGACTCGATTGATTATTGCACTAGATAAGTTAAATTTTACACCCCGCACCTCAACCTCCTCTGGTAGCAGAATCTGGTGTATTGGTTATTTTGGCTTTTTTACTTTGTTGATCATGGACCCATAAGAAGCATAGAGCTCTCGCACCAGAACCGAACAATAATCCCCCGAAGCATTGTCTAGAAACCTAGCATGTAGAACTCCAAAGTCTCTCTCGTGCGGGGGATGATATATAACCCCTCAAAACTAATATGTCTCTCTTCATAAATGCTCCTACTCGGATTTTCTCCGTTCCCCTTTGTCAATGCAATACCTTGTTCAAACAACTCATTTGCACCCTCGACTGTGAATCAGAAATAGTCCTCTTTCTATTGTATACTTGACATAGGTCTTTATTCTAATTCCGTAAAGGTTGTAAAATATTGTGTAATACTAACAGCTATATTGAATTGATTTGAATTCAGATAATTAAGATATAGTAGTAACCCAACAAGGTTGGAGTCGAATCCCATAGGGAATATGGTGAGAAAAAGATACTATCGTAGTGTATACTTGACGTAGGTCGTTGTAGTATAGTGGTAAGTATTCCCGCCTGTCACGCGGGTGACCCGGATTCAACCCCGGCAATGGAACCAAAATTTGATACGCTCAAATTACACCTAAGTTATGGCATAAAGCAGACGTTGTCAAATATAGTAACCCAATAAGGTTGGGGTCGAATCCCACAAGGAATATGGTGAGAAAAGGTTACTATCATAGTGTATACTTGACATAGGTCTTTGTTCTAATTCCATAAAGGCTGTAAAAGATTTTGTAATACTAACAACTATATTGAATTGATTTGAATTCAGATAATTAAGATACCAAGATTGAGTCCCCACTTAGGTTAGATGATATGATCTAGGTATTAACGTAATATACTCCTTATGGATTGCGTATCATATGCTTAATCTCTATGTGACCTCCTAATATTTTCCAATTGCTATGAAGTATTTATCTTCATGATTTTCCCAATTATAGAGGACTGAAATTAAGACCGATTAATTATGCCAAGTTAAACTCTTCTTATCTCTAAGTGAGTTTATTAAATTAGAGTTAACGTCCCGAGTCCTTGATAATTACTTCTACCAAACCCTACTAATTTATCTAAGAAAAGTAGAATTTATTGTCTTAGATTAATATTTGCAACTACTAATCAACATGAACGAATAAAAAGTAATTAAGTACTAACAATACACAATTCGTATATTAATATTAAAAACATATTGCATAACACCCATCATAAGGTTCACAATCTCAGATAAAGGTTTAGCTACACATATTATTGATCATAACAAAAAGTACTGAAAAGTGGAACTTGTTCTTGAAACCCCTGAAAATATGCTAAGTACTCAAAGCTCTCAATACAAGACTTAAAATTGATGATAATCTAATAATAAAATCCTACAAAGTTTTTAAACAAGTCAAAAACTAAGAATAAAACTTGACAAACAGCTCATGCTCACTAAATTCGACGGACCATAAAGCATTCGACGGTCCGTCAAATCTTTGACGGTGGACTTCTGACGGTGCAACCGACGGTCCGTCAATTGTTTGACGATACCATCAACCTTCCTGTCTCTTGACCTTTACAAGAAAGTGAGCATCATATGACCCTTGGTAAGAACTGGTGGGAATAGACGGACAATAAAACATTAGACGGTCTGTACAATCTCCAAACTGGGATTTTTCTTCAGTTTCTTTGTTTTTGCTTTCCGATTGCTAATTACCTGAAACATAAGAAAAACACATCAAAACAACACAAACTTGCTTAAGAATAAGTAAAACTTATAGTTAAAAAGAATCAAATGTGTCGTAATTCCACGACACATCACTATGCATCACATACCTTCACTCAACAAGTCACTAAGCAACATCATCTAGGAGAAGTGTGAGTTTATCCCCTTAGTAAAACAGACTAGAAACAGTTTTCATGTTAGTAGTAGTAGGTCTCTTTCTCCCAAACCTCATTACACCCTTCATAGGAGAGATCTTCAAAAATACCCAATCATCCACTTGAAACTCTAAGTCCCGCCGCCGCACATCTAAATACGACTTCTGATGACTGTGAGCGGTTAACAGTCGTATTCTCTATGGCTTGGTGCACTAGGTCAAGCCCAAATGATTCTGATTCGCCTACTTTGAACCATCCGATAGGAGATCTATATTTCCATCCATACAAAGCCTCGTATGGAGCCATTTTAATGCTTGCATGATAACTGTTATTATAGGTAAATTTAATAAGGGATAAATGATCATCCCAACTCCCCTTGAAGTCCAATAAGTGAGCTCATAGAATGTCTTCGAGTATTTGAATTGTACGCTCGGCTTACCCGTCTGTCTGAGGGTGGAGAGATGTGCTAAGATTAATTTGAGTGTCTAAACCTTTTTGAAATGATCTCCAAAAATTAACTATTAAATGCGTACCTCAGTCAGATATAATAGAAATAGGCATACCATGAAGGCGAACAATCTCCTTAACGTACAACTTTGCGTAGTCCTCGGTTGTGTAGGTAGTTTTGACCACCAGGAATTGAGCTGATTGGGTCAGTCTATCAACAATCACCCGAATAGAATAATTATGATAAGGGTGAGGTAAGCCCGTAACAAAGTCCATATTAATCATCTCCCATTTCCACATCGGAATCTCAATATTCTGAGCTAAGCCATCATGCTTTTGGTGCTCTATTTTTACTTGCTGACAATTGGGACACTAAGCTACAAACTTCGCAATGCTCCTCTTCATGTCGTTCCACCAATAAATACCCTTGAGATCATGATACATCTTAGTAGATCTAGGGTGAATGGAATATCGTGAGCAATGAACCTCCATCATAATCTTGTCTCATAATCATGCTACATTGGGAATACACAAATAGGCCTTCCACCTAGGGGTCCCTATCCCATTATTCTCAAAGGTTTCAGTTCTCTTTTGTTAAATATCCTTCCCGATCTTCCCTAAAAATGAGATCCTCATCATGACATTCATTTGCTTCCAACATGAGGAATGACCCTGTTGTATTCTGAGTTATAGGTCTACCACTATCTGAATCCTCCAATCGGACTCCCACTTAACTAACTGATGTGCTCCCTCAGGTCAACTTCTCTCCCTATTCCTCATATTAGTCAAGCCGCTTGCGGGTGAATGATTCTATTGTCAACTTAGCTTTGTTTACTAACGTGTGTGCTGGAAACTCTTATATTTATAGTATCTCAATCGTGAACACTTTATGAACAATGTCATTCGAATCTGAATTGCACGTATCATCGCAGTTAACTCTCATTCGTGGTCTGTAAAGAATTCTTTTTTTTTCGTACCTTCTCACTATTCATAATTATAAACAACATCCTTTCTTTACTTATTTTGACATTTGTTCACTCATTTTCTTACTTGTCATACTCTTATTTATTCTAAAATATTCTGGTATACAAACGTAATATCAAACATTGCTCCTGATTCCAACCCTTGCCATTACTACCCCTTAAAGGATGAGTTGTTAACTTATTCCCTTATTCAGTACGTGGAAGATTCTAAAGAATTTGCATTACATGATGTTGGCCTACTATATCCAAACCTGGTCATTATACTTAGATTCAAATTCACTTACTTGCCTCATGGCTAAGACTTTCTGTCAATGGCGCTTTGGGAAAAGATTTCCTTGATCTCGTTAAGTTGTAAACCCATTACTTTATCTATTTCGTAGAACCTTTGGTCAGTTAAAAAATTCTCATAGACATCTGTATTTGGCTGACATTTTATCTTCATTATAATGTCATTATCTCTTGACATATATCTTTAATGTCTACCTTATATCCATGGCATCATTGGCCCCTTTTCACCTGTTTAGGTTCTAATCTTGAACTTTACTCACCGTTACTTCCGTTTACATACTTTCTGAGAGGTATGACTGCTTATGTTATGGAACTGATGCTTCGTATGTTTAGATCTAATTCATGGTGTTACATGATCCCATGACTTGTCAAGATTTCTTGTCTTATCACTATTAGATTTCCTGTCGACCAAGTGCTCATTCGTCTTACCCTTACATTTCCATTTTAAGTTTCCTTGGGGGGGCTCTTATCTCAAAGTATTTCTCATATTATCTTCCTGAACATCAGAGGTTCGTCACCTTTGGCCGAAGAGTTCTTACTGTCCCTCAACTACCGTTGGTCCTTACGCTGTTCTGGAGTAATCATACCTTTGTGAAACCTGTATAACTATCATCTTATTCACCTTTATCTTCTTGTCATAATCCTTCCTTCTACTCGTCATTAAACGAAAAACATTTCTACCTTGATACTTGATCATACCATTCCATTCATACTTATTAACAGTTTTCATATTTCTTACAACCATTATTATTTTAACAAGCTATTGTTATTAAGAGGTTGTTTGGAACTGTAACATGTTGCAAAATGAAGCCAAAGACCTTACCAGTCCAATACCTATAGCATAACTTAGCCCACTAACATTGATACATGTAATTCTCAATAATACACGGTATGGCCCTTTATGCACGGACGAAAGGCTTATGTTCTATTCCACTACTGTGGATAACTCGATCCTTATTTATGGCTTGGGATCACTATTCTGGGTATGTCACTTTACATGATCTTTTTAAATTTACTGATGGTCACTCTTCAAACGATTCGATTGTGGAAATCCATTCTCGTTAATGATATCTTGGGACCATTCCCAATCTATTCCAGGTAAATCATTACAATGTAGGTCGCACGTACATAACATATTCCCTTATTCCAATTTTAAGAGTCACTGTAAAACGTGTAGATTTTCATAACCTACTAAACCTTTCCATGATGTCTTCTGCTTTTTATCTGTACAACTTATAATCATCTTATACTTACCTTTGCGCATCAACTTGGGATATTTCAGAACGTTGTGGCCATGGCTGCCACACTAAACTAACCCTCTGTACCTTTGCGGCATAATTCGACATGCGCTCGACCACACTGACTACAAGATGGTTGGGGCAGTCTCACTCGACCTTTACAACTTTGACCCTGAGATATTGGCGATCCCTGACTAATAAACTCCTTATGTTATAAGCTCCCTCACCTCTCAAGGACCTATCTCTATCAAATGCTCTAGGATGAAGTCGTGCCTGGGAAAGCAACTTACTCATATCCTCTAACGGATCTGTCTCAATAGAGAGCATACTACTCGCATTTACACTCAATCTCATTGCTAATCATAGCCCTATTAGAAGAAGGCATTGTTGTAATCATAAACATGATAAGATTTAAGAGAGAATTCTTACAACTTATCTCTATAGCATGATTCTAGATCAAGAAGGAAGGTAACTGTTATCCTAAATGCCATGTAGCCTCCTGTCTATAGGTGTGGTGCAAAACACACCCATAAATACGACTCTAGTAAACCATATTGTAGACTCCCTAGGACAGACCTTCTCTAATACCAAGTTTGTCACGACCCAAATCGGAGGGTCATCACATACACTCGGACCTTACTTGCCAAGCACCACTAATCATATATTTACCACCCAACCATAATTAAGTATGGGCCACAAGGGTCGCCATGAGGTAACTTGCTGACACATAGAAATAATAAACTGGAAAGGTGCTACGTAAATCCATGCAAATAGAAGAACCCAACCTATACATATATACATACTAAGGCCGACAAGGCCATATACGACTACTATACACAGGACAATAGTCTACAAGCCTCTAAAGAGTATGTGACATCGTAAGGTCAGGACAGGGCCCCGCCATACCCCTATGCATATCAAAAATATCGTACCACGACTAGACTGTAACTTTGGAACAAGTAGAGTGCTCCAATATCAGCTGAACCAGCAACCTACTAGTGCGGACCGTCACCCTCTTTACCTAAGCCTGCGGGCATGAAATGCAGCATCCCCTGACAAAAGGGATATAAGTACGAATGATGTACCGAGTACGTCAGGCATGAAGAACAACATAATAAATAATAGAGACATGAAAGTAACATGAGATAAGAAACAACCAACCAGTAGAGAATGCCTCTGAGGGCCATAATATGCCTAAGTGTCATGCACAACGCTGGTCATACATGTACATATGTGTATATAACGCCATCAAGCCTCTGTGGGCATCCCATCATATCATATCGGCCTCTGTGGGCATAATTATCATTGTATACATACCAGCTGCAGGTGGTGGTGCGTATATAACACCTTCCCTTTTCCCATACCCCATACATATATATAATGCATACCATATATTAGTTTATATAACACATTTGTGGTCAAGGGTAATACATGAATATAATACATGAATGATACTAAGATACTCTGAGTCTATCGGAGTGACGTAAGGTCGTTACACCTTTGATTTAACATTATGAATATTAACATCTTTCTCATATACCTCACTAGGGATTTAGGAACATATTTAGACATGTTTTGACAATAGAAATGAATAACATGAACATCATTAACTACTAAGAGTAGAATCATTTATGGGACAATATTACGTTTACGTTTTGTACTTAGAACATGCCAAAAGAAAGAAGGATTTTCCTTAACATACCTTTGTGTTGATGCTCTATCGTATGATATCGGGTTTAATCTTCTCTACCCGCTAATCTCAAAACAGAAGAACAATCCTAACTCGAGCTTACTTCACTTTGAAGAAACTTTAGATTTAACCACCAACTAAAGGAGATGAGTTATGCTAGCACCACGAGGTTAACGAAGGGAAAATTACGTCTAATCATGTCATGTTGCTGCTCGTAGAAATTATATGCAGCGTATCAACTTAAGAGAAATCCAATAAATTGAATTGTTGCATATTGCTTTCATTTCTGATGAAAAGCTTACTGCCCACATATTCATTTTGCAACATTCTCCAACTGAAATGATACCTTGATATCATTCCTTACCATTAGTAGGGTCCACTTATATATGAGTCATCCATATCATAATTGATATTCATCTAAAGATTACACCTATGCAACATAATACATAGTCATTAGATGCTACACTTTATAAGGCTACACGTGGATGATTCCATATTCCCCATTATCCACTTATTAACTCCTTTAGACCACACTCCACATTTAAATCATCATACACATAATTATATTCTTGATCCTACTTCACTTATTTAGTAATCATTTTAGCACACTTCATATATCCATTATCATAGTCATGTGATATGACACTAGTCTGTAGCCTCTTTCGGTATACATATAATATTATTTCTAATGCACTTTTAAGCCTGCATCATTTCGGCACTTCATCTTATTATACGACGAACCCTTTATTTACATGCTTGAATATGACCAAAATTTCCCGGGGCTTGGGTCCACTTTCATACATCTAGCTGCTCAAATAATCGCCCGAAAGTACGGGGTGTTACAGGACCATATAAGAAGCCTACCTATGATAATAAGTACTATTTTGTTACAATTGTTGATGATTACAGTAAATACACTTGGATTTTCTTAGTTAAATCAAAGTGTGAAGTTGGTACTGTATTGAAGAATTGTCTATGTTTGATCAAAAATCAGTTTGATGTATGTATTAAGGCGTTAAGGTTAGACAATGGGAAAAAGTTCTTTAATAATTTTTGCAATCAATTGTTGGCCTCATATGGCCTACTGCATCAAAGCAGTTGCCCTTATACACCTCAACAAGATGAAATAGTAGAGAGGAAACATAGACACATTTTAGAATTAGAAAGAGCACTCAAATTTTAAAGTTCAATACTTGTGAGGTTGTAGGGTGATTGTGTAAGAACTTTTTTGTATTTGATTAAAAAATTACCATCATAAATTCTAGATGGAAAATCACCTTATGAGTTATTATTTGGTAAAGCACCCAAGAATCACTTAAGAGTGTTTGGATGCTGGTGTTATGATAGCACACTGCCCAGAGGATATAAGTTTGTAGAGAGGGCTAAAAAGGTTATTCTAATTGGTTATTTTGAGACTAAAAAAGGCTATAGGCCATATGATTTAGACTCTAGAGTTGTATTTGTAATAGAGATGTCCAGTTTAGAGAGTCTATATACCCTTTCAAGCAAGTGCATGAAGCAGATGACCATGAATGTTTTGTCGTGAACCCGTCAAATGCACATACTTTGGATAATGAGATGATGTCTACTACTACTGCAATACAAGGTGAGGCAATAGAGGAGGACATAAATGATATTGATATTGATGATCCTACTTTGCCCATGCCTATTGAAGTAGCAGAAAATGGGCAAGATGGAGAAGATGTTGCACCACTCATTGATCATGCACCACAACAACCACAATAGACTGCAGAGGATGATGTTTCATATGTTGTACCAAATGTTGCACTACTACCTATACCTGAACCACAACAGCCTGAACTTGATATAGCAATGCCACTTAAAGCACCAAAAGTTGAATCCATGCTAGCTAGAACTACTAAGCCTCCTCTATGGCTTACTAATTATATTACATCCATGAAACCTAAAGGAAATTGTGTCTATCCCATTTCTAGACAAGTCTCTTAAGATCACCTGTCCAGCACCTATCAGGCTTACTTGATGAATTTTTCTACACCAAAAGAACCAGCTTCTTTTAAGGAGGCTGCTCAAGATCCAAATTGAATTCATGCAATGCAACATGAGATTGATGTAATAGAATCCAACAACACATTGTAATTGACACCTCTTCCTACAGGAAATCAAACTATTAGTGTAAAGTAGGTGTACAAGATTAAGCACAATGGAGAAATTGATAAGTTCAAAGCCAGACTAGTGGCTAAAGGCTACACTAGGAGAGAAGGCCTAGACTATCATGAAACATTCTCCCAGTGAAAAAAATAGTGACTGTTAGAACTGTAATCAATGTTGCTTCTTCTCAAGGGTGGGATTTATTCTAAATGGATGTCAACAATTCCTTTCTATAAGGTGACTTGTATGAAGTGGTGTATATGGATCTTCCACAAGGTTTTTATAAACAGGGGGAGATAAGAGTTTGTAAACTTCTCAAATCATTATATGGCTTTAAAGAAGCCTCTAGACAATAAAATAATAAGCTCACATCTACCTTGCTTGCTGATGGTTACAATCAAAGTCCTCATGATCATTCTCTGTTCATCAAGAGATAAGGAGAGCACATTGTATTTATTCTTATCTATGTGGATGATCTTATAATTAGTGGAAGCAATATTGAATTGATATTTGCTGCTAAACAACACCTTCACATCAAATTCAAAGTGAAGGACCTTGGTAAGCTCAAGTACTTTCACCAGTATTGCATAGGATGAGCTTGTAGGGGGAATAGATGATCCTCTCTTAGGAGATGAGCTTGTAGGGGGAATAGATGATCCTATCTTAGGAGACATTCATAGTTATCAAAAACTAGCTGGTAAGCTCATTTACTTAACCATAATCAGGCCTGATATTTGGTTTGTTGTGCAAGTTCTAAGTCAGATCATGCAACAACCTAATAAGTCTCATTGGGATGCTGCTCTAAGCGTGGTTAGATATGTGACGCATTCACCTGGCTTGGGTGTTCTATTGAAAAAGGAGCTTATCAAGGAGTTGAAAGTGTATTGTGACTCTGATTGACAATTTTTCCCAATACTAGGAGGTCAGTAACAGGCTTTATTGTGCAGCTTGAAAATTCTTTAATCTCTTGGAAATCAAAGAAGAAATATATTGTGAGTATATGTTCAACAGAATCAGAGTATAGAAGTATGGTTTTAGCTGTTTAGAAGTCATTTGGCTTGTTGGTCTATTGAAGGATATAGCAGTCTCAGTTGTTACACATATTGAGTTGTTTTGTGACAATAAAGCAGCAATGCAAATAGCTACAAATCTCATTTTTCACTAGTGTACGAAGTACATAGAAGTAGACTGCCATTTTGTGAGAGAAAAACTCAAGGCAAGACTGAATAAACCTGCATACATTCCCACCAATTTGCAGCTGGCAGACGTGCTCACTAAGGGACTAGGAGTAGCTCAACATCACTTCTTGTTATCCAAGCTTGGGGTTCTTGATTTGTTTCACCCACAGGCTTGGGGGAGTCTTAGAAAGTGAAATTGAAGACTAGTTAGTTAGGAGTGGAGTCCACAAGTTTGTTAGGTGGTTATACAATTAGTTAATGAGGCATTAGTTTGTTAATGTAAAGCATTTAGAGTGCAGTGATTAGCGCACATGCATAGTTGTCTATACTCGATTGTAATTGTATATATATGGATCATTGTACAAGCATTTCAACTACACAAGATTAATAAAATATCTTCTCTCTAAAGCTTCTTCTCTGTCAAGATACGAATCCATTAATGGCGTCGACTTGAGCTTGTGTATGTGGAGATTGTGTCAATTTTACAATAAAGAACCAAGCTTTATCGCCATTGAGTAATTTCTTTTGTCAGCTCTTGGTTCTGGTTGAATTTGGATGGCCATAAGCGTGCAAGATGATTAAGTGGGATGTTGATAATGAAAACATAAATTTTTCATACTTGGAAATCCAACTAGTGGAAGACGTCTCAGCTTATTTCTATAAGGCTGCTCACAATGAACATTGGATATTAATGCTATTTGTTCTTAAATGACTTTAATGCAAAGTATTTGAATGATATTGCAGTATACATGGATGTTTATAAGTAGGGGTTCATGATTTTTGTGCTTGTAAAGTAGTTGTTAAACACAAATATCATGACTTTTGAACCTAAATAACTTTATGACAGAGTTTCACTTTATCTTTTAAAAAAACCGTGACAATTTATCTTTGAAGCCAATAATCACACCCTTTTCGAAAAAGAAAAAAAATTGGATTTAAAACGGGCTTTAAAAATAAGATGCAACTTGGCTTAGTGCAAAAGCTTCTATGGAGTCGTCATTTAACATAATTATTAGGTGTGCTTGTAGGACTTTGTTGGGATCAAAAACACATAAGTAAGCCACAGCGGAAGTTTAAAATTTTGTTCTTACTTACCCCAACAATTACTTCTGGTATGGTTATATGACAATCAAAACCTGTAACATAATGCATAAACACTTACAGGTTGTATTATTTGGCGTCTATACTTAGGGATTACACGCGACTGTCTCTTCGACTGCAAGCACAATGCTACGGTGTATTCCTCTGTCAAGAAAGTCAGAAAATCTTGGCAGAGGTTTGAGAAAGTTTTATCCTAGACTCTAAGTCTAGAATTGATTATGAGAATTAGTTTGTTAATTAACAAATGGGAGTGATGTATTTATAGTTGAGATTAGGGCAACAAATTATATTAGGGTTGGGCTCCAAGCCTGGCTCAAAAACCGAGGTGCAGTGGGCCAGTCTAACTGGGCCCACTGTCGAATCGGCGCCGCGGTGCCCTACGTAAAATCTCGTTTCCCGTTTTTATTTAATATATATATTCAGCAAATTAAATCCAAAATCTAATTTTGATTTAATTAAATAATTTACATCTAATAGAAATTATCCCATAGTTATTGTCAATTTAAATATCTCGATCCCAAATCGAATATTTAATACTTTCTCAATACACCCTTAGATCGAAGAGACAATGGACATAGTGTGACCCTATAGGCCTTCGCATATCGACACTAATCCAATTAAGGTCCATACGGAACTCCTAGACTGCGCCGTATGACGAACTCAATATGTGAAGTACGTTTACATGAATTCAACAAACATAACCTTTATGTGAGATGATAAATTCCTTTCATTTGTGACACACTCGATCAAGCTTAGGATTTACCATGTGTCTATCCAAATGGCTTGATCACTTTATCTCATCCATATTAGTCGACAACTAGATCATATTCTAAATATGTCTCTTGCATTGGCCAATGACTTGGTCGACCTAATATCACTGAGAAGTTGAGTGCTATCTCGAATATCCAATCGAGGAATGAATCATATTCTTAGCTCAACTACCACCTTAATTTATATTATAGTGCACCCAACACAAGCCGTATCTTATCCTATAAGGAGTTTAAGCTTAGGACAGGGTCAAAGTACATTACTCTGTAAACAAGGTGCGTATTGACGTCAAGTCAAAGGACCTTCATCTCCTACACGTTGATAACACTTTAGACATGTATAACAAATAGTTTATCAACAGAGTATACCAATACTTTCCAAAAGTATCCATGTGTCCATCACTAGTAACCATTACTAGTAGCAGGTGAGACATACTACATTCTCTAAGAATGTGATGCATACCACATGTCGACTTATAACATATCATCGATATCTCATTCTCGATGATCATTAGTCGAGGCTATTTTAGAGTTACGCTCTTTCATCAATATCTCACTCTATTAATGACAACGTAAGCTCAAGGGATGCACATTAGTGAATAATTACAAACAATCAAATAATAATTCAATAATTGCAACTACCATAAATATTAATCTTATTAATAATAAGAATGTGTTCAAGTTCATTTGTCCCTAATAATGATTGTCTCTAGGACATACATACCTTCAATCTCCCACTTGGCCTAGAGCCAATCTCCAATGTATCTAATACCCATGTTTTCAAAATGACCGTTATGCTTAACTAAGCTTAATGGTTTAGTAAACGGGCCAGCTAGATTATCATATGTGGGAACATAGTCTAATCTTATTTCTTCAGTTTCCACCATCTCCCTGAGTATGTGGTATTTCCTCTGTATATCCTTATTTCTGTTTGTTGATCTTGGTTCCTTAGATTGCGTAATCACACTAGTGTTGTCACAATAAATCGTTATTGGACAAGTGGCACTTGGAACAACCCCTAGTTCCTTCAGGAACTCAGATATCGCGACAACTTCTTTACCAAACTTCCGATCCAAAGAATGTACTCGGCTTTCGCTTGTCAAATCAAAAGGTTGTAGCTTGCTTGGAACTTTTCCAACTCACTATTCTGCCATTGAAAATGAAGGCATATCCAGATTGAGATTTGAAATCATCAAGATCTGTCTGGAAGCTAGCATCATTATATCCAGTACACACCAGCTTCTCTTGTCCACCATAGACTAAGAAATATTCTTCAGTTCGTCTAAGATACTTAAGAATACTCTTGACTGCTTTCCAGTGTTCTCTCCCAAGATTCTGCTAGACTTTGCAAGTCATACTAAGTGCATATGCCATATCTGGCTTCGTACAGGTCATGGCATACATGATAGATCCTATAACTGAAGAATATATGATTATTTTCATGCGTTCAAGTTCTTCAACAGTAGAAGGACTATCCTTCTTTGATAACTTGATCCCTTGACCCATAGGAAGATTTCCTTTCTTAGAGTTTTCCATAGAGAATCATCTCAGCACTTTGTCTATGTATGTGGACTGTGATAGCCCTAACAATCTATTAGGTCTATCTATATAGATCCTAATTCCAAGAATGTAGCAGGCTTCACCCAAGTCCTTCATCTTGAAGGTGCTAGAAACCATTCCTTGACTGATTGCATGAGAGTCTTATTATCTCCCATTATTAATATGTCATCTACATATATAACAATTAAGACAATACTCCCTTCTTTGCGTTTACTATAAACACATGGATCCTCTTTGTTTCTGACAAAGTCAAATGATTTGATAGCCTTGTCAAAGCAAATGTTCCAACTCCTCGAGGCTTGCTTAAGCCCATAAATGGACTTTTGTAGCTTACATACAACATTTGGTTTGGACTCAAGCAAAAAAACCCTCAGGTTGTTTTATATACACATCCTCAACTAGATTACCATTGAGGAAAGCAGTTTTGACGTCCATCTGCCAAATGTCATAGTCATAATATGCAGCTATTGCAAGCAAAATCCAAATTGACTTAATTTTCGCAACAGGTGAAAAGGTTTCATCATAATCGACCCCAGGTCGTTGATTATAACCTTTAGCCACCAATCTTGCCTTATAAGTCTGTACCTTGTCATATGCATCAATCTACTTCTTGAAGACCCATTTGCATCCTATAGGTCTAACCCTTGTTGGCAAATCAACCAAGTTCCAAACTTGATTTATGTACATCGAGTCCATCTCAAATTTCATGGCTTCTTGCCATATCTGCGAATCAATGTCTAACATAACTTCGCTGTAGGTTGTAGGTTCATCGTCATCAGGAATATCTATCTCATTGTGTGTTTCAACAAGGAGATTAAGTCTTTCAGTCGGATGATGAGTCCTAGTGGTCCTACGGAGTTCATTATTCTGCGTTTTAGTGTTTGTTTTATTCTAATTGTGAGATGGTCTTTGTGTGCTGAACAATCCATCACCTTAAGAGCTTTCAGGAATGTCATTTTCATATATTTCCTTAATGGAATGATGTACAACCATTGTATCATCTTGCATTTGTTGTGTATGAGAGCTTTGCATTTCTGTACTATCTCTCACAGCACTCCCACTGGCTGAAGGGTGTACTCTAAGTACCCAATATTCACCAAATACTTCCACTGAATCCTTGTCTAGGTCTTTTGACAAGGGTTCAACTTCTGTGTTATCTTGTGGTTCTTGAATTTCTTCAAGTTCTATCTTATTGCAGCTCCGTTCCTTACAAACATAGTCTTCTTCAAGAAAAGTTGCATTTCTGGAAACATTGACCTTATGTTCTCCAGGAAGATCGAAATAGTATCCCTTAATTTCCTTTGGATACCCCACAAAATAAAATTTCTCACTTTTAGATTCCAACTTGTCAGTAAGCATCTTCTTTACATATGAAAGGCACCCCCAGGGTCGCATGTGTTTAAGTGCTGGCTTCTTGCCATTCCATATCACATATGGAGTTTTCTCTACTGACTTTGAAGGAACCCTATTCAGAATATAAATTGAGATTTGCAATACATAGCCCCAAAGGTATGTTGGTAGAGCTGAGAAACTCATAATGGATCTAACCATATCTAATAGGGTTTGATGTCTCCAATCAGCAACACCATTCATCTGTGGCGTTCCAGGAGGTGTCCATTGTGATTGGACTCCATGAAGCTTCAAATAATCCAGAAATTCTTTACTTAAGTATTCACCTCCTCGATCTGATCGAAGTGTCTTGATACTTGTTTCAAGTTGCTTCTCTACTTCTGACTTGTACTCTTTGAATTTCTCAAAGGCTTCAGACTTGTGTTTCATAAGATACACATGCCCAAACCTTGTGAAATCGTCTGTAAAAGTGATGAAGTAAGGGAAGCCTCCCTTAGCTTGAGTTGAAAATGGCCCACATACATCAGTATGGACCAACTCAAGTACCTCTTTGGCTCGCACCCCTTTCCCAGAAAGTGGCTTGTTGGTCATCTTTCCTCTCAAGCAAGATTCACAGTTACCATAGGGCTCCAAGTCAAATTGTTATAGGTAGTCTAACTTTCTCAATCTTGTTATCCTTTATTTATTTATGTGACCAAGTCTACAGTGCCATAAGTAGGTGTGGTTTCTTGGATTACTTATCTTAGCTCGTTTGTTTTGCACATTGAAAATTTTATGACTACAGTTTAGAACATACAAACCATCCACAAGCGGAGCATTTCCACAAACAAAACCATTAAAAGACAGTACATAACTGTTATTGGCAATAAATGAGGAAAACCCCTCAATGTCTAAAACTGGGATAGAAATAATATTCCTCGTCAATGAGGGAACAAAATAACAATTATTTAGTTCTAAACAAAAGCATGAAGGTAAATCTATTCTATAAGTTCTCACGCGTTCAGCATCCACTCGTGCTCCATTTCCAACGCACAGGTCTACCTCCCAAGGTCCAACCTTTCTACTGTCAATCAGACCCTGCACATTATTACACATGTGTGAGCCACAAGCGGTATCTAATACCCAGCAGTGAGAGTTACTTATAGACATATTTATTTCAATGACAAACATACCTTGTCCAGTAAAGCCGGAGCACCTAGTCCTTTGCCTCCTCCTGGAGCTGTGCAGTCCTTCTTCCAGTGCCCCTTCTTCTTGCAGTTGAGGCACACATCCGAAGCTACCTTTGCTTTCTTCTGAACACTTCCTATAGGTTTCATAACTGTAGGTGCAGCAACTGTCTTACCCTTCTTCTTTTGCATATTCTTACCCTTGGGTTTGAATTTGCTAGAACAGTCCACCATGAGCACAGCTTTACCTTTAGAGGTAGATGATTCAAAGGTCTCTAACATGTTGTGAAGCTCTGGAAGATTTGCCTTGGTCCCATTCATATTGAAGTTCACAATAAATTCTCAAATGAACCATGAAGTGAATTCAGGATTAGGTTGACAGAGACATTTATAGGCAGCTACGTTCTAATCGAAGCCAACCTTTCTATTAACCCAATCATCTTCAGAACATGTGCTGACACTTGACCCTCATCGTTCAGCTTACACTTGAAAAGGTCCCTCAACAGTTCATACTCCATTGTCTGAGATTGTGAGTCATAGAGACTCTTCAAGTGTTCTAGCATTTCGTTGGGGCCCATGTTTTCATGTTGCCTCTGTAACACCAAGGTCGTGGAGAAAAACATTACAAATTGTGCCGAGGTAGCATCGTCTAGATGTTTCTGATAAGCCACTTTGTGAAACAGGACATACTCAGCAGAATCTTCAGTAGGGACTGTGGGGAACAATGTGTCTAACACATACTCAATTCTTTCTAGTCTTAACACCAATCGCATATTTCTTAACTAGTCAGGGTAATTTGATCCAGTCAACTTGTTTGTCTCGACCAACATTTTCAGTGATAGATTCGACATTTTATAAGACTGTAGAAACAAATAGCTTTGAAATTAAACTCTAATATAATTTCTATTGAACACATTCGTTAACTAATTAACATGGCCTTTAGTTTAATTAGCTCCCACTATTTTAACATACTCTTCGACCCCATGGAAGAATACGGACTCTTATCAAATATGGTCATAATGGCCCATGATCCAGGTTCATGCTATCTCCGCGTTTGCTGTGGCTGATAACTTCAACAGCACAACCTGATAGGTCTCTAACCCAATTACAAATAATTTGTAATTCATGTTTGACCGAATGTTCTAAACAATCGATCTGCGTCCCTCGGCTTGTCCGAAACTGTGGCACCAAGACAGCCTAGCAAGTCAACCCCATTATGCGACTGCAATTATGTATCTAAGTGAGTTTTGCCTTATAGAGCAAACATTGTGGTGTAAATACTCATGAAGGTTTATCACTCACTTCTACATTTAACATGCATCTCTGAAAGAGTCTGAGTCCTCGTAGACTTAGAGAAAATGTTGTTGTATAAATACTCATCTCGCCAAAAAGGATTTTGCACTACAATAAATTATAACGAACGACGCCTTCATTTCAAATGAGCCTTGTATTAAAATTTAGGGAACATTTTAATTCAGGGTTTTAACCAAGATCAACTCTTTTATGTCATATCCAATATGACATCTTAATATCATGCAAAACTAATGACATATATAGTTGGGAACCATCAACCCAATATGCATGATATAAGATGGTTTAATCAAATACTGGGCGCCGCCTGCCTAGATAGTTATAGCGAACGTTATTCTAGTAATTTAAATGACAAACGATTTGACATTTAGCACATAAACAGTATACTTATCAAGTATATTGTATAATAATAATCATGGGTTTTACATTCTAAACAATTTTTTTTGGGACTGATGGGGCCGCGACGCTAATCATTAGGGTCGCGGCACCAGTGAGGCAGAAACTGAATTTCTGCTTCTGCAATGCATTAGAGCCGCGACACTCCACCATGGGGCCGCGGCGCTTGCAAGGCAGAAACCTTCGGCTTGCATTAGGGTCGCGACGCTCCACCATGGGGCCGCGGCGCCTAATGTCCAGAAAGTCCGGAACTTAAAAAATGAAGCATTAGGCTTAAAAACCCTAGCAAGCGTCGTGGCTCCCTACCATAGGGTCGCGGCGCCGATGTTCTGACAAAATGTTTCTGTGTTGATTTTTTTCAAAATCGTTCGAGCCCGAAATCCAATTTAGGGATCAAATCACAGGTCCTTTATCATCACCCACCATTATCAATAACGCACGCATCGACCATCATCCGTCTTTACCCGTTCTTAGCCGTCCACCGTGCAATGAGCCGGACAACGCACTTTTGGCTTAGTTCGAGTTAGAGCAGAATGACTTTCTCGAGTTAACGTAGGAGATAATTTAGGGTGATATCAAAAGGTTTCAATTTTGTCAAGACATGTAGGATTTCAAGAAGCCTTGTTTTAATTCAATTTGATGTTTAACTCATATTATTATTTTATTAAATTTTTATATAACCATTGAACCAGCCTGGGCTCTGATACCACTATAGAACTTTGTTGGGTTCAAAAACACATAAGTAAGACACATCGAAAGTTTAAAATTTTGTTCTTACTTACCCCAGTAATTACTTCTGGTATGGTTATATGACAATCAAAACTTGTAACATAGTGCATAAACACTTACAGGTTGTATTATCTGGAGTCTTTACTAAGGGATTACACGTGACTGTCCCTTCAACTACAAACACAATGCTACAGTATATTCTTCTGTCAAGAAAGCCAGGAAATCTTAGTAGAGGTTTGAGAGAGTTATATCCTAGACTCTAAGTCTAGAATTGATTATGTGAATTAGTTTGTTAATTTACAAAAGGGAGTGTTGTATTTATAGTTGAGATTAGGGCAACAAATCAGATTAGGGTTGGGCTCTAAGCCTGGCCCAAAAACTGAGGTGCAGTGGGCCGGTCAGACTGGCCCACTGCCGGGTCGGTGCCGCGGCACAGCCTAGCAGGCGCTGCGGCGCCCTACATAAAATCTTGTTTCCCGTTTTCATTTAATATATATATTCAACACATTAAATCCAAAATATAATTTTGATTTAATTGAATAATTTCCATCTAATAGAAACAATCCCATAGTTATTATCAATTTAAATATCTCGATCCCAAATCAAATATTTAATACTTTCTCAATACACCCTTAGATCGAAGAGACAATCGACATAGTGTGACCCTATAGGCCTTCACATATCGACACTAATCCAATTAAGGTCCATACGGAACTCTTAGACCGCGCCGTATGACGAACTCAATATGTGAAGTACGTTTACATGAATCCATCAAACATAACCTTTATGTGAGATGATAAATTTATTTCATTCGTGACACACTCGATCAAGCTTAGGATTTGCCATGTGTCTATCCAAATGGCTTGATCACTTTATCTCATCCATATTAGTCGACAATTAGATCATATTCTAAATATGTCTCTTGCATTGGCCAATGACTTGGTCGACCTAATATCACTGAGAAGTTGTGTGCTCTCTCGAATATCCAATCGAGGAATGGATCCTATTATTGGCTCAACTACCACCTTAATTTACATTATCATACACCCAACACAATCCGTATCTTATCCTATAAGGAGTTTAAGCTTAGGACAGGGTCAAAGTACATTACTCTGTAAACAAGGTGTGTATTGACCTCAAGTTAAAAGACCTTCATCTCCCACACGCTGATAACACTTTAGACATGTATAACAAATAGTTTATCACCAGGGTATACCAATACTTTCCAAAAGTATCCATGTGTCCATCACTAGTAGCAGGTGAGTCATACTACATTCTCTAAGAATATGATACAGACCACATGTCGACTTATAACATATCATCGATATCCCATTATCGATGATCATTAGTCGAGGCTATTTTAGAGGTACGCTATATCATCAATATCTCACTCTATTAATAACAACGTAAGCTCAAGGGATGCACATTAATGAATAATTACAAACAATCAAATAATAATTCAATAATTGCAACTGCCATAAATATTAATCTTATTAATAATACGAATGTGTTCAAGTACATTGTCCCTAATAATGATTGTCTCTAGGACATACATACTTTCAGTGCTAGCCTGGTAGCTAGGTCGCCTATATGATTTATAATTTTGACTCGTGTAATTAATTTTGGTAAAAAAACAACCTAAATCTTAGCATATCTCATACCATTGAAATGTTAAATAGCGTGCTTATAATATGCGAACAATAGCTCTTCCAGAAAAGTATTTGAACTAAACCCGACTCTTAATTAAAGCCACAAGCCATAGCTGGGTATTAGCACATAAGAAGATACATCAAATAAAACGAGCTGAAAGTAGCACCTTCAGATGTACAAACTAGCTAGTTTTTTTTGACGAATTATCACTCAACTTTTACTTTATTACAACAAAATTACTAAAGTATTCTTTGTATTGAAAAAGCCACACAAATTTACTTAAATAACACGAAGGTTACTAAACTATTCTTTGTATCTAAAGATTTATGCAGCCTTGTCTAAGTATCATAGAAAATGTCTCATTCGTTTGCCCCTGGTAACTTTTGATGATACTTGATAAAGTTGAGTGATCTTTTAGTTACAAAAATAATTTAGTTACTTTCATGATATTTAGATAAAGTTATGTTACGAAACTCCAGTCTTCGGTGGTTAACCACATAAAGGGTTGATGGGTGGGGTATGGAGCCTCTAGCGTCAATATCGATGAATAAAAGATGTTTATTTATGGTATGGAATAACAAGAACAAGAATAGAACCACTATCACTTGTTCTATTAGTCGCGATGAACTTCTTTCATTCGCTAATATAGAATAAGTAGAGTCTAATAAAAGAAAAAACTAAAAATGATAGACTTTGATACCTGATCTTTATTTGTTGATTGCTTATTTGGTGATTGATTCACACTGCAAGAATAGCACGAATTTGTGATAGAATATTTGCGAAGGACATCCTCATCACAACTTGCAATGAAGTGTGACGATTTTATAATATAGTTCATCAATTTGAAGAAAAAAATTCGATGAACATGCTTATTTGTCACAATTTAGTATCTGTTACAATTCTATCACAAAATTATGATGAAATAAGAATTTGTTACAATTTCGTCACAACTTGTGATAGACATAGTGATTCATCACAAACTTTTCACCATATTATTTTTTGAAAACTAAAGTTTGTAATGAATAATCTGTCACAAAATTGTGACAAACTTGTCATTCCGTCACATGAAATAAGGATCTTGTAACAATTTTTTTAACGAGGAAAGTTTTAATTTAAAAATTAAATTTCAATATTCATTGACGAAATTGTGACGTAACTTTCCTTCACAAATTTTGGCAAAACAAGTATTCCGCATTGGAAGACAATGAAAAACGTAGGGTAAGTGGTCAATATAAAAGAGTGAGAGGACAACCTTTGGAGATATGATTTTGTCAATTAATTTTTTAATGATTTAATTACTATTTAATAATAAACAATTAAATAAGTCTTTATTATTTAATAAATTATTAAATATTATGAAAATCATTATAAAAAATTATTTAACTATTATTAATTTTAAAACTAGAACATAATTTTATGACAAAATTATCTATTTTAGTCCATCACTATTTATGACAGATTTAACTTTTAGTACATCAATTATTTTTTGACCATACAACAACCATCAACCAGTAACACGTCTTAGTTTGCTTTGAACTAGCACATTTACCAATTCGGTCGGGAAAATAGTTTCAGGTAACATTTTTAAAAATCTCAAACATGAAAATCCAGGTTGAGATAATTTAAATAACTTTTTGCATCCACTGAGGCAAATTAGAATCTAGTTGTTTAAACAAGTCTCCCTTAAGTCTGAACCAAGCTACATGAGTAGAATTAAATGGTCCTTTACAAGATGAAGTTCGAAATATAAAAGTTAATTAGTAACATTGTACAGAAATTGCGAGTTCTAATGAAAACAACAATTCACAAGAGAATAATGCTCATATAATGCAAATTCTGGAAATGCAAGAGTACTGCATCAAAAGAAACAAGAACATCCCAGAAACCCGAAAACCAAGACTCGTTTGGTATGCGGTATAAGTTATGCAGGGATTATAATGCGGAGATTAATTATGCAGAAACTAGTAATATAGAGATTAGCAATACATAGATTATTTTTATCATGCGTTTGATTCTTTGTATTAAAAATTTCATATACAATGTATAACGGAAGGAAGAGAGAGTTGTATCTAAATTCAGGGGCATTTTTGCCTTTATGAAATTTATCCATGTATAGCTTATACAGAGATTAGTTATTACACCATGTGACCTATACTAAATTATGTTGAAATTGGTGTATAAAATTATACATGTATTGCTTATCCTGAATTCGCAAAAAACAACCAAATAATGTATAAACTCATTAAAGATTTTATACCCTGATTATTCTTCTTATACAAGATACCAAATGAGCCCTGACCATGCTACATTCATAAACTCATTTAAAAACGGTCAAATCCATCAACAATCCTTTGTGATCGTCAAAATTTATCACTTTAACATCTCAACTAAACATTGTTTCATTTAGACATTTGAGTTAGGGTCTAACTATGTCATTTATACACTTTTCGCTAACTCAGTCAAATATGTAAAGTGAGTGTAACACACTCCCTGATGATGTGTCAAAGTGGAGAATTAAATGAAGACATGTGGCATATATTATGAAAAATAATGATTAAAAATAAAATATGAGTAGAAAGATTATTTTAAAATTATTTAGTTAATTAAAAAATGCAGCAAGAAAAAAGGAAAAGAAAAAAACGTATTTTCTAAGCCAACCTCACCCTTCACCCTTCCCTCTCACCTACCCACCCACTTATCCTCTTCTTCTTCCCAGATAAATTTCCACCCCGATGGCTGCCATTTTTTCCGATCATAAAATCACCAGATAAATTGACAAATTCGTTAAAACAAAGATTACAAAAACATAAAAAATCTCTACCCTTTTCATTATTTTCGGGAAATTTATCAAAAATAAGAAAAAATTAACAAAACCATAGATCACAAAATTCTAAAGAACACCCAAAGTCACTACCCTTTTCAGCATTTTCGAAGAATTTAACTAAGAAGAATTGAAAGGAAAGCTCGGATGGCGGAAAGAAAAAGAATAGAGAAGATGTTGTCAACTAGTAAAGAAGAACAAGTGTGGGGAAGAGGGTATGTGGGACCCCCATAATTAAATAAAGAAAAGAATAGCTAAAAATTAAGAAAAATATGTTTCCCACTTCAAAATAGAGGTGGCCAGTGGGACGGGACGGACGGAATTTGCGGGGACGGGGTGGGTGGTCGGGATTGGGACTTGGCGGGCTGGACGGGCCGGGAGAGGGGGACATGAAGAGGTCCCGTCCTATCCCACATCATGCCGGAAGAGGGGACGGGATTTGGGGGGACAGGACGGGTCGGGTCGGGTAGGGGGATTTGGGGGATTTTGATTTTTTTAGACCCGTAATTTTAAAAATATATATATTTAAACACTTAAATAATTGAACAAGATAGTGAATAAAAATATCCCAATGTTGTTTTCGTGCCTTTATATTATTTAATAGAAATATGAGTTTTTTGTAATATAATTTCAAAATTGCAACTTTGTTTCGTAATTCAAAAGTTGCAAATCACATAGTAAATTTGCCATTAAAATATTTACATATTCAACCATACTTTTTCTAATTTCCTCACAATCTCTTGAGGATCTTCTGTTGGAATTGGAAGTTGTTGGTCAAATTGTTCGACGTCGCTTCCTGCTCCTTCGGATAAGATTTCGTTGTAGTTGTAGTTGTAGTCGTCTTCTTCGTTGATCTCTGGTTGACCGCACCTTCTACGCTCCAGTGTGTATGCTAGACATAATTTCTTATTTAGTTGGTTCGTAAGTTGGCTCTTTAAGATGGTCTGTTGGACTTGAAGTTGGAAGTATTTCTAAGCTTTCATAAATCGTTTCAACAAGTGTTTTACAACCGTCTACTTTAATAGTAGAATTCAATACAGCACCAATAAAATAAATAGTGGGAATAGAAAAAAATATTTTTTAAATTTTAAAAACATTTTTAATAGATAGAGCGTAAGTTGGTTTTTGCATATATTCATTAAGTAACAAAAATATTAGAGCTATATAAAATAACATAGATGAAATAGTAGGATGATAAATATCAGAAAATTTCTTAGTAGCTAGAAAAAAATTCTCTAAGAATACATTAAGTTCCAAAATATTTTCTCAATCATTATCTACAAGCATATCTCTTGGATTTTGATTATGGGCGATAAATAATAAAATTATTAGTCTTCTATACTCGTGAGCAACAACTAATTGTTCATACAAAGAATTCCACCTAGTTGCAACTTCTTCTGGAATTTTTCTATAAGGTAATCCACAATCATGATATATTTTTTTATACTCTATACGTCTTTATATTTTATTACCTTTAAAAATAAAGTTGATAGCAAATTGTACTTTATCAAGGATGCCTTTAAAAAGTTTTAGGGCATCCTTTACAACTAAGTTATAAATATGACTGTCGCGCCCTATTTTCGACCCGCTCCGAGGTCAAAAGCGGAGCACGGACTTATTCCAGGTGATTCCTGGGTAAAAGGGTTGAGGAGTCGCCACCTAATTATTTTTTACGGTGAATTAGGACACCTAAATATTAACTAAATGCTGCAATGTAACTCCAATTTTAAGGTCGTCGAAACTAGCGAGATTCTAGGTAAGGGTTCTTTATTATCCTAAAGGGAAGGGGTTAGGCATCCTTTAAGATCCGCTAACTTGCGGTTATCCGATCAAATTCAGGTTAATTGTTATGCTAAGAAAAATACATGTTTTTACAAATATAAAAATAATGTTACAAGATGTTAATAAAATGATGCATTTTGTACAAGTATGCATTTGTATGGCATTAATTTACATGTAAAGCTGAAAAAAAGTACAAATATGCATTTGTATGAAAATTGATAAAAATATATGCAATGTAAATTGTATGGGTGACGAGCCTAAAAATAGATAACCTAGCGATGGGTTTCCAATTTTAGACTACCCTATCAATTAATTCTATCTTTTCTAAATATTTCAATAATTTCAGGAGTACAATAATATTACAATACAGAATGAAAATAAAGCTGAATTAAAGAAAGAAATAAAATAAGATAAACTCCGAGGAATATCTGCCTTCATTTACTTTAATCCCTGCAAGCTGTCAAGAACAAACGGTTAAAAACAATTAAATACAAATAACTTCATATCCGTATTCAAAACAGTGAATGTTTTGATCACGGAGGGCTCAGACTTAAATTTTGAAAAGAACATTCCAATCACGTCGTGGCTGCAAACATATGACTAATGTGGTTTATTTTGATTGCCTCGCCTACTAAACGTGTTGGTCTCTCGGGTGAAATAGAAAAGATCACTATAATCACATCGTGGCTGCGAATATATAATTCACCTCGCCTACTAAACATGTTGATCTCGGATGAAATAAAAGGTTTAAGTCTTCATCATTGCCCGTGGTTATATTTCCGTCTTTGCAACGTGGAGGCCTCAAAATCGACGGATATTTTTCATCGGCCATGTAGTATATCGTGTTCAAATCAGTAAAATTAAAATTGAAACGATGAAACAAAGCGAGTAGCGATGCGAAAACGAGGCGAGAAAAAAAAGCGATTTCCGAAAATGACGCGGTGTCTAGTTTAAAGCAAGAAAAACAAGAGAACGGTAATTTTGAACCGAGCAGTGAACTGAAATAGAAAGCATGTACTCGCAAAGACGCGGTATTTATTCAAAACAGTAAAACAATGATGTCCGTCGCAAGAAATTTAAAACAATAAACTTAATAAAACAATAAGATATCCGTTGCACGGATGTTTAAAACAGCTTAAACTAAACAACAGAGAAGCGAAACGAAAGAAAAGCGCGGCCTCGAATTCAATTCCGTCGGCCTTAATGCGATATTAATAAAACAGTAAAACATTGCCAAAGAAACGAGCAAAGTGAGCAATTTAAAGTATCCGACCCGAGTTCTGAAATTCGGAAATATCCAGGTCGGGTCGACCCGACCCGAATCGGTGACCCGACCCGAATCGGTGATCCAAACTCGAATCGATTTCAACACCAAATTCGATAACCAATAACAAGAACATGAAATGCAAGAATTCGAAAATGTTCAAATCGGGTCGACCCGACCCGGGTCGTTGACCCGACCGGATCGATTTCAACACCAAATTCAAATAATTTCATCAATTTCGATAACCAATGATAACAACAACAATGCAAGAAATTTGGAAATTCAAACCGGTCGACCCGACCGGTCAAGAATTGATCCGACCCGAATTAGAGATTCAAACCAACATCAAATAATTCAATCAATTCCAGACAACCAACATACATGAATATGAAAAATGCAAGGATTCTGAAAATGTTACCCAAATCGGGTCGACCCGACCCGACCCGGATTAGTGATTCAAACCAACATCAAATGATTCAATCAATTCCAGATAACCAACATACATGAATATGAAAAATGCAAGGATTCTGAAAATGTTACCCGAATCGGGTCGACCCGACCCGACCCGGATTAGTGACCCGACCCGAATTAGAGATGAAAATCAGAGAATCAAAAATGGGAGAACAAACCTTTTCGGGCTTGATTCTTGAACAACAAAGAAGGCAAATGCTTTAAAATCAAGAACACAACAAATATTTATGTATATATGGAATAATCTTCCGAAAAATCCTCCAAAAATCTATTTTTTCTCCCCCCCAAAATGAAGAACAATCATGGGGTATTTATAGGTGGATTCCCCCCCAAGAATCGAGTTTGAAATTCGAATTAAAGGTAAAGATTTCTGAATTTGGAAAGCGGATTTTAGGGGGGTATGGGCGTGGGTCGAAGTGACGGGAGGGGTGTGGTGGTGTCAGGGTTGGTGGCAGGGAGTGGGTGGTGGCAGGGGGCGAGGTGACCGGTCGGATGGGGGGTATGGGGGCATCGGCGATTTGTGAAGGGGGGGGGGTTAGGGTTCGAAATTTTTTTTGTTTTGTTTTGGGTTTTGGGGAATTAAAAGGGATGGGGGTTATGGGCTTGCGGGTTACGGGTCGGGTGAGTGGGCCTGGGCCGACGGATAGGGACGATGGGGATTTTAAATGGGGAGTTTGGGCTCGGGTGTTGGAGATTGTTGGGCTGGGCGAATTGGTTAGTGAGTATTGGGCTGGTGGGAGTTTAATTTGGGGATTGGGCTTGGACGAAAAAATGGGTTTTAGTTTAGGTTGGGTAGAAATTGTATTGGGTTGGAAAAAATGAAAATGGGTTATGGAAAAAATATAAAAGGGGTTTAATATTAAAAGATATTATATATATATATATTATGTATTTTTTTTTTTTGTAAGAGATGTGAATTATTTAAAATAGCGTAACGATGTGATAATAATAAAAATATAATATTTGCGAAATGTTTAATGCTTAATAAAAAAAATGCGATGCAATTTTGCGAGAATAAAATAACATAGAATTTCGGATAAAACTTATGATTATTATAAAAATGCAAATGATATAAAATATGCGAATAATAATAATAATACGAGGATATACACATATATGCCTATATTTTAAAATTATTTTAAAAGTGTCGAAATATTAAAAATTACGAATAAAATCATAAAAGATGGGACAAAATTGGGTGTCAACAATGACATGCTCATCAAACATGAAATATATCGGGAAAAGATGGAGTCAATCGAGTTTTAAAAATGTTTACAGCAGAATCATTAGAAGAAGCATTATCTAATGTAATGGTCATAATTTTATCAATAATTCCTTAATATTCACTAAATTCATGAATATTTTTTGAAATAAAAGCTCCAATGTGTCTATCATCAATATATCTATATGTTAATATACGTTTTTGCATAGACCAATTCTGATCTATCCAATGAAGAAATGTAACCGTTAAATAATCATTACCATTAGTATTACGACTTATGTCAGATGTGATAGTCACTTTTCCATTAAAATGATACAATGAATAACGTAAATATTGTTGATATTCATGCGCAAATTTAAAAACAACTCTTCTAACATTTGATCTAGGAAAAAAACCGTTAAAAGCAGGATTATATGTTTCTCGAATGTAATGAATAAAACTAGGAGAGGAAAGAAATGAAAAAGGCAAACCCTCCACGGCAACTAATTTTGCTAAATTTTTCCAATCTTTGTGTTTATCATATTTATAATATATAACTCCATCCGTCATCGGGTTAATTCGGCCTTGTACTTGGTCGGAGATACTATGTGAGCCTTGTTCCGACTCAGAAGGCATTTGCACACCCGATTTGTTAGCCAAGTATTGGTTATACCTTGCTTTGTGAGAGTTTTCTACATGACTCATTAAACCTCTCGTCCCACCTTGACCTTTTCCAGTCTTAAATTTATAACTTCGCGATAAATTTACAAAGAGCTAGTTGATTAGGAATGTCCCTATCAAAAAAATCTCATGCAGGTGATTTTAATTTTCGTTGTTTTTGTCCTCGACTCATACTAGAGGGAATATGAGGCATTTCAGTTTCAGTTTAAGCCTGAGGTGGAGGTGCACTAGTGGGTGTGTTATCTAAATTATCTTCTAATTCATTTTCTAAATTAAAGTCTGGTTCAGATGCATAATATACCTCATGATCCAATGGTATATTAATATTAACATTAAAAAATCAGTTTCATCTACATGAGTGAAATCATCGTAATTAAGATTACTAGAAGATGCACCATTAGCCCTAGTACCTCTACCAGAAAAACGTCCACTTCGTTCTATTATAATTATGCAAATAAATAATTAAAAATAATAAAATTAAGTACGATAATTAAAATTAAGTAACAATAATAATCTAAAGAATGAACGAAGGTACCAAACGCCGACGTAACGTTGACGTGTAATTGAGATTGAAAATTGAAACTTTGCTCGATGATTCTCAACCTAGTTGCCAACTTCACTCCCAATTTTTTAACTTTGATAGAAATTATCAAATAAAATATAATATTTAGTGTGCAATTTAGACTTGTAGAGAGAGAGATTAGAGAGATGGTAAGAAGATTTGTGAGAAAAATGAATAGGAAAATGATGTATTTATAGTTGAGAAATAAGGTTAAAGTGTAAATATACTAACTTAGGGGTTACAAATAAATATTAAGGGGGTAGGGGGTTTATGAGGTGTGGGAGGGGGGGGGGGGGCAAAATGGTCGTTATGCAAAATTTGACCGTTGTGTAGTGGTTATTCCTGCAAAGGGGGGAGAGGACGGGGTGGCCCGGTGCGGGTCGGGATGGGGGCGGGATCGGGACAAGCCCTAGTCCCGTCCTGAGTTCGATCCCCGCTACCGACATATATAATCCCGATTTGTTTTACGGTTGGGGCGGGTTGCGGGTTGCGGGTCGGACCGTCCCAATCCACTGGACACCCTTACTTCAAAATAGTCTTTTCACGCGCTTATTTGACTTGAAATCACCCAAGTGCCAAGTTAGCGAAAAGTGTCTAAATAACACACAGTCGAACTTTACCTCAAGTGTCTAAATGAAACGATGTTTGGTTAAGGTGTTCAAGTGACAAATCTTGACGACCACAAGGGACTGTTGATGGATTTGGCCTTTAAAAATTATGTGCCATGTTGATTTTTTGTACCACAAATAGAGAAAGCTCATTATCATACATACAGATTCTCTTTGGGAATCTTGAGGACTTGGCTGGTAATTAAGAATAAAACTAATATGTTGGCAAAACTATATGTGTAAATTTGGACCGTTTCTCAATTTGTGCGGGCCATGCTAATTGTTTCAATTTTATCAGATGTTCTTAAAGGGACAAACCTCTCTGTTCATGTGCCTCCATATAAATACAGCATAGCTTCTTTCCGGAGCCAACGAGGGAGAAATGGAGAACTAGCTGGCTGGCTGGGGTTTTCAGTTCGCACGAGACTAGATAAATGTTTACTTGTTACTTCTTGGACCAGTGCACAATTATGTTATTGATTTTTGGAGAGAGATGAAAACAACAAGGTAGAAAATAATAATGAAAATCATCTCATCTAAATTTTATTAATCATAAGCCTTTATATAGACACAAAAATAAAGTAGTAGACTCATCCTGCAACTAATGTGTAAGACTCTTACTAAGATTAGAAAACTAAATATTATGTTAAATCAACTTTTAGACTCCTCCTATAACTAAACAACTACTTATTCTAGAAAACTGTAGCAGTAACAGATGTCAAATCCAACACTCCTCCTTGCTTCTGTTGTTGTAGTCTAAAAAGGTAGGTTGTCTCCACTTTCTTCTTCTACTAGTAGGGTTTGTGAATTGCTTTGAGTTTCTTTGAACTTACACACTTTTGTAACATGACTTGTTTATTAGCAATTTTCATATATCGCGTCAGATCTCCACCAACAAAAATTTTCTACGTGTATTTTTTTTTTGCAATATTTGCAGGGAGGATAATCGACTTTTCCGTTTTGGTGTTTTGCATAAAAAATAGCTTCAACAACTTTAACTTGTCTGGAAGCTCTTCTTGGCTCTTATGCTTGAAGATCACTTATTAATTCTGCAAGAGAGATTGTAGAGAGATCCTTATATTCTTTTAGAGCTGAGATTTTGGACTCAGATCTCTCTGGAATAGTCATAAGATTTTTTTCAACTATTCTATTATCTTTAAAATTCTCACCAAGTAACCTGATTATGTTGACAATCAAATAGATCTTATCAGAATAGTTACTGGTGGTCTCACCCTCTTGCATTCTAAGAGATTCAAAAATCTTTTTCAAATTCAATATCTGATTTTGTCTGCCTCGTTCACTTCCTTGATACTCATTTTCTAGTTTTTCCCAAACTTCTTTTACTTTCTTACATGCAATGATTTTAGAGAAGATAGAATCCGCAACTGAATTTTGAATTACAATTTTGGTTTTGCATTGTTTTATTTTCTCTTCTGCATGAGTTTTGATTTCGGCAGGAGTCGTATTTTCAGGGAGTGCTTGTATGGATTTTTCCTCCATTACAACTTCTCACAAATAATATGCTTCAAGATAAGATTTCATCTTCACCACCCAAATTTGATAGTTTTCACCCGTGAAGGTTTGTGGAGCAATCAAAGAGAGACCATTACTTGTCATGGTTGAAAAATATGGTTAAAAAGTAGTATGGATTTAAAATTGGTTAAAATTAGTATTTGTTGAAAATAGCCCTGACCGACAAAAATAAGCACGAGTTAAGATTGATTGAAAATAGCCCTGAGCATTAAAAATCAGCAGGGGTTAAAATGGATTAAAAATATGTATTGGTTAAAAGTAATCAAAAGTTCTTCAATGAATGCATAGACTCATTAAGATCAATGAAGCCTCTGATACCACTGTTATGGATTTTTGGAGAGAGATGAAAACAACAAGGTAGAAAATATTAATGTAATATGTCTCATCTAAATTTTATTAGTCATAAGCCTTTTTATAGGCACAAAATATAGTAGACTCCTCCAACAACTAAAGTGTAAGACTCTTACTAAGATTAGAAAACTAAATATTATACTAAATCAACTTTTAGACTCCTCCTATAACTAAACAACTACTTATTCTAGAAAATTGTAGCAGTAACAGATACAAAATCGAACAAATTAGCCATTTTCAGGAATGTTATTTAAAGAAGCAACAACTTCCTTACAATTCAAATACTAATCATTTTTCATCAGGGGATCGGGGCTCAAGGCTCAAGGCTCGAGGCTCGAGGCTCGGGTCTCACGGCTCAAGGCTCGCGGCTCGAGGTTCGCGGCTCGAGGCTCAGAGTAATTTGAATTAACTTTCATTCATACATTACCACATGATTCGACATTGAAATGTATTGTATATCATTAGGTATAGGGGCTCCAGGCTCGGTGCTCAAGGATGGAGGCTTGAAGTAATTTTAATTGACATTCATACAAATATTATCTTGGTATTTGAAATTAAAATCTATAGTATATCATTAAGGTATCGGGGATCGAGGCTTGGGTTTTAGGGCTCGAGACTCATGAATTGAGGAACGAGGCTCAGATTAATTGAACTGACATTCGTTTATATATTACCAAGGGATTTGACACTGAATTCTATTATATATCATCATGGGCTCTGGGCTCGAGGCTCGGGGCCTTAGGCTCGAGGCCTTAGGCTCGAGGCTCAAAGTAATTTGAATTGACATATATACATACATCACCACAGTATTTGACATTGAAATCTATTGTATATCATCAAGAGCTCGGGGCTCGAGGATTGAGGCTCGGGGCTCGAGGATTGAGGCTCGGGGCTGATGGCTCGAGGCTCAGGGCTTGAGGCTCGAGTCTCGATGCTTAAGGATTGAGGCTCAAATTAATTTGAATTGATATTAATACATACATTACCACAAGATTTGACACTGAAATCTATTGTATATCATCATGGCTTGGGGCTCGAGGCTTAATGAGGTTCGGAGTAATTTTAATTCACATTCATATATGCATTACCACGGGATTTGACATTGAAATCTATTGTAAATCATCAGAGGTTCGGGACTCAAGGCTCGAGGATCATGGCTCAAAGTTAAAGTATTGTAGCTCAAGGCTAGGAGTAATATTCATTAACATTCATACATACATTACCACGGGATTTGACATTGAAATCTATTGTATATCATCAGGGCTCAGGGCTCGAGTTCGAGGCTAGCGTCTTAGGGCTTGAAGTAAGTTGGATTGACATTCATACATACATTATCGATTTGACATAGAAATCTATTGTATATCATTAGGGGTTCGAGGCTCAAAGCTCAAGTCTCAGGGCTCGAGGCTTGAGTCTCAGTCTAATTTGAATTGATATTCATTCATATATTACCATGAGATATGACTTTGAAATCAACTGTATATCATCAGGAGCTTAGGGCTCGAGGCTCAAGGCTTAGGGTTGAGTGCTCGATGCTTGGGGCTCGAGGCTGAGAGTAATTAAAATTAACATTCATACATATATTATCATGAGATTTTACATTTAAATCTGTTATTTATTATTAGGGGCTCAAGGTTCGAGGCTCAAGTCTCGAGCACGATGCTCAAGCCTCGAAGTAATTTGAATTGACATTAATACATACATTACCTTGAGATTTGATATTGAAATCTATTATATATCATCAGGGGATTGAGGCTCAAGGATCGAGGCTCGGGTCTCACGGATCAAGGCTCGGGGCTCGAGGCTCGAGGCTCCGAGTAATTTGAATTGACTTTCATTCATACATTACCACATAATTCGACATTGAAATCTATTGTATATAATCAGAGTATCGGGGCTCGAGGCTCGGGCTCAAGGATGGAGGCTTGAAGTAATTTGAATTGGTATTCATACAAATATTACCTTTTTATTTGACATTAAAATCTATTGTATATCATTAAGGTCGCGAGGATCGAGGCTCGGAGTAATTTGAACTGACATTCATTTATACATTACCAAGGATTTGACATTGAATTCTATTGTATATCATCAAGGGCTTTACGCTCGAGGTTCGAGGCTCAAGGCTCGAGGATCATGGCTCAAGGCTAAAGGATTGTGGCTCAAGGCTAGGAGTAATTTTCATTTACATTCATACATACATTAAAATCTATTGTATATCATCAGGGCTCGAGTATCGAGTTTGAGGCTTACGTCTCAGGGCTTGAAATAAGTTAGATTGACATTCATACATACATTATAACAGGATTTGACATAGAAATCTATTATATATCTTCAGGGGTTTGAGGCTCGAGGCTTGAGTCTCAGTGTAATTTGAATTGATATTCATTCATATATTACAATGAGATATGACATTGAAATCTATTATATATATCAGGGGCTTAGGGCTCGAGGCTCGAGGCTCGAGGCTCAAGGCATAGGGCTGACTGCTCGAGGCTCAGAGTAATTTAAATTGACATTCATACATACATTACCATGGGATTTGACATTGAAATCTATTATATATTATTAGGGGCTCGAGGTTTGAGGCTCAAGGCTTAACGTTCGAGGCTCAAGGCTTAAGGCTCGAGTCTCGGGACACGATGCTCAAGGCTCGAGTCTCGGGACACGATGCTCAAGGCTCGAGTCTCGGGACACGATGCTCAAGTATCGAGCACGATGCTCGAGGCTCGAAGTAAACTTCTTGCATGAGACTCAAGGAATAGTTTTGTTTACCACTCATTCAGAGTGATACCACAAACCATTCGTTCCTCTGTTTTATGTCTTTGAAGACCACCACTCACCTGACTCCCCCCTTGAGTAGTTGTGAGTCGTTATTCAAAGATACTTCGTGAAGTAGTGTATCCCAAGTTCCACTACTTTCAATCACCCACACGATCGTTACCGCGTATGAACTAAGGTCTCCTTAGGTAGCTAACTCGGAAGTACTCCTCGGATCATGATGGCCAAGTAGTTGTTTTTCGAATACCATGTTGAGGGCATGAACCACACCATTTGTTGGGATTGTTCCAATTGTTGAGCAATTTGGAAGTGCAACTTCCGCAACCCTTGTGTTGGCCTCCTCTGCCGGAATTATAGGATCATAACACGGGTTAGTGAAGAAGGTTCAACCTTGTGCTGTCCCGACACCTTCTTCTATGTCCTTAACAAGATTTTCCTTTTCCTCAAATACTAGCACTTTCGTCGGCCTTAGGGGTGAGCGGGTCCAGGTACCCTAACTTTTTGGAACTACCTGGACCCTACCCAGTAAAAGATCGATTCCTAAATTTACTACCCGGAACCTACCCGTAGCAATCATTATCCGGAACCTACCCGGACCCTGGGGTTCCGGATAGGTTCCCGGGTACCCGATAACAATCCGATGAAATGAACACTTTTACAGTGTGTCGTTCCTAAAATTGTTGGACCTGACTTATAGTTCAAAACAATAAGCACAACTGAACATGTTTTCTCATATCAATTATAATGATCCATCTTTGTTTTCTAATATCAATTATAATCTTAACATAAGTATTTTAGACATTCCGCTAGATTCTAAAATATACAGCAAGTACTATCTGCTAATTAATTAATGAATCTAAAATAAACAGCAAGTACACCTATGTTTCCTCATATCAATTCTAAAATATGAAATTGCAGAATCCATATTATTGAATAAAAATGAAGTTGCAGGTCTCTGCTAAAGTTCAGTACATTGCTTCAGATTTTCTTCGCAATAAATTTTGGGAATTTTCTTTCGGGATTAACAAAGAAGTGAAGTGCAAAAAATTTCTCTTTCGGAATTAGCAGAATATACACATCGAGATTGATACCCTAAAACAACATAAACCCTAAACTTTGTGCAACTATGCATTAGAATCAATATGCAACTGATATTGATTTATCATAATCATTTGAATCCACATGCAACTGATATTGACTAAAAAATTGCATTCAATAACATAAAATAATATATAGAGAAAACCGAAATCCGATACATAAATCTCAAATAAATAGATAAAATAAAATTAATTACACAAACCTTAGATAACCAGATAAAAAGCTTCGATTTTCATAGAGCCGAGCTTGATTCAAAACCTTAAATAAAAATAAAATAAAAATCTTCAAATTGAGTCGAGTTTACCGTCAATTCGAGCTTCAATCTTTGATCTTCGATCTTCAATCTTCGACTTCTATCTTCGACTTCAATCTTTGATCTTCAATTTTTGTCGAACTATGTATGTGAGAGAGAGTTTAGGGCTTTCTACAGAATGTTAGAATGAGCGCCGCCTTCTAGAGTATATTTAGGGCTTTCTTTTATTAACTAAAAATAATGGAATTTAAAAAGTAAAAATATTTAATATTTCATAGGTTCCGGGTATCGGTTCCGGGTCCGGGTACCCTGACTCTAATTGCCGGAACCGGACGCGACATTGATCGGTTCCTAATTTTAGGACCCGGACCCTACCCGTTATTTTAATATATCTACCCGGAACCTACCCGTTAGTGTCGGTTCCGATCGGGTATCTAGATACCCTGTACCCGTGCTCACCCCTAGTCGGCCTCCCCTTATTTGATCTTTCCTCCTCCTTTTGTTGCTTTGCAATCATGAGAGTCTCGGAATTGGTTTGTTGTTTTTTAGCCCATTGAATCTTCATCTCCCTTACCTTACTAGGTGGCAAGGGTCTCAGCCGGAAGTCCTTGTCATCAATGTGGAAGACATATGTATTATCTTCCCCATCGTGGATCGTCTTGCGGTCATACTTCCACGGTCTCCCTAACAATATATGGCACACATTCATGGGTAGGATGTCATACCAAAACTCGTCCTCATAGGTAGTGTGCAGGTTGAAGGCTGTTTTGGGTGGCTTGGCTTAAAAGCATGAGTTGGCATTTCTGGAGGTGATCCCGTGGATGTTACGGGAGGGGGTGGTTATGGTGGTCTAGTATTTTAGTGGAGCTAAGGTTGAGGAAACAACCTGAGGCAGTGAGGGTCCGAGAAGAGGTTTCGGTGGGACGTTGGGGTGGTTGTTTGTACTTGCGAGTGTTTTTAGTTGCTTGTGGGTGTTTTTAGTTGCTTGCGGGTGTTGAGCTTTGGTGGGGGTGTTTATGAGATGATGTGGAGGGTGTTGATGTAAACAAACAAGTAATTGGAGCACGAATTGTATACGGATTGTTGGAAACAATCTGAGACATAAACCAAGTCACAATTCGATCGATATGGGTCCTTGGATGGTAACACAAGGAGTTAATTGCTCGTGCAGGCTCCAAGATGTTGTGATCAATTTCAAAAGGACTAGCTTGAAGTTTGCTACCCGCAATGCTCAAGACTAAATTAGCAAGGGTGATCGAAACCTTCGACACAAGGGCGGTTCTCCCAGAGAACCAAGTGACCCTCCCGGGGATCAACTAAGTATAACAATCCCGGATTAAAATGCTTAGCTAAATTGAGTTAACACTTAAGTTTTTCATTCAACAACAACTCCTTAATACAATATTCTAAGGGCTCCTTTTATAGTAAGATAAAGAACCTTCTAGAAAGACAATCATAAAGACAGAAACCTAGAACTACACGGCTAAGGTGGGAACGAGGGAAAGGGAAAGGGCATTGGTCAAGTGAGACTTTATGCCTAAGTACAATGTGTTCTAGACTTCCCTTGATGGCACTTGAATGAACTCTTTGGAGAGTGTGATTTCATGGCCCCTGGTCGTTGGGAAAGAGAGAAAGTCGAGCAACTCTTCTTCTTCCCAAACCGTGTATTGTGGTTCCCCAAACCGTTTATTGTTGTTCTCCATTTGAGGAAATCTATACACGGTTTGCTTACATTTAAGACCACACTTCTAGATGGCACATTCTCTTCTTTGTTGCCTTGTACATGTCACCCTTGGATGAGGACTCCTTAGGCCTAGTCACCGGCCCTCTTAAATATGTCTTAAGGCGTAGCTAAGGGTTATTGTATCCCTTTAATATGTCCTAACTAACTAACACTAAGCTAGGAATTTAAAGATAATAATTAACGACAATAATTAAAACAAGGCCTCGGCCAAGACTAACTAGTAAGGCAATTTAAGTTCAATTCTCTTAGATGATTAAGTGTTGTCACCCAAGCCAGGGGCCATTTTACAAATTGGCATTTCAATTCACAAATTGGCATTTCAATTTTCGAAAAGGGACCCAAATGCCCTTATTTTGTCAATCTATTCATTCGATCTTGCCATATGTGACTTAATCTTGCATGCCAAGTAATAACATCAACATTATTGTTACTAGAATAACATGTCATACACAACGATCAACATAATAGTACAAGTTGAAGGATTACAACCTAAAACGATAAAACCATCATAACGAAGTCCAAAACCATACCAGAAACCAAGATCTAGAAGAACATACACATATACTAAATTTCGTCAGATCTTTGGAGCATATAGGATGTCATGCAACATCAAATATCGGCCATCACGCATGTCCATTTTGCAAGTGCTTATCCCTTTATATCAAGCTTTGCATTATTTTCTACATATATCCACCTTGATCCAGGTGAGACTCGACGAAACTCCACAAACGTTTCTCGATCACGACTCACATGGTCGGTGGCCCCTGAGTCTACAATCCACAGAGGATAAGATTCAGTTAGTAAAATAGTGCTAGAAACATATGTAGCATTTAGAGATGCATTTTGAAATGCTACCTTTTTCAGCTCGGGACATTCAAGAGAAAAATGCATAGAACATGGTAGTTGTAGCACTTTATCTTACTCTTTTCTTTATTCGTGAAAAACATTTTTCCTTCTTGGGATTTGGCTTGTTCTTTTTCTTGGAGGGTTCTTCTCCGGTCTCCTTACCCTTTCCATCATTTTTTTAATTCTTCTTGAACTTGAAACCTGAAGACTTTGAACCACTTGATTCTGCCACATAGGCACTAAATACAATTTTAGCAGCACCAAGTTGCTCGTCTTCAAGATTGAAACATCAGAAAAGGTTTTGATTCTATCATTATAGTTTAGGTTAACCTGTAAGTGTTCCCAACTATTGGGAAAAGCCTGAATCACTGCCCGAACCTGCTACTCATTAGAGAGAACATGACCAGCACTTTTGAGTTGAGAAATCACGTTATACATTACCCTAAGGTGTTGTTTGACATTATGATCATGACGTTTCTTGCAAGTGTCAAATTTGATAGTCAGCTGTATAAGACAGGTCACAGTAGTACTCTCATATGACTCTCGTAAGTGTGCCCACATAGCATGAGCAATCGGTATTCCTCACATTCCTGAATGAAATCATCAGCAACATAACTTACAATAATTCCATGTGCAGTGATTTTTTTTTCATGCATTGTAAGCTTCGAGATCTCTTCTGTGTTGAGCATTGTTACCCTCTCTTGGGTGAACCAATGTATGGTTAATGCCTTCCAGAGCATCTTTCTCTTACAATACATACCACATCTTACGACTCCAAATGTCGTAATTCTCACCGTTGTTTCTCACCCTTGTTTAAATCAACAATGATGCCTTTCGATGTCATGTCTGTTAAAATGAGACAATTTAAGCAAGTTTTACTCATCAATGTTTACCTCAACGGATTTATACATGTGATATTCAGACTCAAGTAAATTAATTTTCATAAATGACTTCACATTTAGTGTAAAATCTAAAAGTCACAATGTTTCCGATCATCATCTACAATCTAAACGTTTAATTACAAAATGAAAAAAAATCTTAGTGTGAATATTATTTTAATGACTTTCAATTAAGTCTCAACCCATTTTAAAAAATAAATAGGATATGAAAGGAGAGTTAAACAACATAATTCCATATACTGAACAGAAATTCACAATGCAAATTAAAAGTTTGTAAGGACATGACTCTCCCACTCGGCTTCAAGCATTCGAATATACAACTCAAAAGGTTCACTTGGCCAAACCTAGCGTAAATATCAATTAAAATACTATCCCAATGTTCTCGAAGGAAATCTACTAAAATTGCTAAAGCTTCCCAATCTGAGATTACAATAAAAATAGTCACTTCATTTCATTTTAACCGAAATAGCTCAGTATGTTTGGGCACTAAAGAATTAGGAGACATCTTAAAAGCTTTAAACTCTCTGAATTTCTTCTCTTAGTACAACCCTTTGATCCCTTGATATATGTGCAACGTCCATCAATGATGGTTCATTAATTTTGTATCGCCCTTGAGATGTTATTCCTTATGACTTCACACCATTGGGAATATGTCCCTCCACGGCATACTCTTCTACATTGTCCCCTTGCTCGATTTCGAAAACTCCCGCTTGAAGTACTTCGAACTTCTCCCTGTCCAGCCATGTTTGAAATAGGAAAAATGAAACAATAAGAATGGCTAGAACCATTCAATGTGACAACATATGTCACAATTACTCGTAGAAGACAAAAATTACGTTTAAGGATCATATACCATTGTAATGGTGAGGCTGTTAGGGGGTCATAAAAAAGACGTTTTTCTATTAACCAAAGAATTTATTACCAGAAATTCAAAAAATCATAACTCACTCGTTTTAAATCTGCTTTTATTGGATAATATGTCAACGGAAAGCTTATAACGAGTAGATTCTGAAAACATATATCACACATTGTAATTCTTAACAACTAATTTTCAGAAATCAAATTAGAGAATGCAGTTATTCTGAAAAAAATGTCACAATTTTCAGCATACTTTAAAAAATTATATCTCACTCGTTTTAAATCCGTTTTAATTGGCAATATATCAATGAAAAGCTTGTAACGAGTAGATCTGAAAATATAAGTGTCATGCCGAAATTTTAAAATGTGATACAGAAAAAAAAATCAATTGATTTTTGGCAAGCACATAAACATCTCTTCCTTTTACAGGAAATAACTTTTCAACGCGAGAGTCAACAAAGCACTTCTTTTGTTATTTAACAAGATCACATATGTGATTCAATCATGATCTGTGGACCCTTAATCTTTCTAAACTAGTGAACAACAGAAAAATTATATGTTGCATTGACGGTTTCAACAAGTAGTTGACTACCACTGTGCGAAAGCAACAGTGAAACAATTTACAACATTCACATTCACATATCAGTATATAAATTTGTTTCATAACAAAGAAACAAATAATACTCTTCGATGGAAGCAACAATTCCCAAAAACAATTACCCTGTCAATAGCAAACCAAAAAAATACCTCATCGGCGTTTTTCAAGAAGTAAAGTTTCCACTTGGAGGCAGGTAAAAACCTTACTAGAACACATAACCTTGGCTCTGATATCATTGTAATAAAAATTAACGGAGCAAGAACAACAAATTGTGTACCTTTCGATTGCAACAAAAATTGTTAAACTCACTATCAAAACAATTGCCCAAAATCGACTTCGTCTCTCTTGAAAACGTAGTTCTATTCACGGACTAAATATCCTTTGTCAGTGTGTTCTTTTTGGGAATATTTAGGAAGAACTTTTCTATTTCCTAATCACATGGAAAGTAATGTTGGATCCCTTATAAAGAGAAATCAGTTACCGATTTTTTTTTTCCATTTCCTATCCACAAACAGAGTTTTGTGCCTGAGTTGTGTGGGAGTTATATTCTTAGATAACTTCCTAGTAACTTCCTACAATTTAATCTCTTAATAATGGATCAGGTCCTAATAGGCCCTCTCTAGTGTTGATATACTCATATTTGTGAAACTAATTTGGTTCTGCTTGTGTTCAAGGTTGTTACTGGACTCTTTGTGCTTATTATTCATTTAGGGTTCGTTTGGTAGGAGGGATAGGATGGGATTGGGTTATTAGTCCTATGGGATTGGAATTAATCTCATGTTTGGTTGGTGAGATCCACCCAATCCCATCTAAATGAGATAAAAGGTGAGATAAGTTATCCTGACATAAAGGATGTCATTAATTATCTCATCTTATCTCACTCAATCACATCTACATGGGATAACTTATCACTCCTATCAAACGACCCCCTAAAAGCTTAGGATTACTAGCTATAATAAATAGCAAGAATTAAGACAAAGGGGTTGTGTCCTTAATATTAGCGAATATTCACCGTATACTTTGTAATTATGATAGATGTATATTTAAGGTAACTTAGGATTCTTATTGTATTAGGAATCAGCCATTTAAGGTAAGTTAGGATTCGTACTGTATTAGGAATGAACCTCTGTACAACTATATATATATTGTGAATAATGAAAGAAATCCCTAAGGAAAATTATTCTATCTTACACTTAAGTCTTTGTTGTTTCTGCCTGCATACATATTGCATCCACAACCTCTCTAGACATGAGTTTGTAATCCCCCTTTAAAGAGAAGGTTATTATGAACTTCATAAGACATGACAAGTCTAAATACTGATTTGTACACTAATTTACTAACTCGCTACTTCTTTGACTTCTCCAATGTGCATATCACTCCTATTAACGAATATTCTCAGAATATTCTCCGTATATTTTGTAATTATGATAGATGTATATTTAAGGTAACTTAGGATTCTAATTGTATTAGGAATCAACCTTTGTAAGGTAAGTTAGGATTCATACCATATTAGGAATCAACCTTGTACAACTATATATATTGTGAATAATGAAAGAAATCCCCAAGGGAAATTATTTCATCTTTCATGGTATCAAGAGCCTAAAACCTAAATCCCTTCTCTTCCTCTTTCTCGGCCGAAATCAGCATTTTTTTCTGATTTCACAGAAAAAAAAAATCTGGTTTCTTCCTCCCTTTCCCGGCCAAACCAGAAAATCTTCCCCCACAAATTCCGGTTCATCCACTGGCACACTTGACAACCCCTCTCAACGTTCAGTATCTTCTTTTCATCCGACATTCGCCGTTAACAACATCAAGAATTTTATCCCTATAATTCTTGACCAAGAAGACTGTCAATATTCCATGTGGATGGAACTATTCTACATTCATGCATGTGCATACAACGTGCTCGATCAAATTGACGAATCTGTTCCTCGTCCCACCGATGTTACAGACTCAATCTGGCGTCGTCTTGACGCCATCGTCAAACAATGGATCTACGGCACCATCTCCAAAGACCTGTTGTACACTATCATGAAAACAGGTGCTACGGCACGTGAACTTTGGGTCCGGCTAGAAGAAATCTTTCAGGACAATAAAAATACTCGGGCCGTATATTTGGAAGAGCAATTCAATAATACCCGCCTCGTGAATTTTAACAACATGTCCGATTATTGTAAGCAACTGAAACTCATAACCGATCAACTATCCAACGTCGGGACTTCTGTTTCAAAACCCAAGATGGTGCTTCAACTTGTTGCGGGTTTACCAAAAGGTGAATATGACACACTCGCAACAATGATTCAACAAGCTGACCCTCTCCCAAGTTTCAACAAGGCACGTTCACAACTATTGTTGGAAGAAACTAGACGTGCTAAACAAGAGGAACACAATCAAAAGGCCTTAGCCGTTGACGGGATAACAACACCTGCGGCCAGCGGAACTAGCGGTTCCGGCGGCGAGCGGCAATGGCGAGCGGCGGAGGTCGTGGCGACGAGGTCGCAACAACAAAGGCAAGGGCCGCGGAAAGGGCCAACGCAACCGGTGGATCGGCCGCCACCAACCACCGGACAAGAGTAGCGGTGGTCCAACCAGCGGCGGCGGTGGCCCAACCAACGAATCGGGCCTCGCCCGCATGCCCGTACCCGTCTACGGGGGCCCGGTTCCGGCAGCCTTGGTCGATCGGCCTTTTGGGCCCCGCCCCGGCCACCAGCGAGCGGCGGCAGCAGCCCACGATTGCGGTCTAGCGAGCGAGCCCACCGGATTGCGGTCTAGCGACGACGATCCATTGCGGTTCGGCGGCGGCGGCAAGCAATCGCAGAATCGCCGGCCAAAGAACAACTGCCGGCCCCGACCGATTTGGGCCGGCATACACCACCGTGAACCTTCAACGCCCGATGACAATTGGTACATGGACACCGGAGCCACATCTCACCTCACCCGGTCGTCAGGTAACCTATCTCAACTACGTCGGTTAAAGTATCCTCAATTTATTACTGTCGGCAATGGTCTTCGCATTCCAATTGAAGGTTACGATAACACACACACCAAACATCCACACCCACCTTTCTCCCTAAACCACGTCCTATACATACCTAACATCATTAAAAACTTAATCTCTGTTAGAAAATTCACTAGCAATAATTATGTGTCTGTCGAATTTGACCCGTTTGGTTTTTTTGTGAAGGAACTCAATACGGAGAAAATACTTACACGCTGCAATAGTGTGGGAGATCTCTACCCATTCACTCAATCTTCCGCTGACAGACCACAAGCAGTTATATCCCTTGCGGCGATCTCTCCCTCCACTTGGCACAAAGACTCGGACATCCCGGAGACCCAGTTTTTACCTTTCTTAAGACGTCTAAGCGTATTCAATGTAATAATGGGAAAATTGCCCAACACTGTTTTTCTTGTCCACTAGGCAAACATACTCGCATTCCATTTATGTCATCAAACAGTGTTACTTTTTCTCCCTTTGATATTGTTCATGCTGATTTGTGGACATCTCCGATTGTTAGCTCTTTGGGTCATAAATTCTATCTAGTATTCTTGGATGATTTTTCACATTTTGTCTGGATTTACCCACTGAAATTCAAATCTGATGTTTTTGCAAAATTCCTCGAGTTTCAAAAATTCATTAAGACACAATTTGAAAAATCTATTAAATCATTCCAATGTGATAATGGACGTGAATTTAATAACACGGCACTTCACAATTTCTGTTCTAAACAAGGCATGATTTTCCTTTTTTCTTGTCCCTATACTTCTTCCCAAAACGGAAAGGCTGAAAGAATTATACGTACTATCAATAACATGGTCCGCACACTTCTATTTCATGCTTGCCTACCACCGCCTTTTTGGGTCTATGCTGTCAAAATGGTAGAATCCCTTCTAAATATTTTACCAACTAGCACACTCCAAAACAAGACCCCTACCAAAATCTTATACCGTAGGCAACCATCATATGATCACCTACGTATTTTTGGATGCTTATGCTACCCCAACATAGCCTCCACTGCACCTCACAAACTTGCCCCTCGCACTCTGCCATGTGTCTTCCTTGGTCTGTCTCTTAATCATCAGGGCTACTTGTGCTATGAAATTTCCACTCGCAAAATCATCGTCTCCCGTCACGTCACCTTTAACGAGACAACCTTTCCTTTTTACAATCTCTGGAAATTTCAGACCACCGATTACTTTTTTCTCGATGAACCAAGTTTGTCTCCGGTCATCCAAAATCTATACCAACAACAGCCTACTATTCCGACACCACTGCTGCCTCAAGCAGTGTCATCTGCACCTCCAGCAGCAATGCTGCCACCCAGTCCAGCTCCCTGCTCTCGGTCCCACACACTACCCATGTTGCACCCTGTCGAGTCTACTAAACTACCCACACTGCCTCCAGTCCAGCAACCAGTCGAGTCTCCCGCCTCTGCAGCAACACTGCTGCCCATCAATCCAGCAACCAGTCCCGCAGCCCAGCTGCCTCCCAGTCCGGCAACTAGTCCCGACCTCCCACTGCTGCCCTCTCAACGCATGGAGACTCGTGCACAACACGGGATCTTAAAACCCAAGGTTCACTTCAATCTCTCCACACAAACCTTATCACCCATTCCAAAGAATCCAAAACTAGTTAAACTGGACCCCAATTGGAATGCGGCCATGTGCGAGGAGTTTAACGCTTTAACCAAGCAGAACACTTGGGATTTGGTACCTAGACCAGCTGGTGTGAATGTTATCCGGTGTATATGGCTATTTCGTCACAAGTTCAGAGACAGTGGTGACTTAGAGAGGTATAAGGCAAGACTAGTTGCAAATGGCACTAATCAGCAGGAGGGTATTGATTGTGGTGAGACATTCAGTCTGAATATTAAACCGGCCACTATTCAGACTATTCTCAGTATTGCTATGGGCATGCATTGGCCGATTCATCAGCTTGATGTCAAGAATGCGTTTCTTCATGGGGATTTGAAAGAGACTGTGTACATGCATCAGCCTCCTGGTTTTGTTCATCCGGCAGCTCCGCAGTTTGTGTGTCATCTCAGGAAGTCATTGTATGGATTGAAACAGGCACCCCGCACTTGGTATGATCGGTTCGCCAAGTATCTTCTACAGATTGGTTTTGTATGTAGCAGGTGTGATACCTCTCTCTTCACTTTTCACCGAGGTAGCAGCACTGCATATTTGCTATTATATGTCGATGACATTGTTCTTACTGCCTCATCTGATGGATTGAAGAATGAAATTATTTCTCTACTCAAAACTAAATTTGTTATGACTGACTTGGGCAAGCTAAGTTATTTTTGGGTATATCGGTAACCAGATCTGCAGCTACTATATTCCTGTGTCAGCGTAAGTATGCAGAAGAGATAGTGTACAGGGCCAAGATGTAAAATTGTAAAATTATGCCAACTCCGGTGGACTCAAAATCCAAGCTTAGTGCCAATGATGGTGCGCCAGTTTCTGATCCCACTCTATATCGAAGTCTAGCAGGTGCTCTTCAGTATCTTACATTCACTAGGCCTGATATTGCATATGACGTTCAGCAGGTATGTCTGTTCATGCACGACCCCCGAGTGTCCCATTTTTCCGCCCTCGAACGTATTATCAGATATGTTAAGGGCACACTAGACTTTGGTTTACATCTATACCCCTCTGCCCCAACCAAGTTGCTAGCCTACACGGATGCAGATTGGGCAGGATGCCCCGACACACGTCGCTTCACCTCAGGGTACTGTGTATTTCTTGGGGATAATCTTATCTCATGGTCCGCCAAGCGGCAGGCCACGCTATCCCATTCGAGTACTGCAGCAGAATATCGCGGAGTTGCTAACGTCGTCGTTGAGATCTGTTGGCTCTGAAATCTTCTTCTGGAGCTCCAGTATCCATTACGCAAGGCGTCTATAGTCTATTGTGATAACATATCTGCTATCTATATGTCTCATAATCCAGTCCAACATCAGCGGACTAACATATTGAGATGGATATCCACTTTGTGCGAGAGAAGGTTGCCCGTGGTCAGGTCAAAATTTTACATGTGCCTTCCTCTTATCAGTATGCAAATATTTTCACAAAGGGACTACCGCGACCGCTCTCCACCGACTTCCGATCCAGCCTTAGCATTCGTGTTACACCTCGTAAGATTAAGACGATAATTAAGAACGTAATTAAGGAAATAGGATTCAAATACCGGAAATTAGTATACAAGAGGATGTGATTCCGGAAAGATGTTGGTCACAATGAGGGTGACGTTGGAAACTTATAAAAATTTTATAGTCCCGATATGGGTTAATAATATATTATAACATTATGACATTGAGGATACGAGGCTTATGAAATTCTCGGGAATTAAAAAAAGTGGGTTTGAGATTTATTAAATGAAGAACTTGGGGGCCAAAGTGTAATAAGAAAAATTAGATTTTTGTTTATAACCTACACTCACCTCTTCATCTTCATTCTAACTTAACCAAAAACTCTCATCTCTTTTCTCCTCCAAGCCCAGCCGAGAAACCCCACAGCCGACAAACCCCCCACCCATAACCAAATTTAAGATTTTTATCTCCTCTTCTTAGACTACATTTTTCACCAAAAACAGTGGCAAAAACAGCCACTGCTTGCCGAGAATTTGCCCAGAAATTTTGAGATTTTTGGGATGAGATTTTGGAAGAAAAACATGTAGGGATGATGGCTTAACATTGTAGAACACTTGCATGTCAATTGGAGTTGAAGAAGTGAACAAAAAGGGGAAAGAAATACGAAAACAGTGGAGATTTTCGGACCCGGGCAGTGAGCAAACTGTGCGGACTGTTTTGGATGAAATTTGAGGTATAAAATTCTTCTTTCTATAAAATAATTGGAATGCATGTTGTTAGAATTAAGTATATGAATTTGTGTTAAGAAAAAATTTGGAATTTAAACAATGCATGTGACAATTTTGGGCTAGTTGCCAATTTGGGACAGATTTTGGTGCTGTTGGATTCGTTGGTTATTGTTGTTATTATTATCACTAATTGCATGATGAAATTGAAAGGAAACATTGATATTAAAGTTTAAAATTAGTTATATGGAAGCATTGAAATATGGAATTGGATTTTAGGAGTTAAGAGAAGAGTTATGGAATTATGACATGTTGTGGCCAAGAACTTGCATGAAATCGTTGGACATGTTGAGATGGATATGGACTATTTTAGGGACTGTTTTGTGGTGTTATAATGCTGAAAATTTAGTTACCATTATGCATGTTTAAGTGTGGTAATTGCTAATGTAGGTCCTAAAGGAATAAGGGTGTAGAAAGGTTTAGAAAGGCTTCACATTCTACCCTCGTTGTTGTTGGAACATGGACTATTTTTGTGGGCTGTTTTAATGTGGATTAAGAGGCTAAATTTACATGAGAAGTGGGTGTGTAAATCCCCTTTGTTGCTATTTTGGTTGTGCCCTTAATTGGTGCTTGGTTATTGATGTTATTAGCCTCGATTGGAAGTGGTGGAAACATGTATAAACAAGGAAAGTGCTGCCCGAATTTTTATAGAATAGGAAGTGGTTATTCGATATAAAGTATGCTAGTGATCATAGAATTGACGAACGTATTACCATTATTATAGGTTGAAGTTCTAAAACGAGACGTACTCTAATATTGAGTTGATTAGTTCGTCTAAGAGGTATGTGAACTATTCCTTCTTTCTTTGGCAATATTTTATTTAATGAAAGTACGGCGGACGTACATGATTCTTATACAGTTTAATTCCTAAAGATGTTAGTTATAAGAAGTGCTTATGATTTTTCAGTAAAGAGTTTATTATGACATTATTATAATGATTTTATTGAGAGTCAAATGAAAATTTTGATTGCATGTGGTTACTCATGAAATCTACTCGTGCTAAGTGTTATTACTTCACTTCACCGAGTCCCGAGCCGGGTTAAGTTCGTGCACAGCCTTGCATTTTTCACCGAGTCCCTCACTAGAGGGCCGGGTTACGTAGGATGGATCCATAGATGAGATATGACTTTACCGAGTCTCAGTATGGGCCGGGTTATGATATGACTTCACCGAGTCCCAGTATGGGTCAGGTTATGATATGACTTCACCGAGTCCCAGTATGGGCCGGGTTATGATATGATTCCACCGAGTCCCGCATTAGTGGGCCGGGGTACATTATAGGTATATATATGTATATGGACAGGCATTCATGTTTTCTTGACTTGACTCTCATTTTTATAAGGCACAACTGACTTTTATTGTTTATGGCACAGTTGGATTTGGATCCTGATTTTTATACTGATCTTTTGTTATCCATTGGCTACTTATGATTTCAGTTGCAGTATTTCATGTTTAGATACTCAGTACATTATTTCGTACTGACCCCCTTTCCTCGGGGGGCTGCGTTCATGCCCGTAGGTACAGGTGCTCAGTTTGGTGACCCTCCGGTTTAGGTTCCTGCGCAGCTGTTTGGAAAGCTCCTTTGATCCAGAGCTTTACCATTTTGGTATAGAAACCTATTATTTTGATTTATTTATATTTAGGGGCACGACGGGGCCCTGTCCCGTCATATATCGTTGTCCTTCTTATAGAGGTCTGTAGACAGTTGTGGGTTGTACTTATGTAAGGGTTATAACTCTGTTTTGGTTAGTCATGCTATTGTACTCCGTGTTGGGGTGTCCCCGTATATATATGATATTATCTAGTGGCAGCCTTGTCGGCTTGACTATTGTATTGTATTGGCTAGTTGTGACTCCTCAAGAGGCAGGTACATTCGGGGGTAAAGGCAGCCTTGTCGGCTTGCCTACCCTGGCATATGTTGTTATTGCAACGTTATGCTGCCGGATTTCAGACTCATTAAGTGTTAGTTGGATTATGTGTGACAGGTTAGTATAATGAAGTCATTAGGTCGGTTAGTCGCGGCCCGTCAGGTCATGACAAAAGTGGTATCAGAGCAGTTAGTCCTCGGAATGTCTACAGACCGTGTCTAGTAGAGTCTTGCGTATGGGTATGTTGTGCACCATACTTATACGCAGGAGGCAGGGCATTTAGGATTGGTTTCTATTCTTTCATCTCTTAGATCGTGCAATAGAGCTATGTTATTAGGATAATCCCTTTCTGACGACTTACTATGTTTACAGCTATGCCTTCGAAGAAGGCGATAGCAGCCCAGAAGGGCAAGCCTACAGCAGGAGATACTAGTCGGATTCAGAGAGTTACCAGGTCCTGTACTCAGTCTATGCCGGAGACTGTGCCCCAGTCGACGAGCTCTACTTCGTCGCCACCACCAAAGGCTCCAGTTCAGGGGGCAACATCACTAGTTTCCGAGGCCCCAGCACCTGAGCGTCCAGCTCCTCAGCCGGGGGCAGAGGACAGAGCCATGAGAGATGCGGTGCAGCTGCTGACTAGGTTAGTGGCAGGGCAGACTTATAGACAGGGACCAGGAGTTGGCCCCAGAGCAGATAGTTTGAGGGTCCGTGATTTCTTGAGTTGTAGTCCACCAGAGTTTTTCGGGTCAAGGCCCGAGGATGACCTGCAGGAGTTTATCCAACAGATGCAGCGTACCTTGAGGGTAATCAGGGCTTCGGAGACTGAGTCTGTGGAGTTGGATTCGTATAGGATGCGGGATATAGCTATAAACTGGTATGAGAGTTGGGAGTTGTCCAGGGGAGAGAATGTTCCTCCAGCTACATGGGAGGAGTTTACAGAGGCCTTCCTTGTTCACTTCTTGCCTCCAGAGATGAGGAGAGCTAGAGTGAATAGATTCTTACAGTTGAGGCAGACTGGGAGGACCATTCGTGAGTATAGCCTAGAGTTTGATTCATTGGCCAGATATGCATCCACTATTGTAGCAGATATGGCAGACAGGGTGCATCGCTTTGTGACGGGGCTGGACCATTATCTGATCAATGGTTGTATGGCGGTGGCTCTTCAGCCGGGTATGGATATTGCTCGTATCCAGGCATACACACAGGGGGTTGAGGACCGACATAGAGGGCGACATCCAGACAGAGGTCATGACAGGGACCAGCATAAGAGGGCTAGGTTGGCAGCTTATTTTGGTGAGTCTCGAGGCAGAAAGTTCCAGCGGCAGGTCAGATATTCATCTCAGCCAGTACAGAGTGCTCCTCTACAGTCTACGGGCAGGAGGTTCGACCGCCCCGGGTATTCAGGAGCCGGATAGAGCTCCAGGGCTTCGGGTTCTCAGAGAAACAGGGGCTCTAGTCAGTTGAGTCCCTCTTATCATCGGTGCTCTCAGTGTGGTAAGCTTCATATTGGGGAATGCCGTTCGACCACATGTGCTTACTTCTCTTGCGGCCGTTAGGGCCATATGATGAGAGAGTGTCCCAATATGGGTGGTTCAGGTGGGATGGCTCGGACTATAGGGTCGGGTGTTGGTTCGTCGTCATCTATAGATATGCGCCCCACCGGGTGGGGTATTCAGATGCCAGCAGGCCATGGTAGAGGTCGTGGCAGAGTTTCTAGTTTCGGCGGTCCTTCGAACCGCATATATGCTTTAGCCAGTAGAAGTGATCAGGAGGCGTCACCAGATGTTGTTACAAGTATACTATCAGTCTTTTTCTGTGATGTATATGCTTTGATAGATCCAGGTTCCACCTTGTCCTACATATCCCCTCTTGCTGCTAATAGAATAGGGATAGAACCTGAGCCGATAGAACCATTTGAGGTAGCTACACCGATAGGAGATTCAGTTATAGCTGAGCGTCTGTATAAAAATTGTTTGGTGGTGATATATAGCTGTCATACCTTAGCAGATTTGATAGAGTTGGATATGACCGACTTTGATGTCATTATGGGTATGGATTGGTTGGCTTCTTGTTTTGCCAACGTTGATTGTAGGGAGAAGTTGGTTCATTACAATTTCCAGACGAGCCAGTTATAAAATGGAAAGGGAATGCAGCATCGCCGAGGGGTAAGTTTATTTCATACCTCAAGGCAAGGAAGATGGTCAGAAAAGGTTGTATCTATCATTTGGTTCGGGTGCATGATACAGAAGCGGAGGTATCGGCTCTTCAGTCAGTTCCGGTAGTTAGTGAGTTTTCGAATGTATTCCCAGATGATCTTCCAGGTATCCCTCCAGAGCGGGAGATAGATTTCAGTGTAGATGTATTGCCAGGTACCCAACCTATATCCATTCCTCCTTATAGAATGACACCTGCAGAGCTGAAGGAGTTGAAGGAGCAGCTGAGAGACTTGTTGGAGAAATGCTTTATTAGGCTAAGTACATCTCCATGGGGAGCACCAGTGTTATTTGCGAGGAAGAAAGATGGATCGCTGCGGATGTGTATTGATTATAGACAACTGAACAAGGCAACCATCAAGAACAGATACCCCATTCCCAGGATTGATGATTTATTTGACCAGTTACAGGGTGCTAAGTGCTTCTCGAAGATAGACTTGCGGTCAGGTTATCATCAGGTACGGGTAAGGGAGGTATATATTCCAAAGACAGCATTTAGAACCCGATATGGACATTATGAGTTTAGGGTGATGTCTTTTGGACTGACCAATGCTCCAGCAGTGTTTATAGATTTGATGAACCGGGTATTCAGGCCGTTCTTAGACATGTTCGTCATTGTATTCATTGATGATATCCTGATTTATTCCCGTTCAGAGCAGGAGCATGCAGACCATTTGAGGACGGTACTTAGGGTCCTCCAGCACCAGCAGTTGTATGCCAAGTTTTCCAAGTGTGAGTTCTGGTTGACTTCGGTGGCATTCTTGGGGCATATTATCGGGGCTGATGGTATTCGGGTGGATACACAGAAGATTGAGGCGGTGAAAACTTGGCCCAGACCTACGACACCTACTGAGGTACGTAGTTTTCTGGGGCTAGTAGGGAATTACAGAAGGTTTATGGAGAAGTTTGCCTCGATCTCAGTGCCTTTGACTAGGCTAACCCAGAAGGTAGCTAAGTTTCAGTAGACGGATACTTGTGAGCACAGTTTCCAGTTGTTGAAGGATAAGTTGACTACGGCTCCAGTTCTGACTCTTCCCGAGGGACCGGATGGTTATGTCATCTATTGTGATGCTTCAGGTATTGGGCTAGGTTGTGTGTTGATGCAGCATGGCAAAGTTATAGCTTATGCCTCCCGACAGCTCAGAAAGCATGAAAAGAATTATCCCACTCATGATTTGGAGCTAGCAGCGGTGATTCATGCCGTGAAGATTTGGAGACATTATTTGTATGGGATTCATGTTGATATTTATACGAATCACAAGAGTCCAATATATCTTTAAGCAGAAGGAGTTGAACCTACGGCAGAGGCGGTGGTTAGAGTTGCTAAAGGACTATGATGTTGATATCTTGTACCACCCGGGGAAAGCCAATGTTGTGGCAGATGCTTTTAGCCGTAGATCTATGGGTAGCTTGATGGATGTACAGTCAGACAGAAGGGAGATGGTTCGTGAGATACACAAGCTAGCTAGTCTTGGAGTCCGGTTGGCGGATTGGGGAGATAGCGGGGTTCTTATTCGGGATGTTTCTGAGTCATCTATTATAGAAGAGGTAAAGAAACGTCAGTATGAGGATCCTGTTTTGGCATGGTATAGAGATGCAGCTCTCCGAAAGGGAAAGACTTTATTTGAGGTTACACCTGATGATGTGCTGAGGTATGAGGGCAGATTATGTGTACCTGATATTACAGGGCTACGACAGCAGGTTATGGGAGAGGCACACAATACCCATTATTCCATTCATCCAGGGTCGACGAAGATGTACCATGACCTTAGATTCTTGTATTGGTGGGATGGCATGAAAAGAGACATAGCAGAATTTGTTGCCCAGTGCCCGAATTGTCAGCAGGTTAAGGTTGAACATCAGAAGCCTGGTGGATTATTATAGGAGATTGAGATCCCGACTTGGAAGTGGGAAGTGATCAATATGGACTTTATTACAAGATTACCTCGCACTCAGCGGAAGTGTGATTCCATATGGGTTATCGTGGATAGGCTGACGAAATCAGCCTATTTTCTTCCAGTGAGGACTACTTACTCAGCTGAGGACTATACTAGGTTGTACATCATGGAGATAGTGAGACTGCACGGAGTTCCCACATCTATTATATCAGACCGAGGAGCTCAGTTTATAGCTAACTTCTGGAGATCATTCCAGAAGGGATTGGGGACACAAGTGAGTCTCAGCACATCATTTCATCCTCAGCGGATGTGTAGGCAGAGCGTACTATCCAGACATTAGAGGATATGCTGAGGGCCTGTATTATTGACTTCAGAGGTAGTTGGGATGATCATTTACCACTCATTGAGTTTGCCTATAACAACAGCTACCCTTATAGTATCCAGATGGCACCGTACGAGGCCTTATATGGGAGAAAGTGCAGGTCACCTATTGGTTGGTTTGATGTAGATGAGACTAAGTTGATCGGCCCAGACATGGTTCAGCAAGCTGTTGATAAGGTGAAGCTCATTCAGGAGAGATTATTAGCAGCACATAGTCGACAGAAGTCATATGCTGATAATCGATGTCGACACTTAGAGTTTCAAGTTGGTGATTGGGTGTTCCTAAAGGTGTCACCCATGAAGGGTGTGATGAGGTTTGGCAAGAAAGGGAAGCTTAGCCCAAGGTACATCGGGCCTTACCAGGTCATTCGTAGGATAGGCAAGGTTGCCTATGAGTTGGATCTACCATCTGAATTGGAGGCGTTACATCCAGTCTTCCATATAGCTATGTTGCGTAAGTGTATTGGTGATCCTTCCAGAGTCTTCCCAGTAGAGTCCAGGTGACAGAGGAGCTGTCTTATGATGAAAGTCCCATAACCATACTTGATCGCCAGGTCAGGAGATTACGTACGAAGGATGTGGCTTCCGCCAAGGTATTGTGGCGAAACAACAATAGGGAGGAAATGACTTGGGAGGCAGAAGATGAAATGAATAAGAAATATCCTTACTTGTTCCCTATGACTCCAGGTAATGTAATTTAACTCCTTATTTGATTCTGGTAATTGGAAATTGTATATGAGTGATATATTGTGGCCCTGTGTGGCACATGTTGGTTTGCTGAATATAGGTGGATACACATACTTATAAAGGAGACTTTGCCAAAAAATTTCTAGCATAAGACTTATTATGAACATTCGAGGACGAATGTTTCTAAGGGGGGAAGAATGTTACACATCGTAAGATTAAGACGATAATTAAGAACGTAATTAAGGAAATAGGATTCAAATACCGGAAATTAGTATACAAGAAGATATGATTCCGGAAAGATGTTAGTCACAATGAGGGTGACGTTGGAAACTTATAAAAACTTTATAGTCCCGATATGGGTTAATAATGTATTATAAAATTATGACATTGAGGATACGAGGCTTATGAAATTCTCGGGAATTAAAAGAAGTGGATTTGAGATTTATTAATTGAAGAACTTGGGGGCCAAAGTGTAATAAGAAATATTTAGATTTTTGTTTATAACCTACACTCACCTCTTCATCTTCATTCTAACTTAACCAAAAACTCTCCTCTCTTCTCTCCTCCAAGCCCAGCCGAGAAACCCCCCACCCATAACCAAATTTAAGGTTTTTATCTCCTCTTCTTAGACTACATTTTTTTACCAAAAACAGTCACTGCTTGCCGAGAATTTGCCTAGAAATTTCGAGATTTTTGGGATGAGATTTTGGAAGGAAAACGTGTAGGGATGATGGCTTAACATTGTAGAACACTTGCATGTCAATTGGAGTTGAAGAAGTGAACAAAAAGGGGAAAGAAATACGAAAACAGTGGAGATTTTCGGACCCGGGCAGTGAGCAAACTGTGCGGACTGTTTTGGATGAAATTTGAGGTATAAAATTCTTCTTTCTATAAAATAATTGGAATGCATGTTGTTAGAATTAAGGATATGAATTTGTGTTAAGAAAAAATTTGGAATTTAAATAATGCATGTGACAATTTTGGGCTAGTTGCCAATTTGGGACAGATTTTGGTGCTGTTGGATTCGTTGGTTATTGTTGTTATTATTATCACTAATTGCATGATGAATTGAAAGGAAACATTGATATTAAAGTTTAAAATTAGTTATATGGAAGCATTGAAATATGGAATTGGATTTTAGGAGTTAAGAGAAGAGTTATGGAATTATGACATGTTGTGGCCAAGAACTTGCATTAAATCGTTGGACATGTTGAGATGGATATGGACTGTTTTAGGGACTGTTTTGTGGTGTTATAATGCTGAAAATTTAGTTACCATTATGCATGTTTAAGTGTGGTAATTGCTAATGTAGGTCCTAAAGGAATAAGGGTGTAGAAAGGTGTAGAAAGGCTTCACATTCTACCCTCGTTGTTGTTGGAACATGGACTATTTTTGTGGGCTGTTTTAATGTGGATTAAGAGGCTAAATTTACATGAGAAGTAGGTGTGTAAATCCCCTTTGTTGCTGTTTTGGTTGTGCCCTTAATTGGTGCTTGGTTATTGATGTTATTAGCCTCGTTTGGAAGTGGTGGAAACATGTATAAACAAGGGAAGTGCTGCCCGAATTTTTATAGAATAGGAAGTGGTTATTCGATATAAAGTATGCTAGTGATCATAGAATTGACGAACGTATTACCATTATTATAGGTTGAAGTTCTAAAACGAGACGTACTCTAATATTGAGTTGATTAGTTCGTCTAAGAGGTATGTGAACTATTCCTTCTTTCTTTGGCATGATTTTATTTAATGAAAGTATGGCGGACGTACATGATTCTTATACAGTTTAATTCCTAAAGATGTTAGTTATAAGAAGTGCCTATGATTTTTCAGTAAAGAGTTTATTATGACATTATTATAATGATTTTATTGAGAGTCAAATGAAAATTTTGATTGCATATGGTTACTCATGAAATCTACTCGTGCTAAGTGTTATTACCTCACTTCACCGAGTCCCGAGCCGGGTTAAGTTCGTGCACAACCTTGCATTTTCACCGAGTCCCTCACTAGAGGGTTGGGTTACGTAGGATGGATCCATAGATGAGATATGACTTTACCGAGTCCCAGTATGGGCCGGGTTATGATATGACTTCACCGAGTCCCAGTATGGTATGACTTCATCGAGCCCCAGTATGGGCCAGGTTATGATATGACTTCACCGAGTCCCAATATGGGCCGGGTTATGATATGATTCCACCGAGTCCCGCATTAGTGGGCCGGGTTACGTTACAGGTATATATATGTAAATGGACATGCATTCATGTTTTCTTGACTTGACTCTCATTTTTATAAGGCACAACTGACTTTTATTGTTTATGGCATAGTTGGATTTGGATCCTGATTTTTATACTGATCTCTTGTTATCCATTGGCTACTTATGATCTCAGTTGCAGTATTTCATGTTTACATACTCAGTACATTATTTCGTATTGACCCCCTTTCCTCGGGGGGCTGCGTTCATGCCCGCAGGTACAGGTGCTCAGTTTGGTGACCCTCCGGTTTAGGTTCCTGCGCAGCTGTTTGGAAAGCTCCTTTGATCCAGAGATTTACCATTTTGGTACAGAACCCTATTATTTTGATTTATGTATATTTAGGGGCACGACGGGGCCCTGTCCCATCATATGTCGTTGTCCTTCTTATAGAGGTTTGTAGACAGTTGTGGGTTATACTTATGTAAGGGTTATAACTCTGTTTTGGTCAGTCATGCTATTCTACTCCGTGTTGGGGTGTCCCCATGTATATATGATATTATCTAGTGGCAGCCTTGTCGGCTTGCATGTTGTATTGTGTTGGCTAGTTGTGACTCCTCAGGAGGCAGGTATATTCGGGGGTAAAAGCAGCCTTGTCGGCTTGCCTACCCTGGCATATGTTGTTATTGCAGCGTTATGCTGCCGGATTTCAGACTCATTAAGTGTTAGTTGGATTATGTGTGATAGGTTAGTATAATGACGTCATTAGGGCGGTTAGTCGCGGCCCGTCGGGTCGGGTCGTGACAATTCGGCCTCCTCCCGCTCTGTCTGAAGGGGAGTATTAGCGAATATTCTCAGAATATTCTCCGTATATTTTATAATTATGATAGATGTATATTTAAGGTAACTTAGGATTCTAATTGTATTAGGAATCAACCTTTGTAAGGTAAGTTAGGATTCGTACCATATTAGGAATCAACCTTGTACAACTATATATATTGTGAATAATGAAAGGAATCCCCAAGGGAAATTATTCCATCTTTCAACTCCAAATACTTCTAATTCATGCTCTTTGTTTTCTGTTTCATGTCTCTCTAGGGCAGCTGTAGTTTCACTTGTGACTCATTTTTGGCGCAAAATATTGTGCCAGCAGCTATTATAATCTCCATCTAGGCTGCAGTATTTGGAGTCGCAATGTTAGGTTGAGGAACCCTTTAGAAGTAGTTTACAGTTTCCGCTTAGTTCAAAGTTCAAACTATTTAAACTCGTTTTCCATAAACTGCTCTACATAAATATGTTTTTGAGGAATAAAACTCACGAGGCACTTGGGGATTAAAATCAGCAAGTCATTTTCCATAAAAAGGCCCACAATGAGTATGTTTTTGCCCAAACAAATGTTTTTCAGGGTTGATAATAGATTTTCGCGAAAATGGGCCAATTGCCCAACTTATTTTTCTAATATAATTTGATCGCAGAAAACCGACCCAATAAGTTGGCCCACCTCAGCTATCTTCCCAAACCAAGGCCCAAATGAGGTATTCTAGTATGTACTTTTATTTGCATAAAGGTTACTATAGTATATACACATTTTCATCATTGTATATGTACTATGTATATATTATAGCATACACATATGTTATGTCTTGCTATCTACCACATTGTATATGCTCTATACATAATTTCATATACGTCATTATATACATGCCTATATACTACTTTACATATACCTTATATACGCTACTTGTACTATACATCATATACTATTTTCGTATATCATATACATGTATATCACTTGGTATATGATTTATACCCCCTCGTATACTATACATACTTTTGATTTCAACAAATCACTTTGTCACATTTTTATTTTACTTTGTTTTTTTTCTTCACTTTTATTTTAAAAAGGTAAAAATGAAACAAATAACCCCCCCTCCCCTCTTGTTCATTAGATTAAGTTTAGAGAAAGGGTAGAAATGGTCATCCGGCCCACACTAACGAGCGCTGGATGACCCAACATATCTAGCCAAAAAAGGTCAGCCGAGGTAGACAGCGCAGTAGTGGCATGTCTACTCGATAGAGTGGATGGAACCTCCAAGCTGGGGGACCTTTAGGATCTGCATAAGCTGTGCCGAAAACACTAAGGCCCATGTGCTATTTGATTTAGAGGCCCCCTCTTAGCTAAATCAATCTCGCACAGATGAAGATTGTATTTAGCATCATTGAATCTTTGTTTTTATGCTTTAAGATCGAAAGGGAATCAAAAGTTCCATGCCTTCTGCTTAGATAACCCGAATCCACGTATACCCACTAGAGCAAAACTACCAACTCAACTAGGCCTTCCACTTCTGTAATAGAGACTCAAAGGTGCGAACAAATAAAGCTTGTTTGGACTCAAACTTCATAGGAGTTCTGACCCACTTTACTTTTTGGTCTGGCCAATTCGAGTGGGAAAGACGGCTTCCAAAGAGGTGGGTAAATAAAATAGGACCGAAAGGGAGGTCTTATTTTCGCATTTGATCCTGGAAGAAGGGAAAGCAAGTATGCCTGCTTACCCTCACTGACAAAGGTAAAAAAGGATGAGGAGCAAAGACACATAGATTGGTGTTTGCATGAGGAGATTGTTCTGACTCTTTTCGAATCCTCATCAGAGGAGAGAGAAAAACACCATTTCCACTCGTTGAGAACGATTACTAGTATATCTTGTCTTCTTTCGTTTCGACCCTGATCTATGAGATGAGGAATCCCTCATAGCTAGATTCATCAGTAACTTAGAAACTAAGAACTAGATGAGGGGAAGTCAATCTAATCTGGATGTATCGTTAGGTTGTGCCGAGTCAAATCTGCTCCTTTTTTTTCATTGCAGAAAGAGATCCCTTCCCCTCGCTTTCAAAAATGATGAATATGAAGTCCGGAAGACTGCAGGTACTATGGATCCTCTGACACCCAATCGAGTTACTTTCCCAGGTCTCGCCGGTGTTGCATGTAGGTCGTGATGTGCCTTGAGATGGCCGTCTCATGTCCCCCTTTAAGTGGGGAACCCGCTCCCCGGTCGTCATAGTTAATTCCCTTAAAAAGAAATGTCACTCACGTTCTTCTTCAATCTTGATCTAATTCAATTATTTAGACATTTGAAGATGAGAAATTCCACTCCCATAAATAGTGCATAAATCCCACTATTTATGTACATATCCTTTTTTTGCGTGTTATATAATTGTTAAAAACTAAAAGTTCATAGATTGATAAACATCGGATACATCGAAAAGCATATCATCAACAACATAACAACAACCCAGTGCATATCATCAACAATGAGAATTGAAAATTTGAAGTTTGACTTAAAAGAGAAAAAAAAATCAAAATCGCTGAGATCATACAGATCAGGAAAAATCAAACTGCAATCAACCAATTTAGCCCTTTTTTCAAATTTATTTAAGGCCCAGTGAATTGGAATTTCCCTATTGGTCCAGGTCAGCCGCCGACTCCAATTACCGTACGATCCATACTAAATCTGACCAACTGCCCATCCTACCTCCTCTACGTTCTTGACAACCCATCTTTGTCTCAGTAGAGTCTTTCAGTGGCACGTTTCGGTCATTTTCCCCATTACTTAGAAAAAGTGAGTCATCGGTTTAGGTACAAGATTCTTATCCTATCTTGATTACCCCAATTCCCCTCTTTGACAAAAGTTGCATTTGTGTACAATAATCGGATTGTAGCGGGTATAGTTTAGTGGTAAAAGTGTGATTCAAATAATATTAAAAAAATTGAATCGACAAAAAATATTTTCCAAATATTACAAAGAAGAAATACTCGATTAATATGAAAATTCCATTATAAATTAAACAAACAGTAAAGAAAAACCCAATAGAGATCGAACCTCAAAAAACCCAAATCCAAGCATCCTTTAAACAAATTAAAAAACCAAAAAACTATAATATTATTATATAGAATATGTATCCTATAGTATGTGTATAGAAATTGTATCATTGTTGTATAGAATATGTATCAATATTATATATGTATAGAAATTGTATCATTGATGTATAGAATATGTATCCCTACCGTATGTGTATAGAAATTGTATCATTGTTATATAAAATATATATAGTACTGTATATGTACAGAAACTGTATCATTATTGTATAGAGTATATATCTTTTTAGTATATACATAGAAAATTTATCATTGTTGGATAATTTATACAATAACATACCTAATAAAATCCATAACGTGGAGTCTGGCCACAACGTATGGTTTGGTGTTGTATAATTTATGTATAAAAAATATAAAATTAATATATACTTACTAATTATATTCATATTATACAATTATTATAAAAAAATTATATATATTTTAGGATATTTTTTGAAGGCTCAATTTCCTCCGCTACTTTCTCCTTTCTTCTTCCACTTCCTCAAATTAAAGTAATGAGAGCGACTAGAAATACAGAACAACCCATTAACAGAACCCAAATAAAAAAGAAACGACGTGACTCTTTGCTGTAAGGGAAAAAAATCATCACGCTCAATAGGGATAAAGGGAGATTCGTCCTGCATAATTGCGTTAAGAGAGCAAGTGTGACATTTCTTCATCTTGATGATATAAAAAAGACTGGATTATTGGCGGAAAGATTTAGATGAGTTTTGACGAATTGGGGAGATGAGATGAGAGAAAGCAAAGATTTAGAAACACAGTATTTCAAATATTATTTCTTCGGGCAACGATTATGAATCATAGGACAAGCCAGCAATAGATGTTGAGAATTCCATTAGCGGTGGCTCCCAAATCGGAGGTTTTGCACGGTATCTTTTTCAAAGAAGGAGCAAAAGCTTTGTTGGGCTTTTGAACGGTGTGCTATTTGTGTCAATAGTTTGAAACTTTGAATTGCTGTTTAATTCGGGGGTATTTGGATTAAAGTTGGGTCATAAAAATTTGTGAGGTAATCACCGTGTCTTTTTACCTTTAAGTTTAAGGAACTATCCTCGGATAGATTTTAAAAGATGTCTAACACTTTTTCTTTAGAATAAGTAAAAGCCTTATCTAAAATTCTAATGTTGCATACTAACGGAGTTTACATTCCAAGATTATAGGTTTCCTAATATATTTTTAAAATTAAGTGGCGTCTAAAATCTTTATAAAATCAGGAAGACGAACTAGAAGTCGTGAACTATTAATGACCAGTTCAAAATAGGGTGCAACACCACCTATAAGGTCTAAATACATTATTATAATTTCACCTTAATATGACACCTATGATTTTCCAAGAAAAATATGTTTTGCATTTCCTAGAGGATATCTACGATATGGAAACCAAGCTTCATCCGCCTTGTAAAAATTTCTACAGATCGGTAAATTCACTTGTAGTTACCGTAGATTCTATTTCGCAAGTAAAATTATGTAAATTTTATAAACTAGTATTTTCGATTAAATACAACAAATAAAATTGGAGTATAATTTTTTTTAAGAATAATGATTACTATACAGTAAAAGCTATATATTTTTCGTTTCTGCAATTTTACATCAACTGTAGATACCTGACAAAAAAGGAATTTGACAGCATGCTTTTGCTTAGTTTTTATTGTTTTAATCAGATGCCTCCGAAGGGACATATCTGGTTAGATCGAATAACCATAAATGCTTCGTGTAGTTGACTTTTTAAGATAACACTTGCTTTAGACTGCAATTGAAAATAAATAACATTACTTCCTCCTAATCTAAAAGAATGCTCATTTAATTTTAATTTTTTAATTTTTTAATTTAAAAAGTATTCATTTATTAAATAAAAAAAAAATCTCATTTTTTCAGATTTTTACTCTTATTGGTGTTAGATGGTCAAATCTTAATATAATTTTAATTAGAGATATTTTAGTCAAATTATTTATTTTAATCAGAAATTAATATTTTTTTAAGAAGTGTGTTAATCACTAAATGAACATTTTTTTTGAGAATAAATGGGATATGTTATCATCAAGATCGATGTCTATGGCATCTAGTAAATCTTGTAGGAGCTAATTAGGCTGATTATTGCTATTGACTATCTACGTAGTTCCTCAAGTGACTTGGATACTTGGTAGAATACAGTAGGAATTACGCAATATGGTTCATCTCTACCCAAGAAAAGGCAACGAAAAAACACTAAATTACAATTACAGGAACTTGTGTAATGGGCGGTGCATTTACTTATGTATCTTATTTTCATTCTAATTCTTATTATCGTGTACTCTTTGCTTCTAATTTTTAATATTATATACTCCGTTCATTTTTACTTATCCACCGTAAACTTTACACCTCCCTTAAAAAATAATAAATGGATTGTATAATTTACTATAATATCTATATTAATCGTTGTATATTTTTAATAGATTTAAAAAGTGATTTGAAATGGGCAATTAATACTATGGGAAAAACAGAAAAAAATATCTTTTTTTGATATGGTAAAAGTGACAAGTAAAAGTGAAAAAATTATTTTTAAAATACTGAACAAGTAAAAATGAACGGAGAGTTAAGTATAAGTAGTACATGCTCTCCCAAGCGTATATAAAAGATTGCATTACAAATAAATTCAATCTACTGTTTGTGTGAAAAGCTTTTGCACGTTTATTTTTTTAAAATAAACTGCCCATTTTATTTCATCATCAAACATGCAATTACAGCGGCTTTGAGAGAGTTGTACTAGAGTTATCAACTCTTTTTGAACAAATAGAAATGAAAACAAAGCCTATCACTAGTTTGCCCTGAAATGAGGTAAATGTAACTTGGCAACAAGCAAAGTAATGTGTGTGAGGTCCAGCCTATACAAGAGGTGGGATACCTCCCTAACTGCATTAAACTGTGCAGTAGACTTAACAAAACCACTCTTCAAGGAGGTTGATATGAGATCTCTGCATTCCTTATTTTAGAAGTGTGAATATTAGGTAGATTCCATCTATCCACAGTTATGAGACCTTTGACATGACCTGGAAGTTCCGCATAAGAGTTGTAGCTTTGGACTGCATATAGGAATGACTCAAGCATGGAAACTTGGTTAGCTTCCCTAAAGCAATGCCTTGGGGAGAAATTTTACTAGTTCTTGACCATCTTCAGATTCTCCACTTGTTTCAAAATTCTCCATGGAATCATATTTTTACCATTTACATAATCGACCAATAACTTAGAGTCACTCTCAGCTTGAATAAACTGATAGCCGTTGGCAATGCACCAATTAATTCAACCAGCAAAGCAGCAGCCTCAGGAAGGTTACTAGTCCCATTGTCGAGCTTTACTGAAAAAGGCATAAATACAATGACCTTCAAAATCCGTGACAACACCACCCCCTCCACATTCACCCTCTTTACCGCACTCTCAACAGTGTTCAATTTAACAAAATCAATAGGGGGCTTCTTCCAAATCACAGATGTAATTTTGCTACAATGAATGTTGCTATTCAAAAGTAGGACAATGCTGTCCCAGTTAGGATGAATATGAATTCTGTGGAAATGTTTTCTCGCTAGAAAGGACAAATTGAGAGAAATAAGATACAAAACATTATCATCCTTCAAATTCTCTTTTCCATATTTGATCCTACATCTGGCCTTCCATATCTCCACGATGCTATAATAGGGAGACACTTTATAATAACATTAGAAATAGGATTAGAAGCTTTGAATTTCCTCCACCTGATAAGATTTTGAACCTACTGACCAAGGAATTCCAAGAGAAGAACAAATGTGTTTCCAAACCCGTTGAGCAAGATCACCAAGGTAGAAAAAGTGATCAATGGATTCTGAACATGGAGAACTCACTATTAAAAAAACTATTTTTTGATCATATTGAGGTCGAAATTTTCATCTTTTATTTTTTTTGTTTTTTAATTGATTTCGACCTCACAGGGTCGATTAAATAATGTTAAAATATCATTTCGACTTCATGAGATCTAAATGTTTTTCAGTACAAATTAAAACCGGCAATAAATTATTCTTGGAAAATTTAATTATATAAAAATTTTAAATAAAGATTTTCGACCTCATAAGGTCGAAATCTTAGTCCAAATCGGTCAAATCTGACTTAAAGATATTCGATCTCATGCGAAATCCTAAGCTACATTCCCAAATCAAGAAACCCTTATTTCATTTTTTCTCCTCTCTTTCTCGCCTCCGACCACACCCCACCTCTCCATCCCTACCGCCGCCGCTCTCACCGTCAGAATACGCCTCCCTCGCCTTAATCGCTGTCGCCGTCAACGACTACTCGTCGCCTGCCTTTGACCAGTTGCATCTTGTCCGTTTTTGTTTTTTTCAATCTAAAGAAGGGCTTTTGCTTTAATTAATTTAATCACTGTTAATATTGAAGGTACCCATAATATTATTTTTACTACTCTTTGAGGTAGATATCAATATTTACAGTGTAAAGAGAAAGTAGTTACTCTAAATGATGAAATTAGACTATGGGTTCTGTAGATTTGAATTATTAAAACTAGAAGAATTACTCTAGATGATGAAATTGAGATCTAATGCCCCCCAAAAGACAAAGAATGAGAAGAGATGGCCTGAAGCCACGATTTGCAAAGGAGAAGAAAATGATTAGTAAGGAACTAACAATAATAACTACTTTCCGTTACTAAATTTAGCTACTAACATTATATCTTTCAACTTCAGAACACAATTAGAGAACGCATTGAGGAGTTTCGTGCCACTCAACCAACCGGCACACCGATAACTCCAGAGATAGTAGAGCATCAGTGGATGGAGAAGGTTGCTCCCCGACAAGGTATGGGACGGGATGGCTAATCGGGTCTTTCATCAATTCTCATCTTCCTTTCAAGACATAGGTGCTACTAATGAGGGGGCAGTGGATCCTAAGTAATACCAAGCGATGAAGCAATAATCTTAACTGACAACCACACTTAATGCCTTGAAGGCCAGGATGTTGGGTATGCAGACCCAAATAAACAGCTTACTCAATTCGGGGGCGTTTTCGATTCCCGTGTGTCCCGGGGATGCTCGAAGGTCACAGCCCTCCCACTGTAAAATCCTGTACTTTCGGACAATGATTTGAATCGCTACACGTATGTAAATAGACCCGAGCCTTGGAGGATTATGTCATATTCACATACGCAAATGAAGAGCTAAATATATAAAATGATGCGGTTTCAAAATAATTTAGGACTTAAGAAGTGTGACGACGGGAATTGAAAATAATAATTGTATGTCTCAAAAGAGGTTATGGACTAGTGATATATCGCATGATTATGACATTGAGTATATGAAGGTTTTATAAGTCATTAAGATTTAAGTGGAATGGGATCAAGAAATTAATTATGCGTGTAATTGACACTTCAGAAGTGGGTTAATTAAGGAATAAATAGAATAATATATAAGTCCATGTATACATGGTAAACTATTCCACTGTTAACATGATATATGTAGCAACATATGGTGTATATCATTTATTAGACCAAAATTAGTAATCATTATGTTTCGTACTAGATTAGAATATTTTACAAAATAATGTGTACTAGAAAAGTTGGCAAATGTTTTCACCGTCCATAGACTTTGTTTTAATAATCGTTTTCAACTAAGAAAGTTCACACTTAGCCATATGCTCCACCGCCTAAACTAGGCCACACACGATAACAATTTGCGTTAAAAATGGATTCGTATAATTCCTTCGGAGAATCAAGCGAATTCTTCGAGCTAGTGAGAATTTTGGAGATTTACAAAGCTTCTTCGTCAAGCTTTTGAGCAGCTCTTTCAACTGCCGCCTAATCCCCAAACATGAGGTAATCCCTTGATTTTCGAGGTTGTTGGGACATATATCTACCCTTGGTGGAGTTTACCTATAACACGAGTTATCGGTATAGGCACACTAAGAACTTTTTTTACGACAAAATAGAGAGAATTTGACTACAAAGGATGTTGGACATTCTTTCATATCAACGAAGTGCAGCAAAAGCTCTCCTCATTTTTCCAAGATCGGGTATAACTATTTTCCGTCATCGATTTCATGATTTTAATGTTGGATCTTAGCAAATCCAAAATAACTTCATATTGAAGTAAGTAATAGGAAGTTTTAAAGAAGGCATAGTTCTTGGCATATAAGATTGATGTATAGAGGAAGCTGGTACCGATATCATTCTTAGAGGTTCGACATTAAGGTATGTTAAGCCAAATTCTTCTTTCTTTTGGCATGTTCTAAGTACGAAACGTAAATGTAATATTGTCCCATAAATGATTCTACTCTTAGTAGTTAAAGATATTCATGTTATTCATTCCTATTGTCAAAGCATGTCTAAATATGTTCCTAAATCCTTATTGAGGTATATGGAAAAGATATTAGTATTCATAATGTTAATCGGAGGTGAAGTGACATTATGTCACTCCGATAAGCTCAGAGTGTCGTAGTATCATTCATGCATTATATTCATGCATTACCCTTGACCCACATGTGTTATATACACTATTATATGGTATGCATTATATATATGTAGGGGATAGAAAAAGGGATAAAACGTTATATACGCACACCACCTGATCAGCTGGTATATAATGATGATTATGCCCACAGAGGTCAACATGATATGATAGGAGACGACGTTAGATACACATATATATATGTATGAACGCATTGTGCATGATACTTAGGCATATTATGGCCCTCAGAGGCATTCTGGACAGACATGATACTTATGCATATTATGACCCTCAGAGGCATTCTCTATTGGTTGGTTGTTTCTTGTCTCATGTTACTTTCAGCTCTTTATTATGCTATTTTTCATGCCTGACATACTCGGTACATCAGTCATACTGACTTCTCTTTTGTATGGGGAGGTTGCGTTTCATGCCCGCAGGCTCAAATAGACAGGGTGGCGGTTCGCACTAGTAGGTTGCTAGTTCAGCTGATTGGATCACTCTATTTGTTCCAGAGTTGCAGTATAGTCGTGGTACAATATTTTGGTTATGCGTTGGGGTATGGCAGGGCCTTGTCCCGACCTTATGATGTCATGTACTCTTTAGAGGCTTGTAGACAGATGTCCTGTATATGGTGGTCGTGTATGGCTTTGTCGGCTTGGGTATGTATATGTATATAGGTTGGGTCATTCTGGTTGCAAGATTTTACATAGCTCTTTCCAGTTTACTATTTCTATATGTCAGTATGGTATCCCGTGTCAGCCCTCATGGAGCATGAGAAATTACGGTTATATGTTATATATATATATGATTAGTGGTACTCGGCAAGTAAGGTCCGGGTGCTCATCATGACCCTCCGATTTGGGTCGTGAAAAACTTGGTATCATAGCAGGTCTGTCCTAGGGAGTCTACAAGTTATGTCTAGTAGAGTCTTTTTTATGGGTGTGTTGTGCACCATACTTATAGATAGTAGGCTACAGGGCATTTAGGATGATGGTTTACCTTCATTCTTGATCTAGAATCGTGCTATAGAGCTGAGTTGTAAGAATTATCTTTGTAAATCTTATCGTGTTTATGATTACAAAATGTGTTTTTTCAATAGGGCTATGATTAGCTTGGAGATTGGGGTTGGATTGAGAGTAAATGCGAGTAGTATGCTTTCTATTGAGACAAATCCATCAGAGGAGATGAGTAAGTTGCTTTCCCAGGTATCGACGAATCTAGTAGTACCAGAGGAGTTGAGGTAAGCTCCCGTACCATCAGTGCTACCACCGGCTCCATCTGATAAGAATGTAAGGAGAGCGGTGCAGGTATTGAATCAATTGGTTGCTTCCCAGGCACGACTTCATCCTAGAGCATCTGATAGAGATATGCTCCTTGGGGAGTCAATGAGCTTATAACCTAGAGAGTTTATTAGTCAGGGATCGCCGATGTTTAAAGGGTTCAAAGATGCCAATATCTCAGGGTCAAAGTTGTAAAGGTCGAGTGAGACCACCCCGACCATCTTGTAGTCGGTATGGTCGAGCGCATGCCAAATTATGCCGCAAAGGTACAGGGGGTTGGTTTAGTGTGGCAGCCATGGACACAACATTCTGAAGTGTCCCAAGTTGATGCGCAAAGGTAAGAATAAGATGATTATAAGTTGTACAGATGAAAATCAAAAGACATCATTGGAAGGTTTAGTAGGTTATGAAAAGTTATATGTTTCACAAAGACTTTTGTTAAATAGAATGAGTGAATATGTTATGTATGTGCGACCTAAATTGTAATGTATTACTTAGAATAGATTAGGAATTGTCCCAGGATATCATTAATGAGAATGGATTGCCACAATTGAATCGTCTGAAGAGTGACCATCAGTAAATTTAAGAAGATCACGTAAAGTGACGTACCCAAAATGGTGATCCCAAGTTATGTATATAAGGATCGAGTAATCCACGGTAGTGGAATGGGGCATAAGCCTCTTGTCCATGTGTAAAGGGACATACCGTATAGTATTGAGAATTACATATATCAATGTTAGTAAGATAAGACATGCTATAGGTATTGGACTGGTAAGGTCTTCGGCTTCATTATGCAGTATGTTACAATTTTAAATAACCTATGGATAACAATAGCGTATTAGGGGCAATTGAGGAAGAGAACTATGGAACAATTGAAGAATGGTTTTAAGAAATATGAAAATAGTTAATAAGTATAAATGGAATGGTATGATCAAGTATCAAGGCAGAAATGTTTTTCATTTAATGACGAGTAGAAGGAAGGACTACGACAAGAAAGATAAAGATGAATGAGATTATAGTTATGCAGGTTTCACAAAGGTATGATTACTCCAAAACAACGTAAGGACCAATAGTAGAAGAGGGACAGTAAGAACTCTGCGGCAAAGGTGACGAACCTCTGATGTTCAGGAAGACAGTATGAGAAATACTTTGAGATAAGAGACCCCCCCAAAGCAACTTGAAATGGAAATGTAAAGGTAAGACGAATGAGCACTCGGTCTATGGGAGATCTAATAATGATAAGACAAGAAAGCTTGACAAGTCATGGGATCATGTAACACTGTGAATTGGATCTAAACATACTACATCGGTTCCATAACATATGCAATCATACCTCTCAGAAAGTACGTAAATGAAAGTAACAGTGAATAAAGCTCGAGATTAACACCTAAACTGGTGAAAAAGGGCCAATGACGCCTATGGATACAAGTTAGACATTAAATATATATGTAAAGAGATAATGACATTATAATGAAGATTAAATGGTAGGCAAATACAGATGTCTATGAGCATTTCTGAATTGACCAAAGGTTCTACGAAGTACATAAAGTAATGGGTTTACAACTTAATGAGATCAAGAAAATCTTTTTCCAAAGCGTCATTTACAAAAAGTCTTAGCCATGAGGCAATTGAGGAAAATCGAATCTAAGTATAATGACCAGGTTTGGATATAGTAGGTCAACGTCAGGTAATGCAAATTCTTCAGAACCTTCCACCTACTGAATGAGGAAATAAGTTAATAACTCACCTTTTAAGGGGTAGTAACGCCAAGGATTGGAATCAGGAGCAATGTTTGAGATTATGTATGTATACCAAAAAATATATTTGAATTACAAAGAGTACAACAAGTAAGAAAATGAGTGAACATGTGTTAAACGAAGTAAAGAAAGGAAGTTGTTTATAATTACGAGTAGTGAGAAAGTACGAAAGAGTTAACTGCGATGATATGCGCACTTCAGATTCGAATGACATTGTCGATAAAGTGATCACGATTGAGTTACTACAAATATAAGAGTTTTCAGCACACCAATTAGTAAACAAAGCTACGTTGACAATAGAATTATTCACCACAAACGGCTTGACTAATGTGAGGACTAGGGAGAGAAGTTGATCTGAGGGAATGCATTAGTTAGCTAAGTGGGAGTCCGATTAGAGGATTCATATATTGATAGCCCTATGACTCAAAATACAACATGGTCATCCCTCATACTAGAAGAAAAGGAACGTCATGATGAAGATCCCATTTTTAGAGAAGATCGGGAATGATATCTAACAAAAGAAAACAACAACCTTCGAGTGTAATGGGAGAGGTACCCTCAGGTGGAAGGTCCATTCGTGTATTCCCAATGTATCAGGATACGAGACAAGATTATGATGGAGGTCTATTGCTCACGACATTCCATTCACCCTGGATCTACTAAGATGTATCATGATCTCAAAGGTATGTATTGGTAGAACGACATGAAGAGGAACATTGCGGAGTTTCTAGTTTAGTGTCTTAATTGTCAGTAAGTAAAAGTAGAGCACCAAAAGCCGGCGGCTTGACTCAGAACATTGAAATTCTGACGTGGAAATGGGAAATGATTTATATGGATTTCATTACGGGTTTACCTCACTCTTATCATAAGTTTGATTCTATTTGAGTGATTATTGATAGACTGACCAAATCATCTTAATTCCTGGAGGTCAAAAACTACCTACACAGCCGAGGACTATGCAAAGTTGTACGTTAAGGAGATTGTTCACCTTCATGGTATGCCTATTTCTATTATATCTGACCAAGGTGCGCAGTTAACAATTAATTTCTGGAGATCATTTCAAAAAGGATTGGGCACTCAAGTTAATCTTAGCATAACTTTCCACCCTCAGATAGACTAGCAGGCCGAGCGTACAATTTAGACGCTCGAGGACATGCTAAGAGCTTGTGTATTGGACTTTAAGAGAAGTTGGGATGATCATTTACCCTTATTAAATTTGCGTATAATAATAGTTATCATGCTAGCATTAAAATGGCTCCATACGAGGCTTTGTATGGACGGAAATTTAGATCTCATATCGGATGGTTTGAAGTAGGCGAATCAGAATTATTTGGGCTCGACCTAGTGCACCAAGCCATAGAGAATGTGACGCTTATCAAAGAATGGTTGTTAACCACTCAGAGTTGTCAGAAGTCGTATTTAGATGTGCGATGGAGGGACTTAGAATTCCAAGTGGATGATTGGGTCTTCCTGAAGATTTCTCCTATAAACAATGTAATGAGGTTTGGGAGAAAGGGACAGGTCAATCCAAGGTACATTGGGCCATATCGCATAATTCGATGAATCAACCAAGTGGCTTACGAGTTGGACTTGTCTTCGGAGTTAGAGTTTAGTCATCCGATTTTCCATGTTTCTATGTTGAGAGTGTGTATTGGAGATCCTTCCAATTGACGATGTGAAAGTTACAGAGAACTTATCATATGAAGAGGTTCCTATTGCAATCGTGGATCAATGAGTCCGCAAGTTGAGGACTAAAGAAGTAGCCTCCGTGAAAGCTCTATAGCGGAATAAGAATGTAGAAGAAATGATATGGGAGGCGGAAGTGGAGATGAACCACAAATATCCTTACCTATTTCAGACCAACGCCGGGGTTCCAAGCGAAGCATGAGGTGAGTTCTATTTCAGACTATTATCATTAATGCCTAATGACCATGTGAGGTCCGACATAAAGATAAATGTTATATTATATGGCACGTTAAGCGGTGGATGTGTTTTCTGACTACATAACGGAAATTAGATATGTCACCCCAACATTCGACGACGAATGTTTTTAAGGGGGGGGGGAGAGAATATAACATCCCGTACTTTCGGGTCATGATTTGAATCGCTAGACGTATGTAAATAGACCCGAGCCTTGGAGGATTATGTCATATTCACGTACGCAAATGAAGAGCTTAATATATAAAAGGATGCGGTCCCGAAATAATTTAGGACTTAAGAAGTGTGACGACGGGAATTAAAAATAATAGTTGTTGTCCCAAAAGAGGTTATGGACTAGTGCTATATCACATAATTATGACATTGAGTATATGAAGGTTTTATAAGTTATTAAGATTTAAGTGGAATGTGATCACGAAATTAATTATGTGTCTAATTGGCACTTCAGAAGTGGGTTAATTAAGGGATAAATAGAATAATATATAAGTCCATGTATACATAGTAAATTATTCCACCGTTAACTAGATATATGTGGCAACATATGGTGTATATCATTTATTAGACCAAAATTAGTAATCATTATGTTTTCTACTAGATTAGAATATTTAACAAAAGAATGTGTACTAGAAAAGTTGGCAAATGTTTTCACCGCCCATAGAATTTGTTTTAATGATCTTTTTCAACTAAGAAAGTCCATACTTAGCCATATGCTCCACCGCCTAAACTAGGCCACACACGAAAACAATTTGATTAAAAATGGATTCGTATAATTCCTTCAACATTAAGAACTTTTTTTACGGCAAAAGAGAGAATTTAATTACAACGGATGCTGGACATTCTTTCATCTCAACGAAGTGCAGCAAAAGCTCTCCTCATTTTTCCAATATTGGAATAACTATTTTGCATCATCGATTTCATGATTTTAGTGCTGGATCTTAGCAAATCCGAAATAACTTCATAGTGAAGTAAGTAACAGGAAGCTTTAAAGAAGGCATAGTTCTTGGCATATAAGATTGACGTATAGAGGAAGTTGGTACCGATATCATTATTAGAGGTTCGACATCAAGGTATGTTAAGACAAATCCTTCTTTCTTTTGGCATGTTTTAAGTACGAAACGTAAACATAATATTGTCACATAAATAATTCTACTCTTAGTAGTTAAGGATGTTCATGTTATTCATTCCTATTGTCAAAGAATGTCTAAATATGTTCCTAAATCCTTATTGAGGTATATGGAAAAGATGTTAGTATTCATAATGTTAATCGGAGGTGAAGTGGCATTATGTCAATCCGATAAGCTCAGAGTGTCTTAGTATCATTCATGAATTATATTCATGTATTACCCTTGACCCACATGTTTTATATACACTACTATATGGTATGCATTATATATATGTAGGGGATGGGAAAAGGGATACGGCGTTATATACACACACCGCCTGATCAGTTGGTATATATGATGATGACTATACCCACAAAGGCCGAAATGATATGATGGGAGACGGCGTTATATACACATATATATATATATGAACGCATTGTGCATGACACTTAGGCATAATATGGCCCTCAGAGGCATTCTGGACAGACATGATACTTATGCATATTATGACCCTCAGAGGCATTCTCTATTGGTTGGTTGTTTTTTGTCTCATGTTACTTTCAGGTCTCTATTATGCTATTTTTCATGCCTGACATACTCGGTACATCAGTCGTACTGATGTCCCTTTTTGTGGGGGAGGTTGCGTTTCATGCCTGCAGGCTCAAGTAGACAGGGTGACAGTTCACACTAGTAGGTTGCTGGTTCAGCTGATTGGAGCACTCTATTTGTTCCAGAGTTGCAGTATAGTCATGGTACAATATTTTGGTTATGCGTTGGGGTATGGCAGGGCCCTTTCCGGTCTTATGATGTCATGTACTCTTTAGAGGCTTGTAGACAGATGTCTTGTGTATGGTGGTCGTGTATGGCCTTGTCGGCTTGAGTATGTATATATATATAGGTTGGGTCCTTCTGGGTGCAGGATTTTACATAGCTCTTTTCCATTTTACTATTTCTATATGTCAGCAAGGTATCCCGTGGCGGCCCTCATGGACCATGAAAAATTACGGTTATATGCTAAATATATGATTAGTGGTACTCGACAAGTATGGTCCGGGTGCCCGTCATGACCCTCCGATTTGGGTCGTGAAGCCTACCCCTAACCTTCGCAAGGTAGACGTTGTAGTTCACATAATAATGTAGAACATGCTCTTGTCAATGAGTCTAGTGGGGAGGATACATATCATGTGTCTACCACACAATGACGAACTTTTTGATTCGTATACTTTTGGGTTATAATTTTGCTATGTTTTGTTGGATATATTTATGACATTTAAGTGTTTGAATGTAGTTTTATTTCGAATTAGAAGTACTTTGAAAGTGAATTTGATTGTAAAATATAGTGGATGTTTAAGTTTTAAGTGTTTGGTTGTACTTTTATTTCAATTTTGATGTACTTTAAGGTGGAATTTAATTGTAAAATGTTGTAGTTTATGGTTGTGTTGTAGAATGTTGTAGGAGGAATTGGATATGTTGAATTGAATTTGTTGCATTGTTGATTTGGCAGGTGGGCTACTCTAAAAGCAGCCAAATGCTATGAATATTTTTCTTTCGACAGCATGTGGTCGAAAACTAGCACAGAAAAACAAACAATCGACCGCATGTGATCGAAATGTAGCAATAATCTTGCCAGATTTTGACCACATAAGGTCAATTTTTGGCAGTATTTTCATTATTGACCACACGTGGTCGAAATTAAGCAACAATATTGCTAAATATCAACCACATGCGATCGAAATCAAGCAACAATATTGCTAAATTTCGACCACATGCGATAGAAATCGTAAAATAATTTTTTTAATATATATAAATGTTTCCGCATTTCGACTACATGTGGACGAAAATTTAAAATAATGTTTTCGACCACATATGATCGAAATTTTTAAATGAAAATAAATAAAAATAATTTTTTGACCCCTTGTGGTCGAAAAGTGTTTCTCTTTAATATAGGTAGAAATTATTTTTCGATCACATGTGTTTGAAAATTTTCGACCACATAATTACGACCAAGCTATTAACGACCGAGGCCTGTGATAGAAAAATTGGTCGAAATAATGGATTTTTCACCGCGTGTGATCGAAATATTTGATCAAAAATCACTGTTTTTTTGTAGTGACTGCAACAGCTATATCAGTGTTGATTTTGGTCCTCATTTTGAAAACTCTGATTCCTGTATGGAGCTTATCTCTTACAGTTCTCCATACAATGAAGCACATTTTAAAGGGAATATATTTTGGCCAAGTCATCTTATACATCTAGTTCTTCTGGCTTCTTATCATGTGATGGTTCCAAGTAGAGGCTATTGAAAAAGTTCCTTGATGGTTAAGCTTTCAAATTGGTCTATCAGGTATGTTATGTTGAAGAGTAGTACTGAAGCTATGGATACATTCAGTGACATCTTCAGGGAGTAGCCTATCCCAGTCTTCTAGCATCCATTGTCTTTCTTGAATCATCTAAAAAAATTGTTGTTTTTAGGCCTAGTACCTTCTGGTAAGAACTTATAAAGAGGGCTAAGATCAGTCCAGTTATCACACAAGAAAGCTATATCACTTGTGCCTACTCTCCAAAGTATATGATGGTCAATATTGTCTTTAATAAGACATATAACATGCCAAGAGTGTGAATTACCAGAATACAATTTTTTCTGTCACAGGATGACTCCTTTGGCAATATTTATGTTAGGATTTGAGTCCAAAATCCGACCTAATCAGATAATAGTAAATAAGCGAAGAACAAATAACACACAGATTTATAGTGGTTCACCCTCAATGCGAGAGCTAAGTCCACTTTGCCATTGTAGATTTCACTATTATCAAAATAGGGAGTTTGTGTTTTTAGAATTCTCTTTTTTTTTCTTTCTACAAAAAAAACAGCGCCCAGAATAAATATAGCGAAAACTAGGGTAAACATAATATAAGCCCGATTGATTTTTCATTATGTAATTTTCAGGGGGCTCCGCCCCTAACTCCCCCGAGATGGGGGTTTACCACCCCCTTCCAATCCCTATGTCGACCTGACCGCTCAGGTCGATTAGCATTTCAAGCTCTGTGTAAGGTATTCATAGTGTCACCGATGAATTAGGCTCCACAACTCAACAATCTCCCACTTGGAGACTAATTTCAATCATTTGTCTCCATCTGCAGCGGCAACTCCGATTCTCATCCAAGAAGTCCAACTGAAGTTCCACACAACTTCAGTTTATCACTCGGCACGGCCTTCATCAGCATATCTGCTGGATTCTGACTCCCTGGAATCTTCTCAAGCACTAATAGTCCATCCTCCAAAGTTGATATGATGAAATGGTACAAGAGTTGTATGTGCTTCGTTCGAGCATGGTAGACCGGGTTCTTTGCCAAGTGAATGGCACTCTAGCTATCATAGTATAGCACGCTCCCCTCATAGTCCTGATCCAATTCTTGTAGAAACGATTGTAGCTACATCATCTCCTTTGTGACCTCCGTCACGGCAACGTACTCAGCCTCACAACTAGAGAGCTATTATCTTCTAAAACCTTGAAACCCAATAAATCGCAGTACCTCCGAAGGTGTAAACATACCCAGATGTGCTCTTTCTGCTATCAACATCATCAACATATCCCTACAATCATGTCTCTAACTTCCGAAAACATAACACTAAACTTGAGCTCCCCTTCAGATACCTGAAAATCCACTTCACAGCCTCCAGTGTTGCTTTCTCGGATCGCTCATAAACCTGCTAACAACTCCCACAGCATGTGCAATGTCTAGCCTCGTAAATACCATCGCGTACATAAGAGTGCCAATAGCAGAGGCATAAGGGATCTTATCGATATGTTAAATCTCATCCTCGGTCACATGCGACTGATCTTTGGACAAACGAAAGTGTCCAGCCAAGGGAGTACTAACTGGCTTAGCATCGTCAATGTTGAACCTCTTGAGAACCTTCTTCACATATTTTTCTTGTGAGAGCTTGAGGCTCTACTTCTCATCCCGAGGATTTGCTTTGCAGCTACCAGATCCTTCATTGCAAATTCTTCGGATAGCTTCTTCTTCAGCCTATCAATCTCATGTAGGTCTTCTCCTACGATCAGCATATCGTCAACATAAAGGAGCAGTATCATGTAGGAGTCTTCAAATCTCTTGAAGTAACAACAGTGATCTACCTCACGCCTTAAGAATTCAGTTTTCTTTATAAATATGTCAAACTTCTTATACCACTGTCTTGGAACTTGTTTCAGTCCGTACAAGCTCTTTTTAAGTTTGCACACCATCTTTTTTTTCCCTTTGACCTCAAATCCCTCAAGTTGCTTCATCTAGATTTCCTATTCTAAATAATCATGAAGAAAAGTAGTTTTCACGTCCATCTGTTGAAGATGCAGATCTTCCTTTGCTACCAGCTCAAGCACAGTTCTGATTGTCACCAACTTAAATACGGGAGAGAAGATGTCCGTGTAGTCAATGCCTTCTTTCTGTTGAAATCCCTTCATAACCAGCCTCGCTATATAACGCTTACTTCCATCGTGTTCTTCCTTTATCTGGTAGACCCATTTGTCTGCAATGCCGTCTTCTCCTCTGGTAACTTAGCTAACTCCCATATATGATTTGACAATAGTGAGTCCATCTCATCTTTCATTGCCAGCTCCCACTTGATCGATTCATCAACTTCCATCACTTTTTCATAATATTCTGGCTCCCCTCTGTCAGTGAGCAGAATGTAGTTGAGGGACGGAGAGAACCTGTGAACCAGCTTCCTGATCCTGGATGATCTATGTAATTATGTGATCGGCGTCTGCTGATTTGTTCCAGGATCAACATTTTCATCCACCTCGCCATCATTGTCTTGTCAGCCTTCTTCTTGAGCTGCTTGTTCCTCTACCGTAGTAGTACCTTGCTGCAGCTCAGGTGCCGAAAAGTCTCTCAAATCAACTATTTTCGATTTCCTATTCTTAGTGACTTTGCTTTCTGACCTCTCCCGCAACTTATCCATGTACAACACATGCTCATTGAAGACAACGTCTCTGTTTCGGATGATATTCCAATTTTGGTCATCCTAGAATCGATAACCAAACTCGGTGTCACCATAGCTAATAAAATAAAACTTCTTAGATTTCGGATCAAGTTGCAGTAGCATCAATGTGAACAAAGGATAAGAAACCAAACACTTTCAGAAAATAAAGATTTATCTTTTTACCACTCCATGCCTCTTCTGGAATTCTGAAACCCAAAGGAACAAACGATCATCTATTAATCAAGAAGGTTGCAGTATTGATTGCATCTGCCCAAAATGTCTTGGGTAGTCCAGCATGTATTCTCATGCTACATGTATGCTCGTTCAATGTTCGATTCATCCTTTTCGTTCTTTTTTTTAGGGGCGTTCCAAGAATAGTCTTCACCATCTTGATCCCATTATCAGCACAATACTGTTTGAAGTCACCATCAATGTATTCTCCACTATTGTCGGACCTTAAGCTATTCAACTTGAGGTTTGTTTCATTCTCGACTATGGATTTCCACCTCTTAAAGACAGTGAACACATCGAATTTATTTTTTACAAAATAGACCTATATCTTCCTGATTGAATCATCAATGAAGGTCACATAGTAATGTGATCCTTTGAGTGAGGGGACAGTAGCAGGTCCCCACACGTCAGTGTGTACCAATTCAAGCTTCTCAATTTTCAATTCTCTACCTGCATTTGAAAAACTTACTCGCCTTTGATTTCCATGAATGCAGCTTTCACACATATGATGATCCACCTACTTCAGCTCCGAAATCATACCTTTGGTCACTAGAGGCTTCATCCATTTCTCACTCATATGCCCCATTCTACAATGCCACAGCTCTGTCTTCTTGGTGTTGTCAACAATAACAAATGTATCACGACAACTCATCGTCATGTAAAGAGTACCAGTTTTCTGACCTCAAGCAACCACACCATAGCACCATTCGTCACCTTCTAGGACCTATCACTAAAGGTAACATTATGTCCATCATTATCAAGCTGACCCATTGAGATCAGATTACGCATCAGCTTCGGCACATTCTGACCGTTATGATCTTCCACACGTGTCCTTTTGACATCTTTAAATTAACGTCTCCAGTACCAACAATGTCTAAAGGCTCACCATTTACCAAGTAGAATTTCCCATGATTCCCAACAACAAATTTCTCTATTATATCACGATGTGCGGTGGTGTGGAAAGATGCTCCCGAGTCAAGCACTCAAGAGTTGATCGGGCTGTCGACAGATTTCACCAGCGCATCAGCAATGTATTCAATGGAAGAATTGACTCCACCCCTTGTTGTCCGCCTTCTTAATTGCACTGCAATTCTTCTTGATATGACCCATTTTCCCACAGTTCCAACACTCGAGTGTTCGCCCAGATCTGGATTGACTCATGTCATTCCTTTACTTCGACTTGCCCTTATTTCAGTTGTAGTTTCTGTCATAATTTCTGCCTCTATTCTTAACATTCCAAGCAGAACTCATCGATGCCTCACCAGAATCTATCCTGCGAACCTCCTCAGCAAGAATACAATCTCTAACATCGTTGAATTTCAGTTTAGCACTGTTAATAGAATTACTAATTGTTGCTCTCATCGACTCCCAACTATTCGGTAGAGATACCTGCAAAATTAGGGCTTGCAATTCATCGTTAAACTCGATTGCAACAAATGATAATTGATTGACAATCATGTTGAATTCATTCATGTGTGTTGCAACAGGAGCACCTTCCTCCATCTTTAGATGAAAGAGTTTCTTCATGAGAAATACCTTATTGTTTGTCAAAGGTTTCTCATACATGTCAGACAAAACCTTCATCATTCTAGCGGTGGTCTTCTCCTTCGCCACATTGTGAGAAATGTTCTTCGACAGTGTCAATCAAATGACACCCAGAACATGTCTGTCAAGAAGATTTCACTTCTACACCATCCATCTCATCTGGCTTTGAACTCAGCGGTTGATTAAGCTTTCTGTCATATAAATAATCTTCAATCTGCATTCTCCAAAATGTAAAATCCGTACCATCAAATTTCCCGATAGCATGCGTCGAACCATCTTCGCCGAACCATCTTCGCCGAACCATCGTTTTCTGAATCACAACACAATATGTGGCTCTGATACCAGTTGTTAGGATTTGAGTCCCAAATCCGACCTAATCAGAAAACAGTAAATAAGCGAAGAACAAATAACACATAGATTTATAATGGTTCACCCTCAATGTGAGAGCTACGTCCACTTTACCGCTGCAGATTTCACTATTATCAAAATATGGAGTTTTTTTTTTACAATTCTCTTTTTTTTTCTACCAAGAAAAATGGCACCCCAGAATATATATAGGTAAAACTAGGGCGAATTTTGGGCCTGACTGACCGCTTATGTCGATTAGCGTTCTACGCTCTGCGTAAGGTGTTCATAGTATCGGTGATGAATTAGGCTCCACAATTCAACAATTTAGACATAAAAAACATTTTCCAGAGGAAATTTTCAATCCTTAGATTCCACCTATGTTTGGAAGTGAAGGCATTAAAAATGTCCTTAATATTCCTGATGTTTGCACCCCTCTCATCATAAGGAAGGCACAAGATATCCCAAGGGCACTTCTTCTCGTCAACAGAACCACTCCAAAAGAATCTAGACATCATGTTTTCTATATGTATAACTGCACCCTTTGGAGGGTGAATAATTGCCAGAAGATGAGTGTGAAGAGACATTATCACATGCTTAATAATCACAGTTTTATAGACAGTAGAGAGAACTTGGTTTTCCAACCTGAGATCCTACTAACAACCTTTTGAATCATGTCTTAGAATATGGAGATTTGTTTCCTTGCCACATAAAGTGGGCAACCAAGATACTTGATAAGAAATTGTTCATGATTTATACCAGTAATTCTCATGACTCTGTTGACCTCCTCGGGGTGAGCATTAGGAGCCATAGCCAGACAAGATTTATTTTTGTTAATTTGTTGTCCTAAAATATTTTCATATTCACTCAAAGTTTACATCAATGGTAAGAGAGAGTACCTGCATCCGCTAGAAAAAAAATATCGTCAGCAAAAGCAAGATGGTTGATAACAGGGCTATGTTTATTCATATAAAAACTTGTAAAGTTATCTCTATTATTTAAATCATTTAGTTTTTTAGAAAGAAATTCAACATATAAGATAAATAAAAAAAGGAGAAATAGGGTCTCCTTGTCTTAGTCCTCTTTCAGATTTGAAGAAGTCTTATCTGGTACCATTTACAATGAGGGACTACCAGTTGCTGGATATATGCCTGAATATTATGTCAATCCAGACTTCACAAAAGTCCATTTTTCTCATCAATATACAAAGATACGACTAATACACTATATCATAAGCCTTAGCCATGTCTAGTTATAGAACCACATTCCCTTTATAATTAGGCTTGCTGATGTCCTGAAAAATTTCTTGAGCCAAAAGGACATTCTTAGTGATTAATCTACCTTTAACAAGTCTACTATGGTTTTTGTTGATGTGTTTATGTATAATCTTACTAAGCCTAGAGTTAAGCACCTTGGAAATAATTTTATTGAAAATATTGCACAAACCGATGGGCTTGATAATAGAGAAGGATTGAGAGCAGTAAACTTTGAAAAGCATAAAAATACTTGTGTGTGTAGCAAATTTAGCCAAGTTAGCTCCATAGAATAAAGCCTCTATTGGAAGTATAATATCAGCGGCAATAATGTTCCAGGCCTCCTGGAAAAAATATGCAGTGAAGCCATTAGGGCCTAGAGAGTTATCTGAATCCATGTTATCAATGGTGTCTTTGATCTCATCCTCAGTAGGAATAGTTGTAAGCTCACTATTATTTTTTTCAGTCTCCCTGGAATTGATATCATCTAATTGATAGATATTTGTCTACTCAGCTTCCTGACTAAACAGTTTCCTGAAGTAGGACACAACGGTTTCAGACACCTCTTTAGTACCTTCAATCCATTGAAAGTGCTCATTTTGAATTCTGTTAATATTGAGCCTTCTTCTTCTTTCTTTAATAACATTGTGGAAATAACTAGTGTTAGAATCTCCATCATTATACCATCTCACTCTAGCCTTCTGTCTAAGGACAACTTCATGAAGACCAAGATACATATTGATCCTTGCTCTTGTTCAAGTTAGTTCCAGCAAGATCACTATTGACAGTCACCATAAGTAACTCTTGGTCAGCTCTTTGTTTTTCTAGCTTAGTAGATTCAGAGTAAATATCACCAGAGGCCTCTCTAGACCAAGTACTCAATCTATCAAAAGTCTTCTTGAGTTTTTTGTGAAGGTCCACATAGGGTTACCTTGAATAGAAACTTCCCAAATACTTTTAACCATTTCTTGAAAGTCATTATGCTTGAACCAAAAGTTAAGAAATTTGAAGTACTTTAAATTTACATCATAACTCTTCTTGAAAGACATCAACAAAGAAGAGTAATATGAATATGCTCTAGAGAAATAGGTAACATTAGTTTGGTAAAACATATCAAACCAATCTGCATTGTAGACCATTCTATCAAACCTCTTTCAAAAGGCATTGGTATGACCTCTGTTGTTATTCCAGGTGAACACATTGCCATAAAAACTAGCATCATGCATCCCACAATTATTTAAGCAGGTCAAAAAATCAATTGTTTGTCGATTCTGAAACGGGTACCTCCTTCCTTTTCAAAAACTTTACAAATGACATTGAAGTCTCCAACTATTGACCATGGACCAATCATATTATTTGACATGTTCTCCAGGTCTTCCCAGAGATCTTTTCTTAAGTGAGTCCTACACTTAGCATATACATTAGTGACATGGTACTCATTACCTGTAGTGATATGGGTGATTTTACAAGTCACTTGCTGTTCAGATTCACTTTTGTTGTCAATAACAATTTCATTTGACCAAAAAAGTCAAATTTTGTTGTTGCTATCTGAATGAGATCCTTGCATTCCTAACATTCTCATATAATTATCCAACTTCTCTTTCATAACAAAAGGTTCTTTAAGGGAAATGAAGGAAGTCTTGTATTGATTTTTGAGGGTTTTTCGTCTTTCAAAAGCACTAAGAGTCTTGATACTCATAATATTCTATGATAAAAAATTAATCATGAGAAACTAGGTGAATAGGAACTAAGCTTTTCTTTTGATTGGTATTTAGCTTAGCTTCTGGAGTCCAGCCAGACTGGTCTGCTACCATACCCTTTTTTATAACATTGATATGATCCTTATAGGTTGGTTGATCCTATTGAATAGGATCTTACTTTCTCAACTGATCTCCTTTCATAGCTTCACTATCTGAAAGTGAATTTTCATTGAGGAGTTGAGTATCCTCAACTTCTTCTTCAGACTCAGATTCATAATGGTTATACACATCTAAACCACCTTATTCTTCTTGAGAAATATCTTTCACAAATTTCACATACATAGCTTCAGTTAATACCTCATCTATCATAGGATCTGATACTGCATCTGTAGGGACGACATTGCTCGTACAACTGTTTAAAGGAGGTTTGTCTTTGAGAGTGTCAATGTCATTTGAAAGCTCATACCTCATAGGATATACATTACCATTTTGCTCAGTAAGGAACTCCGAAGGACCTGGTTGGGGCTTAATATACTCAAGCCCTTAAATTTGAACTTCTTGGAGGGAGTCTAGATTAAGGACAAGTACATCATCCACAATCTTTCTTTTCTTTTTGGATCTAGTAGTCACATAAAGAGGTTCAACTTTTTCAATTTTAATTTTCTTGACCTTTTTGATTTTCCTCATGTTCACTTCCTTAGGAGAATGAATGTTATCCACCATGGTTATTGAAACATCTTTCATTTGTTGTTAAGTCATACTTTCATTTTGTAAATGAATTTCACGAATCTCAACACAATCAACTCCTTTCTTCTAATTAGGCATTTCACACCTCTAAGTACATTCAGCTTGGTCATTCAACTTTGCATCGGTAACCTGAGGTTTGAAATTCCAATTTTTAGGTTTGTTGCTATCTTCGGTTGTGTTGTGTTGATTACTCTGTATGTTGGTTCTGGATTTGTTGTTCTTTTAATCTTTACCAACTGTAGTCCATCCTTCACCTTCTCCCACATTTAATGCAATATTAAATTAAAGAAAAAAAGATTGGGACATTCTTGTTTGTAATTCCCAATCACTCATTATGAGTTTTAACCTCTCATTCTTTGATTTGAAACTTCTTATAGATTCATATGATATTTTGGAACTTGTCGGTATGATTGGGATTGTAAACCGACAGATTAAAGATGGTATCAGATCAAATTTGTAAAATCTGCAATTGCAAATTTTTGCTAGTGCATTGTGCATCGGGATCTTTTAGTGTCATCGTGGTTGCATGCCCAAGATCACATTAGTGTCGGAGCCAATAGCTAGTCTTTTTTTTGGACGAAATCTGGGAGAATTTTTTTGGACAAAATCTATATTTGAGTTTAAACCACCATTTTGAATTTGGGAGCTCGATTGAAGGTGTTTCTTGAGGCGATTTTATCTACAAAATTTGGGAAAGTTTTTTAAACACCTAATTTGATATATATCTTGGATTTTATGGATTATTACACAAAAAAATACATAATGGTCGAATTAGGGGATTTTGACTTATTTAAAATTATATAAATTGGTGATTTGAACATCGATCGAAATGCACGTTCGGATTAATAATATAATTATGGATTTGGATTCATAGGGTTATGAGTAACCCAGTGATTTAATATGTGAGCTCATGTTGACTTTAATTTTGACTCTAACTGAGCCAAAAAGTATGAAACTGAGTTTGATGATTTTGTTTAACCTTAGTGAGTAATATTTCGAATATATCGAGCTTGTTTGATAGATCTATATCATGGAAAGACGATTCCCCAATGTTAAAGCTAGCTCAGACTGATGTAAGTTAAGTTTTGACCTCAATAAACTTTTTTCGTAGTTTACTTGTTTGACATATACTATATACATGAACTACCTTATATGTGATGTGACAAGCGTATATGCGGACACTGATATTTTATATACTATATAGGGTATAGGACTACATTACTATATGTTCTTAACATGTTATTTCTCTATGCCATGGCTATCCATTGCATTCTATCATGCTATGCTAGTTTAATGTTGTAGCTATACATATCGGATTGCATGATCATATACTGTACATATGCATTATAATTGCATATTTAATTCACTACCTGGATGTGTTAATAGAATGTGAGTTGTCCGTGTAGTTTATGATGTGTAGATACTGAATCCTGGTACCGATCCTATTATTACCTGGATGTATACTTATACTAAACTTAGGTTTCCGCATTGAGTGTGAAGATACTGAATCCTGGTACCATCGAAGTCCAGGAGCGAGCTTAGTAGTTGTTCGAAGACTACAATGGTGAGCTGCTCGGATTACTTAGCAGTACGTTGGAAACCCATTCTATTTTCCATTACAGTTCTTTATTTTAGGTATATTTACATTTGAAAAAGTTGTATTGTTTTATATTCTTAGAAGCTCTTGACTTTATCATACCACTTCGCCGGGTTTCCAGCAGCTTGGCAGCCCGGCATATTGGGCCACTCCCCAAGCCCATGCCAGCCGACACCTTCAGCCTAGTAAGCCTACGTTGCTATGGCCCACCAGCAATTTTCATCGGGTTTGGCCCCCACTGATTTGGACTAGGCCTTCAGCATATTAAATCTCTAGTAGCCCGATGAAAATTGGTACATGGATATGGGAGCCACTTCCTCAATTTGTTACGATTGGTAATGGTCATCACATTCCAATTCAAGGTTATGATACAACCTATACCTAACCACCTCACCCATCCTTCTCCCTAAATAACGTCCTTTATGCTACCAACATCATTAAAATTTTAATATATGTTAGGAAATTTACTCATTACAATTTTGTATCTGTTGAGTTTGAACCCTTTGGTTTTTCTGTGAAGGATCTACTTACGGGGACACCCCTTATGAGATGCAATAGTGTGGGGGACATCTATCCTTTCTCATCCACCTCCGCTGCCAGATCCCGCTTACATACCTCCCTCGTTGACATCTCTCCATCAACTTGGCACAATAGACTTGAACACCCAGGAGCTCCTATTTTATATTTTCTTAGAAGCAATAATTTCATTCCATGTAATAATGGGAAAGTTGCCCAACATTGTTTTTCTTGCCCTTTAGGAAAACATGTTCGCCTTTCGTTTCAATCATCTTTAAGTGTTACGTTTTCTCCCTTTGATATTGTGCATGCTGACTTATGGACATCTCCCATTAATAGCTCAATGGGTCATAAATATTATCTCATTCTATTAGATGATTTTTCTCACTTTATTTGGGTCTACCAACTTCAATTCAAGTCTGAAGTGTTTGCCAAGTTTCTTGAATTTCGTATTTATATCAAAACACAGTTTGAAAAAGCCATCAAATCGTTCCAATGTGATAATGGTGGTGAGTTTAACAATTCCACTTTTCACAAATTTTGCAAAAATAATGGCATGGTTTTTCATTTTTCGCGTCCCCACACCTCCCCTCAAAATGGTAAGGCTGAACGAATCATCCGCACTATTAATAACATGGTTCATACAATCCTTTTTCATGCCTCTCTCCCCCCTTCTTTTTGGATCTATGCAGTCAAAATGGTAGAATATATTCTTAACATTTTACCAACCCGTACTCTTCAAAACAAGACCCCACCGAAATCCTTTACCGTCGGATACCCTCCTACGATCACCTTCGGATTAATAATGCAAAAGTTTTTTTCTATAATATGTAACTTGTATAATCACGTTCATACACTTCCTTAAATCATATTTTTAATTTAATATGAATATTATTTTTAACAATTCATTACAACTAAATTTTTTATATTATTGACTTAATAATGTAAATGTTCTTTTTTATAATAGCTTGTTTAATCACCATCATAGACTTCCTTTAATTGTATTTTTATTTAATAGAAAATAGTTGTCTCAACTCGGGCTATCTAAAGCTCGATTAGGCTTGGCTCAACTCGGTATATACTCAGGTTGGTTGGGCTCGGCTCGCTCAGCTCGACGCCCAGGCCTACCTATACTATATTTCATGTAGAATATTTTATTTTCAAAGGTAGTTTCTATTAGTATAAATTACAGTGTAGCCCTATCTACGGAAAGTGGGCTCCATTTTCATCCCTTTTGTAATTTATAAAGGCAGTTGAAGCTTCCCTTCCTCGCTTCCCTCCTAACCCAAACACCTTAAAAACCTATGTACATTTAACAGTTCCACACATATAAACAAGTTCATTGTTATAATATTTTTTATAAATATCGTCTCTTTCTATTTATTCTTTTTTTCCGTTCTAATGTTTCCCTCTATATTGAAGACAACAAAGTCTTGACTTGAAAAATGCAGAGTATCAATGTGCTCCTGCTGGTATCTGTAGTTTTCTTTTCATTGTTTTGCTCCTCAGTGAAAGAATTTGTTTCCTATGATGACAGAGCTATAATCATCAATGGGAAATGAAGGATTCTTATTGCTAGTTCAATTTTGTTGAGATACATAAGGCCAGCAGCAGCAGCAACACAAGTAGCAACAACACACCACACTCAACACACTCTACACTCACATGTTATGTAAAGTTTGTTAGAAGTTAGTTGTGAAGTTTGTTAGGAAGTTGTTAGAGGTAGTTAGTTGTTACTATGTATTTTCTTTCTACCTTTCTTCACATTGCTACCACTATAAGTATAGATATTCATTCTTCATATTGTAGTAGTTAGAAAAAGATAATTGAGAAAAGCTTTCACAAAAACTCTGTCTCTTCTTCGATACATCAACCACATTGTCGAGCATGATCTAGATTGCACATGCAATCCAGAATTAGCTTAGATAAAACAGTTTATCATGGTATCAGAGCACATGCAGAGTGAATCGAGGGATTTTCTGGCAACATTGCGGCAGAATATTGAGGGATTCGCGGTGGAGATCTGAGCTAGTCACTTCTCAATTTTTGATCTATTTTTCTTCAAATTTTTGAGTCGCATAGGTTATTTTCTATTTCTTAATTGTTATAGTATAACACAATTATGAAATCATGGAGACTACATCACCAATTGCTTCAATAATTGCAGATGAAAGTTTGAATTCAGCTTCGAACTCTATTGATCACAATCATCCGCTTTTTCTGAGTGCTTCAGATACACCTAATGCATTACAAGTAGAAATTCAATTAGCATGCATGGAGAACTATTCATTGTGGAGTCGAGCCATGAAATTAACCTTGTAAACAAAGAATAAAATTAGATTTGTTGATGTAACTGTTAAACGAGATACATATGGTCCTAATCAGATGAAATAGTGGGATATGTGTAATGCAATGGTTATTTCATAGATTATGAGGAATGTCAATAAGAGTTTGCTTAGTGGGATACTTTATAGATCTACTGCACATGCAGTGTGGAAAGATCTGAAGGAAATATTTGATAAAATTAATCTGTCTAGTGTGTATCAATTGAAGAAAGAAGATGCAATGCTACATCAAGGTGTATCACCAATATCTAGCTATTATTCAAGGTTTAAGGATATATGGGATGAAATTGACTCAATCATCCCCACACCAACTTGTGACTGTGCTAGTCCTAGAGAGTACATAGAGCATCTGGCTAATCAAAGATTGCTGGAGTTTCTGATGGGATTAAATGATGGCTATAGTCAAGAAATGAGCCATATCCTTCTAATGTCTCATACACCTAGTGTGGATCAAGCATATGCAATGATTGCACAAGATGAAAGCCAGAAACAAATAATAAGAGGACACACAGCCATGGCAGAAGCTACTGAGATAGCTTTAGTCAGTAGATTTCCTCAATACAGACAAAAGAAGACATACACCTTAAATGCATTTTGAGATTTTTGTCAAATGAAGGGGCATACTAGGGAGACATGTTACAAGTTAATGTATTGTGATTACTGCAATAATAAGGGGCATGTTAGGGATACTTGTTACAAGATTATAGGTTATCCTTCAGATATATGGAATATTCAAATCAGAGGAACATGGGAAGCTTCAGGCAATTGTCTCAGGAACAACATGAACAACATGAACAACTTAACCTTCTGTTGAGATCATGCACTCCAGAGAAGTATGAGAAGGTGCTCACAATATTGAACTAGAATGCAGCAGCTGCAGGTGCATAATCAGGCATTACATCAGCTCCCAAAGCTCATATGACAGGTAAACATTTATTCAATAAGGGAAGTAGTCATGCTTGGATAGTTAATTCAGGAGAAACTAATCACATGGTAAATGACAATAATATAATTGAGAAAATTGTTTTATTAGAGAGTGCAGGGCAAGTTCAATTGCCTACTAGAGATACAACAACAATTACTCAGACAGGAAATTACAGGTTATCAGGAGGTGATCTCATAAAACATGTATTATGTGTACCAAGTTTCAAATTTAATCTCCTTTCAGTTTCAAAGTTGACAAGGGAGTTGAATTGTTGTGCAAGGTTCTTTCCTGATTTTTTTGTCCTACATGATCTCTTCACTGGAAAGGTGAAGGAGATCGATAAGGAGGAGGATGGGTTATACATGCTAGAGTCAAAAAGCAGCTATTCTGAACTGATACAGGCACAAGCACATGTGTCAACTTTAGTTACAACAGCTGAGTTAAAAGTAGGACTCTAGCATAAGAGAATGGGACATGTACCAATGGGTGTTCTCAGGAAGATAGATGACTTTGGAAATAAGTCTAGTTTTACAATAAAACATTGTGAAGTTTGTCCAGTGGCTAGGCATGCTAGGATACCATTTCTAGTTAGCAGTAGTAAAACTGATTTTGCTTTTCAACTATTACATTTTGATGTATGAGGACCATATAGGACCCCTACTTACACTGGCATGAGGTATTTCCTCACTGTTATTAATGATTACACCATATGGACTTGGGTATTTTTGTTACATATTAAGTCCGATGTGGCTACTGTTCTTAAGAATCTATGTGCAATGATAAGGACACAGTTTAATGTGGCTATTAAGTGTTAGATCAGATAATGGCTCATAATTTTTTAATAACTCTTGTACTAAGTTATTTACACAACTTGGAATTATACATCAAAGTTCTTGTCCATATACTCCACAACAGAATAGAGTAATAGAAAGGAGACACATGCATAACTTGGAAATTGCAAAAGCTATCAAGTTTCAAAGACATTTACCAGCCAGCTTTTGTGGAGACTGTAGAGGCAGTTGTGTATGTAATTAACATAATTCATTCTCTATTGATAGGGAACCATCCACCTTATGAAAGGCTGTTAAAAAAGGTACCTAATTTGTCTCATAGGAAGGTCCTAATAAAATCAGTACTGCTTGGGTATGCCTCTAGGAAAAATGGTTATAAATTGTTGAATCTGACTAAGAAGACTATTTTTGTTAGCAGAGATGTATCATTTTATGAAGATATCTTTCCTTTTGGACAAAACAAGCAATGTGATGTTGAGTCACATGTTTCAGACATGAGCATAGACTATTCTTTGACTCCTGAAGGAAGTGTTGCTGATGTGATAAGTGATAGTGTAGTTGAGGAACATGTTGTAGCTGAAGCTCCCACTGAGTCAAATGGAACAAGAGTGTCAACTACTGATGAAGTCATGGCAGAGGCAAGGGAGTTAGTTCATAATGGAAATAATGAAGCAATAACTAATTATGCAAATTTTCATCAGTCTGAGGCCATGCTATCTCCACAAGATACTTCAGTCAGTCAAGCACCTTTGAAGGTGAGGAAGTCTGTTAGGAACAGAAAACCTCCTACATGGATGAGCACTTCATACAGCCTACAACAGACTCAAGGAGTGTGCAGACATGTTTGTATCCATTATCAGATGCAATAAGTTATGTTGTGCTGTCAGTGTGTTATCAGAGTTTCATAACCAAAATTGCAGAAGAATATGAGCCACAGTCATATTTTGAGGCAACAAAAGATAAAAGATGGATAAAAGCCATGAAGGCTGAGATTCAGGCTTTGGAAGACAACAATACCTGGGAGAAAGTGGACTTACCAATTCATAAGAAGGCAATAGGTTCTAAATGGTTATACAAGATTAAGTACAAAGAAATTGGTGAAGTTGAAAGATTTAAGGCAAGGCTGGTAGCAAAAGGATACAACCAAAGATAAGGCATTGATTATCAGTACACATTTTCACCAGTAGTGAAGATGGTAACTATGAGATCAGTGATTTTAGTTACTGCTGCAAAGGGATGGATTGTGCATCACATGGATATGTTCAATGCATTTTTGCAAGGATATCTTAATGAAAAGGTATTTATGAGTCTTCCTCAAGAATTTGCACATAAGCAAGGGAAGGTGTGTAGGCTACTAAAGACATTATATGGGCTTAAGCAAGCCTCAATACAGTGGAACATTAAATTGACCACTGCTTTAATATCATCTGGTTTTGTACAAAGTCACTTGGATTACTCTTTTTTTTACAAAAAAAGATAAGGACTGAATATTTGTAGTTTTTACTTACCTATGGGGATGATTTACTCATTACTGGGAATGATGAGACTCTCATTAAAGAAACCAAGACTATATTGCAACATCACTTTAAAATCAAGGATCTGGGAGAGTTGAGATACTTTTTGGGTTTTGAGTTTTCCAGGAATAAAAGTGGCATTGTAATGCATCAGAGGAAGTATGCACTGAAGCTGATTCCTGATATGGCATTGACAGGAGCCAAACCAGTTGGATCACCAATGGAGTTAAATGTTAAGTTGACTTCTGTTGAGTATGTTAAGCAGGTAAATGATGATGAAGTTGCTAGTAGAATTGGGAGTGTGATTAGTGATCCCTCAGTAGATGATCCTGAGGGAACAAATTTTGGTCGGGCAACTTCAGCACTTTTCATTGCCACTAGCTATGATTACAATGCTCCATTAGATGAATATGGTATGAAAATGAAAGTAGAATAGAATTGTGTCTGCTGACATTCACACATCTGTACAACAAAAATAAAATAATAGAAACTTTCCCATTAGCAGTAATAATTGGCTTGATAATTTGTCTTATATGTAATAGGGCTGTTGAATGAACCAAAGTATGGGCACTTGAGAGATTTTCATAAATCTATAAAGCTATCTGAACCAGCATTGGTTTCATCATATCCCACGGTGAATTGGCTGGGAAAGAATCAAGATGTCATTCTGATCTAGACTCTTTAGATTTCTAGTTGAATTAGAGTGTAACACCCTGTACTTTCGGGTGATTGTTTGAGCAGCTATATGTATGCAAGTAGACCCGAGCCTTGGGGAATTTATGTCATATTCACATATGCAAATAAAGAGCTTAGTATATAAAAGGATGCAGTCCCAAAATTGTTTAGGACTTAAAAGTGTGACGATGATGGTTGAGAATAATATTTGGTGTAAACATAAACAAGCTATGGAATAATGTTATACCCCATGGATATGATATTGAGTATAAGACATGATTATTATTTAATTGAATTGAGATTGAGAATTAACAAGGGTTGTTGGATAATTATTATGTGGACATGGTCCACACGTGTTATGTAAAAATGGCAACAAGTGCATGCAATTACCTATACATAAGGGTGTAATGTGGCATGATTTAGTGATTAGTATTAAAAGAGGCCTAGGGATATAGCCACTTTGATTTCTTTTTTAGATTTGTTCACTGCCACAAAACGTCATAGGTGGAAGGAGTATTTAACTACAACACATAATATGTTATTGATTGGATAAGTATGGGATTAGATAGTATATATTTTAGATTATATAGGTCTTGAAGCACTTAGCATATAAAACAATACTGACGCCTTCATGACCATTAAGAATTCTATACAAGTTCAATAATTGTTTTTAAATTACTTGGCAACTACGGAAACTTGAACATGCTCATGTTACCAAGGACCATTACCAATTCTCCCTTGAACCGACTTCCACCTTCTATATAAATCGTATAATCAGCTCTCTAAATCTCATTTATTTATTGGATAGGAACTCCATTTTCCATTCATATGAGCTAGCAAGTAATTTAACCACAATACTTGATCTTTGAAATCTCTACCTCAGGATCTTTAAGCCCGGTAATAAATTAGATTTCTTTGGGTTGTGTGGAAACTCTCGGGGAAGCATTAGCTAGGAAATTACCCAGAGTTAGGAATCTACCAAAATAATTGACTCATTATAATTTTTCGAAGGCGAATTTGAGGTATGTTAACGCAAATCCTTCCTTCTTTTGGCATGTTCTAAGTACGAAACGTAAACGTAATATTGTCCCGTAAATGATTCTACTCTTAGTAGTTAAGGATGTGCATGGTATTCATTCCTATTTTTAAAGCATGTTTAAATATATTCCTAGATACGTATTAAGGTATATGAGAAATATATTAATAATCATAATGTTAATCAGAGATGCAGCGACATTTCGTCACTCCGATAAACTCAGAGTGTCTTAGTATCATTCATGCTTTATATTCATGTATTACCCTTGACCCGCATGTGTTATATATGCTACTATGTGGTATGCATTATATATATGTATGGGGATGGAAAAATCGATACGGCGTTATATACGCACCACCACCTGATCAACTGGAATGCCCACAGAGGCCGATATGATATGATGGAATGCCCACAGAGGCTTGTGGGATGCGGCGTTATATACACATATGTATATGTATGACAATCATTGTGCATGAACATACATGATATTTAAGCATATTATGGCCCTCAGAGGCATTCTCTACTGGTTGGTTGTTTCTTGTCTTGGGTTACTTTCATGTCTCTATTATATTATTCTTCATGACTGACATACTCGGTAGATCATTCGTACTGACGTCTCTTTAGTCAGGGGATGCTGCTTTTCATGCCCACGGGCTTAGGTAGACAATGTGAAAGTTCGCACAAGTAGGTTGTTGGATCAGCTGATGTCGGAGCACTCCACTTGTCCTGGAGTTGCAGTATAATCTTGGTACAATATTCTTGCATATGCATATGGGTATGGCGGGGCCCTGTCCCGACCTTAAGATGTCACGTACTCATTAGACGCTTGTAGACAGTAGTCCTGTGTATAGTAGTCGTGTATGGCCTTATCGGCCTTGGTATGTATATATATATAGGTTGGGTTCATCTATTTGCAGGATCTTATGTAGCTCCTTTCCAGTTTATTATTTCTATGTGTCCGCAGGTTACTTTGTGACGGCCCTCGTGGCCCATGCTTAATTACGATTAGGTGGGAAATATATAATTAGTGGTGCTCGACAAATAAGGTCCGAGTGCCCGTCATGGCCCTCCAGTTTGGATCGTGAAAAAATTGGTATCAGAGCAGGTCTGTCCTAGGGATGTCTACAAGATGTGTCTAGTAGAGTCTTGTTTATAGATGTGTAGTGCGCCACACTTATAAGCAAAAGGCTATATGGCATTTTGGATTGTCTCCTTCCTTTATAATCTAGATCGTGCTATAGAGCTGAGTTTTAGGAAAATTTATTCCTAATCCTATTTTCCCGTTTGAAATTTTAGTGATGTCTATGACGAGAAAGACCCAAGTGAGTAAGAGAGTGGTCATTCTGGAGGAAGAGAAGGATGCTAGTGTTAGCAAGCAACAAGAGGTAAGCTAAGGTCGAATTAGGCATTTAAAAAAGTTCAAAAAGACTAGGTCATGTCATGATACTGAAAAGTTGAATGACTGGACATTGGGAGGATACCAATAAGTAGTGAAGGAATAACTATTTTCATTCAACCACAGAGGGAAACGTCACTAGTAAGCTTCGTAGGACAAGAAATACCCACCACAGTTAGATATAGTATGTGTATATGTACATGTCCCTTATGGGCACCCAAATGACATTGAAGTTGGACATATTATGAGATGTATATCCCGATGGGAAGTTATGGGAGGCGACAGTCTAAAGAACTGAGGTGGTGAGTGTACCCACTAAAAGCGGAGAGGACGACGCAATAATATCTAGTAGACTGGATCCTCCAACAATCAATCAACAAAAGGGTTATAGCAAAGTTAACAGCCAAGGTGAACTATGATGCAGAATAATCAAGGAGGGTGCTTGAATACAAAGATAAGTTTACCAAGAAAGGAGAAACGGGAGGGGAGATATAAGGGACAACGACAAAATTGAGGCCACGCAAAAGGAGTTCCAAGGCATATGGATACTAAAACAACTTGTGTATGAATATAGAGAGTGTCGGCAAAAGGTCAAGGGTGGAAATCACCAAAGGGATGGCGCTAAAGAAGGAACCAGAGGAGCTAGGGGAAAAGAGAGTAAAGTCTGATCTATGAGGAAAAGCATAATACAAGTGCTTCCCGGATGTATAATAGCCATAGTAGTTTCAATATTGTATATGTGTGTAAATGTAAGTAGTGGTTGCATTACCCTGTGTGACATGTATGATGAAGATAGTAGTTTGTGTAATCGCAATGGAGACAAAAGACAACTGGCAATCTAGACGAGGACCTACAGGTGAATAGAGTGATTGGTTCAAGAGAAGTAAGGAATTAAAGGCATATGAAATGATGAGAGATATATTTTGCATTGAGAGCCAAGAAGGAGTCTGATTTATAAATATTAAGTGAGACTAGAACAAATTACCTAGGCTTAAATCAAAATAATCAAATATCGGTAGGTCCGCAGGTAAAGGGCATTTGTGTGAGGACAAGTGTGATCATGAGAAAGCTAGACGTGGAAACCCAAACATTCGAGGACGAATGTTTCTAAGGGGGAAATAATGTAACACTCCGTACTTTCTGGTGATGGTTTGAGCAGCTAGATGTATGCAAGTAGACCCGAGCCTTGGAGAATTTATGTCATATTCACGTATGCAAATAAAGAGCTTAGTATATAAAAAGATGCAGTCCCAAAATGATTTAGGACTTAAAAGTGTAAAGATGGTGGTTGAGAATAATATTTGGTGTATACATAAAGAACCTATGGACAAATGTTATACCCTATGGGTATGATATTGAGTATAGGACATGATTATTATTTAAGTGAATAGAGATTGAGAATTAATAAGGGTTGTTGGATAATTATTATGTGGACATGGTCCACACGTGTTATGTAAAAATGGCAACAACTGCATGCAATTACCTACACATAAGGGTGTAATGTGGCATGATTTAGTGATGAGTATTAAAAGAGGCCTAGGGATGTTGCCACTTTGATTTCTTTTTTAGATTTGTTCACTGCCACAAAACGTCATAGGTGGAAGGAGTATTTAACTACAACACATAATATGTTATTGATTGGATAAATATGGGATTAGAATGTACATAGTATAGATTATATAGGTCTTAAAGCACTTAGCATATAAAATAATATTGATGCCTTCTTGACCATTATGCATTCTATACAAGTTCAATAATTGTTTTTAAATTACTTGGCAACTAAGGAAACTTGAACATGCTCATGATACTAAGGACCATTACCAATTCGCCCTTGAACCGACTTTCACCTTCTATATAAATCGTATAATAAGCTCTCTAAATCTCATTTCTTTATTGGATAGGAACTCCATTTTCCGTTCATATGAGCTAGCAGTAATTTAACCACAATACTTGATCTTTGAAATCTCTACCTCGGATCTTTAAGCCTGATAATAAATTAGATTTCTTTGGGTTGTGTGGAAACTCCCGGGGGAGCAATATCTAGAAAATTACCCAGAGTTAGGTGTCTACTAAAAGGATTGACTCATTATAATTTTTTGAAGGTGAATTTGAGGTATGTTAAGGCAAATCCTTCCTTCTTTTGTCATGTTCTAAGTACCAAACGTAAGCGTAATATTGTCCCGTAAATGATTCTACTCTTAGTAGTTAAGGATGTTCATGTTGTTCATTTCTATTTTCAAAGCATGTCTAAATATGTTCCTAGATACGTGTTGAGGTATATGGGAAAGATATTAGTAATCATAATGTTAATCGGAGATGCAACGACATTTCGTCACTCCGATAAACTCAGAGTGTCTTAGTATCATTCATGCATTATATTCACGTATTACCCTTGACCCATATACGTTATATACACTACTATGTGGTATGCGATATATATATGTATAGGGATGGGAAAAGGGATACGTTGTTATACACGCACCACCACCTGATCAGCTGGTATATATGATGATTATGCCCACAAAGGCCGATATAATATGATGGAATTCCCACAGAGGCTTGAGGGATACAATGTTATATACGCATATGTATATGTATGACAAGCATTGTTCATGCACATACATGATATTTAGGCATATTATGGCCCTCAGAGGCATTCTCCACTGGTTTGTTGTTTCTTGTATCGGGTTACTTTCATATCTTTATTATATTATTCTTCATGCCTAACATACTCGGTACATCATTCGTACTGACGTCCCTTTTGTCGGAGGATGCTGCATTTCATGCCTGTAGGCTTAGGTAGACAGGGTGACGGTTCGCACTAGTAGGTTGTTGGTTCAGTTAATGTCGGAGCACAACACTTGTCCCGGAGTTGCAGTATAATCTTGGTACGATATTCTTTCATATGCATATGGGTATGGCGGGGCCCTGTCCTGACCTTAAGATGTCGCGTACTCATTAGAGGCTTGTAGATAGTAGTCCTATGTATAGTAGTTGTGTATGAACTTATCGGCCTTTCTATGTGTCCGCATGTTACTTTGTGATGGACCTCGTGGCCCATGATTAATTAGGATTAGGTGGAAAATATATAATTAGTGGTGTGCGCCAAATAAGGTCTGAGTGTCTGTCATGGCCCTCCGATTTGGGTTATGACATAGAGTATTAATGTTCATCCAACAATAGTTTACATTTTTATGTCCACCAACAGGCTCGTGTCTTTTGATCAAAATCATGGGATTGTGCTGCGTTCCTATCCAACTATGACACTAAATATTCAGTTCAAGTCACCTTTCAGAATATCCAGTATGACCTGCCTCCATGGTCCATCAGCATTCTTCCCGATTGCAAAACTGTTGTTTACAATACTGCACAGGTAACGAAAGGGTTCCTTTGCTCCAAAAAATACCTCTTATTCTTTTCTTTCTCTTTTAAGCTTAGGTTCCAAGATTTGTTTTTCGAATATATCTTTACTAGTTCTAATTCAGGTTGTTAATTAGGAAAAACTTCATTCTGATACTGCTTTGTATTATCTAGGGTAGACAAGAATTTTTGTTAAAGATGTAATTTTTTAGTTAACTACATGATGAAAGAAAGCCCGCAGACTTAAACTCTCAACATAAGTCGAGATGTACTTTACTAAGAATGCCAACGATTGGGCGTCCATCTACACTTACATGCCTAATGTGGCATGTAAAATGGAGTGGAGTTGGAGTTGTCACGTGAAGGTCTAAGAAACATATTTTTATTCATCCTTCTTATTGGTCGTGGTCGAGACCATGTTTTTCCTTTTAGCTTATCTTTAATTCTTAGCTTAGCTTTTAGTTCTTCTTAGGACATAGTTAATGTGCCATGTAATAGGACAAGGTGACTAGGATAAAGATGTAAGGGAATGGGATGATTAGGCCGTGTGTCTAGGCCGTATGAAGAGGATTAAGCTGAATGTGACAAAGGGACAAGAATGATCTAGAAGATGAGGCTTCCAAGAAGACAATTCATGTATTTGGCTGTATGGAAGACACCAAGAATATGAAGGGGTGGTCGAAATGCTCTTCCATCTACATTTCGGCCAAGGACATACAAAGAATGGAAGCTTCCAAACATATTCCAAGAAAATGAGATTTATGAGGAGCCAAGTTCATGCATTCTTCTTCTTGGGATCCACAAAGGGGTGTGAGAAGATTGTATTCATCCTTTGTCCACAAGTAAAACCAAAACCTTTCCCATTTATTCCCATAGGCCGAGAACATCCTTGGTCACCAAGAAAACCCGAACCCATTCCCATTTGTCCCCACTTAGCCGAAAGGTTCAAGTTAGTTTGTGTCCTTTAATTTATCTTCTAGAAAGGTCCATATATTACTATAAATAGGACCCTTAGGATGTTGTAAAAGGCATAGTTGATGAATAGAAAAACTTGAGTTTTACTCAATTGCTAAGTTATTCAACTTGTGTTTTGTCTATCTTAGTTGGTCCTTATGTGGGCCTTCCGTTCTTATGTGAACCTACCCGTTAGTGTAAAATGAAGCTAGGACTTGTGTGACCTAGTTAAACCCAAGCTAGGGTCCCTTTGGCATATTTTTGGTTAAGACTTGTGTGACCTAGTGTAACACCCCGTATTTTCGGGTAACGGTTGAATGCATAAACATAGGCAAGTAGACCGGACCCCGGGAAGTTTATGTTGTACTTACGTATACTAATAAGAAAATTAGTATATAAAAGGACGTGGTCCCTTTTATATTACTGGGTTTGCATGTAATTGTAAGTTACTGGGTTTGCATGTGAAAATTATTGTATTGTTTTGGAGATTTAGTAGTAAAAAGAATAATTAAGAGGAGTGGGTGTTTCACCACATGTGTAGATTTCGATATAGAAGGAATATAGGTTCTACGCGTTCAAGGTATTTCGCTTGAATGTCTCTAAGGATTTGTTTCTAATATTTTGAGTCTATTATGATTTAAATAATCTGTATGATCTAGATAATCGTTCATAAAGCTTACAAGGACCCGCAGAACTTAGATAATTTCGACAACAAAGTATGCAAGGCTCTTTCGTTCTTTTGGCATAATTCTGTGTGCGAAGCATAACCATCGTGTTGCTACATAAATTACTCTACTCTTAGTAGATAGGAATGATCAAGTTATTGACTCATATGTTGAAAGAATGTCCAACTATGTTTCTAAGATCTTATTAAGGCACACCATAAAAGATGTTGATGTTCCCAATGTTAAACAAAGGTGTAAAGGATATTATGTCGCTCTGGATGTTTATTACTATTCATGCATTTCATTGGCATTGCATTCATATGTTATCCTGGACCACGTGTGCTATGCACATTACTATATTATAAATATTACATATATATGTATGGGAATGAGGGTAAGGAAAAAAGGCGTTATATATTCACACCACCTGCAACTGGTACAGACTATCACAAAAGAAGAGCTCGAAGAGGGCAATATGATGTGATGCCCTTGTGTGGCGATATAACCTGATGCCCACAGAGGCGGTTATGGGAGAATTCCTGTATGGACATTAGTATACCACATTTGCATTGTGCATATATTCATTAATCATTAAATGGTATGATGCTCGCAGAGGCTGTTATGGTAAGGAAGATGCCCGAAGAGGCTGATGTATATGTATACTGCATTGTGCATAACATTTAGGCATGTATATTAGGGCCCTCAGAGGATTTACTGATGTTCAGTTATTTCTGTTTCAGACTATGATATGTCTCTGCTATGTTATTTCTTATGCCTAACATACTCAGTACATCAGTCGTACTGACGTCCCTTTTGCCGGGAGACGCTGCGTTTTATGCCCATAGGTTCACATTCAGAGGGTCACGGTTCACAAGTAGGTTGTTGGTTCACTAGGTGTCCAGAGCACTCTATTTATTTCGGAGTCGTGATTTGGTCGTGGTATGTTCTTCTCTGTAGAGTCTTATAGATAGGTGTCCTGTGGTTAGTTGTCGTGTATGGCCTTGTCGGCCCTGGTATATAAATGTGTAAATTGGGGCTTTTAGGTTAGAACGTTATTTAATCTACCACGGCTCTGTCCATGTTTAGATATGATTAAGGATAGAATGTATCTGTGGTGCCCGGTGGGTAGGGTCTGGGTGCCCGTCATGGCTCTCAAGTTTGGGTCGTGACAAATTTAGTATCAGAGCAAGTCTATCCTAGGAAGTCTGCACGCCGTGTCTAGTAGAGTCTTGGTTATGGGTGTATTGCGCCCCACACTTATAAATAGGAGGCTACAAGGAATTTAGAGTTGTTTCCATTCTTTCATAATCTAGATCGTTCGATAGAGCTGAGTCGTGAGAGTATTGGTTCCTAATCAAATTTTCTCATTTGAACTACAATAACGTCCACAATGAGAAGCTCCTCGAATAATAATAACGCGGCTACTGTCGCAAGACGAGATGTTAGACAGATACCACCCGCTGGCATTGGTCGGAGGGTTACAGAAATTGAAAAGAGAGAGGTGAGTTATACTATGGACTCAGATCCATCATAAATCATGGAGTCTATAGAGGAGGATCCATCTGAAGATCCCTATGAGTCACCCGCTCGAACGCCTTCGGTTCTTTCGATAGGAAGTGGGGTGGGGGGAGTTCCGACTTCACCAAAGACTTTAGTATCAGTGTTGGGCCCCACTGACCATGGGATAGGTGCAACAACACATGGACAGGTACAACTGGATTTTCCTCAGATATCATGCCATGATCGGGTATGCATGTCGCTTAATGACCCCGACCCTTCTGAGATTTCGGATAGTCTTCAATCTTGGGGATTCGTTAATCAGGGTTTGCGATCTATGTTATGGGAGATACACCAGGGGATGGCAAGATACAAATAAGGAGAATGTGAGGGGGTAGTAAAGATAAGAGGGTCCCACTCCAAAGTGTGTCGGATCGAGGCTCCTATATAAGACCAGGATAGGATAGTACAGATTCACCAACAAGATCATAAGGCTGTCATAGTATCTATCCTGATAATCCATAAGATCTTTAAATTAGTTGCTTTTAAATAAATGATGTATTGTGTGTAACCGGTATAAGGTTATATATTTGGATTAATCAAAGGAATGTATGAATTTTGGTATGTGTATTGATAAGGTTGTTGCGTAGTTTGGTGTGATTTTAGTTAAGTCATGAAATGGCTTTAAAACTGTTTGTATGCATAAGTTAGGCAATAATAATCTTGATTGAACTAATTTTGGAGTGATTGAACTGATTTTGAAGTAATTAATGTTCGTTAGAGATGATTTCGACTAAATATGGATCTGTTTTCATGTGACAAAAAAAAAGGGGGATGGGAAATATGTTAGTTGAGATTGTGCACCGGTATGTTTATACTTACAAAAAAGGAATATGTGTATATGACTTGAGAAGTTAATATAAACCTCATGTGTTTAAGGGTAATGTATGCTTGATGGAAATGTTGTAGTTAAGTCTTATCGCAGACTAAACATGCTTAGGCTAGGTGTTTGATTAATTGGTGTAAGTAATCTAGTTGGTTAAGATATTTAGTAGGCTTGTATGCAATGATGTGGTATTATTGATATGCTTTAGGACATTGATTATCTAGGAAGTACTATGATATATGTTGCTTGGCCTGATTATGTATACTATGGTTAATGAGAGGTGTGGAATATACCTAAGATTTGAATCCTTACTGATGTGTATATGAAATCTGTATTTTTGTAAGTCTGGGATTAAACTGAGTCTAATATATATATATGTATTCTTTGGTTAGTTTCTGCCTTTTTGATAATTGTTTGTGTGTCCTGGGATTATAAACTGCTAAATGACTGACTTACAACTTACCTTATGGCCATCCTCATCATGTCACCCCTAAATCAGTCCCCAACATGTGTTTGTATCCTGTTATAAACTGTCTAAAGACATGCCAAGTATGGATTGGGGTCATGATGGCTATGGGGATTGGAACATGTGTTTAGTGATTTATTTATATCCTCACTTAGAGTTGAATACCAACAGTGAGATGTGTGAGCTTGGATCAGATTCTGAAGCTAGAACCAAAATGTGTTGAAAGATGATTTGAGTTGTAAAGTACTTAAATAACTATGGAACTTGAATAGGAAGATTGATTGTGTTCATTATGTGCCAGCTATGTCAACTAATTGTCCTGCCTTTGGATATATCTCCAGTGTAGATAGTTTTAAGAAATCTTAGTTTATGTTTAAAGATTCTGTTAGGTTTGGCCTGATATTTGTCAAATTAAAACATGATAACATGTTGATTAAAGTGTGTGATCTGTGTATAATTGTATAAGAACCATGATAAAAATAGTCTTTTATATGTTGAAATACTATTTTGTCTAGGTTGTGTATTTCAGTCCTTTCTTTAAGACATGCTATCCATGCTATACATAAATGCACTTGTGAGGTCCTCAAAATACTGCACTTTGATAAATGATCTTATACCATTTGAGTTATGGCTGTTGTTATACTACTATTTACTGTTATATTTTGTTATGTTTCCCTGAGTTGATGTAACTTGAGGTAAATGGTTGATATTTACTATTGTGGTTTTGGTGCAAATATTGCACTTGTTGAGCTGCCCTGTTGTGTTAGATGGGCTGCTGATCTACTATGCTTTAGTACAAATAATTGCTGCATTTCTGGCTCATTTATGGTTGATGTCTGTTAACCTGGTTGGCCTAAGACTGTACATCATATTATCTTTGCATGCCATATAAGTTCATGAATGCTTCTAATATTTTTAGTTGTGATTGGGTCAACATAAACACCCTGAAGTCTGCTTTGCCTCTGCTGGATATCTATGCTAAGAGTCATATTTGTGCTTTGTTAGAAACTTAGTTGCCATTTAGTTTTTCTTATTAAATTTACATACATGACTTGAGATGTGTGTTATACTGATGAGATAAGCATACTTAGTTGAGGTAATATGTCATGTAGTGACTGTTTTGAAGTGTTATAGTTATTATAATCTTACCCCCTAAAATCTGCCCCTTGTTATGACTTGATCCTACTTATGTGTCACGTGTATTAGCCTTAGTGTTGCACCATTTTGCCTTGTCTTTGTTCTAGGTCCTAATTGACACCTTAAACACTATGAACTATTGTATTTTTGTCCAAATGAAGGGATAACCTTGAGACTGTAATGAGAATAATTTCTAGACCTTCTAATAAGTACCTTGAGATTAGGATCTGAGGCTAAGTATTAGGGTTTGAAACTGTTTTCATTAGCTGCTACAGTTGGTTATTGGCACTGTTATATTGAGTTGGTTGTTGGGTATATCTGTTATTTTTCAGATGCATTTAGTTACCAAGTTGGTTGTTGTTTTGGCTGTTGTTTTGGTTGCTATTTGAGGTCACTGGCTGCTGCTGTTGGGCTGCTGATTTTGCTGTCACTAGCTAATGTTATCACTGCTTTACTTGGTAAAGATTGTTTCCATATTCAAACATATGTTGCTGCCTTCCTTTAGAGGCAAATGTTGTTGTAAGTCCTGGACGGGGACAGATGTGAAAGCAAGCAGTTGTGTTTGTTGCATCTGAACCTAAATCAGTGCCATGTGATTACATCATACTTCACTCATTTGAAAGGCATCTGTTAACTGTATAATAGCATGATGCATATAGGACTTTAAACTAAAAGATGACTGTTTTTTTAATATAAAAGAATGCATGAGATATACTACAAACCTAGGCAAGAATCCATCAACCCATTAACTTGAGTCTATGTGTTTGTCACATATTAGATGTGGAGTTATACATATAATTGGTCTAAACTTGATTCTATTCTTTGGAAATGATCACAGTTTGATGTATATATTATTATTTTTTTCCCTTTTCTTTCTCCCCCCCCCCCCCCCCCCGCTGTTTTAAATCCCGGTCTTAGACAAATGCTAGGTACTATAAGTATGTAGAAACTTTAATTGCCTAGAGTTGATTCAAGTTGGTTAGGATTTCTATTGTCATGACTGACTAAGGAATGAAGGTAATCTCTGTGTTCATCTTGTTGTAACAAGAACTAGATACGTCGCACCAACATTTGAGGATGAATGTTTCAAAGGGGGAGATGATGTAACACCCCATATTTCCGGGTAACAGTTGAATGCATAAACATAGGCAAGTAGACCGGACCCCGGGAAGTTTATGTTGTACTTACGTATACTAATAAGAAAATTAGTATATAAAAGGACGTGGTCCCGAAATAATTTTGAATATTATAAGTGCGTCGACAGGGAGTAATAATAATAATTGTGTGTCCCTGAAAAGGTTATGGACTAGTGTCATATTACTGGAATTATGACATTAGGTATGAGAAGATTTTGTAAGTCGTCGGGGATTTAATTATGTGTATAATTAATTAATTGTGGGATTAATTAATTATAATTGGGGAGACAATTTATAGTGGGGATTATACGTGTAGTCTAATAATGCAGCGGTGCAATGACAACATTAGAGAAAGGGGTCGCTGGCAGCTTCAAAGCCTTCGACCGATTCTCTCTTCTCCACAATCCAAATCCTTCAGTTATTCAAGCCCCTTCAATCCTTAACACTGCTGAAGATATCCTCCCATAGAAAAGATTGTCACACTTCCATCTGAAAGAGGGAATTACGGTTGGTGGGTTCTCTGGAAATTTTTGGTCGAATTTGGGGGGATTTCCGTAAGCTTTCGCATACATAAAAAGGGGGAAATTCAAGGTGTTCTGGGCCTTAATTACAGTAGAACCGAAGCCTTAAACAAGCCTAGAAACTCAAAAGCTAAACAAGAACCTTGAATGCGAAAGGATTCTGACGCGAATCGATTTTGGGTTCTGTTTCTGTTTATCGGGAGCTGGTTGGGGTGAAAGATTTTCCGAAGACACTCGTCACTACGCTTAAAAGAGGTAACCTTCCTTGTTCTTAGAAGTTTGTACAATTTCAGAATTCGATTCTTGCTACTAGTTCTAGGACGATTGTCGAAAATACTAAGTTTGGGTTGGGTGTTGTCGGGACTGTTGTAATTGTAAGTTACTGGGTTTGCATGTGAAAATTATTGTATTGTTTTGGAGATTTAGCAGTAAAAAGAATAATTAAGAGGAGTGGGTGTTTCACCACATGTGTAGATTTCGATATAGAAGGAATATAGGTTCTACACGTTCAAGGTATTTCGCTAGAATGTCTCTAAGGATTTGTTTCTAATATTTTTAGTCTATTACGATTTAAATCATCCGTATGATCTATATAATCATTCATAAAGCTTACAAGGACCAGCAAAACTTAGATAATTTCGACAACAAGGTATGCAAGGCTCTTTCATTCTGTTGGCATAATTCTGTGTGCGAAGCATAACCATCGTGTTGCTACATAAATTACTCTACTCTTAGTAGATAGGAATGATCAAGTTATTGACTCATATGTTGAAAGAATGTCCAACTATATTTCTAAGACCTTATTAAGGCACACCAGAAAAGATGTTGATGTTCCCAATGTTAACCAAATGTGTAAAGGATATTATGTCGCTCCGGATGTTTATTACTATTCATGAATTTCATTGGCATTGCATTCATATGTTACCATGGACCACGTGTGCTATGCATATTACTATATGATAAATATTACATATATATGTATGGGAATGAGGGAAAGGAAAAAGGCATTATATACGCACACCACCTGCAACTGGTACAGACTATCACAAAAGAAGAGCCCGAAGAGGCCAATATGATGCCCTTGTGTGGCGATATAACCTAATGCCCACAGAGGCAGTTATGGGAGGATTCCTGTGTGGACATTAGTATACCGCATTTGCATTGTGCATACGTTTATTAATCATTATATGGTATGATGCCCGCGGAGGCTCTTATGGTAAGGAAGATGCCCGAAGAGGCTGATGTATATGTATACTGCATTGTGCATAACATTTAGGCATGTGTATTAGGGCCCTCAGAGGCATTTACTGATGTTCAGTTGTTTCAGTTTCAAACTATGATATGTCTCTACTATGTTATTTCTTATGCCTGACATACTCGGTACATCAGTCGTACTTATGTCCCTTTTGCCAGGGGACGCTGCGTTTTATGCCCACAGGTTCACATTGAGAGAGTGATGATTCACACTAGTAGGTTGCTGGTTCAGCTGGTGTCCAGAGCACTCTATTTTTTAGGAGTCGCGATTTGGTCGTGGTATGTTCTTCTATGTAGAGGCTTGTAGATTGGTGTCCTGTGGTTAGTTGTCGTGTATGGCCTTGTCGGCCCTGGTATATAAATGTGTAAATTGGTGCTTTTGTGTTGGAAGATTATTTAATCTACCATGGCTCTGTCCCTATTTAGATATGATTAAGGATAGAATGTATCTGTGGTGCCTGGCGGGTAGGGTCCGGGTGCCCGTCGCAGCCCTCCGGTTTGGGTCGTGACACCTAGCTAATTCCAAGCTTAAGGAACCCCCTTGGTGCAAGTGGGCGTTAGAACTTGTGTGATCTAACCAAACCCAAGCCTAGGGTCTATCATAAGGTTACCGGCCACTCTCACTTGGTTAGTACTCGAGCTGGTACTTAGCAACCTCGATCTAGTCCTTTTCTAATTTGCCAACCTCATCTTGGTGTCGACTCGAGCATTAAAACTCTCGTGTCATTATCTTTGCTACATCGATCGTCCTACACTTGGATTGCACTCGGGTTTCACCTAGCATCCCGCATTCATTCCTTGTCCAAACCATTATCTTCCTTCCACCACCATATCCCAAAATACTTCTCTAAAGTCCACCACAAAGACCCCCAATTGAAACCCCACGTATACAACCGTCCAAACCTGACAACCACAAACAGTCCACAAAACAACCCTTACCGAGACCTCACTATTTTAGTTCTGTTCCGTCGCCTTTCCACCATCAAACCACCAAACCCTGATCATAAACACCACCCGCAACATACCCAGAACACCCCCGTAAAACACCTTAACCCAACTCCACATAAATCTACCCGAAATAACTCCACAACACGACACTGCCCAGCAGAAACGTCCCACCCGAGAACCCATTCCCATCCTATTTTTGGGTCGACCCGTACACAACCAAACTCCGACCCACTTACAAACTTACCCTCCTCCTTATATACATCATATTGGTATCAGGGGGAGGTCATCTCGTCCCACGGTTTGACGTTATGACTCACGTAAACGAAGAAGAACTGATGAGGCTCGTAAGTGATATTTTTAAGGAACAAGTGCGGGCCGTGAAAAGAGAACTTGCGGGACATACCGTAATAAATAAAGCCAAGGCCGGTGTTACACAAAACAACCCAATACTAGAAAATAAATGTGTCCTAAAGTCCTATGTAAGGCCCACCAATGTGAAAACAATGGGCAGTGTCATTTTGACTAACCCCTTGTATAGTCACGAATGTATAGAATAAAATAAAAAGGTAAAAAGGGGTAGTACCTCCTTTACTAACCCTTTGTATAGCCACGAGAATGTAGAGGTTACAAAAAGGAAAGATAAACGGAGAAAAAGATGCTTCTAATGTCAAGAGTTAGGACACTTTGTAAAAGAATGTCCTAATTCCCGGATCATGCTTGGAGAAGAGTATCGAGAGTGTGGGAATTCCTTGGCTATTATGGAACCCATACTACTTGAAGAACAAGAGGAAACCGAGACCCCCTTACTTGATGCACCGGAGATAGAGCAAGAGTCAAAGAAGGTAGTGCTATATATACAAACTTAATGGAACCCTTGGAATATGTATGTTCAGACGAGCTTGAAACTGGGTCACCAACGATGGGGGGTATTGAACATACTCTTGGTTTATTTCCAAAAATTTCATTACCTAATCATCAATCCATTTGCCACAATTCGGACAAGGCTACGATTTTGATGGTGCCAAAGAAAAATAAAACTTGGCACATGCATGTTGAAAGACAAGAAGGCAACAAAGTCACCATGGAGTTCCAATAGATAGAATGAGTGGGGCCAAATTTTTCACCAGTATAGCATTTAGAAGTGGCAACCATCCAATGGGAATCTGAGAAGAGGGTAAATGGAAGACGGTCTTGAAGATCAACTATGGTTTGAACGAATGGCTTGTGATGCCAATCGAATTGTGCGACACGCCGAGCTCTTCCATGAGTAGTCTCATGCACAAGGAACTTCAATCGTTCATGAAGTACATAGTATCACCTGGAGACGTTCATCCATCCAAGGATACTCATGTTAATCCATCCACGGTGTTAACTTTCTGGATTTGGCCCGAACCGTCGAATGGAAGTATGGCAAGGGGTTTCCAAAGTTCGGCTTCCATTCCTATCAATTTACTCAAACTTTTTGGGCCCTTACTACCCCTATTCCGAAACTTGGAGTTGAATGTGATATTGGAGGCACCTTACTTCAAGACCAAGAATACATGGCTTCCTCTAATGAAAGGTTGGGTGATACACGACTTCCTTATTATACTCATGATGCAGAATTTTATATGGTGCAAAGGAAATTGAACCCGAGGCTTTCTAATTGGGTAGAATCCTTACAAACTCCCACATCCTCCACAAGACATGAAGATTACAAGTCCATATTAGTGGCGGATACACTTCTTCGAAGGAACATAACGTTGACCATACTTAAACCAAGGTCAATGGAATGTGAAATGCTAAAGGAGTTCCGTGAAGGGGGTTCCAAGTTCGGGGATATAAGCGGAGTGGTAAAAAGGTATTCTTCTTGTCAAAAGACTAAAGGAATCATCCACAAAGCATTGTGTACCCCCTTGCCGGTTCCGGAGCAACCAAGGGAAGATGGTAGCTTGGATATTATTCTCGGTTATCCAAGGACACCACAGGGCAAGACCTTTATCATGCTATGTAGATTGTACAACACTACAATCTCTACCGTGAGCTTCATGCACAAAATGATACAATGATCCATGGGTTACGCCACATCATCCGAGGGAATGTGTGATAATCCAACCACGGTGGAATCTAGCCAATGATGGTCCGAGTCTACATGGGCCATTGCGGTAAAAAGTTTCTTTGGTTCGGCTTCTTCTTCTCACCATGTCATGCGGAATTGTTGTACCATTGCTGCCCCTATTAACGAACTAATAATAAAAGATGAGTATAAATGGTTTCGTGGAGTAACAAGAGTCTTTGAAGCCATAAAGAAAAAGATTTGTGAAGCTCCGGTCCTAACTATGCCAAACCGTGAAAAGCCATTGGACGTCAAGCATGAAACTAGAGTAGGTGCCATCTTTTGCTCTAGCACAAAATTGAAAGGTGCACGGTGCCATTATTCTACCTATGGCAAGGAATTATATGTTATGGGATTCGTGGCACAATACGGACATCACTTTAATTCAAAGCCATGTGGCTTGTATTCGGATCCCTATTTGGCAAGTTTCGAAGAAGACGCCTACAAGATAAAACTTCCGAACTTATCTAATGGTGGAAGTAATAGATCAACACTTGTTGTTGAAGGCTTATTACCACATTTAGACGGCGCGAATTTGAGGGCAAATTCTTTTAACGAAGAGGAGATTGATGAAAGAAAGCCCGCGGACTTAAACTCAACATAAGGCGAGAGGTGCTTTACTAAGAATACCAACGATGGACCGTCAATCTACACTTACATGCCTAATGTGGCATGGAATATGGAGTGGAGTTGGAGTTGTCACATGAAGGTCTAAGAAACATGTTTTTATTCGGCCTTCTTTTGGGTGTTGGCCGAGACCATGTTTTTCCTTGTAGCTTATCTTTAATTCTTAGCTTAGCTTTTAGTTCTTCTTAGGACATAGTTAATATACCATGTAATAGGACAAGGTGACTAGGACAAAGATGTAAGGGACTGGGATGATTAGGCCGTGTGTCTAGGCCGTATGAAGAGGATTAAGTTGAATGTGACAAAGGCACAAGAATGATCTAGAAGATGAGGCTTCCAAGAAGACAATTCATGTATTTGGCTGTATGGAAGACACCAAGAATATGAAGGGGTGGTCGAAATGCTCTTCCATCTACATTTCGGCCAAGGACATACAAAGAATGGAAGCTTCCAAACATATTCCAAGAATATGAGATTTATGAGGAGTCAAGTTCATGCATACTTCTTCATGGGATCCACAAAGAGGTGTGAGAATATTGAATTCATCCTTTGTCCACAAGTAAAACCAAAACCTTTCCCATTTATTCCCATAGGCTGAGAACACCCTTGGTCACCAAGAAAACCCGAACTCATTCCCATTTGTCCCCACTTGGCCGAAAGGTTCAAGGTAGTTTGTGAGCTTTAATTTGTCTTTTAGAAAGGTCCATATATCACTATAAATAGGACCCTTAGAATTTTGTAAAAGGCATAGTTGATGAATATAAAAACTTGAGTTTTAGTCAATTGCTAAGTTATTCGACTTGTGTGTTGTCTATCTTAGTTGGTCCTTGTGTGGGCCTTCGGTTCTTGTGTGGGCCAACCCGTTAGTGTAAGTTGAAGCTAGGACTTGTGTGACCTAGTTAAACCCAAGCGAAGGTCCCTTCGGTGTATGTTTGGTTAGGACTTGTGTGACCTATCTAAGCCCAAGCTTAAGGAACCCCCTTGGTGCAAGTGGACGTTGAAACTTGTGTGATCCAACCAAACCCAAGCCTAGGGTCTATCATAAGGTTACATGCCACCTTCACTTGGTTAGTACTCGAGCTTGTACTTAGCAAACTTGGTCTAGTCCTTGTCCAATTGGACAAACTCATCTTGGTGTTGACTCGAGCATTAAAACCCTCGTGTCATTATCCTTGCTATATCGGTCGTCCTACACTTGGATTGCACTCAGGTTTGCACCTAGCATTCCACGTTCATTCCTTGTCTTCCTTCCACCACCATGTCCCAAAATACTTCCCTAACATCCGCCATAAAGGCCCCCAACCGAAAGTCCACGTATACAACCGTCCAAACCCGACAACCACAAACAGTCCACAAAATAACCCTTACCGAGACCTCACTGTTTCAGTTCTGTTCCGTTGCCTTTCCACCATCAAACCACCAAACCCTGATCATAAACACCACCCGCAACATACCCAGAACACCCCCGTAAAACACCTTAACCCAACTCCACATAAATCTACCTGAAATAACTCCACAACACCACACTGCCCGGCAGAAACGTCCCACCCGAGAACCCCATTCCCGTCCCATTTTCGGGTCGATCCATACACAACCAAACTCCGACCCACTTACAAACTTACACCCCTCCTTATATACATCACTACATATGAACATTTAGGAGTAAAAGTTCTAACATCCTCTGGAACTATTGCAGATTAGCTCCCAAAGCTTACAGAAGATTATGACACCCGTAGGTGGTGGCTTATCTTGGCAGTCATACAATGAAGAAACTCCCTCACCTGATGACAGTGACACACTTTCAGCCAATGGACTATTGGAGTAGATAAATATCACTAGAGATTCTTCGGACTATCTGTGGTACGTGACAGAGTGCGTACCTTCATCTCCTTTCTTCTTTCAAATGATATTTTGAGTTTACGTGGTAATTCAATATTTTTTATAATCATTTGGTTGCTTTCACCAGTGTAAACATAGGGTCTGATGAAGGATTCCTACGGAACGGAAAAGTTCCTTTTCGCACTGTTATGTCTGTTTGTCATGCCATGCATGTCTTCATCAATGGCCAACTATCAGGTAGTACGACTATTCAGGAATAAGGAAGAGTGCTTTGTTGATAAATAAATCTAATCATCTGTTGTTAATCTCCATCCCACCTTTAATTGGCTTTGCCTTGTGGTAGGAAATATTTATGGAGGATTAGATAATCCAAGATTGACATATAGTGGCAATGTGAAACTAAGAGCTGGTAGTAACAAGATTTCTTTGCTCAGTGTTGCTGTTGGTCTCCCGGTTAGTTCTACTTCTTGTTCCTATATTCTCCTGAGAAGGCGAAGTTAAATGTTTATGGTATTTATTCTAGTAAATATTGTTAGATGATATTAATCTCCCTTGAGGAGTCTTTCATTAATATCAAGGTATATATAGAGTACAATATTCATCCCTTATACAATAGGAATCCTAAGCCTATACAAAGAGGAATCCTAGTCTTACCATAATTATATTTACACAATATATGGAAATATTCTAATTATGGGTAGGGAATATATTGTTTCCTATATTTACACGTTTACACACCCCCTCAGTCGGAGCGGGAGGAGGCCGGACGCCGAGACGGCTCGAAGTCAAGAAATAACTGTCTGGGAAGTCCTTTGGTAAATATGTCTGCATACTGATAGGATGATGGAACATGTAACACTCTGACATGGCCTAACGCAACTTTCTCACAAACGAAGTGTAGGTCTATCTCAATATGCTTGGTTCGCTGATGTTGAACTGGATTATGAGAAAGATAGATGGCAGATATGTTATCACAATACACAATAGATGCCTGACGCAAAGGACACTGAAGTTCTAACAGTAAATTTCTGAGCCAACAAATCTCAACTACTACATTTGCAACGCCTCTGTACTCAGCCTCGGCACTGGAACGAGATAGGGTAGCCTGTCGCTTGGCAGACCAAGAAATCAGATTATCCCCTAAGAAAACACAAAAGCCGGAGGTGGAGCGTCGAGTGTCCGGACACCCCGCCCAATCTGCATCCATATATGAAAGCACCCTGTCTGGTGTAGAGGGGTATAGGTGCAAACCATAATCAAGAGTGCCCTTAATGTATCGAATGATACGCTTAAGAGTAGTGAAATGAGACTCCCTAGGGGCATGCATGAATAAGCACACCTGCTGAACAGCATAAACTATGTCTGGCCTGGTGAATGTGAGATACTGAAGTGCACCTGCAAGGCTCCTATACAGAGTAGGATCAGAGACTGGAGCACCATCCATAGCACTGAGCTTAGATTTGGAATCAACTGGAGTAAGCGCCTCTTTGCAGTTCGCCATCTTAGCCCTATACACAATCTCTTCTACATACTTACGCTGACACAAGAACATATGATTGGCAGACCTGGTCACTGATATCCCTAAAAAGTAACTCAGCTTCCCCAAATCAGTCATTGCAAATTCGGACTTGAGCAAGGCAATAATCTCATTTTTCAATCCGTCGGAGGAGGCAGTAAGAACATTATCATCCACGTAAAGTAATAAGTAAGCAGTGCTACTACCTCGATGAAAAATGAAAAGTGATGTATCACTCTTGCTGCATACAAACCCAATCTGCAAGATATACCTGGCAAAGCGATCATACCACGCACGGGGGCTCGCTTCGGCCATATAGTGACTTACGGAGACGGCACATATAGTGAGGAACTGCTGGATGGGTGAACCCTGGTGACTGATGCATGTAGACTGTCTCTCTCAAATCCCCATGTAAGAATGCATTCTTCACATCAAGTTGATGGATCGGCCAGTGTTTGCCCATGGCTATGCTCAAAACTGTGCAGATGGTAGCCGGTTTGACAACCGGGCTGAAAGTCTCACCACAATCAATGCCCTCCTGCTGATTTGTGCTATTAGCCACAAGACGGGCCTTATACCTCTCAAGATCCCCATTGTCTCTGAACTTGTGACGAAATAGCCACATACAACGAATGACACTCACCCCCTCAGGTCTAGGTACTAGATCCCACGTGTGCTATTTAGTTAAAGCATTGAATTCCTCATACATAGCCGCATTCCAATTAGGGTCTTATTTGGCCAATTTTGGGTTCTTTGGAAGTAGAGAGATGGTTTGGGCAGACAAGTTGAAATGGACTTTGGGTTTGAAGATTCCATGCTTTGAACTAGTTTCCATTGGATGGGTAGGGACAGTGGGTGGCGGAGTGGTGTCTGAGATGGGGGGTAAAGTCAGATAAGGAGAGGGTGGGGGCGAAGCCGTCGGAGGCGCCGCGGCTCCTAGATCAAGAGTCGCGGCGCTAGAAGGTTGACAGGCTTCTCTGAAGTTTGGGCGCCGCGGCTCTGACGACGGAACAGAGGATGTGAGTTGTTCGATTATGAGGGGAGAGATGGCAGACTCGTCAAGAAATGAGTAGTCCTGTTTTTGGAATTTTGGAAGATTCGAAAACGGGAATGTGGTCTCGTCGAATGTGACGTGACGAGATATGTGGATCTGACGAGTCGATAAGTCATAGCATAGATAGCCCCTATGGTTCGGCGGGAATCCTAGAAAGACACATGGAGTGGACCTAGGAGCGAGCTTGTGAGGGGCGGTGGAGCTAAGGTTGGGATAGCACAGACAACCAAAAATCCGTAGATGATCATAAGAGGGGATTCTATGGTAGAGGATTTCGGTAGGGGTCATATTGTGAAGAGTGCTAGTAGGGAGAATATTGAGAGTGTATTCTGACATTTTAGCAGCATAGACCCAGAAGGGTGGAGGGAGGGAGGCATGAATCAATAGGGTGCGAATCATATTTTTAATGGTGCGGATGATTCTTTCAGATTTACCGTTTTGTGGTGAGGTGTGAGGGCAGGAGAAGCGAAAGACCATGCCATTAGTGGTACAAAAGTGGTGAAACATAGAGTTATTGAATTCACGACCATTATCGCACTGAAATGATTTTATGCCTTTTCCAAATTGTGTTTGAATGAACTTGCGAAACTCAAGAAATTTGACAAACACTTCCGATTTAAATTTAAGAGGGTATAACCAAACGTAGTGTGAAAAATCATCAAGCAACATAAGATAGTATTTATGACCAAGAGAACTAGAGATATGAGATGTCCATAAATCGACATGTATGATATCAAAAGGAGCAAATGTAACACTAGTAGATGATTTAAACGGAAGACGAATATGTTTGCCTAAAGAGCAAGAAACACAATTTTGGGCAAGTTTCCCATTACAAGCAATGAAATTGTTGCCTCTAAGAAAATTAAAAACTAGGACTTCTGGATGACCAAGCCTATTATGTCAGGTTGAAGAAGAAACAGCCGCTAGAGTGACGAGAGAGCAAGATCTGATAGCGGAGGTGGAAGTGAATGGATAGAGATCCCCCGTGCTATTGCATCTCGTAAGAGGTGTCCCCGTATGAAGATCTTTCACAGTAAAACCAAAAGGGTCAAAATCCACAGAGACAGAATTATTACGAGTAAATTGGCAGAAAAATATGAGGTTCTTAATCATGTGTGGGGCATATAGGGTGTTTTTTAGGAAGAAGGGTGGATGAGGAGGTTGTGTGTATGAGGTACCATAACCCTTAACTAGAATGTGTTGTCCACTACCAACTGTAACATATTGAGGATGCTTTAAACGAAATAGTTTAGGAATAGTACTTGCAGACTGGGTGACGTGAGATGTGGCGCCTGAGTCCATGTACCAAGTATTGTCAAGTTGTTTCATAGATAGGGTGATGAACGCCTGACCTAACTCAGTGGGTGTCATGCCGGAGGAGGGCTGCGGGACCTGACCTTGCATGAAGTGGGTCTGCTGTGGGGCTGGAGCGGGGCCTAACAAACCGGGGTAAGAATACAGATTGTATGGCTGCTGGTACTGGAATGGACTTGGTGCCGCGGCTCTGAACTGGGGCGCCGCGGCTCTGTACTGGGCTGGGGCGCCGCGGCGCTGTAGACGAACTGCTGAGGAGCCGTGGCCCACTTGTTCTGCGATCTCTGTTGCTGTTGCTGTTGTTGGTTCTATTGACCGCGACCCTTGCCACGACCACGGCCTCCTCTACCGCTGTGGCCTTTTCCACCCTTGCCGCCGTGGCCCTGCCGCTGTTGAGAGTTGTCTGGTGGCGTCTGATCTTAGGGTTGCGTGTCGACAGCTAACACCTGCTGGGCATGCTCATCCTGCTTAGCACGACGGGTTTTTTCGAGCAACAATTGTGAGCGAGCTTTGTTAAAACTCGGTAGCGGATCTGCCTGTTGAATAATGGTGGCCAAAGTATCATATTTGCCCTTAGTAAGGCCAGAAATCATTTGTAGCACCATTTTAGGCGTGCCGATGTTGGAGAGTTGATCCACTAGAAGTTTAAGCTGCTTGCAGTACTCAAATACATTGGAGAAGTTTTCAAGACGTGTTTTGTTGAACTGTTCTTCCAAATACACGGCACGAGTGTGCTTGTTGTCCTGAAAAATTTCCTCCAAACGATTCCACAAGTCAAGGGCTGTGGAGTCAGATTTCATGATAGTAAGGACCAAATCTTGAGAGATACTACCATATATCCATTGTTTGACGCCGGCGTCGAGACGATGCCAGATAGAATCATCAACCTCCGTAGGGCGCGGAATAGTGTCATCAATATGGTCAAGCACGTTATAGAGACATGTATGATTGCGAAAAAGTTCAACCTAGGGAGAATACTGGTTGTTTTCTTGATCAAGAATAATGGGAATATGGTTCTTGATGTTGGAAACAGTAAGGGCGGGATGAAACGGGGGTGATGACTTTGTGGTGGGATTTGTGGAGGTAGAGGCGTCAGAAAGTGTGGAAGAATCAGGGATAGCCATTTAGAGAAGAGAAGAAAGGAAGAACAAAACCCGAAAAACAAGAAGAAAATCCGGGAGGGCCGCGGTGTAGGAGAGGCAGCCGGCGGCTGTGGAAGAGAAAGGTTTTTAGGGTTTTATTTATTTGGCTCTTGATACCATGTTAGATGATATTAATCTCCCTTGAGGAGTCTTTCATTAATATCAAGGTATATATAGAGTACAATATTCATCCCTTATACAATAGGAATCCTAAGCCTATACAAAAGAGGGATCCTAGTCTTACCATAATTATATTTACACAATATATGAAAATATTCTAATTATGGGTAGGGAATATATTGTTTCCTATATTTACACGTTTACAAATATATTTCAGAATGTTGGCTTGTATTTTGAGACATGGAATACTGGAGTTCTGGGTCCAGTCACATTGAGTGGTCTCAATGAGGGGACAAGAGACTTGACAATACAGAGATGGTCTTACAAGGTTTTTTCATCAATAACTCACCACTCAGGGGACAAGAGACTTGACAATACAGAGATGGTCTTACAAGGTTTTTTCATCAATAACTCTCCCTCTTTTCTATCAAGTGTTTTGGTCTGAATTCAAAAGGCAGAATCTTCCCAAATAACAAGAAAATTGGCTTTAATTTTCTTTGTATAGACAACTGTAAATATTCGGACCCTGCTAACGCGTGATGCTTTGTGGACCGGGCTGCCCCTTAGACAACTGTATATGTTAGGAATGTAAAATATCTACGATTTGCTTATCTGCAGGTTGGTCTAAAAGGTGAATCATTAAGTCTTCATACCTTAAGTGGAGGTTCCTCTGTTGAATGGGTTGAAGGTTCAATTTTGGCTCAAAAGCAGCCACTGACTTGGTACAAGGTATATTCATCATGTAATTGGCCTAATGCCTAATCTGATAACATTAATCATTACACTGTTGACATGTTTTATCAGCCTTATGAGTTGAATAAAATAGCACCTGTTAATATGCTAAATACTTTTCCAGGCTACATTTGATGCACACGAAGGAAATAATCCACTAGCGTTAGGCATGGGAAGTATGGGAAAAGGTCAGGTATGGGTAAATGGCGAAGGTGTAGGTCGTCACTGGCCTGGATATATAGCGAAGGGTCATTATGGGGAATGCAATTATGCTGGAATGTACACCGACAAGAAATGTCAGACAAACTGTGGCAGCCTTCTCAAAGATGGTAAGGAATTTCTACTATTCCTAGCAACCTTTGAGGGGATCATGGACTACATTGAGTTTCCTTCTCTGTTTATTGGGTAAACTTAAAAACCAAAAAAGTGACAAGGGAGATATCTATGTCACATTTCCCGTTGGATCACTCACAATTTAACAGCCAACATGATTGAGTAAAGGGAAATTAGCGTATTTCCTCAAGGTAAAAGGGGAAGAAAAGAACAGAAGAAGCTTTAAAAAATAGGGTATTTTAACTTCAACTTGTTGTTTGAAAGAAATGTAAGTATATTTGTGAAACTTATTATTTCATGTATCATGTCCCACGATCATCGTTGAAACGAAATGGAAATCTGTTGGTAGTGTTTGAAGAATGGGGTGGTGACCCAACCGGAATCTCTTTGGTTAGAAGAGAAACAGCCAGAGTTTGTGCAGATATTGTAGATGACCAGCCAACTCTTAAAAACTGGCGTATGGCGGGCTCTGGTAAATCAGATAATATGAATCCAAAAGCTCATCTATGGTGTCCAAATGGGCAGAAAATCTCAAAAATACAGTTTGCAAGTTACGGAGTGCCACAAGGCACTTGTGGAAACTTCCTCGAGGGTACCTGCCATGCTCACAAGTCATATGATTCATTTGAAAAGGTATGTTATGCAATTTTTACATTATGCAAGTACTTCAGATTTTTCTGACACCAAAGATTTGTCTGCAGAGTGATGAAAGCAATTAACTGGTATCCTGATTAATATTTTGCTTCGTGTCTAAACGCATGATTTTGCTTTAACTTCAATTTAATCGTAAATCCTGGTTGCTAGTCAGTAAGACGTCTTCATGATAAGTATTTGCTATGTTTTTCTTATTTCCCATAACTTTCATTGCTATGTTTTGCTTATATCCCATAACTTTCAAATGGGATATTACAGAATTGCATCGGAGAGCAATCTTGTTCAGTAAATGTTGTGCCTGAGGTTTTCTGAGGAGATCCTTGTCCAAATACTTCAAAGAAATTATCAGTGGAAGCTACTTGCAGCTGAGATTATTATAGGGAGTTGGAAACAAATAGACGAACCAATATCAATTCATTTTAAATACAAAAATACTTGATTACATGAATATAGTCTTTAGGAAAATTTTCCTTGCTTCTTTGCAAGCTCTGATTTCAGACATGAGGGCTGCTGATTGGTTATTGAATTGAAGAAATTGTATAGCATCTCGATACCATAGGCCTTAGAGGACAGATAAATCATGTGTAGATATACAACTACAATATGTGGATCTAGGCCACCACTATACCATATGGTTGAATGCAATAGGAAGGGATTATGACTCTATTTGCGGAATAACAGAAGTTGCCAGAGAGCCAAATTTCCCTTTATAATTGTAATAATCCTACTGTATAACATTTAATGGAATAATTTATATACAGTCCTTACATCCTTTTTGCATCTTATAACATATTTCCTTCATTTCAAGTTGAAGTCCATAGCATTTTCATGCCCTTCCTTTCTTCTTTATTGACAAAAAACTAATAAACTGAACTGTTACCCTTCTCTAGCACCTTGATAAAACAGCTTTAAACAGCAGTTGGGCGGAGAACAATACAGAGATAACGCCACGACATTGAGAGGAAAAGAATACATAGTTTGAAATAGGAAATACAACAACAGATAGAATTTGTTCTAACAGTTAGAATGTATATAAACATGAAGCATCAGAATAGAAATGAACCATTATTGACATAAATCGGAAGCATCATTTTTTTGTCCAAAAAGAAAACAGTACTTTTAAATTATGTTGACAAAACATGTGTACAAGGAGTAGTAGAATAGTGCTTTAGATTGGCACCCCACACTTCAAAAATCTGAAGACCTAAATCTGCCACCCCACACTTAAATAATGTGCAGTATCCCTAATGCACGTCAAATAGAGTACAAAGTGAGGAGGAGAAAGAAAAGTATTCCCCTCAAGAACAGGCTGCTAGACCTTGACACAGTAGCTAGTAGAACTGATTGCACTTCATCCTTTGAATTTGACTCTTAGTATGCATTCCAGAATGAACTTTAGGGGAAAAGATGAAATAAAAACAGCTAGCACCACTACAGTCTTCTCCAGCATAGCAGTTACATGCTCGCATTCTGATATACTTACGGTAAAACTACTCCTACTGGTACATTGTGTAAAGCAATGGATCACATCATTCAGTTTAACGTGGATTCAGCTCACATATTCTCATTGTCCCCAAGTTAATGCCCTTAACAACCCCATGCTTAAGTCAAAGCACAAAAACACTTAAATTTTGATTTCATATCCTGCTGTGTTGTGTGAGTTGCTTTGTTTTCCTACTCCTATTTCGTAAACTTTTTCTTGCTAGTAGCTTGCACCCTTACTGTTATATATTTCATTAGTGGCTTCCGGGTATGATGGTTATTTGAGTTCGTGTCCTCGGTTGGGGTGGGGGCAGGGGGCAGGGGTGGTAAGGGGAACAGGGGAGCCCCTAGGTTGAGAGTTGGGTCTTGGAACATCGGTACTTTGACGGGAAAATCGATAGAATTAGTGAAGATTCTTAAGAAGTGGAGGATCAATGTAGCCCATGTTCAGGAAACTAAATGGGTAGGTACTAAGGCTATAGTTGTAGACGGGTTTAAGTTGTGGTACTCAGGACGCTCGAGGGGTAGGAATGGAGTAGACATTTTAGTGGACGAGGAACTTAGGGATCAAGTAGTAGAGGTTAGGAGGGTGAATGATAGGATCATGGCCATTAATCTAGTTTTGGGAGGGCTAACTTCTAACACAATTAGTGCTTATGAGCCGCAAGCGGGTTTGGCTGAGGAGGACAAAAGGTGCTTCTGGGAGGAGTTGGACGAGGTTGTGAGAGGTATCCCGCATTCCGAGAAACTAGTGTTATAAGGGGATTTTAATGGTCACATATGGACTATTTAGGAGGATATGATGATGTGCATGGAAGGTTCGGTTTTGGGGATAGAAATGAGGGAGGGATTTCCCTTTTAGACTTCGCGAAAACTTTTTAGTTGGTCATAGCTTACTCGAGCTTCCGAAAAAGGGAGAAGCACTTGGTGACCTTCCGTAGTGCGGTGGCTAAGACTCAGATAAATTATGTTCTCCTGAGAAAGGGAGAGAGAGGTGTTTGCAAGGACTGCAGAGTTATCCTAAGCGAGAATCTTACAACCCAACATAAGCTCGTGGTTATGGACTTAGAGATCAAGAGAAGGAAGAAAAGGAGGGTTGCTCACGACCGGCCAAGGATTAGGTGGGGAGGCCTGACTGAGGGTAGAGCCCAGGAGATGAAGGAAGTTGGTGGCCATGGGGGATTGGGGAAGTAGTGGGAACGTAGATAGTATGTGGACTAGGACAATTAGATGCATCATGGAATCGACGGGAAACTCAGGTAGGCGTAGGGGGATTGGTGGTGGAATGGAGAGGTCTAAGAAAAAAAAAGATAAGAAGGTTGCGTATAACGCTAGTGGAAAGCGTCGATGAGGAAGACAAGAGGAGGAACAAAGAGAGGTATAAGACAGCGAAGAAGGAAGTAAAGCTAGCGGTCACAGCAACTACAACAATAACTTTTGAGCAGTTGTATGAAAAGCTCGAGGGAAAAGGCGGGGATAGAAGTTGTATAGGCTTGCCAAGAAGAGATAGAGAAAGTCTCCCGACCTGGACCAAGTGAAGTACATAAAGGATGAGAATGGCGAAGTGTTGATAGAAGAGGCACACATTAGATGGAGACGACAAACATACTTTCATAAGCTTTTGAATGAAGAGGGGGACAGGGGTGTTGGGGAGTTAGAGCATTCCGAGAGTAGTAGAGATTTGGGTAATGTAGGTGCATAAAGGTTGCAGAGGTTAGGGGGGCTACTTGAAAGATGAGGATGAGTAGAGCGACTGGGCTGGACGAGATTTCGATGGACTTTTGGTAGAACGAGGGGGAGACGGGTATGAAGTGGCTGACTGGGTTATTTAATATTATATTTAGTACGGCTAAGATGCCAAATGAATGGAGATAGAGTACAATGGTCCCGTTATACAAGAATAAAGGCGACAATCAGAATTCCAATACTTATAGGGGTATCAAGTTGCTAAGTCACACTATGAAAGTCTGGGAGAGGATGGTCGAGATAAGGATGAGAAGGGATGCGTCTATATCTAAGAACAAGTTCGGATTCATGCTGGGACGATCGACTACATAAGTTATTCATCTTGTCAGGAGATTGTTGAAGCGGTATAGGGACAAAAAGAAAAACTTACACATGGTGTTCATTGATATTGAGAAGGCATATGATAAAGTCCCTTGCGAGGTTCTTTGGAGATGTTTGGAGTCTAGAGATATGATAGTGACCTACATCAGGGAAATTAAGGACATGTACGAGGGTGTCAAGACCAGGGTTAGGACACTTGGAGGTGATTCAGAGTACTTTCCGGTCATGATGGGGTTACACCAGGGATCAGCCCTCAGCCCATTCCTATTTGCCTTAGTGATTGTCGAGTTGACACAACATATTGAAGAAGAAGTGTCGTGGTGTATGTTATTTGCAGACGACATAGTTTTGATTGATGAGATGCCTAGTGGAGTTATTGATAGGCCGAAAGTCTGGAGGTCGACCTTAGAGTCAAAAGGTTTTAGGTTAAGTAGGACGAAAATGGAGTATATGGAGTGTAAGTTCAGTGATGTGATGCATGAGGCAGATACGGAAGTAAAGATTGAGTACCTAAAAGATAAGTATCTTAGATCCATAATATAAGGTGACGTGGAGATTGACAATGATGTCACGCATTGTATTGGAGCAGGGTAGATAAAATGGAAGCTCGCATATGGCGTGATAGGTGTTGCCAAAGTTGAAAGGTAAGTTATACAGAGTGGTAGTTAGACTAGCATTGTTGTATGGGGCATAATGCTGGGCAGTCAAGAATGCCCACGTTCAGAAGATGAAGGTAGCAGAGATAAGGATGCTCTGATGGATGTGTGGTCATATTAGGAGAGATATGATTAGAAATGAAGTTATACAGGATAAGGTCGGAGTGACCTCTGTGGAGGATAAGATGAGAGAAGCGAGACTGATATGGTTCGAACATGTGAAGATGAGGTGTGAGGATGCGCCAATTAGGAGATATGAGAGATTGGCGTTAGTAGGGTTAGAAGAGGTAGAGGTAGGCCGAAGAAGAACTTTAGGGAGATAATTAGACATGACATGGCACAACTCTAACTGACTGAGGACATGATTTTAGATAGGAAGATTTGGAGGTCGAGAATTAGGGTAGAAGGTTAGTGGTAGTAAGTTTTTGTCATATTGTGCTGGAGAATTATTTAGGTATCGCGTAGATCTCTACTCTTTATGTGTGTATTACTATGTGTTGCTTCTTTTGCATTGTATCCTAATATTTTGCTGTCTTATTTTCCTTACAATCCTGCATTGACTATTTTCCTTTTGAGCCGAAGGTCTATCGGAAATAAACTCTCTATCCCATAAAGGTAGAGGTAAGGCCTACGTACATCCTACCCTCCTCAGACCCTACTTTATGGGATTACACTGGGTTTGTTATTGTTGATAATCAGTGAATACTAAAGCCTTCAGTCTACCAATATCCAATTCTTGGGCAGCTTCTAACAAATCAGAATTAAATATCACAATATAGGTACATCACACCTTTCACAGACTCCTTACTGTTAGGCTATACAAGGCACCACATTTCCTATAGTCATGGACAAGGTCATTTGATGTAGTTAAGCTTTACCTCACGCTTAATTCCCAGTCATATGGTAGTAGTCCAGTTGAAAGTGCAGATAACACTCAACATAAAGCAATTTGAATTAGGCAAATCATGACATGTTCTACCAAGAATAGAAACTAAAACACTCCAAACATCACCTAGCAAATGATCAGGCCAAAATTTGCATTACGCATTTCAGTACAAATGGAGTCAATCATTATAGTTTTCTTTAAAGTGTAAAGATAAATAAAATTCTCAGTTATGAATAGTCTCCAAGACCCTAGCAAGCCAAGCAATATATAATTCTATGGACAAACCCTAGCCTAGTTACTCAAACTTCACTAGGAAGTCAAAATTTTGATTCGGCAATTCATAGGACATGTAGTGTGCAGCCAACAGGTGATGTGTTTATGCACCCTATTCAGGTGTTGCGCCCTCCAAAACAGTTGGGAATTCTAGTTCATTGACCGTAGTAGACAGAGAGACATTCAGATGTTATAGCAATCAACAATTCAAATCGTACTTACTTACTTGCACGCGCGCATGCTCGTGAAGAGGGACTTAGAGTTATGAAAGATGTGCCAAAATGGAGTGGCTGAAATAAAAACCAGACACTTAACAGAGACATGTAAGTTTGGCTTCATGCTAAAACTTTACCTAGAGCACTATGGTTGAAGGTATGAAATGTGCAGCATATGTGATTAACATGACGCCACCTTCTCCAAAAAACAAGAAATCGCCTTATGAACTGATGTTTGAAGAAAATCCAATTGTTAAGCATCTAAGAGTTTTTGGCTCTATATGTTATATTCATATCTCGGATTCTTAGTGGAACAAGTTGGATGTCAAAGCAAGAAAATGCATTTTTGTTGAATATGACGAAGAGAAAAAGGGTTGGAAGTGTATGGACCTGAAAAGTCATCATTTTTTGTGTCACAGAATGACGTATTTGATGAAATTTCCTTGTATTATGGAGCTGTGTCGGAAGGTGAGGGTTCTAAAATATTGAACCCCAGAGTTCCAAAATTGCTCATCACAGTTGTTTCTCCATATAATACATATGTCAATGAGCTAAGAGAATGGGGGAGCCTAGGAACTCAATAACATAAAACTCAGCAAGAAGATAATTCACGTTGTGCGAAAAAGACAAAAAAATATTGTCAAGCCAACCCACTACAAATTATCAGTGCATGTGCATGTTTCTTTGCACGATCAATCAACGATGAACCTTCATCATTTGAAGAAGCAAGAGGAGACAGGAAAATATGTTGAGATCTTCACCAAGGCAAGTCCTAAACCTTGGATTGAGTTCTGCTACGATACGCTAGGGGTAGCTTCCAAAAACTCACTTTAAGGGGAGGATGAAAAACTAAAGTTGATTTTTTGGAAGAATAAAAATCATAGATATTTAGAAGAGTTTCTAGAAAGTTATAGAGTAATATTTGTTGTACTTGAGAAATATCTAGATATTCTAAAATCTTGCTAGAAGATAGAGATAACCAAAATTTTCTTGTAGATGTATCTAAAATAATATCTAGAACCATCCATAGATACGTATAAATAGGGATGGTCTTGTACATTTGTTACCAAGTCAATTTAATGCAATTCAAGTCAATTTAAGATGGCCTTCTTCCTTAACAAAGTTCTATCCAAAATCTCCATTCTCCTTTCAAAGCTTCCTTTTCTTTAGTTAAACTTTCCTCCCTAAGTTAATGATCTTGGGCTAGCAGAAGGTCTCCCCAATTTAACTTTGTCTTCTGCTTTTCTCTACAGATGGTGAACACAATGTCTAAATGAACTGTGGATATCCACCTAATTTTAATGAGACTCATTTCATACTTGACAAAAGGGAGGGGGTAAGGACTAGGCCTAAGCAATTCATACAATTTTATGCAAACATTGTGTTACGGCCCAAACCGGAGGGTCATGACGGGCACCTGGACCTTACCTGCCGAGCACCACTCTTCACATACTTACCAGCTAACCAAAGTTAATCATGGCCACAAGAGCCGCTACCAAACATTCGGCTGACACATACATAACAGGTGACAGGGCCATACACAACTACTATACACAGGACAACTATCTACAAGCCTTTAAAGAGTACATGACATCACAAAGATGGGACAGGGCCCCGCCATACCCATATGCATGTGCAAAATATCATACCGAGACTAGACTGCAACTCTGAAACAAATAGAGTGCTCCAACATCAGCTGAACCAGAAACCTACTAGCGCAAACCATCTCACTGTTTACCTGAGCCTGCGGGCATGAAACACAGTGTCCCCCGATAAAAGAGACGTCAGTACGACTGATGTACTGAGTATGTTAGGCATAAAAAATAGCATAACAGGAATACAAGAATAAACTGAAACAGAAACAGCCGACAGAAATAACCGATAGTAACAACCGACCAGTAATAAACACCTCTGAGGGTCATAATATGCCTAAATGTTATGCATAATGCAAATGCGGTATACATATATATATTGGCCACACAAGGGCATCTTCCTTCCCATAACAGCCTCTGTGGGCATCATTTCATTTCGGCCTCTTTGGGCATAATCATATTATATTGGCCTCATTGGGCATCTTCCTTTTCGTGATATATGTACCAGTTGTAAGTGGTGACACGTATATAACGTCATTCCCTTTTCTCCATCCCCTACATATATATATTGATACCATATAGTAGTGTATATAACACATGTGGGTCCAGGGTAATACATGAATATAATGAAAATGCATGAATGACAATGAAACATTCTGAACTTATCGGATGACATAATATCCTTGTTCCTAGTATTAACCGTGGTATTAATAAGAGTCAAATGGATAAATGTTTTGTTGAGCTTCCATATGGCACTAATTAGGCTAATAGGTGATAGTAAGGGGTGCTAAATGATTATATGAGTCAATAGTATATTTAAGTGCCTAATGACACATGTAAAAGGGAAAGGCGCACTTAAAACATCCATATCATTTTGTTGACTTTTGGGATGAAGGAAAATCAACATGCTTCATCATAAATTTATATGGATACAGTAAGAACGTGACTTTATATTAACAACAACGTGAATTATTATATTGAAACAACAACGGTTGTTTCTATTTTACGCGGATCGAAGATTTCCTTCAAAGTAAGTAAGGTGGAAGAAGAGGGGTTCTTGGAAAATAAAGTTGAGGTGCTAGATGAGTTACATTGATTGGGTTGTTGAGAAGACCAATTAAGGTATGTTAAGGCAAATCATTTCTTTATTTTTGGCATGTTCTAAGTATGAAACGTAAATGTAATATTGTACCATAAAAATGATTCTACTCTTAGTTGTTAAGGATGTTCATGTTATTAATTCCTATGTTAAAAGCATGCTTAAATATATTCCCAAATACTTATTAAGGTAAATGGGAAAGATGTTGATATTCCCAATGTTAGCCGAAGGAACAAGGATATTATGTCATCCGATAAGTTCAGAATGTTTCATTGTCATTCATGCATTTGCATTATATTCATGTATTACCCTAGACCCACATGTGTTATATACACTACTATATGGTATCAATATATATATGTAGGGAATGGGAAAAAGGAAATGACGTTATATACGCGACACCACCTGCAGCTGGTACAGACTATCACGAAAGAAAGATGCCCAATAAGGCCAATATGATAATGATTATGCCCATAGAGGCCGAGCGCATAACGGATTATGACACAAAGGTACATGGGGTTGGTTTAGTGTGGCAGCTATGGCCATAATGTGTTGAAGTGTCCAAAGTCTATGCGGAAAGGTAACGATAATATGATTATGAGTTGTATAGATGAAAGGCAGAAGACATCATTGGAAGGTTTAGTAGGTTATGAAAATCTATACATTTCTTTTACAGTGACTCTTGCTGACTAGAATGAGAAAATGTGTTATGTACGTGCAACCTAAAATATAATGTTTTACCGAGAATAGATTGAGAATTGTCCAAGGATATCATTAACGAGAATGGATTGTCACAATTGAATCGTCTAAAGAGTGACCATCAGTAAATTTAAGAGGATCACGTAAACTGACGTACCCAGAATAGTGAGCCCAAGTCACATTTAAGGATCGAGTTATCCACATTAGTGGAAGGGGACATAAGTCTCTCGTCCGTGCGTAAAAGGCCACCCGCGTATTATTGAGAATTACATGTATCAATATTAGTAGGATAAAATATGCTATAGGTATTGGACTGGTAAGACATTCAACTTCATTATGCAGCATGTTACAATTCTAAATAACCTCTGGATAACAATAGCTTGTTAGGGGCAATTGAGGACGAGAATTATGGAACAATCGAATAATGGTTGTACGAAATATGAAAATAGTTAATAAGTATGAATGGAATAGTATGATCAAGTATCAAGGCGGAAACGTTTTTCATTTAATGACGAGTAGAAAGAAGGATTACGACAAGAAGGATAAATGTGAATGAGATTATAGTTATGCGGTTTCACATAGGTATGATTACTCTAGAATAACGTAAGGACCAATGGTAGAGGAATGACAGTAAGAACACTTCGGTTAAGGGTGACGAACCTATGATGTTCAGGAAGATAATATGAGAAATACTTTGAGATAAGAGACCCCCCTCCCTCGAAGGCAACTTGAAATGGAAATATAAAGGTAAGACGAATGGGCACTCGGTCGATGGGATACCTAATAATGATAAGATAAGGAAGCTTGACAAGTCAATAGATCATGTAAACCGTGGGTTGGATCTAAACATACGAAGCATCGGTTCCACAAAATATGCAGTCATACCTCTCAGAAAGTATGTAAATGGAAGTAACAGTGAGTAAAGTTCGAGATTAGCACCTAAACAGGTAAAAAGGGGCCAATGACGCCTATGGATACAAGGTAGACATTAAAGATATATGTAAAGAGATAATGACATTATAATGAAGATAAAAATGTCAGGCAAATACAGATGTTTATGAGGATTATCGAACTGACCAAAGGTTCTACGAGATATATAAAGTAATGGGTGTACATCTTAACGAGATCAAAGAAAATCTTCTCCTAGAGCACCATTGACAGAAAGTCTTAACCTTGAGGCAAGTGAAGGAATTCAAATCTAAGTATAATGATCAGGTTTGGATATAGTAGGCCAACGTTAGGTAATGCAAAACATTTCAGAATCTTCCACGGACTGAAAAATTTTCTAAGTTTAATGATCAGGTTTGGATATAGTAGGCCAACATTAATAGCTCATCTTTTAAGGGGTAGTATACCAGAATCTATTGGAACCAAGAAAGAGTACAACAAGTAAGAAAATGAGTGAACAGGTGTCAAAAGAAGTAAAGAAAGGAAGTTGTTATAATTACGAGTAGTGAGAAAGTATGAAATAGTTAACTGCAATGATACGTGCACTTCAGATTGTAATAACATTGTCCATAAAGTGTTCACGATTGAGATACTACAAATATAAGAGTTTTCAGCACACCAGTTAGTAAACAAAGCTAAGTTGACAATAGAATCATTCACCCACAAGCGACTTGACTAATGTGAGAACGAAGGAGAGAAGTTAACTTGAGGGAACGCATCAGTTAGCTAAGTGGGAGTCCAATTGGAGGATTCAAATAGTGATAGCCTTATGACTCAGGATAAAGCAGGGTCATCCCTCATACTGAAAAAAAATGATAAACATCATGATGAAGATTCCATACGAGGCTTTGTACGGGCAGAAAATGATTGTCACGACCCAAACGGAAGGGTCATGATGGTCACCCAGATCTTACTTGCCGAGTACCACTAATCACATAATTAACACCTAACCATAATCAATCATGGAAACAAGGATCGTTACAAAATATTCTGTTGACACACACATCAAGGCCGACAGGGCCATACATGACTACTGTACACAAGACAACTGTCTACAAGCCTATAAAGAGTACATGACACCATAAGGTCGGGACAGGGCCACGCCATACCCATATGCATATGCAAAATATCATACCACGACTAGAATGCAACTCTAAAATAAGTAGAGTGCTCTAATATCAGCTGAACCAACCACCTACTAGTGCGAACCGTCCCCCTGTCTACGCGAGCCTGCGAGTATGAAACGCAGTGTCCCCCAACAAAAGGAACGTCACTACGACTGATGTACTGAGCATGTTAGGCATAAAGAATAGCATAACATAAATATAACAACAAACTGAGACAAGAAGTAAATTTACGAAATAGACTACAATAACATAAATAACCGATAGTAAACATCCAACCGATAGTAAAATGCCTCTGAGGGCCCTAATATGCCTAAATTTTATGCACAATGCGGTATACATATATATATATATATATATATTGGCCTCATCGGGCATCTTCCTTCCCATAACAGCCTCTGTGGGCATCATTTCATTTCGGCCTCTGTGGGCATAATCATTATCATATTGGCCTCATTGGGCATCTTTCTTTTCGTGATAGTCTGTACTAGCTGCAGGTGGTGTCGCGTATATAATGCCATTCCCTTTTCCCCATCCCCTACATATATATATTGATACCATATAGTAGTGTATATAACACATGTGGGTCCAGGGTAATACATGAATATAATGAAAATGCATGAATGACAGTGAAACATTCTGAACTTATCGGATGACATAATATCCTTGTGCCTTCGGCTAACATTGGGAATATCAACATCTTTCCCATATACCTCAATAAGGATTTGGAAATATATTTAGGCATGCTTTTAACATAGAAATCAATAACATGAACATCCTTAACTACTAAGAGTAGAACCATTTTTATGGAACAATATTACATTTACGTTTCGTACTTAGAACATGCAAAAAAGAAAGAAATGATTTGCCTTAACATACTTTAACTAGTCTTCTCAACAACCCAATAAATGTAACTCATCTAGCACCTCAACTTTATTTGCCAAGAACCCCTCTTCTTCCACCTTACTTACTTTGAAGAAAATCTTCGATCCACGTAAAATAGAAACAACCGTTGTTGTTTCAATATAAGAATTCAAGTTTTTAATATAAACTCACGTTCCTACTGTATCCATATAAATTTATGACGCATCATGTTGATTCTTCTTCATCCCAAAAGTCAAGAAAATGATATGGATGTTTTAAGTGAACCTTTCCCTTTTACACGTGTCATTAGGCACTTAAATATGCTATTGACTCATATAATCATTTAGCACCCCTTACGGACCTATTAGCCTAATTAGTGCCATATACAAAACATTTATCCATTCAACTCTTATTAATACCACGGTTAATACTAGGCTCCAACATTTAACCGATTACACACATAATTAATTATTGATCCCAATTCTCTTAAATCTTAATGACTTATAAAACTTTCATATTCGCAATGTCATTATCATTTGATATAACACTTGTCCATTGTCCTTTTTGTCAAATGCCAAAATATTATTTCTAAAACTTTCATATTCTCAATGTCATTATCATTTGATATAACACTTGTCCATTGTCCTTTTTGTCAAATGCCAAAATATTATTTCTAATCTCCGTCGTCACACTTATTAAATCCTAAATTATTTCAGGACCTCATACCTTTATATACTAAACTCTTTATTGTCACACGTAAATATGACATAAATTCCTCAAAAATCGGGTCTACTTGCTTACGTCTAGATCCTCCAACCATCGCCCGAAAGTACGGGGTGTTACATTTGCAATAGAGTTATAGTAAAGGAGAGAGATTAATAGTTTAATTTCTAGATTGCAATAGGTATAATATGAACTTTGCTTTGCTTTAGTGAAAGTTCTGGGGAAATCCAACAACTGTAGGTCGTACTTTTTAATCTCTTGAGAAAGAAGTATTCCACGTAAATATCATGTGTTATTTACTTTACTTTCTGCTGTAGCTAAGGGAATAATTAGAGAACCAGGTTCTCTGTACTGTTTGGTGGACTCATATTATATAACATGTGTAACATATCGGTCATACAGAAAGTAACCCATTCATAAGTTTTATCTAACTATTTGCAGTTTTGATTATTATGGTTTCTCAGCGCTTAGGTGAGAGGCACAATAGGAACGTTAAATATGGGATAACACACTTGCACAGCTGAATATTTGGCGCGCGAAAGACTGATGTTGTTGCCTTGTTGTACTAATTGAACATGCATGCGACAACACAGCTATAAGGTCGTTTCTGTCCTGTTAATTCCATTCACATAATTGCTCTTTCCTGCAACCACTATACTAACAATCTTGAGAATATTAGTGGCACAACAAGTTAAAGAGGTAAACTGAACCAACCAAAGCATCTCGTGTATCATTTCTCAAAGGAGAAATGTTTAAATTTACCCCTGCAGTATTCGATTTTTCTAACATTTATTTTCCATTTGCCTATCAGTCCATAAAAGATTATTGTTATTTTCCTTGTCAAATACTCCTTTCTCACTAACGGTTGTATCCAACTTAGCTCAGACATTGGCCACGGTGGAGCCACATAAGCAACAAAAGATCTATGATTACCATAAACTAACAAATCAGTTTACACATACCCACAGTGGAAAACTGTTAGGGAGAGAGAGGGACATATTTGAGCCGAGATAACTGTGGGAAGTTTCAAGGACTGATAGGTAAACAAAGGGAAAATGTAAGGAAAATAATAAACATCCGTGGGAGGAGTAAATGTTACAGTTGTTATTGTTTACAACAATGACATACCCAGTTCAGTCCCATAACGTGGGGTTTGGGGAGGTTCTGAGGAGGGTAGAGTGTACACAGACCTTACCTCTACCTTGGTAGGTAGAGCGGTTGTTTCCGCGAGACCTTCGACTCAGGACAAGCAAAGCAGAAGAAAAATAGTCAGATCCGGTTAAAAGGTTATAGCAGTATGAAAAAAAAAAAAAACTAATTCAATTATCTAGTACTAATAACACCTTATTTTCTGAGTATCTAGCCTCAATTTCTATGAGTTTGAAGTGAAGAAAGAATTGGCTTATAGAAACTTTGGTAGGAAAACTCGTAATGCTTGCAGAGGACAAAAATTAGTTAAGTAACTTTTATTAAAAAAATGTTGGATCATTTTGAAGTGAAAAACTTAGCTTAGTGACTTTTGTAGAAAAAAATTGTAAATCGAATGACCATTTGAAAAATTAGCCGGGAAAGTGACTAACTACCTGCAAATTCTGGCTAGGATCCTTCTGTTACAAATACAAATCAGATCTGATACCTTCTTTGCACCTTCTACTATAGAATACTTAAAACAGCTTTGTCTGTATAGTAGACTCAAAGTATGATTCACATGCAGTGCCAATAATTAAGCCTTAAAATAAGATATACTACCTCCGTCCCAATTTATGTGATGTAATTTTACCCGGCACGGAGTTTAAGAAACAAAATAAGACTTTTGAATCTTGTTGTCTAAAACAAGTCAAAGATATTTGTATAGTTATACATCATCTCATTAAACGTAAAATATAAAGTTTAAAGTTAATTTATTGCTAAATAAGGAAATGTGTCATTCTTTTTTAAACTAACTAAAAAGAAAAGTGTGTCATATAAATTAAGACAGAGGGAGTAGCTTATTTTAAGGCAGGAATATTAATGTACATAGTGGTGTATCCAATTTTTTTTATTCATACTGTTAAAGATAGTAATATTCTCGTGATATACACTTTCCTTATGAAGGGTATATCACAGTTTGTATAGAAAGTATCACACGGTTTGTCCTAATATTGTGTATATTATTTTGTATTAATTAGCATTGTACCTTTACCATAAGTATAGGATTCTTGTACTACTAGAATAAGGTTTTGGTATTAGAATAGGAATATAATTTTCCTATTATGAAAATTGTAACTTGTATATATTCTCTTTCATTAATGAAAATAATCGAGGGATTATTTCTTTCACATACACTGATTCAAAATTTAGCTTTGATTTATTACAATTGTCAATCCGTGATTGCAGACTAGTTCATGAACATAAATTTGTTTGAGTACTTATAAGCGTCAATCCGAAGCCTTAACAACAACATACCAAGTGTAATCCGATAAGTGGGGTTGGGAAAGGTGATGTTTACGCAGCCTTACCCTACCTTGTGAAGGTAGAGAGGTTGTTTCTTATAGACCCTCGACTCAGGTAAATTAATTTCTTCTTTCATCAATTTTCAGCAACATTGCAATGAAACACCTTGATTTCACATTTAGGAGAGATAACATTCAGAAGCAGCCTGGCTGTATCTTCCTGCCTCACCTTTGCTTTCTCCTTCTCAACCAAAGCCGCAGCCACAATCCTTTCATATTCACCTCCTCCCATAGCCACAAAAGCCACTAGTGCTGCCTGCACTGGCCCTAAACTTGGATTATATGCAGCAGATTCCACATAAGAACCATTATAAACCTTACCATCACAATCCATGAGCGCCACCCCAGATGGACACCCACTATATGGTGCATGTGAATCATTAGCAGCTTCCAAAGCTGCATATTTCACATGGTTATTCTCTTTTTCAGTTTTTTCACGAAATCCGTTGCTTAAGTTTTTTGAGTTCATATTACCATTAGATGTTATGGATTGGGTTTCTGAATCATTTTCTGATGACCCATTGCATAAGTGTCCGTGATGATTGTTCTTGTCAAGATTGGTCTCCAATATTTGGGATTTAGTTAGGCCCAGAGATAAACCATTATTATGGTGTTCAAGCAGCAAAGGAGTTTCGTCCTCCAAAAGATCAAATGGACCGAATGGGTAGGGCAAGAGTTCAGACAAAGGCTTGAATGTAATATCATGATCAGGATTTTTGTGCAGAGAGGTGATGTGGATTTGGAGAGTGGAAGAGTTGCATAGTTCCTGAACGAACTGTCTGCAGTGGCCGCAAGGTGCAGCAGAGACAGCGAAGGCTACGAGGCCAGGGCAGTTGTGAGCTGCGAGATTGAGGAGTAAGAACTGCTCGGCATGGACTGTGTGATGAATGGGAAGTCCGGGGAACTCAAGGTTAACGCCTAGAAAGACGCGGCCATCAGAGCCAAGGCCAACTGCGCTCACGTGGAAATTGGAGATGGGAGGGCGCGCATGCTTCTTGGCAGGTTGAAGCAATGTTGGTAGAAGTTGGAGGACGGAAGGGAGGCCAAGGGATTGTGCCATGAGCTCAGCCTCCGAGGCTTCCAACACAAATTTGGCATGATCCATATTGATGTTTGAAATGCTTTTCTTGAATGAAGAAAATAATGTTTGTCTTCTTCCTTAGTTTCTTGGTGTACTTTGGAATGTTTGTGGAAGGAGAAGGGGAGGGAAAGAGTAGAGGGTCGAAGGCTATTTATACATGAGTTGTTGGAGATTGACATTGAGGTGTCATATGAATTGCCTAATATGTTATCATCTACTCCTTCGGTCTCAATTTATGTGACATCATTTGACTTGAAACAGAGTAGAGAAAAAAATAAAATTTTTAAAATGTGTGATCCAAAATAAGTTTTATATAAATGTGTGACCGTAAATCATGTCATAAAGTTAAATTGTTTCCAAATATAGAAACATGACATTCTTTTTTAGACAGATTAAAAAAAAAATTGTATCACATAACTTGAGACACGGTAGTATTTACTTTACTTGTTTATAGTTTTATTTCTGCACATTATTCATTTAAAAATGTAGTCATTGGTCAAAATATGCTTTTCAGAGTGTTTTTCAACATTGGCTAGTCATCGCAAGACAAAGCGAGAAAAGGCTTGTACTTCATTATTTGAAAACTTGAAATTTCATGGAAAGTCAAAAAGTAATAAAAAGTTTTAGGTCTTCTCTGGTTAGATTAGAAGGGTTAAAAGGTTGCATATAACAATCAAGAAGTTGAATAATATTCGAAAGTTACTGTGGATTTCTCTGAATTATAACATGATTCTGCACTAAAAAAAGTTGAGAGGAGTCGAAGTTTATAAGATAGTTTTGGGATACGATCATTATTCTGACATGTAATATAAAATATTTCTCTTAATCACGTCAGTGAAAGGGGAAACGAATAGCTGATAATGTACAAATTTTTGCAGGACGGACAGAAAAATTTACACCCTCAATTTCAATTTATGTAGAGTAAGTTGATTACGCATGAAGTTTAAGAAAGATAAAAGAATTTTGAAATTAATGGCCTTAAACATATTATGAGATTTCTATAGATAAAATTGTGTCACTAAAGGTAAAATAAAATAAAAAGTTAAAATTATTTTTAAAAAATAGAAAGATATCCTTATTTTATCGAAGAAATTAGGAAATAGCTGGACATAAAATGGAACTTTGGGATTACCTAATTAAACTATATCGTTAATTGAACTTGAACGAAAAGGCTGTACAAAATCAAGCCAACTTCCTAAAGTAATTAATATATTCCAATAAAGAATAGCATTAGTACAATTAAATCAATGTTTTCCGTATAATGAAAGAAGCTATCGCGTAGCTTAGGTGCTAATCTAGCTGTAATGCTTGTATTAAGAGAAACTCATGTGTTGCTTCGTGGAATTTGACTCATGAAAGTCATAGTAGGTTCATGCAATCCTTCAAATTTAAATTTTTGAATGTCAAGTTGGTAACAGTTGTTAGAAACTGTGTTATGAACTTCATGACTTCTGTGGAGTGCATTGACTGGAAATAGACTTGCTATTTTATTAGGATTTGAATAAATTTTTATGTCTTTTCACATTCAACAACCAATTAGTTGCCCTTTAAAATTTGCTTACACACACCTACTAGTGTGATCTTTTCTTCAGAAAATTTTGGGCTTTGTTTCTTCAACTGATTAAAAGCCCTTTTCAAATTTTTGGGATGTAAGTTGAATGAAAGTGCATGGAAATTTGTAAGAAATATATGTCTATCAAGTTGGGTTTCATAAATAAAAGGACTAATTAAAACTATTGTTCAGAATTTTTGTAGTAGTTTTTAAGGCAATTAAGTTATTTTACACGGATGGTGAGGGGAAAATTAAATGCTAATTCATGATTAGGAGGTGTTCATGCACAAATATATGATAAAATGGCTGAAAACCGTGATACGTGTCAGCATGATTGATCAGCAAGACGCATGTCAGCTTGCGTCACACCTGTTAGGCATGCCTGACATGTGTTGCACATGCATGAGAGGTGGCAAACCTTCTCTGACACGTGTCACACTTTTTTCCATTATCCTCCATCTATAAATAGCTCATTATGGTTTCATTGTTACATATAAAAAAAGTACTTTAGTCATATACATCTACTCTATGTGTAATTAGAGTATAAAGTAGCATTAAGAAACTGATCATCTCTCAATTGTATTCACGGTTATTCTCATCAAGTAACGTGAGAAAGAACGTAGTGCAAAGGAGATACAATTGTTTCTCTTAATTAGAAAGTTCAACCACTTCCGATCAGCTGAAGATATTTCAAGAAAACGCATAGACTCGTGTATATTTTCTTGATTATAGTAATGGTATATGATGTCTTGTCAAAATCATTACGTTCTACGATCCTAGAATTATGTCGGATTCTTAATTACATTATATATGTTTCACAATCAATCTTTTATGAATATTCTTACATGTGGTACCAACACATAATGTAGAAGCTAAAGATTTTCTCTTAAATATTTTCTCCAACTTTTATAAGTCCTAATTGTGAGATTGAGCTGGCTACGGCGTCAGATTAAGATTTTAGTGTGAAAAGTTAAAGATCATTTCATTATTGACCATTATGATGGTATAAATGAAATCTATATGCTATCTTTTTTTATAATTTTGGTGTTCGGGTCAACTTGTGCACACCTAAATTAATTTCACGGGATACCTCTTCCCACTAGAAACAGATGCCAGGTAACTCTGTCCATCAAGGTTAGGATAGTTAGGAAGAAATCACCTATCACCTAGTGTTTTTGTTTACTGAGATTTGAACCTAAGATATCATGGTTCATACCCGATTTTATTGACCAATAGGCCACACCCTTGGGTGCCAGCATATATGCTATTGTAAAAGGATTTCTTTAAAATTATTATGTATGATTCGTTAATCACTAAAGTGATTGAATTTTTATAAACAATTAATTCCAAAATAAGAATGAATCTATATTCAATGAACCATAATCTTGATTCTTATAAGCGAAGTAATACTTATGGGGGTAATTGAAGTTCATGATAAGATATTTCTGGAACGCCCAAAAATTGATTATTGTTCTTATAATCATTGAACATTAAGTATTGTTTATATATCAAAAGATAGTAAATATTACTAATTGGTACATTATGTAAGAATAATTATGGGACAATCCCATAATTATTTCTAATAACTACTAATTAAGATGTAATCTTGTAATTAAGATTGTAAATCAATTTGTCATCAATTAGGTAGATTAGCATCGTATATTTTAGGTAAACTTAGATTAGTACTACATTGTAATATTATATATATTTGCTATCATTGGAATGACATACTCGAGAAATTAATCTTCCTACATGGTATCAAGAGCCAAAGATCTCTTGCCCTAATTCTTCTTCTCTTTACCATTTTTTCTTCTTTTCCTTTTAACTGTTTCGGCCACTTAGCACTTAGGGTTTTTTAGTTTACTACTTCTCCTAAATCCTAAAACTAAACCTCTTCTATAATTTGTAACTGACCTCTACAACTCTCACCCCCCTCTCAGCTTACACATCTCCCAAACCCTAACACATACAAAGGTTTATTCACTCCACATCCATCAAATAGATAGATTCTCACTGTTTAAAATACTTTGTTTTTCTTCTCTATTCATCTTAAAGTTGAGCAGTTGATACATAAAGTATAGTTAAGACGTCGTCTAACTGCCTACTGCCTTTGTTGGAGAGATAGGTTATGATTAATATTGATTAATTGATGATATAGTTCTACTATTTTATCTAAGATTACTTTCTTTGCTATTTGTATGGAGTAACAGTCTAGTGTCTCAGAGGGCACTAAGTTATTATAATAATTTATTTCTTTCAGAACTTGTGTTCTTGGTTTTAAAAGTTTAATCTTAATTTTTAAACATATCCATCTAATTGTATTAGCATTATTTATTTCTGCAAATGATGGATGGATTTTCATTAAATAGATTGCTAATTACTAGGGGATGTTCTGCCTTAATGCGGAAGCTACTATCCTTAGAGCTATTGTTCTATTGGTTATGATCTGTTGATTCTTTATACAGTTCGACTCTCTATTCCGACCTTAGTGGATATCCTTTGCTTAAGTTCTGACTATTCTTAGTTTTGAGTGAGGAGTTGATATTTTCTCTCCTAAGTTCTCTTGGCGACGGAACACTCCGGGTTCGCTCTAACGCTCTTCGCTTACGAGCTACCTCATGGTTGCTTCAACGTCGGCCGCACATGAATGGATTGAAACTAACAACGTTATACAGTAGACTAATAATATAGATTTAAGTAGAGGATAACAACCAGGTAAGGATAAGGGTGAACAGTAACAAGGTATTAAAAAGACATAACTTCTAGACAATACTGCTCTAGAATAGTAGGATGAGTTTAGCTACTCATGCTTGACAACTTGGCTCTGATACCATAAAAACGAACCGACAAATTATATTTGAAAATATAATTAAAGTTGTTAAATAAAAGTAGAATTTAAAACTTACAAGTTTTATTTCACAACAAGGAAATAATAGGAGATGTACAATGAGAGAGAACCTATTTCAGAAAATGAAAGCAATTTATTCAAAAATAAAACTATTTTTCGCATCAATCACTTATCAAAACAGATTAATTATCTCAAAGAAGATATACAAATCAAGAGGATAGAATATACCTTAAAAACCCCGGAGGTAGAAGAGAAAGTTAAAAACCTACAGTCTATAATAGAAAAAGAAATATATTCAGATTTACCCAATGGCTTATGGGAAAGCAAAAGACACATAGTAGAATTGCCTTATATAGAAGACTTCAATGAAGAAGGAATTCCTACAAAGGATAGACCTATTCAAATGAACCATGAATTCATGGAACATTGTAAAAAGGAAATAAATGATTTACTTCAAAAGAAAATAATTAGATCCTCTAGATCTCAATGAAGTTGTTCAGCCTTCTATGTTAACAATAGTGCTGAAAAGGAAAGAGAAGCCTCTAGACTTGTAATCAATTATAAGCCTCTTAATTAAGTATTAAAATGGATTAGGTACCCGATACCTAATAAAAAGAAATTTATTAAAAAGAACTTATAAATCCAACATATATAGTAAGTTCGATATGAAATCAGAATTCTGGCAAATCCAGATAGACGAAAAGGATAAATATAAAACTGCATTTAACATCCCCTTTGGACAATATGAATGGAATCTTATGCCATTTGGACTTAAGAACACCTCGTCAGAGTTTCAAAATATAATGAACAATATATTCAACCCATATAGTCTATTCTCCATTGTCTATATAGACGATGTTCTAATTTTTCGGAGAATATAGACCAACATTTTAAGCACATTCATACCTTTTTAAAGGACATGAAAACAAATGAGTTACTAGTAAGTACCAAAAAGGTAAAGATATTCCTAACAACAATCAGATTCTTAGGACATGATCTTTACCAAGGAACCTATAAATCAATTTGTAGAGCCATAGAGTTCTCAACCAAGTTTTCGGATGAAATTATTGATAAAACTAAGCTGCAAAGATTCTTAGGAAGCCTAAACTATGTAGTAGACTTCATCCCAAATTTCAGATAGATCTATGGACCTCTTTATAGAAGGCTCAAGAAAAATCCAGTTCCTTGGTCAACAGAGCAAACCAAGACAGTTAAACATATCAAAGAAATAGTTCAGAAGCTCCTTTGCTTAAGAATCCAAAATCCCCAAGCATTTATGATAGTTGAAACAGACGCCTCCGATATTGGTTACGGTGGCATCCTTAAACAAAATATATCTTCTGAATCCACCGAACAGTTAGTAAGATTCACATCTGGAGTCTGGAACCCAGCTCAAAAGAATTATAGTACAGTCAAACAAGAATTTTTATCTATAGTACTATGTATTACAAAGTTTCAAGATGATCTCATTAACAAAGAATTTTTACTAAGGGATGACAGCAAAGCGGCTAAAGATGTTTTACAAAAGGATGTCAGAAACCTTGTTTCTAAACATATTTTTGCCAGATGGGAAGCATTATTATCAAGCGTTGATTTCATAATTAATTTTATAAAAGGAGAAGAAAACTCTTTGCAAGATTTCTTGACAAGAGAATTTTTGAAGGAAAAACATGAGATCGAGCTTCCCAGGAACTCGGCCAAACAAACCCCCTTACCAACTTAAACCGGAAGAAAAGTTAAAACAACCTTTCCAAAACCTCAGTAAGCTCATTAAACCAGTTACTAAACCTAATTTATTAAATAAGTATTCAGCCCTAGCTAAATTTAATGTCTCCTTTGGACAATATGAATGGAATGTTATGCCATTTGGACTTAAAAACACCCCGTCAGAGTTTCAAAATATAATGAATAATATATTCAACCCATATAGTCTATTCTCCATTGTCTGTATAGACGATATTCTTATTTTTTCGGAGAATATAGACCAGCATTGTAAACACCTTCATACCTTTTTAAAGGTCATCAAAACAAATGGGTTAGAAATATGTGACAAAAAGGTATAAATATTCCAAACATCAATCAGATTCTTAGGACATGATTGTAACATCCCATACTTTCGGGTTACGATTTAAATCGCTAAGCGTATATAAAATCGCTAGGCGTGTGTAAATAGGTCCAAGCATTGGAAAAAATTATGTTATTTATTTATTCTAATAAAGTTATTAGTATATAAAATGATTAAATTCTGAAATAATTTTGGACGTAACAAGTGTGATGATGAGAATTAATAGTAATGGTTGTATATCTCTAACGAGGTTATGGACTAGTGTCATATTACAAATTTATGACATTGAGTATATGAAGATTTTATAAGTTATCAAGATTTTAGTGAATTGGGATCACAGAATTAATTATGTGTGTGATTGATAAATTATTCGGAGGCAGGTCAATTAATTAAATTAAGTGACTGTGCATATTAAAGTAAGGTGACATTAAGTGGCCATGATGACCAAGCACATGAGTTGCCATTTATTTACACATGGCAAGAGAAAAAAGGTCTCAAAGCTCATTCTCTACATTACCTAAACAGAAGGAAACCAACACTTAATCCAAAACAGAAACATTCAACCTTTCCTTTATAATTCATCTAGGGAGAATTTCATTATTTAAAGTGAAAAAGGCACAGCAACCATTTTACCAAAGTGAAAAGGCAACAACCATTTTTCCCTTGAACCGTATAAAGCAGTAGCAAACCATTTCAGTATGGTTTGAACAAACCGTGTAGCAAAATGTTGGAGTTCATATTTTTAGTTGAGAATTATTTGAGGAGTTGGTAATTGAGGTATGTTAAGGCAAATTATTTCTTTCTTTTGGCATGTTCCATGTAAAAAAATAGAACTGTGATATTGCTCCGTAATTTATTATACTCCTATTAGTTAAGAATATTCATGTTATAGATTCCTATGCTAAAAACATATCTAAATATGTTCCTAAGTCCTTATTGAGGCATACGGAAAAAGGTGTTGACATTCACCATGTTATCCAAAGGGGCAAGGATATTATTGTCAATCGATAAATTCAAGAAATGTTTTACTGTTATTAATGCATTTTCACTTGCATTGCATTCATATATTACCCTGGACCACCGGTGCTATGCACACTACTATATGTTCAATATTATATATGTAGGGGATATGGGGAAAGGGAAAGGCGTTATATATGCACACTACCTGCGGCTGGTACAGACTATCACAAAAGAGCCTGAAGAGGCCAATGTGATGTGATGATGTGATGTGATTCCTGTATGGCTTATGGGACGGGTTGCACGATCCGCAACACTAACATATATATATATATATATATATATATATATATATCGCACTTGCATCATGCATATATTCGTTAACCATTACATGGTAGGATGCCTACAGAGGCTATCATGGTAAGGAAATTGCCCGATGAGGCCAATGAATATGGACACTGAATTGTGCATAACATGTAGGCAAGTGTATTAGGGCCCTAAGAGGCAGTTACTGTTGTTCAGTTATTTATGTTTCAGTTATTGGTATATTCCTGTTATGCTGTTATTTATGCATGACATACTAAGTACATCATTCGTACTGACGTCCCTTTTGTCAGGGGACACTGCGTTTCATATCCGCAGGTTTGGATAGGCAAGGCGACGACCCACGTGAATAGGTTGCAGATTTCAGTGGATTTTTGGAAGCACTCCTCTCTTTTCGGAGTGTCAGTCTTATTTTGGTATGATATAGTTTTGCGTGTCTATATGAGTATGGCGGGGCCTTGTCCCGACCTGTTGATGCTGTGTACTCTCTTAGAGGCTTGTAGACATGTGTCCTGTGTGTAGTAGTCTTGTATGACCTTGTCGGCCTTGGTATATGTATATATATAAGTTGGTTACCTGGCTGTTCATAATTTTCTTTCGGCATAGTCCGTAATTAATGATTATTAGATGTTCATTGTAAGAATGGCGGTACCCGGCGGGTGGGATCTGGATGCCCGTTGCAGCCCTCCGTTTTGGGTCATGACAAACTTGGTATCAGAGGATGTCTGTCCTAGGGAATCTACAAGCCGTGTATAGTAGAGTCTTGTTTATGGTATGTTATGCACCATACTTATAAGCAAGAGGATGCTTGACATTTAGGGGTGGTTTACGTTATTTCATTTCATAAATCGAGCTATAGAACTGAGTTATAAGTATTTCACTCCTAATCTATTTCGTGCTTATGATTCCAGCGATGCCTACCGTAAGGAAGAAGTCCAAGAGTATGAGGGAGTTGAATACGGCTGTGGGCGAAGGTACCAACCGATTAACACCCATTAGCGAGGGCCAGAGTGAGACCTTCGGTACGACTCCTTCGTATGGTTCTCCCTGTATATCACCATCGGAGGAGATTAGTAGAGCCGCAACACCTCTAGTTCCTCCATAAGATGCTCCATACGTGGATCTTGATATGCGGAGTGTGGTTCAGTTAATGACATGATTGGTGGCCGCTCAAGCCCAACGTCAGGTTCCCAATCCTTCTGATAGAGCTGCTAGTGCAAGAGCTCGGGATTTTATCAATTTAGACCCTACGGTATTCACAGGGACAGACCTGAAGGCAGACCCACAGCACTTTGCGAGTGATGGATGCTACCGATATTGAGTCGGTAAAGTTTGCTTCTTATAGACTGCGGGATGTCGCAGTAACATGGTTCGATATATGGGAGAAATCTAGGGGACCTCGTGCTATGCCAGCAGGATAGGGGGAATTTTCAGAGGATTTCTTACAGCATTTTCTACCAGTCAAGCTTCGATGGGCCAGAAAGGACAGGTTCCTACGTCTTGAAGAGGGCAGCATGAGCGTTCGAGAATATAGCTTTTTAATTCCTGTGATCGATATGCCCCTACAATTATAGCTGAAATCAGTGACCGGGTACACAGGTTCGTTACTGGCTTGGGGCCACACTTGGTCAACGAGTGTACTACGACTTCTTTGAATCCGGATATGGATATTGCTCGGATCTAGGCTTATGCACAGAACCTGGAGGATCGCAAAAGGCAACAGCGAATCGATCGAGAGCGTGATAGGGGCCAGCATAAAAGGGCTCGATCTGTAAGTGGCGTAAGGAACTTTGGGGGTGTGCCCAGGCCACAGCCTTACATACGACCATCTTACCCAGCAGCCGACGCATCATTGCCATCTTCAAGGTCGAGGGCTGATCGTTATACTCAAACGGGACCAGGCCAGAGTTCACAAGCACCAAGATCTTATTATAGAGGGAATTCTACGCAGATGAGGCCGCCATTAGCTCGATGTGGGCCGTGTGGTAGGACCCATGCAGGGCCATTCCAACAAGAGGGAAGGTTATGCTATTCTTGCGGGAAGCATGGTCATATAGCATGAGATTGTCCAACAAAAAATGAAGGTGGTAGAGCCCAGCCGGTCGGATCTGCAGGAGCTTCATCCTAATCGGTACGCCCGTTAGGGCAGAGTCATCAGACGTTATCTGGGCGAGGCAGAGGAAGAGGCCAGAACCATACTTATGCATTGATGGGACGACAGGATCAGGAATCCTCACCTGATGTTATTACAGGTACGCTATCGGTCCTTTCACATAATGTGTATGCATTGTTAGATTCAGGCTCAAATTTATCATATAGTACTCCTTTCGTTGCCTGTAAATTTGGTATGGATCCTGAGTTGATAAGGGATCCATTTGTGGTATCTACACCGGTTAGTGAATCGGTAATCGCTAGACGGGTCTATCGAAATTGTGTAGTATTAGCATGTAGCCATTAGACCCTAAGCTTGTAATCAATTATAAGCCTCCTAATTAAGTATTAAAATGGATTAGGTATCCGATACCTAATAAATGGAATTTATTAAAAAGAACTTTAAATCCAACATATATAGTAAGTTCGATATGAAATCAGGATTCTGGCAAATCCAGATAGACGAAAATGATAAATATAAAAATGCATTTAACGTCCCCTTTGGACAATATGAATGGAATGTTATGCCATTTGGACTTAAGAACACCCCGTCAGAGTTTCAAAATATAATGAACAATATATTCAACCCATATAGTCTATTCTCCATTGTCTATATAGACGATGTTCTTATTTTTCGGAGAATATAGACCAACATTTTAAGCACATTCATACCTTTTTAAAGGACATGAAAACAAATGAGTTACTAGTAAGTACCAAAAAGGTAAAGATATTCCTAACAACAATCAGATTCTTAGGACATGATCTTTACCAAGGAACCTATAAATCAATTTGTAGAGCCATAGAGTTCTCAACCAAGTTTTCGGATGAAATAATTTATAAAACTAAGCTGCAAAGATTCTTAGGAAGCCTAAACTATGTAGTAGACTTCATCCCAAATTTCAGATAGATCTATGGACCTCTTTATAGAAGGCTCAAGAAAAATCCAGTTCCTTGGTCAACAGAGCAAACCAAGACAGTTAAACATATCAAAGAAATAGTTCAGAAGCTCCTTTGCTTAAGAATCCAAAATCCCCAAGCATTTATGATAGTTGAAACAGACGCCTCCGATATTGGTTACGGTGGCATCCTTAAACAAAATATATCTTCTGAATCCACCGAACAGTTAGTAAGATTCACATCTGGAGTCTGGAACCCAGCTCAAAAGAATTATAGTACAGTCAAACAAGAATTTTTATCTATAGTACTATGTATTACAAAGTTTCAAGATGATCTCATTAACAAAGAATTTTTACTAAGGGATGACAGCAAAGCGGCTAAAGATGTTTTACAAAAGGATGTCAGAAACCTTGTTTCTAAACATATTTTTGCCAGATGGGAAGCATTATTATCAAGCGTTGATTTCATAATTAATTTTATAAAAGGAGAAGAAAACTCTTTGCAAGATTTCTTGACAAGAGAATTTTTGAAGGGAAAACATGAGATCGAGCTTCCCAGGAACTCGGCCAAACAAACCCCCTTACCAACTTAAACCGGAAGAAAAGTTAAAACAACCTTTCCAAAACCTCAGTAAGCTCATTAAACCAGTTACTAAACCTAATTTATTAAATAAGTATTCAGCCCTAGCTAAATTTCCTCTTTTACCAAAAGGAACCATTCCCTCTCCATCAAAAGAACATATAATAGAGAAAACAACGGTCCAACCGTTGAATGCTAAAACATCCAGAAATGCGGTGATACAAACCCGAGATAGTTATGCTATGAAGGCCCAGAATCATATTAAGAGGTGGTTAAGTTAAAGTCTCCTCAAATGCAGAAGGAGACAATTTAGATAAACAGGGAGATCCCTAAATGGTAGTTCATTAACACACAGGTTGTGCCAATAAATGCACTGGATAAGTAATATGAAAATTTCAAAGTTGAAGAGCTTCTAAACCCATGCTATACAAATTATCAGTACGTAGATACTGACAATCCCTTTAAAATAAGAAAATATTATGAGTTCATTTTAGCAGATATTGACTCAATCCAAATTGAAAATTTACCCCCACTACTAAATTTCTCCCTGCTTACTCTCTCTCGATCATTGTACATCTCCTATGCTTTCCTTGTTGTGAAATGAAAGTTGTAAGTTTTAAATTTTGCTTTTATTTAACTGTTTTAATTATATAATTTGTCGGTCCATTTTTATGGTATCAAAGTATAATACAGACTAATGAAAACAACTGTAGCCCCAAAAACTAAGTTGATGAGTAATGAAGGAGCTACTATGCTTATAGAAGCAAACCAAGAGCGTAGCAACATCTTTGTTCCGCGAACGCTTATGTGGAATGAGATCTTATTTAAAGATGAATGGCACTTTGATGTCATTACCCAACCAAAACTAGAGCCAGAAAGCTCTAACATTGAATAAGTAATTCAATATCCAGACGAATATATTGACTTAAAATTCTTAAGATCCAAATCCAGATCAGAATCTTCTTCGAGAAGACACTCGTTTGCAAGATCATCCACTTCCAAGCCCTGGGAGGAGGAAGATTTGTATGATCGAGATTCAAATGATTCTATCAGAGAAGTAGAACAAAAACTAAAGGGTGTAGATTTTACCAGAACTATACCCAAGGTTCAATATGCACCAAGAGTTATTATCAGACCTAGCAGTCCCATTGAAAGTGAAATGCAGGGTGCAATAGAAACAGAAAGGAAAGGATCCCTTGGTATGGTTAGATCAAAGGAGAAGTTTGACATAGATTTTAAATTAATAGGAGAGCTTTGGAAAAGCCAGAGCATGCTATTAAAAGAAAATTGTATGTTACAAATTATACCTTAAATCAAAGATCCTCCTTCAGAGATCAATGGATCAAGGATATGAAAGAATCAAGTGTAATATAGAATTTTTAGGTGGTTTCAGATCACTGGTAAATTAGATAATCAGCAGGAATCACTAAACACCATAGTTAATAAGTGGTATACTGCTAATAAGGTAGTAGAATTTGAGGTTCCCCCTTAGAGAAAATAAGTATCCTAGTAGAAGGAGAAGTTATTACGACCGCTCCATTTAAAAGAGAAATAAAGGACTCCTAAGGAGATCAAAAAAATAAAGACATTAATAAATTAATTCAGCAGACCAATTACACTAATCAAATATTACATGTAGTCTCTAATCATCTTAGTCAAGTTGGTAAAAGGTCAACGCTTATAGAGAAAGCCAAAATCCTCTAAAAACCAGAGAAATAAGGAAACTAATTCCATATTTAAGATACCAGAATTTATAGCCAGTAAATACCATGATCTAATGGATTATGGTAAAATCACAGATAAAATACTAGAAGAAATAAATCAAAGATTAAAACACAACTTTATCCTAGAGGATAAAGGAAGTGTGAAAACACTCACCAGTAACAAAATGGATATTAATAGATTATCGCATTACGCTAATAAAAAGAATTACTATCATAGACTATCATTCCCTGATATGCAGTGTGAAGAAAATGAATTTCTATCTCATACTTCTCATTTAGGAAAAGAAATTTCCGAATGGAATATAGATGGCCTCGCAGAAGGTTAAATTTATAGTAAATTACACGAAATGAGAATAGCTATAACTGCTCATAAGATAAATGGGACCACAAATAAATAATGTGTGACAGTCCTAGTCTCAGGATTCACCAGAATGTTAAAAAAATTATTGGGATAATTACCTTACTGAAGAAAATAGACAGAGTATGCAGAATGCTATCGCAGTTATAGAGGTAGTTAAAACTGATGAAACAGGAAAGGCAATAGGGCAAGAACCTAAACTCTTTCAAGATAAAAGTTTAGAAATCTTAAATAATTTAACCTGTCCCAAATTACACGACTTTAGATGGTATAAAGACATCTTGCTTAACAAAGTAATGATCAGAGAAGACTGTAATCATGATTATTGGAAAGGGAGATTTATCAGCGGGTTTCCTTCCCCATTTGGAGAAAAGGTGAGGACAAACATTAAAAATAAATTTGATGGTCTGATCCCCTATAACCATTTGACTTATGGAGACATAGTAAGTTTAATAAATCTCATAGGTTTAGAAATTTGCAATGACTTAAAACTAAAAGGTCAGGTAAAGAGAGAAGGAAAACTCTCTAAAAATGAATTAGGAAATTTTTGCCAAGACTTCAGTTATATCAAATTAACTGCACCTTCAAAAGAAGCTGCAAAAAGGCATAAACATATAATAAACCAAGTATTTCTCACAAAAAATAAGTATAAACAATATAAACAAAGCTCAAAGGTCAAAAGGGCTTCTAACGATAAAAGTTATCCTTCTAAGAAAAGCAGATGTTGGAATTGTAGCAAAATTGGTCACCGAGCCAATGAATGTAAACAACTCAACAAAAAGAAGGATAAAATAAATCTCTTGGAATTAAATTCTGAGGTAAAATAGAAAATATATACAATCCTCGAGGAACGCTATTGCGATTCCTCCGAAACAGAAGAATACAATGACGAAGAGTTGCTCAATGTCGACTACAACTCAAACAGTAGTAACTCCAGTAATTCATGTAATTGCACGGAACCTTTTGTACATGTGATAGTAAATCAGTAAATGTCATTTCAAATAGTAGTAAAGAATTTTTCTTTGATATGATAGATCATATTGAAAACGAAGATGTTAAAAGAAAATATCTGACAGAGTTAAAAAACTCATCCTTAATCATAATGATAATAAGAAAGAAATATTACCGTTTAATATGAAAGGAGTCTTCAACAAGTTTAAAGCCCAGAAAAATGACTCTACTTTACAGGATCTACAACATGAGTTATCACAACTCAAACAAGAGATTAAAGAAGTAAAAGAAAGACTCAGTTCAATGGAAACTGAATCATTCGCAAATAAACTACCTATAGAATTAAATCCTTCAAAATATATCTATTTAGAATCAGGAGTTTCAAACTCTAAAAATTTAGAAGAAACAGAAATAAGTTCTGAAGAAGAAGAACCTACACACTGTGAACAACCCGGGCTAAAAACTATTTCAATAGTCAAAGCTCAAAGTTATCACATCCCCATCAAACTAGTGATAAACAAGAATTTTGTACTTAATAAAATAGCATTCTTTGATACAGGTGCAGACAAAAATTATATCTCAGAAGGATTAATCCCAACAAAGTACCTAGAAAAAGGCACTACAAAATTATACTCCGCCACCGGAGACGGGTTAAAAATAAACTATAAACTTTCAAAGACTCATTTTTGCAGTAATGAGTTTGTTTTATTAATGATTTTGTCATTACAAGAGACATTAATGAAGAAATTATTTTAGGTACTCCATTTGAAACTCAAATAAAACCATATACAGCAAGAATAGATGGTATCTACACCATTACTTTAGGAAAAAAAATAATCTTTCCTTATTTAAAACCTCTATAAAAAAATGAAAGCAATTTTGTCAAAAATAAAACTATTTTCCGCATTAATCTCTTATCAAAACAAATTAATTTTATCAAAGAAGATATACAAATCCAGAGGATAGAATCTACCATAAAAACCCCGGAGGTAGAAGAGAAAGTTAAAAACCTACAGTCTATAATAGAAAAAGAAATTTGTTCAGATTTACCCAATGGCTTTTTGAAAAGGAAAAGACACATAGTAGAATTGCCTTATATAGAAGACTTCAATAAAGAAAGAATTCCTACAAAGGCTAGATCTATTCAAATGAACCATGAACTCATGGAACATTGTAAAAAGGAAATAAATAATTTACGTCAAAAGAAAATAATTAGATCCTCTAGATCTCAATGGAGTTGTTCAACCTTTTATGTTAACAATAGTGCTGAAAAGGAAAGAGGAGTCCCTAGGCTTCTAATCAATTATAAGCCTCTTAATCAAGTATTAAAATGGACTAGGTGCCCGATACCTAATAAAAGGGATTTATTAAAAAGAACTTATAAAGCCAACATATTTAGTAAGTTCGATATGAAATCAGGATTCTGGCAAATTCAGACGAAACAAATAAATATAAAACTGCATTTAATGTCCTCTTTGGATAATATGAATGGAATGTTATGCCATTTGGACTTAAGAACACCCCGTCAGAGCTTCAAAATATAATGAATAATATATTCAACCCATATAGTCTATTCTCCATTGTCTGTATAGACGATATTCTTATTTTTTCGGAGAATATAGACCAGCATTGTAAACACCTTCATACCTTTTTAAAGGTGATCAAAACAAATGGGTTAGCAGTATGTGACAAAAAGGTATAGATATTCCAAAAATCAATCAGATTCTTAGGACATGATTGTAACATCCCGTACTTTTGGGTTACGATTTAAATCGATAGGCATATATAAAATCGCTAGGCGTGTGTAAATAGGTCTGAACTTTGGAAAAATTTATGTTATATTTATTTATTCTAATAAAGTGATTAGTATATAAAAAGATTAAATTCTGAAATAATTTTGGATGTAACAAGTGTGACGATGAGAATTAATAGTAATGGTTGTATATCCCTAACGAGGTTATGGACTAGTATCATATTACAAAATCATGACATTGAGTATATGAAGATTTTATAAGTTATCAACATTTAAGTGAATTGGGATCACGAAATTAATTATGTGTGTGATTGATAAATTATTCGGAGGCAGGTCACTTAATTAAATTAAGTAACCTGTGCATATTAAAGTAAGGTGGAATTAAGTGGCCATGATGACCAAGCACATGAGTTGCCATTTATTTACACATGGCAAGAGAAAAAAGGTATCAAAGCTCATTCTCTGCATTACCTAAACAGAAGGAAACCAACACTTAATCCAAAACAGAAAACATTCAGCCTTTCCTTTATAATTCATCTAGGGAGCATTTCATTATTTAAAGTGAAAAAGGCACATCAACCATTTTACCAAAGTGAAAAGGCAACAACCATTTTCCCTTAAACCGTATAAAGCAGTAGCAAACCATTTCAGTATGGTTTGAATAAAACATGTAGCAAACTGTTGGAGTTCATATTTTCAGTTGAGAATTAGTTGAGGAGTTGGTAATTGAGATATGTTAAGGCAAATTATTTCTTTCTTTTGGCATGTTCCATGTAAAAAACTAGAACTGTGATATTGCTCCGTAATTTATTCTACTCCTATTAGTTAAGAATATTCATGTTATTGATTCCTATGCTAAAAGAATGTCTAAATATGTTCCTAAGTCCTTATTGAGGCATACAAAAAAAGGTGTTGATATTCACCATGTTATCCAAAGGGGCTAGGATATAATTGTCAACCGATAAATTCAGGAAATGTTTTACTGTTATTTATGCATTTTCACTTGCATTGCATTCATATATTACCCTCGACCACCGGTGCTATGCACACTACTATATGGTAAATATTATATATCTAGGGGATATGGGGAAAGGGAAAGGCGTTATATACGCACACCACCTACAGCCGGTACAGACTATCACAAAAGAGCCCGAAGAGGCCAATATGATGTGATGATGTAATGTGATGCCTGTATGGCTTATTGGGACGTGTTGAATGATCCGCAACACTAACATATATATATATATATACCGCACTTGCATCATGCATATATTCGTTAACCATTACATGGTAGGATGCCCACAGAGGCTGTCATAGTTAGGAAATTGCCCGATGAGGCCAATGAATATGGACACTGCATTTTGCATAACATGTATGCAAGTGTATTAGGGCATTAAGAGGCAGTTACTGTTGGTCAGTTATTTATGTTTCAGTTATTGGTATATTTTTGTTATGCTGTTATTTATGCCTGATATACTAAATACATCAGTCGTACTGACGTCCCTTTTGTCGGGGGACGCTGCGTTTCTTCTCACAAGTTCGCATAGGCAAGGCGACGACCCACGTGAATAGGTTGTAGATTTCAGTTGATTTTTGGAAGCACTCCTCTCTTTTCGGAGTGTCAGTCTGATTTTGGTATGATACAATTTTGCGTGTCTATATGGGTATGGCGGGTGCTTGTCCCGACCTGTTGATGTTGTGTACTCTCTTAGAGGCTTGTAGACAGGTGTCCTGTGTGTAATAGTCTTGTATGATCTTGTCGGCCTTGGTATATGTATATATATAAGTTGGTTACCTGGTTGTTTATAATTTTCTTTCAGCTTAGTCCGTAATTAATTATGATTAGATATTCATTGTAAGAATGGCGGTACCCGACGGGAGGGATTCAGGTGCCCGTTGCGGCCCTCCATTTTGGGTTGTGACAAACTTGGTATCAGAGCATATCTTTCCTAGGTACAAGCCGTGTCTAGTAGAGTCTTGTTTATTGGTATGTTGTGCACCATACTTATAAGCAAGAAGCTTCCTGACATTTAGGGTGGTTTACGTTCTTTCATTTCATAAATCATGCTATAGAACTGTGTTATAAGTATTTTACTCCTAATCTATTTCGTGTTTATGATTGCAGCGATGCCTATCGCAAGGAAGAAGTCCAAGATTATGAGGGAGTTGAATACGGTTGCGGGCGAAGGTACCAGCCGATTGCCACCCATTAGCGAGGGCCAGAGTGAGACCCTCTGTACGACTCCTTCGTATGGTTCTCCCTGTATATCACCATCGGAGGAGATTAGTAGAGCTGCAACACCTCTAGTTCCTCCACATGATACTCCGTACGTGGATCTTAATATGCGGAGTGTTGTTCAGTTAATGACATGATTGGTGGCCGCTCAAGTCCAACGTCAGGTTCCCAGTCCTTCTGATAGAGCTGCTAGCACAAGAGCTCGGGATTTCATCAATTTAGACCTTCCGGTATTCATAGGAACAGACTTAAAGGCGGACCCGCATAATTGTTTTGGATCAGGTACAGCACACTTTGCGGGTGATGGATGCTACCGATATCGAGTCGGTAATGTTTTCTTCTTATAGACTGCGGGATGTCGCAGTAACATGGTTCGATACTTGGGAGAAATCTAGGGGACCTCATGCTGCGCCAGCAGGATGGGGGGAATCTTCAGAGGCTTTCTTACAACATTTCCTACTAGTCGAGCTTCGACGGGCCAGACAGGACAGGTTCCTACGTCTTGAAGAGGGCAGCATGAGCGTTCGAGAATATAGCTTTTTAATTCCTATGATCGATATGCCCCTATAATTATAGCTGAAATCAGTGACCGGGTACACAGGTTCGTTACTGACTTGAGGCTACACTTGGTCAACGAGTGTACTACGGCTTCTTTGAATCCGGATATGGATATTGCTCGGATCCAGGCTTATGCACAGAGCCTGGAGCATCGCAAGAGGCAACAACGAATCGATCGAGAGCGTGATAGGGGCTAGCATAAAAGGGGTCGATCTGTAAGTGGCGTGAGGACTTTGGGGGTGGGCCCAGGCCACATCGTTATAGATGACCATCTTACCCGGTAGCCGGCACATCATTGCCATCTTCAAGGTCTAGGGATGATCGTTATACTCAAACTAGACCAGGCCAGAGTTTGCGAGCACTAGGATCTTATTATAGAGGGAATTTTACACAGATGAGGCAGTCATTGGCTCGATGTGGGCAGAGTGGTTGGACCCATGTAGGGCCATGTCAACAAGAGGGAAGAGTATGCTATTCTTGCGGGGAGCATGGTCATATAGCGTGAGATTGTCCAACAAAAAAGGAAGGTAGTAGAGCCCAACCGGTCGGATCTGCATCAGCTTCATCCCAATCGGTATGCCCGTTAGGGCAGAGTCAGCAGACGTTATCTGGGAGAGGCAGAGGAAGGGGCCAAAAATGTACTTATGCACTGATAGGACGACAGGATCAGGAATTCTCACCTGATGTCGTTACAGGTACGCTATCGATCCTTTCACATAATGTGTACGCGTTGTTAGATCCAAGCTCAAATTTATCATATATTACTCCTTTCATTGCCTATAAATTTGGTATGGACCCTGAGCTGATAAGGGATCCATTTGTGGTATCTACACCGGTTAGTGAATCGGTAATCGCTAGACGATTCTATCAAGATTGTGCAGTATTAGCTTGTAGTCATCATACCCTACCGATTTAGTGGAATTAGAAATGATTGATTTCGATGTTATTATGGGCATAGATTGTTTAGCGTTATGCTACGCTAATGTTGACTTCTGAACAAAGATTGTGATTCCAATTTCCAGGCGAGCAAGTCCTTTAATGGAAAGGTAATATGGCAACGCCAAAAGGTAGGTTTATTTCATACCTTAAGGCAAGAAAGATGATATCCAAAGGGTGTATATACCATCTTGTTCGGGTAAGAGATATCGATGTTGAATCACCTAATTCTCAATTAATTACGATGGTCAATGAATTTCTTGATGTATTCCCAGAACGAACTTCCAGGCCCTCCTCTTGAAAGGAAAATTGAGTTTGGTATAGATGTGTTGCCAGACACTCAACTGATATCTATTCCTCCTTATAGGATGGCTCCAGTTGAATTGAAAGAATTGAAGGAGCAATTAAAGGATTTGCTCGAGAAAGGCTTTATTAGGCCTAGCATATCTCATTGGGGCGCGCTAGTATTGTTCGTATGAAAGAAATATGGCTCATTACGGATGTGTATCGACTATCGGCAACTAAATAAAGTTACTATCAATAACAAGTACCCTCTTCCCCGAATTGATGATTTGTTTGACCAGTTACAAGGTGCGAGAAAAAAGGTATCAAAGCTCATTCTCTGCATTACCTAAATAGAAGGAAACCAACACTTAATCCAAAACAGAAAATATTCGGCCTTTCCTTTATAATTCATCTAGGGAGCATTTCATTATTTAAAGTGAAAAGGCAACAACCATTTTACCCTTGAACCGTATAAAGCAGTAGCAAATCATTTCAGTATGGTTTGAACAAAACGTGTTGCAAATTGTTAGAGTTCATATTTTTAGTTGAGAATTATTTGAGGAGTTGGTAATTGAGGTATGTTAAGGCATATTATTTCTTTCTTTTGGCATGTTCCATGTAACAAAATAGAACCGTGATATTGCACCGTAATTTATTCTACTCCTAGTAGTTAAAAATATTCATGTTATTGATTCCTATGCTAAAAGCATGTCTAAATATGTTCCTAAGTCCTTATTGAGGCATACAGAAAAAGGTGTTGACATTCACCATGTTAGCCAAAGGGGCAAGGATATTATTGTCAACCGATAAATTCAGGAAATATTTTACTGTTATTCATGCATTTTCTCTTGCATTGCATTCATATATTACCATGGACCACCGGTGCTATGCACGCTACTATATCGTAAATATTATATATCTAGGGGATATGGGGAAAGGGAAAGGCGTTATATACGCACACTACCTGTAACTGGTACAGACTATCACAAAAGAGCCCGAAGAGGCCAATATGATGTGATGATGTGATGTGATGCCTGTATGGCTTATTGGGACGGGTTGCATGATCTGCAACACTAACATATGTATATATATACTGCACTTGCATCATGCATATATTCGTTAACCATTACATGGTAGGATGCCCACAGAGGTTGTCATGGTAAGGAAATTGCTCGATGAGGCCGATGAATATGGACACTGCATTTTGCATAACATGTATGCAAGTGTATTAGGGCATTAAGAGGTAGTTACTGTTGGTCAGTTATTTATGTTTCAGTTATTGGTATATTCTTGTTATGTTGTTATTTATGCCTGATATACTAAATACATCAGTCGTACTAACGTCCCTTTTGTCGGGGGACGCTGCGTTTCTTCTCACAAGTTCGCATAGGCAAGGCGACGACCCACGTGAATAGGTTGTAGATTTCAACGGATTTTTGGAAGCACTCCTCTCTTTCTGGAGTGTCGGTCTGATTTTGGTATGATACAATTTTGCGTGTCTATATGGGTTCGGTAGGGCCTTGTCCCGACCTGTTGATGCTGTGTACTCTCTTAGAGACTTGTAGATAGGTGTCCTGTGTGTAGTAGTCTTGTATGGCCTTGTCGGCCTTGGTATATGTATATATATAAGTTGGTTACCTGGTTGTTGATAATTTTCTTTCAGCTTAGTCCATAATTAATTATGATTAAATGTTCATTGTAAGAATGGCGGTACCCGGCGGGTGGGATCCGGGTGCCCATTGCGGCCCTCTGTTTTGGGGCGTGACAATGATCTTTACCAAGGAACCTATAAACCAATCTATAGAGACATAGCGTTCTCAACCAAGTTTATGGATGAAATAATTGATAAAACCCAGCTGCAAAGATTCTTAGGAAGCCTAAACTATGTAGCAGACTTCATCCCTAATGTCAGACAAATCTGTGAACCTCTTTATAGAAGGCTCAAGAAAAATCCAGTCCCTTGGTCAATAGAGAAAACTAAGACAGTTAAACATGTCAAAGAAATAGTTCAGAAGCTCCCTTTCTTAGGAATCCTAGATCCCACATCATTTATGATAGTTGAAACATATGCCTTCGATATTGGTTACAGTTGCATCCGTAAACAAAAGATATCTTCTGAATCCATCGAACGTTTAGTAAGATTTAGATCTGGAGTCTAGAATCCATCTCAAAAGAATTTTAGTACAGTCAAAAAGAATTTTTGTCTATAGTACTATGTATTACAAAGTTTCAAGATGATCTCATTAACAAAGAGTTTTGACTAAGGGTTGACAGCAAAGCGACCAAAGATGTTTTACAAAAGGATGTCAGAAACCTTGTTTCTAAACAAATTTTTGCTAGATGGCAAGCATTATTGTCAAGCTTTGATTTCATAATCGATTTTATAAAAGGAGAAGAAAACTCTTTGCCAGATTTCTTGACAAGAGAATTTTTGCAGGGAAAACATGAGATCGAGCTTCCCAGGAACTAGGCCAAACAAACCCCCTTAACAACTTAAACGAGAAGAAAAGTTAAAACAACCTTTTCAAAACCTCAGTAAGACAATTAAACCAGATACTAAACCCAAATTCTTAAATAAGTATTCACCCCTAGCTGAATTTCTCCATTTACCAAAAGGAACCATTCATCTCTATCAAAAGAACCTATAACAGAGAAAACAATGGTCCAACCATTCAATGCTACCACATCCAGAAATGTGGTGATACATACCCGACATAGTTATGCTATGAAGGCCCCAGAATCATATTCAGAGGCAGTTAAGCCAAAGACTCCTTAAAAGAAGAAGGAGACAATTCAGATAAACAGGGAGATCCCTAAATGGCAGTTCATTAACACACAGTTTGTACCAATCATGGCACTGGATAAGCAATATGAAATTTCAAAGTAAAAGAGCTTCTAAAGCCATGCTATACAAATTATCATTATGTAGATATTGACAATCCCTTTAAAACAAGAAAATATTACGAGTTCATTTTTGCAGATACTGACTCAATCCAAATCGAACACCTTTACTTTGAAAAGAATCATGAGAGTATTGAATACTCCAAATTCACCATTAAAAGAATTTTGAGCCCATTTAACTGGTACCCCGATCACCTTTATACCCCAATCCCTATATCAAGAGAACATAGGCCGCAAACCTATAATTGGTACGATTATAAAGCAGCTTGGTTCAACTTCTTATATGTTAGACACTATACTCACACATGGTTCGTTAAATATTTGTACAAACTAAAAGACACCATCATCCCCAGATGGTTTTACGAATGGTGGAATCTGTTCGGAGAAAACCAGCAGGTAATGGCTCCCAATTTCCATGTACACTACAAATATTTTCAAGAAGAACATCAGATCTCGACTCTGCCAGAGCATATTAAATTATGTAAATACTTTATTCATAAAAGGATCTCTTATATTATTAATTGGTATTTTGATATCCATGAGTCCTAAAGAATTAAATACTTAAGAAAAAGTATCAAGATCAAAAGATGGACTCCTAAACCCAAGGAAGAAAAGAGTACGACATCATCCTCAATCAGAAGGGAACCCAGAGTTTCCAAAACCGAAATTAAAAGAAGGCTTCGGGAAGCCCTATCAAAATTAGATGATAATACTGATCCCCAATCAATAATGGAATTAATAGATACATCCTCATCACATGCTAGTGACTCAGACAATAGCGACATGCTGCACATAAGAGAATTGGCCCAATCCTATCTTTTAGAATAAAGACATGATAAGGACTAAAAGACAAGACGCTGCCACAAAAGCATCAATAGAAAGGGCACTTGACACTTCAGAAAAGAAGATGGCCCCACATCAACAGGAAATGACACTTGACCTTTCATCAAAGAAAAAGACAAGCGACCTTTCAGAAAAGTAAAGTGTAAAATAATCTAGACCGTCCATTTGTATGGATAGCAGGATACCTTTTTAAATTCGAGGCATATATAAGGTTCTCAAGTTGTAAACAGAGGGGCATCAAAAATTTACCCCCACTACTAAACTCCCTCCCTGCCTACTCTCCCCCTCTCTCTCATTGTACATGTCCTATGCTTTCCTTGTTGTGAAATAAAACTTGTATGTCTTAAATTCTGCTTTTATTTAACAGTTTTAATTATATTTTCAAATATAATTTGTCGGTACGATTATAAGAACACAAGTTCTAAAAGAAATAGATTATTATAATAACTTAGTGCCCTCTGAGACACTAGACTGTTACTCCAGACAAATAGCAAAAAATGTAATCTTAGATAAAATAGTAGCACTATATCATAAATTAATAAATATTAAGCATAACCTATATATCCAACAAAGGTAGTTAGACGTTGCCTCAACTATACTTTATATATCAACTGCTCAACTTTAAGATGAATAGAGCAGAAAAACAAAGTGTTTTAAATAGTGAGAATCTATCTACCTCGACTACTAAGATAGCAAAGATAAAACAGGATTTACAGAACTGGAATATTCCAAAAGAATCTTTCAAGTTTGTTTATGAAACCGGAAAATTTGATTTTATAAAAAATTATAATATCAAGAAATGTGAGTCCACTATAGCTATTAATAACTCAAAAGAGATTATTAATCTACTAGCAACACAAGATATAAACAGATATAAAAAGAAATTCAATTTCCTTCACATAAGACTTGTCCAAGTTGCTGTCAAACTAGGGTATATAAAAAGAAATTCAATTCCCTAGACTATATCGCCTAGGGATAGACACACCCATATGTCTCTTGTTAAGAGATGCTAGGCTATTAAACTTTGGCGACTCTTTGTTAGGAGTCTTACAAAGCAATTTAGCATGTGGCCCAGTATATTTCAACTGCTATCCAAATTATTCGGTTGACATAAATGACCAGAATATTATGGACATATTAACCTTAAATATCAAAACAGAGAACATGAATAGCAAGGTTAATATCAAATAAATAGCTATAATATACAAAGAATATTACAGACTAATGAAAACAACTTTAGCCCCAAAAGCTAAGTTGATGAGTAACAAAGGAGCTACTATGCTTATGGAAGCAAACCAAGAGCATACCAACATCTTTGTTCCGCGAATGCTTAAGTGGAATGAGATGTTATCTAAAGATGAATGACACTTTGATGCCATTACCCAACCAAAACTAGAGCCAGAAATCTCTAATATTGAACAAGTAATTCAATATCCAGATGGATCTATTGACTTAAAATTCTTAAGATCCAAATCCAGATCAGAATCTTCTTCGAGAAGATACTCGTTTGCAAGATCATCCACTTCCATGCCCCGGGAGGAGGAAGATTTGTACGATCTAGATTCAAATGATTCTTTCAGAGAAGTAGAACAAAAATTAAATGGTGTAGATTTTACCAGAACTATACCCAAGGTTCAATATGAACCAAGAGTTATTATCAGACCTAGAAGTCCCACTGAAAGTGAATGCAAGGTGCAATAGTAACAGAAAGGAAAGGATCCCTTGGTATGGTTAGATCAAAGAAAAAATTTGACATAGATTTTAAACTAATAGGAGTGCTTTGGAAAGGCCAGAGCATGCTATTAAAAGAAAATGGTATGTTGAAAATTATACCTTAGATCAAAGATCCTCTTTCAGAGATCACTGGATCAAGGATATGAAAAGAATCAAGTGTAATATAGAATTTTTTAGGTGGTTTCAAATCACTAATAAATTAGATAATCAACATGACTCACTAAACACCCTAGTTAATAAGTGGTATACTACTAATAAGGTAGTAGAATCATAGGTTCCCCCTTAGAGAAAATAAGTATCCAGTAGAAGGAGAAGTTATTACGGCCGCTCCATTTAAAAGAGAAATAAAGGACTTCTTCACTCCAAGTTATTACGGCCGCTCCATTTAAAAGAGAAATAAAGGACTTCTTCACTCCAAGTGTCAAAATGATGTAATTCAGGAGGTAAGGCTGCAGTCTTCATTCAAAAGTCTGAGTGATGTAATTTTGTCCGAAAGGTTGCAGTCTTCACTATAAGTGTTAGAATGATGTAATTCTGGCTGAAAGGATGCGATCTTCATTAAAAATCCGAGTGACGTAATTCTGGCCGAAAGGCTGCAATCGTCACTCCAAGTGTCAGAATGATGCATTTCCACCCGAAAGGCTGCAGTCAAAAGTCGGAGTGATGTAATTCCGGTAGAAAGTCTGCAGTCTTCATTCAAAAGTCTGAGTGATGTAAATCCGACCGAAAGGTTGCAGTCTTCATTCAAAAGTCAGAGTGATGTAATTCCAGCCGAAAGGCTACAATCTTCACTCCAACAATCTGAATTTTGTAATTCTGGCCGAAAAGCTGTAGTCTTCATTCAAAATCCCGAGTTATGTGATTTCGGCCGAAAGGCTGCAGTCTTCATTCAAAACCTAAGTGATGTGATTTCGGCCGAAAGGTTGCAGTCTTCACTATAAGTGTTAGAATGATGTAATTCAGGACAAAAAAATATGATATTCCTTCAAAGGTCCGAGTGATGTAATTCCACCGAAAGGTTGCAGTCTTCACACCAAGTGTCACAATGATGTAATTCTGGCCGAAATGCTACAATCTTCATTCAAAAGTCCGAGTGATTTAATTCTTTCCGAAAGGCTCCAGTCTTCACTCTAAGTTTCAGAATGATGTAATTCCAACAGAAAGGCTGCAGTCTTCATTCAAAAGTCAAAGTGATGCAATTCCGGTCGAAAGGCAGCATTTTTCACTCCAAGAGTCTGAATGATGTAATTTTGCCTGAAAGGTTATTCTCTTAATTCAAAAGTCCTAGTGATTTAATTCCGACCGAAAGGTTCATGTCTTCACTCCAAGCGTCAGAATGATGTAATTCAAGCAGAAAGGCTATAATTTTAATCCAAAATTTTGAGTGATGTCTACAATCTTCACTCTAAGAGTATGAATGATGTAATTCCGCTAGAAACGTTGCAGTCTTCACTCTAAGTGTGATAATGACATAATTCTAGCTGAAAGGATGCAATCTTCATTCAAAAGTTCGAGTGATGTAATTTCAGCCGAAAGGATACAATAGTCACTCAACGCATCAGAATGATGTATATCCAGTTGAAAGGCTACAATCTTCAGTCAAAAGTTGGAGTGATATAATTTCGGCTGAAAGGCTGCTGTCTTCACTCCAAGAGTATGAATGATGTAATTTCGGATGAAAGGCTGCAGTCTTTATTCAAAAGTCCGAGTGATGTAATTCCAGCCGAAAGGTTGCAGTCTTCACACTAAGAATCAAAATTATGTAATTCCGGTTGAAAGGCTGCAATCTTCATATAAAAGTCTGAGTGATGTAATTTTGACCAAAAGGTTACAGTCTTCACTCCAAATGTTAAAATAATGTAATTCCGGTTGAAAGGTTGTAGCCTTCATTCAAATGTCTGAGTGATGTAGTTTCCTCCGAAAGGATGTATTCTTCACTCCAATAGTATGAATGATTTAATTCCGACCGAAAGGATTCAATCTTCATTCAAAAGTTTAAGTGATGTAATTTTTGGCGAAAGGTTGCAGGCTTCCCTCCAAGAGTGTGACTGATGTATATCCGACTGAAAGGCTACAGACTACATTAAAAAGTCCAAGTGATATAATTTCAGTCGAAAGGTTGCAGTCTTTACTCTATGTGCCAAAATTATGTAATTTCGGTTGAAAGGCTGCAATCTTCATTCAAAAGTCTGAGAGATGTAATTCCATTCAAAAGGTTGTAGTCATCACTCCAAGAGTCTGAATGATCTAATTCCGGCAGAAAGGCTGCAATATTCAATTAAATGTACGAGTGATGTAATTCTGACTGAAAAACTGCAGTTGTCACTCTAAGTGTCAGAATGATGTAAATTCAATAGAAATAGTGCAGTCTTCATTCAAAAATCAGAGTGATGTAGTTCCAGCCAAAAGGCTGCATTCTTCACTTTAACAGTCTGAATGATGTAGTTTCGATTGAAAGGTGGTTGTCTTAATTCAAAAGTCTGAGTGATGTAATTCCAGTCGAAAGGCAGAAATATTCATTCAAAATTTGGAGTGATGTAATTCTGGCTGAAAGGCTACAATCTTCACTCTAGTAGTCTGCATGATGTAATTCTGGCAGAAAGGTTGCAGTCTTCATTCAAAAGTCCGAGTGATGTAATTCTTGCCTAAAGGTTGTAGTCTTCACTCCAAGTGTCAAAATTATGTAATTTAGACGGAAAGGCTACAATCTTCATTCAAAAGTCTGAGTGATGTAATTCAGGCTGAAAGGCTACAGTCTTCACTCGAAGAGTCTGAATGATGTAATTTCGCTAGAAATGTTCCAATCTTCACTCTAAGTGTTAGAATTATGCAATTCTTGCTGAAATGATGCATTCATCATTCAAAAGTCCGAGTGATGTAATTCCGGCCGAAAGGCTACAGTCGTCACTCCAAGCGTCAGAATGATGCATTTCTAGCTGAAAAGCTACAGTCATCAATCAAAAGTCAAAGTGATGTAATTCTGGTAGAAAGTCTATAGTCTTCATTCAAAAGTCTGAGTGATGTAAATCTGGCCGAAAGGCTACAGTCTTCACTCCAACAATCTGAATGATGTAATTCTGGCCAAAATGATGCAGTCTTCACTCGAAGTGTCAGAATAATATAATTTCGGCCAAAAGGATGCAATCTTCATTCAAAAGTCTGAGTAATGTAATTCTGGCTGAAAAGTTATTGTCTTCACTCCATGCATCGGTATGATGTAATTCAAGTTGAAAGGCTGCAGTCTTCATTTAAAGTCCTAGCGATATAATTCCGGCTGAAAGGTTCTAGTCTTTACTCTAAGCGTTAGAATAATATAATTTCGGTCGAAAATATGCAGTTTTCCTTCAAAAGTTCGAGTGATGTAATTTTGGCAAAAACGATGTAGTCTTCACTCCATATGTCAGAATGTCATAATTCCAGTCGAAATGCTACAGTCTTCATTAAAACGTCTGAGTGATTTAATTCTGGCCAAAAGGATGCAGTCTTCACTCCAAGTGTCAGAATACTATACTTCCGGCTGAAAGGTTGTAGTCTTCATTCAAAAGTCCGGGTTATGTCATTTCGACCGAAAATGTTGGAAACTTCACTCCAAGCATTAGAATAATGTAATTCCGGTTGAAAGGTTGCAGTCTTCCTTCAAAAGTCCGAGTTATGTAATTTTGGCAGAATTGTTGCAACTTCACTCCATGTATCAGAATGATGTAATTTTGACCGAAATGCTGCAATCTTCATTCAAAAGTCTGAGGGATATTATTTTGGCCGAAAGGCTGCAGTCTTCACTCGAAGTGTAAGAATGATATAATTCAGACGAAAATGATGCAATAATCATTCAAAAGTCAGTGTAATATAATTCTGTCCGAAAGGTTACTGTCTTTAGTCCAAGCGTCAGAATGATGTAATTCAAGTTGAAAGGTTGCAGTCTTCATTCATTAGTCCTAGTGATATAATTCTGACCAAAAGGTTGCAGTGTTCACTCCAAGTATCAGAATGATGTAATTCTGGCCGAAATTCTTTTGTCTTCCTTCAAAAGTCTGAGTGATTTAATTCTGGCAGAAAAGATGCAGTCTTCATTCCATATGTCAGAATGATGTAATTCTGGTCTAAACGCTACAATCTTCATTTAAAAATTTGAGTGATTTAATTCTGGCCGAAAGGCTGCAATCTTCACTCAAAGAGTGTGAATGATGTAAGTTCGGTCGAAAGGCTGCACTCTTATTTAAAAAGTCCGAGTGATGTAATTCTAGCCAAAAGGTTCATGTCTTCACTCTAAGCATCAGAATGATGTAATTCCAGTATAAAGGCAGTAGTCTTCATTCAAAAGTCTGAGTGATGTAATTCTGACCGAAAGCCTGCAATCTCCAGTCCAAGAGTGTGTATGATGTAATTCTAGCCGAAAGGCTGCAATCTTCATTCAAAAGTCTAAGTTATGTAATTCCGACCAAAAGGTTTCAGGCTTCACTCCAAGAGTTTAAATGATGCAGTTCTGGGCGAAAGGTTGCAGTCTTCATTCAAAAGTCCGAGTGATGTAATTTCGGCCGAAAGGTTGCAGTCTTTACTCCAAGCGTTCGAATGATTTAATTTCGGCCGATAAACTGTAGTATTCATTCAAAAGCCCGAGTGATATTTTTTCATCCAAAAGGTTGCAATCTTCACTTTAAGTGTTAGAATGACGTAATTCAGGCCGAAAGGCTGTAGTCTTCCTTCAAAAGTCTAGTGATGTAATTCTGGAAGAAAGGCTGCAGTATTCATTCAATATGTCAGAATGATGTAATTCTGGGCGAAAGGTTGTAGTCTTCATTCAAATGTCTGAGTGATATTATTCCGGCCGAAAGGCTGCTGTCTCCATTCCAAGCGTCAGAATGATATAATTTCATCCAAAAGGATGCAGTCTTCATTCAAATGTCTGAGTAATGTAATTTTGTCCGAGAGGTTGCTGTCTTCAGTCCAAGCGTCATAATAATGTAATTCAAGTTGAAAGGCTACAATCTTCATTCAAAAGTCCTAGTGAAAAATTGCAGCCAAAAGATTGCAGTCATCACTCCAAGCGTAAGAATAATGTAATTTTGGTCACAAGGCAGTAGCCTTCATTAAAAAGTCTGAGTTATGTATTTCGTTTAAAAGGCTGCGGTATTTACTCTAAGAGTCCGAATGATTTGTTTTCGGCCGAATGATTTGTTTTCGGCCCAAAGTATGCAATCTTCATTCAATTGTTAGAGTGATGTAATTCCAGGCGAGAGGTTGCAGTCTTCACTCCAAGTTTTTAATGATGTAGTTCCGGCAGAAAGGCTGCAGTCTTCATTAAAAAGTCCACGTGATGTAATTCCATTTGAAAGGATGTAGTCATCACTACAAGAATATGAATGATGTACTTCTGGGATAAAGGCTGTGAACTTTATTTAAATGTCTGAGTGATATAATTCTGACTGAAATGTTGCAGTCGTCACTCCAAGTGTCAGAATGATGTAATTCTACCTGATAGGTTGCAGTCTTCACTCTAAGTGTAAGAATGATGTAATTCAGGCCAAAATGTTGTAGTCTTCCTTCAAAAGTGCGAGTGATGTAATTCTGCCAGAAAGGCTGCAGTCTGCACTCCAAGAGTTAGAATTATGTAATTTCAGTCGAAATGCTACATTCTTCATTCAAACGTTTGAGTTATTTAATTCTGGCAGAAAGGCTACAGTCTTCGCTCTAAGAGTCTGAATGATATAATTCCAGCTGAAAGGTTGTAGTCTTCATTCAAATGTCCAAGTGATGTAATTCTGGATGAAAGGTTGCAGTCTTCACTCCCAGCATCAGAATGAAGTAATTCCGGTTGAAGGGTTGTAGTCTTAATTCAAAAGTCGTAGTGATATAATTCTGGCTGAAAGGTTGCAGTATTCACTCTAAGCATTAGAATAATGTAAGTCCGGTAAAAAGGTTGCACCCTTCATTCAAAAGTCCAAGTGATGTAATTCTGGCAGAAAGGCTGCAGTCTTCATTCCATATGTCAGAATGATGTAATAAAGTTTGAAACGCTACAGTCTTCATTCAAAATTGTGAGTGATTTAATTCTGCCCGAAAGGCTGCATTCTTCACTCTAAGTGTCTGAATGATGTAATTCCAGCCGAAAGGCTGTACTCTTCATTCAAAAGTCCGAGTGATGTAATTCCAACCAAAATGTTCATGTCTTCACCCTAAGCATCAGAATGATGTAATTCTAGTAGAAAGGCTGCAATCTTCATTAAAAAGTCTGAGTGATGTAATTCCGGCCGAAAGACTACAGTCTTCACTCTAAGAGTCTGAATGATGTAATTCCGGCCGAAAGGTTGCAGTCTTCATTCAAATATTCCTTGTGATGTAATTCCGGCCGAAAGGCTGTAGTCTTCACTCCAAGAGTAAAAATGATGTAATTCTATTCGAAAGGACGTAGTCATCACCACAAGAATATGAATGATGTACTTCCGGTACAAAGGTTGTGAACTTTATTTAAATGTCCGAGTGATGTAATTCTGACTGAGAAATTGCAATCGTCACTCCAAGTGTCATAATGATGTAATTCTAGCTAAAAGGTTGCAGTCTTCACTCTAAGTGTAAGAATAACGTAATTCAGGCCAAAAGACTATAGACTTCCTTCAATAGTGCGAGTGATGTAATTATGGCAAAAAGGCTGCAGTCTGCACTCCAACAGTTAGAATTATGTAATTTCGGTCGAAAAGCTACAGTCTTCATTAAAAAGTTTGAGTAATTTAATTCTGGCAGAAAGGTTGCAGTCTTCGCTCTAAGAGTTTGAATGATATAATTCCTGCCGAAAGGTTGTAGTCTTCATTCAAATGTCCGAGTGATGTAATTCTAGATGAAAGGTTGCAGTCTTCACTCCAAGCATCAGAATGATGTAATTCCGATTGAAGGGTTGTAGTCTTCATTCAAAAGTCGTAATGATATAATTCCGACTGAAAGGTTGCAGTATTCACTTTAAGCATTAGAATAATGTAATTCCGGTCAAAAGGCTGCAGCATTCATTCAAAATTCTGAGTGATTTAATTATGCCCGAAAGGCTGCATTCTTCTCTCCAAGTGTCTGAATGATGTAATTCCAGCCGAAAGGCTGCACACTTCATTCAAAAGTCCGAGTGATGTAATTCCAACCAAAATGTTCATGTCTTCACCCTAAGCATTAGAATGAAGTAATTCTAGTAGAAAGGCTCCTGTCTGCATTCAAAAGTCGGAGTGATGTAATTCCGGCCGAAAGACTGCAATCTTCACTCTAAGAGTCTAAATGATGTAATTCTGGTTGAAAGGTTGCACTCTTCATTCAAATGTTCCTTGTGATGTAGTTCCGGCGGAAATGTTGTAGTCTTCACTCCAAGAGTAAGAATGATGTAGTTCTAGTCGAAAGGCTGCATTCTTCAATCAAAAGTCTGAGGGATGTAATTTCGGTCGAAAGGTTGCAAACTTCACTCTAAGTATCAGAATGATATAATTTTTACCGAAAGGTCGCAGTCTTCTTTCAAAAGTCTGAGTGATGTAATTCCGACCGAAAGGTTATAGTGTTCACTCGAAGTGTCAGAATGATATAATTCCGTCTGAAAGGTTGCAGTATTCATTCAAAAGTCTGAGTAATGTAATTTTGTCTGAAAGGTTGCAGTCTTCATTCAAAAGTGATAGTGATATAATTATGGCCGAAAGGTTGCAGTCATCACTCCAAGCATTAGAATAATGTAATTCTGGTCGAAAGGCAGTAGCCTTCATTCAAAAGTCTGAGTTATATAATTTCATCCAAAAGGATGCAGTCTTCACTCTAAGAGTTTGAATAATGTAATTTTGTCTGAAAAGTTGCGGTCTTCATTCAAATTTTCGAGTGATGTAATTTTGGCCGAAAGGTTGCAGTCTTCATTCAAAAGTCTTAGTGATGTAATTCTTACCGTAAGGCTGCAGACTTCACTCCAAGCATTAGAATGATGTAATTTTGACCGAAAGGCTGCAAGTTTCTTCCAAAAGTCCAAGTGATGTAATTTCGACCAAAATGTTGCAGTGTTCACTTCAAGCATCACAATGATGTAATTCCGGCAGAAACGCTTCAGTCTTCATTCAAAAGTTCGAGTGATGTAATTATGGCAGAAAAGTTGTAGTCCTCATTCCATATGTCAGAATGATGTATTCTAGTAAAAATTCTACAGTCTTCATTCAAAAGTTCGAGTGATTAAATTCTGGCCTAAAAGATGCAGTCTTCACTCTAAGAGTCTGAATGATGTAATTACGGATGAAAGGCTGCAGTCTTCACTCTATGCTTTAGAATGATATAATTTCGGCCAAAAGGATGCTGTCTTCATTCAATGTTCTGAGTAATGTAATTCTGTCCGAAAGGCTGCTGTCTTCAATCTAAGCATCATAATGATGTAATTCAAGTTGAAAGTTGTAGTCTTCATTCAAAAGTCCAAGTGATATAATTATGGCCGAAAGGTTGCAGTCATCACTCCAAGCATTAGAATAATGTAAGTCTGGTCGAAAGGCAGTAGACTTCATTCAAAAGCCTGAGTGATGTAATTTCGTCCAAAAGGCTGCAGTAATTACTCCAAGAGTCGGAATGATTTATTTTTGGCCGAAAGGATGCAATCTTCATTGAATTGTTTGAGTGATATAATTCCGGGTGAAAGGTTGCAGTCTTCACTCCAAGTTCTGAATGATGTAATTTTGGCCGAAAGGTTGCAGTCTTCATTAAAAAGTCCAAGTGATGTAATTCCATTCATAATGACATAGTCATGATTGCAAGAATGTGAATGATGTACTTTCGGTAGAAAGGCTGTGAACGTTTTGTAAATGTCCGACTTATGTAAATTCGACTGAAAAGTTGCAGTCGTCATTCCAAGCGTCAAAATGATGTAATTCTAACCAAAAGCTTGCAGTCTTTACTCTAAGTGTAAGAATGATGTAATTCAGGCCGAAAGGCTGTAGTCTTCCTTCAAAAGTGCGAGTGATGTAATTCTGGCAGAAAGGTTGTAGTCTGCACTCCAAGAGTTAGAATTATGTAATTCCGGTCGAAACACTACAATCTTCATTCAAAAGTTTGAGTTATTTAATTCTGGTTGAAAGGCTGCAGTCTTCACTCTAAGAGTCTGAATGATGTAATTTCGGTCGAAAGGTTGCAGTCTTTATTAAAACATCCATGTGATGTAATTCCATTCTAAAGGATGTAGTCATCACTGCAAGAGTATGAATGATGTACTTCCGGTAGAAAGGCTGCGAACTTTATTTAAATGTCCGAGTGATGTAAATTCGACGAAAAAGTTGCAGTCATCACTCCAAGAGTCAGAATGATTTAATTCTAGCCAAAATGTTGCAGTCTTCACTCTAAGTGTAAGAATGATGTAATTCAGGCCGAAAGGCTATAGTACTCCTTCAAAAGTGCGAGTGATGTAATACTGGTAGAAAGGCTGCAGTCTACACTCTAAGAGTTAGATTATGTAATTCCGATCGAAACACTACAGTTTTCATTCAAAAGTTCAAGTTATGTAATTTTGGCAGAAAGACTGCACTCTTCGCTCTAAGAGTGAATGATGTAATTCCGGCTGAAAGGTTGCAGTCTTGATTCAAATTTCTGAGTGATGTAATTCTTGCCGAAAGGTTGCAGTATTCACTCCAAGCGTCAGAATGATGTAATTCCGGTTGAAGGGTTGTTGCCTACATTCAAAAGTCATAGTGATATAATTCCGGTCAAAAGGTTGCAGTATGCACTATAAGCATTAGAATAATGAAATTTCGGTCAAAAGGCTGTAGCCTTCATTAAAAGGTCTGAGTGATGTAATTCTGGCAGAAAGGCTGCAGTCTTCATTCCATATGTCTAAATGATGTAATTATAGCCGAAAGGCTGCATTCTTCCTTCAAAAGTCCGAGTGATGTAATTCCAACCAAAATGTTCATCCTTTCCCCAGCCCCTACTCATCAATGGAATCCTGACGTATACGAATGAATGCGGTTTGTTTGTTATTCACTCTAAGCATCAGAATGATGTAATTCCAGTAGAAAGGCTGCAGTCTTCATTCAATACTCTGAGTGATGTAATTCCGGCCGAAAGGTTGCAGTCTTCACTCTAAAAGTCTCAATGATGTAATTCCGGCCGAAAGGTTGTAGTCTTCATTCAAATGTCCGAATGATGTAATTCTGGATGAAAGGTTGCATTATTCACTCTAAGCATTAGAAAAATGTAATTCCGGTCAAAAGGTTGCAACATTCATTCAAAAGTCTGAGTGATGTAATTCTGGCAGAAAGGTTGCAGTCTTCATTCCATGTGTATGAATGATGTAATTAAGTTCGAAACGCAATAGTCTTTATTCAAAGTTTTGAGTGATTTAATTCTGCGCGAAAGGCTACATTTTTCACTCCAAGTGTCTGAATGACGTAATTACAGCCGAAAGGCTGCACTCTTCATTCAAAAGTCTGAGTGATGTAATTCCAACCAAAATGTTCATCATTTCCCCAGCCCCTTCTCATCAATGGACTACTGACGTATACGAAGGAGTGCAGTTTGTTCGTTCTTCACTCTAAGCATCAGAATGATGTAATTCCAGTAGAAAGGTTGCAGTCTTCATTCAATAGTCTGAATGATGTAATTCCGGCCGAAAGGCTGCAGTCTTCACTCTAAGAGTATCAATGATGTAATTCCGTCCGAAAGGTTGCAGTCTTCATTCAAAAGTTCATTGTCATGTAATTCCGGCCGAAAGGCTGTAGTCTTCACTCCAAGAGCAAGAATGATGTAATTCTGGTCGAAAGGCTGCATTCTTCATTCAAAAGTTTGAGCGATATAATTCCGGCCGAAAGATTGCAAACTTCATTCCAAGTATTAAAATAATGAAATTCCGGTTGAAAGGCTGCAATCTTCCTTTCAAAGTCTGAGTTATGTAATTTTGGCATAATTGTTTCAGACTTCACTCCAAGCATTAGAATGATGTAAATTTGACAGAAAGTTTGCCGTCTTCTTTCAAAAGTCCGAGTGATGTAATTCCGGCCGAAAGGCTGCAGTCTTCACTCGAAGTGTCAGAATGATATAATTGCATCCGAAAGTCTGAGTAATGTAATCCTGGTCGAAAGGCAGTATCCTTCATTCGAAAGTCTGAGTGGTGTAATTTCATCGAAACGGATGTATTCTTCACTATAAGAGTTTGAATGATGTAATTTTGGCTGAAAGGTTGTAGTCTTCATTCAAATTTCTGTGTCATGTAATTTTGACCGAAAGGTTACAGTCTTCACTCCAAGTGTCAAAATGATGTAATTCAGGCGGAAAGGTTGCAGTCTTCATTCAAATTTCTGAGTGATGTAATTTCGGCCGAAACGTTGCAGTCTTCACTCCAAATGTCAAAATGAAGTAATTCGGGCGGAAAGGTTGCAGGCTTCATTCAAAAATTCGAGGTATTTAATTCTGGCTGAAAGGCTGCAGTCTTCGCTCGAAGAGTCTAAATCATGTAATTCCGGTCGAAAGGTTGTAGTCTTCATTCAAATGTCTAAGTGATGTAATTCTGGCAGAAAGGTTGCAGTCTTCACTACAAGCGTCAGAATGATGTAATTCCGATTGAAGGATTGTAGTCTTAATTCAAAAGTCGTAGTGATATAATTCAGGCCAAAATATTACAATATTCACTCTAAGCATTAGAATAATGTAAATCCGGTCAAAAGGCTGCCGCTTTCATTCAAAAGTCCGAGTGATGTACTTCTGGCAGAAAGGCTGCAGTCTTCATTCATATGTCAGAATGATGCAATTAAGTTTGAAATGCTACAGTGTTCATTCAAAATGTTGAGTGATTTAATTCTGCCCGAAAGGCTGCACTCTTCATTCAAAAGTCCGAGTGACGTAATTCCAACCAAAATGTTCATGTCCTCACTCTAAGCATCAGAATGATCTAATTCTAGTAGAAAGGTTGCAGTCTTTATTCAAAAGTCTGAGTGATGTAATTCCGACCAAAAGGTTGCAGTATAGACTCCAAGCGTCAGAATGATGTAATTCCAATTGAGTGGTTGTAGTCTTCATTCAAAAGTTCGAGTGATTTAATTCTGTCCGAAAGGCTGCATTCTTCACTCCAAGTGTCTGAATGATGTAATTACAGCCGAAAGGCTGCATTTTTCATTCAAAAGTCCGTGTGATGTAATTCCAACCAAAATGTTCATCCTTTCCCCAACCCTTTCTCATCAACAGACTCCTGACGTATACGAAGGAGTGCGGTTCGTTCGTTCTTCACTCTAAGCATCAGAATGAAGTAATTCTAGTAGAAAGGCTGCAGTCTTCATTCAATAGTCTTACTGATGTATTTTCGGCCGAAAGGTTGCAGTCTTCATTCAAATGTTCCTTGTGATGTAAATCCGGCTGAAAGGATGTAGTCTTTACTCCATAAGTATGAATGATGTAACTCCGGTTGAAAGGCTGCATTCTTCATTCAAAAGCCTGAGTGACGTAATTCCGGCCGAAAGGTTGCAAACTTCACTCCAAGCATTAGAATAATATAATTGCAGTTCAAAAGGCTGCAGTCTTCCTGTTAAAGTCTGAATTATGTAATTTTTGCATAATTGTAGCAGACTTCACTCCAAGCATCAGAATGATGTAATTTTGACCAAAAGGTTACAGTCTTCTTTCAAAAATTTGACTGATGTAATTCCGGCTGAAAGGTTGCAGTCTTCACTCAAAGTGTCAGAATGATATAATTCCGTCTGAAAGGTTGCAGTCTTCATTCAAAAGTCTGAGTAATGTAATTCTGTCTGAAAGGTTGCTGTCTTTAGTGAAGCATCATAATGATGTAATTCAAGTTGAAAGGCTGCATTTTTCATTCAAAAGTCATAGTGATATAATTTCTGCCGAAAGGTTGTAGTTATCACTCCAAGCGTTAGAATAATGTAATTCCGGTTAAAAGGCAGTAGCCTTCATTCAAAAGTCAAGTGATGTAATTTCGTCCAAAACGCTGCAGTGTTCACTCTAAGAGTTTGAATGATGTAATTTTGACTGAAAGGTTCTAGTCTTCATTCAAATTTCTGAGTGATGTAATTTTGGCCGAAAGGTTGCAGTCTTCACTCCAAGTGTCAAAATGATGTAATTGGGGCGGAAATGTTGCAGTCTTCATTCAAAAGTTTTAGTGATGTAATTCAGACTGTAAGGATGCAGACTTCAATCCACGTATCAGAATGATGTAATTTTGACCGAAAGGCTGCAATTTTCATCCAAAAGTCTGAGTGATGTAATTTCGGCCAAATGGTTGCAGTGTTCACTTCAAGCATCACAATGATGTAATTCCGGCCGAAAGGCTTCAGTCTTCCTTCAAAAGTCCGAGTGATGTAATTCTGGCAGAAAAGCTGCAGTCCTTATTCCATATGTTAGAATGATGTAATTCTGGTCAAAACTCTACAGTCTTCATTCAAAAGTTCGAGTGATTTAATTCTAGCAGAAAGGATGTCGTCTTCATTCAAAAGTCCTAGTGAAATAATTCTGGCGAAATGTTGCAGTCATCACTCCAACAATTAGAATAATGTAATTCCGTTCGAAAGGTAGTAGCCTTCATTCAAAAGTCTGAGTGATGTAATTTCATCCAAGAGTTCGAATGATTTGTTTTTGGCCGAAAGGATGCAATCTTCATTCAATTGTTCGAGTGATGTAATTCCGGGTGAAAGGTTGTAGTCTTCACTCCATGTTCTGAATGATGTAATTCCAGCCAAAAGGCATAGTGATATAATTCAGACCGAAAGGTTGCAGTATTCATTCAAAAGTCATAGTGATATAATTCAGACCAAAAGGTTGCAGTATTCACTCTAAGCATTAGAATAATGTAATTCCGGTCAAAAGGCTGCAGCCTTCACTCAAAAGTGCGAGTGATGTAATTCTGGCAGAAAGGCTCCAGTCTTCATTCCATATGTTAGAATGATGTAATTAAGTTCGAAATGCTACAGTGTTCATTCAAAATTTTGAGTGATTTAATTCTACCCGAAAGGCTGCATTCCTCACTCTAAGTGTCTGAATGATGTAATTCAGGCCAAAAGGCTGCACTCTTCATTCAAAAGTCCGAGTGATGTAATTCCAACCAAAATGTTCATGTCTTCACTCTAAGCATCAGAATGGCCTAATTCTAGTAGAAAGGTTGCAGTCTTCATTCAAAAGTCTGAGTGATGTAATTTAGTCGAAAGGTTGCAGTATTCACTCCAAGCGTCAGAATGATATAATTCCAGTTGAAGGGTTGTAGTCTTCATTCAAAAGTCGTAGAGATATAATTTCGGCCGAAAGGTTGCAGTATTCACTCTAAGCATTAGAATAATGTAATTCTGATCAAAAGGTTGTAGCCTTCATTCAAAAGTCTGAGTGATCTAATTCTGGCAAAAAGGTTGCAGTCTTCATTATATATGTCAGAATGATGTAATTAAGTTCGAAACGCTACAGTCTTCATTCAAAATATTGAGTGATTTAATTCTGCCCGAAAGGCATTCTTCACTCCAAGTGTCTGAATGATGTTATTACAGCAGAAAGGCTGCACTCTTCATTCCAAAGTCCGAGTGATGTAATTCTAACCAAATTGTTCATCCTTTCCCCAGCCCCTTCTTATCAATGGACTCCTGACGGATACGAAGGAGTGGGGTTCGTTCGTTCTTCACTCTAAGCATCAAAATGATGTAATTCCGGCCGAAAGGCTGCAGTCTTCATTCAATAGTCTGAGTGATGTAATTCCGGCCGAAAGGCTACAGTCTTCACTCTAAGAGTCTCAACGATGTAATTCCGGCCGAAAGGCTGTAGTCTTTACTCCAAGAGTAAGAATGATGTAATTCCGGTTGAAAGGCTCATTCTTCATTCAAAAGTCAGAGTGACATAATTCCGGTCGAAAGGTTGCAAACTTCACTCCAAGCATTAGAATAATGTAATTCCGGTTGAAAGGCTGCAATCTTCCTGTCAAAGTCTCGAGTTACGTAATTTTGGCATAATTGTTGCAGACTTCACTCCAAGCATCAGAATGATGTAATTTTGACCGAAAGTTTGCAGTCTTCTTCAAAAGTCTAAGTGATGTAATTCCGAATGAAAGGTTGTCATCTTCACTCGAAGTGTCAGAATGATATAATTCCATCCGAAAGGTTGCAGTCTTCATTCAAAAGTCATAGTGATATAATTTTGGCCGAAAGCTTGCAATCATCACTACAAGCGTTAGAATAATGTAATTCCGGTCGAAAGGCAGTAGCCTTCATTCAAAAGTCAGAGTGATGTAATTTCGTCCAAAAGGCTGTAGTCTTCACTCTAAGAGTTTGAATGATATATTTTTGGCTGAAAGGTTGCAGTCTTCATTCAAATTTCTTAGTGATGTAATTTTGGCCGAAAGGTTGCAGTCTTCACTCCAAGTGTCAAAATGATGTAATTCGGGCGGAAAGGTTGCAGTCTTCATTCAAAAGTTTGAGTTATTTAATTCTGGCTGAAAGGCTGCAGTCTTTCCTCTAAGAGTCTCAATGATCTAATTTCGGTCAAAAGTTGTAGTCTTCATTCAAATGTCTGAGTTATGTAATTCTGGCCGAAAGGTTGCAGTCTTCCCTACAAGCGTCAGAATTATTTAATTTTGGTTGAAGGGTTGTAGTCTTCATTCAAAAGTCATAGTGATATAATTCAGACCGAAAGGTTGCAGTATTCACTCTAAGCATTAGAATAATGTAATTCCAGTCAAAAGGCTGCAGCCTTCACTCAAAAGTCCGAGTGATGCAATTCTGGCAGAAAGGTTGCAGTCTTCATTCCATGTGTATGAATGATGTAATTAAGTTCGAAACCCTATAGTCTTTATTCAAAATTTTGAGTGATTTAATTCTGCGCGAAAGGCTGCATTCTTCACTCCAAGTGTCTGAATGACGTAATTACAGCCGAAAGGCTGCACTCTTCATTCAAAAGTCTGAGTGATGTAATTCTAACCAAAATGTTCATCATTTCCCCAGCCCCTTCTCATCAATGGACTACTGACGTATACGAAGGAGTGCAGTTCGTTCGTTCTTCACTCTAAGCATCAGAATGATGTAATTCCAGTAGAAAGGTTGCAGTCTTCATTCAATAGTCTGAATGATGTAATTCCGGCCGAAAGGCTGCAGTCTTCACTCTAAGAGTCTCAATGATGTAATTCCGGCCGAAAGGTTGCAGTCTTCATTCAAATGTTCCTTGTGATGTAATTATGGCCGAAAGGCTGTAGTCTTCACTCCAAGAGTAAGAATGATGTAATTCTGGTCGAAAGGCTGCATTCTTCATTCAAAAGTTTGAGTGATTTAATTCCGGCCGAAAGATTGCAAACTTCATTCCAAGCATTAATATAATGAAATTCCGATTGAAAGGCTGCAATCTTCCTTTCAAAGTCTGAGTTACGTAATTTTGTCATAATTGTTGCAGACTTCACTCCAAGCATCAGAATGATGTAATTTTGACAGAAAGTTTGCCGTCTTCTTTCAAAAGTCCGAGTGATGTAATTCCGGCCGAAAGGCTGTAGTCTTCACTCGAAGTGTCAGAATGATATAAATCCATCCGAAAGGTTGCAGTCTTCATTCAAAAGTCTGAGTAATGTAATTCTAGTCGAAAGGCAGTAGCCTTCATTCCTCACTCCAAGTGTCTGAATGATGTAATTCAGGCCAAAAGGCTGCACTCTTCATTCAAAAGTCCGAGTGATGTAATTCCAACCAAAATGTTCATGTCTTCACTCAAAGCATCATAATGTCCTAATTCTAGTAGAAAGGATGCAGTCTTCATTCAAAAGTCTGAGTGATGTAATTTAGTCGAAAGGTTACAGTATTCAATCCAAGCGTCAGAATGATATAATTCCGGTTGAAGGGTTGTAGTCTTCATTCAAAAGTCATAGAGATATAATTCTGGCTGAAAGGTTTCAATATTCACTCTAAGCATTAGAATAATGTAATTCTGATCAAAGGCTGCAGCCTTCATTCAAAAGTCTGAGTGATGTAATTCTAGCAGAAAGGCTGCAGTCTTCATTCCATATGTTAGAATGATGTAATTAAGTTTGAAACACTACAGCCTTCATTCAAAATATTGAGTGATTTAACTCTGCCCGAAAGGCTGCATTCTTCACTCTAAGTGTCTGAATGATGTACTTACAGCTGAATGGCTGCACTCTTCATTCAAAAGTCCGAGTGATGTAATTCCAACCAAAATGTTCATCCTTTCCCCAGCCCCTTCTCATCAATGGAGTCCTGACGGATACGAAGGAGTGTGGTTCGTTCGTTCTTCACTCTAAGCATCAGAATGATGTAATTCCAGTAGAAAGGCTGCAGTCTTCATTCAATAGTCTGAGTGATGTAATTCCGGCCGAAAGGCTGTAGTCTTCACTCTAAGAGTCTCAATGATGTAATTCCGGCCGAAAGGTTGCATTCTTCATTCAAATGTTCCTTGTGATGTAATTCCGGCCGAAAGGCTGTAGTCTTTACTCCAAGAGTAAGAATGATGTAATTCTGATCGAAAGGTTGTATTCTTCTTTCAAAATTCTGAGTGTCGTAATTCAGGCTGAAAGGTTGCAAACTTCACTACAAGCATTAGAACAATGTAATTCCGGTTGAAAGGTTGCAGTCATCCTTTCAAAGTCTGAGTTATGTAATTTTGGCATAATTATTGCAGACTTCACTCCAAGCATCAAAATGATGTAATTTTGACCGAAAGTTTGCAGTCTTCTTTCAAAAGTCTAAGTGATGTAATTCCGGATGAAAGGTTGCCGTCTTCACTCGATGTGTCAGAATGATATAATTCCGTCCGAAAGGTTGCCGTCTTCATTCAAAAGTCTGAGTAATGTAATTATGTCTGAAAGGTTGTTGTCTTCAGTCCAAGCGTCATAATGATGTAATTCAAGTTAAAAGGCTACAATCTTCATTCAAAAGTCATAGTGATATAATTATGGCCGAAAGGTTGCTGTCATCACTACAAGCGTTAGAATAATGTAATTCCGTTCGAAAGGCAGTAGCCTTCAATCAAAAGTCTGAGTGATGTAATTTCATCCAAAAGGCTGTAGTCTTTACTCTAGGAGTTTGAATGCTATAATTTTGGCTGAAAGGTTGCAATCTTCATTCAAATTTCTGAGTGATGTAATTTCGGCCGAAAGGTTGCAGTCTTCACTCCAAGTGTCAAAATGATGTAATTCGGGCGGAAATATTGCAGTCTTCATTCAAAAGTTCGAGTTATTTAATTCTGGCTGAAAGGTTGCAGTCTTCCCTCTAAGAGACTTAATGATGTAATTTCGGTCGAAAGGTTGTAGTCTTCATTCAAATGTCTGAGTGATGTAATTCTAGCCGAAAGGTTGTAGTCTTCACTACGAGCGTCAGAATGATGTAATTTCGGTTGAAGGGTTGTAGTCTTTATTCAAAAGCCATAGTGATATAATTAAGGCCGAAAGATTGCACTATTCACTCTAAGCATTAGAATAATGTAATTCCGGTCAAAGGCTGCAACCGTCATTCAAAAGTCCGAGTTATGTAATTCTGGCAGAAAATCTACAGTATTCATTCCATATGTCAAAATTATGTAATTAAGTTCGAAACGCTACTGTGTTCATTCAAAATTTTGAGTGATTTAATTCTGCCCGAAAGGCTGTACTCTTCATTCAAAAGTCCGAGTGATATAATTCCATCCAAAATGTTCATGTCTTCACTTTAAGCATCAGAATGATCTAATTCTAGTAAAAAGGCTGCAATCTTCATTCAAAAGTATGAGTGATGTAATTTCGGCCGAAAGGTTGCAGTATTCACTCCAAGCGTCAAATTGATGTAATTCTGTTTGAAGGCCTGTAGTCTTCATTCAGAAGTCGTAGAGATATAATTCCGGCCGAAAGGATGCAGTATTCACTCTAAGCATTAGAATAATGTAATTCCAGTCAAAAGGCTGCAACCTTCATTCAAAAGTCCGAGTGATGTAATTCTGGCAGAAAGGCTGCAGTCTTCATTCCATATGTCAGAATGATGTAATTAAGTTTGAAACGCTACAGTCTTCATTCAAAATTTTGAGTGATTTAATTATGCCCGAAAGACGGCATTCTTCACTCCAAGTGTCTCAATGATGTAATTCCAACAAAAATGTTCATCATTTCCCCAACCCTTCTCATCAATGGACTCCTAACGTATACGATGGAGTGCGGTTCGTTCGTTCTTCACTCTAAGCATCAGAATGATGTAATTCCAGTAGAAAAGGTGCAGTCTTTATTCAATAGTCTATGTGATGTAATTCCGGCAAAAAGACTGCAGTCTTCACTCTAAGAGTCTCAATGATGTAATTTTGGCCGAAAGGTTACAGTCTTCATTCAAATGTTCCTTGTGATGTAATTCTGGCCTAAAGGTTGTAGTCTTTACTCCAAGAGTAAGAATGATGTAATACCTTACGAAAGGCTGCAATCTTCATTCAATTGTCTGAGTGATGTAATTCTGGTTGACAGGCTGAAGTCTTCCTGTCAAAGTCTAAGTTATGTAATTTTGGCATAATTGCTGCAGACTTCATTCCAAGCATCAGAATGATGTAATTTTGACCGAAAGTTTGCAGTCTTCTTTCAAAAGTCTATGTGATGTAATTCCGGCCGAAAGATCGTCTTCTTCACTCGAAGTGTTATAATGATATAATTCCATCCGAAAGGTTGCATACTTTATTCAAAAGTCCGACTAATGTAATTCTGTCTGAAAGGTTGCTTTCTTCACTCCAAGCGTCATAATGATGTAATTCAAGTTGAAAGGTTGCAGTCTTCATTCAAAAGCCATAGTGATATAATTCCGGCCGAAAGGTTGCAGTCATCACTACAAGCGTTAGAATAATGTAGTTCCGGTTGAAAGGCAGTAGCCTTCATTCAAAAGTCTGAGTGATGTAATTTCGTCTAAAAGGCCGAAGTCTTCACTATAAGAGTTTGAATGTTGTCATTTCGGCTGAAAGGTTACAGTCTTCATTCAAATTTTTGAGTGCTCTGTATTTTCGACCGAAAGGTTGCAGTCTTCACTCCAAGTGTCAAAAGGATGTAATTCGGGCGGAAAGATTGCAGTCTTCATTCAAAAGTCTTAGTGATGTAATTCGGACCGTAAGGATGCAGACATCACTCAAAGCATCAGAATGATGTGATTTTGACAGAAAGTCTGCAATCTTCATCCAAAATTCCGAGTTATGTAATTTCAGCCAAAAGGTTGTAGTGTTCACTCCAAGCATCAGAATGATGTAATTCCGGCCGAAAGGCTTCAGTCTTCCTTCAAAAGTCCGAGTGATGTAATTCTGGCAGAACAGATGTAGTCTTCATTCCATATGTCAAAATGATGTAATTCTGGTCAAAACGCTATAGTCTTCATTCAAAATTTTGAATGATTTAATTATGGCCGAAAGGATGCAGTCTTTACTCAAACAGTCTGAATGATGTAATTCCGGCCGAAAGGTTGTAGTCTTCATTCAAATTTCTGAGTGATGTAATTCCAGCCGAAAGGCTGCAGTCTTCACTCCAAACGTCAGAATGATATAATTCCGTCCGATAGGATGCAATCTTCATTCAAAAGTATGAGTAATGAAATTCTGTTTCAAAGGTTGTTGTCTTCAGTCCAAGTGTCATAATGATGTAATTCAAGTTGAAAGGCTGAAGTCTTCATTCAAATGTCCCAGTGATGTAATTCTGGCCGAAAGTTTGCAGTCTTCACAACAAGCGTCAAAATGATGTAATTCCGGTTGAAGGGTTGTAGTCTTCATTCAAAAGTCGTAGTGATATAATTCAGGCCGAAAGGTTACAGAATTCAATCTAAGCATTAGAATAATGTAATTCTGGTCAAAAGGCTCCATCCTTCATTCAAAAGTCCGAGTGATGTAATTCTGGCAGAAAGGATGCAGTCTTCATTCCATATGTCAGAATGATGTAATTAAGTTTGAAACGCTATAGTCTTCATTCAAAATTTTGAGTGATTTAATTCTGCCCGAAAGGCTGCATTCTTCACTCCAAGTGTCTGAATGATGTAATTACAGCCGAAAGGCTGCACTATTCATTCAAAAGTCCGAGTGATGTAATTCCAACCAAAATGTTCATCCTTTGCCCATCCTCTTCTCATCAATGGACTCCTGACGTATACGAAGGAGTGCGGTTCATTCGTACTTCACTCTAAGCATCAGAATGATGTAATTCCAGTAGAAAGGCTGCAGTCTTCAATCAATAGTCTGAGTGATGTAATTCTGGCCGAAAGGCTGCAGTCTTCACTCTAAGAGTCTCAATGATGTAATTCCGGCCGAAAGGCTATAGTCTTTACTCAAAGAGTAAGAATGATGTAATTCCGGTCGAAAAGCAGCATTCTTCATTCAAAAGTCTAAGTGACGTAATTCCGGCCGAAAGGTTGCAAAATTCACTCCAAGCATTAGAATAATGTAATTACGGTTGAAAGGCTGCAGTCTTCTTGTAAAAGTCTGAGTTATGTACTTTTGGCATAATTGTTGCAGACTTCACTCAAAGCATCAGAATGATGTAATTTTGACCGAAAGGTTGCAGTCTTCTTTCAAAAGTCTGAGTGATGTAATTCCGGCCGAAAGGCTGCAGTCTTCACTCGAAGTGTCAGAATGATATTATTCCATCTGAAAGGTTGTTGTCTTCATTCAAAAGTCTGAGTAATGTAATTCTGTCTGAAAAGGTTACTGTCTTCAGTCCAAGCGTCATAATGATGTAATTCAAGATGAAAGGCTGCAGTCTTCATTCAAAAATCATAGTGATATAATTTCGGCCGAAAGGTTGCCGTCATCACTACAAGTGTTAGAATAATGTAATTCCGGTTGAAAGGCAGTAGCATTCATTCAAAAGTCTAAGTGATGTAATTTTGTCTAAAAGGCTGAAGTCTTCACTATAAGAGTTTGAATGTTGTCATTTCGGCTGAAAGGTTGCAGTCTTCATTCAAATTTCTGAGTGCTGTAATTTCGGCCGAAAGGTTGCAGTCTTCACTCCAACTGTCAAAATGATGTAATTCGGGCGGAAAGATTGCAGTCTTCATTCAAAAGTCTTAGTGATGTAATTCTGACCGTAAGGCTGCAGACTTCACTCAAAGCATCAGAATGATGTAATTTTGACACAAAGTCTGCAATCTTCATCCAAAATTCCGAGTTATGTAATTTCAGCCAAAAGGTTGTAGTGTTCACTCCAAGCATCAAAATGATGTATTTCCGACCGAAAGTCTTCAGTCTTCCTTCAAAAGTCCGAGTGATGTAATTCTGGCAGAAAAGATGCAGTCTTCATTCCATATGTCAGAATGATGTAATTCTGGTCAAAACGCTATAGTCTTCATTCAAAATTTTGAGTGATTTAATTATGGAGGAAAGGATGCAGTCTTCACTCAAACAGTCTAAATGATGTAATTCCGGCCGAAAGGTTGTAGTCTTCATTCAAATGTCTGAGTGATGTAATCCAAGCCTAAAGGCTGCAGTCTTCACTCCAAACGTCAGAATGATATAATTCCGTCCGATAGGATGCAATCTTCATTCAAAAGTATGAGTAATGTAATTCTGTTCGAAAGGTTGTTGTCTTCAGTCCAAGTGTCATAATGATGTAATGCAAGTTGAAAGGCGGAAGTCTTCATTCAAATGTCCCAGTGATGTAATTCTGGCCGAAAGTTTGAATTCTTCACAACAAGCGTCAAAATGATGTAATTCCGGTTGAAGGGTTGTAGTATTCATTCAAAAGTCGTAGTGATATATTATATCAGGCCGAAAGGTTACAGTATTCACTCTAAGCATTAGAATAATGTAATTCTGGTCAAAAGGTTCCAGCCTTCATTCAAAAGTCCGAGTGATGTAATTCTGGCCGAAAGGATGCGGTCTTCATTCCATATGTCAGAATGATGTAATTAAGTTCGAAACGCTACAATCTTCATTCAATATTTTGAGTGATTTAATTATGCCCAAAAGGCTGCATTCTTCACTCCAAGTGTCTGAATGATGTAATTACAACCGAAAGACTGCACTATTCATTCAAAAGTCCGAGTGATATAATTCCAACCAAAATGTTCTTCATTTCCCCAGCCCCTTCTCATCAATGGACTCCTGATGAATACGAAGGAGTGCGGTTCGTTCGTTCTTCAGTCTAAGCATCAGAATGATGTAATTCCAGTAGAAAGGCTATAGTCTTCATTCAATAGTCTGAATGATGTTATTACGACCGAAAGGCTGCAGTCTTCACTCTAAGAGTCTCAATGATGTAATTCCAGCCGAAAGGCTATAGTCTTTACTACAATAGTACGAATGATGTAATCCCGGTCGAAGAGCTGCATTCTTCATTCAAAAGTCTAGGTGACGTAATTCCGACCGAAAGGTTGCAAACTTCACTCTAAGCATTAGAATAATGTAATTCTGGTTGAAAGGCTGCAGTCTTCTTGTAAAAGACTTAGTTATGTACTTTTGGCATAATTGTTGCAGACTTCACTCAAAGCATCAAAATGATGTAATTTTGACCGAAAGGTTGCGCCTTCTTTCAAAAGTCCGAGTGATGTAATTCGGCCGAAAGGTCAGTCTTCACTCGAAGTGTCAGAATGATATTATTCCATCTGAAAGGTTGTTGTCTTCATTCAAAAGTCTGAGTAATGTAATTCTGTCTGAAAAGGTTACTGTCTTCAGTCCAAGCGTCATAATGATGTAATTCAAGATGAAAGGTGCGATCTTCATTCAAAAATCATAGTGATATAATTTCGGCCGAAAGGTTGCCGTCATCACTACAAGTGTTAGAATAATGTAATTCCGGTTGAAAGGCGTAGCCTTCATTCAAAAGTCTAAGTGATGTAATTTTGTCTAAAAGGTGAAGTCATCACTATAAGAGTTTGAATGTTGTCATTTCGGCTGAAAGGTTGCGGTCTTCATTCAAATTTCGAGTGCTTTGTAATTTCGGCCGAAAGGTTGCGATCTTCACTCCAACTGTCAAAATGATGTAATGGCGGAAAGATTGCGGTCTTCATTCAAAAGTCTTAGTGATGTAATTCTGACCGTAAGGCTGCAGACTTCACTCAAAGCATCAGAATGATGTAATTTTGACAGAAAGTCTGCAATCTTCATCCAAAATTCCGAGTTATGTAATTTCAGCCAAAAGGTTGTAGTGTTCACTCCAACATCAAAATGATGTAATTCCGGCCGAAAGGCTTCAGTCTTCCTTCAAAAGTCCGAGTGATGTAATTCTGGCAGAAAAGATGCAGTCTTCATTCCATATGTCAGAATGATGTAATTCTGTCAAAACGCTATAGTCTTCATTCAAAATTTTGAGTGATTTAATTATGGACGAAAGGATGCAGTCTTCACTCAAACAGTCTAAATGATGTAATTCCGGCCGAAAGGTTGTTGTCTTCATTCAAATGTCTGAGTGATGTAATCCAAGCCTAAAGGCTGCAGTCTTCACTCCAAACGTCAGAATGATATAATTCCGTCCGATAGGATGCAATCTTCATTCAAAAGTATGAGTAATGTAATTCTGTTCGAAAGGTTGTTGTCTTCAGTCCAAGTGTCATAATGATGTAATGCAAGTTGAAAGGCGGAAGTCTTCATTCAAATGTCCCAGTGATGTAATTCTGGCCGAAAGTTTGAATTCTTCACAACAAGCGTCAAAATGATGTAATTCCGGTTGAAGGGTTGTAGTATTCATTCAAAAGTCGTAGTGATATATTATATCAGGCCGAAAGGTTACAGTATTCACTCTAAGCATTAGAATAATGTAATTCGGTCAAAAGGTTCCACCTTCATTCAAAAGTCCGAGTGATGTAATTCTGGCAGAAAGGATGCAGTCTTCATTCCATATGTCAGAATGATGTAATTAAGTTCGAAACGCTACAGTCTTCATTCAATATTTTGAGTGATTTAATTATGCCCAAAAGGCTGCATTCTTCACTCCAAGTGTCTGAATGATGTAATTACAACCGAAAGACTGCACTATTCATTCAAAAGTCCGAGTGATATAATTCCAACCAAAATGTTCTTCATTTCCCCAGCCCCTTCTCATCAATGGACTCCTGATGAATACGAAGGAGTGCGGTTCGTTCGTTCTTCAGTCTAAGCATCAGAATGATGTAATTCCGATAGAAAGGCTACGATCTTCATTCAATAGTCCGAATGATGTTATTACGACCGAAAGGTCAGTCTTCACTCTAAGAGTCTCAATGATGTAATTCCAGCCGAAAGGCTATAGTCTTTACTACAATAGTACGAATGATGTAATTCGGTCGAAAAGCTTTGCATTCTTCATTCAAAAGTCTAGGTGACGTAATTCCGACCGAAAGGTTGCAAACTTCACTCTAAGCATTAGAATAATGTAATTAAGTTGAAAGGCTGCAGTCTTCTTGTAAAAGACTTAGTTATGTACTTTTGGCATAATTGTTGCAGACTTCACTCAAAGCATCAGAATGATGTAATTTTGACCGAAAGGTTGCAGTCTTCTTTCAAAAGTCTGAGTGATGTAATTCCGGCCGAAAGGTCTGCAGTCTTCACTCGAAGTGTCAGAATGATATTATTCCATCTGAAAGGTTGTTGTCTTCATTCAAAAGTCTGAGTAATGTAATTCTGTCTGAAAAGGTTACTGTCTTCACTCCAAGCGTCATAATGATGTAATTCAAGATGAAAGGGTGCAGTCTTCATTCAAAAATCATAGTGATATAATTTCGGCCGAAAGGTTGCCGTCATCACTACAAGTGTTAGAATAATGTAATTCCGGTTGAAAGGCAGTAGCCTTCATTCAAAAGTCTAAGTGATGTAATTTTGTCTAAAAGGCTGAAGTCATCACTATAAGAGTTTGAATGTTGTCATTTCGGCTGAAAGGTTGCAGTCTTCATTCAAATTTCTGAGTGCTGTAATTTCGGCCGAAAGGTTGCAGTCTTCACTCCAACTGTCAAAATGATGTAATTCGGGCGGAAAGATTGCAGTCTTCATTCAAAAGTCTTAGTGATGTAATTCTGACCGTAAGGCTGCAGACTTCACTCAAAGCATCAGAATGATGTAATTTTGACAGAAAGTCTGCAATCTTCATCCAAAATTCCGAGTTATGTAATTTCAGCCAAAAGGTTGTAGTGTTCACTCCAAGCATCAAAATGATGTAATTCCGGCCGAAAGGCTTCAGTCTTCCTTCAAAAGTCCGAGTGATGTAATTCGCGAAAAATGCGATCTTCATTCCATATGTCAGAATGATGTAATTCTGGTCAAAACGCTATAGTCTTCATTCAAAATTTTGAGTGATTTAATTATGGACGAAAGGATGCAGTCTTCACTCAAACAGTCTAAATGATGTAATTCCGGCCGAAAGGTTGTAGTCTTCATTCAAATGTCTGAGTGATGTAATCCAAGCCTAAAGGCTGCAGTCTTCACTCCAAACGTCAGAATGATATAATTCCGTCCGATAGGATGCAATCTTCATTCAAAAGTATGAGTAATGTAATTCATTCGAAAGGTTGTTGTCTTCGGTCCAAGTGTCATAATGATGTAATGCAAGTTGAAAGGCGGAAGTCTTCATTCAAATGTCCCGATGATGTAATTCGGCGAAAAAGTTTGAATTCTTCACAACAAGCGTCAAAATGATGTAATTCCGGTTGAAGGGTTGTAGTATTCATTCAAAAGTCGTAGTGATATATTATATCGGGCCGAAAGGTTACGTATTCACTCTAAGCATTAGAATAATGTAATTACGGTCAAAAGGTTCCACCTTCATTCAAAAGTCCGAGTGATGTAATTCGCGAAAAGGATGCGGTCTTCATTCCATATGTCATAATGATGTAATTAAGTTCGAAACGCTACAGTCTTCATTCAATATTTTGAGTGATTTAATTATGCCCAAAAGGATGCTGCATTCTTCACTCCAAGTGTCGAATGATGTAATTACAACCGAAAGATTGCACTATTCATTCAAAAGTCTGAGTGATATAATTCCAACCAAAATGTTCTTCATTGATGTAATTCCGTAGAAAGGCCCTTCATTCAATCAATGAATGATGTTATTACGACCTTCACTCTAAGAGTCTCAATGTAATTCTCTTGAAAGCATATAGAAAGGCTTCTTCACTCAAAGCATCGAATGATGTAATTTTGACTACAATAGTACGAATGATGTAATCCCGAAAAGAGTCTGCAATCTTCATCCAAAATTCCGAGTTATGTAATTTCGAAAGGTTGCAAAAAAGTTGTAGTGTTCATTCCTTAGTTATGTACTTTTGGCATAATTGTTGCAGACATCAAAATGATGTAATTCCGAAAGGTTGCGAAAAAGTCTTGTAATCTTCCTTCAAAAATGTCCATCTCGAGTGTTGTCTTTATTCAAAAGTAATGTAATCGGCGAAAAGGTTCTTGTCTTCACCCAAGCGTCATAAAATTCAAGATGAAAGGCTGCGATATAATTTCGGCCGAAAGGTCTTCATTCACATATGTCACAATGATGTAATTCTCGAAAGGTCAAAACAATATGTAGTCTTCATTCAAAAGTTTGAATGATGTAATTATGGACGAAAGGTTGCGGTCTTCATTCAAATTTACGAGTCTTAACTTTACCAAGGTTGCGATCTTCACTCCAACTCAAAATGATGTAATTCGGGCGGAAAAATTTCTGTCTTCATTCAAAAGTCTTAGTGATTTAATTCCGACCGTAAGGCTACAGACTTCACTCCAAGCATCAGAATGATATAATTTTGAACAAAAGGTTGCAATCTTCATCCAACTGTCCGAGTGATGTAATTCAGGCCAAAAGGTTGCAGTGTTCACTCCAAGCATCAGAATGATGTAATTCCGGACGAAAGGCTTCAATCTTCCTTCAAAAGACCGAGTGATGTAATTCTGGCAGAAAAGAAGCGGTCTTCATTCCATATGTCAAAATGATGTAATTCTTGTCAAAACGCTATAGTCTTCATTCAATATTTCGAGTGATTTAATTCTGGCCGAAAGGATGCAGTCTTCACTCTAAGAGTCTAAATGATGTAATTCCTGCCGAAAGGTTGCAGTCTTCATTCAAATGTCTGAGTGATGTAATCCAAGCCTAAAGGCTGCAGTCTTCACTCCAAACGTCAGAATGATATAATTCCGTCCGATGATGCAATCTTCATTCAAAAGTATGAGTAATGTAATTAATGTTCGAAAGGTTGTTGTCTTCATCCAAGTGTCATAATGATGTAATGCAAGTTGAAAGGCGGAAGTCTTCATTCAAATGTCCCAGTGATGTAATTCTGGCCGAAAGTTTGAATTCTTCACAACAAGCGTCAAAATGATGTAATTCCGGTTGAAGGGTTGTAGTATTCATTCAAAAGTCGTAGTGATATATTATATCAGGCCGAAAGGTTGCACGTATTCACTCTAAGCATTAGAATAATGTAATTCTGGTCAAAAGGTTCCAGCCTTCATTCAAAAGTCCGAGTGATGTAATTCTGGCAGAAAAGATGCAGTCTTCATTCCATATGTCACAATGATGTAATTCTGGTCAAAACAATATAGTCTTCATTCAAAATTTTGAGTGATTTAATTATGGACGAAAGGATGCAGTCTTCACTCCAACTGTCAAAATGATGTAATTCGGGCGAAAGATTGCAGTCTTTATTCAAAAGTCTTAGTGATGTAATTCGACCGTAAAAGGTGCGAGTCTTCACTCAAAGCATCGAATGATGTAATTTTGACAAGAAAAGTCTGCAATCTTCATCCAAAATTCCGAGTTATGTAATTTCAGCCAAAAGGTTGTAGTGTTCATTCCAAGTGTATCAAAATGATGTAATTCCGGTTGAAAGTCTTCGAGTCTTCCTTCAAAAGTCCGAGTGATGTAATTCTGGCAGAAAAGATGCAGTCTTCATTCCATATGTCACAATGATGTAATTCTGGTCAAAACAATATAGTCTTCATTCAAAATTTTGAGTGATTTAATTATGGACGAAAGGATGCAGTCTTCACTCCAACTGTCAAAATGATGTAATTCGGGCGGAAAGATTGCAGTCTTCATTCAAAAGTCTTAGTGATGTAATTCTGACCGTAAGGCTGCAGACTTCACTCAAAGCATCAGAATGATGTAATTTTGACAGAAAGTCTGCAATCTTCATCCAAAATTCCGAGTTATGTAATTTCAGCCAAAAGGTTGTAGTGTTCACTCCAAGCATCAAAATGATGTAATTCCGGCCGAAAGGCTTCAGTCTTCCTTCAAAAGTCCGAGTGATGTAATTCTCGCGTAAAAAAGATGCGACTTCATTCCATATGTCAGAATGATGTAATTCTGGTCAAAACGCTATAGTCTTCATTCAAAATTTTGAGTGATTTAATTATGGACGAAAGGATGCAGTCTTCACTCAAACAGTCTAAATGATGTAATTCCGGCCGAAAGGTTGTAGTCTTCATTCAAATGTCTGAGTGATGTAATCCAAGCCTAAAGGCTGCAGTCTTCACTCCAAACGTCAGAATGATATAATTCCGTCCGATAGGATGCAATCTTCATTCAAAAGTATGAGTAATGTAATTATGTTCGAAAGGTTGTTGTCTTCAGTCCAAGTGTCATAATGATGTAATGCAAGTTGAAAGGCGGAAGTCTTCATTCAAATGTCCCAGTGATGTAATTCTGGCCGAAAGTTTGAATTCTTCACAACAAGCGTCAAAATGATGTAATTCCGGTTGAAGGGTTGTAGTATTCATTCAAAAGTCGTAGTGATATATTATATCGTAGAAAGGTTACAAAGATATTCACTCTAAGCATTAGAATAATGTAATTCTGGTCAAAAGGTTCCAGCCTTCATTCAAAAGTCCGAGTGATGTAATTCTGGCAGAAAGGATGCAGTCTTCATTCCATATGTCAGAATGATGTAATTAAGTTCGAAACGCTACAGTCTTCATTCAATATTTTGAGTGATTTAATTATGCCCAAAAGGCTGCATTCTTCACTCCAAGTGTCAAAATGATGTAATTACAACCGAAAGATTGCGCACTATTCATTCAAAAGTCCGAGTGATATAATTCCAACCAAAATGTTCTTCATTTCCCCAAGCCCCTTCTCATCAATGGACTCTGATGAATACGAAGGAGTGCGGTTCGTTCGTTCTTCATCCAAGCATCGAGAATGATGTAATTCCGAAAGAGAAAGGCTACGTGTTTCATTCAATAGTCAAATGATGTTATTACGACCGAAAGTCTTGCAGTCTTCACTCTAAGAGTCTCAATGATGTAATTCCAGCGAAAGGCTATAGTCTTTACTACAATGTACGAATGATGTAATTCCTGGTCGAAAGAATAGCGCATTCTTCATTCAAAAGTCTAGGTGATGTAATTCCTGCCGAAAGGTTGTAAACTTCACTCCAAGAATTAGAATAATGTAATTCTGGTTGAAAGGTTGCAGTCTTCTTGTAAAAGACTTAGTTATGTACTTTTGGCATAATTGTTGCAGACTTCACTCAAAGCATCAAAATGATGTAATTTTGACCGAAAGGTTGCAGTCTTCTTTCAAAAGTCTGAGTGATGTAATTCCGCCGAAAGGTTGTAGTCTTCACTCGAAGTGTCAGAATGATATTATTCCATCGAAAGGTTGTTGTCTTCATTCAAAAGTCCGAGTAATGTAATTACGTAAAAAGGTTACTTGTCTTCATTCCATATGTCATAATGATGTAATTCAAGATGAAAGGTCATATAGTCTTCATTCAAAAATCATAGTGATATAATTTCGGCCGAAAGGTTGCCGTCATCACTACAAGTGTTAGAATAATGTAATTCCGGTTGAAAGGCAATAGCCTTCATTCAAAAGTCTAAGTGATGTAATTTTGACTAAAAGGCTGAAGTCTTCACTATAAGAGTTTGAATGTTGTCATTTCGGTTGAAAGGTTGCAGTCTTCATTCAAATTTATGAGTGCTGTAATTTCGGCCGAAAGGTTGCAGTCTTCACTCCAAGTGTCAAAATGATGTAATTCGGGCGGAAAGATTGCAGTCTTCATTCAAAAGTCTTAGTGATGTAATTCTGACCGTAAGGCTGCAGACTTCACTCAAAGCATCAGAATGATGTAATTTTGACAGAAAGTCTGCAATCTTCATCCAAAATTCCGAGTTATGTAATTTCAGCCAAAAGGTTGTAGTGTTCACTCCAAGCATCAAAATGATGTAATTCCGGCCGAAAGGCTTCAGTCTTCCTTCAAAAGTCCGAGTGATGTAATTCTGGCAGAAAAGATGCAGTCTTCATTCCATATGTCAGAATGATGTAATTCTGGTCAAAACGCTATAGTCTTCATTCAAAATTTTGAGTGATTTAATTATGGACGAAAGGATGCAGTCTTCACTCAAACAGTCTAAATGATGTAATTCCGGCCGAAAGGTTGTAGTCTTCATTCAAATGTCTGAGTGATGTAATCCAAGCCTAAAGGCTGCAGTCTTCACTCCAAACGTCAGAATGATATAATTCCGTCCGATAGGATGCAATCTTCATTCAAAAGTATGAGTAATGTAATTACTGTTCGAAAGGTTGTTGTCTTCAGTCCAAGTGTCATAATGATGTAATGCAAGTTGAAAGGCGGAAGTCTTCATTCAAATGTCCCAGTGATGTAATTCTGGCCGAAAGTTTGAATTCTTCACAACAAGCGTCAAAATGATGTAATTCCGGTTGAAGGGTTGTAGTATTCATTCAAAAGTCGTAGTGATATATTATATCAGGCCGAAAGGTTACAGTATTCACTCTAAGCATTAGAATAATGTAATTCTGGTCAAAAGGTTCCAGCCTTCATTCAAAAGTCCGAGTGATGTAATTACGCGAAAAAGATGCGGTCTTCATTCCATATGTCGAATGATGTAATTAAGTTCGAAACGCTACGGTCTTCATTCAATATTTTGAGTGATTTAATTATGCCCAAAAGGTGCATTCTTCACTCCAAGTGTCCGAATGATGTAATTACAACCGAAAGACCGCACTATTCATTCAAAAGTCCGAGTGATATAATTCCAACCAAAATGTTCTTCATTTCCCCACCCTCTTCTCATCAATGGACTCCGATGAATACGAAGGAGTGCGGTTCGTTCGTTCTTCTTCTCTAAGCATCGAATGATGTAATTCCGATAGAAAGGCTACGGTCTTCATTCAATAGTCGAATGATGTTATTACGACCGAAAGGTGCAGTCTTCACTCTAAGAGTCTCAATGATGTAATTCCAGGCCGAAAGGCTATAGTCTTTACTACAATAGTACGAATGATGTAATCCCGGTCGAAAGCTGCATTCTTCATTCAAAAGTCTGGGTGTGACGTAATTCCGACCGAAAGGTTGCAAACTTCACTCTAAGCATTAGAATAATGTAATTCTGGTTGAAAGGCTGCAGTCTTCTTGTAAAAGACTTAGTTATGTACTTTTGGCATAATTGTTGCAGACTTCACTCAAAGCATCAGAATGATGTAATTTTGACCGAAAGGTTGCAGTCTTCTTTCAAAAGTCTGAGTGATGTAATTCCGGCCGAAAGGCTGCAGTCTTCACTCGAAGTGTCAGAATGATATTATTCCATCTGAAAGGTTGTTGTCTTCATTCAAAAGTCTGAGTAATGTAATTCTGTCTGAAAAGGTTACTGTCTTCACCCAAGCGTCATAATGATGTAATTCAAGATGAAAGGTCATAGTCTTCATTCAAAAATCATAGTGATATAATTTCGGCCGAAAGGTTGCCGTCATCACTACAAGTGTTAGAATAATGTAATTCCGGTTGAAAGGCAGTAGCCTTCATTCAAAAGTCTAAGTGATGTAATTTTGTCTAAAAGGCTGAAGTCTTCACTATAAGAGTTTGAATGTTGTCATTTCGGCTGAAAGGTTGCAGTCTTCATTCAAATTTCTGAGTGCTGTAATTTCGGCCGAAAGGTTGCAGTCTTCACTCCAACTGTCAAAATGATGTAATTCGGGCGGAAAGATTGCAGTCTTCATTCAAAAGTCTTAGTGATGTAATTCTGACCGTAAGGCTGCAGACTTCACTCAAAGCATCAGAATGATGTAATTTTGACAGAAAGTCTGCAATCTTCATCCAAAATTCCGAGTTATGTAATTTCAGCCAAAAGGTTGTAGTGTTCACTCCAAGCATCAAAATGATGTAATTCCGGCCGAAAGGCTTCAGTCTTCCTTCAAAAGTCCGAGTGATGTAATTCTGCGAGAAAAGATGCGCTCTTCATTCCATATGTCGAAATGATGTAATTCGGTCAAAACGCTATAGTCTTCATTCAAAATTTTGAGTGATTTAATTATGGACGAAAGGATGCGGTCTTCACTCAAACAGTCTAAATGATGTAATTCCGGCCGAAAGGTTGTAGTCTTCATTCAAATGTCGAGTGATGTAATCCAAGCCTAAAGGTGCAGGTCTTCACTCTCAAACGTCGAATGATATAATTCCGTCCGATAGGATGCAATCTTCATTCAAAAGTATGAGTAATGTAATTCTGTTCGAAAGGTTGTTGTCTTCGATCCAAGTGTCATAATGATGTAATGCAAGTTGAAAGGCGAAGTCTTCATTCAAATGTCCCGTGATGTAATTCTGGCCGAAAGTTTGAATTCTTCACAACAAGCGTCAAAATGATGTAATTCCGGTTGAAGGGTTGTAGTATTCATTCAAAAGTCGTAGTGATATATTATATCAGGCCGAAAGGTTACAGTATTCACTCTAAGCATTAGAATAATGTAATTCTGGTCAAAAGGTTCCATCCTTCATTCAAAAGTCCGAGTGATGTAATTCTGGCAGAAAGGATGCAGTCTTCATTCCATATGTCAGAATGATGTAATTAAGTTCGAAACGCTACAGTCTTCATTCAATATTTTGAGTGATTTAATTATGCCCAAAAGGCTGCATTCTTCACTCCAAGTGTCTGAATGATGTAATTACAACCGAAAGACTGCACTATTCATTCAAAAGTCCGAGTGATATAATTCCAACCAAAATGTTCTTCATTTCCCACCCTTCTCATCAATGGACTCTGATGAATACGAAGGAGTGCGGTTCGTTCGTTCTTCGGTCTAAGCATCGAATGAATGATGTAATTCCGATAGAAAGGCTACGGTCTTCATTCAATAGTCGAATGATGTTATTACGACCGAAAGGTCATGCGCAGTCTTCACTCTAAGAGTCTCAATGATGTAATTCCAGCCGAAAGGCTATAGTCTTTACTACAATAGTACGAATGATGTAATTCCGGTCGAAAAGCGCATTCTTCATTCAAAAGTCTAGGTGACGTAATTCCGACCGAAAGGTTGCAAACTTCACTCTAAGCATTAGAATAATGTAATTACGGTTGAAAGGCTGCAGTCTTCTTGTAAAAGACTTAGTTATGTTTTTTGGCATAATTGTTGCGGACTTCACTCAAAGCATCGAATGATGTAATTTTGACCGAAAGGTTGCGGTCTTCTTTCAAAAGTCTGAGTGATGTAATTCCGGCCGAAAGGCTGCAGTCTTCACTCGAAGTGTCAGAATGATATTATTCCATCTGAAAGGTTGTTGTCTTCATTCAAAAGTCTGAGTAATGTAATTCTGTCTGAAAAGGTTACTGTCTTCAGCCCAAGCGTCATAATGATGTAATTCAAGATGAAAGGCTGCAGTCTTCATTCAAAAATCATAGTGATATAATTTCGGCCGAAAGGTTGCCGTCATCACTACAAGTGTTAGAATAATGTAATTCCGGTTGAAAGGCAGTAGCCTTCATTCAAAAGTCTAAGTGATGTAATTTTGTCTAAAAGGCTGAAGTCTTCACTATAAGAGTTTGAATGTTGTCATTTCGGCTGAAAGGTTGCAGTCTTCATTCAAATTTCTGAGTGCTGTAATTTCGGCCGAAAGGTTGCAGTCTTCACTCCAACTGTCAAAATGATGTAATTCGGGCGGAAAGATTGCAGTCTTCATTCAAAAGTCTTAGTGATGTAATTCTGACCGTAAGGCTGCGACTTCACTCCAAGCATCAAAATGATGTAATTTTGACAGAAAGTCTGCAATCTTCATCCAAAATTCCGAGTTATGTAATTTCAGCCAAAAGGTTGTAGTGTTCACTCCAAGCATCAAAATGATGTAATTCCGGCCGAAAGTCTTCAGTCTTCCTTCAAAAGTCCGAGTGATGTAATTCTGGCAGAAAAGATGCAGTCTTCATTCCATATGTCAAAATGATGTAATTCTGGTCAAAACGCTATAGTCTTCATTCAAAATTTTGAGTGATTTAATTATGGACGAAAGGATGCAGTCTTCACTCAAACAGTCTAAATGATGTAATTCCGGCCGAAAGGTTGTAGTCTTCATTCAAATGTCTGAGTGATGTAATCCAAGCCTAAAGGCTGCAGTCTTCACTCCAAACGTCAGAATGATATAATTCCGTCCGATAGGATGCAATCTTCATTCAAAAGTATGAGTAATGTAATTCTGTTCGAAAGGTTGTTGTCTTCAGTCCAAGTGTCATAATGATGTAATGCAAGTTGAAAGGCGGAAGTCTTCATTCAAATGTCCCAGTGATGTAATTCTGGCCGAAAGTTTGAATTCTTCACAACAAGCGTCAAAATGATGTAATTCCGGTTGAAGGGTTGTAGTATTCATTCAAAAGTCGTAGTGATATATTATATCAGGCCGAAAGGTTACAGTATTCACTCTAAGCATTAGAATAATGTAATTCTGGTCAAAAGGTTCCAGCCTTCATTCAAAAGTCCGAGTGATGTAATTCTGCCAGAAAGGATGCAGTCTTCATTCCATATGTCAGAATGATGTAATTAAGTTCGAAACGCTACAGTCTTCATTCAATATTTTGAGTGATTTAATTATGCCCAAAAGGCTGCATTCTTCACTCCAAGTGTCTGAATGATGTAATTACAACCGAAAGACTGCACTATTCATTCAAAAGTCCGAGTGATATAATTCCAACCAAAATGTTCTTCATTTCCCCAGCCCCTTCTCATCAATGGACTCCTGATGAATACGAAGGAGTGCGGTTCGTTCGTTCTTCAGTCTAAGCATCAGAATGATGTAATTCCAGTAGAAAGGCTACAGTCTTCATTCAATAGTCTGAATGATGTTATTACGACCGAAAGGCTGCAGTCTTCACTCTAAGAGTCTCAATGATGTAATTCCAGCCGAAAGGCTATAGTCTTTACTACAATAGTACGAATGATGTAATTCCGGTCGAAAAGCTGCATTCTTCATTCAAAAGTCTAGGTGACGTAATTCCGACCGAAAGGTTGCAAACTTCACTCTAAGCATTAGAATAATGTAATTCTGGTTGAAAGGCTGCAGTCTTCTTGTAAAAGACTTAGTTATGTACTTTTGGCATAATTGTTGCAGACTTCACTCAAAGCATCAGAATGATGTAATTTTGACCGAAAGGTTGCAGTCTTCTTTCAAAAGTCTGAGTGATGTAATTCCGGCCGAAAGGCTGCAGTCTTCACTCGAAGTGTCAGAATGATATTATTCCATCTGAAAGGTTGTTGTCTTCATTCAAAAGTCTGAGTAATGTAATTCTGTCTGAAAAGGTTACTGTCTTCACCCAAGCGTCATAATGATGTAATTCAAGATGAAAGGTTGCAGTCTTCATTCAAAAATCATAGTGATATAATTTCGGCCGAAAGGTTGCCGTCATCACTACAAGTGTTAGAATAATGTAATTCCGGTTGAAAGGCAGTAGCCTTCATTCAAAAGTCTAAGTGATGTAATTTTGTCTAAAAGGTCAAGTCTTCACTATAAGAGTTTGAATGTTGTCATTTCGGCTGAAAGGTTGCAGTCTTCATTCAAATTTCTGAGTGCTGTAATTTCGGCCGAAAGGTTGCAGTCTTCACTCCAACTGTCAAAATGATGTAATTCGGGCGGAAAGATTGCAGTCTTCATTCAAAAGTCTTAGTGATGTAATTCTGACCGTAAGGCTGCAGACTTCACTCAAAGCATCAGAATGATGTAATTTTGACAGAAAGTCTGCAATCTTCATCCAAAATTCCGAGTTATGTAATTTCAGCCAAAAGGTTGTAGTGTTCACTCCAAGCATCAAAATGATGTAATTCCGGCCGAAAGGCTTCAGTCTTCCTTCAAAAGTCCGAGTGATGTAATTCTGGCAGAAAAGATGCAGTCTTCATTCCATATGTCAGAATGATGTAATTACGGTCAAAACGCTATAGTCTTCATTCAAAATTTTGAGTGATTTAATTATGGACGAAAGGATGCGGTCTTCACTCAAACAGATCTAAATGATGTAATTCCGGCCGAAAGGTTGTAGTCTTCATTCAAATGTCGAGTGATGTAATCCAAGCCTAAAGGCTGCAGTCTTCACTCCAAACGTCAGAATGATATAATTCCGTCCGATAGGATGCAATCTTCATTCAAAAGTATGAGTAATGTAATTCTGTTCGAAAGGTTGTTGTCTTCATCCAAGTGTCATAATGATGTAATGCAAGTTGAAAGGCGGAAGTCTTCATTCAAATGTCCCAGTGATGTAATTCTGGCCGAAAGTTTGAATTCTTCACAACAAGCGTCAAAATGATGTAATTCCGGTTGAAGGGTTGTAGTATTCATTCAAAAGTCGTAGTGATATATTATATCAGGCCGAAAGGTTACAGTATTCACTCTAAGCATTAGAATAATGTAATTCTGGTCAAAAGGTTCCAGCCTTCATTCAAAAGTCCGAGTGATGTAATTCTGGCAGAAAGGATGCAGTCTTCATTCCATATGTCAGAATGATGTAATTAAGTTCGAAACGCTACAGTCTTCATTCAATATTTTGAGTGATTTAATTATGCCCAAAAGGCTGCATTCTTCACTCCAAGTGTCTGAATGATGTAATTACAACCGAAAGACTGCACTATTCATTCAAAAGTCCGAGTGATATAATTCCAACCAAAATGTTCTTCATTTCCCCAGCCCCTTCTCATCAATGGACTCCTGATGAATACGAAGGAGTGCGGTTCGTTCGTTCTTCAGTCTAAGCATCAGAATGATGTAATTCCAGTAGAAAGGCTACAGTTTTCATTCAATAGTCTGAATGATGTTATTACGACCGAAAGGCTGCAGTCTTCACTCTAAGAGTCTCAATGATGTAATTCCAGCCGAAAGGCTATAGTCTTTACTACAATAGTACGAATGATGTAATTCCGGTCGGAAAGCTGTATTCTTCATTCAAAAGTCTAGGTGACGTAATTCCGACCGAAAGGTTGCAAACTTCACTCTAAGCATTAGAATAATGTAATTCTGGTTGAAAGGCTGCAGTCTTCTTGTAAAAGACTTAGTTATGTACTTTTGGCATAATTGTTGCAGACTTCACTCAAAGCATCAGAATGATGTAATTTTGACCGAAAGGTTGCAGTCTTCTTTCAAAAGTCTGAGTGATGTAATTCCGGCCGAAAGGCTGCAGTCTTCACTCGAAGTGTCAGAATGATATTATTCCATCTGAAAGGTTGTTGTCTTCATTCAAAAGTCTGAGTAATGTAATTCTGTCTGAAAAGGTTACTGTCTTCACCCAAGCGTCATAATGATGTAATTCAAGATGAAAGGCTGCAGTCTTCATTCAAAAATCATAGTGATATAATTTCGGCCGAAAGGTTGCCGTCATCACTACAAGTGTTAGAATAATGTAATTCCGGTTGAAAGGCAGTAGCCTTCATTCAAAAGTCTAAGTGATGTAATTTTGTCTAAAAGGCTGAAGTCTTCACTATAAGAGTTTGAATGTTGTCATTTCGGCTGAAAGGTTGCAGTCTTCATTCAAATTTCTGAGTGCTGTAATTTCGGCCGAAAGGTTGCAGTCTTCACTCCAACTGTCAAAATGATGTAATTCGGGCGGAAAGATTGCGTCTTCATTCAAAAGTCTTAGTGATGTAATTCGACCGTAAGGTCACAGACTTCACTCAAAGCACCAGAATGATGTAATTTTGACAGAAAAGCTGCAATCTTCATCCAAAAGTCCGAGTTATGTAATTTCAGCCAAAAGGTTGTAGTGTTCACTCCAAGCATCAAAATGATGTAATTCCGCCGAAAGTCTTCGGTCTTCCTTCAAAAGTCCGAGTGATGTAATTCGCGAAAAGATGCGCCTTCATTCCATATGTCGAAATGATGTAATTCGGTCAAAACGCTATAGTCTTCATTCAAAATTTTGAGTGATTTAATTATGGACGAAAGGATGCGGTCTTCACTCAAACAATCTAAATGATGTAATTCCGGCCGAAAGGTTGTAGTCTTCATTCAAATGTCCGAGTGATGTAATCCAAGCCTAAAGGCTGCAGCCTTCACTCCAAACGTCGAATGATATAATTCCGTCCGATAGGATGCAATCTTCATTCAAAAGTATGAGTAATGTAATTACGTTTCGAAAGGTTGTTGTCTTCAGTCCAAGTGTCATAATGATGTAATGCAAGTTGAAAGGCGGAAGTCTTCATTCAAATGTCCCGAGTGATGTAATTCGGCGAAAGTTTGAATTCTTCACAACAAGCGTCAAAATGATGTAATTCCGGTTGAAGGGTTGTAGTATTCATTCAAAAGTCGTAGTGATATATTATATCGGGCCGAAAGGTTACGATATTCACTCTAAGCATTAGAATAATGTAATTCGGTCAAAAGGTTCCACCTTCATTCAAAAGTCCGAGTGATGTAATTCTGGCAGAAAGGATGCAGTCTTCATTCCATATGTCAGAATGATGTAATTAAGTTCGAAACGCTACAGTCTTCATTCAATATTTTGAGTGATTTAATTATGCCCAAAAGGCTGCATTCTTCACTCCAAGTGTCTGAATGATGTAATTACAACCGAAAGACCGCACTATTCATTCAAAAGTCCGAGTGATATAATTCCAACCAAAATGTTCTTCATTTCCCCAGCCCCTTCTCATCAATGGACTCCTGATGAATACGAAGGAGTGCGGTTCGTTCGTTCTTCAGTCTAAGCATCAGAATGATGTAATTCCAGTAGAAAGGCTACAGTTTTCATTCAATAGTCTCGAATGATGTTATTACGACCGAAAGGTCAGTCTTCACTCTAAGAGTCTCAATGATGTAATTCCACCGAAAGGCTATAGTCTTTACTACAATAGTACGAATGATGTAATTCCGGTCGAAAAGCTGTATTCTTCATTCAAAAGTCTAGGTGACGTAATTCCGACCGAAAGGTTGCAAACTTCACTCTAAGCATTAGAATAATGTAATTCGTTGAAAGGTCATAGCTTCTTGTAAAAGACTTAGTTATGTACTTTTGGCATAATTGTTGCGACTTCACTCAAAGCATCGAATGATGTAATTTTGACCGAAAGGTTGCGGTCTTCTTTCAAAAGTCCGAGTGATGTAATTCCGCCGAAAGGTCTGCAGTCTTCACTCGAAGTGTCGAATGATATTATTCCATCCGAAAGGTTGTTGTCTTCATTCAAAAGTCCGAGTAATGTAATTCTCGTCCGAAAAGGTTACCGTCTTCACCCAAGCGTCATAATGATGTAATTCAAGATGAAAGGTCATAGTCTTCATTCAAAAATCATAGTGATATAATTTCGGCCGAAAGGTTGCCGTCATCACTACAAGTGTTAGAATAATGTAATTCCGGTTGAAAGGCGTAGCCTTCATTCAAAAGTCTAAGTGATGTAATTTTGTCTAAAAGGTGAAGTCTTCACTATAAGAGTTTGAATGTTGTCATTTCGGCCGAAAGGTTGCGGTCTTCATTCAAATTTCGAGTGCTTTGTAATTTCGGCCGAAAGGTTGCGAGTCTTCACTCCAACCGTCAAAATGATGTAATTCGGGCGGAAAGATTGCGGTCTTCATTCAAAAGTCTTAGTGATGTAATTCTCGACCGTAAGGTCACAGACTTCACTCAAAGCATCGAATGATGTAATTTTGACAGAAAAGTCCGCAATCTTCATCCAAAATTCCGAGTTATGTAATTTCAGCCAAAAGGTTGTAGTGTTCACTCCAAGCATCAAAATGATGTAATTCCGGCCGAAAGTCTTCGGTCTTCCTTCAAAAGTCCGAGTGATGTAATTCTCGCGTAGAAAAGATGCGATCTTCATTCCATATGTCGAATGATGTAATTCGGTCAAAACGCTATAGTCTTCATTCAAAATTTTGAGTGATTTAATTATGGACGAAAGGATGCGGTCTTCACTCAAACAAATCTAAATGATGTAATTCCGGCCGAAAGGTTGTAGTCTTCATTCAAATGTCCGAGTGATGTAATCCAAGCCTAAAGGTGCAGCTTCACTCCAAAACGTCGAATGATATAATTCCGTCCGATAGGATGCAATCTTCATTCAAAAGTATGAGTAATGTAATTCTCGTTCGAAAGGTTGTTGTCTTCACCCAAGTGTCATAATGATGTAATGCAAGTTGAAAGGCGGAAGTCTTCATTCAAATGTCCCAGTGATGTAATTCTGGCCGAAAGTTTGAATTCTTCACAACAAGCGTCAAAATGATGTAATTCCGGTTGAAGGGTTGTAGTATTCATTCAAAAGTCGTAGTGATATATTATATCAGGCCGAAAGGTTACAGTATTCACTCTAAGCATTAGAATAATGTAATTCGGTCAAAAGGTTCCACCTTCATTCAAAAGTCCGAGTGATGTAATTCTCGCGCGAAAAGGATGCAGTCTTCATTCCATATGTCAGAATGATGTAATTAAGTTCGAAACGCTACAGTCTTCATTCAATATTTTGAGTGATTTAATTATGCCCAAAAGGCTGCATTCTTCACTCCAAGTGTCTGAATGATGTAATTACAACCGAAAGACTGCACTATTCATTCAAAAGTCCGAGTGATATAATTCCAACCAAAATGTTCTTCATTTCCCCAAATTTCTTCTCATCAATGGACTCCCGATGAATACGAAGGAGTGCGGTTCGTTCGTTCTTCGATCTAAGCATCAGAATGATGTAATTCCAGTAGAAAGGCTACAGTTTTCATTCAATAGTCTGAATGATGTTATTACGACCGAAAGGCTGCAGTCTTCACTCTAAGAGTCTCAATGATGTAATTCCAGCCGAAAGGCTATAGTCTTTACTACAATAGTACGAATGATGTAATTCCGGTCGAAAAAAGTTGTATTCTTCATTCAAAAGTCTAGGTGACGTAATTCCGACCGAAAGGTTGCAAACTTCACTCTAAGCATTAGAATAATGTAATTCTGGTTGAAAGGCTGCAGTCTTCTTGTAAAAGACTTAGTTATGTACTTTTGGCATAATTGTTGCAGACTTCACTCAAAGCATCAGAATGATGTAATTTTGACCGAAAGGTTGCAGTCTTCTTTCAAAAGTCTGAGTGATGTAATTCCGGCCGAAAGGCTGCAGTCTTCACTCGAAGTGTCAGAATGATATTATTCCATCTGAAAGGTTGTTGTCTTCATTCAAAAGTCTGAGTAATGTAATTCTGTCTGAAAAGGTTACTGTCTTCAGCCCAAGCGTCATAATGATGTATTTCAAGATGAAAGGCTGCAGTCTTCATTCAAAAATCATAGTGATATAATTTCGGCCGAAAGGTTGCCGTCATCACTACAAGTGTTAGAATAATGTAATTCCGGTTGAAAGGCAGTAGCCTTCATTCAAAAGTCTAAGTGATGTAATTTTGTCTAAAAGGTCAAGTCTTCACTATAAGAGTTTGAATGTTGTCATTTCGGCCGAAAGGTTGCGGTCTTCATTCAAATTTCGAGTGCTTGTAATTTCGGCCGAAAGGTTGCAGTCTTCACTCCAACTGTCAAAATGATGTAATTCGGGCGGAAAGATTGCAGTCTTCATTCAAAAGTCTTAGTGATGTAATTCTGACCGTAAGGCTGCAGACTTCACTCAAAGCATCAGAATGATGTAATTTTGACAAAAGTCCGCAATCTTCATCCAAAATTCCGAGTTATGTAATTTCAGCCAAAAGGTTGTAGTGTTCACTCCAAGCATCAAAATGATGTAATTCCGGCCGAAAGTCTTCAGTCTTCCTTCAAAAGTCCGAGTGATGTAATTCTGGCAGAAAAGATGCAGTCTTCATTCCATATGTCAGAATGATGTAATTCGGTCAAAACGCTATAGTCTTCATTCAAAATTTTGAGTGATTTAATTATGGACGAAAGGATGCGGTCTTCACTCAAACAAGTCTAAATGATGTAATTCCGGCCGAAAGGTTGTAGTCTTCATTCAAATGTCCGAGTGATGTAATCCAAGCCTAAAGGCTCGCAGCCTTCACTCCAAACGTCGAATGATATAATTCCGTCCGATAGGATGCAATCTTCATTCAAAAGTATGAGTAATGTAATTCTGTTCGAAAGGTTGTTGTCTTCACCCCAAGTGTCATAATGATGTAATGCAAGTTGAAAGGCGGAAGTCTTCATTCAAATGTCCCGTTGATGTAATTCTCGCCGAAAGTTTGAATTCTTCACAACAAGCGTCAAAATGATGTAATTCCGGTTGAAGGGTTGTAGTATTCATTCAAAAGTCGTAGTGATATATTATATCGGCCGAAAGGTTACGATATTCACTCTAAGCATTAGAATAATGTAATTCGGTCAAAAGGTTCCAGCCTTCATTCAAAAGTCCGAGTGATGTAATTCTCGCGAGAAAGGATGCGCCTCTTCATTCCATATGTCAGAATGATGTAATTAAGTTCGAAACGCTACAGTCTTCATTCAATATTTTGAGTGATTTAATTATGCCCAAAAGGCTGCATTCTTCACTCCAAGTGTCCGAATGATGTAATTACAACCGAAAGACGCACTATTCATTCAAAAGTCCGAGTGATATAATTCCAACCAAAATGTTCTTCATTTCCCCAAATTTCCCTTCTCATCAATGGACTCCCGATGAATACGAAGGAGTGCGGTTCGTTCGTTCTTCGCCTAAGCATCGAATGATGTAATTCCGATAGAAAGGCTACGAGTTTTCATTCAATAGTCTGAATGATGTTATTACGACCGAAAGGTCAGCAGTCTTCACTCACTAGAGTCTCAATGATGTAATTCCAGCCGAAAGGCTATAGTCTTTACTACAATAGTACGAATGATGTAATTCCGGTCGAAAAGCGTATTCTTCATTCAAAAGTCTAGGTGACGTAATTCCGACCGAAAGGTTGCAAACTTCACTCTAAGCATTAGAATAATGTAATTCGGTTGAAAGGTCAGCTTTCTTGTAAAAGACTTAGTTATGTACTTTTGGCATAATTGTTGCGACTTCACTCAAAGCATCGAATGATGTAATTTTGACCGAAAGGTTGCGGTCTTCTTTCAAAAGTCCGAGTGATGTAATTCCGGCCGAAAGGTCAGGTCTTCACTCGAAGTGTCGAATGATATTATTCCATCCGAAAGGTTGTTGTCTTCATTCAAAAGTCCGAGTAATGTAATTACGTCCGAAAAGGTTACTTGTCTTCACCCAAGCGTCATAATGATGTATTTCAAGATGAAAGGTCATGCAGTCTTCATTCAAAAATCATAGTGATATAATTTCGGCCGAAAGGTTGCCGTCATCACTACAAGTGTTAGAATAATGTAATTCCGGTTGAAAGGCGTAGCCTTCATTCAAAAGTCTAAGTGATGTAATTTTGTCTAAAAGGTGAAGTCTTCACTATAAGAGTTTGAATGTTGTCATTTCGGCCGAAAGGTTGCGCTCTTCATTCAAATTTCGAGTGCTTGTAATTTCGGCCGAAAGGTTGCGCTTCACTCCAACCGTCAAAATGATGTAATTCGGGCGGAAAGATTGCGCTCTTCATTCAAAAGTCTTAGTGATGTAATTCGACCGTAAGGTGCAGACTTCACTCAAAGCATCGAATGATGTAATTTTGACAAAAGTCCGCAATCTTCATCCAAAATTCCGAGTTATGTAATTTCAGCCAAAAGGTTGTAGTGTTCACTCCAAGCATCAAAATGATGTAATTCCGGCCGAAAGTCTTCAGTCTTCCTTCAAAAGTCCGAGTGATGTAATTCTGGCAGAAAAGATGCAGTCTTCATTCCATATGTCAGAATGATGTAATTCTGGTCAAAACGCTATAGTCTTCATTCAAAATTTTGAGTGATTTAATTATGGACGAAAGGATGCGGTCTTCACTCAAACAAATCTAAATGATGTAATTCCGGCCGAAAGGTTGTAGTCTTCATTCAAATGTCCGAGTGATGTAATCCAAGCCTAAAGGCTGCAATTTCACTCCAAACGTCGAATGATATAATTCCGTCCGATAGGATGCAATCTTCATTCAAAAGTATGAGTAATGTAATTGTTCGAAAGGTTGTTGTCTTCGGTCCAAGTGTCATAATGATGTAATGCAAGTTGAAAGGCGGAAGTCTTCATTCAAATGTCCCGTTGATGTAATTACGGCGAAAGTTTGAATTCTTCACAACAAGCGTCAAAATGATGTAATTCCGGTTGAAGGGTTGTAGTATTCATTCAAAAGTCGTAGTGATATATTATATCAGGCCGAAAGGTTACAGTATTCACTCTAAGCATTAGAATAATGTAATTCTGGTCAAAAGGTTCCAGCCTTCATTCAAAAGTCCGAGTGATGTAATTACGCGTAAAGGATGCGCTTCATTCCATATGTCAGAATGATGTAATTAAGTTCGAAACGCTACAGTCTTCATTCAATATTTTGAGTGATTTAATTATGCCCAAAAGGCTGCATTCTTCACTCCAAGTGTCTGAATGATGTAATTACAACCGAAAGACTGCACTATTCATTCAAAAGTCCGAGTGATATAATTCCAACCAAAATGTTCTTCATTTCCCCAGCCCCTTCTCATCAATGGACTCCTGATGAATACGAAGGAGTGCGGTTCGTTCGTTCTTCAGTCTAAGCATCAGAATGATGTAATTCCAGTAGAAAGGCTACAGTTTTCATTCAATAGTCTGAATGATGTTATTACGACCGAAAGGTCAGTCTTCACTCTAAGAGTCTCAATGATGTAATTCCAGCCGAAAGGCTATAGTCTTTACTACAATAGTACGAATGATGTAATTCCGGTCGAAAAGTCGTATTCTTCATTCAAAAGTCTAGGTGACGTAATTCCGACCGAAAGGTTGCAAACTTCACTCTAAGCATTAGAATAATGTAATTCTGTTGAAAGGTCATAGCCTTCTTGTAAAAGACTTAGTTATGTACTTTTGGCATAATTGTTGCGTACTTCACTCAAAGCATCGAATGATGTAATTTTGACCGAAAGGTTGCGGTCTTCTTTCAAAAGTCCGAGTGATGTAATTCCGGCCGAAAGGTCATAGCCTCTTCACTCGAAGTGTCGAATGATATTATTCCATCCGAAAGGTTGTTGTCTTCATTCAAAAGTCCGAGTAATGTAATTCTGTCCGAAAAGGTTACTTGTCTTCACCCAAGCGTCATAATGATGTAATTCAAGATGAAAGGTCAGTCTTCATTCAAAAATCATAGTGATATAATTTCGGCCGAAAGGTTGCCGTCATCACTACAAGTGTTAGAATAATGTAATTCCGGTTGAAAGGCGTAGCCTTCATTCAAAAGTCTAAGTGATGTAATTTTGTCTAAAAGGTGAAGTCTTCACTATAAGAGTTTGAATGTTGTCATTTCGGTGAAAGGTTGCGCTTCATTCAAATTTCGAGTGCTGTAATTTCGGCCGAAAGGTTGCGCTTCACTCCAACTGTCAAAATGATGTAATTCGGGCGGAAAGATTGCGTCTTCATTCAAAAGTCTTAGTGATGTAATTCGACCGTAAGGTCGCAGACTTCACTCAAAGCATCAGAATGATGTAATTTTGACAAAAAGTCTGCAATCTTCATCCAAAATTCCGAGTTATGTAATTTCAGCCAAAAGGTTGTAGTGTTCACTCCAAGCATCAAAATGATGTAATTCCGGCCGAAAGGCTTCAGTCTTCCTTCAAAAGTCCGAGTGATGTAATTCTGGCAGAAAAGATGCAGTCTTCATTCCATATGTCAAAATGATGTAATTCTGGTCAAAACGCTATAGTCTTCATTCAAAATTTTGAGTGATTTAATTATGGACGAAAGGATGCAGTCTTCACTCAAACAGTCTAAATGATGTAATTCCGGCCGAAAGGTTGTAGTCTTCATTCAAATGTCTGAGTGATGTAATCCAAGCCTAAAGGCTGCAATCTTCACTCCAAACGTCAGAATGATATAATTCCGTCCGATAGGATGCAATCTTCATTCAAAAGTATGAGTAATGTAATTCTGTTCGAAAGGTTGTTGTCTTCAGTCCAAGTGTCATAATGATGTAATGCAAGTTGAAAGGCGGAAGTCTTCATTCAAATGTCCCAGTGATGTAATTCTGGCCGAAAGTTTGAATTCTTCACAACAAGCGTCAAAATGATGTAATTCCGGTTGAAGGGTTGTAGTATTCATTCAAAAGTCGTAGTGATATATTATATCGGCCGAAAGGTTACGTATTCACTCTAAGCATTAGAATAATGTAATTCTCGGTCAAAAGGTTCCGACCTTCATTCAAAAGTCCGAGTGATGTAATTCTCGCAAAAAGGATGCGCTCTTCATTCCATATGTCGAATGATGTAATTAAGTTCGAAACGCTACGCGTCTTCATTCAATATTTTGAGTGATTTAATTATGCCCAAAAGGCGCATTCTTCACTCCAAGTGTCCGAATGATGTAATTACAACCGAAAGACCGCACTATTCATTCAAAAGTCCGAGTGATATAATTCCAACCAAAATGTTCTTCATTTCCCCCCCCTTCTCATCAATGGACTCCCGATGAATACGAAGGAGTGCGGTTCGTTCGTTCTTCGGTCTAAGCATCGAAATGATGTAATTCCGAGTAGAAAGGCTACGCTTTTTCATTCAATAGTCTGAATGATGTTATTACGACCGAAAGGTCTGCAGTCTTCACTCTAAGAGTCTCAATGATGTAATTCCAAACCGAAAGGCTATAGTCTTTACTACAATAGTACGAATGATGTAATTCCGGTCGAAAAGTTGTATTCTTCATTCAAAAGTCTAGGTGACGTAATTCCGACCGAAAGGTTGCAAACTTCACTCTAAGCATTAGAATAATGTAATTACGTTGAAAGGTCACAGTCTTCTTGTAAAAGACTTAGTTATGTACTTTTGGCATAATTGTTGCGTACTTCACTCAAAGCATCGAATGATGTAATTTTGACCGAAAGGTTGCGCCTTCTTTCAAAAGTCGAGTGATGTAATTCCGGCCGAAAGGCTGCAGTCTTCACTCGAAGTGTCAGAATGATATTATTCCATCTAAAAGGTTGTTGTCTTCATTCAAAAGTCTGAGTAATGTAATTCTGTCTGAAAAGGTTACTTGTCTTCAGTCCAAGCGTCATAATGATGTAATTCAAGATGAAAGGCTGCAGTCTTCATTCAAAAATCATAGTGATATAATTTCGGCCGAAAGGTTGCCGTCATCACTACAAGTGTTAGAATAATGTAATTCCGGTTGAAAGGCAGTAGCCTTCATTCAAAAGTCTAAGTGATGTAATTTTGTCTAAAAGGCTGAAGTCTTCACTATAAGAGTTTGAATGTTGTCATTTCGGCTGAAAGGTTGCAGCTTTCATTCAAATTTCTGAGTGCTGTAATTTCGGCCGAAAGGTTGCAGTCTTCACTCCAAGTGTCAAAATGATGTAATTCGGGCGGAAAGATTGCAGTCTTCATTCAAAAGTCTTAGTGATGTAATTAAAATTTGCGACCGTAAGGTCGCAGACTTCACTCAAAGCATCGAAATGATGTAATTTTGACAAAAGTCGCAATCTTCATCCAAAATTCCGAGTTATGTAATTTCAAGCCAAAAGGTTGTAGTGTTCACTCCAAGCATCAAAATGATGTAATTCCGGCCGAAAGTCTTTCGTCTTCCTCAAAAGTCCGAGTGATGTAATTCGCGAAAAGATGCGGTCTTCATTCCATATGTCGAATGATGTAATTAAGGTCAAAAAACGCTATAGTCTTCATTCAAAATTTTGAGTGATTTAATTATGGACGAAAGGATGCGGTCTTCACTCAAACAATCTAAATGATGTAATTCCGGCCGAAAGGTTGTAGTCTTCATTCAAATGTCCGAGTGATGTAATCCAAGCCTAAAGGCTGCGGTCTTCACTCCAAACGTCGAATGATATAATTCCGTCCGATAGGATGCAATCTTCATTCAAAAGTATGAGTAATGTAATTACGTTCGAAAGGTTGTTGTCTTCACCCAAGTGTCATAATGATGTAATGCAAGTTGAAAGGCGGAAGTCTTCATTCAAATGTCCCGATGATGTAATTCGGCCGAAAGTTTGAATTCTTCACAACAAGCGTCAAAATGATGTAATTCCGGTTGAAGGGTTGTAGTATTCATTCAAAAGTCGTAGTGATATATTATATCGGCCGAAAGGTTACCGTATTCACTCTAAGCATTAGAATAATGTAATTCGGTCAAAAGGTTCCACCTTCATTCAAAAGTCCGAGTGATGTAATTCGCGAGAAAGGATGCGCGTCTTCATTCCATATGTCGAATGATGTAATTAAGTTCGAAACGCTACGGTCTTCATTCAATATTTTGAGTGATTTAATTATGCCCAAAAGGCATTCTTCACTCCAAGTGTCCGAATGATGTAATTACAACCGAAAGACCGCACTATTCATTCAAAAGTCCGAGTGATATAATTCCAACCAAAATGTTCTTCATTTCCCCAAATTTCTTCTCATCAATGGACTCTGATGAATACGAAGGAGTGCGGTTCGTTCGTTCTTCTTCGGTCTAAGCATCGAATGATGTAATTCCGAGTAGAAAGGCTACGATCTTCATTCAATAGTCTCGAATGATGTTATTACGACCGAAAGGTCATAGCCTTCACTCTAAGAGTCTCAATGATGTAATTCCAGCCGAAAGGCTATAGTCTTTACTACAATAGTACGAATGATGTAATTCCGGTCGAAAAGCCGTTACATTCTTCATTCAAAAGTCTAGGTGACGTAATTCCGACCGAAAGGTTGCAAACTTCACTCTAAGCATTAGAATAATGTAATTCGGTTGAAAGGTCAGTCTTCTTGTAAAAGACTTAGTTATGTACTTTTGGCATAATTGTTGCGTACTTCACTCAAAGCATCGAATGATGTAATTTTGACCGAAAGGTTGCGGTCTTCTTTCAAAAGTCCGAGTGATGTAATTCGGCCGAAAGGTCATAGCCTTCACTCGAAGTGTCAGAATGATATTATTCCATCTAAAAGGTTGTTGTCTTCATTCAAAAGTCTGAGTAATGTAATTATGTCTGAAAGGATATTGTCTTCACTCCAAGCGTCATAATGATGTAATTCAAGCTGAAAGGTTCAGTCTTCATTCAAAAATCATAGTGATATAATTTCGGCCGAAAGGTTGCCGTCATCACTACAAGTGTTAGAATAATGTAATTCCGGTTGAAAGGCAGTAGCCTTCATTCAAAAGTCTAAGTGATGTAATTTTGTCTAAAAGGCTGAAGTCTTCACTATAAGAGTTTGAATGTTGTCATTTCGGCTGAAAGGTTGCAGTCTTCATTCAAATTTATGAGTGCTGTAATTTCGGCCGAAAGGTTGCAGTCTTCACTCCAAGTGTCAAAATGATGTAATTCGGGCGGAAAAATTTATGTCTTCATTCAAAAGTCTTAGTGATTTAATTCCGACCGTAAGGTACAGACTTCACTCAAAGCATCAGAATGATGTAATTTTGACCGAAAGTCTGCAATCTTCATCCAAAATTCCGAGTTATGTAATTTCAGCCAAAAGGTTGTAGTGTTCACTCCAAGCATCAAAATGATGTAATTCCGGCCGAAAGTCTTCAGTCTTCCTTCAAAAGTCCGAGTGATGTAATTCTGGCAGAAAAGATGCAGTCTTCATTCCATATGTCAAAATGATGTAATTATGGTCAAAACGCTATAGTCTTCATTCAAAATTTTGAGTGATTTAATTATGGCCGAAAGGATGCAGTCTTCACTCTAACAGTCTAAATGATGTAATTCCGGCCGAAAGGTTGTAGTCTTCATTCAAATGTCCGAGTGATGTAATCCAAGCCTAAAGGTGCAGCCTTCACTCCAAAACGTCGAATGATATAATTCCGTCCGATAGGATGCAATCTTCATTCAAAAGTATGAGTAATGTAATTCTGTTCGAAAGGTTGTTGTCTTCAGTCCAAGCGTCATAATGATGTAATTCAAGTTGAAAGGCTGAAGTCTTCATTCAAATGTCCCAGTGATGTAATTCTGGCCGAAAGTTTGAATTCTTCACAACAAGCGTCAAAATGATGTAATTCCGGTTGAAGGGTTGTAGTATTCATTCAAAAGTCGTAGTGATATATTATATCGTGCCGAAAGGTTACGTATTCACTCTAAGCATTAGAATAATGTAATTCGGTCAAAAGGTTCCAACCCTTCATTCAAAAGTCCGAGTGATGTAATTCGCGAGAAAGGATGCGATCTTCATTCCATATGTCGAATGATGTAATTAAGTTCGAAACGCTACGTCTTCATTCAATATTTTGAGTGATTTAATTATGCCCAAAAGGCGCATTCTTCACTCCAAGTGTCCGAATGATGTAATTACAACCGAAAGACTGCACTATTCATTCAAAAGTCCGAGTGATATAATTCCAACCAAAATGTTCTTCATTTCCCCAGCCCCTTCTCATCAATGGACTCCTGATGAATACGAAGGAGTGCGGTTCGTTCGTTCTTCTTCCGTCTAAGCATCAGAATGATGTAATTCCGTAGAAAGGCTACAATCTTCATTCAATAGTCCGAATGATGTTATTACGACCGAAAGGTCATAGATCTTCACTCTAAGAGTCTCAATGATGTAATTCCGGCCGAAAGGCTATAGTCTTTACTCAAAGAGTAAGAACGATGTAATTCCGGTCGAAAAGTTACATTCTTCATTCAAAAGTCTAGGTGACGTAATTCCGGCCGAAAGGTTGCAAACTTCACTCTATGCATTAGAATAATGTAATTCGGTTGAAAGGCTCGCAGTCTTCTTGTAAAAGACTTAGTTATGTACTTTTGGCATAATTGTTGCGTACTTCACTCAAAGCATCGAAATGATGTAATTTTGACCGAAAGGTTGCGGTCTTCTTTCAAAAGTCCGAGTGATGTAATTCCGGCCGAAAGGTGCGGTCTTCACTCGAAGTGTCGAATGATATTATTCCATCTCGAAAGGTTGTTGTCTTCATTCAAAAGTCTGAGTAATGTAATTATGTCCGAAAAAGTTATTGTCTTCACCCAAGCGTCATAATGATGTAATTCAAGATGAAAGGTCAGTCTTCATTCAAAAATCATAGTGATATAATTTCGGCCGAAAGGTTGCCGTCATCACTACAAGTGTTAGAATAATGTAATTCCGGTTGAAAGGCGTAGCCTTCATTCAAAAGTCTAAGTGATGTAATTTTGTCTAAAAGGTCAAGTCTTCACTATAAGAGTTTGAATGTTGTCATTTTAAAGAAAGGTTGCGGTCTTCATTCAAATTTACGAGTGCTGTAATTTCGGCCGAAAGGTTGCGATCTTCACTCCAAGTGTCAAAATGATGTAATTCGGGCGGAAAGATTGCGTCTTCATTCAAAAGTCTTAGTGATGTAATTCGACCGTAAGGTCATGCAGACTTCACTCAAAGCATCGAATGATGTAATTTTGACAAAAAGTTGCAATCTTCATCCAAAATTCCGAGTTATGTAATTTCAGCCAAAAGGTTGTAGTGTTCACTCCAAGCATCGAATGATGTAATTCCGGCCGAAAGTCTTCGGTCTTCCTTCAAAAGTCCGAGTGATGTAATTACGCGAGAAAAAGATGCGTCTTCATTCCATATGTCAGAATGATGTAATTCTGGTCAAAACGCTATAGTCTTCATTCAAAATTTTGAGTGATTTAATTATGGCCGAAAGGATGCAGTCTTCACTCTAAGAGTCTAAATGATGTAATTCCGGCCGAAAGGTTGTAGTCTTCATTCAAATGTCCGAGTGATGTAATTCCAGCCGAAAGGCTGCAGTCTTCACTCCAAGCGTCAGAATGATATAATTCTGTCCGATAGGATGCAGTCTTCATTGAAAAGTATGAGTAATGTAATTCTATTCGAAAGGTTGTTGTCTTCAGTCCAATGGTCATAATGATGTAATTCAAGTTGAAAGGCTGAAGTCTTCATTCAAATGTCTGAGTGATGTAATTAAGCCGAAAGTTTGAATTCTTCACAACAAGCGTCAAAATGATGTAATTCCGGTTGAAGGGTTGTAGTATTCATTCAAAAGTCGTAGTGATATATTTATCAGGCCGAAAGGTTACAAATATTCACTCTAAGCATTAGAATAATGTAATTCGGTCAAAAGGTTCAACCTTCATTCAAAAGTCCGAGTGATGTAATTCTGGCAGAAAGGATGCAGTCTTCATTCCATATGTCAGAATGATGTAATTAAGTTCGAAACGCTACAGTCTTCATTCAATATTTTGAGTGATTTAATTATGCCCAAAAGGCTGCATTCTTCACTCCAAGTGTCTGAATGATGTAATTACAACCGAAAGACTGCACTATTCATTCAAAAGTCCGAGTGATATAATTCCAACCAAAATGTTCTTCATTTCCCCAGCCCCTTCTCATCAATGGACTCCTGATGAATACGAAGGAGTGCGGTTCGTTCGTTCTTCAGTCTAAGCATCAGAATGATGTAATTCCAGTAGAAAGGCTACAGTTTTCATTCAATAGTCTGAATGATGTTATTACGACCGAAAGGCTGCAGTCTTCACTCTAAGAGTCTCAATGATGTAATTCCAGCCGAAAGGCTATAGTCTTTACTACAATAGTACGAATGATGTAATTCCGGTCGAAAAAGGCTGCATTCTTCATTCAAAAGTCTAGGTGACGTAATTCCGACCGAAAGGTTGCAAACTTCACTCTAAGCATTAAAATAATGTAATTCGGTTGAAAGGCTGCAGTCTTATTGTCAAAGTCTGAGTTATGTAATTTTTGCATAATTGTTTAAGACTTCACTCAAAGCATCAGAATGATGTAATTTTAACCGAAAGGTTGCGGTCTTTTCAAAAAGTCCGAGTGATGTAATTCCGGCCGAAAGGTTGTAGTCCTCACTCGAACTGTCAAAATGATATTATTCCATCGAAAGGTTGTTGTCTTCATTCAAAAGTCCGAGTAATGTAATTTGTCTCGAAAAGGTTACTGTCTTCAAAGGTCCAAGCGTCATAATGATGTAATTCAAGTTGAAAGGCTTTGCATATTCTTCATTCAAAATTCATAGTGATATAATTTCGGCCGAAAGGTTGCAGTCATCACTACAAGCGTTAGAATAATGTAATTCGGGTTGAAAGGCAGTAGCCTTCATTCAAAAGTCTGAGTGATGTAATTTCGTCCAAAAGGCTGCAGTCTTCACTATAAGAATTTGAATGATGTCATTTCGGCTGAAAGGTTGCAGTCTTCATTCAAATTTCGAGTGATGTAATTTCGGCCGAAAGGTTGCAGTCTTCACTCCAAGTGTCAAAATGATGTAATTCGGGCGGAAAGGTTGCAGTCTTCATTCAAAAGTCTTAGTGATGTAATTCTGACCGTAAGGCTGCAGACTTCACTCAAAGCATCAGAATGATGTAATTTTGACCGAAAGGCTGCAATCTTCATCCAAAAGTCCGAGTGATGTAATTTCGCCAAAAGGTTGTAGTGTTCACTCCAAGCATCAGAATGATGTAATTCCGGCCGAAAGTCTTCGCCTTCCTTCAAAAGTCCGAGTGATGTAATTCTGCCAGAAAAGCTGCAGTCTTCATTCCATATGTCAGAATGATGTAATTCTGGTCAAAACGCTATAGTCTTCATTCAAAATTTCGAGTGATTTAATTATGGCCGAAAGGATGCAGTCTTCACTCTAACAGTCTAAATGATGTAATTCCGGCCGAAAGGTTGTAGTCTTCATTCAAATGTCCGAGTGATGTAATCCAAGCCTAAAGGCTGCAGTCTTCACTCCAAGCATCAGAATGATATAATTCTGTCCGATAGGATGCAGTCTTCATTCAAAAGTATGAGTAATGTAATTCTGTTCGAAAGGTTGTTGTCTTCAGTCCAAGCGTCATAATGATGTAATTCAAGTTGAAAGGCTGAAGTCTTCATTCAAATGTCCGAGTGATGTAATTCTGGCCGAAAGGTTGCAGTCTTCACAACAAGCGTCAGAATGATGTAATTCCGGTTGAAGGGTTGTAGTCTTCATTCAAAAGTCGTAGTGATATAATTCGGCCGAAAGGTTGCAGTATTCACTCTAAGCATTAGAATAATGTAATTCCGGTCAAAAGGCTACAACCTTCATTCAAAAGTCCGAGTGATGTAATTATGGCAGAAAGGATGCATTCTTCATTCCATATGTCGAATGATGTAATTAAGTTCGAAACGCTACTATCTTCATTCAAAAGTTTGAGTGATTTAATTCCAACTAAAATGTGCATTCTTAACTCCTCAAAGTGTAGTCGAATGATGTAATTACAAATTCGAAAGGCTATAGCACTTTCATTCAAAAGTCCGAGTGATGTAATTCCAACCAAAATGTTCTTCATTTCCCCGAATTCTCATCAATGGATGTAATTCCGCGAAAGGTTGCGGTTCTTCGTTCTTCAAGTCTAAGCATCGAATGATGTAATTCGAGTTGAAAGGCTTGCAGTCTTCATTCAAAAGTCATAGTGATGTAATTCCGACCAAAAGAAAGGTTGATGTCTTCACTCTAAGAGTCTCAATGATGTAATTCCAATCTTCGAAAGGCTTTCGATAGTCTTTCATTCAAAAGTCAAGTATGTAATTTCTTCATTCAAAAGATGTAATTCCGATCGAATGATGTAATTTTGGTTGAAATTCTTTCATTCAAAAGTCTAGTGATGTAATTCCGGCCGAAAGGTTGCAAACTTCACTCTAAGCATTAGAATGATGTAATTCCGGTTGAAAATGGCTTGCAGTCTTCATTCAAAAAGTCCGAGTTAGTGATGTAATTTTGGCAAATTGTTGCAGACTTCACTCCAAAGCATCGAATGATGTAATTTTGATCGAAAGGTTGCGAGTCTTCTTCATTCAAAAGTCCGAGTGATGTAATTCGGCCGAAAGGTTGCGGTCTTCACTCCAAGTGTCGAATGATGTAATTATTCCATCCGAAAGGTTGTTGTCTTCATTCAAAAGTCCGAGTAATGTAATTCTGTCGAAAGGTTGTTGTCTTCATTCCAAGCGTCATAATGATGTAATTCAAGATGAAAGGTTAGCAGTCTTCATTCAAAAATCATAGTGATGTAATTTCGCCGAAAGGTTGCCGTCATCACTACAAGCGTTAGAATAATGTAATTCGGTTGAAAGGTTGTATAGCTTCATTCAAAAGTCTAGTGATGTAATTTTGTCCGAAAGGTTGCAAGTCTTCACTCTAAGAGTTTGAATGATGTAATTCAAGTTGAAAGGTTGCAGCCTTCATTCAAATTTCGAGTGATGTAATTTCGGCGAAAGGTTGCGTCTTCACTCCAAGCGTCAAAATGATGTAATTCAAGGTTGAAAGGTTGCAAGTCTTCATTCAAAAGTCTTAGTGATGTAATTCGGCCGTAAAAGGTTGCGCATCTTCACTCAAAGCATCGAATGATGTAATTTTGACAAAAAGTTGCAATCTTCATTCAAAAGTCCGAGTGATGTAATTTCGGCCAAAAGGTTGTAGTCTTCACTCCAAGCATCGAATGATGTAATTCCGGTCGAAATGTCTTCATTCAAAAGTCCGAGTGATGTAATTATGGACGAAAAGATGCGAGTCTTCATTCCATATGTCGAAATGATGTAATTTTGGTCAAAAGGCTATAGTCTTCATTCAAAATTTTGAGTGATTTAATTATGGACCGAAAGGTTGCATTCTTCACTCCAAGTGTCTAAATGATGTAATTCCGTTGAAAGGTTGTAGTCTTCATTCAAATGTCCGAGTGATGTAATTCCACCTAAAGGTTGCAAACTTCACTCCAAGCATCGAATGATGTAATTCCGTCCGAAAGGCTGCAATCTTCATTCAAAAGTCGAGTAATGTAATTTCGGTCCGAAAGGTTGTTGTCTTCACTCCAAGTGTCATAATGATGTAATTCAAGTTGAAAAAAGGTTGAAGTCTTCATTCAAATGTCATCCTTGAGTGATGTAATTAATTCCGGCCGAAAGGTTGCAGTTCTTCACAACAAGCGTCAAAATGATGTAATTCCGGTTGAAAGGTTGTAGTCTTCATTCAAAAGTCGAGTGATGTAATTCAACCGAAAGGTTGCAAACTTCACTCTAAGCATTAGAATAATGTAATTCTAGTCAAAAAGGTTCGATCTTCATTCATTCAAAAGTCCGAGTGATGTAATTACGGCAGAAAGGATGCGATCTTCATTCTCAAGCGTCGAAATGATGTAATTAAGTTGAAACGTTGCATGTCTTCATTCAAAAGTTTTGAGTGATGTAATTATGCCGAAAGGTTGCATTCTTCACTCCAAGTGTCCGAATGATGTAATTCAACCGAAAGGCGCACTATTCATTCAAAAGTCCGAGTGATGTAATTCCAACCAAAAGGTTCATCATCTTCACTCCAAGCATTAGAATGATGTAATTCCAAGCGAAAGTGCGGTTCGTTGCATTCTTCATTCTAAAATTCTGAATGATGTAATTCCGGCAGAAAGGTTGCAGTCTTCATTCAAAGTCAAAATGATGTAATTTTGACCGAAAGGTTGCATCTTCATTCAAAAGTCTTAAGATGTAATTCTCACTAAAGATGTAATTCGATGGTAAAAAGTTGATGTAATTCCGATCCAAAGGCTGCATAGTCTTCACTCCAAATATTAGAATGATGTAATTCCGGTCGAAAAGTTTGCATTCTTCATTCAAAAGTCTAGTGATGTAATTTCCGTCCGAAAGGTTGCAAACTTCACTCCAAGCATTAGAATGATGTAATTCCGGTTGAAAGGTTGCAGTCTTCATTCAAAAGTCCGAGTGATGTAATTTGGGCAAAAGGTTGCAACTTCACTCCAAGCATCGAAATGATGTAATTTTGACCGAAAGGTTGCTATAGTCTTCATTCAAAAGTCCGAGTGATGTAATTCCGGCGAAAGGTTGCATCATAAATGATGTAATTCAAAGAAAGGTTGTTCACTTCAAAAGTCTCGAAGCATGTCACGTAAAATGATGTAATTCCGACCGAAAGGTTGCAGTCTTCATTCAAAAGTCTAGTGATGTAATTTCGGCCGAAAGGTTAGTCATTCTTCACTCCAAGCGTCAGAATGATGTAATTCATTGAAAGGCTTGCAAAGTCTTTCATTCAAAAGTCTGAGTGATGTAATTCCGGCCGAAAGGTTGCAGTCTTCACTCCAAGCATTAGAATGATGTAATTCCGGTTGAAAGGTTGCAGTCTTCATTCAAAAGTTCTGAGTGATGTAATTTTGGCCGAAAGGTTGCGAGTCTTCACTCAAAGAGTCAAAATGATGTAATTTGGGCCGAAAGGTTGCATCTTCTTCATTCAAAAGTCTTAGTGATGTAATTCCGGCCGAAAGGTTGCGTCTTCACTCCAAGCAAAATGATGTAATTTTGTTCGAAAGGTTGAATGATTGAGTGATGTAATTTTGGCAAAAGGTTGCAGATTTTCACTCCCGAATCGAATGATGTAATTTTGAAAAGGTTGCGGTCTTTTCATTCAAAAGTATCCGAGTGATGTAATTCCGGCCAAAAAGGTTGCGTCTTCACTCCAAGTGTCGAATGATGTAATTCGGTCCGAAAGGTTGCGGTCTTCATTCAAAAGTCCGAGTGATGTAATTATGGACCGAAAGGTTGTAGTCTTCACTCAAAGCATCAAATGATGTAATTCTTTCGTTGAAAGGTTGTAGTCTTCATTCAAAAGTCCGAGTGATGTAATTCCAAGCCGAAAGGTTGCAGTCTTCACTCCAAGCATCGAATGATGTAATTCCGTTGAAAAAGTTGCAGTCTTCATTCAAAAGTCCGAGTGATGTAATTTCATGGCAAAGGTTGTTGAGTCTTCACTCCAAGAGTCATAATGATGTAATTTTGATCGAAAGGTTGCGTCTTCATTCAAAATTCCGAGTGATGTAATTCCATCCGAAAGGTTGCGCTCTTCACTCCAAGAGTCAAAATGATGTAATTCCGGTTGAAAGGTTGCAGTCTTCATTCAAAAGTCGAGTGATGTAATTCCGAAAGGTTGCCGAAAGGTTAATTCCGTCAAAAGGTTGCTTCACTCCAAGCATTAGAATGATGTAATTCCGGTTGAAAGGTTGCAGTCTTCATTCAAAAGTCCGAGTGATGTAATTCGGCGAAAGGTTGCGTCTTCATTCCAAGTGTCGAATGATGTAATTCTTGTTCGAAAGGTTGCTATAGTCTTCATTCAAAATTTTGAGTGATGTAATTATGCCCGAAAGGTTGCATTCTTCACTCCAAGAGTCTGAATGATGTAATTCAACGTTGAAAGGTTGTAGTCTTCATTCAAAAGTCCGAGTGATGTAATTCGAAAAGTCTGCAGCCTTCATTCCGTCGAATGTAATTCCGGTTCATGCGTCTCTTCACTCCAAAGTAAAATGTAATTCAGTCCGAAAGGTAATTCTTCATTCAAGCGTCGTAAATGATGTAATTCCGGTTGAAAGGTTCTTCATTCAAAAGTCTAGAGTGATGTAATTACCGGCCGAAAGGTTGCAACTTCATTCCAAAGCATTAGAATGATGTAATTTTGATCGAAAGGTTGCAATCTTCATTCAAAAGTCTTGAGTGATGTAATTTCTGGCCGAAAAGGTTGCATTCTTCACTCCAAGCATCGAATGATGTAATTCGACCGAAAGGTTGCAATCTTCATTCAAAAGTCCGAGTGATGTAATTCCGGCCGAAAAGGTTGCATGTCTTCACTCCAAGCATCAAATGATGTAATTCCATTGAAAGGTTGCGTCTTCATTTAAAAGTCCGAGTGATGTAATTACGGCCGAAAAGGTTGCTTAATCATTCAACTTCAAAGTCTCCAAGTTCATTAAATGATGTAATTTTGATCGAAAGGTTGCGTCTTCATTCAAAATTTTGAGTGATGTAATTCGACCGAAAGGTTGCATTCTTCACTCCAAGAGTCTCGAATGATGTAGTTCCGTCCGATGTAATTCTGACTGAAAGGTTCATGTCTTCACTCCAAGCGTCAGAATGATGTAATTCCAGTTGAAAAGGTTGCATAGCTTCATTTAAAAGTATGAGTGATGTAATTACGACCGAAAGGTTGCAGTCTTCACTCCAAGAATCAAATGATGTAATTTTGATCGAAAAGGTTGCATGTCTTCATTCAAAATTTTGAGTGATGTAATTCTCGAATGAAAAGGTTGCATTCTTCACTCCAAGAGTCCGAATGATGTAGTTCCGACCGAAAGGTTGCAGTCTTCATTCAAAAGTCCGAGTGATGTAATTCGATTGAAAGGTTCATGTCTTCACTCCAAGCATTAGAATGATGTAATTCCAAAGAAAAGGTTGCAATCTTCATTTAAAAGTATGAGTGATGTAATTACTGCCGAAAGGTTGCAGACTTCACTTCCAAAAATCGATTGATGTAATTTTGATCGAAAGGTTGATGTCTTCATTCAAAATTTTGAGTGATGTAATTCGAACGAAAAGTTGCATTCTTCACTCCAAGATTCTCAATGATGTAGTTCCGACCGAAAGGTTGCAGTCTTCATTCAAAAGTCCTAGTGATGTAATTCGACCGAAAGGTTCATGTCTTCACTCCAAGCGTCGAATGATGTAATTCCAATAGAAAAAGGTTGCAGTCTTCATTTAAAAGTATGAGTGATGTAATTACGGCTGAAAGGTTGCAGTCTTCATTCCAAGAATCAAATTGATGTAATTTTGATCGAAACGGTTGCCGTCTTCATTCAAAATTTTGAGTGATGTAATTCTGACCGAAAGGTTGCATTCTTCACTCCAAGAGTCTGAATGATGTAGTTCCGTCCGAAAGGTTGCAGTCTTCATTGAAAAGTCTGAGTGATGTAAATCCGACCGAAAGATTCATGTCTTCACTCCAAGCATTAGAATGATGTAATTCCAGCAGAAAGGCTGCAGTCTTCATTTAAAAGTAAGAGTGATGTAATTACGGCTGAAACGTTGCAGACTTCACTCCAAAAATCAAATTGATGTAATTTTGATCGAAAGGTTGATGTCTTCATTCAAAATTTTGAGTGATGTAATTCGAACGAAAAGTTGCAGTCTTCACTCCAAGATTCTGAATGGTGTAGTTCCGACCGAAACGTTGTAGTCTTCATTCAAAAGTCCTAGTGATGTAATTCTGATTGAAAGGTTCATGTCTTCACTCCAAGCGTCAGAATGATGTAATTCCAGCAGAAAGGTTGCAATCTTCATTTAAAAGTATGAGTGATGTAATTACGGCTGAAAGGCTGCAGTCTTCATTCGAAGAATCAGATTGATGTAATTTTGATCGAAACGTTGCCGTCTTCATTCAAAATTTTGAGTGATGTAATTCTAACCGAAAGGTTGCATTCTTCACTCCAAGAGTCTGAATGATGTAGTTCCGACCGAAAGGTTGCAGTCCTCATTAAAAAGTCTGAGTGATGTAATTCTGACCGAAAGGTTCATGTCATCACTCCAAGCATCAGAATGATGTAATTCCAGTAGAAAAGGTTGCAGTCTTCATTTAAAAGTATGAGTGATGTAATTACGGCTGAAATGGTTGCAATCTTTATTCCAAGAAACAGATTAATGTAATTTTGATCGAAAGGTTGCCGTCTTCATTCAAAATTTTGAGTGATGTAATTCTGACCGAAAGGTTGCATTCTTCACTCCAAGAGTCTGAATGATGTAGTTCCGTCCGAAAGGTTGCAGTCTTCATTGAAAAGTCTGAGTGATGTAAATCCGACCGAAAGATTCATGTCTTCACTCCAAGCATTAGAATGATGTAATTCCAACAGAAAGGTTTAGTCTTCATTTAAAAGTAAGAGTGATGTAATTACGGCTGAAACGTTGCAGACTTCACTCCAAAAATCAAATTGATGTAATTTTGATCGAAAGGTTGATGTCTTCATTCAAAATTTTGAGTGATGTAATTCCGAATGAAAAGTTGCAGTCTTCACTCCAAGATTCTGAATGGTGTAGTTCCGACCGAAACGTTGTAGTCTTCATTCAAAAGTCCTAGTGATGTAATTCTGATTGAAAGGTTCATGTCTTCACTCCAAGCGTCAGAATGATGTAATTCCAACAGAAAGGTTGCAATCTTCATTTAAAAGTATGAGTGATGTAATTACGGCTGAAAGGCTGCAGTCTTCATTCGAAGAATCGATTGATGTAATTTTGATCGAAACGTTGCCGTCTTCATTCAAAATTTTGAGTGATGTAATTCTAACCGAAAGGTTGCATTCTTCACTCCAAGAGTCTGAATGATGTAGTTCCGACCGAAAGGTTGCAGTCCTCATTAAAAAGTTTGAGTGATGTAATTCTGACCGAAAGGTTCATGTCATCACTCCAAGCATCATAATGATGTAATTCCAGCAGAAAGGTTGCAGTCTTCATTTAAAAGTATGAGTGATGTAATTACGGCTGAAAGGTTGCAATCTTTATTCCAAGAATCAGATTGATGTAATTTTGATCGAAAGGTTGCCGTCTTCATTCAAAATTTTGAGTGATGTAATTCTGACCGAAAGGTTGCATTCTTCACTCCAAGAGTCTGAATGATGTAGTTCCGTCCGAAAGGTTGCAGTCTTCATTGAAAAGTCTGAGTGATGTAAATCCGACCGAAAGATTCATGTCTTCACTCCAAGCATTAGAATGATGTAATTCCAGCAGAAAGGCTGCAGTCTTCATTTAAAAGTAAGAGTGATGTAATTACGTCTGAAACGTTGCAGACTTCACTCCAAAAATCAGATTGATGTAATTTTGATCGAAAGGTTGATGTCTTCATTCAAAATTTTGAGTGATGTAATTCTCGAACGAAAAGTTGCAGTCTTCACTCCAAGATTCTGAATGGTGTAGTTCCGACCGAAACGCTGCAGTCTTCATTCAAAAGTCCTAGTGATGTAATTCTAACTGAAAGGTTCATGTCTTCACTCCAAGCGTCAGAATGATGTAATTCCAACAGAAAGGCTGCAGTCTTCATTTAAAAGTACGATTGATGTAATTACGGCTGAAAGGCTGCAGTCTTCATTTAAAGAATCAAATTGATGTAATTTTGATCGAAACGTTGCCGTCTTCATTCAAAATTTTGAGTGATGTAATTCTGACCGAAAGGTTGCATTCTTCACTCCAAGAGTCTGAATGATGTAGTTCCGTCCGAAAGGTTGCAGTCTTCATTGAAAAGTCTGAGTGATGTAAATCCGACCGAAAGATTCATGTCTTCACTCCAAGCATTAGAATGATGTAATTCCAGCAGAAAGGCTGCAGTCTTCATTTAAAAGTAAGAGTGATGTAATTACGTCTGAAACGTTGCAGACTTCACTCCAAAAATCAGATTGATGTAATTTTGATCGAAAGGT